>CM071845.1:10498187-12998187 GCA_036507285.1 Trichosanthes cucumerina
GGGATATTACCTCTCCTTTTGAACGTTTTATGGAGCATATTCTTTCAACTGTGTACTTGTGGTGCAAACATGTACCACCTTTTGGTCTTTACAGTTTATCTTTTTTTGTGTCAAATTGGCGATCTTTCTTGTAACTCACCTTTTGGTGCTCGGAGTTATCTCCATTTCATTTATCAATGAAATAGTTTCTTTTAAAAAAAAAAACATTACTGAGTTCACCTTCCTAACCAAAATTAGGGGCAAATATGCACTCTCTCACCAACACCCCAAAAAAAAAAAAAAAATCCCCAAAACCCAACCTCGAGAACTGTAAGTACTCCAAACGGTAAGTATCCAAAGTTTATTATATATAAGAAACTAAAACATTGATTATTCAAAGAGGAGGTACAAAAAAGACGGAGACAAGATATCCCTCATCGCAAAGGGATTAAAACAAGCTTCTCAGTTGCCATATATTTGAGTATTAAGTGTAATTACAAAACAAATTTGAAGGAGAGCACCATGTAAAAGCAAAGATTTTGACTAGATCCCAAAAATCCTCTTGAACCATTACCCCCACAATAAAGCTGAAACCAAGTTTGTCCAAAGAATTTTACTAAGGCCATGGAAAGCACCATCGATCAAGAGCTGAAAGGCAGCCTCCGAACTGCTTTAAGGAGAACACTACTTAATGTTTTTTTTTAAAGATACCAAGCTTTCATTGAGTAAAAATGAAAGAATACAAGGGCATACAAAAAAAAGAGCCTACAAAATAAGGGGAGCTTACAACAAAGGGCTCCACCCCAACAAAATATAATGTAAAGGATAATTACAAAAAGCCTTGGTTACCGAGGCCCAAAGAGAAACGTAGAATCTTATAAGTGACCAAATGTCAAAAGACGAGCGCTCTAGCATTCAAAAAATTCTATTATTTCTCTCAGCCCAAAACCCCCAAAGAATAGCGCAAACCCTAGCATGCCACAAAAATAACTCCTCCCCTTCAAAGGGGGATGCAAGATAAACTCCTTCATCCTCTCCCTACCTCTCCCTACTAACTCTCAGGCTATAGTCCGAGAGCCTCAACTCCTAAAAAAAGAAGTTCCACGCGCCTACAACCAAGTCATAACTCCAAAACAAATGGTTGAAATCCTCTGTCGCCCTCATGTAGAGAATACAACACCACAACCCAACTAGAGACGACACCCTTCTCGAGACTTTGTCAAGAGAATGAACTCTTCCGTGGAGATCCTGTCAGGCAAAAAACTTAACCTTCTTTGGAATTTTCACCTTCCACAAAGTTGCAAAGACATACCCCCTAGCAGCAGAGAAAGAAGGAGTAACAAGAAAAAATGAGTGACAAGAAAACCCCACAACCAGACTACGACTCCAACAACGGATATCCTTCCTATCTGGGATACAACGAAGGTCCTCCAACAAGGACAGGAGAGTCGTAACGTCCTTTGCTTTCCTAATAGAGAGAAGGTGTTGAAAACCAAAAGGGGCAAAGGGGCAAGAGAAAAACAAGCGTCTTTGATCCTCCTCATTTTCCTTACAGAGTATACACCAACTGGGGCTTCGGCACGAGATGGGCATCCTCTTTTACAATCTATACTGTGTAAACTTTTCATGAGCAAAGTTCCACAAAAATAAAATTGACCCTCTTCAAAATTTTAGCTTTCCAGATGACCATGATTCCTTATCACCTTTGTGACTAAGTAGTTGACTTATTTTTTAAACAAGGCAACAAAGATTTTCATTGATATAATGAAAGGAGACTAATGCTCAAAGTACAAACCTTACCACGAAAAAAGAAACAGCCCGAAGAAACAATAATAGACAAATAGAAGACAAAATAACTCCAAAAAGAACCCGACAAAGCTATGACCCAAGAACCATAGAAAGGTCCTCAAAGAAAAACACGAACACAGCAACATCAACTAACTGCCAACAGCACCAAAGAAGCAACAAAGAGCCATGGAAGCCACATCCAACCAAAAAAAAATCAACCTTCAAAAGATCTCACTCAACAACCAACTGATCCCCAACAAGACAGCAAACCAAAAGGTAACCAACCAAACTGCTAAGTGTTACCTCATAAGCCAACAAAAAAATGCAATAAACAAACCACCCAAACTCTAACCAACTGTGAAACAAACAAACGAGAAGAACAACAACCCCCCAAAAAACTGTCGAGAACAATCACCAAATAAAACTCTCGAGCTCCCAAAAGGCTTAAACAACTTCCAACCTTAGAAAGCCAAAAAGGTTTCAAGAAACAACACCTCAGCAGAGCAAATGAATTGCAAGAGCATCGGCAGACTTAACTCTTTATCGAGCCTTCCCCCAAACCTTTGAAATCCAAGAAAAAGATTCATAAGAAAGAGGAAGAACCCCCACCAGCCGCCACTTTTTTAAACTGGAGACCACTTGCTTTGATTAAGGAGCTAAGACGACTTAATTCAAGACATGAAGAATCATCCAACCCATCAGAGTTGACTGAGAATAGACCACTCCCAGCGACCAAATTTTGTAGTCTTCTTGGTTGCAACCCATAGGATTTTCCAACAGATTTGACAAAGTAGTCCACTTCTCTCCTATTCCCAAATCTTGAACATTAAAAAAAAAAATGAAACCAAGCTCTCATTGAGGAAAAAAAATGAAAGAATACAAGAGACATACAAAAAGACCAACCCTAAAAAAGGAGCCAAATTATAAAAAATAAATAAAATAAATAAAAAAGACTCCAATCAAGCAAGATAAAACCTAACGGATAGTTACAAAAGTCCTTACACGTAGAAGTCCAAAGGAAGGTATGGAACCTAACAAAGGACCATACTTCCTCCCTAGCTCACTTTCACCCTACTCCTCTAAAAACTCTATTATCCTTCACATCTTATTTTGTTGGGGTGGAGGCCTTAGTTGTAAGCCCCCCTGGTGGGCAAGTCTTTTTGTATGCCCTTGTATTCTTTCATTCTTTCTCAATGAAAGCTCGGTTTCTTATAAAAAAAAATGCTAAAGGGCGAGTGAAGCAACGACTCCTTGAGCATGGAGCCACAAACTCTAGGCTAGGCCACACTGATTCCAAAGGATTGAAATAAACAAGTCAAGATTGCCAAAGCATAATCAAAAAACCACAAAAGATGATCAAGGTCCTTTGTTGCTCCCTTACAAAGGATACAACACTGGTCCTGTCAAACAAGATAACCTATTCAAAAATCAAAATCAATTCTAGGTTGTCATCTTTGCCATGTAGAACTTGCCAGACAAAAAATTTTACATTCCTAGAAATTTTAGCCTTCCACAACAAAGAGAAGACGAGAAGACTGGAGGAGAAGAGGTTAACCAGGTAGTAGAAAAATGAATTGCATGTGACCCCTCGAAAGGACTAGGGTTCCAAATACGAGCTTTCTTGAAACTTCAATGAGGATCAATAATCGCCCACCTCTGAAAATGAAAAATATTTTTCATTTCATCGGAGACAGTTGTGGAGGTGATGAAGAACGTTGTCTAATTTGCCAATCTATGATTTGTCCCTTTTTAGAATGCTCTCAAAGCCTGAAGGTTAAGAGTTCAGAAAATATCTTAGGAGATTTCCTTTGATTTTGGTATGAACAGCCCTCTCACAAGTGTTATTATCCTTCGTGGTTTTCAAGGAAGAAGCTGATACTTGGGTTCAGCCTTTAGAACCCTCTCTGGTTCTTTTGGTAAAATCGCTCAATATAGCCTTGAATGTTAAGTCAAGGTACTGAACCTCCATGATCCCAAAAAATTATCGTATTCTTTATCTTCATAGGTTCCAAAAATAAAAGCACCATCGACAAGCTGTAAATGGTCAATTTTAACCCTGTTACCACGTCAAGGCCTTTGAGGGCATTGGATAGAATATCCTTCTCTAGCAAGTCCACTAAGCCCAACAAGCACTAGATCAATAAAAGAAAGAAGAAAAACGATCTCTTCATTGCAGTCACATAAAAGTCACCATCATCCCTCCCTCCCTCCCTCAAGGATGTGCTTGCCCTGTGAGCACACCTAACTTGGAAAAAGTAAAAATGGTGTGTTTTTAATCAATCTTGGACGGGTCCAATGAATTTTTTCCTTCAGAACAAACAACATTCCTCCCACGACGAAACTAAACCTTTTCTTGGTAAATGAAAAGAGATTTAAATCTCTACCACATTTTCCTTTATAACTTTTTTCCTTTTACAAGAAACTAAACTTTTTCTTGGTAAATGAAAAGAGATTAAAGCTCAAAAAGCTTTATAACTTCTTAGTGCAAAGATTAAAAATCTGAACACATTGTATTGGTGCTTTATACAACTATACTTTCATCACCAAGACTGGCCAGAGATTTAAATCTCTACCACATTTTCCTCGTCTTTCTCCCTAAGGGGTGTGCAAAAACCGGTCCAAACCGACTTAAAGTTTTGGTTTTTTCGGTTCAGCTTCTTAGAAAGCCGAAGGTTTTGGTTTGGTTCTCAGTTCAATACATTAAATAACCAAACAAAAATCTAACCGAACCGTTATTATATATTAAGTATTTAAATTAAAAATAATCAACCTAACCCATCTCTCTCCCACAACTCACAAATTGGCCCTTCTATTTCTCTTTTCTTTGTTTCATTTGGCCCAAGTCCAACCCATCCTTATCTTTTTTCTTTCAAACAAAAAGAAATCCTAATCAGATCAGCCATCTACCTCTTCCAACCTTTTGTATTTTGTCTTTATTTTTCCCCTTTTCTTTTTTTAAACCCTAGCAACTTAAAGCCACGCCAACGCCTCCATTCTACTCACCGACACCACCACTCCACTTGCCGACGACAGCCTTCACAGTTTGACTGTCCAATCCACGTTGCCGTCACTCTCCAATTTCTATTTTCTTGAGAGAATGCAGGTTGGTCGGCGGCTTATAGTTGGACCCTTCTCTTCATTTCCTCCAAAGCTTCAAAAACCTATTTTCATGAAAGCCTCTGAACCCCTGTCCACCTAAAGCGTGATTCATCTGTCAAAGTTTTGGGGATTTAATTTGCTTCCTCTTCTTTCATTCTAAATTCAAGTTTTTAAAATTGGTTGGATTAATCCAATGGGAAGCTACTGCACCTAATTTTGGAGATTTAACTTGTTTCCTCTGCTGGACTAATATTTGTATGGTATGAGCTTTGTTTTTAATAAGAAAATATAGGGCAAGATTGGGTTGGAAAAACAGTTTTTAAAATGAAGGTTTCAACCGAATCGAACAAGGTTCAATTCGGTTCAAAACCAAAACCGAGGACTAAGTCGGTTTTCTCATCAGTCTCCTTAAGAACCAATGGGTTTGGTTCAGTTTTCAATTCTGTCCATAACCAGACGAATCAAACCGTGCACACCTCTAACTCTCACTATAAAAAGCCAAATAAGTTGGCATTCACCACCTCAATCATTTTGAAACAAGCATTTCTTATAATTCACATTCAATATAATAGCAAGTCCTTTTCATACTATCAGTTTCTTCACTAATTGCATACTTGATCCTTATTTATTCTCAAATAAAAGAGGAGCATTTTAAACAAATATTTCACTGCGACTGTTCATTAGTCACATAATGAAGACAAGGAAACAATTACAAATATATAAATATTGAGCTCGGAAATTTCTTGCCAAACTCAGGAAAGAAATATTGCAATTTCCATCAAGAGTATTACCTTCAAAAGCTTCCGAAGAATAGGTATCTTCTTGAAGTCACTTCTGTATTGCTTCATTATATTATGCAGCATCCGCAAACCTGAGAGCAAATAAGAACGAGAGGAGATAAACGGTTTGTGGTATTCTATAAAACAAATGCAAGAACACAGGAAATATACTTCGAGACCACAAAAAATAATAATAATAATAATAAAACTGGGGGAAACTTACCATTTTTGTTTATTATGTCAGTCAATACTACTCGTGATTTTGTCTTCAAAAGTGCATCAAGGATCATTGAAAGATCCCGATTGCTGTCAAAACAAGAAAAAGCATTTAATATCTTCACACGCGTAACATGAATGAGTTCAAAAGACTACAAAGGCAGGATAAAATTCATAATTTAGAACATTGAAAAAATAAAAATAATCAAGGCAACCTCTGAATTGCTTCACCACTGGCACTTGCACCTGATGCAGCAGTCAGGAGAAGAAGCTTTAAGTACCCTTTAGGGGCGTCCTGTTAGAGGGAGGAAAAAGCTTATGAGTACTTGAACACCATTCATGTATCTCCGCACGAAAAATGAGCACACTGCAGCAGAAGCAAATCCACTGTTTTTCCTTTGGGTTTGGATAAAAACGACATATTTTATCAAGAAGAACAAAAGTACAGAAGAATAGGCTACATAAACAGAAACCAATACTCTGAGCCATGAAAAAAACACAACAGAATTACATGAAGAAAGAGCAGCTGATGGAAAAGCATAAAAGAGCCCAAATAACCATTCCTTGCCACCAGCAAATAAAAACAATAGAATAGCAGAAAATTCAACAAATCAACATGCGGAAAGTCATAACGACTCACTTTTCTTTTGCTAATTCCCCCTTCAGCATCCAGGAGTTCATTAAGCTTCTCCTCAACTGAAGCATTAAATAGCATTAACCATTAATAAGCCCCTCACAGATATTTAAGCTAAAGCTAGTATTCCAAACATGACTAACCTGCCTCAAAGCGGTTACCCGGAGAACCTTCAATCCATCGCTTGGGCTTTACAGACGAAATCTGGGACTTGTTAGTTATTTGAACTTTTTCCACAGAGCTAACTTTTCCTTTCTTGATGGAACCTGGTTTACGCGAAGTTTTCATCCGAGGATGCGACTTTATATACACTTGCTTATCTTCAACAGCATCCAGCTTGGATTTCTTATGAGCATCAATGTCATCAAATGATAACTTTGCCTCCTGCTCAATAGAGCATGTGTTTTTGTCAGAAATACTGTCCACAAGAGATATTTCTGTCTGATCAACAAACACAGGTTTGCTCGTCACATCTTCACTCTGTTGGGTAATTTCCGGCAGTGGAATAGGTGACGCTACCTTTGAGTCTTCAAATTCCAGTGAACTGTGCAATGGTGAAATGGTAGAGGCAGAAAGGTTGAGAGGATCCTCTTTTTCTTCTGAAATCTTCGAAGCAGAAAGCTTTAGAGGATCCTCTTTTTCTTCTGAAATCTTCAAAGCAGAAACCTTAAGAGGATCCTCTTTTTCTTCTGAAATCTTTGATTCGAAAGCTATACTGATAGGTTGTTCTCTCTTCTCCCTAACCCCTCTTATACGCTCTGAGGGTTGCATTTTAGCACCATCCAACGAACTAACTGCAGTTGGCAAGTTATTATTCCAACTTCTACCATCTGCACGAAGCATTACTGGTTCTGGAAATTCTTCATCTGAATCACTTTGAATAATGACCTCAGAATTGAGGGGATCTCCACCTATATAACCTCGGCATTGGGAAGAACCACAATAACATTTTTTGGCAGCAGCCCCAAATACCCTTACATAATTGTAGTCAAATGTCACCTCTTCACCCTGAAACAGGAAAGAACTGGAGAGGATACAGCTTCTTGCAAATGCAATGTAAGGCACTAAAACATGAAATTGATCGGGTATAGACAACATTGACATAAAAAGCAAGAATACTGTCACAACCAATTAAGACTTTTTAACCACCAAGAAAATGCATGTTGAACTCTGAATAAGTCTACTCCCTACAATTATAACTATGGTTCTGATGAAAGAAAATTACCAGCTATTGTCTTGAATAAGTGATGTCTATTTTCTTGAACTTTGTTTACCCTAGGACTTAAAGAAGTCTTACAGAAGAGGTACCAATTCCAACCCTAGGACTTAAAAGAAATCACTCCAACTAGCATTACTTCAGGGTTATAATATTCAAAAAAATATTTTTTTGAATTCATCAACATTTGGGATGAGAGGATTCGAGTCCATGACCTCTTGGTCATTAGCCCATACTAGTTGAGCTATGCTCTGGTGAGCAATAATAAAAAAATAATAATTTGAAACAAAACACAAAAAAGAAGCATCAACCCCAGCTTTATCAACAACCACCACCCAATCCCTACTCTTGTAATTAAAAAGCCTACCTTTCCTTTCATCCAAAAGTCCTCCAAATCATAACACACGGATATTCATTCTGTTAATGATTCAGTAAACGAAAATGAAGGAAACAAAAGCAAACAGTAAATATACCTTCTTAATATCCCTTAGCGCAAAGAGCCCAATGCAGATTTCTCCATTCACCATCCACTGTCCAAAACAAAGAAAATGAGAACTACAGAATCGTAAATTCTCTAACAACTCTCTAAAACCTGAAGTTTAAGTTGCTAGCACTGCCCTTAATGACAGGATAATTTTGGAAAATAAAAGTCCCCATTGCTCATTTCATTATTTCAATGAAAGATTTTGTTGCTTTGTCAAAAAAAAAAAAAGAACCACCAAGGTTGGTTAACATGTAAATACATAAAAACGATGCAATGACCATGAGTTTTCAAAAAAAATTCTTGGATGGATTGCTTGCCATCTAGCCATCTTTATGATTGGAGGGATTCTAGAGAATGGACTACGGATAGCTATTATTCGCGACCAAATCCTCTTCCAGGATCTCACTAAGGGCAGACTCCTCTCTGGCTTTTCCTTTAGCTTTGAAGTCATTTGGTGGTCAAAATAAATACTCATGAAAAGTTGCAGGGTTCAGTTCATGGCTCTTAATCTTTCCCGTAATTGCTACTGCACATGAATCTTATTAGGAAATGATAGAACATATATTTCACAGACATCCTTTCACTATTTAACCAGAACATAGCATTCCCCATGACCTCCTCTAGTCTCTTCTTGTTGATTCCGACCGTCCACCTTCTAGAGTTTAAAGATAAGGTTCTCTCACTCAATGCAGTTAGTGTATTTTGTGAGAAATATTGATCGACAGGAGAATATTCTAGAATAATGAAAGGGGTATCTCCACTTTATCAGATGCAATCGTGTTTAACCAAGAAAATAATAATAGTGAATATCCCTAACAAGAAAACCCCTCCAAAGAATTGCAGACCTAATAACAAATATCCCTTCTCCCTGGACTATCTAGCAAGGGATGGCAAAAGCCAAGATAAAGCGAAGAAGAGATACCCAAGAAAGACAAAACAGAAGCTACATAATGGAACCTCATAGAGAACAAATGGTACAAACGAGAGTAGAGGGTACAACAATGGACTATTACCCACCCAAGAATCTCCAAAAAGTAGGTATCCAAACCATCCCCGACAAACCATTTAACAAAGTGACAAAAAGAAAGAAAAATAAGGGATATTTGTTAGACTACAAAATCCGACTCTCATTATTTTATAGGAAACCAAACTCCACACCATTGATCAAAATCTCATTAAATCATTATGGAGCTCTTGTGATGTTGCTTGGGCCTCCTTAGATGCCATGGGAGCCTCTGGGGGTATTCTCATCAGGTGGAAGAAATCATCTCTTAGTACCATTGAAGTGGTTGAAGGTATTTACTCCCTATCCATAAATTTTGTTCTCACAGATGGTTACTTTTTTTGGGTTACAGGGATCTATAGTCCTAATCACCCTAAAGATAGGAAGGCATTTTGGAGAGAACTGAATGACTTACAGGCCCTTTGCAGCTCAAATTGGATATTGGAGGGAGATTTTAATATTACTCGCTGGACTTGGGAGAAATCCACAGCTTCTCCTCCTACTCGCGGTATTCGTCATTTCAATAGATCCATTGCTACAGCTGATCTTATTGATATTCCCCTTACAAATGGGAATTATACGTGGTCCACTATGCGGTTTGATGTTGTGACGACCCTCATTGATAGATTTCTTATTTTGGATGATATTCAGAAAAAGTTTAATCAGGTTTCTGCCCGCCGTTTGGAGAGAATTACATCTGATCACTATCCCAACAACCTTAATTTAGGCAAAGAAGCATGGGGTCCTACACCTTTCAGGTTCATGAATGCTTGGATGAATCACCACTCCTCCTCCAATTTTCTTCAGACATGGTGGTCGAGTGCCCCTCTGTGTGGATGGCCAGGTCACGGTTTTAAACAGAAATTAAAAGGTTTCATAAGGGAGTTAAAAATTTGAACCTTAATACCTTTGGTCAACAAAAGGAGGCCAAAGCAATCCTCTAAAATGAACTCTCCCTCATTGACAAAAGGGAAGAAAATGCCCCCCTTTCTGTCCTTGATTTACAAAAGAGACTGGATATTAAAAAGGAGTTGATTTCTATAGCAGCGATTGAGGAATCCTTGTGGAGACAAAGTTGTAAATCAAATTGGTTGAAACAGGGTGATGGAAACACGGCCTTTTTCCACAGATTGATGGCTGCAAACAGAAGGAAAAATACAATTGTTGAGGTCCTCACAGACGATGGAGGCAGTGCGGTTTTGGACAGCATGATTGAAGCACACTTCCTTGATTTCTACCAGAAACTTATACTAAAAAACAAGGCAGCAGAATCCTCCCACATCTTAATGATTGGAGCCCAAGTACAATTACTCAGCGAGAAACACTAGAGGCCCCTTTTACAGAAGATGAAATATATAAAGCTGTCACAGATTTGGGCTCCAATAAAACGCCGGGACCGAATGTTTTCACAGCTGAATTCTTTAGAAAGTCATGGAACACCCTTAAATTTGACATCAAGAGAGTGTTGATGACTTTTTTCAGAATGGAATTATAAATGCAAGCCTCAACGAAACATATATCTGTCTCATTCGAAAAAAGTGTATGCTAAATTTGTAAGTGATTATAGACCGATCAGTTTAACTACTTGTCTTTACAAGATTATTGCTCGTGTTCTCTCCGAAAGGCTTAAAAGGGTCCTTCCTTACACGATAACAGACCACCAATCGACTTTTGTTGCAAATCGCCAAATATTGAATGCATCCCTTATAGCTGCTGATGAGGTCATTGATGAATGGTTTAGAATGAAACGGAAAGGTGTGGTCATCAAACTCGACATTGAAAAAGCTTTCGATATGGTGGATTGGGACTTTTTTAGACGACGTTCTTTTAGCTAAAGGCTTTGGCCAAACTTGGAGGAAATGGATCTGTGGTTGTATCTCAACAACAAATTTCTCAATCATTATTAATGGTAAACCGAGGGAAAAATTCAAGGCTTCTCGAGGTTTTAGACAAGGTGATCCTCTTTCCCCCTTTCTTTTCATCATTGTTGTTGATTGTCTTAGTAGAATGCTCCTACAGGATGAACATGGAGGTTTCATTGAGGGTTTCCATGTGGGAAAGAACAATTCAAAGCTCTCCATTACCCATCTACAATTTGCAGATGACACTATACTATTCTCCTCTCCGGTATACAAGTTTCTACAAAACCTTTTCCATGTCATTCATGAGTTTCAAGTTGCATCGGGTTTGAATATAAATTGCTCGAAATCTGAATTATTGGGAATTGGGTTGGACGATCATCTAACGGCTTCCCTTGCATCATCCTTTGGTTGTCGAGTTGGTACTTGGCCTTCATCTTATTTGGGTCTTCCTTTAAAAGGAAACCCACAAACCATGGATTTTTGGACTCCGGTCATTGAAAAATTAAATAATCGCTTGCACAATTGGGGGACCTCTCATATTTACAAAGGAGGTAGGCACACTCTCATACAAGCAACTCTCACAAACTTGCCTATCTACTTTCTCTCCATCTACCTTGCACCTACAAAGGTCACAAATTCTATAGAGAAGTTGTTTAGGACTTTTCTTTGGGGAGGGGGTTTTACAATGAGAAAGAAGCCTTATGGAGGAGAGTCATTTTTGCAAAATATGGCAACACTCACCAAAACAATAAATCAATAAATCAGGGGTTTCATCACTAAAAAGGTCAAAGGGGCCATGGAAAGCTATTCACAATTTTCAGAATCTAGTCTTCAAACATATCAAAGTTTGTGTGGGTAAAGGAGACAATACTTCCTTCACATGGCTGGGAGAACACACCCTTCAACACTGTTATCCATCTCTTTACAATCTGTCCAACAAAAAAGAAGCCACAATTGACGAATTATGGAATTCTGAAGCTGGTACCTGGAACACTTATTTGCGCATAAATTTGACCGAGGCGGAGATTGCTGAATGGGCATCCTTCTCCCATAAGATCTCAACCTTTCATCCTACGGGTCAAGAGGATAAATAGTTGTGGAACCTCGATAAAGAAGGGGCATTCTCTACCAATTCCCTCGCCAGAAAGCTTGTATCTTCGAGTTGCTCAACAAAATCCGCTTTCTATACAGTTATGGTTGGGTCATTCTCCTAAAAAAATTAAGTTTTTCCTTTGGGAATTGAGTCATTCTTGCATAAACACCACCGAAAACTTACAAAGAAGATCCCCTGGTTAACACTTTCTCCCAGTTGATGTATCATGTGCCTAAAGGATAGTGAATCAATTTTGCATCTTTCAACACTTGTGCTTTTGCCCATATGGGGTGGTCATATTTATTGCAATCATTTGGATGGAGTTTTACACGACCGGGAGATATCTACACCCTTTTAAATGTGGCTTTGCAGGGTCATCCATTTAAGAATGAGAAGAAAATACTTTGGCTCAACTTCGTTTATGCATTCTTTTGGAATCTTTGGCTGGAGCGTAATGCTCGAACTTTTAAAGATAAGACCAAGAACTTTATTTTGTTCATAGAAAATACGACTTACCTAGCCATGTCTTGGACTATTTTGTCTCCCTCATTTTGTAATTATGGTTTATCTACACTACTATCTCATTGGACCTCTTTTTTGTAATTTGCCTCGATAGGCTTTCTGTAACTATTTCATCTGATCAATGAAATGTTCTTGTTTCCTATCAAAAAAAAAAAAAAGAAAAATAAGAAGAGGTAGCTGTCCAAGGGCTCCTAAATGTGCCTTTCAACCTACAGCCTACAACCTAAAGCCCACTCAAAAGGATGAAGACCACACTTTCTCAATAATAAATCTGTGCCAATGAGCCTACAAATGCAACCATTTAACCAACTGGGTTTCATTGTACAATCTCATATTGCCTATGTCCAAACCCCCAAGTTCCAATGGTCTTGTCGCCACCTTCCAGCTAACCAAATGGGAACCCTTTCCTTCATAGACTCTTTCAAAGTCTCTCATAAACTTCTCTATAATCTTACTATTTACTAACCAAGACAAAGATCCTACATAAAGAAAGGAAGTCAGGATTCTGCTCAAGACAGATGGGATAAAGGTTCACCTACCTCCCTCAGACAAGAACACCCTTTTCCAAAAGGAAAGCCATTTTTGGATCTCCTCCACAACAGGGTTCCAAAACACCAATTTCCTAGAACTGTGACCTAAAGGAAAACCTGGATAAGAAGAAGAAAACCTACCACCTCACAACCGACAGTTGAGGCCCAATTACCCAGCTTAGTACAACCATAATTTAAACTCATGACCGAACACTTACCCCTACTAATCTTTAAATCAAAAATGGACTCAAAAAACCAAAAGAAAGCAATTAATATTAACGAAGGAATCTTCCCTATCAAAAACAAAAAAGGCGTCATCAGCAAACTGAAGATGCACTAGACACAACCTACCCCTCCCCATCTTAAACCCCTCAAAAACAACCTTCTCCACTCCTCAGTCCTCTAGAGACCATTAAAGGAATTGAGAGAATAGATCACCGTGTCCACTTAAAGCAAAGATCTTACCCCCAGGTTTACCATTCACCATAATAGAATACCTGGCAATCCTTATGCAACTCCAAATCCAAAAAGTTCCACTAGAAACCAAAACTTTTTTTTTCGTAAGCGCCTTCTCTAAGAAATCTCAATCTACATAATCATAAGCCTTTTCAAAACCAATCTTAAAAATAACATCTTGTTAAGAACTCCTATAGAATTTGTCTCTTTGCCATAAAAAGCCCCTCGAGACTCAGTAATCAGACTAGGAAAGTCTTTCCTCGACCTATGGGCCAAAACCAAAACCTTAGGATCCATCACGTAATAATATGCCACTTCTGCATAGAAGTCCTACCTTCCCGGGTGAAAGCACTCACACACACACACAAAAAAAAATAAAAATAAAAATAAAAAAAGAAAGAAAGAAAAAAGAAGACGACATCAATATACCAAGAAAATAAAACAATATGCTACAACGTCTTTTTTCTTTGATAAGAACAATATGCTACAATGTTTTAGAATAGGATGTAAACCTTTTCCGTGCGGCAATTTGGATCACAACTGTGGTTAATGAAACGCCCCAAATTTCCCTTTCCACATGCATCTATGACCTGTAAAACACGTATAGATGAATAACAGACATGAAATAACTTTCACCAGAAGGGGAAATGAAGGAAAAAATATGATGCAATTAAGAAAAGTGGTCGGTCAGTGGCATAGGACAGTATGGAATACGATAAAATCTCGAGCTATAATTCTTTCACAACAAAATGTTAGCTCTATCTCGAGCTATAATTCTTTCACAACAAAATGTAGCTCTAAACGAATACGACAGGAACAAAAATAATTCTTACTTTGTAGTAATTAAGACGTAATTATACTCTCAAAACATTACTTAAAAGATGTCCAGGTGAAGGGGGAAAAAAACAGATTCCTTCAACATGTTCGGTTTTTTATTCTCTCCCACAGGTGGAAATTACTTAAAAGATGTCCAGGTGGAGGGAAAAAAATAGATTCCTTCAACATGTTCAGTTTTTTTATTTTCTCCCACAGGGGTGGAAAAGAACAAGAAAAAATCTCAAATATTACTAGAGAGCCAAAAGATAAAGAAAGCATTTTTTTATTGAAATACCAGGCTTTCGTTGAGGATAAATGATAAGGCCATGGAAATTTAGAACAAAGAGACCTATTGCCCACCCAAGTGTTCTCCCAAAAGTAAGTACTAGACCCATTTCCCACCGAACATTTGACGAACTGAGAAAAGGAAGGGAGGCCAAGCAAGATTTCCATCCAAGGGAAGGGTGTCTTAAAGTGCCTTTCAAACTCCCTCCTCAAGTCGTAAGGATGAAGGTCATACTTGCTCACAATAACCATATGCCATAAGCATTAGCCTCTAAGGGAAAACACAACAGTCATTTAGCCAAAAGGGAATCTTTACACTGCCTTCGGTTCCAAATACCCAACACCCCTAGCTCCAATAGTTTAGACACAACCTCCCAATGACTAGATTCACCCCTTACCACATGAAGTCTCTCATAATCCTCTCCAAACTCTTACTAACCCCAACAGGAAGCCTAAAGACAGATAAGTAATAGGTTGGGATCCCACTCAACACAGAATGGATTAGGGTCAATCCACCTCCGTTTGAAAAGAAGGCTTTCTTCTTAGAGGCAAGACATTTCTGTAATCAATCCAAGACCAAGTTCTAAACTGAGGCACATCTTTTTTTTTGGAACAAGAAACCACTTTTCATCAAGGATATGAAAAGATAATGTTCAAGAAGATACAAACTCCACAAGGGAGTGAAAAATAAAAAACAAAGAATAATCAAAAGTAGAGGGCTTGAAATTAATGTCTATCATCCCACATATTAATGCTTAACCTCGAAACCGACTCAAAGGAGGAGAATATCTAATTAGAAAATAAATAAAGCATTGAATAACTCCAAGATGATCTGGTAAGAACAACTTGAAAACCAGAAAACCAAAGCAAATAACACCATTTCCTCCCAGCTAAAAAAGGGCAACATACTTCACCAAACCTCCAAAAGGATGATCAGCCACTAAAAACGAGCTCTCTCTTATGGAAAGAAACTGCCAATCTCGGACTAAAAATCACCTTTGCCGCAAAAAAAACATTAAGTAACCAAACCAAAAGCTTCTCAAGCACACCAACGTGAAAGAAAAACCCAACCAAACACATCCAATAATGATGACTCAACAATAAGCACCGCAATCCCTAACCAACAAAAACTTGGAAATCCCAACTTATCTTATTAAAAAAATATATCCCAACTTATGACTTAAGCTTAATTTAGAAAAAAGTGGGCCCCACCTCATCAAAGTAAGTCATCAGATCATCCTTTCCTTCAACATGTTAAGCAATGATCTTATATTTTTAGATAATCAAGTGGAAGCTCAAGCCACTTGATCAAGAGGTGGAAGTCATATTTTGGTAGCTTGGTGAAGGCTGTTTCAGAGGGTATACGTTGCCACTGCCTTCAATCTTTCTGTTACCACGTACAGTGGCAAAGACAACTCTGGGAGAATGAGGACTTCCAACTAATCTTACCAGGAACAGTAGCAGTTTCACAGAGGTCTTTATTCTAATCTAGAGAAACAATATAAATAAAATTCACGGACTTCAAAGGCTGATTGCAACTTTGACCCTATACTTACATCTAAATTATAATACCTCTAGGCTCTAGCTTTGAGCATTCTTTTGATTTCCAATTATGATCTTTTTAAGCCATAAGTAATTACGCATGCAACACTCATGTAGCATTCACATGGAACCACATCTCTCTAAACTGCATCTAAAGAAAAACCTCCGTCATTGACAGAACCCTCTAAGGATAAAGAGAAGCTCCCTTGTCAAAGAAAAAAAAAACACCAAATGGCACCCACACAAAGCCATAAGGATATTTACGTTAAATTGAAGGAACCTATCGTAATGGTAATAGGTTATAAACTTATAATACATTCTCATAGTTCAGAGTTATATACATTTCAGTCGAGTAGATAGAATCAAATTGAGAGCAATATACCATAATAAATTGCTACGAAGAATTCCCACATTCTACAACTCACAACTTAATGATCAAAATAAGATACTGCAGTAGAAAGGTGACAGCCTTAAAACAAAACAAATGTTAAGAACACAATCAAATTAAGAACATTCGCAAAGAAAATAAAGATTCAACCTCACTGCCATTTAGTGTCATGAAGTAAAAATGTCGATGCCCATTCAACGCATACTCCTTTTGACGTGCCTCATAAGCATGCATGTCAAGGACCTGTGTAGCCCAAATAATAGAAATAAAAAATAAATATGATTGACATAAAAGCATAAAACATCAAAGGCATCAAAATGTGTGTGCGTGTGTAAGGTGCAATTACATTAATGAGATGAAATTACGAAAAAGGGGAAAGTCAAACCCCGTACCAAAGGAGGTTACAGATAACACCTCTAGTTGGACAAAAGAAAATTCATACTATAAAGGACTTGGACCTCTATACACATTCTCATCACTTACCTGCTATCCTTCCATTGCTATGTTTATATAACCTGACATGAGAGTCATAAAGAATTTTATGCAAATTCAACGGCTTCACATATTCATTGGACATATTCACACTGTTATTTTTTTTTATTCAGACGAAAGAGTGAAGTCATAAAGGAGATTACGTAATCGGTCCCACAAATATAATAGTTTCTTACCAGCACATGCAATCAACATCATGATAGACAAATCAAATGAAGCAAGAAATATATATGCAACTCTCAGGGTACATGAAAAGTAACCAAAGATCATGATAGATCTTCCTATAGAAAATGTCTAGGACTATGGATAATACTTCACAATTACCTCTCCAACATACTCAATGAGAAATCGTCCTTTTGTTATATCCTCAAGCAACTGTAGCCCATAACCTTTCTTTCCACATCGCAACCACCGTAATTTGGCATACTTGCGTTTCTGGAACTGAAACCACATATTCAAAAATTAAATTCAGCCTTCCATCAGAACTTTACTTACTTTACCAAAAAAGATCAATTTAGAGCTCTAAGAAAAAACTGCTATACCTGTTGATTAGAACAAAGGTCACCACAAGGACATGTTCCTCGAGCGCATTCTATATTGAGCATTCGATTCAAGCATTCATCTCCACAACCTAACCGACCATCCAAAGCTGGTTTGCAATGACAAACCATTATCTGTTTAAGATTTATAAATATAAAAAATCAGGACAATACAACAGTGGCCTAGATGTATTCAATCTTAACCTAATTGGCCATCCAAAGGTTTCCAACACTGACAAATCATGATAAGATTAAGAACTATAAAATATACAAAACAGACAAAACAAAATTGCCTACAAGATACTGATTCTAACCACGGGTTATATGTGCTAACAAAATTATATTTTATCCTAGTAAAAGAGAAGATAGATAGTTTTGTTCACCATCCTACAAGAAAAGAAAAGAATATATAAGAAATCAACAATAGGACTACAAATGAAGCAGCATCAGCAAAAAATTTTACAAGAATAGTATGACAAGACTAAAAAAACACTCAGGAACATCAAGAACATGAGAATACAACAAAATAACTCAACTACTAAAGGCACAAGAATACGAAAATCATTCACACCTCACAGCACACTTCTCAAATGTTCACCCTACATCATTTTCCATGTTTCCCAACTAATACACTTGATAAAGTTTGACCATACTAGTTAAACCCACTTTGAACCTTGAGAACACATGCATGAAAATCTTAATAATCATTAATCGAGGCGTAAAATTATTTAGAAAAATGCACCTCATCAATAGTTTGAGTTTTACGACTGCGGTGCAAAAACTGATTGCTACTAATGGAAGCAAATTTGTTCTCTTGAGGAGCTGCAGTCACTGCAAATAAGTAAACAAGTCACATTTCGTCTATAAGAAATGCAGGATACTAGGCTAAAAAAGTAATTATTGTTATTATTATTATTATTATTATTATTATTATTATTATTATTATTATTATTATTATTATTATACTTCCTAAGGAAAATTGAAACTTAATTCCAAACTTTATAGTACTATTCTGGTTATCCGCAGCTACATCCAAGCACCTGTTGTTGGATGAAAACTCTCTAATTCCCTATAAGTTAGCCGTTTATTGGAAGCATTTTCTTCCCCAGATTCATCTGATATTTCCAACTCTGCATTAATCTCAGCATTTGACTTCTCTTGTGGGATTGAGCAATCAGCAAAAGCTTTATCCACATTGTCCTTACAAGTCCTTCAAAGACAAACGACTAAAAATTAAAATTATAAATTATAAAAAAAAATCCTAGTAGAATATGATACATACACACATATAGACATATATTCTTTCCTTTTCTTTTTTTTTTGTAAGAAACAATTATATTGATGCCCCAATCCAAGGGAGTTGCAAAAAGGGGAGTTAAAGAACTCCTTGTAGAATATTGGTTCTATTAAAGGGAAAAGAAAATGCATGAAAAACAAACAGATTTGGTTGAACTAAAGACCTGAGGATACCAAAAAAAAATACTTCAACTGAATTAATTTGTATAGAGCATATTTAAAAAAATATGAACAAGATACACTCCACAACAATAAATATTATAGCGGCATGATAGTTTAATAAAGTTCATTCATGAAAATAGAAAATTTTACTATATTAAGGAGCAAGGACAAAGTAAAAAACTTTTTTTTCATGAAGTGTCAAACTTTCATTGAGAAAAAATGAAAGAATACAATGGGATACAAAAAACCAACCGTTAGCAAAAGGAGCCAAACTAAAACGGGGCTCGAATCAAGTAAAATAAGACTTGAAGGAAAATTGCAAAAGGACTTAACAACCAAAGCCCAAAGAGAGACATGGAACCTAACAAGAGTCCACACATCCTCCTTGGTGAAAAACACGGAACTACATTTAGCACAGGATTGAAAATCCCACAACCCCGGCATATGGTATGTCTTGGTTCTTTTCTCTCCTAAGTTCAATAATGTCCGAAAAACAGAGGAAAGATGGCAGTAGATAGGCAAATACTCTGAAGACTCTATTTCCAGAAAACAAATAAATAAACAGGTTCATATTTATATCCATTTTTGCAACAAAAAGACTAAATAAAAAATATATTCTAGCTCAAAAAGTAAGCAACCTAACAAGATAAAAAATTGGCATTTCCCCAACTCCCAACCCATATTTGCTTCTCAACACTCAGACTTGGTTAAAGTTTCTTCAATCCCAACCCCCCCATTCCTAAGTTTGCTCGTGCATACAAATGGTATGGTAGAATGCCGATTTACGAAGATGCTGCATGAGAATACATCCTAATATTCTAATGCATATTGTGAGTCTAAAAAGAAAAACTTTAAACAATTTGAAGAAGACTTTTGAATCACTGCCACCCTTCAAGTGATATGTGATTAATAAATGTGTACCATGTGCAACTTGCATGTCCTAAACTATCAACAAGAGAAGCTGGTATGCGTCGCCATTTATGACAATCATCGCAGAGCACCCAAGCATTGCGAGGAGGTATATACTGCTCATTCACAGCACCCTGTACCACATTCAAATTTACTGCCACAGTGGATGCAATGATGTCATCGCTTTTCTCGGGCTTGTCTACAAGGCAATTTCCTAAAACATTCAAGTAAAATTAGAAAGAAATTTTCAATTTTTCCAATGTATCAGCACTTGTCTAGCACAAAAACAGTAGGTTATAAACATCTCCGATAATCATATTCAGAGGAGGAGAAGAATTACATCTGCAAGTGTACTCTTAATCAAATAAAGTAAATTTACCTACTATTTGGTGACTTTCCGTTTCAGTCACAACTTGTTCACATATAGCCTTCTTGATTTTACTCTTATTAACAGACTTCCGTTGGTAAACCCTCTCTTTAGAAGCATTCTTTATTTTGTTTTTTGAGCCAGGAGCCTTGGACTTGCCTTTACTTGTTTTAATAGGTTTTGAACTTTTGGTATGTTTCTTCCTTGCAGATTGAGAGGGAAGAAATGTTTTTGAATTCTCTGATGCAGGAAACACACTGCCAACATCTGTTCTGCAACATTCTTTAACTTCAAGAATGCCTTCCGCTTTCGAAGCCTCTTCTGGAAGTTGAATATCTGTTGACAAAGGCACTTGCTCCATAGACAATTCCTTAACAGTTAAAGAGTAGTTTAAAACATTTGCACCGATGTAAGTAAATGTCTCACCAGAACCAAGCTGATTGTCCACATTCAGTCTTCTTCCATGCTTCTTTGATGATTTGGACCTGCTACTGCAAGCAGAAGCACCTGTGCCACCCTCTGGAGAACAACTAACTGCCTCGCAGGGCTTCTCCTTCTTCCTTCCTTTCTTACTACTGGTAAAATGCCCAGAAGCAGCAAAATCTTCTAAGGATGCCAAAACTGAGTCGTGCAAATTTTCCTGACGTATTGCTCCAACTTGAATATCTAAAATTGAATTTATCACTTCTGAATCAGGTGAAGTTCCAGGATCCAAACTCCTGGTATCACTAGCCCCTTCTACAGGCTCAACCAAATGGGAGGAAACACACAGATTATCATCTGCATGTTTTGCAGATGACTTGTCTACAATAATGGTGCAACCTGAGTCATTATTAGCACATTGTTCCTTTGCAACAGAAGTATCAGGACATTTCTCTTCTTTCTCCTGATTCCTGCTGTAGCAAAAGATCTTTCTTAAATGCTCCTCTTCAGGCTTTTGATCATCAACGCCAAGAGTTGATGGTGGAAATTCCAAATTACCTTCCCAAAATGATTCGTTCCCATAAATGCAATTGATACCCTTGGCAGACAATGATGAATCAACAACCTCGGGAACCACAATGTTCAGAAAATTATGACCCACATTCTTACCTAATTTAACCTTCAAACGAATACGATTGGTTGAAGTTGAAGTAGCACATTTTCCATCGGTCCCTTCTTTTCTTGATCTATACGAACTTTCACTTGGCTGTTTCTTATTCTGCTTGGTACCTCCTTGATTACCTATAGATTTCTTATTTCCTTGCTTCTGGCTTTGATTTACTAGAACATTGTCAATTCTTTCAAATGACTGAATAATATAGCCCAGCGATCCCCAGGGTGAAGGACGAGCAGGCCTAGATATAGAGCTTCTCCTCCTTCTTGCAGTGTCAAAACTCAGTGCCTCTGGCACTTTTTTTTTGCTTTTCCTTGATGCCCTTTTTGTCACGGTTTTTTGGCTTGATGTTTTCCTTCGACCACTCCTCTTAGAGGATGTGATAACTGTTTCAGGACACTTAACTTCAGAAACACAACCAACTTTCTCTATGTCATTGTTGTCTTGATCGCTGACACTGCATGAATTAACAGAACTAATATCCTTTATTGGAATATCTGCTCCTTTCAACATCTCAGAAAATTCATCTTTTTCAAAATTAAGGGGCTGAGAAGGCAAGGGCGATGCAATTACACAGTTGGGGTTCACTTGAATAGTAGCTTCCTCCAGATTATGGTCATTTTCAATCTTGGGATCTATATGTTGTCCAGCATCACCATTATTATTAAAGACATCAATATCATCTTCTACAAGCTCTGAAATGTACTTGGATAAGGAATCACTGTCATGCTTTTCATCACACTGATTATTCTCTAGAGCGTGGATAGTTAGTGGTGAACCATCAGATTGTAACCATTCCCTTATATTCTCGCAGCCTTGTGAAGGCAACATTTGCAAGCACAATTCAGGATTGCTGTTCATATCAGCAACTTCCGTAACTGTTTCTCCAGAGGTACCACCACTTAAGCTCTTCCCATCCATCTCGCAAATATACTGGTCACAATTGGCAACTGATTGTTCCACACGTACTGATAGTATTTGACCACTCTGTAAAGGGGACATCTCATTCAGGATGTCTGCTTCTATTACAACCGAAGCATCAGTTATCCCGTCTGCGACCTCTGAAAATGAACAACCAGCGGCATCATTTTCCAGCTCGCTTTGTTGTATGAAATCACTTGGCAATCCGTCGGCAGAAGCTGATTTAGAAACAATTTCACAGACTTGAGAAGGAAATTTCAAGTCGTCTGTACAAGTACACATCCCTGCTAAAATCGGATCATTTTCTACAGTATCGTCTCTTTCAACTTTTGCAGCAGCATCAACTATGAGACTATTAATATCCAGTTCATCGGGTTTATCAGAATTTACTAATGACCCAGTTAAAGACATCATCTCCATGGTAGTTTTACAGCCCAAAATATCAACCAAACCACCAACGTCTTGAGACTCTTCCATATCCAAGCTTAATGGTCTATTCCCCAAGTTGCAACCCTCATTCTCCTCGTTTAGACAGGGATAACTGTCGCCGGAATCACTATCCAACCTTTCATCCAATAGTAGAGTATCTGCATGTTCGGGGCCTCTGAATGTCCAATCCTCCCCTCCAGCAGCTGGCTCCGATGCATTCGTGCAGATATTAGTCGTAATCACTCCCAGCCCCCTATCTGGTTCAAACATCTGGCCCTCACTAGAATTAGATGGAGAGGAAGCCATCCCCTGGCGTGACGGCTGCTTGGGAAGAGGTTGACTCGAACAGCCGACCCGTCGAGTAACAGAGCCGCGAAACGATTCCCCGATCACAGCCGGGTCATCACATGAACCCATCTATCTTGTCGATAACGAAAACCAATCGATACCCATAACTCAAAAATTGCATAGAGCAACAAAATAGAAGGCTACAACGCGACTAACCCGAAACAAGTAAAATGTGTGTATGAATCTCCTCCAATCAAATCCCGGTTCTGCTAGCTCACAACATCTTCAATCGGAGAAAACAAGAATACTCTCGTCGCATTCAAAAGAAATCCCAACGGCCAGATAACACAGCAAAAAACAATGGCACAAGCCGGACTGTCTGCAGCATTAAAACCCTAATTTCAGAATTTGCAAAGCAATGCAGAAACATCCGCGCCGGAAAACACAGGGTTCAGCCAAAAGGGAAAACAAATAAAGAAAGAAAAAGTCAGAAAGAATCAAAGAAAGACGTGAAATAAAATTACCTGGGGGGAAGACGAAATTGAGTAAACGGATGAAGTTGTGCAGTTTTTCAATGGCGTCAAAATTGCTGCTCTTACGAATTCCGTTTGCAAAGAGAGAAAGAAAAAGGAAAAAAATAGAAAGAAAAAAAGAATCGAAGAGGGATGTTTACGCCTTATAAACGTTGTTCTAACCAGAGTTTCCGACCGAGAGAAGGAATTTGGTGTTGATTGGCAGTCGGTAGAGACCGTTTAGCCCTACACGCTCTGATCGTACGTTTTAGGGCATTTTGGTAATCTTACTAACCCTTCCTGGTTCCTGCTGCCTGATGGATTCAGGTGTGAATTGATTCGGGCCAGCTGAATTTTATGTTATACAATATGTTAGGGTTCGTTTTAAAATAAAGGGAAAAAATGGTAAGGTTGAATTTTATTATTTTTATTCTTTATTATATTCTTTAGCTATTAAGTTAGAATTTGAATCTTTACTTATATTGTCAAAAAAAAAAATTGATAATAACCCTATCGTCTTTTATCTTTGAAAAAAATTGTTTTCATCTCTACTTTTCATTGAATTGGAATAAAATTTAATATAGGGAGTTTTTTCTTTTTTTTCAAGGTAATATCAGCCCATTTAATTTTAAGTTTGTTTTTATTTAACTCTGATGAGAATAGAAATTCAACCATTGACTTTTTTTTCTTTTTTTACTTTTTGTATGAGTGTGGGTTTTTTTTTTCTTGGATTAAAAGTAATGATTTAAAATCAGACTAAAATTCGTATTTCTCAACTGGCAACTTAAATTATTTTTTTAAAAGAATGGTACATTTTAAAGGCTTGTTTAGTATATTATTTTATCATATTTTTGTTTAATTTTATTAACATTTACATATCATGAATTATAATTAAATGATTTGAAAATATTTTCCAAAGCATGTGAATGAAATTGAAATGGATCTATAGTAACTTGAAATACAATTTATAAAAAGAAAAATATGTGTATTGTTTTTTTCCCTTGATAGGTAATTAAATAATTTTGTATTGCTCAAAAAATAAATAAATAACTTTGTATGCAGCAGGTTCTGAATTTTTCCTTATTTTCATTAAAGTAGACTATAAGATTGATATATTGAACAAAACTAATACTATTAATCTTTCCATGTTCTCAGAAAAAAAAAATCTTTCCATGTTATTTTTGCCCACCATAGTTTTTTTGAGTGTTTTAAGAAAGTATTTGTCATATTTTCTTCCCAATTTAATTGGAACATTTTCGCGTTGTTTTAAATTATACTTTCTTTTGTAGCTTAAAACTTTCTACTTTGTTTTAAACACGGTCATCTTATTTAAATGTTACATTTTTTTAGATAATTAAGCATCTTAATTTTGAAGAGTGAATAGAGATGTAAAATAAATTTAGATAGATATTTTAAGATATCTATAAAAAAAAAATTTGGTTAACCAGAAAAAACTAATCAATTGAGATGGAAAGAGAATAGTCAACACACGAATTAAGTAAGATACAAAAATACCCTTTTCCATTTTATTCCATAGGTTTTTGGTAAGGGAACCAAACAAGTTTTGGGACTAGTAAACACGTTTATTCTAAAAAATAAATAAATGTAAATACGTTTAATAATTTAATTTTCTTATTATTTGTTCTCTGTTTATGCATCACAAATAATGTTTTAGAAGAGTGGAAATGGTTGGAAAATTTTGTGAATAGTGATTTTGGAAAAACAATACTTATGCATAAAAGCGTCAAAATGACTTGAATTATAATTTATAAAAACGTTCAACTGAGATTGTGTCCATCGAGTAAAAATAAAAGCACTTAACTTACTTAATTAGTTAAAATATGTATTTTCAATTAAGATGTAAAATATTTTAATTCATCCAATTAACATGATATTAAAATATATATATACTCAATCATAAATTAATTACTATATACATATATTATCTCTATAACAAGTTAATTTGAACATCTTTACGTGGGACACTCTTGAAATCCATAGTTTTAACCACATGCTTTACATTATTGGTCATTACAAATCCCTACAACTAGAAATGTCCACGGGGCGGGGCGGGGCCGGGGAATGACTTACCGTCCCCGTCCCCGCGTCCCATTTCATTCCCCATCCCCGTGAAATTCCCATTTAATTTCATGAGGCAGGCGAGGATTCCATGCGGAATTCGCGAGGATCGGTTTCATGATGAAATAATTCCCGTTTAGCATTTTTCTTTTTCCAATTTTTATTACATAATTCTTTTTTTTTTTTTGAAAATTTTATTTAAATGACTAATTACTAATTGAAAATTTTTATTTAAGAGACATTTTTTTTCAATTTTCTTAAAAAGTAAAATGAGATTTAATAAAAATTTATAATTATGGTTTATTCTTTATTGTATATACATAAATATATATATTTAAATAATAATAATATATCAAGCGGGGGCGGGGAGCGGGGTGGGGTTTGGAATCGGGGTGGGGTGGGAATACATTCCCCGTCCCCGTCCCCGTTTAGCTAACGGGGAAAAATCCTCCCCGCTCCCTCCCCCATTCCCCGCCCCGTTAGGGGCGGGTCCCCGCGGGGAAAATGGACATCCCTACCTACAACAGAGACAAAAAAGAAAGAAACCGATAGTACCATACATTTGATGTCTTCTAAATTTGCAATAGAGGTTTGCAAAAAGATAAAGAGTTGTTTAGCGCACCTGTTTGAAATTAAAAATTATAGGTTCTTTGGATGGAATTAGAATTACTGGATTTATAATTTATGTGTTTGTGGTGCAGGGTTAGGTGGGGTTGGATTTGTTTAGGCTATTTTTTTATAACAATTTTTTTATGATTTTTTTTACTCGATAATTGTTTGTTTAATTTCATATCAATATTTTAACCAATTATGTGGATCAATTGTTTCAATACTAGTTAAATATGGATGTGTAGTTTACATAACTATGTTAATATATAATTCATTATATTTATTATGATGTAAAATTAAATAATGTTAGTAAGCACATATAATTTAAATAATGCATACTTTATTTCACAAAGTGTTCAAAAAATTATTTTAAGAATTTCGTGTTAGATATTAAAAAATTGGAAGTCTATTTAATAATTTAGAAAATGTAAAACTCTATTTTGCAAAATATTCTTAAACTTATTTTTAGAACTTTATTTTAGAGATTAAAAAATTGGGAGTCTATCTAAGAAATTATGGAATTTAAACTTCTATTTCACAGAGTATTCGTAAAACTTGTTTTGGAACTCTATTTTACAAATTAAAATGTTGGAGGCTTATTTAATCAATTAAGACGTTTAAATAAAATTGTGCCCCGTATTTTGAAATATATTTCTAAGGATAAATGAGTTATGAAATTTGAATTATATTTTAGAAATTAAAATATTAGAAACTATATTGTGCACAATATTTTGAAACCTATTTCAAATATATAATAGATTAAAAAATGGTTTGTAACCATTTTTTGTTTTATTTGAACATTGTTAAAAACTAACTGAGTGATTGGGTCGTTGGAGTGATCGTTGAGATGGGATTGGGTTTGTCGATGTGGTCGTCAGTGGTAATTGCATGGTGGTTAATTATGGTCGTTGGGTTGTTGTCAGGTGGGCGGTTGTTGGAAATGTTGTCGAAGTGATCGTGGCAGTACTTATCAGGTGGTCGGGTCTAAGGATGGCAATGGAGCGAGACAGGAATGGGATACACTCCTCGTCCCCGTTCCTGGAATTTTTCATCCTCGTCCCCTCCCCATTCCTTGTTTTGAAAAGTCGGGATCAGGAGATTCCGTTCGGGGATCGGGTCCCCACTGGGAAAGTTTTATGTTTGTCGTTAATTATTTGTAATTAAAAGTAAATCAATAAATATATTAAAATGATATATAATTATAACATTGTTTTATTATTTTATTTATTTATATAAATAAGGTTTAAAATGTTTAATTTTTTTATTATAACTTTAATGTTTTATTATATTATAAAATTATATACAAAGTGTAACGTACACCACCAACGAAATGAAATAAAACAAAATAAAATAAAAACTAAAACCTAAAAGATTATACATAACATTGTATATAGTTTATTTTAAATATAAAATGTTATTAGTAAAACAAAATAATATGTTGTTGTTATCATTATAAACCATTCATATTTTTATTTTAAAAAATTATTCGATGCGGGTTCGGGGGCAGAGATACTCTCCTCGTCCCCGACTGGTGACCCAAAAAAAAATCGGTTTAACTCTTATACCCGGTCAAACTGGGGATTCCCCACCTCCATTTAGAGCGGGCTCAGGGACCCAACCCGCAGGTATTTCTGTCATCTATAGTCAGGTCACTAGAGTCGTTGTTTGGGTGGTCATTATGGTGGGCGGGTCACAAAGGTAGTCGTCATCAATGGTTTTTAGTAGTTGGGTTGCCAGGTTGTTGGGGCGATCGTCGAAGCAGTTATTGAGGCGATCAGATTGTTGTGATGGTCGAGTCATCAAAGTGGGCACTAAGTGATTTGTCAATGGGGGTTGCTAGGTAGTCGAATTTTCGGGGTGGTTGTCAATTATGATTGTCGAGTCGTCAGAGTGGTCGTCAACTATGGTTGTCGAGTGGTTGTCAGATCGTTGACGGTGGTTTGGACAAGTCGAGTCTAGAGATGTCCAATGGGCGGGGACGAGAACGAGGAAGCCACTCTGAAAGCCTTCAAATCATAAAGTAGTATTTGAGATACATTGTTCCGAAACATGTGAATCAAGAAATAATATTTATAGTACATTGTTCAAAATCATGGGATTGTGTTTCAAACCTATTGGATTTCAAACACGATGGGTCAAACAACATTTTGGATTCGAATTCCAAAATCATACAAATTTAATATTAGTGCTTCAAACACACTACACGTTTTTAAACAGGTAAGCGGTCCATCAAACAAGTTCACGTATTGATGTATGGTACAAGAATATATATATTTTTTAAAATGTAAGTGTGTCTCGCCATTTTTCTATCACGGTTTTTATTTTTTAAAAAAAATAAATTTGAACTTTTAACCAAATTAATAAATAAAACAAACAAACAAAAACAAGTATTTTTAAAAACTACTTTTTTGAAAAGAAAAACAAACTTGGTTGGAATATCGAGTGTAACAAATAGACAACAAAATTTAAAAAAAAATCGAAAGGTGAAATTAGTATTTATAAATTTCAATTTTTAAAAATTAAATATTCATTCATCGATACTTTAATACTTTTTTTTAGTAAACGTAATATGGAAGTGAATCATTCAACTTCCAGTTTTGGTAAAATAAGTATACATTTTAACCATTAAGTTAGTGCTTATATTAGCATATATCTAGGACTTTAAGACACGATATTACATGCACCGCAAATAAATTCACCCATGTATTATGAAAATAATCATTGTCTAGGTCACAATAATAACACATTATCATTCGATATTTTTCAATGGCACCACTATAGCCTAATTAATAAGTGACTTTTGAAAATACTTCAATAGCTACAGATTACAATTAGGCAGTGCATTATAATAATTGTCCAAAACAACCATAGAAATATCTATGTTTAACGAAATACAATGATAATAGTAAAGGGAAACTTTTAAACAAAATGGTTAGGGGTGTTTGGTTCCCTATTTTGAAAGCAAGGAGTATGAGTTTGTTTAAACAAACTCATATTTCGTTGGTAGTCTTGTTAACTTGACAATATCATACCATTGTGGAGATCTGTTGGAATCAGTTGTCCCTAACAAGTGATGTCAGAGTCGGGCCCTTGACTTAGTCATGTCGGTAGAATCCTTAGGTGTCGAACAAATAAAGCGAGACATCGACATAGTCATAGTGAATTTGTGGTCGAGCTTGCAGATGCACTCAACTCCAGTGGGGAGTTGACAGCGTAGTGTACTACAGCGAGGAGTCGTTAGTGTTCTTCAGTGAGAAGTTGTCAGTAATTTGCTCGAGTGTAATTCAGAGGGATGACTATTTGAAGGGAGGCTTGGGTTTATAAGGGGAAACATTATCTCTATTGGTATGAGGTATTTTGGTGGGAACAAAAAATAAAGTCACGATGGCTTTATGGCCAAAGTGGACAATATCATACAATTGTGGATATTGTCGAAATCGGTTGTCCCTAACAGTTTGCTACTTACTTTATCTTACTGCAATGCCCCAGGCCCAGGATTCGGATCGGGATTCAAAATCCATATTTGGCCCCTATTTGCCCTAGCATTCCCCCGCATCCCACTGTGACCTGGCCACGCCACCATACCATCCAAACCATCATTGAGTCGCTTGCGAGAGTGAAGACTTTCCTCACAAATCAACACGGGTTCTTTCAGCATGTTTTGTCCTCACCACATGCTCCATAGGAAAATTCTCACGATGTCACCCAACATAAGACTGCTCCAAGCTAAGCACGCTTAGTTTTGTAGTTCCTATGATTTGCAATATTTTTTTACATTTTGCTATATGTACTATTTTGTATTCTCGTTTTGCCATATGCCCAATTGTCTCTTGTATAAATCTAAATTTAATACATCGATTTTCACTTGTAAAAAATATATATATATATATAAGTCGTCCATTTCTCTAAATCCGCAACTTCCAAAAATTTATTTTGTTGTGAAAATGTAAAAAACATGTTATTAGTTAATTAAATACATAATATTTGTAAAAATTAACTAATTGAACTGTTTTGGTTTGTGTATCTTGAAATCAATGGTTTTTAAAATAACATTATTTAAAATACTTTAACTTTATAACCTTATATATGTTAGTTAAATATAGAAAATTAGATTGAATAGTAATTTTGATGATTTTTCTAAAAAGATAATAATTTTGATGATAAATAGTAAAGGATTGCGGAACAAGTTAGGAATCCTTTACTAGTTTTATGTTTTTTGTTTTATGTAGATCAATTGATAACATTTCTTTCTGGTTAGTTTTATGTGGAATATATTTGTATATAAAGTTTTGTTTATATTTGTTCACATTTTAGTAAATAGTTAGAAAATGTTTTCATGAACAATTAAATATTTATTGGAGTAAAATTGAGTAGAGAAATGTATTAAAAATATTTTATTTATTATTGAAATTATACTCTCCAATTTCTTATTAAAAAATACATTTTAAATATAATTTAATATATATAGTTTTTATTACTTTAACTATATAATTTCTATTATTTATTACAAAATTTAAACTTACTGACCAAATACACTAATGTTTAACAAATTACAATTTAAACACATATTTAACCGACTCAAACTTAATATTATCCAAATACTGGTACCTATCTTTTCCACAGTACACAAACACAAACTTAAGGGGTTGTTTGGCCCCCTATCTTGGAATCATAACTCTGGGGTGTTTGTTATTGGAATCAGAGTGTTTGGGATGCAGTGTTATGAATCCTAGGTTTATGTTGTTTTTTTTTTTTTTTTTTTTTTGTTTTGTTATCTTATTTTTTAGTGGATGTTTTGTCAACTGTAGAAACTCTTGCATAACATAAATGAGTTACAAAGTTGAAACTCTATTTTATAAATTAAGAAATTGGAAGTCTATGTAAGAAATTAGGGAATTTAAAACTTTATTTCACAAAGTATTAAGAAAAATATTTTTGGAACTCTATTTTAGAAATTTAAAAAATAGAATCTATTTAAGAAATTAGGGAATTTAAAACTCTACTTTACGTCACATAGTATTCGAAAAACGATTTTTTGGAATTATACTTTAAAATTTAAAAATTGGAAGTTTATTTAATAAATTAGGTAATTTGAAACTATATTTTATAGAGTATTAAAAAACTTATTTTTAGAATTCTATTTTAGAAATTAAAAAATTGGAAGTCTATTTAAGTGATTAGAAAATGTAAAAGTTTATTCCACAAAGTATCCAAAACCCTATTTTTGAAACTCTAATAAGAAAAATGGTGATTGCGCGCAAGTTAGGTTGTTAGGGTAGTTGATTGCTCGAGTGATCGAGTTGTTGGGTAGGCTTATACAAGTCTCTTGAGTGGTTGTCGAAAGTAGTCGTTAGTGGTGGTTAGGTCGTCGATGTAGTCATCAGAGTTGACGTCGAAGGTAGTCGTCAACGGTGGTTAGAGTCGTTGGTATGGTCGTCAGAATTGTCGCTGGAGGTAGTCGTTAGCGGTGGTGGGATCGCCGGTGTGGTCGTCGAAATTGTCATCGGAGGTAGTCGACAGCGGTAGCGGAGTCACCGATGTGGTCGTCGGAGTTGTCGCTGGAGGTAATTGTCAGCAGTGGTTGGGTCACCAGAGTTGTCGCTAGAGGTAATTGTCAACAGTGGTTGGGTCACCGGAGTTGTTGTCGGAGGTAACCATTAGCTATAATCGGGTCACCGGTGTAGTTGTTGGAGTTATCACCGAAATTGTTGTTAGAGTAATCACCGAAAATGAAAGATGACAAATAAAACAAGAAAACATGGAACAAACCCATGGGATTGCATTGTTGTAACCTATGGGGTTATGTTTCAAAACTAAGAGTTTTGAACACATTGGGCCAAACATGGTTTCGAATTTGGAATCCAAAACCATCCAAATCCAAAACAGGGGCCAAACGACCCCTAAAGATTCAATAACCGCATACTTATTAAACTCATACTTAACAAATCACCCGAATGTGTGAACCAGACAACCCATCAGATCATTGAAGAACGGTTCTCAACTAACAATGAGTTTTTTTCCTTACATAAACTAAGGATGGCTTGGTTTAATTTTTCAAGTATTTTATGTTAAAAAAAATTGTTTTATTAAAAATTATAGTATTTTATAACCGCTCAAAATAGCTTCTTAAAAAATTAGTTTGAAAAATAAGTTATTTTGAATGAAACACCCCGTAAATATTTATAAGTGTTTCATTTAAAACTCCTCCAAATTTTTCATGACACGTAAAAATGATCCAAGTATCCTCACACTATTATCACTCATCATTGGATACCACCGTCGATCATCATCTCTCGACAACTGACAACAACTAGTGACCACCACAACGATAATCTATTGCGACGGTAGCAACTGTTGGTGATTTTCTCCGACAACCCCTCTAATTATGGTCGACTAGTCATAGTATTTTAAATACAAAATTTAAACTCGTTAGTTTAGAGTGTTTAATAATCGTTTATGGTAATTTGATAGTAGTAAAAGTAAATCGAGTATACAAAAACCAGACAAAACTTATATATATAAACACTTTTGAACAAATGTAACCAAACATATTAATATTTAATTTTAAATAAATTTTATTAAAAAATGTTTAAATTAAAAGATAGTCCTAATCCATAAGAGCAACCATGGAAAGTAGTAACAACTCGATAAAATATGTATCACATATTGCTAAAATAAGTTGACGTAACTGAAAATAGTTATTAAAAAAAAAAAAGAAGTTATTTAACAAGTTATATTTTGTGTGTTCATTTTTGCTAGTTTGAAAGGTGAGATGTTTTTCCTTCTTAGTTCAACAAGTTCCAAATTACTAACATTTAATTGAAATTGGTTAACTAATAATAATAACTTCATGCAATAAAATACACAGATGCAACATATTTTCAACAATTATAGAAGGAAGGCTAATGATATATATATATATATTTGTAAGTTAGTAATACAATAACAATATTGACCAACTTTAGGCTTCAATGTACATTGACTAAAATTTTACATTTAAAGGTAAAACGACTAAGATGGAATATGTATATATATATACACATGTCAATAAACCATTTTATGCCTTGTTTTAAAAATCAAACATTTCAAAATTGGCAAATATTTAAAGAAGGACTCTTAAACCAAGGCATAGAATGGTTTATTGACATGTTAAAATAGTATCACGCACGTAAATGCATTTTCAATATATGCAAATAATTACATGGTATAGATTTGAGAGGAGATAATTAGTTCGAGGTTAAATTATGTTGAAAGTGAATACAATCTTTAAAACGTTTCAATTATGCTCATGTACTTTACAAAATTTATTTTTAGCCCTTTAACTTTTGTTTCCATAAATATTTTTGGAGTTCTTTATTAAAAAAAAATCAAAATGATTAATGTAGATTGAGACGACAATTGATACGTACAAATAGGAAGACAAACACGATGTCGTTTACAACACCATTAATGTAAATTGAAATTGAGTTGCTCTTGTTGTTCATTGTCAATGATGTTTTACTCAGATTGATGTAAAAAATGCATTTTTACATGGACACTTGGAGGAGAAAGTTTATATGCGTCTCAACCTCCTGACTTTCAGGACAAATCTTGTCCAACATGTGTTTGCGAGCTTGACAAAAGTCTTTATGGCCTTAAACAGGCTCCTCGAGCTAGGGGTGTGCACGGTTTGGTTCGATCCGATTTTGGACGAAACCAATGACCGAATCGAACATCTCGGTTCTGAAAGATCCCAAATCGAAACAAATCGAACCTCCGCCGGTTTCAGTAAAAACTCTAACTGATCCATTTTGGTTTCACCGGTTCGATTTTTAACTGACTTTTGTCATCATTTGCAAAGTAACAACACAACCAGCAAAAAACCAATAAGAAATCAAGAAAAACCAACAAAAACAATCCTCATGAAAAATTGACAAAATGGAGGGGAAGATGTTTGCAACCAAAAAAAAAAAAAATCTCCACCACCACTTTGCAAAACCAAAGCAATCCTACAATAAATAAATATATATATATATATATATATATATATATATATCACAAGAAATCCAACCAAACATTTCGTGAATGAGTGCTCAAATTAGGTTAGGATGCTTAAGTACCTAGGGTTAAAGATAAGTTTGGGCTTTTGGGTATTGGGTCTTAAGAAAAGGGTTAATAATGGATTGGGTTTTTGTTTTGTTTGTTTATTTTTTTTTAAATGGTCGGTTCGGTTTGATTTTTTCAGTTTTAAAAAAAAAGTGAAACCGTAAACCGAACAAAAAATATCAGTTTTTTAGAAGAATGAACCGAAGGACCCAAATAAAAATATAAAACCGGACCAAACCGGTTGGTTCGACTCTGTTTTTGCACACCCTTACCCCGAGCTTAGTTTGACCAATTTACATCTTACTTATTCACATTGGGCTTTGTTGCTTTTGTTGTTGACTCATCACTGTTTATCTGGTCTGTTGGATCTTCATTAACCTACTTGTTACTTTATGTGAATGATATTATTGTTACATGTAGGGGGTGAGCAAAAAAAGACCGAAAACCAACTCGACCGACCGAAACCGACCGAACCGAGGGCGGTCGGTCGGTTTTATACAGGTTTCGGTCGGGGTCGGTTTTGGTCTTCACAAAATCGATCGAACCGATCGATCATTAAAATATATATATATATATATATATATAAACTGACCAAACCGACCGGTCGGTCAGTCGGTTTTGGTAAGATTTTTTTTTAAAAAAAAAACTCTCCGACCGAACCGATCAAGGTCGGTCGGTTCGGGGGTCGGTTGGGGTCGAAAACCGACCCCGATCGACCGATGCTCACCCCTAGTTACAGGGCATGACTCGTCTTACATTTCTACATTAACGAAACATGTGTCTACTGAATTTCAAATCTCAGATCTTGAAGAATTAAAATGTTTTCTTGGATTGGAAGTTCACTCTTCTTCTGATGACATTTTTGTTAATCAAGCTAAATATCTTATTGATATACTTCAATCTTAAAGAATGCCATATGCTAAGACTTGTTTAACACCAATGTCTACCACTATTGATCTATATGTTTCTGCGCCTTTATTCAATGATGCAACCATTTTGTCGGCAACGTGTGGGTTCACTCCAGTATCTCACATTTACAAGGTCGAACATTGCTTTTGCAGTAAATCGAGTGAGTCAATTCATGCATCGTCCGACAATTGTTCATTTTTCAGCTGCCAAATGGGGGTCGGTTGGGGTCAAAAACCAATCCCGACCGATCGATGCTCACCCCTAGTTTCAGGGCATGACTCGTCTTACATTTCTACATTAACGAAACATGTGTCTACTGAATTTCAAATCTCAGATCTTGAAGAATTAAAATGTTTTCTTGGATTGGAAGTTCACTCTTCTTCTGATGACATTTTTGTTAATCAAGCTAAATATCTTATTGATATACTTCAATCTTAAAGAATGCCATATGCTGAGACTTGTTTAACACCAATGTCTACCACTATTGATCTATATGTTTCTGCGCCTTTATTCAATGATGCAACCATTTTGTCGGCAACGCGTGGGTTCACTCCAGTATCTCACATTTACAAGGTCGGACATTGCTTTTGCAGTAAATCGAGTGAGTCAATTCATGCATCGTCCGACAATTGTTCATTTTTCAGCTGCCAAATGAATCTTACGATGTGGGGATTTATCTCTTTCTGCCTTTTGTGACTCCGATTGGGCTGGTGATACATCTGATAATTGTCACAACGCGCAAGTGCACGCGATCAAAGTAATATAAAACGTTATTTTTAGTACCGAGTATCGAATCCTCATGGACTAAACCGCAAAGTTTATCTAGCTCAAATTAATTGTAATGAATTGGAGGTGTAACCAACAAAGTAACAATTTAAGGTTGACAATAATAAAAGAAAAAATAACTTCACTAGCAGAAATGTTGAAACAAATATTAAAAGCATTGAAAATGCTACAACAAATGCGATGGACTCAAATTATGGGGTTTTTTATGCAACCTGGGATAAAAAGTTGGAGCAGTTGCATACTCAAAATTATGCTACAACAATTTAACACGGGATTCTTCCCAGAATTCCCAAATTTTTCCAGTACTCAAATTTCCATTTAATTATCTCGTTAAGCTCATTGCTCATGTACTTTAGTTGGATGGTTATCTATAACCTACCCATTTTCACTGCAAGTATTCACTTGTAATCATACCTAAAGTGGATTATAACAACCAATTTTCTCAATTTTTCCCAAAAGCAAATAAAACGTTATGGAATGAAGTTGGCCATACTTAGTTCCACATTAGCACTAAACATAACTAAAATCCAACATCAATTTAAGCATGCAAAAGCCTTAAACTCAATCCCAAATTACATAAGTCTTCTTAATCTCTGCCTAAATAAAATTTAGGTCATAACAACAAAGAAAATATGCAGAAAATCTAAACTAAAATATATTACAACAATGAGATACTTGGAAGTAAGAAAAGAATATGCAAATTCAATAGATGAGAATAAAAGCTTATAGTATGAAACTAGAACAACGATCTCTCCTTACTTTTGCTCCACTTTGTGCTGGATTGGCTAAATTATTCAACTTATCCTTCTTGAAGAAGACAACAACTACTTGTTGTTCAAGCATCTAATTCTCTCATCCTCTAAGCCCCTCCCTCTCAAAAACCCTAATGAAGCTTAAATACCTTCCCCAATTTCTAAAAATATGGTTTAGTGAAGACTCATTTGTGTCCCATACTTTCCATAGCCTAAATGTAAAAAACCCACATGATTTAAATTTGAATTTTCGTTCAGAGTGCTACAGTGCAAAAAATATTACTTGAGCAAAACTCACTAATGCTGGAGCAAGGTAGCACATAATGATTTTCTGTTATTCTTTTGTTATAATTTTCATCTCCAATCTTTCTAACCAAGCAAAAACAACCAACTAAGTCTCGAATATCAACATTTTACTCATGACCTACTTTATCTTCAAGGGTTGGTTAAATTACAAATAAAATGCATAATTAGAAAGTGAATAAGTTGAAAACTAGGATATCAAGCAAACAAATATTAGAGGAAAATAACTCTTTAATAAAGAGTTATCAATTGTCGATCCACTTATGGCTTCATAGCTTTTATTGGCTCTAGTCCTATATTATGGTATGCCAAAAAGCAACTCACTGTATCACGCTCATCCACGGAGGCTTAATATTGCTCCTTGGCAACTACAACTACTAATCTATATTGGTTACACCAACTTCTTTGTGATCTTCATATTACTTTGACAGTTTCTCCTACCTTATGGTGCGACAACGTTTAAGCAATTTCACTTGCAAATAATCCAGTTTCCACATTCGAACGAAACATATTGAGATTGACTATCACTTCGTTCGTGAGAAGGTTGTTCGCAAGGATATTTCAGTTCGTTTTATATCTTCCAAAAATCAACTTGCTGATCTACTTACAAAATCATTGTCATTAAGATATTTCCGTCATTTGGGGACACGCTTATGACTTCACCTCCGTCATCAGTTTGAGGGGGCATAATAGATAATATTATGCAAATCATCCTTTCCATAATTTATGCCTTAATTTGTAATTTCCATAGCTGTAAATGAACCTTTATTTTAGCATCTTTATACTGTATATAAAAGGTCATCCACTGTATGAAAAGGAATCAAGGAAAATTAAATTCAAATTATCTTTTCTCATTGTTTTTATAACCACCATGTTCATTCATTCTAACATAAAAGCTCTCCAAATGTATTTTTTTAGAGTAATTTCAAAATTCAAGAGCTAAAATGAAAAATTATGCCGTGAAAATACATAATTGAAACAAACCTCGAAGTTTAACAATATTTTACCTAATTTACCCTTAGTTAACTGAGATTATTAAGGTAAAACCCCATCATAGGCAATGAATGCTTCTTTTAAAAGACACCCAATGCCTAAGCCACACAAAATCCCAATGTATTTCAACTATAATCCCTTTGCCACATGCTCAATGACAAAGGAGCCCAACCCAACAAAGCCATTGGTTGAAAACCAAACAACTTCCACTTGGATCTTCATCATACAAAAAATAAACAGTGGTAAGTAGGGGAGAGGAGAGGACATTCATCAATCTCAAAGGAAAAACATCCTTTGACATATATGTATGGTTTGGATATGGGTTGCACTTTAAACCATGCCCATCAATTATTGGTTTTCATATATATTGTACGAAATAGTGCAGCCTTTTACAAGCTGATGTATGGAGAATTAAATGCTGGAATTAAAGGAGTTCAATACAAGTGTTTGCACATCGGTTTGAATTCTAGACTTAGGTATGTCTTCTACTACAATGTAGTTTGAGATCACATTACAACTAAATTTTGACGGGTGTACGTAATACCATCGTTGAAAGTAATATTGATGCCAAAATAGAGAGTATGATTAATTATTAGACTTTGACATATTTCAAAGTGAAATAATACACAAGTGATGTAGGTTTCATTTTAAGGCATTATATGCACGAGTTTAAACTATGAAATTTAATGAATACGAGGTTATATATATCATAGTAACATATGCTTTCCTTTGTTTGAAAGATGACTTAGTATAAACTACACGTACAAGCATGCTCGATTAAAAACAATAATTGATTGAGTACAATATGAGGAAGTGTTCATAAAAAGCATGTAAATGAACACAAGACACGATATTCGCATTCATTTAGAGGCAAGATTCAACATTAAAAGCAACACGATACATTACAATAACGATACACTCGACTCACAATACTTGAAGTATAACGAAACACGATCAAATCATCAAATGTATAACATGAATTACGAACATTCTCCTAAATTCAAGTCTCGATTTTCTTAACCTTCAACTTTAGATATAGCTACCTTACCTTATTTATATATACCAAAACTTGAGTTTTGACCTTCAGAATATTTATAGGCATACTTTTCCACATTTTTGAATCTCATCTTGCTACTAATCGAAAGTTTGAAACAATGTAATCACATCCAAATTATCATAAATTTTAAAATAAAGTGACTTATAAAAAGCTACAATGAATTATATTTTATATTATATATATTTTTTAAAAAAGAATCCTAATGCTCTGTTCTGAGTGGATTCATATTTCAAACAAAAAAATGCGCAACTTTGAACTCGGGTGCGGACCTAACCAGCCGAATACCCGTCCGTCGGCTTCCTTCCCTCCTTCTATAGTCTCACAGCTTCTCTGAAAAACGAACCAGAAAAAATAAAAGACAGAGCGAGACCATTTCCAAGCCTCAGTTCGATGAGCAGTTAACAAACTCCACCTTCTAAATTCTCTTCCGTCTCTCAATTTCTCTCTCATTCGATTTGGGTTTCATCTACAAAGGGTTATGTCCCTCCATCTGTGCTTCCAGCCGTTCGATTCTTTAATTTCTGATTGAGCAACCCTAAATTCGTTGAACCGGTCATTGTAATTCCATGGAAGAGGAAAAATTTAGTGGCGGCGCCGGCGTTGGAGCTCGCACTGGGAATGGTGGTTCCGGTGATTCGTCGAGAGCTTCTTCTTCGTTTCTGAAATCGGGGGACCGGCAAATGTTCACTGTGGAGCTCCGACCGGGAGAGACTACCATTGTTTCGTGGAAGAAGCTTGTCAAAGATGCCAACAAGGTTAATGGAGTCAACACTGTGCCTGAACCTCCTGCCAACCCCAACCCTGCCGTCGAGTGTCGCATTGATCCGGTGAGGACTTTGTTTTCACTCTAAATGTATTCGATGTATAATGTGTTTTATTTCTTGCTAAAGTGTAATTGGAATTTGCCAGTGCTTGTTTTAGTTTTGGCATTGCTTCAATCATTTGCCACTTCAGTTTCAGAGTTCATTGCTTGTAATTTTATTAGGTAAAAAGACTAGGGTCAAGTTTAAGTGACTAAACAACCTGGGGAATGATCCTTCAAGCAAGATTCTTGAAGTGGTCCAGAGTACCTCTATAATACTTTGGATGGGCAGTGCGTTAGAACTTTAATGGGTCTATTTTTCATATGAAAGTGGTTAAAAGATGTAGAACTCGAGTTTGGTCTACATACATCCAAGTCGTGTGATGCAGTTACCAGAAAGTGTTAATGGTCCGAGACTGATGCGAAAAAAGAGATGCTCATATGATAGTCTTTTTCCTTGACTTCAGGGTTACCCTACTGATCATTGGTGTGACCATTTAATTATCTATTCACATTTTAAAATTTTATGTGCACTTTTTAAATTATTTTTACTAACGTGTACATGTAAATATAATTTAGCTATGTTCTAATACAATGTATGTTCTCGAGCATGCCGCCACAGGAATTGGATGTCCATTCACTTGAATTACAAATTCATATTTATGGATTTCAGTTATTGGGGCTATTGTTAGAAATGATTTAAACCCTGGGTTTAGCAAGGTACTGCAAGAAAAATTTTGCTGTCTGTTATCAGCCACAGTGTTGCAGCTTTGATATCCTCATGGCTCACCTGCTATAACTGATTATTAAGAAAATTGCACGATCAACTTTTTTTCTGAATTGCATCAATTGCACCATGAAGCTATAGGTGAACATGTTGTAGGTGCCAGACATGGTCAGCATCCAATTTTGAAGTACAGATACCTTAGCTTGTATAGCTTTACGTCATATACCCTTTGTAAACATCTGTTGCACACCCAAACTAGAGTGCTAGTTTATGTATATTTATATATGTATGTACATACTTTTTGATTGAAAACAAACGATGTAGGGAAATGATTCATCTTGAGTGCGGAGAGGGCTGATAAACTCAGTGAGAAGATGGAGTGATTGTTTTTGTAGTTCATTTCATTCTTTCATTTGAATTTATGGACATAACAAAAACTACTGGGCAAAAGAACTAAACTAATGAATTTTGATCGGGAAACACTATTCTTTCTGTTTGCAGCATTGCTTGAGCAGTTTGATATGAAATTTTACTTTCTCATTAGATATTAAATCACTGAGAGATATATTTAATTTGTTTGAGACTTCCTTTATAAACTTTTCTTACAAGACGTTGCATCGTTACAAATATGTAATTGGTTTATTAAAGTTCTTATAGCTATTGTATAACTCAACTGTTTTTCCATTCATTACATTTCAGTACAAATGTCATAACTGAAAGGCAAATTCTGGAGCATGAAAACCATTGATATGTGTTAAAATATATACTCGTAGAATGTAATATATTTGTTTAAATGTTTTCAAAGGTGTTGTGTATGTGCCATCCATTTCCATTCTGTTAAGGTATTTTTCATTAAAAAAGGGCTCATAGCCATGTACGTTCGATATGTATTTCAATTTTTCCTTCTTTATTTTTTCAAAAAAGAAAATGGCTTGTTGGCGTGTCTTTATCTTGATATGTTTATAACTTGCGTAATTCCATTCTGTACTTATTTATTTATATGTCATGCCAGTATGTTTTGTTTATGTCCATATTAGTTCTTTTTAGATGTCCAACCATTTATTTACTATTTAGGATTTAGGGGTCGATCTTTAAAGTAACTGAAGAGAAAATGATCTATAAATCATGAAGTGCTTGTCTTTTTATTTGCCATTAGGGACAACCAATTGAAGACGAAGTGAAAGATGCAACAGCACCAAATCGTTTTAATGCTGTTATTGAGAAGATTGAACGCCTATATATGGTACTTTTGTTTCCTTCTTAACACTGTCAATGTTTGTTTTTCAATTAATAGTTTTGCTATACATCTGTTGCATTCAATAATCAAAGAATCACTCAATACTTCAATCTCATGGCTACTAACTTGACTATTAAAATCTTATAGGGTAAGGATAGTAGCGACGAGGAAGATTTAATTCCAGATGATGATCAGTATGATACAGAGGACTCATTCATTGACGATACCGAGTTGGTTGGTTTCTTTCTGTTGCTCGTGTGGTCTTGTTTGTCCTTTCTGCAATGTAAATTACAATTTCTTTTTTCCCTGAGAGTGTGATGATAACCTTTTATGTGTGGTGATTATTGGTGACTACTTGTTCTGCAGGATGAATATTTTGAAGTTGATAATTCGGCAATAAAACACGATGGATTTTTTGTTAATAGGGGGAAGTTGGAGCGCATGTGAGTTTCTGACTTTGTAGATCCTTCTTTTCCTTTTCTTCAGTTTTATAATTTGTTAGAAACCACGTTAGTTAACTTGTTAAGTCAACTATTTTGTTGGATTCTTTTTTGCTCAAGTGGTTGATGTTGCATGCACCACTGTTTTCTTCTGTTTGTGGAATTAAATGATCTAGCTTCATAAAGTTACGTTCCTTACCATGCTTTTATTATGGAAGAGTGTTACTTATGGACTTGGTATGTGTGTGTTGATCCGGTCAATCTTATTGAACTTGTGGACTTGGTAGGTATGAGTGGTTGCCTGGGATGAAGTGTTGGCATGACACTACATTTTATTTCATGCATTAAAATACCATGTTTTAATTCTGATCTTACTTTGATTTTGTTAGGTTGGAGTCCCTTTATGTAGTTTCTGGGATGTTCTTTTGTGGGACTTGTTTTTTGTATGCCCTTGTATTGTCTTTTACTCTTCTCAATGAAAGCGCGTTTTCTTACCCAAAAAAAACCATGTTTTAAGGTTCTACATAAAGTTTCGTATCTCGAAAAAAAGTCCACCAACAATACATGATGTAGGTGGCATGACGATAGTGGTGTCTTCTGTAGATCAACAACTCCTGGATAGTATCGAGCTATCAGCTACTAGAGGAAATTCTCCTCTCTTCGTTTAGCCCTAGTGTCTCCGACTGTTCCTCTACCTCCTCGCCGTCGTTTTCCGGCCGATTCTCTCGCCGTCATTCCTCCACCCCTTCTCTGCTCTCTTTCTTTCCTTCTGGTATGTTTCTTTCGATCGCAATGTTTCGATAGTACTCGGTAAAGCGCGAAGACTCGCCGACTGAAGTCAGTCGCTGTCGTGCCGTCGATCCCTGCCGACCGACAACCTCCCTACCCGACCGCCATGTCTCAGCCTTTGCCGACATCCTCCTTTCTCTCGTTTCGCGAATTCGCCCGCGTCTGTTCAATCTCCCTGTCCGACTGCTCGTGTCTGTTCACTCTCCTGAAAGCCCCCCCTGGCGTTTTCGTCTGTCTCCTTCCCTTGCTTTGAACTTTCAAACGATTTCTTCTTCTGGCGGTAAGACTTCCCGTCTCTGCCTAACCTTCGTTTCGTTTCCAACGACTATTGGGTCTTGTCACTCCCTTCATTGGGGAAGTTCAGTTGCTGTATAGGTGAGAACTTTTTTCACATTTGGGGTGATTCTCTACGACCTATATCCAAGATGGGATTCAGAATCTTCCGGTTTCATTGACTCTCAATCACATGAAGTGGTTTCATGATTCATTTATCGATTTGGCTACAAAGGTCGATTCATTCTTTGCAAGGAAAAAATTCAAGGATGACGAGGCCACGCTCGGGTTATTCAAGGTCAAGAAAAGTTTCGGTTGGGCTGCAGAAGGTATGATTTGAATACAAATTTGGATGTCAAAGGTGGGAAGTGGCAAATTATCCATAACCTTCATTTGAAGATTGAAAAGTGGGAGGATAAACTTCATAGCTCTCCTTCAGTAATGATTGGATATGGAGGTTGGCTTGCTGTAAAAAACTTACCCATGAGGCTATGGAAGAGGAGGGTTTTTGAAGTGATTTGAAGTTTCTTTGGAGGGCTTGAAGAGGTCTCATTGGACACGTTGAACTTTGTGGATATATCAAAGGCAAAAATCAAGGTGTCCCCAAATCTCTGTAGATTCTGGCCGACTGTAATTCCTATCGAGGATCCGGTTGTGGGAAAATTCTTGATAGATTTTAAAATTTTGGGGACTATAAATCCACCTGCAAGGCCGTTGGATTCGTTAGTTTTAAGGGACATTATCAACCTAATAGATTTGGTTAGAATTCACCAGGTAATAGAAGATGAACTGGAAGTTGATTCGACTGGGATTCCCTTGGAGATGGATGTATCTGTTGGCATCCCCTTGATCTCCAAAGCGAAATGTGCTACTGGGAATGGAGGGGAAAATGTGTTCCTCGAAGCTGGAGATTACGAAGAGGGTGAGGATCATGAGTTTTCAGATATTGAATCGAGTATGGGTTTCCATCAGCAGGTTAATGGCATTAATGAAGATCTAAATGAGACTTTCTCTTATTTGAAGACGTTGGAAGCAGGGGAATCAATTGGCTGTGAGAAGGAATTTTGGAGGAGTGGGAGCTTGTCAAAAGGCCATGAAAATGTCAAGCCGGATGAGCCGAGGGTATTGGATACAGAAGACTTGCCTTCGCGGATTAAAGACTCTGTGATTGATGAGCCTCTATTCTCTTCTGTTACCCCAATCAGTGTTAAGGAAGTCAAAGATACTTTTTGTGGCAAGTACTATTCAAGAAAGGGTGGGAGAAACTCGACAATGAATTTGGAAGAACATTTGGTTGAAAACTTTCCAGATTTCCTCGAGCATTCCGAGGCCTCCATTCAACAATCAGACCATGTAGTATCAGAGTCCCAGGTTACTTATGCTCCCTTTTTCAAAGCTCCATTAATTGCTGTTGAAGAATGCCACCTTGGGCTGAAAGAGGTGCCATTTGTTAAAGCTTTTTTTCGGTCCCCAACGGTTCTTAACCGAGGAACGCCTTCCCCTTCCCATGTTCTTGGTCAATCTTCGATACCAGATTCGGTTGTGGCTTTAAGCAACCCTGATTTAGAGTTTGCAAAGAGCTTAAAACATAAGGATTTAAAAGATTTTTCCCCAACAATTAATCTGCAGGAATTTTTTGATTTAGAAGTCTCTCCGCCTTGTTTGGAAAAGGAAAGTAATAAAGGGAACCTTGATTGCCCCATTGAATTAGCTCGTTTTAATGACTTAATAAAAGCAAGTGGGCTGCAATTCAAAGAAATTGTAACTAGATAAGTAGTATTGTCCTTATGACCATAGGCTGATCAAGGACAGTGGGCTCCATTTTCGTGGGGATGGCCCTGTGGTTCTTCCTTTTGATAAATGGTGACTTTATTATGGAATTCCAGAGAGTTGGAGGATTACTCTTAAAGGGAAAGCCTGAAAATTATGTTATGAAGCTTTGTACTGGTGCAGTATGATTATAAGAATCAAAAGCTGGGTGTATTGATGCTTTTATTGGGTATTCAGACGTTCCCAATGGCTCGTTGGTTGTGGAGAACTGGAGTCAAACACTGCTATCATATTTTTGCTTGCGAGAATTCAAAGATTGTTTGAGGATAAGAAGGTGGATTGGGATAGGAAATTCAATGCAATTCTTTTCAAAGCTTCTACCTGATGTGTTCTTTCCAAGGATTTTGTTAATTATTCCTTTTATGACTTACGCTTTTTTTGAAGCCCTTCTTGTCTTGTATCAGTTGTTTTGTAGGCTATTTTTGGTGTACTGGTTCTGTACAAGGTTTAGATGCCTTTAATTTGGGTTTCTTTGGGCCATGTCTCATGTTGTTTGGATATTTCCTGTTCTTTATTGTTGTTGTATTTTGAGCATTAGTCTCTCTTCATTATTTCAATTAATCTCGTTTGTTGCCTTGTCAAAAAAAAAAAAATTCCACTTGCATTGTGCCCAACATCTCATGGAAAGTGTAGGAAGAGGAGAGGGGCTAGTTTTGAGGTTACAAACCAATCTTACCACTCTATTTAAAACTCCTTGGGCAAGATTTTCGGCGAAAAGGAGAAATGGGAAGCTGACCACTATATTGCTTCAATCTTTACATGGCAATGAGAAGATTGGAACTATAGTGTATCACTGTGTGTATTAGAAGCTACCTGCCTAACATTTCATATATCTATCTTAGAAACTAGTAATGGGTACACCTTGAATGGGTGATTGCTTCCTCTGCACCTTCCCATGATATGGAATTCATAGTGGAATTTGAAGAAGTTTCCCTCGTGAGATTATCGTCTGACCTCAAGGTTTAAATGGATACAAAGGTTTTTATCTATAATATTTTTGCTAACTCAAGTAGTAAGGTTAGGAGATTGTTCTGTGAGAATAGTCTAGGTGCGTGCAAGTCGACTTGAACACTCACGGATATGAAGAAAAATTTATCTACGCTAAGTCAAATACAAATCTATATTTTTTTGGAACTTGATTCTACACGATTAGATATTGGAATTTTAAAAAGTGGAAATTTTCTTGCAAATTGGCTACTTTCAAGCTCAATTGTAATCACACCAATCTGTGTTCCTTGTTGACAAAGCTCACTTGGGGTTAGTACCTTGAAAAAGTTCAGCTCTACTAAAAAATAAAGTGCCAAGAGGAATTCCCTTCAATTTTTTTTTGTCGAATCTACCATAATTGCAAAAAAATTGTTGCTGTTTGAAAGTTACTTAGGAGAAGTATGGCTAGATTACGACATTCTCAGGCTTTCGCCTTGAGGACAATTGACTCAATAGATAGATTTAACAATACCAAGGGTGGGAGTGTTGATGGACCACCCATTAGGTTTACTTTCTCCTAATAGAAGAAGTTTGCTGAGGGCAGGTGCCAGTAAGCCCAGTTGGTCGGTCAAGCCAATTGATCAACTGAAGTAGCTGCTACGGCTGTGCCTATGACAAAATATATATCACCTACCTATATGTTGATAAGCTTGTAGTTTGTTAGAAGGGGGAATTTGTGTATGTGGGACTAGGGGCACATGTCTTTTGGAGGATAGGTGACTGCTGACTGCTATATATTGAAATTAGTTTAGAGAGGTATTGGGAATTCTTTTCAGCTTTTTCTATATCAAATGGGGTTTCGGTTCCAATTCTTCAGCCAATTTACTCCAGCTTTTAGTTGGTTCACTTTTAAAAGTGATCTAAAGCTCACCTCATTTGGGTTAATGCTCTTATTTCTGAATTATGATTGGAACATAATAAGCGATCTTTTAAGATAAGTGCTTAGCTTGGAGTGAGCGTTTTGATTTGGCCAAGATCAATGTTTCTCTTTGGTGTTCTTTGTCTTCTTTGTATGCTAATTATTCTTTTAATGATATTCGTCTTCATTGGGATGCATTTATATCCCCTTGTTAAATTTTATTTTGTCTTTTTTCTCCCCCAATTTAGGGTTGTATCTTTGAATATATCAATGAAAAGTTTGTTTCTTGTTCTAAAAAGAGGTATTGAGAATTCTAGTCTGGAATCAGCTCAGCTTAGGGAGGGAGACCAGGCCTCTACGTGGTTATGTTATTTTGACCCCTTTTAACCAATATATATACCTCAGTTTTTTTTCAACTTTTTTTAAAGAGTAATATTACAAAATTTTAAATCTAGTTCTCTATTGATCTCATTGTGGGTGTGTAGTTTCAGCATCGTGCTCACAAGATTTATTTTATTTTATGCTTGGAAATTGGAATATTGAATTTTAGGATATCATTTTTTAGTTTGCTTTTTGGAATTTTCTATGCTTATTTTTACTTCTTTTCTTTGCAAAGAAGCGAACCATCTGGACAACCTAATCAACAGTTGAAGAAAAGGCGCAGAAAAGATTTAGAGAAAGGTCATCCTGATAACCATGATGCTCGCTCATCAAATAAGCACACAAAAGTGGGAAAGACAACTGCGGGAAAGAGTGCACTGATGGTTGCAAAGAGTTTTTCAAATCTGTCTCAAAACATGGCCGTCACCCATGGACATCATGAGGATGAAAAATTGCAGAATCAAGTGAATATGCCTGGACATAGTTCCAAAAAAAAATCTGGTGATACGAAAATGATATTGGACCCTTCTCCATCTTCAAAAATTTATAATGGCGATACATCTGTAGCAGAAGCGAAGGACATTGATCCACCAAAGCCTGGTGTTTATCCATCCAAGAACCTTGTTAGCAAATCGAAAGAGTCATGTGGACCATCTGATTGTTTACAACAGAAAGTTCTTGAAAAAAGTGCCCATGCACAATCCAAACCCCAACCTGGGAGACCGTTGAATAACACAGATGAGATGGATTCGTCAGTTCAATTGAAAGAGAAACAAGGCATTCGTGAATTGCCGGACATCAATTTGCCAGAGGGCAAGTATTCCATGCAAACAGCAGTAAGTTTTCTAAAGTAATTAAAATGATGATCATTCACCGCAAAGTACTGATTCTACCATTGTTTATGAGAAAGAATCATTTTCTTTACTAGTCTATAACAAACTTTCTGTTTGAATTGTTCATCAATTGAATTCCTTTTGACTCCCCCTGGATTTGGGATGGGTGTTTGTGATTCATGCTACTGGTCTTCTTAGTTAAATGTATAATTTTTCCTTTACTCTAATAGAAATGGAATTTGCTTCCCTCCCTCTATTAATAAGAATATGATTTGTGGTTTAATGGATGGGGAATTTCTTCAACTTTCCGAATTAAGGATTGGTCTGTTCTATACTCATTTCTATACAAATTTAAGCATGCCGTGTTTGTTTACTGGAAGGAAAAGGAAAAGCCTGAGAGGCGCTGAGTAGGTGACCTGTGATTGTATCAATTGATGAAACTCAAGATATATGTTATTATATGTTTGATTTCCTGGAAATGAGCTAGCTAGCAAGGTGCCTGTTGGTATGGGTTTTGCATCGTTTATTAATTGTTTTTGGCATTTTTTTAATTACATTAAACCAATGCAAAATTCTGAACTTTCACTCAGTTTTCATGACAGTCCTTAGACTCTATTGTTTTGATAGGACCTTTATCTTTGGTTAAGTGTCAAAATTATTTCTTATTGTTACTTCTCCAAAATAATTTTAAAATTTTATAACATCATTGAAGTTTTTGTTTTTCTTATAAAATATGCTGGACTTAAGAATTTGATTTTCAACTTGGTCGGAAAATTTGGAGTATCATAATTCTCACTTGATTACCTAGGGGCACACTTTTTTTGTTTCTTGAAAGACACATGGGAGATTAATGTTTGGCTTAGTGACATGTCATATGGTAACTAATAAAATTTCAGGCTTCTCTTAGGCCGTGATTTTAAAAGTGTGAAACACATCAAAGCACAATAATATTTTGCGAGCACAAAAGAAGTGAGGGCTTCATAGAGCAAAAGTGTACAATATATAAATATGTACACAATACAACCTTACTTGAATAGGGTCTGTTCTATTAGTTGTATATCTGTGTCCTCGAGTTCTAAACATTCACGTAATATTAAATCAGAATGAAGCATGCAATAGAGAAAAATAAAAACAAACAAAGATTAACGGTTAAAGATGAAGTTAATCCTCTTATCATTTGTTTGATAAGAGGATGCATTTGGTAGCCTCTGTTTTGCCCTCTTTTGATAACTCTTCCTCACTTTCTTTGGGTTTTTGTTGCCCCCTCACTGATCGAGAGGCAGTTGAGGCTGTCGGTCTCCTTTCTATTATTTTTGACCAGGTGACTCATCATGAGAGAAGAGATTTCAGGCTTTGGGTTTCGAAGCCTTCTGAGGGTTTCTCTTGCAGCTCTTTTTTCCATATCCTGTCTGCCACTTCTTCCCCGGGGAGCCTCTGTGTTCTACTTTCTTTGGAAGGTTAAAATTCCTAAGAAAGTAAAATTCTTTGCCAGGCAAGTTTTGCATGGGAGGGTGAACACTATGGATCGTCTTTAGAGGCTTTCGCCTTTTGTGTTGCAGCCACAATGGTGTGTTCTTTGCAGAAAGCAGGAGGAGGAGCTCGACCATCTCTTATGGGGTGCCCTTTTGTTTGCTCCCATTGGAGTCAGTTTTTCAGGACCTTCAGGGTTGTTCTGGCTCGTAATAGAGGGTGTTGCTCTATATTTGAGGAAGTTCTTCTAAACCCTCCTTTTTGCAATAAAGGAAGAGTTTGGTGGCAGACTTGCTTCTTTGCCATTTTGTGGGGCATTTGACTTGAGAGACCGGGTGAGGAGCTTTGGGAGGTGATTAGATTTAACTCGTCTGTGAGGGCATTCGTTAGTCGGGTTTTTTGTAATTATCACCTCGGCATCATTCTTTTGGATTGAGTTTCGTTTTTGTAATTAGCTTTAGAGTTTTTTTGTGGTGGTTTTTTTTGTTTGCTTCTGTATATTTTTTCATCTCTCTCTTAAAAGCTCGGTTTCTTATTAAAAGAACGGTTAAAGATGAAGTTCAGGTACAAAGAGTCTACAAAATTTTAAAATCTAACACTATGATCACATTGCAAAATGCAAAGACCTAAAACTTAAAACTGTCACTAAATATGTCCTCATCACTATTTTCCCCCATCATTAGACCTGTAGCTGTTTATCTTTCCCTCCCTAGTTTAGTCTTATTTCTATTTTCTTCCACGTCTATTGGAGTAGGAGGGCATACCTCGAGTGAGCTGATATAGCTTTTTGATTAAGTTTTCTGTTCTTTACTTAATTTAACCATAGTTTATTAAAAAAAACTACTTTAAGCAAGAAGCACACACTCAACAAAGCTTGCCACTCGACCTGACTTAAGTGCACAAATTTTTTATGCTTTTTAACACAATGCTCATAGATGACATGGGCTTTGAGTAGCAGCTAGCAACTCTCTTTCATGTGTCATGCCTTCTAAAAATATATTTTGACTAGTCCAATCTCTGCATTTGAGTATAGTTGCTTTGGAGATTCTTGATCTGATATCCTCTTATTTTCACTATTATGCGGCTATAGAATGAATCTACTGCTGTTTGTGCCCCTCTTTAGGTCAAGTGTGGTCTGTTAGGGTTGGGAAAAATGTACAAACTTTAAATGTTTTAAAAATTATCACTGGCTTCTCTTTTTGTATTTTTGTTCTTCTTTATTGGAGGATACGCCATCATCTTTCCCTTGTAATGTCTCTCTTATTAATATGATTAGGCTTTCTATTAAAAACTTGTACCTTCGTTTATTTATCATTTCTTGGTATTATTGCAAATTTTGGACATTTTATTTGTTTATCATCTCTACCCTAGCTTCAAACTTGTGGTGTCACCTTGCAGAAAACACCATATGTGCACAAAAAGGACGGTTCCAGTGTTAGACCAAAAAGCTCTCTGCTAGAAAAGGCTATAAGAGAGTTGGAGAAGATGGTTGCAGAATGTAAGCTTAATTTTCTTTTCTATGTCTAATTTTTAATTCACGTACGGGACTTCTTTGCGATTTATCTAATTATCATTTAATGTAAACCTGTTGCAGCTAGGCCACCACTTACGGAGAATCCAGAGGCAGACAATACATCTCAGGCTATCAAAAGGAGATTGCCAAGAGAAATCAAACTCAAGCTTGCTAAAGTTGCTAGATTAGCGGTATGATGCTGTTGTTAATTTGTTATTAGCTGTTTGATGTAATGTCATTGAGACTTGTGGCGTGAATGGGACTGCTGCTAGGGATGTAAATAGTTTTGCTTTTCAGGTTAACTTTGGTCTCCCTTTCAGACACAAAATGGAAACGATATGCATTGGCTTGTTAGAATTTTTAATATCAGTAGGAGAGTGCAATAGGGGAACATGGAATGTAGTTTGGTTCAATTTTTATAGCTTGCTAGCTTCTTCCAACAATTTTTGTTGCAACCTTCTTCTTTGTTTTACCAACCTGTTGGCCTTTTTTTCCTGACTCCCATTGTACATACTTTTTCTTATCAACAAACATGCATACACGTGGTTGAATGAAGTGCCTATGATCAATCATAGAAAAGTTTTTTCTATTTTATATTGAATACTAAAAGGTTCTAACTTTGTTAGTTATTTAACAGGCAAGCCATGGGAAATTGTCAAAGGGGTTGATTAATCGACTTATGAGTATTCTTGGTCACTTGATACAACTGCGAACTCTAAAGGTATTGCTTCCATTATATAATATATGGATATAGTGCTTAGAATTTTTTTTCCTTTTTTTTAGTTCCTCTTTTTTTTTTTTTGCTTGGGGACTCATCTTCATCCCTGAGGCTGTTTAGGTGGTTCTCCTTCTTGTTAATATATCTCTCTCATCATTTCTCATAAAAAATTTATTTCCCTTTTTAATTCTGGGATTTTAGTTTTTCTTTTACGTCAAATCCATTCATATGGTGAAGTAATGTTATCTCTGACATTTTTTTAGTTAAAAAAATATTTATCTTTGAGATTTTGTTATCCCGTTTTTATTATTTGTTTTGGGGTTGAGTTTGTTAAATCAGCAATCAATCCAAAAGCTTTTGGGTTGATTGGTAATTTAACATGGTATTAGAGTATGATTTGTGATTTAACATGGTATCAAAGCAGGAGGTCCTCTGAGTTTAAACTCCTGCAAAATCGTTTCCTCTCCAATTAATATTGATTTCCATTTGTTTGATTTTTCTTCAAAATTTTCAAGTCTACAAGTGAGAGGGAGTATTGGAGTGTTGATATAATTAAATTTACCATACTCCATTAGTTTAAACTTTTGGGTTGATTGGTGATTTAACACAATTTATTATTGAATTGGACACTAGGGTCCTGAAGTTTTTATAATATCACGTAGGTACAACTCATTCAATTTAACTTCAAGACCTTTGCTTGCCAGATTAATAATTTGTTAAGCTTAATATAGATTGTTTTTTTCCCTGTAAATTAATAGGTGAGTTGCATCTGTAAATTTGGACTCCATGTTATTGTATATGTAACTATGCTTGTATTTTCTGATGAGTGATGATGATGAAGAGGGTTATAGACTTTGGGCGGTGTATCAGTTTATTGGCTTCGTGATTGATATTTTTGTCTCACAATTCTAGATTCTAATTGCATTTGTAAACTCAGTGTAGAAAAAATCTGTTTTATCCATCTTTTCTTTTATTCTGTGGAAACTTGATCCTATCATATTTTCAACTTGACCCTATATTATTTTTGCTGCTAATTGATCTTTTTCATATTTCTATATGCAATGTCATATTGTAGAGAAATTTAAAAGTCATGATCAACATGGGTATCTCAGTGAAGCAGGAGAAGGATGATAGGTTTCAACAGATAAAGAAAGAAGTTGTTGAGATGATTAAAATCCGGCCTTTGTCCATGGAATCCAAGGTATTATATTCTGAAACCACCTTTACTTTTTCCTATGTCTGCCGTGCATAACACATTGCTTTACTCCAAAGATGCACGTTTGGCAGGCTGGGTGGTAAAGTTTAATCGGTTCACCCTACCTTCTCTCTTTCTTTTATTTTATTTACTTGCACATATATTTTGTCATAAGAAACAAACCTTTCATCAAAGGAAGAAGAAAGGTACAAAAAAGTAAAGACACTTTCACTCAAACAACAAAGGAGAGTATAAAAAAGCCGCCCAATTGATCAAAATATAGGAGTAGCCAGTAGGAGTTTGACTAATCTCTCTCTCTCTGCCAAAATCACTCTGTGAAAATGGTTAGTGTTACCTCACCTTCCACTAATCTAAAATCTAAATTTGCCTTTTTTAAAATATGCTTCCGTTTTTAAACTTAGTGTTTTTTCATTTGAGGTGTATATTGATTTTAACGAAGAGAACAATTACAAAAGCTCCAACTTGACATATGAAAGAAAAATAAAATCCCGAGTGGACACAGAAAATTCTTCTATTTCTCTCCATCTCAAGCTCCTAGAAAGTTACAAAATGAAATTAGTCCGAGATGACTTACAAGGTTACTTAACAAAATGAAGTTGCTCCTTTAAGGGTTGGAATATTAGCCAGCACTTTTGTTGGAGCAAATAACACAATCATGTACTCAGAGTGTCCCTCATGTATTAAAAAAGTAGTTTCGTGGGTGTTCTCTGATTTTAGACATATTTGATGGAAACTTTGTTTTAAATCAATTTTGGGAAAAACAGATTGGAATAATTTAACTCATCTAGTAGTTCCTCCACAAGAATTGGAAAATTATCTGGGATAGTTTTAAGGTTTAGAGCTCTATAAATGGCTCAAAACCTCTAGTTGCTTTCATTTTTATTGACTAAGAATACTGGACTAGTAAGGGCAGGTGCTTGGTGCGATCCCTCCTATTGCCAACATATCTGGTGTCCTGACCAAGCATTCAATCTCCCTATTTTGAATCATGGGCGAAAGATAATATTGAATATTTACAGTTGTTGTACTTGATTTTAAAGTTATAGCATGATCTCTACCCGACTTCTGGTTGGAGGAAGTCTTGTAAGGGGGAAAACATGGGCAAATCATTGTAAAACCCATTGACAATCTCCTCCGTGCTAGTCTTTTGTGCCACTGCAACTTTCTTTAGCTCTGACCACAATGAGTTTTATCAGGGTTCTGCCCTTCAATAAATGTTCATCACAGATGTCAAGGAAGCCTGCGATTTGGATAACCTTGGGCGACCTTTTAAAGTTACTTCCTCTCCAATTTTAAGCTTTATTGTCAGATTGCTCCAATCGACTCTCATTGAGCCCAATGTGGGCAACCATTGTCCTTTGAGAATACATTTCACAGGGATGGTGGTAAAAATCTTCTAGGAGTCGATTTATAGTTCCTTTAGCTTGTTTCTTATTAAAAAAATAGTTCCTATAGCGTCAGGAGCACGATTTGAAACATCTCCCCTGTAATATGAAGTCTTGGTGGTTGTCAAGTCCAATTCTTGCACGATCTCTTCAAAGATGAAGATTATGCATAGCCTCACCAATTACCTTTCATCACATAAAACAAACAAGCCTTTCTCTTGCTGAGCTTGCAGTTTACCTTTCATTAATATTTGATATACTTGATCTTGTCGGCTAGTTACAATTTTCTCTGTTACATTGGAGCCCCTACTTGCTACCTATGGGTTATATATCATACTTTGGATGTGGATTGCCCTCTGACCTAGGGTTTTGGAATGAACGTAGCTCCTTATTGGACCTCTAAGGCCAAATTCTTCCTCAATTCTATGAGCCGAAATTGTAACATCTTTTCTTCAGCTTTGATCTCTGTTTTTAGCCCGTTGACAAATTGTTTGTCCTATGACCATTCTGGCATTTCTTATAATGGTCGTCCTGCTAATGATCCAAATTGGTGCAGATATCTTTCATTGTTACATCCTGATGATGAGCTTAAAGCCTCCCACATCGTGTTCCATCCTACGAAGTTCTGAATCTTTTTAACAATTGTTCTCGCAACATGATTCGGCCCTATCCAAATTGGTGCTGATATCTTTCACTGTTACATCCTGATGACGAGCTTAAAGCCTCCCACGCCGTGTGCCATCGTACGAAGGTCTAAATCAATGGTTCTCGCAACATGATTCAACCCCTCAAAGTGTTTTTTCTCTTCCTTCCAATGTAACCATGAAAGAGCTTCCCCCTTACTGCAACCAGCTCAATCATCTCTTCTTCCAACAGTTTATTGACTTCAAAATACCACTCAGCTCCAAACAATCAGTTACTTGGCTCCTCCAATTGAAGATTGGTATCTCTAGGCGACTGGGCCCCCATCGACTACTTTCTTTCTTTCTCTGGAATCTTCTCTGACTACCTCTGGATCCCGTTGAAGTTGCCCTTGTTGAGGATTTAACCTTGTCCTCCTGCCTTAGAGCAGTATGTTCCTTCCATTGCTCTGACTGTTGCCACATTTCTTCCATCCTTGGTATCTTCCATTTCCTGAAGTTCTCACCGCTTTGTAGATTCGACTTGGTTATTTTATCAAGCAGTCGGATTACAATAAACTTGAACCAAAATATTCTTTGATATCACTTAGTGTTATATGCCTCCCGCATTGTATTTTGCGGCCTCGGTGTTACCTTCCTCTGATCCTTCTTTGATTTCTTTAGGATTCAGTCGTCCTCTGTCGGATAGAGAGGCAACCAATGTGTCAGGTTTTCTTTCTATTTTGTGAGACCATCTTGTCGTTCCAGGGAGAAGGGATGTTTGAATTTGGTCTCCCGATCCTTCTAGGCAGTTCTTTTATCATTCTTCGTTCATATCTTGTGTATCCTTTCTCCCTCTTTGATTGCCTCTGTTTTCCCGTTCTCTTTGAGTCAAGGTTTTTATGTGGTAGGTTTTATATAGGAGAGTTAATACCTTGGATCATGTCCAAAGACATTCTTCCTTTGTGTTGTTCTTGTATTGATGCATTCTCTACAGGAGGCATGAGGAGGACCTTGATCATTTGCTGTGGGATCGTTAGTTTGCTCAGTTTCTCTGGAGGATCTCGTTTGGTGTGTGTGTGGGTCTCGGGATAGAGATGGTAGATGTTGGAGGAGGTAGTCTTAAGTCTTGGATCCTCTTTTTAGGGAGAAGGACAAAGTTCTATGGCAAGCTAGCTTCTTTCTTATTTTGTGGGCTATTTGGATGGAAAAGAACAATAGAATGTTTAGAGAGGTGAATAGAACTTTTAGAGAGGTGGAGAGATGGGGTGAGGAGGGTTGGGAGGTGGCCAGGTTTAATGTCTTCATATGAGCTTTGGTGACTAGGTCTTTGTGTAATCATGAGCTTGGTCTTGTTCTTTTGGATTGGGGTCCTTTCTATTGTTAGGTTCTCCTTTTGTTCGGGCTTGTTTTTTATATGCCCTTGTATATTCTTTAAAATGGAAGCACGGTTTCTTGCCAAAAGAAAAAAAAACTTCGCTCTTTTGTTGCCTCAACCTTTTCTTTTCTATCCCCCTTATTAATCTTCTAGAATATGCATCTAAGGAGAGGCCCATGAGATTTCTAAGTTAGGTTCCTTTTTTTTTTTTTAAAGAAACTCGAACCATTTCATTGATATATGAAACATTTACAAAAGACCTATCTGAACTACTATATGAAGCATCTCCAATGAGAGTAGAGAGTTGATAGGCTATAATTACAAAAAGGAAGAGAATGGAAACTCCAATATAAAGCAAGAAAAGTTAGGTTCATTCTCCAAGTCTTAAGGGCTGTTTGGGAATTAAGTTTGAAAATTGTTGTTTGAGAAGTTTAGGCCCCGTTTGATAACCATTTGGTTTTTGGTTTTTAGTTTTTGAAATTTAAGCCTAAAAATACTACTTCTACCAATGAGTTTATAAGTTTTCTTATCTACTTTGTACCTATGTTTTCAAAAACCAAGCTAACTTTTGAAAACTAAAAAAAAGTAGTTTTCAAAAAATTGATTTTGTTTTTAGAATTTGGCTTAGAATTCAAATGCTTCCTTAAGGGGGATGATCTCTATTGTAGAGAAATTAGGTGAAATAAGCTTAATTTTCAAAAATAAAAAATCAAAACAAAATGGTTATCAAACGGGGCCTTAGTGAGACACATTTGATTAGCTTTTTAAAAAGTTCTTTTTCCCTAGTTTATTTTATTTTGCAGGGGCTTATTTTCTAGGACGATTGAAGTTATTTTTCCTTTAAAAATCACTTGTGCATACTAATGTAAAGTGATGTTAATTAATTTCAAGCTTAACAAACTCCAATTGATTACCTTTGTAAGAATTATTCTGCAGAACACGATTACCCCCTTTCCAAAATTATTCTGCAGGCAAGCTATTGAAGAATCCCTTAATTTTAGTCTAATATAGATCATAACCCTACCGGGCTAATTTAGATAAGTTTGGGGTTTGTTGAATATTTAATTTTAATTGTCAATTTGTCTGTGGTTAAGGCATGAGTAATCTTCCTTCCTTACAGATTGAAGGCAAATCCCTGCCCTCTCATTCATAATGTTAATTTTTTATTTTTTATTTTTTGAAGATGATTTTCATTTTACATTGTTAATAGTGTATCAAATATCATTCAGGCAATCGAACAACAAGCTGGATCACCTCATGATGTCCGTGAACTTGTTTCGGAAGAAAAAGGAGTTCTGAAAAAGAAATTTGTTATGGATCCTGTATTGGAGGACAAGATTTGTGATCTCTACGATCTGTTTGTTGATGTATTGCTTCCTGTTCCGAGTGACCTTCAAATGATTTCTTTTCTGATAAGCTTTAAACTTTCTGACGTCTCTGTTTCTTTATGATTCTAGGGACTGGATGAGGATGCTGGTCCACAAATCAGAAAGTTGTATGCCGAGGTAGTTGATCTCTCATTTATTCTTCAATTTCTCAATCAGCTATTTATATCAGATTGCTGCCTCCATCGTTTTGGGAAGGGTGTATGATGATTTTAGCAAGCGGTCTCAAAACATGTCACAGAAGCAGTCAGTTCGTTTATTTTTCATGAAAATTTAATTGCAGAAAACATGTCACAAAAACGCCCATTTTTGCAATTAAATTTTCTTAACTGCACACTACTGTAAACGCCCACTTTGTGTTAGATCTATTAGTTGGTCCTTTTTGTCAGTTGTGCAGTCTCTCTCAAGTTTTTCTGAAGTTCCTTCCCAATGTAGCCAATCATCTTATTTTAGTTATAGCTCCTCTTCTTATCTATCTTAGGCCCCATTTGATAACCCTTTGATTTTTGAAAATTAAGCCTAAAAATACTACTTTTACTAATGAGTTTCTATGTTTTCTTATTTACATTGTACCTATGTTTTAAAAAACCTAGTTAAGTTTTGAAAACTAAAAAAAGTAGCTTTCAAAAACTTGTTTTTTTTTTTGAAATTGACTAGAAATTTAAATAGTACCTCAAGAAAGATGGAAATCTGGAAATCATTGTAGAGAAGATGGAGAAAAATTGTGAAAAAAACAAGCCTAATTTTCAAAAAGCAAAAAGCAAAAATCAAATGGTTATCAAACGGGGCTTAGTTTTTAAACTTGTACTAACTTTAATCTGTGTAATTGGCCATCATCTTTCCAGCTTGCAGAATTGTGGCCAAATGGGTTCATGGATAATCATGGGATCAAACGTGCAATATGTAGGGCAAAAGAGAGGCGGAGAGCATTGCACGGAAGACATAAGGTAATGTACTCTCCCTTTCTCTATCATTCCCTATTTAAGCTATTAGAAAATTGCGAAGTTCTACTCTCTGATAATTGATACAGAAGTGAGACGCTTGCCTCTTATTAGGCATGTAAACATTAGTAAACAGATTCTTCTATTTCGTCGACACACCCATCCCCTTGAGTTGATATTCTTTCGATTTAAGATCCATGTTTCTGGATTAATATTGGCCGTCACTTCTTATATCAAAAAAAAATATTGGCTGTCACTTATAACGTTGTCTTTTTTGCACTCACTCCAAATTTGTAGGATCAAGAAAAAGTCAAGAGGAAAAAGATATTACCACCTAGAGTAGACGAAACTGTAAGAAATGAGGTCAGTTTGGTTGCTCAGCCACAGCATGCTCGAGAGCGATTAGCCTCTGAATCAGTTTTACAGCCAGCCCCAGCAACCAAGCCTGTATCTGTTTCATCAGCTACAATGGCCCAGCTACCAAGTCCTTCCATTAGTGTTGGAAATCTAGACAGGCTAAAATCCGAGAAGTTGAAGGGAAGCTTAAGCAATTCCCATGAAGATGCAAAAATGGTGGACGGTGCGTTAACCAAGAAAAAGACAAAGAGGAAGGCAGAGATGGAGTTAGATGAAACTCATAATCGCCTCGAGAAGGCGTCGATCCAACATGGGGATGAAAAACACAAGGCCCTCAACAAGCCAACTGCCAGTCTTCCTCCTAAGACAAACATTCAATCAGCTGCTCCTCCAAGTCTGGAACAGTCAAGCTAACATGATATTACTTCCCATGAGTCTAATCTACACCATAATAATGTTCTATCACACATCACCATTCTCACTCCATCCCACAAAATTTTCTTCCCTTCTCCCTCCTCCCTTCTCTTACTCTCGGGTTTCATTTATCGACCCGCGAAAAGCCAACGAAAAAGAAGCCATTTTTGTAATTACTGCATGTTCGTGCATGGGGCTTTCTGGATTAGAAATGTATCTTAAATTAGGGAGAGCTGAAGTAGCAATTTTATTTGGCAAGTAGTCAATTTGAAGGCCCTCTTTTTCCAACTCTTTAAGGCTCAAATCATTTGTTTTTCCTCTGGTTTTCCCTGTCTAATTTTCTATTAGTTTTCTGTTGATAGTTTCCATGCCATAAAATTCCAATTTTAAAGCTTAAAACTCACACTTTGATGATCTCTGTGCGTCTGGATCATCGAGAACGTTGTTGACACGGACAATTCTTTAATGTTTGATTAATCAATCTACACTAATAAAATATCATGACTTCCTTTTTTGAAGTTTTATTAAAGGTACTTGAGAGAATTTGAATTCTAATTTGAAATCTTAAATGGATTGAATGTTGTTGATTGAGCCATGACTAATGAAGAATTTAAGATAGAAGTTATTTAAGTAATTTATTAAATATTATTAATAATGGTGTTAATGGGTGCATTGAGTTCGTTTGAGATTTAAAAGAGATCTTAGATCTGATTTAATAGCAAATATTTCGATTCGATTTCTATTTGACCAAAATGAATTATTTAGATTGTCAAGGCCATTCGTTTTAAAATTATGCAAAAAGAAACAATGTTTTAAGCTTATCTTCTAAGAGTGGACAAGACAAGTTTGTCCTACTCCTGTGGTTTCTAACACTCTTCCTAATCCTAATTGCTTCATACAGTTTCGTACTTTCTTTTCAAAGGAAAAAAAAAAGAATAACAGCAATATATTTATACATTTTGGTACATAATTTTTTAAATAAAAATGTCATATTGTACCTCATGACATGAAATTAAGTTTATATATAATTTTAGTCCTCTCATTCTAGTTTGGTCTTAAGTTTGTAAAGTTATATTTTAGAATTTCAACTTTTATTCTTTTAAAGGGGGAAAAAATTTCCTACTTTTATAAAATTGAGGATTCAAAAGTAAATCTTTTAGTACAATAAATTTGAAATATGAGGATTTGAACCTTCGATGTTAAGGAAAGAATATATGCTAATTGTTACTGACACATGCTCATGTGAGTAAAATTTTCATCATTTTTTATTTTTTATTTTTTTAACTTTTTAATTTTCCTCACCATTCGACAATAGACATGTTATTGTTATATCAATATTTTTTTTCAATTTTTGATGACACTTTCTCAATATCTCTTCTCATTCCTAAACAAGCGATGTAATATGTCCAAATTGCTATTAATGATACATTGATGATAATCAACAGCAAAAAAAAAAAAAATCATGTTATTTCTTAGAGGTTAACATTAAGGAAGAGATTTTGAGAATAAATTTAGAGGTCAAAATTATATTTTAAAATCTTTTCAAGTATAAGAATATTTAGTAAAATAAAATTACAGGTAAATAATTACTTCATAAATAAGTTAGATCCAATTAAACTCAAACTAATATCAAAGACAATAAAACCCTTAAGGATCACATGTATTTGAAACAAGATCATTCAAAATTAGCTTATGACCTAACATAAACCAAATTTAACACCTTTGCTTATTTCATTAAATACTTTTTGCAAATCTTTTTTTTTTTTTTTAAAATTAAATTACAAGTTTAGTCCATTAACTTTTAAATTTATGTCCATTGGTCTCTTAACTCTAAAAAGTATCTAAAAAGTAATTGAATTTTTAATTTCGTGCCTAAAAAGTTATTGAACTTTTAATTTTATGTCTAATAAATCTTTGATATATTTTTTTTTTTAATTAAATGATTGATAAGATACAAAATTGAATTTTATGTCTAATAAGACTTTAAACTTTCAATTTTGTGTTTAGTAGGTTCATGAATTTTAAGAAAACATCAAATAGATCAAAAATATATTAGACACAAAATAAAAAATTTAGAGACCTATTAGCCAAAAAAAATTTAAGGATACTTTAAATTCAAGGACCAAATAAAGATAAATATTAAATAGACATAAATCTAAAAATTTAAAAACAAGACATAAATCTAAAAATATATTCATTTTAAAAGAAAAAAGAGACTAATAGATTATTATTTTTGTGTGTGTAATGTGGGTGTGAAAAACAGAACATAAAAAGAAGAAATCAAGAAATGAAAATTATTCTCCAAACAAAAAGGGGGCTATGACTCTAGAAATTGCCAAACGCCTCAAATCCACTGATAAAAGAAAATCAAAGTCCTGGAAGAAAATGGCATCCACAAAATAATTCAATGAAATAATCTGAAATCTGAAATCCGACACCACCCGCCATTTTTTCCCAACGAGTTCATCCTGTCGTTTTCTCTTCATCCTCATTTCATTATTCAATTCTGAAAATAGAGAGAGAGACACACACCCACAAGCAGAAAGAGCTCAACAAACTGTACATGGTGTTATGTTGCTTCGAGTGGCACTTGGACGCCATCGCCGTCGGCATGAATCGCTCTCTTCCAGCCACCGTGATCCATTCCTATCTCTCCCCTTTTCGCCCTTTTCTTCCTTCCTCTAATAATGGCAGATTTCTCGGATTCCAATTGCAGACATGGAAGCGAATCAGGAGGCGGCTTAAGTTCGCTGTCACTGCGGAGCTCTCGAAGTCTGTTTCTCTCAATTCTGGCTCTGAATTTCAGGTCTCTTACTTTCATTACCATTTGTTCTTCCAATTATCTTTCAGTCTCGTGGTCTTTTAGATTAACTGGCAGAGAGAGTTGGAATTTTTCATTTCTCTCTGGATAAGTGATTAAGTTCGGGGTAGTTAATTGCTCCTGGATAATTGCAATGAGGATGGTGCTACCCTTTTTTTAATTAATGTTATAATTGTTGGTCTTCTCAGTTCTTTTGCATTTGGAGGCCTCTGCTGATTATTATTATATACAAGTTGCTTGGAATTGTGGGGTTATCACAAAAATGAACTTTGGATTTTGCTGTTCTATAATAAATCAGCTACAATACAACTATTTTCTTCCTGCTACTGACACCTGCCCTTTCCCACCCACTGGAAAACTTTATCTACATTGTCTTTGTAGATTGAATTTTGCTGCTTAATTAAGCCCATGAATGCGCCCTTGAGATAGCCCTTAATTAGCTTTTTATGTATTCAGTTCTGGGGAACTTGAGCAACTCGTTCAGTACTTCACATAGCATTTGTGTTATGGCCTAATTTCATTATATCACATGTTGTGTTTGAGCGTGTAGGGAGATAGTAGTCTGTAAGATGATTTTTAGCTTGTGTTTTAACTTTACCCCTTCGATTTTCAATTGTAAACCATTCTCATTTTTTATCTATTACAGTTACCATGGATTGGTCCTGTTCCTGGCGATATTGCAGAAGTTGAGGCATATTGTAGAATCTTTAGAACTGCTGAACGACTTCACTCTGTGTTGATGGATACTCTTTGCAATCCCTTCACTGGTGAATGTAGCATTTCGTATGATGTTACTCCAGGGGAAAATCCACTCATTGAGGATAAAATAGTGTCTGTGCTTGGATGCATAGTATCACTTCTAAACAAAGGAAGGGAGGATGTACTTTCTGGAAGATCATCTGCCATGAATTCTTTCCGGGGTACAAATTTAGATGCAATGGAGGATAATCTTCCTCCACTAGCTACCTTTAGGAGTGAGATGAAAAGGTGTTGTGAAAGCTTGCATGTTGCTCTTGAAAATTTTTTGACTCCTGGCGATGACCGGAGTTTGGATATTTGGAGAAAACTTCAGAGGCTGAAGAATGTCTGTTATGATTCTGGTTTTTCTAGAGGGGAGGATTATCCCTGCCATACATTGTTTGCCAATTGGAATTCTGTTTATCTACATAACTCCAGGGAAGAAACATCGGCCAAAAATTCTGATGCAGCCTTTTGGAGTGGTGGTCAGGTAACAGAAGAAGGTCTGAAGTGGTTGATTGAGCGAGGATTTAAAACTATTGTTGATCTTAGGGCAGAGACAGTGAAGGATGTATTCTATAGTGCATCCTTACATGATGCTATTGGTTCTGCAAAAGTTAAAGTGATCAGAATTCCTGTTGAAGTTGGGACTGCACCAACAGTGGATCAGGTAGAGAAGTTTGCGTCGTTGGTTTCAGATGGCAGCAATGGGCTGATCTATCTTCATAGTAAGGAGGGTGTGTGGAGAACATCGGCCATGATATCCAGATGGAGGCAATATGCAACTCGCAGTGGATCACAATTTATCTCTAATCAGACGATTGTTCCGGGCGATATTCCCCTTAGAGACACCTCTCTCAAATTGGCACATAATCAAAATGGAGCAAAAGAATCACTGGAAATTTCTACAATTGAAAAAACATTTTCATCTGAAGAAGATGGTCAATCTTTGCTGCTAGAAAGTGCTAATCATAGTTCAATTAACAGAAAAAATAATGCAGAAGCTGATAAAAAAGATAATGCAGAAGCTGATAAAGTTACTCAGAATGTAAATGGAGCTTACAACGGGTCTATTCCCACACAAGATCCGACATCTTTAAGAGCAGTTCATAATGGGGAAGAGCATCTGTCTCAATTTGGCATTGCAACTGACCCTCTGAAAGCTCAGATTCCTCCATGCAATATTTTCTCAAGAAAAGAAATGTCCAACTTTTTTAGGACCAAAAAGATTTCTCCTCCAAACTACCTACCCCATAAAATGAAAACAAATGAAAAATGGCCACTTTCTATAGAGTTACCTGCGAGCAGAGTTCAAAGATTTAGTGTTGACAATGGTGATCTTAAATCTGGGCTTGTTGAAGCAGGAAATATTAATGGCAGCCCAAGTGTGAAAGATACGTCTTCAAAGACCCATGATTTATCTACAATGATGAAGTATGTCAATGGTGATAATCATGTATCTGGCAATCCTGTTCTTAATGGACTTGGAGTGGATGGAAGGAATCCTCTGACAACTGAAGCCTCTACTGCTGTTGAAGGTAAATTTCAGTCTAAACCAGAAACAAATGGCTTAAAGAGCAATGGTCAAGCAACTTCAGTTTCTAGCAATGTTGATACGGAATCTGTCGAGGGAAATATGTGTGCTTCTGCCACTGGTGTTGTAAGGGTGCAATCAAGAAGGAAAGCTGAGATGTTTTTAGTTCGAACAGATGGGTTCTCATGTGCCAGAGAAAAAGTGACTGAATCCTCTTTGGCCTTTACTCATCCTAGTACACAGCAACAGATGCTTATGTGGAAATCCACTCCTAAGACTGTATTACTTCTGAAAAAGCTGGGCCAAGAGCTCATGGAAGAAGCTAAAGAGGTATCATAAAGACTGAATCTGTATCTTGAAATATACACTTTCAATTTTAAAATGACATAATTTTACATGGAAAACTACATCCCTAATTGTTAAGGGGAATTGTGAACCGTAGATACTGTTTGTAGACACGTTCAATCAAACTTATAAATGTATAGGTCCTGGTTGAGTCAGAAAGTAAGTGGAGTTTGTGCGTTTGTTCTTACTTTGGTCTCTTCTGTTCGCTGGACACTCCCATAGCCAAAGATTGGAAACTACATGGAACCCTTGAAGAATACGTTGAAATTGTTGGATTTGCTAATCACCAATGATTGTAGATATTTGTTTGTAAATATTAGTTGTCAGATATTTTGTCTTTATCGTTATTATTTTGTTTCCATAATAGTAATGGGTCCTTCTCTTGTATGAGAAGACCTAAGTGACACACATTTGAATATACGAAATATTTTGTTCTCTAAAATTAAGTGAAATAAATCAAGCATTACGAATAGAATATTGTGTTTGTTCAAGTTTAAGGCTTCTGAATATCCATGGTCGACTATTGTGGAACTCTGAATTCTGATTCCTGAACTGGGATGTTTCTCTTTCATTTGTGATAATTTCCTGTCTATTTAAACAGTACCTTTTACCTTCTTTTTGTAGGTAGCCTCCTTCTTGTATCATCAAGAGAAGATGAATGTCCTTGTTGAACCTGATGTGCATGACATATTTGCAAGAATTCCAGGGTTTGGATTTGTCCAAACCTTTTATAGTCAAGACACCAGGTACCACATTTGTGATAAATATGATTACGTTGATGTACTAGTTGGCATTTTCATTTTCAGGGATTTGCTTATCCTGTTGTATGCTTAGTGCAGTGACCTGCATGAGAAAGTTGATTTTGTGGCATGCTTAGGTGGAGATGGGGTTATTCTCCATGCATCAAATTTATTTAGAGGTGCTGTTCCCCCGGTTGTTTCATTTAATCTCGGGTCTCTTGGATTTTTGACTTCCCACACTGTAAGCTCTTTGACTCAGTTTCTTTTGATGAACTTTGACACTAATGATCATTTGTTTGATAATAATACTTTTTGATACAGTTTGATAGTTATAGGCAGGACTTAAGACAAGTCATTTATGGAAATGATTCACTGGATGGCGTCTATATAACTCTAAGAATGCGTCTTCAGTGTGAAATTTTTCGAAATGGAAAAGCTATTCCTGGGAAGGTATTTAATATTCTCAACGAGGTTGTTGTTGATCGAGGCTCCAACCCATACCTTTCTAAAATTGAATGTTATGAACATGATCGACTCATAACAAAGGTGGGTTTCCTTTTCGAAAATTAGTCCACTTAATATGTAGACCATTATATTTTATCTTCAAAAGTGATTTTATGGTCCATTGGCTGCAGCCACCAGTTATAAGATAGTCACTTCTTGAGTGGAAATGCTTTTCAGGTCCAGGGCGATGGAGTCATTGTGGCCACACCTACTGGAAGCACTGCTTACTCTACTGCAGCAGGGGGTTCTATGGTAAGCTAATGTTTTTGTGTCATGTATGCAGTTGATTTTTACTGATTCAAAAGTTTTTTTTTAAAAAAAAACTAATTTATATGAATCTTGGTTTTAGCATTATGATTGTTGCTTGTACATTTGGGGTTTGCTGTACCTTTAATTTCCTAAAAACAGCAGTTTAGTTGTCAGTTATACTGGTTTCTTTTTACATGCCACATTCTTGAAGTGGTTTGTGGCGATACGCGTATGCATAATGGAAAATGTAGTTCTTGAATATGATTATGGAGAGCTTCGGTAAAATTACCGATTTGGGTAACTTTGAAATTATACGAATACTTTGCTTGACTTATGTTTAGTGTGCATGCATCTTGTGCAGGAATCTTATAAGTGTGCTCTATCTTGTTAAATATGTCACTGCCATACCTTTTTTTATTCTCCTGAGACTGCTATTTTTCCTTATCCAAATTCCAAAAGCAATTCATGACACTACTAGGCCTCTTTGTTATAGAGGATAGTTTTATTTACCTCGTTAGGCAAGTGATAAAGCTATGTATTTCTTGGAAAATTTACTTCTTTTGATAGAGGATAATTTTATTTACCTTGTTAGGCAAGTGATAAAGCTTTGTATTTCTTGGCAAATGTACTTCTTTTTATGTCACACAGGAAGTTATTTGATTAGAAGGCAAGAAAAATGTTGAGAGGTGCTGCTTCTATTCTTTTTGTAAAAGCGATTATGCATCTTAGAGCTGATATTCTTCAATCTTGCAGGTGCATCCGAACGTCCCTTGCATGCTCTTTACTCCAATCTGTCCCCATTCTCTCTCATTTAGACCAGTTATACTTCCAGACTCTGCACGACTCGAGTTAAAGGTGATTTCATTTAGAACAATGCCAACAAATATTGATATAGGCTCATGTTAATTCATACGTGCATCGTCTTAAGTTATTTATCTAAGATTCAAATATCTCTACCTCCAATTACCTATAACACGACTCAGGGATCGTCTTATACCGTGATGTTTAAATCGAGGATGTCTCTGTCTATTGACAGATTCCTGAGGATGCACGAAGTAATGCGTGGGTTTCTTTCGATGGAAAGAGAAGGCAGCAACTTTCAAGAGGAGATTCTGTTAGGATATCCATGAGCAGGCATCCACTTCCAACTGTAAACAAGTCTGATCAAACTGGTGATTGGTTTCGCAGCTTGATTCGCTGCCTGAACTGGAATGAAAGGCTTGATCAGAAGGCCCTTTGAAGCCACACCATCAACTTCATCTCAAATCAATGAGGTTTCTGTAAATCACTGTACAGATATAGAACAAAATTGGTTTCTTGTAGTAAATAGTTCAGTTTCTCATAGGAGGATAAAGATTAACTCCTTTCTTTTCTCGTCAAAAGTGAAAGAGAAGATGGTTGTATACTGTCAATTGATAGAAATTAGAATATTTATTTTTTAATGAATATTGAAAAAATTAATTTATAGATGTCTTGGTCTGCCTCCCCCTCCTTTCCTATTAATGTAGCCTTTTATTCTGATTTATGTGCCCTTTCATGAAAATGGCTCCCAACCTATGCTGTTGAATCTTGTTTAAAGTGGAGATCGTTTCTAGTGCGCTCCAATCACTGTTTGATAATGGTATAATTTTACTTCATTAGTTAACTCAAAGTAATGCAATACTCTCAATCCAAGTCTAACATTTAGACTAGGATGAAGTTGATAACTTACAATGAAGTTACATTAATGATGATAAGTAAGTTCTGTTACACAGAATTTTTTTTAGTACCAACTTGTACATAACTCAATTGATTTAGGTATATATTTGAATTCTTCCCCTCACGCCAGTCTTGCCATTGTCTCCCTTTGTAGCTTAAATTGGAGGTAGGTTGTTTTTATCTACAAAATCAATGAGTTTGGAGAAATCATCTTTATCTCATTTGGACAATGTGTTATAGGAAAAATGCAAAGGAGGAAGAGCGAGGTGGAGGGCGGAGGAGGAAAAACTAAAAAGCTCATGTAAAAAAGTAGTAGAAGCACGCACGTGCCTAACTCTGCCCCATCTCTATGATCACAACGCTCTGTGGCTTCATCGGACCTTAGGCGAGATTTTTTCATCCTCAACCAAGCACCAAGTAAATATGCAGTGAAATACAACTCGGTCGTACACGTCGCCCGCCCGTGTACATGTACTCGGTCTTTCCCATGAGTTGGCTTTGATGAGACATTCTCGAATCGTTGGCCGCTAACGACCCCTATATCTGAACTTCCAAGCCATGAGAAGGGGCGCAATGTCAGCACACCTATGTCGTCCGACACTGTCCCTTGAAAACTCATTACAAAAAAACACGCCCAAGACACTCATTTGTGCGCTCGCCCCAACCATGATACGCTAACGAGCCATGGGGTGACTCACTTAGGCTCTCGAGCCCAGGAGTAGTAGAATCTACATATTAAAAGTTAGAAAAGATGGTTGGATAACCTTTTCTTTTATAGATTTCACTTTAAACGTCAACTACCACTTATAAAAGCATACGCGTATAGAGTTTGCAAAATAGTCCCAGACAACATAATTTGAGTTTAAATATTATTTTGGTCATTGTACCTTTTAATTTTGATTCATTTTAACCCATGTACTTTCAAACGTCTACTTTAATACCTATACTTTTGACTTTGGTTCATTTCAGTTCTTGAACTTTCAAAATTTAGTTTTATTTACAAAATTTAAGCGCATATTATAAAAATGAAGGGATCAAACTAGTCGCTTTTTAAAATTATAAGGATGAAAGTGAACCTTTGGAAAGTATAAAAACTAAAATCCATTTTAAAAGTATTAGAAGTGAGATCAATTAAAATAAAAAATATATGAACCAAAATTAATATTAAGTACAGTACATAGATCAAAATAAAATCAAAGATAAAAGTACACGGGGAAAATTGTATTTAAACGTACCCTTTGCAATTCTCTTTGTGATGCCCTCTTTAAAAAACGGGGGAAAAAAGTTGTGATACGACACCGTTTTCTTGTTCTAAACTTCTCACGAAGTATTAGAAGCAGATTAGCGAGGACCGGCTTCGACATAGACCGTCGACGCGTCGTCAAAGAAGGAGGAATCGAAAGCCTCTGCGATAGAGCTGCTGCCAGAGAGGTATTTGCTTACCGCTTCTTCGATCCATTTAGTTATGGGGGGAATCATGATCTGGATCTAAAATTTACCATTCATCGGATCCATTGGGCGGAATTTGAACTGAATTGCATCTTTCAACTGGTTTTTGCTTCAGATTATCTATCTTTGCCCGACTTAGATTACTGCTGATCAGTCGATTCTTATAACTAGGTTATCTAGAACTAATCTTATTGTTTGTTGTGACGCCGAGATGTTTGTTCCCCCTGTTGTTTCGGATCCGCATTTTCTTTTTTCCTTTTGTTATTGTTTTACATTTGAAGCTCCGGATTATGCATTCTCAGTTGGTTGTATATTGTTGCTCATTTTAATCGCTGATCTTGTTTTGATCTAGTTTTTTGGCTCGTTGAGGATTCACATTGGAAAAATGGAGAGTCCTCACAATTTATAAGCTACTCCTCTCATTGCCAATTGGTTTTGAGATGGAACTACTCTAACATGGCTAGTTTGTGATTTCTGTTGCTTTCATTACTTGTGGTTTGATAGTTGACTATTGGTTATGACGTTTTTGTGCTTGTGACTATTGAAGGCCATGGCGGGGTCTGGGAGTTCCATGCTTTACTCATTTCTTCTGTTCACTGTCATTCTTTCACTTCAAGAGATGTATAGAGGAAAGTTGGCTTCTTCGGAGTTGTTTACCATACTTGGAGGATTCATAAGTTCTCTTCTGTTTCTAGTGCTTCTAACAGTAAGTTCAAGCTATTCTTTATCCTTTTACCAGCTTGACGAACGTTTGGATGCATTTTATCTTCTAGGGTATTTCTGGATCCCGTCGCCTTCTCACATTTTTTTAGTATTTAATCCCATTCTTTAAGCAGTTGCATCCACCTTCGTAACATGTTTTATCAATTACATGGACACTGATAAGTGATATACTGATATCATTTAAATAAAATTCAAGTGTAGAATTTCGTTGACTTCTATTGTGCAATAATTACTATTTAAACCTTACAAAGATTTCTGCAACATCCATTTGTTTTTCAATTCTGGCCTCCTTTCTTATAGCGTTAAAGTTCCCATTTTTATGCTTACTTTTAGTTCTTTCTCGTTTTGTAAGTATTAGTCTTTCGTGTTAGAAATGATTATGACATTTTGGACTTGGTTTTTCTGTCAAACATAATGGAGTCAGTTATTTCATGGATTTAAGACAAGTTATGCATACTTGCTGATTGTTGCATTCATCAGCATACATACTGAATTTCGGACTCAAGACCAGATGTATTCCTTGCATTACAGCATGAAGATGCAGTTTATGAGCTCAATAAGTTTAATTCAGAATGATAATTTGCATTTTCTTGATTTATATATTGCAGTTCATAGGAAACTTCCAGGAAACATGTGGCATGCGAACTGGATGGGGAGCTGGTAAGTTTTGTCACTTGTGTTCTTGTCTGTACATTTGTTTTCTGCTTAACAAGTCTGTCTAATACTAATGCAGCAGAGTGGAAATATTTGTTGATTTCTTTCAGCCCATCTATTGTCTATAAATATCCATGATTGATTGTATATTTAACTATTCCTGAAATTCTAGGGGAGGTTAAAACTCATGGCAGCTATAATCTATTTTCATGAGTGAGTCGAAAGAAATTTCTGTATGGACTTGTATCTGTATTTTTTGCTGCTATTACTGCCCTTATCTTCATATTGCTTTGATTATGCTTGTCAATCATGTTTATAGTATCGTATCTAGACTTTCAATTGCAAATTTGGAGCTGGAAGTTGATTAAAAATGAGCTTGAAAGGTTGGAAACTGTGCTCTTTTCTTTTCTTTTCTTTTTTCATTTGATAGGAAATAGAAAGGAATATATTCTAAAAAAGGGCGAATACAACCTAAGGGCTGGGGGTGGAGAAAACCCCTCCCACAAATACACCATAAGAGCCTGCCAATCATTTATAATCACAAACAAACTGAAGTTCAACTTTTTGTGTAAAGTAATCTACCAAGATTTTGTACATGGTTACAGAAAAAAATCAAAACGTAAAGACTTATCTTCAAAGGCTCTGGCATTTCTTTCTTTCCACAAGTGCCATAACAGTGCTCTGAATGCACAACTACAAACCACCTTTGCTTTCCTTTTCAAATTTCAGGCATTAAGGCCTTCCATCAGCCAATCACCCACCTTTTGAAGGAGGCAAAAGGATAAACCCAGCAGCCACGCTAAATAATTCCAAGCCTGGCTAAATAATTCCAAGCCTGAATAAGCGAAGTCGCAATGAAGGAAGAGATGATCAATAGACTCACCTTCCTTTAAACACAATATGCAACCCGATGTCAAAAGAGACCAACCTGTAAACTTCCTTTGCAACCTTTCATTAGTATTAAGACTTCTAAAAGGTAAGGACTAGAAAAAGATTTTAGTTTCCTTTGGACTTTTGTGTCTCCAAATCAAGCTAGACAGAACCATACTGATCTTACTGAGCTTTTGAGAGATATGACTTGCTAGAGTAATTTCCAGATTCCTCCTAAATCTAAAGAATTTGATCAACATCATTCCCCAAGCTCACCAAGCTAAGCTTTTCAGTTAGGGCCACCCAACTGGCAGCTGTTTAACTCTCTGTCGAGGAGGCCTCTTCTAAATCCCAGGTTCCAAGTTTGGTATCACTGTTCCAACAATAAAAAATCAAAGCTTATTTTCTAGTTGACACGACGTAAAGATCGGGGATAGTTTGATGTTTCTGCTGTTGCTGGCTTTGAAGGTGGTAAGTCACTCACGATAGTTTTTGGCAATATCCATCCAAGATCTATTTCCTTTCTTCTTTTTCTTCACCACAATAGTCTTCCATCCAAAGGGAGACATCCCATAGATGCTAACAATGACTTTCCTCCCCAGGGAATAGTTCTCTTGGGTGAACCTCCAAAGCCACTTGGTGAGAAGGGACACACTACGATGTAACAAGGATCCCACCCCTAGGCCCCCTGTTGGTAAAGCTTTCCACTCCCATTTAACCAGATTGCAACCAGGCTTATAAGTCCCACCACTCCAAATAAAATCTCTAATGATCTTTTCCATGGCTTTTCAGAGCTTTTAGGAGGGAAAAGTAATATATGGGCGAGTTGTTCAAAAACGACTGGGCCAGGGTAACTCTGTCTCCCTTTGAAAGAAGGAAGCATCTCCAAACGTCCAGCTAGTTTATCTATCAATGACTCCCAAAATGATCTTATATGGTGGTTGACCAAGGGGAAATCCAAGATAATTTACCAGTAGCGAATCAGCTTGACAATTAAAGTCTTTTGCCCAAGCAACCACTTCCTCAAAGTTCTTGTGAATCCCAAGCAAAGGTGTCTTAGCAAAATTGAAAGAGAGTCCTGAACCAACAATGATCATATTCAGAATCTCCCACCAGCTCAAGGCTACAACCTCATCAGGACAAAAAATCAACTTATCATCCGCATACTAGAGAATAGAGACTTCCACTGAATCCTTGCCTAACCAACACCTTAAAAATTCTTTTTTCCAAACAAAAGTGCACCGTGTGACTAAGAGCATCACCAATGATTGTAAAAAGGAAGGGCGACGAGGGATCTCCTTGCCTTAAACCTCTAATAGCTAGAAAGAAAAGTGCACCATGCTGTTTTCACTTATATTAATTCTTAACAGATGAATTTTCATTGATGTTTGTTGAAAACCTTAATGCAAGGTAATTCAGTAGACCATATATAATTATAAACAACAGCATATTGGTCACATCTGCCAATTTCCTTGGAGCTGAACCAGAATTAACTAACCATTTACTTTTCTTTTGTAGTCATCTTAGCAGAAGCAGTTGCATTGATTGCTGCAAGCACTGTTCATAGAGTTTGCATCACAACATGGTATTCTGACGCAGTCACATTTTTTACTGTTTTTATAGTTACTTCCGTGGGGAAATGGAATGTGGAAGGAATCACTTTAAATAGTAAAGACCTCATAGAGATTCAAAAGTTATGATTATAAGACAGAACTGATCCTGTCAAACGTGCATCATACGAATTGAAATAGTAATAATTTCATTTTCAAATGCTTTAGGAGGAAAGGGAAGGGAACAAATCCTAGACGTTTGCTTACATTTCAATTTTTGAGATTAATAAAAACCATTGTAATAAAAAGTAGAACAACAAATTCTATGAAAACAATTTGATTGATTGCACCAAAATTTTGAGTATCTTGGAAGTCTAACTTTAAAGCATGATAACTTTCTTCTGCCGCAGTTTCTTGTTCTCCGCTGGACTGCTGTATGAGTTGAACAAGCTTTCAGGTGTGGCACTTTCTAAATCTGAATCTAGAGCCAAAAGGCACTGAGATGGAAACTAAGCTCTTAAGACAGGAACGACGTTGTTTTTGAGATTTTCTTTTTACCCCCTAGCTCCTGCAGCTACACCCTATGGTGCTGAGTAGTTGTGTTTTTGTTTTAGTTTTAGAAGGGGGCCGTGAGAACAGTTTATTACAATTATAATTATCATAATATTAACAATGGCGTTAACTTTACTCTCTTCAAACACTCTTTTTCTTTGGTTACGTAGAAAATGTATGGCATGTTTCCTGATTAGAGGTCCTGTCGGTTAGGGATTAGGGATTGTTAAATAAAGGTCGACTGTTATTTAATCCACAACTCTTTACATTCATCTTTTAAACGTTACGGATTTGCAACAATGCTCATGTTGCCTATTCTCATTTCTCATAATCATTACTACCAGTTGAAAACATATTTCTTAATATCTGTTTCATCTAATAGTATAAGAGTAACTGTAATTGGTTAAGATATTATATTTTTTTATACCAAAAGATTACAAGTTTGAATATGCACTTCCACATTTTGTTGTTGAACTTAAAAAAAAAAACATAAGAGTTGCAATATTATGCTAGCCATATTAAATAATCTATATACTCGGGCAGTTTCAAAAGCAGTGGCTGCTTCTTAAACTTCGAGAATGAAAATATTGCCCCTGCCCTGAAATTTTTGCTTTTAAACCACAATTACCCATTAGTTTCCTGTCTCATGAGGTTGGTAAACAAAATTTCCCCTCACTTCAAGTAAAGGAGTTAAATACATCGCTTACATGCTTGATCAGATAATAAATAGAACTCTAAAGCGAGACCGTAACAGATTCTGCAATTTACATATACCGTAGATGAAACAATGGGATCTGTCCTGATCACTACAACCACCAACTCGTATCGTTGTTGAGAAATCGCTTGATGCTTTGCCTGGAAAATTGCTTAAGGTGACGACTGAGAAAGGTTGGAAGTGAGCTGCTCGAGTACGATCTAAAATGATTCCACACTCCAGAAAGAAGCAGATAATGGGAAGCCTTCGTCGAGTAACGGAAGCGGGCTAGTCCCCGAAAAAGTCCCGCCAACTATGATAAATAGTGTGGCTCAAAATCAGTTGTTCCTAGGTTCTCAATAACGTGACCAATCAGCGGGCAGAAGGGAGTGAATAGGATGAGACTCGAGCTAGGATGTAACGATAAATGGCTTGAGACTTCGTCTCAAAAACGAACATTTAACCATCGATAGCAGCAGTCGCAGTAAAATCCATTTGACCCTCTTTCTCAGCCTTTGCAATTCAGCTCTGCCATAAGAAAATGCAATGCAAGAAATGAACTGGTTCCCACCCAACCCACCGATAGAAAGGAAGAAGAGAAAATGCATTCACATTAATCTGCAACAGGATAATGAAACATGGGAAAATTAGGAGCAAACAGTTAATAGAAATTATACATTCTTGCATTTTAAAGAAATGGCATACCGATTGAAAAACTAATGTAATAGAAACAAATAATGATATTTTGCACGTAGCTTGAAGTGTAAAATGGTTTTTTTTTTTTTTTTTTTGTTGATCTTGTCCAATCATCAGGCTTTTTGTTAACATGGTTGAAAAATTAAGTTTGTAGGCCAAATTATAAAATTTTCTATAAATCTTCAGTGTCGAAAGAAATAATGTACCATACATGAGACGAGACCTTAAAATGCCAGGATATGGATAACAAGTTACTTCAAACTAAATACAGGGATAACAAGCAAATGAAGCTTAGTGATCAACTCCAGCATTGGGAGATGGTTTCTAACTGGATTTTACGGCTTTCTAGTAGACTTTGATTCCTATTACCACTCCACTTGGTTAATTTTATATTTCCCACCTTCAAATCTTATAATTTAGTCCCCGAATGTCATGTCTACCACCACCAATATTAATTACATAAACACTAAACAGACACTTGTAACAAAGAAGAAAAAGATGATGTGTGGAGCTCACGTTCTAAATTATTATTTTCACACTCAATTATGTTCTATATTAAGATCACGTCCAAACAGACCAGCAAAACCGGTTTTAAAAAAAAGATTGCTAAAAGGAAGAACAGGCCAATAGGATAAATGGTACCTACAAAGGCTGAGAATGCAGACCTCCAAGACTTCATCTCAACATCTCTTAATAGTTCATCCAGCAAAGATAGGAGTTTTAAACAGCAAGGCACCAACCAGCCCAGATTCCTCAATCACATAATGGCTCCTTGACTAGTAAATTCATTTTCTCCTGCAGAAACTTTAGTACATCTTCTCTGCCTTCCTTGATTAATAAATGTCTCAACCTCCCAAATGTGACACCAGAAGGCCGTATTCCCTTCTCTATCATCTCTTCCAACAACACACAAGCTTTTGTAGCATTGCCTGTCTGACACAGTCCATTAATAAGAACAGAAAATGTGTGCATGCTCGGAACAAACTGCTTCTTCTTCATGTACTTCCAGACTTTAAGAGCCATATCAAGCTCCTTCCTCCCACAAAACATTTTAATGATCATGGTATAGGAGTCTACATCTGGGTCGCATACTTTGACCATCCTACGAAACATCCTAAATGCCTCATCTGTCTCCCCACTGCCTATTAAACTGTTTATAATGATGTTGCAAGTCCTTGAATTGGGGTTAACACCCTTTAAGTCCATGTCCTTTAACACCCTATAGACATTCTTAATCTTGTTTGCTTTACAGAAAGCAGTGATTAAAGCATTATACGCTGCAACATCAGCCATAACTCCATTTCTTTCCATCTCCAAGAATGTAGAGACTGCATCCTCAATTCGATTTTCTACACCATATGTATGTACCAAAACACTATAGACAAATGATGATGGTTTACAATTATTCGAATCCATTTCTTTTACAATCCCAACAGCTTCATCGACTCTTCCTGCCTTGCAAAGAACATCAACCATAATGCTATACGTCACTATGTCAGGAATGCAGCCGCTACCAATCATTTCTCTAAAAATCTCCCTTGCCTTTGGAAGATTTGGAGCCCTACCCCATCCTTCAATGAGTATGCTATAAGTTTTTGAGTCGGGAACAAATTGGTCCTTCATACTGTCAAAAATTTCCTGAGCCTTCCTCACATTCTTGGACTTGCACAGAGCACTCAGCAATCCATTAAATGCAGCTACATTTGGTTTCATGTTATATTTTTCCATGATATTAAATGTATAAACTGCTTCCTCTACTTTCTGAGCTCTAGCATACTTCCTCATGATAATACAAAATGTTTCAACATTTAGAGTCTCCTTATTCCTCATAGCATTCACCAAATCCCACACCATCTGGTACTGCCTTATCTTAGCTAAAGACTCAATCATGGAGTGGTAAGCCCTCACACTATGGACATAGTTTCGTTGTTTGGCAGCCCATTCAAAGAACCTATAAGCTAACATACCAGCATTTTCAAATCTTTTTAGGACAGCCTCAGCTATCTCAGGTGAAATCCTAATCCCACTTTGGTCAAGGGCGGTCTCAAGCGCCAGTGTTTGGCTTACCATCATAATTTTACATATACTTCTGATTGAATCCGATACTGTATCAATTTCTTCACCAGAACTGTACAGCCTAGCTAACAATCTACATAGTGGAAGTTTACTTCTCTGATGGCTGAAAATTCTCACCATGGTTCTCAAAATTGAACTTCTCCCTCAAACATTGTTAATAACATGAAAACGAGTAAAAAACCCCAGCATTCCCCAACCAAACTATTGCTAGCTTAAAATTTTGTGAGGACACTAAGAAGAAAAGAGAACACAACTTGGAAAGCTTATAAATCAATTAAAAATTCTTCGAGTGACAGTAGAATTAAATAACTAAAACACAAAACGGCTAGTGTGTCGCACCGTTTTTATCTTCTTCCTCGCTCCACTGAAAGAACGAAACAACGGCGGCGCAAGTGAACATATTCCTATAGTTTGGTGAGCAGTGAAGGGTGATGCTCAGTGCGAGCCCGACGGTTCGAATTTGAACCCGGTGCTGCGATCGGACTTGGTGGTCATGGCGCCGGATTTTTGCTCGCTTTCTGCTCCGATGCACAGCAATCCCGACGAATTTTAGGGGTTAGTGTTATTAAAAGGGTTGTTTATATTTTTCATTTTTTTAATGGAAAGAATAGGGATAAATATTTTTATTTCTCATTCAATCTTATTTGTTAAAAAAAAAAATGCCTTCGGACTTTTGATCAATATATTTTTTGGCATATATTTGGGACTGAAATCTATTCCATCTCCAAGGGTATATACAATTTAGATTATATTTTATGTTTTTGTATTAGCTGAATTCAATGAATATGTGTTTGATAGAATTTTTTTATCTAAATAATAAAATTTCTGAAAATAACATTAAATATTGTCGTTGAATCAAGATTCTGGATTTAAAATTTTAAAATGCAGAATTATATTAAACAAAGATAAAATTTTTAATAAATACAATATTTTGTGTTATAAATTCAATTTACTTTGTTAAATTAAAATAGGTACAATATAATATATTATAAATTATAATATTATATTATAAAATGATAATTCTATCAAATTTATAAAAATCAAGTTTATAAATTAATTAATAATGACTTATATTCAATCAAATAATTAGTTTTGCAACTACAACTAATTTCATTATCTATAAATATGTTATAGAATATGCTTTAAACAACTATTTAGAATGAAATCAAATTTCTAAATATGATACCAAACACATATTTGAAAATATGAAATATAACTATGTTTCCATTGAATCTATTGTTTTCAAATTTTGATTTTCAGATTGTTTACCAAATATATCTTAAATTTTTAGAAGGTAGATTTTTAGTCCATAAGGATTGAAAAATGGATATAGTTTTTGAGATTCGAAAATGATTCTACATGGTCTATGAGCACAAATTTTCCATTAGTGTAAATTGGCTTTATCAGGACATGATGCACTTATTTCATTAGGTTTGCCGATTTGACAAACTATATTACATATATATATATATAATGATGGGATTTATTTAACATGAGTTGACCATTCTTTCTTTTCTCTTTCTCTTTTTGTTTCTTCTTTCTCCAACAACTAACACTGCCATTTTGGAATGGAGAAACACAGAGTGACTAAATGAAAGTTCATATATACCTCAATGGAAAAGACTCCATAAATCTAAATAAACATGAATTAATATATAACTAATGTAATTTACCAAACTAACAAGTTGTGTCAGCAAATAACTACCACATCATTTTTCCATTAGTTAGGGTTTAACGGTATAGTTTATCTTATATAATATGTATAATTTTTAAAGTAAATATGAGGTGAAAAATTGAACTTTCGACTTTAAGAGAAGAAATATGTATTGTTCATGTTGGTATGATATGTGATAATCTCATAGAGTTGATTAACATACCTTTTAGACACAAAGTTAATGATTAGGGACGTATTGAGACCAATGACTAAATTAGCATAATTTTAAAATGGTAGGTACTCCTTAAAAGTTTTCTAAATTACAAAATAGACATCCTTTATTGTTTATTTTTTAAAAAAAAGTTGTTTGTGCTCAAGATTTTGAATCATTTCAAATTCTAATAATGTTTAATCAACTCAATTGTTTATTATTATATGAAAAGGAATGAATTTTTTATCTACCTAATATGGTAGATATCTATATATTTGACTCATTTACTGTCTCATTATAACTATTCTTTTTACGACTATCACTCTCTTAAGTAGTTCTAACCTACACCATTATGACACTATTTTTTTTTGGGGGGGGGGGGGGGGAGGGGGAAGGATAAACACAAAAAATGAATTAAGAAAGAAATTCCAAAAGGGCTACCGTGGGCCCAACTTGCCAATGTTCTTCTCCCTAAAGGTGTTTTCCTCGTTGTGTCAGTTTGTGAGCGGCCATATTTGTCTCCCGCCTATTGTGGCGAAAAGAAATGGTGGCTCAAGAAGTTTCTCGTTGCCTGATCTTCCTCGCAAAGTCTCTTGCCTTTGTTCGATCATTGTCAACACCATTGATAAGTTGTATAGCGTTCCAAAAGTCAGATTCCACCAATAGAGGTATATTGTACTCCTGAATGAAATCCAAACCCTTGAGAATACCATAAAGTTCCAAAATGGTGATGGGCCACCTGTCTGTGATATGGTGATGCCCTGCACGCACTATCCTCCCTGTCCAATCCCATAAGATCCAACCTACGTCGTTGTGGCTGGTAGTTGAGCATCAAGATGCATAAGTATTTAATTTCCACCAACCCTCATCCGACGACTCCCAAGCTTCCATCGTTGTTGTCATATGATTGGGAAATTGGATCCTAGTTGCCTCGGACTGAGTGAACTCCTGAAATTGGAGTTGTGTGTTAAGGAACACCCTTTCCCAATCAAGACTACTTTGTTTTTGTAACAAAACATTCTGACATGACCAAATCTTCCAAAGAATTATCATGAACAACGCTTGGTCCATACGGTTATGTCTATCCAACATCCAACAGAAATAATCCACTGTGCTCCAAACATCATTGCAATCATAAAACAAAATAGAGGTAGCAGGTAAAAAAATATCCCCAAAATTTAGCAGATACCTTGCAACCCCAAAAGAGATGATTCCTTGTCTCCATCTTTTTTAGACAGAATGGACAAACTGGGTTCATGATGATGCCCTTCCGTAACAAATTAGCTCGAGTCGAGAGAATGTCGTGAATGATCTTCCAGCAACAGATCTTGATCTTGTTTTGAATAGGCGTACTCCATATTGACTTCCACATTTGTCTTGATAAGGAGTTGTTCGAACTTGAAGCTTCATTATGAGCTCTAATGCTTATATCTAAATGGTAGACACTCTTGATCGAAAAGACCCCTTTCGTGGTGCACTTCCAAACAATTTCGTCAGTGGTCAGATCTCCAGTTCGCGGGATTGAGAGAATGTGACCTGCATTGTCTTGATTAAAATGCTTCCGTATCTTATTTTTGTCCTAAAATTCATCGTCTCGAAGCAAATTGCACACATTCAGGCCTGTCAAGTTTGGATCCACCCAGATGATGGAGATCTGATCCCCTTGAGCAGCGAAAACGTGATTTGGAATCGTAATTGCTTGATTGTTTTGGTTGAAATGCAAAAACCTGTACATTGACAAAACAGAATAAACATGCTTATCTAATCCTAATTAGACATGGAGATATACATGCAAACATGCTTAAGTCTAACAATTAAACTAAAAGGGGAAATAATATCTTTGTAGTTTTCCACAGAACAACAACTCTTTGCTCCAAAACGTACAACAACTCAGCAACTTCTCTGCTTCTCTGCTTTTACAACAGGACACCACCAACAGGAAAACCTCCTATATCTCTGAGTGCTTAGATCACCCTAGGTGGGTAGGGTTCCAACAATTGGAAGATTTGGGAATTCTTGAAAGTGAGAGAGAGAGAATTCTTACAGAGAGAAATCAATCGAATGAATTAATCGATTTTTCAATCATACCCTTCTCACTTGGAGAAGACGAGTCTGTAAAGGGTATCTCCCACCTCCTATCAATTAGGGAGTTGGGAGAGATGGGGAACGTGTCCTCCTGACACGTTCCCTATTTTTATTTTTAAATAATAGATAATCGTATTATTTAATAATCAATTAAATCTTATTTAATTAATTAAAATTAAATATCTTATATTTAATTTAGATCAAATCACATTTAATCAAATATCCCTTTATCCTATAGTTTTAATGCACATCCAATGCACATTGAATTTAACCTATAATTTTCAAATATGAATCACATTCACATTTGAATATAATATTTGAACTCTTTCAAATATTTAATTCTCTCATGTAATTTAGTATGGATCATATCCACATTTAATTTATAATATATAGTTCCAAAACTATATATTATATCGTATCAATATACATTAAGTTTATTCCCTTATGAATTTGAACACTTTAAATTCAAATGATCTAAGAACCCTTTACGAGCTAGAAGGTAGACTTAATGGACCTACAGATCAGAAGCTCCAACGATGCGAGATTGCTCGGTTAATCTCATTAACCTCCCAATCAACATTCGTTAACTGCGGGAACACTCCACTAAAGTCCCGCAGCTGCACTCTTCTCACTGTAGATATATTTCTGTGTCTACGGATATTGACCAATAATAGCAAGTCAATCCTTCACGAATGTTCGTAACACCAGTTGGGTCAAATTACCGTTTTACCACTGGGTTACATCTTGTACCTTAAGTACCAATGCTCCTCTAATGAACAATTTGTTTGTGGTCCTACCAACAAACAGAGTCCCTCTCGGACCAATGAAAGGGTCGGACCCTTTGTTCAAGTCCCAGAGATACCACTTAAGGAAACATTCCTCTACTTACCCTAGTAGGCGGGAATGAGTGAATTCCATCTTGCTAAGTTAAGTTCCCACCAGCCACTCCTGGTTTGTCCCCAAGAAGGTAGACATATTTAGTCGCTGAATCAGGCCACTCTCACCCATACTAGTCAAAGGACAATCCCTCTCGAACAGGAGTTCGTAACCTGCTTAGGATTGAGATCAAGTTGCTTAGGTCATCCTAGTGAAATAGAAACTTAACTAGTCAACGGAGTTACAACTAGAGGTTACTATTTCGTGGTCCGGTCTTATGTAATATCATTACATAGGATATCCCCACTCACATGTTATCTACACGAACACGTTAGAATCACAGTGTTTGTATCAAATACAAAGTGAGCCACATCCATAGTTTTACCAGGGTAAGGTACCCAAACCTTATCCCCTAACTATAGATCCTTTAAGTTGTATCTTGAACTGAGATTCTTTATATGTACACTACATTCAGTTAAAGATTCATTTAACAACCTTGGATGTTTAGTTTATTGGATTTAGGGTTAAAACAAAGGCAATATCATGGATAATGAACGATAACACTTTATTGAAATAATAACACTTTATTAAATTAGAACATAATTACAAACTACGAGTTTTAGGGCACAAACCCCAACACCAGAGGGGTTTATCCCGTCCTTCCGCCAACAACCATGGATCCTCCCTGATGCTGATCTAATGTCCACTACCAACCTTCCAAAGATAGCCATGCTTAAAAAGATCGCACCCCCACAAAATACTACACCAGGTATAGGATGGATTTGTCCCTAAGGTGGCCTTAAAGAAGTTCTCTGTCTTGAAATATCATCCACGATAAACTCTGTAAAGCAGAATATCCGGATTCTGAAGTAAACACCAACATTATTTTCGCCAACACAGCCTGATTAAAAATATAAAGATCAAGAAATCCCAATCCACCCTTTTCTTTTGGGTAGCAAAGACGTCCCCAACTCCTCCAATGTATCTTCCGCCCAGTTTCACTGGATCCCCACCAGAACTTTGTGCAAATCGCATTTAGGTCTTTACACAAAGTCTTTGGGAGCATGAAACAACTCATAGAGTATATATGGATGGCTTGGGCCACCGCCTTAATTAAGACTTCCTTACCACCTGTAGAGAAACATTTTTCTTTCCATGTTTGCAGCACCTTCCAGACCCACTCCTTGATATTCTTGAAAATAACCGATTTGTTTCTTCTATTTTGGGAAGGCAGACCCAGGTAGCACCCTAAAGTGTCGGTGCTCTACATCTGTAGGAGGCGCTCAATATCGTTTTTGTTGTCCAATGAAGTATTCCTACTAGCCACAAAGATTGACTTGTCGTAGCTTATAGTTTGTCCAGAGGCCAATTCATAGCAGTCCAACACTGATTTGATTGTATGGATGTCCTTCTGGCGTGCCTGGAAGAAAAGAATACTATCATCAACATAGAAAAGGTGACTAATTGTAGGACAAAAACGATTTATTTTTAAACCGACCAAATTCTTTAAAACGTGTTCCCTATGAAGTAAGGCAGAAAAACCTTCATCACAAATTTTTTAAAAAAAGATAAGGAGAAAGAAGGTCTCCCTGTCTAAGGTCGCGATCCGGTTTGAAAGTGTGTTGTTGAGTTTCATTGAGGAGAACAAAGAAGCTCACTGATTCAACACAATTCATAATTAAGTCCACCCACCTACTTGCAAACCCTATCTTGGTCATCACTTTCCTAAGATAACTCCATTCAATTCTGTCATAAGTTTTGCTCATGTCTAGTTTCAGTGCAACGAACCCAATTTTCCCTTTTTCTTTTATTTTTCAGAGCATGTAAGCATTCAAAACCCAAAAGAGCATTGTCCGTAATTAGACAATCCAGTATAAAAGCTGATTGCTCTTCGGAGATAACCATATTTAGAATTCCTTTGAGCCTAGTTGCCAGAGTTTTTGCAATCATCTTATAAACCACATTACAGAGATTGATAGGGTGAAAAGCTTCCATCTTCGTTGGGTTATGTCCTTTTGGGATAAACAATCAATGTCTTGTTAATTTCGGTTAAATCTTCTGCTCCATTCAAGCAACGTAAGCAAAGATGAGTCACATCCTCTCCTACTATGTCTCATTATGACACTATTAATAATGGTTGTATGAAACATTTTGATAGAACGCAACACTTGAGAATATAATTGCTCTCTACTTTACTTCACATAACCTGATCATAACCATTTTAAAACTATCTTTAAAATAGAAATTCTTTAGAATGTTGAACAGAAAAATCAACCTAACGAAACACCGTTCTTTCAAACTTAAGACAAATAGACGTTTCTATCGTTCTAGATTATTGTCACATCGATTTTTCGTCCAACCTTCAACTAGATCTGTACAAAAGTAGTTTTGAAATATTTATGAAAAATCAAAGATAATTTTGCTCCCTTGAAAAAAAATAAAGTTTTAAAAAGACAAAATTAAGAGTTATTATTATTTATAATTTAGGTTTAATAAATTTATTATCACTTCCAACTCATTCGAACAAAAAGAACTTTAACCAAATTATTTTACAACTTCCTCATTGGAAATAAAAACAAACAATTTAAAGCCAAATTTTGAATTCAAATCCCAATTTAAAGTTTTCATGATTCGAAACAAAAAGTTAAAAGTAGAAAAATGAAACTTATAATTTTAATTTAAATAATTTAGATAATTATTTAATTTGTGTTGTTGTTAAAATTAAATTCATACATTTTTTTATTTACATTTTATATACTTTTAAAAAATAAAGACAAAATTTAAATATTAAAAAAATAATTTTTCAAAATTTATTCGTATTTTTAAAATTTGATGAAATAAAAAACACAATTATCAATCATATAGGACTTTAGGAGCTCATGCGCCAAAAAGATGGAATTTAAAGTTGCCAGAGTCTCACCGACACGACTCGGAGAAGGGAAAAAAATAGGAAAAAAAAAAAAAACATAATTTTGATGTCGCGAGAAGGAGAATTTTTGATTGCCTCGTGGCTTCCACTCAAATATTCACACATTGAGATTGAGGCAGAGAGAGAGACGGGGGCGCCACGAAGTTGTAATATTTTCGATTAATTTACCTTCTCCTTCCATTTCAGAATCTGTATTTCAAGTTTCTTTAATCTTTCTCCTTTCCCACTTTTAGAATTGAATTTGTATTTGAAGAACAGTAATCCAGCGATTCCGTTCCTGGATCCGCCCTTCTGCGACTCGAGTTTTATGCTGTTTGCCAGTTCCTTTCGTTCTGATTCCTGCTCCCTTTTGCTTTGAACAATATTGGGTTTGCTTTAAAAGGAAGAAAGATTCTTACGCTTGCCTTACTTTTTTTTTTTTTTCGAGATTACGGGATCGGAATTCGTAGCTAAAACCGTGATCCCATTGTTCAAATTTTGTAATTACGCCTGCCATGGACGAATTTGGGGTATTGACGGAAAGATTTGGATTGAAGCCACAAGGAAAATCAGCTCCAATGGCCGCATCGAAGGCACCCACTTCCTCCAACACCTTCCAGTCTCGGAATTCCGGGTATAATTCGGGTTTAAACGGCAAATCCTCGTTCGATTCTGGTTTTGTTGACGCCTCTTTTCAGAAAAACACTAAACCCGATAGTTATGGAGGGCTTGATGATTACGGTGATTTTTTTGGGAGTCCCAACCAGTCAACGAAACATTCGGGGAATTCCGGAAGTTCTCCGTCTTCTTTTGATTACGATTCGATATTTTTTGGGTCGAAGAATTCAGATCCAAATTATGATGATGTTTTTGGTGGGATACCCGGATTCAAGAGCTCGGCTACAGCAAAGACGGAGGATCCGGTCCGATCGTTCTCCCCGTCTATGAATCAGACCTCTCAAGTTGATGATTTGTTTGGTGATTTTGGCAGCAATGTGGCAAAGACAACAATTCCGAAGCCGAACGGATTAAAGAGTGCAGCAAATAACGCAGCCCCTTTTGATGAATTGATTTCTGGCTTTGGCAATAGCAACTCTCGAATTAATAGGTATAATCAATGTATCATGCTCGAAAGACTGTCTTGCATAGTTTTAGCTGCCTACATTATGTTGTTGGTACCTGAAAAACGTGGTTTAATTTCTTCTTTTTGTTGGTGAATTTGCTTTACCATCGTGCAGGTATGAATTGAACTTAGGAATAGATTGACATATAATTTTGTATTTTCTTAGGTATCATATTGGAAGCTACTGGGTGCCCTTAATAACTATAATAAAATGATAGAACTCAAGAAGCAAACTTGGCTTCACAATTTCATTTTTTTTGCTGTAAGATTAACTGCAATAAAATGCATACAATTTCCTTGTTTTTTGGTTACCATATATGCTACCACTCAAATGTGAAAATTAATTTTGGACTTTCTTTACTTACCTCAAGTGGTCTTGTTTGGAGTGTAACCAAAGTTTACATTGGCTAGAATCTAGATGAGAGGAAGATCATGGATAGTGAGCATAACCATCTCTATTTGTATAAGGCCTCTTGGGTGGAACTAAAAGCAAAGTTATGAGGGCTTATGTCCAAAGTGGACAATATCATACCATTGTGGAGATATGTCAGGGTCCATCGTCCTTAACAAATCTATACTAGCATGCGTCTATTCGTTTCTCCTCACGAGGCATGTTAATTCTAGCATAACTTTCCTCTCCAGTCAAAGCGTTGTATTGTGTATTGTTTATGAAGTACAAACTATCAAACTGGAATGAAACTGTAAGGCTACTAACAAGACACACACTCACAATACTATCAAGAACACAGTAAGAACGTAATAGAGAGGGAAATGAGGACCCAACTCCTTCAATATCGAGAGTTCGTCGATATTAAGGAGGGGTTATTTCATTAGATAAAAAGGGGAACAAAATACAAGCATTCTCCAGCTAATCGAGAGGCTGGTTCTCTCCCTACACAGAACTTGTCTTCTCCAAAAAGATACCCTTCCCCCTGTAACCCGACAGCCTATAAGGCCCTCACTCCCAAGCTCTCCAGACGCGTCTGCCCTCATTCCCCTGTGGTCCCATGTCCTCCCGATACAATGACTCTTTTGCCCCTTCTAACATACTTCTTAATAATAGGGGGCCTTACAGAAACATACAATATTGCCTCTCCAATTTTCATGATAGCCTAACAATTTATCTTATTGTGCGGCAACAGAAACCCTCTTCAATAGAAAAAAAAATTCTTGATTGTTGTAGAAATCTATTTTTTGTATTCCCCATGTTCCGTTTTTGCCAAACTCTCTATGGTGTTTCTACATGTTACCGTTGTTGACTAGATGACTTCCATGCATGATATTCTATTCAAGCATTTCTATTTTTCTCTTAAATTTGAGTACTTGCAAAATTGATGCATTCTATTTTTATTTGTTTGCACAGAGCAAGCATGCCGAACAATCTGACCCAGCAATCAACTTCTCATCCAACTAAATCAACATTCAGTTCAGCCAAAGATCCTTTCATAGAACTAGAATCAACTTCAATACCATCTTATACTTCGTCTGAGGCTTTCTCGGATCCGCTGGAGGAAATTAGTAAGTCCAATAATTCTGGAGGCACAAAATTTGACAGCCCGTCAAATTCTTCCCCACCATTCAGGGTTCCTCCAATACCAAAGCCAGGTCATAAGGCAGATAAAGGTGCTTCAGCTTCCCTAAATTCATAACTGTTGATGTCCAATCTCATCATAATTTGACAATATCAAGTTGCTCTGTGCAGTTAAGAATTCCTCTTCCTCTCCTATAGATGAATTGGAGGACTTTGCAAGGGGAAAAGTCAAATCAACACGCACATCGAATAGAAATAGTAAAGATGCACATGCTGTAGGAGTTAATCATCAAAATACCGTACACGATCTGGACTCCTTTTTCAATGTGAGTCCTCGGTCAAAGAGTGTTCCAAGGTCACGAACAACAACTCCGGTGAGAGCCATTCAACACAACCAAATTTTGCACAAAAGAAAAAGGAATATGAAAATTTGTTGCAGTTGCAGCAATATTGTATTTGTTTATTAGTATCCTAAACTACTGAATTGACTGTTCTGTGAATGTTGTGAGGTTATTTTTCAGGATCCTCTATTTGACGTTCCTAAATACAACAAACCACCTGAAATACCCAAAGGAACTTCTTCGGCAGCCTCATCCAACATAAAGAAATCTTCTTCTGCTGTAAATCTTGTGGATGATCTTACATCAGTTTTCGGAGGTGATATACCATGAAATGCAGCTTCAGCTATGACTATATGCAATTGATTACTATTTTCTTATTTGTTTTTTCCTCCCATTCCTTAAATTTTGATTTTTTCCCCATCCCTCCTTTTTCTCATGGTAGATGCTCCTTTATTTGGACATTTTGATGAAGTTGAGGGAGAGAGTGAAGAAAGAAGAAGAGCTAGATTGGGGCGTCTACAAAGGACCCAAGAGCGTGCAGTTAGTATTTCTCTTTTCTTCTTCTTTCTTCTTTGTTACATTTTGTATACATTATATATAAAAGGCTACATTTCTCTTCTTAGATGGATGTTCTTGTCACTGAATCAAAAATAGTCCAAATTGATTCCCAGTAGGCTTTGAGGTATAGGCATAGACTTAAAGGGAGAGTGAGACCTATTGAGGAGTAATTATGGAAAAATATTTATGAAGTTCTCATTTCCATTTTTGGTTTATATTTAAATATGAACATTTACATCATCTTAATGTTTTGTATTCAGGCAAGAGCAGTGGCTGATTTGAATCAACGTGACTTTCAAATGCAGCACGAGCAAGAAGAGAAGCGTGTTAGTATTCAATTGCCATATTAGTATTTTGTCTTACAAGTATAACTCTCATTTGGGTAAATCCAAAGGCTTGGTTGGTTTAATGCCAATTTTGTTTACTTTGACCAGAGGATTGCCGAGTCTTTAGATGTTGCTATCAAGCGCTGGGCTGCAGGGAAGGAAGGCAACATACGTGCACTGTTATCATCATTGCAATCTGTGTGTTTCTTGGTTTTAGTTTTTCTCTCTCATTCTGATGTTCCTTACCTAGTGTCCGTTGTTTTTTTTTTTAAAAAAATTATTATTATTATTATTATTTTTTAATGAAATGAAGATAATTATACACACCAAAACAGAAGCACAACCTAAAGGCCTTAGGGGTGAGGGATCCTTAAAAAAAGTGAGGAGAGAGGGAATGTTACATAAGGATATGTGTAAAGCACTCAAATTGGAGGTTGTATACTGAAGGTGGCCAGAAAAGCTAGCAAAAGTGTACTTTATTTGAGAAACATCTTAATTCCTTTCTTTCCAAAGAAGAGCTCTACATGGCTTTGGCCAAAGGATTTTACTCTTTTTTTTTAACTACCAGCCTGAAATTAAGTCTAAAAGTCCATCTTCAATCCTCTTGGGGGCACACCAAGCACAATCAAGGTACAGATTGCAGATGTAATTACAACCTTTTTGCACAAAAGGACAGTGAAAGAGCAAATGGTCACTAGTTTCAGCATTGCTTTTACACATCAAAGATCAAACACATATATGGAGACACGGCTAGATTTGGATTTCACTTTTGAGCTCTATCCATAGTATTCAAGCTCCTATGGGCTAGAGACCAACCAGAAAAATTAGTTTTTTTTTTGGGCGTACTATTGCCTTTCCAAATCAACTTGCTGAGAAAGTGAGACAAAGGAGTCACAAGGTGAAGGATTTTGTTGGCTGATTTCACTGAGAATACCTCTAATGGTCTGCTGTTCAACAAACCAAATCATTGGTTCGACTGGGATCTTGGAGCAGCACAGTGAGGCTAGCTCATTCCTCTAATTTTCTGTCCATTAAACCTCTTCTCAGCTGAAGATCCCAAGCATTATTGGAGAGAAACTGGCAACTATCTATAGTGGCAAACTTGAAATTGAGTGTGTATATATGGAGGGGAAGGAGCTGCACAGAAGAAAAAGAGAGATCCAAGAGAAGGGTTGAAAATCTTATTCTAAAAAGAGTTACGGATCTTAAGCTGCTTGTGCATTTCCCCTTTAATCCTTCATGGGGAGAAGAAACTTCTCATTTTTGGAATTGCTTTATGATGTTTCTTCTGTAGGGTTTTGCGATAGTAAAGACTGGGGATTTATAAGAGTTTAGGCTGTTATTGAGGATAATGGAAAACGGAAGTACTTAAAATGTAGGCTAGTAATTGAGGATAATGAAGAACCAAGGTACCTAAAGTGTATAAATTTTTCTTTTTGATTTCGTACGTAGTAGATAAGTTAGTAGTGGAAACATGATTCAATAGAGAAACCTTGCAATAGGCTGGTTTGCGAGGATACAAAAAGGCTTAAAACCATCGATTCTACTTTGGTACTATTGTAAATAGTAACACTCTTAAAATGTGTTTACTTCCCCGACATTGCATCAGATTTGATAATGCTTGTGAGGACTTGATCATTTATTGTTGAATTGCATGGTGTATTTTGTTTATGGGCCATGATTTTGGATATATGTGGCTTTTGGAACTAACAGCATGTTATTTTTAGTGAAAGTAGTCGGTTTTGAATTCTAATAATTATAAATAACATATGCTTCTCTATGGTTCTGTTGTTCTATTCCCAGGGGGCTGGAAGGACTGCTGGTCCTTTCACTTGTTTAATCTCCCTTTTATCTAAACAATATTTTCATTTATTAATATGCACATTCAGAACCTCTTGATCCAGAAATACATAAGTATGGGGGTTGCACCTGATGATCTTAACGAAGTATATTTTTATGAAATCCATCTCTAACTTTGGATTATGGGCACACATTCAACCAGCCCAGATTTTCTGGCTTTAATTCACAACAACATAGTTTCGTTTCTTGTTCAAAAAATTCGCAACAACATAGATTCAGTTATTAGCATGCTAATTAATCTCAATTCTCCACTCTTCTGGTGATTAGGTTCTCTGGTCCGGATGTGGTTGGGAACCAGTTTCATTGACCGATATGATTACTTCTTCATCAGTTAAAAAAGTTTATAGGAAGGCAGTTTTGTGCATTCATCCGGATAAGGTTCAACAGAAGGGTGCCAGTATTGAACATAAATATACTGCAGAGAAGGTTTTTGATATTCTTAAGGTGACTTACCAGTATTCTCATTTTCACCTTTTTTCCTTTTCCACTATTTAGCATCTTAGCTTCATGACTGCTTCTCAACTTGGTTTCTGATTTTGAAACGATGAAGGTGTATGATCTTTCAAGCTTCGAATTCGTTTCCCTGTTAGAGAATTGGGTTATTTGTTTTTTATTAAAATTTTCATCGAGCTTTTAAGTCTCCAATGCGGATGCTGATTATGTATAGAATTTTATAGATTACCTTATGATTTCCGATTTGGTATGCTTCTATAACAAAATATTTTAATCCTAGGAGAAAGAAACAGACAAATGATTGATTTATGACTATTCTTCCCTTTTCTCTTGTCCCAAAAATAGGCTGATCAATTTATGTTTGCATTTAGATTCAAAGTCTAATTCAATTACTAGTTTTGCTGTCTCATTACTGTCAAATTTGTCTTACATTGAAAACAGGAAGCCTGGAATAAGTTCAGCAAAGAGGAACTTTAGACACACCTTGGATGATTGTTTTCTTCAACCACCATTTCACCTACAAAGTATGAATATCCTAATCAGGGAGAGACGACTAAACTAGCACGACGAGAGTCGTCTGCTTTCTGCAGGTCAGACTTGAGGCTGCCTAGCGACCGATATTGTGTTCAACATATTGTCAGAGAAAGATCTAAAGGATGGTGACTACTCGACATTGGAGTAATACCAGAAATTTGTATTCCATAGGCTAAAATATACTTTCATACCCAAATTATGTAGTGATTTATATGGTTCCACAATAAAATAGAGCTGATAATTCTTTAAATTTGCGCCAGATTCATTGTTTTTATAGAGTTTTACTTCTTCTATTTTCCTTCTTTTTTTTTTCCTCCTGTGAAGGAATTGTGGGTTAAAAGTTGAAACATCATCTATCTTTCTTCTGTAGACTGTATTGGCTGAAGTGTACATTCAACATTTTATATTGTCTGTTGCAAGTGTTCTTGAATTGTGTAACTTGTGGGAAATTTTCTAATCAACCTTGACATTCTTTTTCCAGACTGATTCTTCTTTTTCGTAGTTTTAGGAACTGATTTCTATGCCAACCTGGTTCCAACTCAACTAGTTAAGACAGACATAATTTCGATAAAATAGGTCTGTCGACAAAATAGGTTAGACGGGTGAGCCTTTACCTCCACAGAGCTGATCAACGAAACAAACTACCTTTGGAAGGTAGGAAAGTAATGATGCTTAGTTTTACTTGTCATAATTCGATTCGGTTCTCGATACTTCTTTTTCAAGAACTCAAATCAATCCATCTCAATGATCTAGTAGTAAAACTTCTTTTTCAAGAGCTCAAATCAATCCATCTCAATGATCTAGTCGTAAACGAATCAAGCTACACCTATATAAGCAACTAGATAGTCCAGAACTGAATGTCACTTTCTCAGGGTAGAAGAAATCTCTTCATTGATTTGGCAAACCTTCATTTGCTTTCAGACAAGCAAATGGGGTTCCCTTGCTTTTGACTTCCATTACAAAGCATCCCATGAACTAGGTTGAAGATAAGCTAGAAGAAAACATTCACATTCAATGTACCAAAAACTGCAGTTTCTCAGACATGAGGAGCTTTGTCTTTGCCTGTAATCATTAAACCAATCGAAGCTGTAAAAAAAAATCCACTAAAAGAAAGTGCAAAAACCAAAAAAGAAACATATCTCGATCGGGCTTTCCCTTGGTCCTTGGAGATTCCTCCAAATGTCCACTACAAAGAAAAAGCAAAAATCCCACCAAAAGGAAAGATAAAAGAGAAGAGAACGACAGCAATCACTTTTCCAATAAAAAAGATGAAACTTCTCAGAAAGATATAATAACTCCACAACCAAAACCAACCCACTTTTCATCCTCAGTTTTGGGCGTGTACCCCACCACTAGCAACCAAGCCACTGCAAGTGGGCGGCCGCCGACGGCGTTTTGAGTCCTAATATATTATTAGGTTAGGTTTGATTTTTACAATTGGTTTCGCTTTTTAGTTGGTGAAGAAGTCTAATGTGATGTGACTGTCTCCTAATAATTGTTGTTGTTATATGTTTCTAATAATCATTGGGTATAGATTCAAAGAATTTTTTTTATCGTTCCTCTCTGATATACAACTGTCAGCTGCATCGTAACAGTTTCTTCTAATAATATTTTTCGAATGGAAAAAGTTCTTTTTATCCTCTAACTTTTAGCTCGCGGATGGGAAAAGTGAAGGTGTAACTTTCAAAGAAAATGGAGAATCTTGTGCTTAAAAAGAAAACATATCAGTGAGCTTGTGGGGGGACTTCCTTGATTTGGATGGCAAAATGGAATCTTGAGTTGCTTAAGCTAGTAGGAGTTGTTGGCATTGCTCTTGGAATTGGATGGATCCTTGTACAACTATGGAGAGTTTTGATTTTTGGAGAGCAGAGGAAAGGAGAAAAGAAATCAAATGAAAAAACGTGAGGTGAGAAACGCGCTCCCGTTCTTTAAGAGGAATGAATCAATGAGAATCATTTGTACAACGGTTATCACTTGTGAGGGTGAACATCGAGAAATTTGTATGTAAAACTCCTTTTCACGCGAATTAATGTGGTTTGACCCATGTTTTGAAATTAATGACATTTGACCTTTTTTGTACTGTGTATTCCGTCCAAATTACTGTTAGGGCATCATACACTGACTCTAGCTCTCTCGCTCTCGCTCAAGTCACGTTCTCGCTTTCGCTCAAGTCTCGTTTCTCGCTCTCTCGCTCTAAACTATGATAGTAATTAAGTTGTCAAAATTCGGAGAAAAGAAAAAAAAAAAAAATGCACTATAGTTGACTCGCTTCTCTTACTCGTAGTAACGCTCACGCCGACTTCGCTCTACGCCTCTCGCTCTCATTGACTTCATTGGCTTCGCTCGCTCTTCTATCTCTCGCTACTCCACTCTTTTTTCTTTTTTTTCATTTTTCTTTATATTTTTTCCATTCATTTGAGCGAGAGCAAGAGCGAGAAACGACGAGCGAGACAATGGAGCGAGTATGAATAACGTCTTGAGAGCGTGAAAAAGAAAGCACCGCCTCATATTACCTTTTATGAGTCATTTTGCACGCGCATTGTCACGTCAGAATGGGTCATATTTCATTATTTTGAAATGTCAGGTTAAATGTCATTAATGCATGTGAAAATGGGTTATCCGTACGAATACCCCATGAGCATCCCCTTCATAAGGAATTTATTTTTGAATTTTGAATTTATTAATTTCATATTTCTACGAAGCTTAGAGTTATGATATGTACTTCTGAAACTACATGCTTAAAGATGTTTGACATATGAAAGTACAGAGTTACAAAAATCAAATTTACGTCTATGAATTTGTCAACCTTGCAAGTTAGCTAAACCATCCAAGTTTATAGTTTAAAAAAAAAAAATCCAAGTTTATAAGAACCCATGTCTTACGAACCATAAATTTTTAAATCAAATGTAGGCTACACTAACCTAAATTTCTATAATCGATTCTTTTGTACCATCCAAATATAGATTATACGAACTCATGTTAATTATAAACACAAGTTTATGTGAATCATAACATTCTTTAGTTTTACAAAGCAAACTCAAGTTACATAAATTCATATTTCTACGATTTATTTTCTATACAGTTCAGATATAGATTACATAAACTTTTGCTTTTCAACTCTAAGCTATACAAACACCAAATTCAAAATCGCGAGCCAAACATTCTTTGATCATAATTACTAATGGACTGAAATGAGTATATCTAAAAATTTTAAGCCTCGTTTCATAACTATTTAATTTTTTATTTTTATTTTTATTTTTTGTATTTGAAAAATTGTCCTCATTTATCTACCAAAGGTTTCATATTTCTTAGAAAACATTATAATTTTTAACCAAATTTCAAAAACAAAAACATGTTTTTGAAAACTACATATTTTAGTTTTCAAAACTTGATTGCTTTTTAACATAGGTAAAAAGTAAATAACAAAATCACAAGAAAATTGATAAGTAGAAGTAGTATTTATAAATTTAATTTTAAAAAATCGATAAAAAATGAAAAATCAATTGGTTATCAGATGAGGCCTTAATAATTTGAAAAAAACATTTGATTTCTTGAGATTTTTTTCAATGTCCTTGCTCAATCTTGCTTTTGATGAGTGAGCTGAATCAGTCAATGAGGAGTGCAATATCTTTTTCCTCTAGGAAAACAGAAGACATTCCACTTTTCTTACCCATAATTTGCATAGAAGCAAAAGCAAAACTGAAAATGACTTTTAAGAGCCAAGTCATGGCCATCTGATAAGTATACCAAAGTCTTGAATATTAAAAATTTTCTATCAAATTCAAGTAGAGATTGTATAATATATGGTTGGTTCAAATTTATTTTCTGTTTAAGAACAGTTATATGAACATGATTTTGCACATTCAATGGTGCTCTTGAAAGTATCTTTATCTCTGTCCAACCAAATTTATTTGCATGCAATGGAAATTCTTGCTTGCCCCTTCTTCTTTCCAAGAACTAGAAAGAGAGAGATTGATCTCTTATGACTTGCAGATTAGGTTGGTGAGTTTCCATATTTTAGTGAGTGTGTTGGGTTTTTTAAAAAAGGATTTTTGTTGGTTAGAGAGAAAAAAACAACCATCTTTATGATAGGCAAATGAATTTGATAACAATTTCCAACGTTTTAGGAACTGTTTATCTCGTGGTTAAATTTGTATGGTTGGAAAGTCAATGATTATTAATGACAAAGAGAATATAATTACGAAAATATAAAGAAAGCAATTACTTATAATTAGGAGTGTACATAAGTCCGATTGGGTTGGGTTGAGAGAGATTTTTGAACCAATCCGAATTCCTTCAACCCAACCAACCCTACTAATCCAATCCAACTCAACCCGATATTTCTCGGGTTGGGTTGGGTTGGGTCACCGAATTAATTTTTAATTTTTTAATTATTTAAAATATTTTTTCTTGAATTAATAACTAAAATCACATAAAATTCAAATATCAAACTTCAAAATTCATAACATCTTAACATCGGTTAGAAGTCTAGAAGAAAAACATAAGAAATTGACAAATAATTCATTTATAAGTATATATTTAATTCAAATAAAACTAAAAAAAAATATAAACTTTGAGTTGGGTTGGGTTAACCCGAACCTAAAAAACTCAACCCAAAAATCGACTCGAACTTTTCTGTTCTCCAAATTTCTAACCCAACCCAAATTGAAAAAAAAAACCTAACCTCACTCAACCTTTATGGTTTGGGTTGGGTAGTCCGGGTTATTCGGGTTAGTTGTACACCCTTACTTAAATGAGATGACCTTGTTGTATTCATAAGGGTCAGACAAAGATTTTACTGAAGTTCCAGGTTTTGTATGTTCAGGCATTGACAATCAGTCTGCCATCAATTACTTTTACTCATATTAGTTCAACGAGTGACTCATTTGAAAGTGCATGAATAACGAAATTGAGGAATTGGTGTAACAAAATGGTCAAATAGAAATCAAGTAGAGATATATCAAAACCAAAATCACATAAAAAAAAGTAGAGAGAATAGAGAAGAGAGGACACAAATCTTTATAGTGGTTCAACTATGCCTACATCAATCAATCAAGGAGAGAACCCATTTTATTCAAATATCTTGCAGAGGATTATAGAGAGCAAACCAAAATCAAAATCCTCGAATGCTATCAACAAAGTATGCCAGGAAAGCTGTTTCCTTAGATTTTCTATTTGACTTAAGGGTGAATATATACAACCTAATAATGAGTTAAGTCTAATATATAACCCGACCCAAACTGACCCAAATTATGTACAAAATAAATACAGAAAATATATCCCAATTAAGAATATAAATATAAATATTTCCTAACACTCCCCTCAAGTTGGAGCATGAGGATCGTAAATGCCCAACTTGGGAAGAAGATGAAGAAATCGTTGTCTCCCTAAGGTTTTTGTAAAGATATCTGCAAGTTGCTCGTTGGTAAGAAACATGATGTGTAGCAATGGTGCCATCTTGAACAACATCACGAACATAATGACAGTCCACCTCAATGTGTTTCGTGCGTTCATGAAAAACTGGATTTCGAGCAATATGCAATGCCGACTGACTATCACAAAATAAATTTATGGCACATGAATAATTCACCCCAAGACTCCCAAGTAATGCTTTAAGCCACTTAAGTTCGGATGTAATAGAAGCCATAGAGCGATACTCAGCCTCTGCTTACGAACAAGATACTGTTTGTTGTTTCTTGGTTTTCCAAGAGATAGGAGAACCACCAAGAAAACAAGCCAACCAGTGAGAGAACGACGAGTTAGGGGACAACTCACCCAATCTGAATCACACCAGCCTACGAACTACATCATCCCAATGTTCTTGTCGTGGCGCCTGCATAAATTAGGCCAAAATATGCACTACATAAGCTAAGTCAGGTCGTGTAAATGACAAATATATGAGACGTCCTACTAGACGTCGATACCGTTCAGGGTCTGTCAACAAAGTGCCATTAGCCAGTGCTAGGTGATGGTTTTGCTCAATTGGAAATCCGCTTAGCTCCTAAAAGCCCCATTTCTGAAATGATGTCAAGAGTGTACTTTCGTTGACAAAGGAAAATACCCTCTGAATTTCGAGCAACCTCAATGCCAAGAAAATATTTCAGAGTACCTAAATTCTTCATGTGAAAACTTCACCCAAATATTTCTTAAATGAAACGACAACTAAAGAGTCATTACCAGAAATGATGTCAAGAGTGTACTTTCGTTGACAAAGGAAAATACCCTCTGAATTTCAAGCACCCTCAATGCCAAGAAAATATTTCAGAGTACCTAAATCCTAAGATTTCTTGAGATGACACAAGCATGATTTAGTTTCTTTCTGGCAGAACTAGAACGAATTGCAGGTAGTAACTTTTACTACTCTATCCGACGGATGCCCCAATCTTCTACACCACAACTCAAATACAGACAAATCTTGAACCCTTACTGAATGTACTGTAGGAATTCCTCGAAAATAATATAGTCCATCCTTTCGTTTACCGACGCCAATCAGGTTCCCCGAATGTTGGTGTTGTATAGCACATAAGGAAGTAGTGAAACGAACAAATCAATTAGAATCATCAATTAATTGTGATACTGAAATCAAGTTGCATTGTAAAGAAGGTACAAATAACACTGTGGCAATTGTTTTATTCCCATTAGGTAAGCTAACTGGAATTATTTTAATAGTGCATGGTTGGGTTAAATAATTCAGATTCTCAGTCACATGACGAGTTGTCCAGTATCGATAATCCAAGAAGAGGAAGATAGATGATCGATCTTTTTCCCATTTCACCATCTGCCATTTATGTTGAATGTTTAATAATCTAGCAACTCTGTCTATGCCCAATTTCGGCAACAGTAGCCAAAGTTTGATTTTGCACAAAGACTGAATGGCGAGATTTCTTCAGCAACCAGAGATCCGTTGTAGAATCGTCGGTGGCTAGGTAATTTCAATGACTAGGACTAGTATGCTCTGATACCATACCAGGAAAGTTGTTTCCTTAGGTTTTCTATTTGACTTAAGGGTGAATATATACAACCTAATAATGGGTTAAGTCTAATATGCAACCCGACCCAAACTGACCCAAATCATGTGCAAAATAAATACAGAAAATATATCTCAATTAAGAATATAAATATAAATATTTCCTAACAAAGTAACTCCAACCTGAATTCTGACATGATGCCACGAATAAGGATAACTATCAAGCTACCAAAAAGGTCAACCCAAATCACACCAGGTTGAAAATGGTAATACATGTCTAAAGCTCAAACTGTACAAGCCTATTAACCAAGTGTGAGTCAAAACAATAACAGAAACTTTTTAGGGACTCTAGAATTCTTCTTAATTAAATGTTCTTTCATTTATGTACTAAAAAAGTGGGATGACCAACATCAGCCTACTCAATAATAATTAACATGTATTCCTTTTGAAGTTGAATGTTCAAATTTTCATACTCCAGTTATACTAAAATACTAAATAAATAAATAAAAGGATGATTTTCCATCATTTAAGAGGCATATGGCTCGAGGTTGAGATTCTATGTATTGTTAATTGTAATAAATGCGAAGAGAAGATGAAATTACAAATAAAGTGATAATTACAAATGAATTGGATTTTTTTTAATCATTTAAGAGGTGTTCGGCTCAAGGTTGACTTTATATGTGCTGAAAATTAATAATAATAAATAAAAAAAAGTGCAAAAGTATATTAGAAAAATATCTCGATTTAGCATGGAAAACACCTGGAAAAAAAAAACAAAAACTACTAGGTAGAGAAAAAAACCACTATCATAAGGAATTGATGGTTGTATTTATTTGTATGGCCCATCAAAATTTGATCTTAAGACCATCTGATAAAGTTATTAATTCGACACCAATAGTTATAAAATTAAATCTTATTTGGTTATTTTTTTTTAAGATAAAAGTCTTATTAATTTGCTACACGAGTTTATATTTCAAATCACAATTTTACAAAAGCTGATTTTATACTACACAGTCAAATTTTATGAAAATGTACGTTGAATATTGCTTTACCTCTTTTTGACCTCTTGGGATTTGATGGGAATTTGTTTGAAAAATGGTACCACCAACTGGTAAGTACTTAGACCACACATTTGTAACACAACTTGGATTTAAAAAGATAAATCTTATTTGGTATACATTTGTTGGAAAAGTAATGCTACTTTGCTATGTATAAAAGCCGAAGAATACTCAGCGAATAGATTACAACTTAACTCCATTTCTAAACAACTACAATGTATTGTATATAACAACTCAAAACTCAAGAACAAAGAATTATAAATAGTCGAAGACGCTTACTAAGCGTTGTCTGCCGAAGATTATTATTCGCTTCCGCACGGTTACAAGCAGACTAAAGCGATCGCCTCAGCAGGATACAACGACTAATTCCAATAGAACAATAACTTCGAACTACTCAGATCTGGCAAAACTCTTGGACACTTGCTCTCAACTTGACTCAAGATTAAAGAGAAAGAAAAAAAAGAAAAACTCTTCACTTGAAATGAGATACTCCAAAAATGGAATGAGATCTTCCAATGAACAAACAAGTTCTTTATTTATAAAATTTAAGAACTTAGTAACTTTCTAAAATCAAATTAATATGAATGAAATCAAACATAAATCAAAAGTAACTCAATTGTGTAGTTACTTGTTGAAATTCAAACAAAACTCACAAACTTAACTTTTTAAGTTAAATTTGTATAAGAAAACATCAACACATTTGGATGTTTCAAACTATTTTGAAACTTTTGAATTTAAAGTTAAATAACATCAATATCAATTGAATTTTGATGTTTGAAAACAACACTTTCTTTCATATTTTGTTTTCTATAAAATCCAACAACATTCGTTTTAGATAAAATTTTCTATGTCATATAAGTTTATTTATATCAAATCACAGGTTTAGAAACTCTACTTGAGTTTATGCTACACAAAGTCAAATGCATGAAGATGATAAAGTCAAATATTCCTTTACTCCTTTTTTACTTTTCAAAGTTTTATGACAATTTAGTGAGGGAGGCTAAGCGTTATATACAAGCAATAAATTTTTAGTGAAAACGCTATGACCTGTAATATGCCTTCGTTGGCATGAATCTGAGCGTACATAGATGTCTTCATTGTTTGATCTCTCACCCCTACAATTATTGAGCTTAAAATATATATATATATACCATTGATTGGCTTGAAATCTTTAATTTTTTTTTTCATTGTGAAATAGAGGGTACAAAGTTGGAAACATTTGATAATTTTAACATGTACATTCATGATTTCATCTATTTTAATTTCTTGGAAAAACAGTAAAAATAACCAACAGAGAAGAGAAGCTTCAGCGTTTGAAGCCTTTTTATGAAGAACTTGAATTAAAAATGCCATTTTGTCCACCCCTTTCCATCGCAGCACCTTCATTAACTGTGAGTTCCCACATAGCCATTTCTATCAGAATCAAAAACTTGTGCTAAAGGGCTTGTAGGTCTTTAGATCTAGGACAACCCCGGCGACCGAACCGGCCGCCGCTGCTATCGAAATTATGAGACAAGCAAAGCTTAAGATTTGCAGGCACAACCATCTTGAACTCCATTTTGGTATCTTCTTTTGAGCAATGTACATCTCGACCGGGAAGTAAACTGTGAGAGGCCAAAATCCTAGAGCACCAAGGAGTCCAACTACGTCGTTGAAGAACGGGAGAAGCATCGAAATCACGGTCGTCACGATCACGAAAATCGTCCTCCAAACCAACCGGAAGAGGTTGAGTTTGTAGGGGCGGAACCCGGGGATCGGAACCTCAATCTCTTTGGTGATGAATTCACTATCAGGAAACTTCTCAGAAGCATATTTTTCCAAAAAGGCAAAGAGGGGTTGGCAATAGACTTGGTAGGCACCAACAAGGTGGATGACAATGGCAGCATTGGCAATGTCAAGGAGCCAATAAGGGTTGTAGAACCCGAAACCAGTGAGGAGGTTTCCGGGCGACAAGTCTCCAAATGCAGCGTAGCCCGCACAGCCACAGAGCATGTAGAAAAGCGTCGTGACCGAGACGCTCACTAGAGTGGCCTTCTTCATTGTCTTGGCCTCCGAAGGCGGACATCTAATCGTGTCCTGTTGCACAAAACATAGCGCGATCAATCAATAAGCTCAACTCCAAATCAAACCGAATCGAAACTCGACACCAATTTCCTGAGTTTCGTACCTGAATTTCGATGAGGATAATCGAGTAAGAGTAAGCAAAAGCAATGTCTCCAAGAGCTTGGAAGCTCCTCCATACTTTTTGTGTTTGAGTAACAGTTCCAATGCTAATTCCAGTCAAACTGCCTCTAATTTTCCCAGCTCCTGAAACAATCAAAACAAGAACATGGTTAAAATCTCCTTAAGTGCAATCCTTAAAAAACATCAAACAACAAACAGCAGACATGTCTGAAAATTTACCAGCAACTTGAGCAATTCCAAGGCCAAGTCCAATTGTTGAGTAAGTAAAAGACATAACAGCAGCAACAATGGAAAGCCACCATAGCTGATCAAAATCTGGAATTTGAGAGAAGATTATCTCTATAATTCCAAAGGCTATCATATAAGGATTGCTATTAATTTGACAAGGATCTTTCCCTCCACTAGCATGAAAACAATTTGACCTTTTAATTGCCCTGAAAATTCAAAACCCCCCAAAAGAAGATCAGAAATTAAACAACTCATTAACATAAAGAATCATGTCATTCAACTTTTTAAAAAATAACTCACATCATGCTTATGGCTGAAGCTATTGTATAGCCAATTGCCACTCCAAAAAGATTGAGATATTGAACAAGCCCACACAACTTCACATTCAATCCACCTGCAAATGAAACAAACAGCACCAAAAAAGTTAACCCCAAAGCTTAAAAGTGAAAAAATTTAATTTTTCCTTTTCATATTCTCGACACTTTTCCTCACTCTTGAGCTATAGGTTAACTCATTCGAACAAATCACTAAACTCAAAAGGTTATGATAAACTTAATCTTATACCAATACTTTATCACCTCTTCATTGTGGGTTTAAAATTTTTTAAAAAGTCCAATAAAGTAATGATCAATAATAATTGAAGAAAAAAATATATTATTGTTGAGGCTCGAACATAGAGCCTTCTTATTCTCTGTTATCATGTTAGATTACTACTCGACCTAAAAGCTTAAGATGGTCGGTTAAGGTAAATTCAATCTTATTGTATTCTTGTTTTGGCCCTAAGTCACCGCTAAATCCAAAAACTTGATATTAAATTACCAACAAATTCAAAAGCTTAAGTTAGATTACAGTAAATTGGGATTTCACTCACCGAGATTGGCCTGAACGGCGTCCATATAAGTGTAATTTCTCTTGCCGGAAACAGGGTCGCCGGACCGGTAACAAGCAGAGAGAAGAATGGAAGTGTAATAAGTAACCAAAGAGAACAAGAACATAACCGCCGGACCGGCGACCCAGCCGAGCTGAGCCGTTGCCCAAGCCAATGACAGAACGCCGGAGCCGATAACGGCCGTAATAATATGAGCACTCGCAGTCCAAACAGTCCCTGTTTTTCAAAAAACACCATAAGACCCTGTCTTAGAAAGAAAACAAAAAACAGAGGATTCTGTTTTAGCCTTAAGAAATGTTCAATGAAGTTACCGGTTCGTTTGAGCCGGCCATCGTCGTCGAAGCACTTGGAACCGCGTTGAGGAACCACGTCGGAGGAGACTCCAAAAGCTTGATTCTCACCCATCTTCAAAATCAAACAACAAAGAACAAAGAATCTCAGCCTTTCTAAAAACAGAGACTGAAAGTTTTTGCTTGTACTGGAGAAGAAGGAGATGGGAATTTTGGTTTTATAGAGAGGGCAAAAGGGAAAAGCACGTGCTGTTTAAAGGAAGCAAGAGAATTGAAAAGGGCGGCGAGTGGATTGGACGCTGTTGAAGGCGCGTATACGTTGACGGCCGACTAAAGTTTCTCATCACTTTGACTCTAGTTTTGAGCTTCCTCTGAAGCTGCAAATTTTTTTTATTTTTTATTTTTTATTGTAATTTATATACTATATTTGATGTCTTGAGAACAGAAAGAGAGAGATTTTTTTGCTAAATTATGTTACGTGTTCTAGTTCTATTGTACTTTGTGATGTGTATTTCTTTTTTTGGGTATTTAATATTAGTAGTGTTACCACTAAATCGAAAAAAAGAATTTTCTACGTGATTAAATTATCACTAAACTTAAAATTTAAGACATCGTCTAATAATTAGTTAATTTTAAAAAATTAAGTTTATAAATACGACTTTCATCTTTAAGTTTTCATGTTTTGTTATATATATATATTTTTATTTATATTTTCAAAACTCAAATCAAGTTTCGAAAATTAAAAAAAGACAGTCTCGTTTGATAACCACAGATTTTAAGAAATTAAACCTATAAATAATAATACCACATATGGGCATCTATGTTTTCTTATTTACTTTTTACCTATGTTTTAAAAAATCAAGAAAGTTTTGGAAACTAATTTTTTTTTTGAAAAATTTGTTTTTGTTTTTTAAATTTGGCTAAGAAACTCGATCGTTTCCTTAAGAAAGATAAAGATAGAAACTATTGTAGAGTATATGAAAAATATGGTAGAAAATTGTGAAAAACAAGTATAATTTTCAAAAATCAAATGGTTATCAAACGAGCCGTAGTTTTCAAAAACTTGGTTTTGTTTTTAGAATTTGGACAAAAATTTAAATGTTTAGTTGAGAAAAATGAAATTTATTGTAGAGAATTGATGAAAGAATGAAGACAATTTTCAAAAACAAAAAATTAAATAGTTATTAAATGAGACATAAGCTAGTAAATTTAATTATATAAAAGTATATTAGGTGAATATTTAAATGAAGGCTTAAAGAAATTAAAAGCTTATTACAACTCTGGGATAAAATTGATTATGTTTTCATTTTCATTTTATGTAAGAGATAAAATTCTACCCCTCGAATTTGAGAACAATTCTATGGCTGCCCTTGGATTAAGGATTTTGCCCTGATAGTTTAATTTTTTTTTAATATACAGAGAGAGATTTAAACCTCAATTTCAACTTCAATATAGAGATAGAGGTTTAAATTTGATTTCTTAGTTGAATAATGTGTAGGTTGACAAAAAAAAAATTATTTAAAATATAGTGAAAAAATACTTTGATGATTTTTCTGTTGAAGCAAAATATTTAATGATTTTAAACATGTAGTTAAAAATTGATAAAGTTTCCGTGCGATAAATATGATATGTTGATTTGTTTATCCCATCTCTTTAACTTAACTTATCTTATAAACTATAGCAGATTAAAGTAGGTAAATAATTGGGATGTATATGAAAAGTGGAAATTAGTATAAATTATTATTATTTTTTCTTATCAACTAAGGAATATTATCATTATGAAAGGAATACAGCAAATAGTATAGTGATTAAAAAGCATATACTAATACCATAGTATAGGGATTAAAAAACATTTACAATTTTTTTTTTTTTAAAAAAACCTAAATTACAAGGACTCTCATGCAAAAGTGAGATTCCTTCGGCCAAAAACTCGGTTTCGAAGCTCAACATAATATGAAAATTTTTGGTTGATTTTATTGTGTTTTCATTTTCATTTTTAAAAATGAAACTTATAATTTCTTTTTCATTTTTAGAAATACTTAGAAAATTTAGCTAAACGTAAAACTTAGAAAGAATTTTTTAGTTTTTAAAATTTGACTCTAATTTTAAAACTTTATATATTACCATTCTTACTGAACAAACTTTAATTTTACATACATAAGATCAATTTAAAAATCATTATCAGAAAGATTTTTTTTCTTTATTTTTATTTTCCTCAATTTTTTAAAACATACATGGATGGATGGTATAAGTATATAACTCGCATTATTATTTTTTATAAGATTATAAATACCTTTGGAATTTGCTTGTTTCATTCATGAAATCTACTTTTTTCCCTCATACTAATAGCAACCTCTAATTTAATATAGAAGATAAATATTTGCTTGCATGTAAATCTGTACCTCAATTTATTAATTTCTAACATTTTATATATGCAAACATCTTAATTAACTTTTTTATTTATGTACATATATGAACAAAATCGTTGACTCGAAAAAGAACAAAATATATACACACAATTTTAAATATAGAGATAACTTTCACAACTTAGTCTATTAAATACCTACAATAACTTTCACAACTTAGTCTATTACAAATATAAGGACTTTAATCACTATATTAAGCTTCTCCAAAAAAAAAATGCAAACCACACATATTACAACAAGTGCCTAACTTATAAAGCATTATCAACAAAATTAAAACTCCTCTATCTAAGTATATAGTTAGTTCAAATAACTTTAAACAAAAAATAAAATATATGCTATCAACAAAAACAAAAAAAACCACCTTATAGATCTAAGTATCATTGGTCCTTTAATGATTAGACATTTTATTGTCCGATTAATAATGTAATAATCCAAAAAAAAAACAAAGATAAACTTTAAACAAAATAAAACTTTAAACAAGAATGATGCATCAGAAATGCAACGACTCACCTTCATTGATAAATTTTCCGACCTCGGATGAACAAAGGCACAAAAAAAAAAGAAAAACTTGTGGATGCCCTTCTCTCTCTAGATCACAAAGAGATCTTTATTTATTTTGCTCTCTCTCTCTAAAGCTGGAGTTTAGGAGAGGAGAGTGAAGGGCATGAGCATAAGAAGGAGAGAATAAGGATTATTATGTGGTTTTTGAGTTTGTGTGAATCCAAATTAATGTCCATAAGGGCTTTATATAGAACACAAAATACCAATAATTCAAAAAAATCTGTTTATTTCCAAAAGAGAAAGAGGGTCACGTGCGAGCACTCTCCTCCCACCATTATTATTATTATTATTATTGAATATTTGAAGAGGATGTGGATGATGAAGAAGAGGAATAAGGTTCTTGGATTGTTAAACCATTGCCATACACAAAAAGAGTGTAGAGGAGCCAAAGGAGACATTTTTTTAAAAAAAAAATTATCAATTTATTAATATTGTATATATTAATAATAATATTAACAGTTTGCATGAAAGTGATTTTGTTAAAATAATCCCAATGGCAATGGACCATCACTCTTTGTGCTTCCCTTCTTCAAAAAAAAAAAAAAAATGTAAAGGAAATATTGGCCATCTAAATCAATTCCCATAGGTTGACAATGGGAATCATATTCCCACCTTTCTTTTATATTTCCCAATGACTGAGGAAAGGAGGGTCATTATACAAAGCTCTCTCTTCACTTTTTTTTTTTTTCAAATTTATATGAAAATTTAAGTGTTTTGAGATGAGTGAAGGAATTTAAACCGATAACAAAGAAAAAGGGAAAACTCGCTACACAAAAAATTTATACGTACAAAGGAACAAAACAACCAATCTAAAAGTTACAAAATTAAAAAATTACCATGGTTGAAAGGGACAACAAAAACAAATAAAAGTCTTAAAAATTCTTTAGAAGTCATTCAAAGAGAGATACTAAAACCTAACTAAAGTCCACAATGCTCTCGAGAAGTGGCTTTTAGTAGCTTTGGTGATAATTTCCTATTTTGCAAAATCTTTATCGTTTTTTATGATGCAAAATTAACCAACTCAATATTTTGTGTTACGAAATTTTGTGTTTGACTTAATTTTTCTTTTCACTTTTAAATATTTTAGTCTCTAACATCAAATATTGTTTCAATATTCTTTAAAGATTTGTGCCAAAGTATAGAGACTAAAAATATATTTAAAAAAAATTTAGTACTATGATAGTATGAAAAATCTATACTACCTCTTGTCATAAAAAAAGTTTAAGAATAGTGTAGAGCCTATAAATAAAATAATATACTATCAAATGACACGTCATAATACTATACTATCGTAGTACTAAAAAATCTTTCAAACATATATATAAAAATCTAGAGATCCAAATAGAATAAGTATGAATGGTCGAGATCTATGATTTAACTTATTAATATAATATTATATAGAGAAAAAAAAAGGTATCTTTGAATAGTCCGAATTCCCTCTTTTCATAATAGTGAAAGGAGTGAAAAAAACCACCATTGAATAAGGTATAGTATATATTTCCTCTATCTTCACCCAATTTTGCTTTTTTGAAGGAATATTATTTGTCAAAAGTTTCGCTCTGAAAGAGATTGTGATATATAAATATATACACACTCTTTGCAGTGTATTTAATATTTATTAAAAATATATTGAAAAAAAAAAAAACAAAAAAGGAAGAATCTGAAGCAGTTCTGATTAAAAGAAAGCATCTTCTATAACACATCAATCTCTATATTCCACGTCTTTGATTTGATCAATGGCGCCAGGCTAAAAGTTTTAATAGGGAATTAGAGGGTTAAAATTATTTTGTTTTGATTTTTTTTTAAATACTGTTTTTAAAATTATTTCAGTTCTTATTCAAAGTGTTAAATGGTAAAAGATTCCATTTTCATATCCTTCACTGAAAACCAAACCAATATAGGAATTTTGTCTTCTTAGATAGATGTAATGGGATGTTAAATAGAAACTCTAGTACCAATTTTTTTATTATAATATATGGATTAATTTTCAGGGTCTAATTATTGAGTAGAGGCTTGATTTGAAGATTATTCCTTCAAAATCTATGAAAAATATCAATATCATACGTCAAACAAAAGTCGTGGTGGTGCCTAGGCGTTAATCTAAAGCAGAGAGGAAGACCATAGATACAATTAATGTCATACCTAGGTACGACAATACCACGTTCAAAATGTATAACAATAGGTCCCTTTTCTCGATATAAGTTGCCATTTCTTTTTATAAGTGTAGATATGTGATGGAAAAAAGTGAACTATTAAGATTACTGTAAGAATGTTTTAAAAAATTTTTCCATACTTATTAATGAATCTATATACTACAATATGATCCATTGGTTGTTAGTGAAACTTATGAGTATCCTACCCTATGTCACTATTTTCTATTTAAAATATTATCATTTTTTAATTATATAATATTAAAGTCATTCTCTATTTTAGGGTGAATTTGTGTATTTTTCCCCCCTCTTGTGCTTTATTTATTTGCTGGTTTATTTACATTAGACCGACAATAAAAGAGACAAACTTATATATTAAAGTGATTAAATAATTTAATTTAATAATGTGTGTTACAAAATGTATGAATTTCTTATATTTGGTCAAATGGAAGACTAATTGTTAAATGAATTAATGTGTGATAATTGAGGTTAATGGGTGTGGGGGCACAATTCATTTTGTCGATACACGTGGTGAATCCTCCAACATCAAACTTTGTTGTTAAATTCATGGTGGTTTGCATTAGGTCTTTTCATCATGAAGAATCCAATTAATAAGATATTTAAAATATTTAATTAATTTATTTCCTTTTTGGTCTTCTTCCTTCTCAAATTCTAAGGTGTGTTTTTAACGTTTCAAATATCGTCCATATTTGAAGTGACATCCTAACACTTGTTAACTTCCTATTCGTTGTCATATATATATGGAAATTGTTGAAAGATTTTTTTTTTCCAAGCAATCAAATAAAACTATATATCAATTAGATATGTCAGTACAAACATAAGCGCCAGAAATTATTTGAGGGGGCTACGATGTGGTCAATAATAATCTTATGCTACAGATATATAAAGAAGAAACAATAAAAGTACTTTAAATTTGTATCAAATTGTTATTAGATTAGATATGTAGATTTTCGAATCTATATCTAATGATTATTGAGAGACAACCACATTGCAGTGACCTCATACATCGAATAATTTTTTCATAAGCTTAAGTTAATAGTCAAAGCATCACTTTTTCTTCTGTTAAGATCAAAGGTTCAAATAATCTAGCTCACTCTCACACTATTTGTCGCCACGTACCTACGACGCGGAGCGGCCGGCGTCCTCAAAAAGGGAAGATTTAAAAGGAGTCGCCACCAATCTTTTTATGGTGTGATTGGACACCAAAATAGAATAAAACAACTCTTTTTAAACAAAAAAAAAAGAAAAAAAAATGGTATGCGAAAACCAGATTTGGATTCGGAAGTTGTTTGTGTATGGGGAAGGTGTTAGCACCCCACAACACCCGTTTAAAACGGCGGCCAAATTTAATCTTGAATTGCACAAATTTTAGAGAAAAAAAAACTTATTTAGGAAAAAATGAGATTTTTAAAACAATGTCTTATTTTACCCCTCATTACTCCAATATTTAGAGTCATGATCCCATAAAATAAGTGGATGAAAATCCATTAATGTGGTTGCATTGAAATTATTTCCAAGATTTTTGGAAATAATATCACCTCAAGAATATGAGAAAATTTTACAATTTCTCAAATCTATCATAGGATAACCTCTTATAAAATAAAGTTTTTTTTTTAAAAAAAGTTTTAATTAAATTCATTTTTTCTTGAGACCAAAATCTCGGACTCCCAAAGATAATGATCTCTCACCTGAAGAATTCTAGAAAATCGGACTCCCAAATATTTCTAGATTTGGTCGTAGGAATTTAAAAAAAAACGACATTAAAAGAAAAATCACATTTTAAGAAAAGGTTTTAAAACTTAGAAAATAAAATACTTTGGCTTTGAAAACAAACCTTTGTAAAACAAAAAGGGCAATTTTAAAGAAATTGAGAAATGATATTACAAAAAATGAGAATAGAGTTTGTAAAAAAAAAAAGAAATCACTAAGAAAAATCAAGAAAATCAAAGTTAATCAAAACAAATAAATGCAATGACAAGATAAGTTGAGCATGCATGATAATTTATTCATAGCAAATAAGTGAACAAACATAATATACAAATATGATTGAATTTTCTAAAATAATAATGTATTGGAGTTGATCTTGGACTTCCAAAGAATCAATTCCTCACCTCAAGAAAACTAGAAAATCGAACTCCCAAATATTTCTAGATTCCGTCGTCGGCATATTTTTTTTATAAATAAAAAATAATTTTAAAAAAATAAAAAATGTTGGAAATAACATTTTTTTTAGTTATAAAACATTGTAAACCCCAAAAAAACAAGCAAACTTTAAGGTTTGAAAATAAGTTTGCAACAAAAAAAAATTGAAACCATGAACGATAATCAAAATAAATTAAGTTTGAAAAATAAAATGCAAATGCAATTTAAAGATAGACCATGCTTAACATAACAAATTGATCATAACAAATAAATATCGTACACAAATATACTAACAATTACAAGAAATAAAAATATTGAAATAACTTTATTCACTCATACTCAACTAATCTAAGGTATGTTACATAACCATCTTTTTTTTAATTTCACAACACTTTGCTTCTTTTTCTCTTGTTCTTTTTTTTCTCTCTCTCCTTTAGTACAATGAACTCAAGAGCCAAGAAGAAGAAATATGGAGAAAAAAAATGATAAATAAGTAGGGGAAGTAAACCATAAAATAAAGTTAGTAAAAATCAACATAACAAAAGATGTTAGACATTAATGCAAACAAAAAATGGGCAAAAATTCACATGATAATAAAAGTAAAAAAGAGAGGTAATAAAGAACAAAAATGAAAACAAAACTCATAAAATCCTTACTCAACTATTGTTTTTCAGGGATATTTAGAGATAGAGTTAAAGATAAAGTTAGTAGCAAAACATAACAATAAAATTAAATAGACAAAGATTCACATTGTAATAAAAGTAAAGAAGAAATATATAATGAACAACAAAAATGAAAGAAAAAGCTCATAAAACCCTTACTCAACTATTATTTTTCGGGGACATTTCGAAATAAAGATGAAGATCAAGAAGTTGGTGTCAAGAACAAACCAACTAGCTTGTTGTTTGAGGTGTGGATCCTTGGAACAAAATCCTACCAAATGCAACCTCCAACTAAGCTAGGGTTATTTTGTGCTATGAGATTTTGGAGTAATTTTTTTTACAAAATAAACTCTCCATCTTTATGGTTGTGAAGGTATTTGGCTATGGAGTTTTGTAGAGTTGAGAATGGATGAGAATGATGTGTGGGAGTGTAGAAGAAGTAGGATTTTTTGTGAGTTGTGTTTGAAGAAGAGAATGGGATGTATATAAAGGTCAAAACCATTACTCTTTTGTGCATAAAACCAAAACCACAATTTGTTGCAATTTGAAAACCTATGCCAAAAAGAACTTACACCTAAAAAAGACCAACAACATTTTGGTCAATCAAATTAAAAAGCAAAACATACTTAATCAAAATTTTGTCTTTTCTTCTTCAAAAAAAAAAAAAGATTCCCCCAACATTTAAAAAAAAAACACATGGTAAAATTAACAAATAACAAATCAACACATAAAAAAAAATGAGCAAAATAAAAAATACAAAAAAAACATAAATAATAATAATCTAACAATTAATTAAAAATGAGTCGGACAAAAATAGGTGGCTACAATATTATTGAGCTCAAAAAGAAAAATAACTATAGTGTTAAAATCCATGTAGTACATTCCATTAATAAGGTAGAAATGTAACGTGCATATACTAAGAAGACTTAAACAACTCAATGGATACAATTTCTTACCAAAAAAAATATAAAATAATCTATCAAATCCCTGACGACAACTTTCAATATCTTGTATAAGAATGATCAATTTTATTTCTTTTCAAAACTATCATTTCATCTTTCATCTGAAAATATTTTAGAAAAATAAAAATGTAAACAAAAATACTAATATAATTCTCGTATCAAGCTTTGAAATTCATTTCTCGAAATAATAGCAAAACAAAAAAAATCCTTGCAAAACTTTAATATTATTGTTAGAACTTCTTTTTTTTTCAAAAAAATTACTATCAGTCCATCAGTGCTTTGAGAACAAAAATATTTCAATTAAAAAAAAAACTTTCATTTAACTAAAACTTTCATATATCAAATTATCGAATTAATATCATCATCATTTGATATTTTCATAATCAAAACTTTCAATCAATCAAATACTTTCGATTTAAACAATACTTTCAATTAATAAATCAATACTTTTAAAATAAGAGTGAGAAGATGTATTATTTTGAGTAACCCTAAAACATATCGTATACGATCAGGATACTCATCGGTAACACCAATAAATCAATTAAAAGTTAAAAAATATTCAATCAAAGTTGTCAATAAAAAATCGATAAGAATAATCAATACAATTAAGTGTGAGGTCACATGAGTGAATAACATACACATGAATGTTCATTCTAAAGAAATATCAAACCACAAATGTATCTTCTCATAAATAAGTTTCAATCAATGAGAACTTTCAACTTGTTGATAAATATATAATCAACCCAAACATTCAAAACAATTACTTAAATGTGAGTCCACATGAGTAAATAACACATACTTAAATTTTCATTCCAAAGAAATAACAAACTACTCATGTGTCTTTCTCACAAATAAGTTTAAACACTTTCAAGTCATAATTTATAAGGATATGAGAATTACTTATCTCAAACATCAATTAATTCATATGATTTTTTTTTTAGTTCAACAACATTCAGGATGAGAATTTGAATTATGACCTCTTGGCCACAACTTTATACTTGATATCAGTTAAACTATGCTCTTGTTGACTAATCAGTACGATTTCAAGCCTCCATTACAACGTTCCAAAACGATAAAACATACTTCATCAAAACAATTATTGGTATTTTTTTTTTTGGCAAAAGAGCCAAAATTACACGAAAGCAGTCCATTAAATACATAAATCAAATCTGATTTTTTTTTTACAACTTTCAAAAAAAAAAAAGCTTTATGAAAAGATAATAGAGAAAAGAAGAGCAAAATTGAAAATTGAAATTTCAAAAGTTAGGAGAAAATGGAAAAACCACATAAGACCTAAACGTAGTCATTTCAAAATTGAAATTAAACAACCAAGATTAGATTTTTTTAAGGTCTAAGAAGAGGAATTCAAACCTCTAACTATTGAACTATATTCAAGTTAACAGGAATTATTAAAGAAGAAGAATCATCGAATCTCTAAGATGGTAATTAATGTTTATCCACACATTTATGTTTGGATTAACAAAAGAATTGGTGAATTTAAACTATTCAAGTCAAATCGAAACTTTTAATTCCTCAAAACAAAATATATTCAAATCAACTTTATTTCAACATTATCTTTTCCCTTTTTAAATACATTTTAAAGCCAAAATTAAAATTTCAATTTTGATTAAAAAGAAATTTATAGAAATCCATAAATATCATAATCAAATTCAAAACATTAAAGCTTCGTTTGGTAAACTGTTTGTTAATCATTTGGTTTTTGAAAATTAAACTTATAAATACTACTTTCATGGTTTACTTGATTTGTTATATATATATATATATATATATATATATAATAAATTCAAATTTTAAAAACATAAAAAAGTAATTTTTAAAAACTTGTTTTTGTTTTTAAAACTTGATTAAGAATTCTCGAATGTTTCTTAAAAAAAGATGAAACACATCACATAGAAATAAAGAGAAAACAAACTTAATTTTCAAAAACTAAAAATCTTAATTTTTTATTTTCAATTTTTGAAAATTATACCAATTTTTTTTAACTATTTTTAATAATTCTTAAGAAAATAGATCAATTCTGAGCCGGGTTCCAAAAAAAAAAAACAAGTTTTAAAGTCTACTCTTTTTATTTTTTTTAGTTTTTAAGACTTCACTTAAATTAGGAGTGGCGAAAAACCGATCTTGAACCGACCATATCCGTTTGCAAAGATAGAGAATCGAGTTTCTGTTTCCTATAGGATTCGGTCGATCGGTTTTTTGGTTAACCGATTTGTTTTTCTTTTTTTTTTTTTTCAATTATATATATTTATATATTAGTTAATTAGGGGTGAACAGATGCTACAGGCTCAAGCTGGACGAGGGTCGGATAGGAGAAGTCGGTGGTCGGTTGAGCGGGTTGGCCTGTGATGGCCAATGAGACAAGGGTTGGGACGGCGCCGGTGCGATCGGCCCAAAGCCGATGGCGATGGGACTGGCGAGTGGCGACTGAGATTTGGGCGTCAAGTCAAGGAGAAATTATTCTATGAGATCGCTACAATGTAATTTTTCAACATTTGATGAAGAAGAAGTATCTCAAATTTATATCTAAGGGCTAATAGAGACATAGAAATTATTGGATTCACATTCAACAATTATTATGGAGATAACCATATCAGAATGTAATTTCATCGAATAATTTGTCCAATTTGAAGGGTTTCATTCTCATTTAATTTCTATTTTATAATTTATATATTAATATTATTAAATTAAAAATATTATAGTTAGTTGAAATAATATATATTAATATGTTTTTTAAAGTCTGGTCAGTTTTTGAACTTTCAGCCGACCATGAGATCAAGTGGTCAACCCGATCGTGGTAAGAGTAAATTTCGATCAACCGACTTCAATTCGGTCAGTTTTGATAGTGTCGATTTTCAGACTTTCTTTGCTCACTACTATTATAAATGAAATTAGTGTTTACAGAACTTAATTTTTAAAAATGGAATGTAACACTCAAATCCTATGTTTCGTAAATCCATATTAACAACACATTTTTTTTAAAAAAGTAAGTATGTATGAATAAATTCTAACATTTTAATTAATAATATATACCTTGATCAATTAAGCTATGTTAACAACATAATAAACATAATTAAAAGTTTAAGAGTGTAATTGAAATTGATGTTACCAAAGAAAGCATAGTTCAATTGACATATTGAATGTGTCAACTACTACAAGGTTTGTGGTTTGAATCCCCCAATTTCACTAATGGAGTGTGGTGACCTTCATTTTAAAAAATAAAAGTTACATGAATTTTAAAAATTTTAAATTCACAAATTTACTAGAAATAAAATTAAAATTTTAGAAATTTATTAGACATTTATTAGACATTATTAAAACTAAAAAAAAACTAAATAAACATAAACCTGAAAGTTTAATATACTTTTAGTTTAAGCAAAACAAATAGATTCCAATTTCAAGATAAATGATTTTTTTAAAAAAAAAATAAATAAATAAAGGCAAGTTGACTCCCTATTGCAAAAGGGTGAAGAAGGGCAAGGTGGCAGTAAAATGAATTCCTACCACAAAAACGCTAGAGGTTAGGAATGCTTTTGGCATAGCTAAAAGCACTTTGGCATGACCAAAATACTTCTTCATTTAATTAACTTATCAGGCTTAGAGTGATTTATAAGTGACTTTCAAAAAATTAGTTAAAAGCACTCAAAAGCATTTTGTGATCGGGAAGCATTTCTATAGAGTACGTGCTTTTGGTTAAAGTGACTAAGTTAAGGAAACATTTTAAAGTGCTTAATTATAAGAGAAAAAAAATTTGCAATCACAAAACACCAGTCATTATATTAATTATATTATTAAAGAGAGCTCTTAATTAAGACTTGTGATCAAGAGGTCATGGGTTCGAATCCCCCACTCCCAAATATTTATGTACTAAAAAAAATAACTGGAGTAAAAAATGTGAAACCTATATTAATTGATAATGTAGATCTTTGTCTACCCCTCTATAAGCAAAAATTATTCAATGAGGCGGCCACATTGTGGCCGTCTCTTAATAACCGTGCCCCCTAATAACCATTGGATATAAAATCGAAATAGGTAAAAAATTCTCGGTCACATTGTGGCGGCCTCACCGAATAATTTCTCCTCTACAAGATTTTAATCCCATCACACAAACTCAAATTTATAATCTGAAATGGTACATCTTCAAACTTCAACTTCAACATTTAAGAAATTAGAAGATCTTCTTAATTAAAAGCTAAATCATAAGTTCTATTTCTCCATTAGTACAATAAGAAGGTTATGCTCATAATTATTATACTTATTGTGAAGAGATGAAATATAGCAAAAATATACCTACCTTTTTATCAAATTGTAAAAGAGCTTTTTAGTAAGGTCAGAAGGAGTAATATATATATATGAGTCTTATTCTAATCTCAAATCTGTTGAGAATGACTTGGGCCCAAGGCCCAAAACTCACATGAAAAATGGGAGTGGGGAGTGTTTGCCTCACATTGGAAAGATTGTGGAAGTGAGAATGGTTTTTATACATTGGCTCACATGGAAGTTGGTAAAAAGTGGATGTAGTGGTAACAAAACATCTCCCCACACGCGCGCCGTCACCGCCCGTCCGGACGGGTGGGTTCGGGTTCAAATGTGCTTGCGCAACAAAAAGAAAATATTTTTTTATTTCCTTCCACTTTTATTTTTGCTTTAATTGTGATTAAAATCAAATCAATTGCCTTAATTAGTCTCCTTCAGATCTGAATGAGAAAGTACGATTTTCGATATATTTTCCAAACTTTGCTTTGTTCTTCTTGAACCCTTGATTGGCGAGTGCACGCCACGATAGGGTGTTGTGTTAACTCGGGAGCAGCAACTATCAGAGCGATTTAGCACCGTGGTCGTGCCGAAATTACTTTCAAGGCAGTGGATTTTCACGACACAACAACATTATGATCATCGTCCGAGACAAAAATTTGAAAGCAATTTCTCCTTCACTATGTCGATGATCAGATCGGGAAAGGTGTTGCCAGATCTGTCTAAATTAGAACCACTTGATGGATCAAACTACCGGCGTTGGTCTCAGAAACTCTTGATCTTCTTCGAACAGTTGGAGGTCGATTATGTTCTACTGTCCGACAAATCACGAAAGCTTCATCGTTACAACAACGATGAGATCCGGGAAGTTCCATCATTCTTCTTTTCGAGGCCGATCCAACACCCATATCGATTCTGCCCAATTGAAAAAAGATATTGATGGAGATGACAAGTTCGAGAAAGACAACAAGACGGTCCGCCACCATCTCCTAAATCACATGACTGACTCTCTACTCGATCTCTTTGTCGTTCAAAAATCCGCAAAGGTAATATGGGATATTCTGGAATCTAGATATGGTAAAGATGATGCAGGTAGAAGAAAATGCGTGGTTGGAAAATGGTTGCAGTTTCAGATGACAAATGATAAACCAATCATGGAGCAAGTTCATGAATATGAAAATCTGGTAGTTAATGTACTGACTGAAGGCAATAAGATGTGTGAAATTCTTCAAGCGAACGTACTGCTCAAAAAATTCTCTCCATCCTGGAGTGACTATCGCAACCACCTGAAACACAAAAAGAAGGACATGACCTTGCAAGAACTGATCTGTCACATGCGCACTGAAGAAGCTAATAGGCAGAAGGATAAGATGAATTCTCAATCTCTGAACTCTGTTATGCTAACCTCGTTGAGTCTTTTGTTGCCTTAAATGACAGGTTCAAGAACAAAGGAAAACAAACTGCCAAAGACATAACACAAAAGGGGCATCAGTTTAGGGCTTCCAATGGAAAAATTGAGAAGTCTAAGTTGATCTCATTATGTGTCTGCGAAAAACTGGACACAAATCATACCAGTGCAACCAGAGGAAAGGAAAGTCAGATAAAAAACCTGTTCTACAGGCCAATCTCGCTGAGCAAGAAGAAATTATTGTTGTTGTGGTCGTAGAGGCCAACTTAGATGAGAATAAGTCTGGTTGGATTCTGGACACTGGAGATTCAAGGCATTTTTGCTCAAATCGAGAGTTGTTCCATGACTACCAAGATTGTGCTGATGGCGAATGTGTGTTCATGGGGAACACTGCAACTGCTGGAGTACTTGAAAAATGGAAGGTTCTCTTAAAACTTACCTCTGGAAAAACTCTATCATTAAGTGATGTTTTGTATGTTCCTTCACTACGTAAGAACTTGGTGTCTGGAAGTCTGTTGAACAGGGTTGGGCTTAGAATTGTGTTTGAGGCTGACAAGGTTATCATCACAAAAAATGGTGGCTTTGTTGATAAGGGATATCTAGCTGATGGTTTATTTGTTCTGAACACAGTTGTTAGTGTTGCATTGATGAATGAAAGTACCTCTCGTTTTGCTTATATCGTTGAATCTATTGACATGTGACATGCTAGACTAGGACATGTAAATGTTGCATCAGTTAAAAGGCTAAAGAATCTAAACCTTATTAATGCATCAGAATCGCATGAAATTGGAAGATGTTCTATATGTGTAGAAGCCAAATTCACAATGAAACCTTTTAAACCTGTCATAACTAAAAGTACAGAATTACTTGAACTAATCCATTCTGATTTGGCTGATTTAAAAAATACTACAAGTAGAGATGGTAAAAACTATTATATATCGTTCGTTGATGATTTTTCTAGATATACAAAAATTTATCTCTTAAAATCTAAAGATTAGGCAAGTAGTATGTTTTTAAAATTTAAAGCTGAAGTAGAAAATCAGTTGGATAAAAAGATAAAAAGGTTAAGATCTGATAGAGGTGGTGAATATGGTGATAAATATCTTAAAGAATTTTGTGAATTAAATGGAATTATACACGAAACTACTGCACCATACTCTCGTTAACAAAATGGCATAGTGGAACGTAAGAATAGAACATTGAAAGAAATGATGAATGTTATGTTATTAAGTTCTGGGTTATCTGACAATTTGTGGGAGGAATCTGTGCTTTCTGCATGTTTCATTCTTAACAGGGTTCCTCACAAAAGGTTGGATAAGACACCATACGAACTGTGGAAGGGTTATTCGCCTAATCTAAGCTGCTTGAGAGTGTGGGGATGCTTAGCTAAAGTGGCGTATCCATCATTCAAGAAACCTACGGTTGGATCTAAAACTTTTGACTGTGTTTTCATTGGTTATGCTCATAATAGTGTTGCATATAGGTTTATGTGCTTAAATGATAAATCAATTTGTGAATATAGAGATGCTGAATTCTTTGAAAATATTTTTCCTATGATTAAAGTAGCTAGTGAATCTACTAATACTAAGAATGTCAACATCACAGTTAATGACCAGATAACTATGCAATTACCATCTACTTCTGAAAGTTTGCATGAGCCTAGAAGAAGTAAAAGACAAAAAATTGATAAAAATTTTGGATCTGATTTTTTAACTATTTTCTTAGTAGAAAATTCAGATAAGATAGACAAACAATTTGCTTGCATGTTCTTAATAGATGAAGAACCTAAATCATACCAAGAGGCCTTATGCTCAATAGACTCCAAGTTTTGGAAAGAAACAATTAAAAGTGAATTAGATTCCTTGCTTATGTATCAAACATGGGACTTGGTAGATTTTCCTAAAGGTAATAAGCCTATTAAATGCAAATGGATTTTCAAAAAGAAAATTAGACCTGATGGATCAATTGAAAAATTCAAGGCTAGATTAGTGGTTGTAGGATATACACAGAAACAAGGTATAAATTACTTTGATACTTATTCTCCTGTAACTAAAATAGCTACCATCAGGGCAATGATTGCCTTTGCAACAATTCGTGGCTTGTTAATACATCAAATGGATGTAAAAACGGCTTTCTTGAATGGTGACTTAGATGAAGAAATATATATGACACAACCTGAGGGATTTGTAGTTACTGGTCAAGAGAACAAGGTATGCAAGCTTAGAAAATCCTTTTATGGTTTTAAACAAGCACCCAAACAATGGTATGAGAAGTTTAATAAAACTTTAGTAAATGAGGGTTTCAAAGTAAATTCTTCTGACACATGTGTTTATTCGAAAATGTTTGGTGTTGATTGTGTGATTATATGTCTATATGTTGATGACATGTTAATTTTTGGTACAAACCTAGATGTGATTAAAAATACCAAGTCTTTCTTATCTTCTCAATTCGAGATGAAAGAACTAGGCGAAGCAGATGTGATACTTGGTGTTAAAATAAGAAAAACTGAAAATAGATTTTCATTATGTCAATCACATTATATTGAAAAATTGTTAAGGAAATTTGAATGCTTCGATGATGTTCCAGTAAGGACGCCTTATGATGCTAGTACTAATCTGAAGAAAAATAAAGGTGATAGTGTTTCTCAATCTGAATATGCAAAAATTATAGGCAGTGTAATGTTTTTGATGAATTATACTAGGCCTGATATTGCATATGTTGTTATTAGATTGAGTAGATATACCCATAATCCTAATAACGATCATTGGGTTGCTCTTCGTCGGTTGTTAAGATATCTCAAAGGTACAATAGACCTTTGTTTGAACTTCATTAAGTTTCCTGCAGTATTAGAAGGATACTGTGATGCTAACTAGGTAACAGATAATGACGAGGTGAGCTCCACTAGTGGTTATGTATTTCTTCTAGGAGGAGGAGCAATTTCATGGAAATCATCGAAGCAAACGTGCATAGCACGATCCACTATGGAATCAGAATTTATAGCACTGGAGCTAGCAGGACAAGAGACAGAATGGCTAAGAAGCCTACTTGGAGACGTACCATTGTGGGGGGCGTCTGTACCTGTATCTTTACATTGTGATTCACAAGCTGCCATAGGAATTGCAAAAAATAACGTGTGTAATGGTAAAAGAAGGCATATACGCCTAAGGCATGGAGTTGTGAAAGAAATGTTAAAAATGGAATTATCTCCTTGGAATTAAGTAGATCTCGAGAGAAATTTAGCAGATCCACTCACCAAAGGACTGACAAGAAGAGTAATTCTAGAGTCTTCAACATGTATGGGTTTGAAAATGTTGAACTGATTCCATAGCCCAGTTATTTGGGTGGTCCATATAAGGACTTGATGGAAAAATGTAAAATTTCCATAACCCAGTTATTTGGGTGGTCCATATAAGGACTTGATGGAAAAATGTAAGGTTTCCATAGCTCAGTTATTTGGGTGGTCCAAGCGTGGACTTGATGGATAACTATAAAGTCTTCATAGCTCAAATGGAGTGGTTTGTCTTTGACAGACTTGATGAAGCAATTAACGTGATTGTGAAGGTGTGGTTGCCTTCTATGAAAGAGTTTAAGGGTCTCTTTCTAGAGCTTTCACGATGACCCAAGGTTCTATGTGCTTAGCCATAAAAGAGCACATGAAGTGTTAAATCATCGCGGAATCAAGACAAAACACAAGGACTAAACGTGTTGTGGGGGTCTCAACCATAATAATTGAGAGTTCAAGAGGTTACTCACTCTATTTTATGAAGTTGTTGCCCTACTTCACTATGCATCAATTCAAATCGAAAGATATTGATGCTTAAGTTTACTCTCCTTTCTTAGCTTGGGAATTTCTTTTCTTTACCTATCAAACGTTTTTCTTCTCTTTTCTTTTGCCAGTCATTCGTGGGGGATTGTGGAGAATGACTTGGGCCCAAGGCCCAAAACTCACATGAAGAATGGGAGTGGGGAGTGTTTGTCCCACATTGGAAAGATTGTGGAAGTGAGAATGGTTTTTATACATTGGCTCACATGGAAGTTGGTAAAAAGTGGATGTAGTGGTAACAAAACATCTCCCTACACGCGCGCCGCCGTCCGTCCGGTCGGACGGGTTCCGATTCCGGTTCAAATGCGCTTGCGCAACAAAAAGAAAATATTTTTTTATTTCCTTCCACTTTTATTTTTGTCAAATCAATTGCCTTAATTAAGAAAAAACGTTTTTATTCAGATCCAGATCCAGATCTGAAACACATCTTCTTCCTCTCTTTTTAGTCTCCTTCAGATCTAAATGAGAAAGTACGATTTTCGATATATTTCCCAAGCTTTGCTTTGTTCTTCTTGATCTTGATTCCAACCCTTGATTGGCGAGTGCACGCCACGATAGGGTGTTATGTTAACCTTGGGGAGCAACCGGCTGTAGCGATTTAGCACCGTGGTCGTGCCGAAATTGCTTTCAAGGCAGTGGATTTCCACGACACAACAACATTCTGATCATCGTCCGAGACAACAAAATCCACATTGAAAGTACTAAAAAAAATCCATAGTGAGAAGAGTGCCCATGAACTATATATAGTTTAAAATGTCGATATCGACAAAAATGTCGAAATCTCAATTTTATGAAAATGTTGATGAAAATATAAATAGAATGTCAATATTAATGGATGTTCTTGAAAAATTTATAAAATTAAAAAATAATAATAAATAAACATTCTACCATATATAAGTTAAAGTGCTTATTATATATATTATATTTACATTAGTAACATTTTATTGCCATTTTTTATGTTTCATCAATTTTTTTATGGTGTAATGAAAACGTCGATTCACTCTCTATATCGATGTCAAACTCATGAATATGTGAGAATGTCAATGAAAATTTAATACCATGATCACAACGATTTTTTAAAAAATATTTCATATTAACCTATATAAATCATAAACTACGAAACAAATCCTTAGTTATAACATGCTCACTGGTGTGTATAAATTTATTCTTTTTTACCATTCAAATACACATCATCTAAAATTCAAACTCACTAAAATATAATTGAGAGCCACACATTAATTTATTTTTTTTTTTGGTCGATTCTTTATTATTATCTCGGGATCTCTCTCTATCTCAACTTGAAAATTAATTGAGCAAGTGTGATCAGTAAAGATACCATACATATCTAGAGAACGACAAGTCGATTATTTTTTATTAAAGCCAATATAGAGACATGATTTATGTTTGCATTCATTTGGACCTTTAAATATTAAAATAAAGAAACCTTTTTAGAATATACTTTGAGAATAATTTTTCTTTTTTTTTTGTCTATCATTTTGTTGTGCCACATGGAATGTGTTACAGGTTCCCACTATTTGTGAATTCTCTCTCTCTCTAGAGTATTTTGGTGTATAGAATTGAAGGAGAGCACTAAGAGAGTCAATGGAATAGCTAGTGTAGTAAATGTTCTTTTTAAGAAAAAAAAATGTTTTTGGTTGATTGCCATAGAATCATAACCGAACCTTTTGTATGATTGGTTATTAATATTTCTCAATAATATATCAAATAGCATATACACAAAATAATGGCCCTATCAAAATAATAACTCAACCCTATCAAATTAGGGATTGGAGAATTGAATCCAGGAAAGATGACATGTTCGATTTGAACTAATATGATCGTTATTGGAGTGGTCGAAAAATCATTCTCGCACTTTCACGTTGTTGTTCACGCCTCATATCACTCATTCACATCTATTATGATCTCCCGTTATAAGTTTAAATTTCAAGTTTCATGTACTAGTTAGCTTGCATTCTAGTGTATCTCTTATCTCTCGTCCTCCTTGCCTCTCAATCTTAGCCTTCTAGCACTCTAGCAATTTTCAATATTTTATTTCTATCTCTCAATCTCATTATCTCAGGTATCCATTATTATTACTGGAGCATATTTAGCTAAGGCTCGAGTGGGTTGGAACCCCTCAAATTTTTTACTGTATATAATATGTATAGAAAAAAATCAATTTAAGACTCAAAAAAGTCTTTTGGCTTAATGTTAGGAGGTCTCCAGATAAAAATTTTGCATCCGCTACGGTATTCGTCATATTGTCACTACATCATATTAACCCTTCTCTCTTTTTATCTCATCTCTTAGCCACCATCATCCATTCATTACTACTACAGAAAGTATCTTTGTTCAACTGCATTCAATCCAAATATAAATATTATAATTCCAATTCTAGTTAAAACCAAATCGACTAAATCAATGGTCGGTCGATTGATTTAAGTAAGTTAATTGAAATCATTAGTTTTCACATTATGCCTTTTGTTTTTGTTTGTTGTTGTTTCTTTTTTAATGTTAATTTTTGGGCGAAAAGCTAAGGCCTATTGACCAATATATGCCCCTATATCAAATATGGCTCTACCAAACGGTCAACCTCTACCAAATAAGTTAAAAGTTAAAACTAAACCCTACTTAATAATGGTTTGGCCTTTTTGGTATGGAGGAATAGGTTGTAGCTTGATCCACCATCAATGGAGGTTATTCAACCTCCAAGTTCGTCAATGTAAATATGGGATTGTTATACAAGCTACTACTAAGTGAGTCTAAACAATCTAATATGTCAAGCCCTAATATTAATTTTTACGTGCACGGATTTGAACACAAGTCCTTCTGCACCATATGCTCTAATACCATCTTAAATCACCGATCAAACCAAAATCTTAACCTGATAGTTTGAGATCAATTTAAAGTTATATTAACATAGTCGAACATCATCAATTTTGCCAATAAGAGCATAGCTCAACTGTCATGAAGTATGACTAATGACTAAGAGGTCATATGTTCGAAACCTCCAACTCCCAAATGTTGTTGAATTCAAAATGCATCATCAATTTTGACCAAATTTCTGTGACAACAATTTTTGTTTATGCAAGTGTCCTTTTAAAGTTAGGTAGGACCAAGATTTTTTTTTTTTTTAGATCAAAATAATAATAACTACTACTTTATCATCTCTCCCATGTTTTTTTTCTTCCTTCTTTTGAGAAAAATTATACATCACAAGTTATTGTTGAATTAAAATTGAAAAATATTATGAAAGCAATATGTATGCATAGGATTCAACATCCTAAAGTGTATCATTCACACATTCATATTTTCAATCTCTTTCAAATAATTCAAAGGATGTTTGTATTGAAATTAGCTATTGACAATTATGAAGAAGAAGAGAGAACCAATCTCTTATTGAAATTATAATAAAAATGAAAATAAATAAATAAAAATCTCTCTCTTTCAAATAATAGTACCCCTTCCATGTCTTCAACTTGCTCAATATCTTATATTAAAACATTTATATCATAACATATCCACAGAGCATAGCACTTCCCATTTCCAGATTTTCAAACTTTATCATCATCCTTTCCATTTTAAATTAATTTCAATCCACTGGCCCTTCTTCCTCAATTTTTTTCTTCCACAATTCCTTCTTTCTAGAAAAGTAAAGAGTAAATATTTTTTTTAAAATAATATCTTTCATTTATAGCTGCTCATTTTTAAATTTTAAAGACTAACCAAAAGAAAATTAGAAGTTATAATATTTCACATATGTCAAGTTTAGGAAATCACACAATATGCTATTTGTTTAAATCATAATACACAAACGCAATTTGCTCACATATTTAAGATCATATAATTTCATTAGGTAAGTTAACTAAAAAAAAGTTGTAAATATATGTATAGATCTAATAATTGAGTGTGAATCTTAGAATGGTTTAGTGGATAAAAGCACTAATTATCATCTCAAAAGGACCTCAATCTCTCACCTCTTGCGTCAACTAAAAAAGTGTCTAATAGTTTTTTAAACTTTTAATTCCTTCCGTTTTGTATTAATTAACTAAAAAAGTGTCTAGTAGGTTCTTAATCTTTTAATTCCTTCAGTTTTTTATTAATTAGGTTTCTGACCTATTCAACTTTTTTTTTTAATTCATGGACATACAACGACCCTCCACATAGGTATGATATTGTCCATTTTGGACATATGCCTTCGGCTTTGCTTTTGGTTTCACCAAAAGAGCTCATACCAATGAAGATAATGTCACTTACTTAATTATATACCCATGATCTTCCCCTTATCTAGCCGATGTGGAACTTTGGTCGTACTGCCAACAGTGTAGAAGAAAGACCTTGTTAGACGCTAATTAAAAATTAAAAGTTAAAATTAAAAGAGTCTTACTAGACATCTTCAAAGTTTATGACCTATCAAACACAAAATTTGATAGTTTAGGTCCCATATGTGCCCCATTTGATAATCATTTAAGTCCCGTTTGATAACCATTTTGTTTTTAGTTTTTAGTTTTTGAAATTTAAACCTAAAAATACTACTTCTATCAATGAGTTTATATGTTTTCTTATACTTTGTACCTATGTTTTCAAAAACTAAGTCAACTTTTGAAAACTAAAAAAAAAAATAGCTTTAAAAAACTTAACTTTGTTTTTAGAATTTGGCTAAGAGTTCAAACGCTTACTTAAGGGAGATGATATCTATTGTAGAAAAATTAGGTGAAAATAAGTTTAACTTTCAAAAACTAAAAACAAAAAACAAAATGATTATCAAACGGAGCCTTAATTTTTTGTTTTTGGTTTTTGAAAATTGTGCTTGTTTTCTCACAATATCTCTACAATGAGTTTCATCTTCTCTACCATAGTTTCATCTTTCTTAAGGAAACATTTGAGTTTCTAGCTAAATTTCAAAAACAAAAACAAGTTCTTAAAAACTACTTTTTTAGTTTTCAAAACTTGGCTAAGTTATGAAAGCAGGTGTAAAAAGTGGATAAGAAAACATTGGAATCCATAGATGGAAAAAGTATTTGTAGACTTAATTGTCAAAAAGCAAAAACCAAATAGTTATCAAACGAGACTTTAATTTTTTTTTTTTTTGAAAATTAAGCTAATAAATACTACTTGTACTTATGAGTTTTCTTGTTTTGTTATCTAATTTTTTACCTATATTTTAAAAAATCAACCAAAGTTTTGAAAACTAAAAAAAATAGTTTGACAAAAAAATTATTTTTTTTTAAAGATGAAAGTGAATATAGAGAAATGATAAGAAAACAAGTACAATTTTTAAAAACTAAAAACTAAAAATTAAGGTCATATTTGATAACTATTTAGTTTTTAGTTTTGATTTTTGAAATTCAATTAAACCTATAAATATTACCTCCACCTAAGGATTTACTTGATTTGTTATCTACTTTTTACCTATATTTTTAAAAACTAAGCCATGTTTTGAAAACTAAAAGAAGTAGCTTTCAAAAATTTATTTTTGTTTTTAGAATTTGCCTAAGAATTCAAATGATTCCTCAAAAGAGATGAAAATCATTGTAGAGAAATTAGAAGAATACAAGTTTAATACTCAAAAATCAAAAATAAAAATCAAATGGTTATCAAACATGACCTAAATAATTATCAAACGGAGTATTAGAGACCAAGCTACTAGTTGCCACTTTTTAAAATCGATTGAATCCCTTTAAATTTTAATGGTAGAAATATTGACATTGGTTCATATCTATTGACAATTGTCCCATGAGGCAGTTGGATGCCTTATCTTTTTTCTTGTGTATACCAAACTTATATGATATATAATGATTCACTCTGAAAATTTCTATTAGAAAATTGCCCCCAAAAGAATTCAAATTCTTCTCTGTCCACTTTTCACAGTCAAAATATATATTTAAAAATATATATTATTTAAATGGGAACCAGCTGATTAGTATTAAGAAAGATCGTGGAGAATTTGAAAAATATGTACAACCCATTGAAACCCAAGTTGTTTTTTTTTTTTAAAAAAAAAAAAACAAATTAAAGTGTTTTTTAGAATGTGAAAGGAACAAGCCACTTCCCATCATTGGCCAATTGGAACTGCAAGTTGGTTTGACAAGATAGAGAGGTCGTATCAGTGGTTTAGAGAAGTAGAGACACGTGTGAATTAAATAATTTTTAGTTAGTTTTTTACACTAAAATAACTAGTCGGAATAAAATCACATAAATGGATGGAGATGATCAAACTAAAATAAAATTTCAGATAATAGAATGTTAAGTTGCTGTCATTTAATTGTGCATATTTTATGTATTAATTGTTCATTAGAGTTTTTGCCACTAAAAAGTTCCGTTAGAATCAAATTATATAAATAAGAGGAGGTAATGGAACTAACTTAAAATCCAAACTTTTAGTAAATTTATAGTTTTAATTTCATTTTAGTCAAAATTTAATAAAATAACTATTTTGGTTTTTAACTTTTCTATAAAAGTCAGTTTTTTTACTACTAATTTATCACATCTTGTCACCCAAGGCTGTCAAACTAACCTCTGTAGCACTAATACATGGCTATAATAGTATGTTAATATGCATACTACTCTAAATCATTATTTATTAGTTAAAAGAAAAATTATAATAATTATTAAAATATATTATTTTTTAAAAATTTATGAATTAAAATAAACTATTTTGAACGTTCTTTAACTAAAGTGAAACAAAATTTGAAAATTCAAAGGCCAAAATTTGTTGCGAGTACGACCAAAGTCTCATATCGACTAGATAAGGGAAAAACTATTGGTTTATAAGCGGGGGACACTATCTTCACTGGTATGAGAATTTTTAGGTGAAACCAAAAGCGAAACCATTGAGGGCTTATGACCAAAGTGAACAATATTATACTAATGTGGAGATGTGGAGGGTGATTGTGTGCCCGAACCGTGGTATCAAAGTCAGATGGATAGATGATTATTTGAGAGAAGTTGGTACTTTATTCGAGGCTTATGCCCAAAGTAGACAATATCATACCAATGTGAAGGGTTGTTGTCCTCAATAAAATCAACATTATTAAAGTTGATAGAGTATTTGAGTTCATAATATTGATCTAGGTCAAGTTATGGACCAATCGAAAAATGATTTTGATATTCAAAACCCATTAGAAAGAAGGGATAGTAGAAATCATACAGTAATGATAGACTCAAGAATCGAAAAATATCCTTCGTCAAGTTATGGGAAGCGGGCTAGTCCCCAAAAATGCTCGTTCCTGACGTTGGGATTGTAACTCAATCCATAAGAGGGCGTCGGGTAGATTTTTTCTTACAACTATAATAAGCTTTGATTTTTGTGCTTGTTTAAATAAGCATAACTAGTTTTGGGGCTTTCGACATAAAAAGCTGATTTAGTTTGGCTTCTCTATCGCTCATGACGTGTATTATAGTCTTAATCTTGTAGTGTGAAACTCCAAATCCTTGATTTGGCCAGAAATAAACTAAAAGTTCATAAATCAATTAATATTTAACCTCATATTTTAAACCAAACACTAAAATGTTAGGCTAGTAATCAATATTTCTCTTTTAAAAAACATTACATTATATATAAAACAGTAGAAATTCAAAACAAAGAATTTACTAAGAATAAGTTCAGTCTATAAACCTAGAAAAATTCATCCAGTAATTTAAACATTAACTTAGAAGAAAAATTGAAATATATATTTCAAACCCTTATTAAAGGAGAACTATATTGTGAGACCATCACATAAATATTTTTTCCTACCAAAAAGATAGAGATGCGTAGACTTTTTTCTTTCTTTCGAATTCAACTACACGTGGAGACAAGAATTATAACTTTTTGACATTTTAGTTGAAACTATATATGTTAGATCCCGCTTAATAAGTATTTTATTTTTTAAAAAATTAAATTTAAAAATATTATTTTTATTCCTAGAATTTTATGTTTTCTTATTTCTTTTTATCTATATTTTCAAAAACTAAGCTAAGTTTTGAAAACTAAAAAAAATAGTTTTCAAAAATTTGTTTTTATTTTTAAAATTTGGTTCAAAAAATAATTTCTAAAGGTTTGTTTGGGCACAAATTATAATAACCTGTGAAACACTTTATACTCCAAACACTAACTATTATAATTCTAGGTTATATTACTTTGCATTTTAAATATTATATGATTTCACATATTATAATAATTCATAGACTATTATAATTAAATGTTATTATAACTAATTAACACCCGAAACAACCGCTAAAAATTATTGTAGAGAAGTGAAAGAGAAAGGATGAAAAAACATAATTATCAAATGTCTTAAGTATTTCAATTACGCAATATATAGCTTAAATGCGCACACAAGTAATTCAAGAGATGGACAAGAAGTCAACGTCTAAGGGTGTGAGGTGGGGCCCAAAGCACCTTTATGGAACAGAAAAATTCTCGTCAAGTCAACTGAGCTTGTCCAAACTTCAATAATTAACATTTTTCAAGAAATTGGATGTTGTGTCGTTTTAGGTTACCCCATTCAGTTCCATTTGACGGATTTAGGGTATGCTTCGACCATTATTACGGGACTGCCACCTCTACGCTTCGTGCTCTTCAATGTAGCTGTCACGTGACTCATATCATCCCTACTTATTACAAATATTGTTTACCAGAGTGAACATTTTTCCAACCAACCAACGAGTTTTTTTTAGTATATTTTATCTTCATTCATATTATCTTCATTCATATGTTCCTTAAAAACATTTTTAAAAGGTCACCTAACATTGGATTGTTAAAAGCCAAACACGTTTAACATTAGAGTTTCTATGATTAAGTCACCGAAAAGTAAGGTGCACATTGTTGGTAAAGATAGTAGCTATTAATTCTTTTAAGTTTTTCTCAGTTATACTTTTATGCCCTCATGGTCACTCTCATTCGGATGTGGACTCGATTTATTCATGTACCCCTCTTCTTCGGACATCATACTTTCATATCCTCATGATCACTCTCATTAAGATGTGCACTTGATTCATTCTTGTATCTCTCTTCTTCGGATGTCACAAAAGAACTTAACTTGTTTCGAATTGAAAATTATTTTAAACACACTTTAAGGGTGAGCATCGGTCGATCGAGGTCGGTTTTCGACCCAAACCGACCCTCGAACCGACCAAGGTCGGTGCTTTGGGTTCGATTTTTTTTTTTTTAAAAAAAAAACTTACTAAAATCGACCGAACAATCCATTTGTTTGGTCGGTTTATATATATATATATATATTTAATTATTTAATTATTTAATTATTTAATATTTATAATTATTATTTTATAATTATTTTATAATTTATTATTATTATTTTATTATTATTTAATATATTTTCAGAAAAGCTTTTTAGTTTTTTATTTTTTTAATTATTATTATTATTATTATTATTATTATTATATAATTTTTTTAAAAAATAATCGGTCGATTCGACCGACCGACCAGAAGCACAAAACCGACCCCGACCGAAAAAACATAAAACCGACCGACCGCTTTCGGTTCGGTCGGTCGAGTCGATTTTTTGTCTTTTTTTACTCACCCCTAACTCACTTTGTAAGGTCAAATCTTTGATGATTCCATCATACATGATTGAGTTAAAGCCATTTTAAGAGAAATTTCAAAGGTATCAGTAAATTTATTTCAGAATGTATATTATGATTTTTATTTAAAATAAATTACGGGAAATAATTGGTATTGTATGACAACCCCAAACTATTTATGGCCCAAGATACTGCTACACCTGGCCCAAATCCGCAAGCCGGAGTGCTAATGGGCTCTCCGAATTGGACTTTTCCAGATTTGGGCAGAAACAAGCTCTAAAACCTTATTTCAGTTCTTGCAAATGTATACTTTTATAAAAGTATTCATAAATGTAACATATTTTTTTAAAAGGAAATAGTAAACATAGCATTAAAAAGAATTATAATAAAGTCATTTTCCCCATTACCAACTTTATTGGTTACTAGAATTATTGGTTACTAGAGTAGGTATTCAAACTTGTGAGTTATGACAAGTTTCAAATTTAAGCATAGCTCGATGGATATGATATCAATCATTATCATAGAGTTCGGTGGTTAAATTTTCTTACACACCATTGTTGAACTAAAAAAAAGAGCTATGTTATAGTAGTTGGAAAATGGAAATTGACTTTAATAATAATAATCAATATATTTTTATTTTGTGTAACATCACTCACATAATTGACAACAAACAAAGAGAGAGTATGATTGTTTGATAAAGAATAACAACCAAATTTAAAATTGTTCCACCATAGGAAATTCACAAGTCAACCAACCATAAGAATCATTTACTCGTTGGTTTGTAAATTTGTTCCAAGCATGATTCAAATAAGATACCAATTATCATTTTAAAAGTCGATGGTTCAATCTCCTATTTTGCAATTATGTTGAACCAACAACAAGAAAGAACAAAAAAAATTGTTTGGTTGGCATTCATATCCATGTCAAACAATCCTAATATGAAATGTGGAACAAAAAAACTTGGGCACTTACAAACAGCATAATGTTCTTGAGATCCATTTCAACTTGTTTATATGAATCATTTGCTAGTTGGTTTGTTGTGGTAAGACAAGAGGTATCTCCCAAAATGATGTTCTTGATAAAAATGGAAACTCATATATATATTTCTCTTCATTTCTGTTGCAACTTATTACAAATACAAAACTAAAGATGAAGTTGAGAGAAAGACCTTGGGAGCATCCAAGAATAATGACACCACTCAAATTTTTTAAGGTTTTAGGTTAAAGCACTTTATTAAGACATGTTTTTAATTTAGAAGAAAAAAAAAAAGGTGTTTTTATATCTTACATGTTCAAAAAGTGTTTAAAATAACAACATTTTTTTGGTACAGGGAATGATTCAATGATTCAACTTGGAGTCTCAAAAGTTTTAAGAGACAACACCAACAATAAGGGAAATATTAGAAACTCTGAAACAGATCTGATAGAATTGAGACTCGCATATGAGATATGTTGCTCAACACTAGTTCTTGCTATACTAGCACAAACTCTAATCTAAATTAGATATCACGGAGTGTGTTTGGCACATAAAGTATTTAGGGTATGGTTCACCCATTATTAGGAGACTACAACCTCTTGTTAATCAACTTTACACTTTGGACTCTCTACAGAAAATTTATTCAATGGGGTTGGTCATATCATTACTACTTACTATAAATATTTGGGCATAGTGTTAAAAATCATAACTGTTTAGTCTCTCTGACACCCAACGACAAACGGTTAACTGTTGATTTATTTCAATCTCTTTGAATAATTATTCTTTTTAATAATTTCTTATTGTTTGGTGAGTCAGTAGAGGTGACTTTCATATGTGACTTAGAACCACAATATCTTTAGGATTTTTTTAAAGGAAAAAATACATTTTTGGTTCACCATTTTTGCATTTGGTTTCTTTTTAGACTTTTAGTTTTCAAACTCAACAATTTAACTCCTAAATTTTGCATTTAGTTATACTGTTAGTCTTTTCGTTAGTTCCTAAAACTCACGTGACACTTATTTTTATTAAAAAATATATTTAAATAATATTTAATATTTTTTCATTTTTTAATTGTTTTAAAAAAACTACGGGACTTGTGAGGAGTTCACTCTTGTCACATTCTGTTATTATGATAAAATTGAGAGTAAAAGAACTCAAATCAGTCGTACAAATATTCACAAAATGTTTCCATACATAAGAGAAGAGATAGAAAAGATGAAAAATATCAGTCTTACAAATATTCACAACCCACTATTGTTTAAATTTGAATCTAATTTTTAAATCTACAATCAAACACATATTTGAAAATATGAAATACAATTTTATTTTGATTGAATCACTTATTTTCAAAATTTTGTTTTTAGATTGCCTTCTAAATAACATCAATTATGCCGAAATATTTTTTCCCCCCAATTTCTAGTCGATTTTGGATGGCAATTCTAGTTGGGATTGTCACCGAGAAGTGTTGTGGACTTCATTTTTAAAAGCCATTCATGGAAGGCGTTTTGCATAATTTTTTTTTTTTTGCGAATATTTAGTCATTTTTAAGTGGAAGGGAAAGTGCTATCTAAACAAGTTTCTTAAAAATGGGCTATTTATATAAAGTCTAAAAACTTTTGTGTTGTTTTGTTTCTAGCAATTACCCAAGACAAATAGTGGCAATGATTCTGATATATAACTCAAACTTAGACTTTATCAGAATCATTGACACATATATATAATATTTCCTATATGATGAAGTCTAATATTTCCTTTATCAGAATCATTAGAAATTACAAATTTAATCCCTATAGTTTAGAAAAAGTGAGAATTTAGTATCTATATTGATTTTAAAAGTTAGAGTTTCATCTTTAGGATTTGATAGAACCTCATCCCTATGATTTGAAAAATGTTATAATTTAGTCCCTATAATTTTTAAAATTAGAATTTCATCTTTATAATTTGATAAAACCTCATCAATAATCTCTATGGTTTGATAAAAACCTCACACTAATTTTGATGAAACTAACCATAAGATTAGTTTTTACATTTAAAATCATAGAAACTAAATTCTAGCTTTTTCAAAACTAAGTACCAAATTTATAATTTAACCTTAAAATTAAACTTAATTTTAAGATTAACTTCAAAGGTATTTGTGTGAATTACTTGAGATAGCTCAACTAGTTCAAGAAGGAGAGAATTAAAAAAAAAATATATATATATATATATATATATATATATCACATTTTATTGAGACACGTAATCAGAACAGAAAAAAAAATAGTATATTTGTATTACATGGAATAATCCTTCACAATTTGTAACAAAAAAAAAGGGCATGGCTCTTGAATTCCACCAATAGCTAATACACAAGTTAACCGACCCTACATAAGAATGAACAAATTGTTTGTTTGGTATTCATAGAATCATATCCATAAAAAATAAATAAAAAATAAAAAATAACAAAAATAAAAGACAACAATCCTATTTAAAGATGTGGATAGAACTAAAATATTTGACACCTACAAACATCTGAATAATGTTCCTGAGCTGCATTTCATCTTGTTAAATGAATCATTTGGTGGTTGGTTTGTGGCAAGACCAGAGGTATCTCCCAATTATGTTCTTGATGGGCAGAGGTCCCCTGTTCAAATGACAAAAACTAAAATGAAATCTCCATTCCTTCATTTCTATTTGCAACTTATAACAGATACAAAAATAAAGATGAAGTTAAAGTTGAGAGAGAGAGAAACTGAAAGCATCCAAGGACAATGACGCAATTCAAAATTTTCAGGTTCAACTCAAATAAAATAGTCTTTTTCTTGGAGCATTGATAGGCAAACTATACAGCATCAGAACCAGCACCATAATATAACATGAAGTTAGTAACACGAACCAAATATGTGAGTCGTAACTGTTGTTGCGGTTGTCGCCCAACACGTAAACATGGCCTTCTGGAACTTGCTGCGAGTTTGAAACAAGTGAAATTAACAACAGACTAGAAACTCCAAGTTGCATTATGTAGGAAACGAGAAATTATTCGGTGAGACCGTCACAGTGTGGCCGACTATTTTTTACCATTGGATAGAAAGAAAAGTATTTCAAAGATCCAATGATTATTATGAAGGGGCATGAAATTTATTGGATCTACATCCAAGGTTATTATGAGACAACCACATTGTGGTGGCCTCATTGAATAATTTGTCGTAGGAAACTAGTATGGTTTTAGTCAGAGATGGATAATCATACAAGTAAATCTAATTCCAAATAACAAACCAATGCCATGAATTTGAAGATTGATGTGTTCGACATGCTTCTCGATACTCGAATCGCTGAAACTCATGTCATATGGGTTTTCATCATGCATAATCAAATCACCTTGACCATTTCAGTTCAGCTATAAAATATCTAAGGATGTGCTTAAGAAGTCTTATTTCTGTCAAAGAAAATAGCAGGATGATGCAGTGAAATGAAAAGGCAAGTAGAGTTTGAAACAAAACTCACAGTTGACTTTGTGCTGTATGTTGGCCGCTCCACTAAGAAGCTTTCATCCTGAGCAATTCCATTGACATAGAGGCATCCCTCACAAACCTGGAAGGTGTTGAATTGAAACCACATAAATGGTTAGTTTCTTTAACACTAGGATTCTTCCCCTGCAAATTGATGTGGAATTTGTAGAAGTTTCTGACTAATAAAAAAGGAAATGTGGATATACATTTTAGGAGTTCCATTTCTTGCATTATGCTTGTGGCTCGCTTCAACTAATCTCTGGGATACTCCACCCATTCCAATACCAACTCTAAGAGACAATAAGGGTTCTAAATTATCAAGACTCTGTTTGATAACTAATTGTTTTTTGTTTTCAATTTTTGAAAATTAAGCCTATAAATACTTTTCTACTCGTGAGTTTTTTTGTTTTCTTATCTACTTTTTACATATGTTTTGCACTATTTTGACAACTACAAAAAGTAATTTTCAAAAACTTGTTTTGTTTTTAGAATTTAGCTAAGAATTCAAATGTTTTCTTAAAGACGATGAAATCCGTTGTAGAGAAATGATGAGAAAACAAACACAATTTTTAAAAACCAAATGATTATCAAACATGACCTAAATTTTTTTCCGTACAACCTTGGATACACCAAGTATCATAATTTCTTACTACTAGAGCCACCACTTGGGAGTAAAACTAGTGATGCACTGGCACCAAGTTTAGTTGCATAGAAACAGCATAATGATAAGAAGGTCTTCCATACCTCAACCATGTCTCCGGCTTTTGCAACAACTCTCTTTACAACGATGTTCTCTTCTCTGCGTCCAGATTGCTATAGCACACCATAATTTCAACAGAACCCTGTTAAAAAAATGGTTAGAGTAAAAAACATGCAGGTTAGTCATCCGTAAACTAACCTTTGTCGGGTCTTGGAAGGTTATAATGTCATCTATAGAAGGATTTCTGATGTAATAAGAGGCCTGAAGAAGACGCAACCAGAACATAAGTATTGGTTTGAACAGAGATCACATGGAAATTTTGATAACAATCAAGGTAAATGATATCAACAGTACTTCAACCCCCCCCCCCCCCTCTTTTTGTTATCTGTGCACGTCTCAACTAATCTCACAAGATGATCATTTGACCCTAGAATATTTCATTTAATTGTCTTCAAAACTGGCCGTAGATGACCAACATAGAGTTCGAACTCATTTCACCAAGCTCCTGACCCCTAAGTCAAGCTGTTTATATCAAACTATCCGAAACTAGTTTTTTGCATTGAAGAAATGGCAGGCAACTGCTTGTCATATAAAGCTTATCAAGATGAAAATAATCTCTGCATCTGAACTACCTCAAATTTCATTGTCTTGTTCATGTTCATATTGTTCTCTAGTAGTTCGATTCTTTTTTCTTTTGTATAATAATGAACAAGCAATTATCAACGTTTATGTACAATAATGCACAGTTACTACTTTAATACACACGATTCATCCATTTTTTTCGAATAAAGAATAACCGAAGCATAATTCTGAAGCTTCAATTGATCGAGCTTCATCATAATCTTCCCAAAATCTCAATCCACATCTACTTTTATACGACCATTTCACAAGCATAAAAATACCCCCAAAACCCAGTCGAACTCTGAAATTCAAAATTCGAAGAAACCGAAGTTGATTCACAATTTGATCGATAAATCCAAACTCAACTTGAAACCAGGGGAACTCGACAAATTTACCTTCTCGACAAGAATTCGATCTCCGACACGAAGAGTTGGATACATTGATACCGATGGAATGGAATGAATCTCCAAAAGCATAGACCACAAGATCAAAACCACAAGAAATCTGAACAAACCGTCAAATCCAGGCCATCTGGGAAAGCCCCAACTCAGGCACGTCATCCATCGCAGCGAAGAATACAACATAAAGGGCCTCAAAAAGCTCATTTCTGAAATCCCAGAAATCCCTGAAGGATGGAGGCGAAAAGCGCAAAGAAATGCTGCAGAGAGATTAGAGAATCGAGCTCCAATGGAATTAGATCGAAATTGAAATGCCGAAAACTTGGAAATACTTCTTGGGAGAGAAAGGCGAAGAGAAAGAGGATGTGGGTTCGTCTGTAAGTTTCCAGGAAAGTGAAAGAGCAGAGAAAATTCAGCTGCTACAGTGGTTCTGTTCCTCAACGCATTTACTTGAGAGTATGTTCTTCATTGATCATAACATTCTTTTCTTTCAATTTTGAATAAAGCCGTGTTCGTAAGTATCTTTTCCGAAAAGAAAAAAAATAATTGTTGTTTTGATTCCAAAAAGTTTATAATTTTTTATAATTATATATAAAAATTTGACTATTGAGGTTCAGGGTGACCATTTCCTACGTTCATATTCTACTATTCTTTTTATTTATTTGTAAATAATTTCTACATTTTCTTAATTAACATTTTAGTCTTGTAGTTCTTTTTTGAAGAAGTTTAATTCAAGCAAAGGTGAGTAAGAGATTGAATTACAATTTTAAGGAAGTACATATGTCTTAACTACTTTATTTATTTGTAATTTGAGTAAGAATAGTGTTTGATTTTAATTTTATTTTTTTTAGTACAATTGAGGTTGGAGATTCGAATTACAAACTTGGTGGTCGTTAATATATTTATCATGACAGTGCTATGCTCTCTTTGGTTAATCAAAAGTACGTTAATCAATGGTGCATGCCAATTATTTAGTATTTTTTAGTTCAACAACATTTGACAATACATTAATCAAGAGTACAGGTCAATTATATTACTAAGCTAGGCTCATTTTGACGATTTTAATTTAGCATCTATAATTTTTAAAAATTTAACTAAATCCTAATATTTTGTTAAAATTTTCAATTCCTAATGAAATGATAAGCTTGCATAAACAGAGGGAAGAAAATTATATAATCAATCAATCTAACAACATTATAAAAAATTGAACCAAATGATATGAATCAAATTAAAATTAAATAAAAATCATATTGTATAAATTAGTAATTTAACTTTTAATTTTTACATAACATCCTTTCAATTTTCCTTTCAAAAGAAATAGAGGACTGTAAATGTAATTATTAAATAAAAAAAAAAAAAAAAAACCCTTTGTTTTTTAATTTGTTGGCTGTATAAAGTATAATTTTAATATTCTATAAAAATAAATTTTAGACTTTTTGTGGGTAATATTAAATTGTCATGAGGCAGAAAAGTAGAAAATTTTCCAACTCACCGACGCAATACCGCTTTGCCACGTGAACAAAACTCCAAAAATGTAGGACCCACTTATCTGCCACCGTGTCCACTTCCCACAGAACCATTTTTTCTTCCCGCTTTTCCAGTCTCTCGAGTCTTGGCTGTGACTTCACTCTCGCCATGTCTCTGATTCTCCTCTGTTTCTTTATCCTCTTTTCTTCTCTCCTTCCGCCGTCGTCAGTGGCGGCGGATGGCGGCGATGTCACCGGCGGAAACAGCATATTCTTCACTACCCTCGGCAGATCCTTCTACGCCTTCGACGTCTTCACCCTCCCGGCCGAAGGCAACGGTTCCCCTTCTGCAGCGGACGAAACCCTAATCACCGATGGTCAGTCCGTCAATTTCAATGGCCATTTCCCTTCCTCGATGACGTCTTCCACTCTTCTCTCTCTGTTAACGAACCGGACGGAGTCCTTACGGCCGGATTTAGAACTTGTCTATGTCACAGAGAGAAACGGAATCTCCAGAATCTTCTACGATGCAATTTTCGACGGTGCCGGAATTAGCGCCAGACGACGGTCGGAGCTCGAGATTCCTCATAGATTGCAAATTCCCCTCTTGGATGATGAGCAGGATAACGAATTTAGGGTTTCATTCAAAGATCGGCCGAGTTTAAGCGGCGAGTATTTGGTGTATGTGTCGACTCATGATGACCCTGGCGAGTCGAGAACGAGTTGGGCAGCTGTGTATTCGAAGAATTTGAAATCAGGTACAACTAGGCGATTGACGCCCTATGGAATCGCCGATTTTAGCCCATCGGTTTCTCCATCTGGAGTTTGGACGGCGGTGGCTTCTTACGGCGAGAAGGGCTGGGCTGGCGAGGTTGAGGATTTAAGTACCGATTTGTACATCTTCTTTACTCGCGACGGAACGCACCGAGTAAAGGTCGTCGAACACGGTGGCTGGCCGTGCTGGGCCGATGATTCAACTCTGTATTTTCACCGGAGAGGCGATGACCAGTGGCTGAGTATATACAGAGCGATTCTACCGAGTCATGGAGAAATTTCTCCCGATTCAGTGATAATCGAACGACTCACTCCACCTGGTTTCCACGTGTTCACACCGGCAACTTCACCGGCCAACAAAAATCTCATTGCCGTCGCGACGAGAAGACCCGATTCCTCTTTTCGTCATATAGAGCTGTTCAACCTGGTCACGAGAGAGTTCAAAGAGCTGACAAAAGTGGTTTCGCCTAATTCTCACCACTTAAATCCTTTCATCTCTGCCGACGGGACTCGTATTGGATACCACAGGTGCAGAGGCGACGGCAATGGGAAAAAAAACAACCCACTGTTCTTCGAGAACGTTCGTAGCCCTGTCGCTAATTTATCCTTGTTTAGAATCGTCGGTTCTTTTCCCTCCTTTTCGCCTGCCGGTGACCGTATAGCCTTTGTGAATTTCCCCGGATTATACGTGGTCAATCGGGACGGTTCGAACCAACGGGAAGTTTTCTCCGGCGCGGCGTTCTCGACGGCGTGGGATCCAGTACGGGAAGGAGTCGTGTACACCAGCGCCGGCCCCGATTTTGCGTCGGTGAGTTCTCAAGTCGATATCATATCAATCAACGTGGATGAAGACGACAAGAGGAATTTCAAGAAGTTGACGACGGACGGTAAAAACAACGCCTTCCCGTCGGCGTCTCCCGACGGGAAATGGATCGTTTTCCGATCGGGTCGCTCCGGTTTCAAGAACCTGTACATAATGGACGCTTTCGACGGCGAGAGCAAAGGGCTACGCCGGTTGACGGAGGGGCGATGGACGGATACGATGTGCAGTTGGTCGCCGGACGGTGACTGGATCGCATTTGCATCAGACCGGGACAGTCCGGGCGCCGGAAGTTTCGAACTGTTCTTGATCCACCCGAACGGAACCGGGTTGAGGAAGCTGTTTCAAAGCGGGTCGGGCGGTCGGGCGAACCACCCGAGTTGGAGACCGGATGGGAAGGTTCTAGTGTTCACCACGGACAATGCTGGAATATCTGCAGAGCCAATCTCGAACCCACATCATTATCAACCCTACGGTGAGATCTACACTGTCAAATTGGACGGCTCTGATCTTCATAGGCTGACTCACAACTCCTACGAGGATGGGACCCCCACGTGGAGCCCACGTTACATCAGTCCTGTGAACGTGGAGAGCTCGTATGACGTGGCACCCTGTGGCTTTGAAGATTGTCACTGGCTCAATCAAAACAAGGCCCACAATAATATTGGCCCGCCTTAACCGGGACTCGATGCAGCCCATAATATTGTCCACCGGGCCCTCCAAAACCAAAATCCATGGCCCAAAATCTCTGATAATTAGCTTGTACATGTAATATAATAGAGATATGTATTACATAAATAATGGTTGTACTTTTTTCTTGCATATTTGTTTACTACTTCTGAGTTAGCCCTATTATTCATTGCTCTTTATATCATCAAGTTTTGAGGAAGGATGATAAGCATATATGAACACTTTTCTCTGTACAAATCTCGGAATTCTTGTATTCGATAATTCGCTACAACATTACAACAAACGGCCGAGATCCCGACATTATGCAGAAAAACCAGTGGCATTGGCTACATTCAAAAGCTATCAAAAAGCTTACAATCCACAAAAATGGGAGGAACAAGGGGGGGCATTTTATGTCTCTCTCTAATCTTCTCTAGTCTCTATCTGCTGTTAAGTCAATGGCTGCTACTATCCATCCAACATAGAATTGGAATACAAATCTACTGTGTTTGATTCTGGAAGAACTCGGGAGGTATCGTCGGAGGGCAGTACTTCTTCGCTACGTGTTTGTACTGAGGCAAAAACCATCAAGATATCAGAATAAAAAACGCAACGAAATCGAAAGAATAACTTAGCATCATGTTCTGTTAGGCAGAGGCAGAATAAGACTCTGCTCACCTTATGCTGGCTGTATTTCTCCCTGATTGCTGGTAAGGTAGAATTATGGGTGTTACAGCAGAGGCGATGTAAATCCTTAGCGCAGTCGACGAGATCGGATGGCTGATAATGTGTATAATGTTGCAAGGTGGAGTTCTGTAACAAAGATGACAAGAATATACTGTATGAGCTAGCTTAATTGAAATTTTGGCAGGTTACTAAAAATTCCATGTTCTTTTCTCTCATTCACCATAATTGTAGAGGAGATAGATGATGGCCATACCCATGGTCTCTTAGTTGGGAGAAGAATGAACTTTGCCAAGAATATCGCTGAGGCAGCAACGAGCGATGGGGCGTAGCAGAGCATACCGTATTCTAAAAGAGATAATTCGGCAAGGAAGTTGGACAAGCACTCCAACTGCATTGATGAAACCTCATCGGCACCTTGAGCAGCACGAACAAATCGTCTACAACAAATAAACGATAAATCAGAATTTCGAGTTCATTGCTAATGTGTAGGAAAGTGAAAGAACAGACAGTGTTGCCAACATCATGATTCATTGACTACCTTAAGAAACATTTTGGTGTTGGAGCTGTCATTTCGAACTTCAAGTAATTCAAGACAGACGATTCCATTTGCAATACCTCTTCTTTAAAATATGTGTTATCAGTTATGTAACAAAATTCTTCCACTTGAGGAGCACAGATCTCTTCATATTTTCTGGAAGAATACAATTCTTACTGTCAACATCAGACTATCAAATGGAAAAGAAAATAAGAGGGAAGCAACATTGATGGTATTGAATTCTTACGAAGCAATCATCATGCAAGCAACACCAAGCAACTGTAACCGTTGTCGATCCATCGAATTTCCAGATAGGTATCGATCAATGTAGTTCACAGTCAAATATAGAGTATCTGGCACAAGCCTGTACTCTTCTGCTACCTGCAATTGGAACTTAAGAGTTTAAGTCAAACCTTAGAAAAAGAAATGACTTTGAAATCTATTGATGTCAAAAAGGGAAAGTTACCTCCACAAGCCAATCAATCAGTATGGACCGCATATTTGAATTTATATCTTTCTGAATTTTTTCCATGAAGTCTGTAGAAGGCCTTTTCTTTGCCTGAACAAATAACAATAAACAATCAGAAAACTTGAGGCTTCTTAGATTGAATTTGAAATTCTAAAAAGCCAACAATGCAAAATTTTCACACTTTCCAGTAAAGAAGATGATCATCACCTCAGATGCTCGCAAATGCTTGTAAATATCACAAGCAATCGTAGCACATTGTTGAGGATCCATGAAATCTGTATCGACATCAATGATGTCCCCATCTGTTTCCATTTCTGCAAGTACATCTCTATTGCATATACTACCTGCAAATGGAACCAAAACAGCTGCTGAGAAAGTCGTACAAAATAATCAACTCATAACATTATAGATATGCTGCAACTCTCAATTCATGACCAATGTTTAAAAAAACACTTCCTCAAATATTTCTCCATGAGCTCACCTTTAATTGGTGCCTGACTATTAATTGGTGCGTGACCTGAAATGCAGAGACTGCTTTTAGTTTTCCTCTCAACGGAATCAACTGCTGGGACATCATTGTTGTCCATGTACTCGACATCAGGGCTCTTGAAGGAATCACAAGTAGACATAGTTTCATCTAAAGAAACTGAGACTCCATCTGATTTAGTCGGAGAGACATCCATACTACTTGAGACAGCAGTGGCATCAGTTCTTGAGAAAGCTGTGACATTGCTAGGGGCAACTGCACTTGTCGTTTTGACATCGAGCAATGCCGGTGTATTATTCGTTGGCAAGTTTGTGCTACGAGTTCTTGCAGGGGAACTCTTTCTGGCCTTGACAGCTTTGGTTGCACATGGCACCTGCAAAAAATTGAAATTTCATTTGGTTATGCTTCAAAACCATGGTTGATTATAGGTAAAAACAGTGAAGGGTAGAAATATTCAGCAATGGAACTGGGCTCCATTGACAAGATTTAAACAAACAAAGAGCCACATGCTGTGTCACACACTGAAGAAAAGGGTTGAGCCGCAGGGCCATCCAAATTGTAAATCCAAGGACTTTTTAGAAAAAAAAACATTTTATATATCGTCTTCAAAACTGTTTTTTAGTTCACAATCTTGTTGCTTCCTAAGAAAACAAGCACAGCTATGAAAAACATGTTTTCACTGCTAAAAAATAGAAAAGTGTTTTCTAAGCCACCCATAATAAACACTGAAAAGTGACATATTGATTATAAAATTGTTTCACGAATCTAAACCCCATGTTGTTATGCCGTCCACAGTCATCCACCATAATTTTAACCTTAGTTGCTTGCCAAAAAGTTGCTAGAATAACAAGAAAGATAAAGGATATGAGAAGAAATCTCTATTCAAGTTTTGAGTATGATCCCCCTGTCGAAGTTTTGACTAAAATCCAGACTGCTCGAGACAGTTAGAAACCAAAAAAAAAAAAAAAGGTTGTCATCCTTTTCCAAACAAACAATTCAAAAAAAAAATCAGGCGACAATTTCATCCATTTCACTCAGCCATTAGAATCTAAAGCATCAGCATAAACATCTTAATAAAGGGCAATTCATTTCAGAAACACCCATAAGCCAAATTCCAAAACCCTCTTAAGAACATAACCAAAAACAAGAACAAGCCCCTACTAAAAGAGAAAAAATTCCACTCCCGTAAGAAAACATCCAAAGAAACGAAATGAAACCAAAACAACAAAAACCATCAAGACTCGAGTGTAAGTAAGTACCATAACAGCGGGCGGAACAGAGCTTTTCGCAGCACTATGAGACACATTCTTAAAATTCGTAAGGTTACCAAGTGGCGCTCGCTTCTTCGCCAAGTGTGGCGGAACCGCCATAACCTTTCCGACATTGTCGGACGACGAAGCCGACGACGCTTGTCGTTTAGCCAACGATGATGACGTCGACGACGAAAACGACGGGCGACGATTATGGGCGGACATGGCGGATCGAACCCAGATAAAGAAGACTAATGAAATCGGAACTAATTTCTCTTCAATTTCAACTTCAGCCTTCTTGGCGTGAGAGGAGAGACACCAAGAAAGCGAAGAATCAAAAATTAAACACCAAAAGAAAAAGGGGGGAAAGAAAAGATAGTTAGTTCTTGGAATTTGAAGGGAATTTTGATTGATGGGGTTTGAATTTTAAGAGAGAAACAGAGAGAGAAAAAAAGAAGAAGAAGAAGAAGAGAGAGCGTTATCGAAAGTGAAGGAGAGAGCAAGTGTGATTTATAATAAAGGGGGTTTTAATTACAGTTTTTTGCTTTAGGGCGGGGAATTTGGATGATTTTGAATTCGGGCAGATCGTGACCGTCGGTCCAAAACTCGGTATTCGTTAGGAGCGGACATTGGAGGTGGGGCCCATTTGAGATACTTGGTTTCGCCTGCGGGTTTCTTTTTGAGCGTCACAGACGAATCAGATACCGCCATCTGTAGTGCCCCTCTGGCTTTTGTTCTTCGGATTGTCGGAATCTGTGGGGGCCTTTTTGCAACCTTCGAAAGTCACAGGGGCTGTCAGATTAGAATTCAAGTTTATTTGAATTTGAATTCGAAACGGTCACTGAATCTGTCTTTTTCCCTTTTTTTTTTAGCAAATTTCTCAGCCATTTTTCTTTCTCTCTCCTACGCTGCAAAGGACAGAGAGAGATTGTTTTTTTTTTAAAGGTAAGATCAGATTAGTCACGTATTTATAGAAATTAAGAAATAATAAGGATCTTATTAGACCGAAAATAACTCTTCTAACTTCGGGACAATAAAAGAAAATATAAAGTCAAATATCAAATTACGATTTTATTACTTTATTTGTAAGCAAAATATAAGGTATTTTATTCTATTTGACAAAAAAATGTATATGCATGTAAGATATTTTAAACTGGTACATTATAAAATCAAGGTGGTAATTTTTTTTAGAAGTAAAGAAAACATTTTTGAATTAAGTAAAATAAACATCAAGATTTCACCCTCTCAACTTTTTTGTGTGCATTTAAGTTTTTTTTTAGTACTTTAAGTTAAAACTAGTATAATTTTTAACATAGATTTCAAAACTCTATTAAGAAAAACATAGATTTTAAAAAAAAATGGAATGAACAATTCAAAAGATTGTGTATGTTGTTTCTTAAAAATATGGAAATTTATGTTTTTTCTTTTTTTTTTGGTTTGAAAAGGTTTATGTTTCTTCCAACTACCCTGCAAATAAAAGAGTTTAAACCCAATTTCTAAAATAAACTAAAAAAAAGTTTTAAACCAAGAAAAAAAATAAAATATTTTGAATTAAGTTTCACATGCACACATAGGCAGACAGTGATATGGCTAACCTGAGTATAGCTTAACTAGTTAAATTATTATATCTTTGACATAAATGTTAGATGTTCAAATTTTCATCTCATATGTTAAAACAAAATACAATAGTATGAAAAAATTTGTCATACTCCTTTAAAAAAATAAATAAATAAAAATTCTTGAGCGTCAAAGCCAATTTACATACCTCTCAACTCAAATGAAAAAATAACCAACAAATTTCATTAAAATGTCAATCCGAACATAATTCAATGAATAAAAAAACCAATTACCATTTCAAAATTTGATGTTCCGATCTCTCACCACTATCATTATTGAACTAAAAAATTATATTAAACTATTTTGCCAAAATTGGTTTCCCCTTTGTCCTTGACTTTTTAATTTTTTACATTTTGTCCTTATACAATTAATTATATATTCATATTTTTTCAATCATCCAAAAAAAACTTTGTTAATCGTGGAGATTTTTTTTTCTTCCTCCTAAAATTATTTACTTAAAAAAGAAAGATTTCAAACATTTTTTAAGAAAAAACATGAGGCTAATTTTGCAATGTGAATAGAAAAACTCATCCAGAGACACCCATTGTCTTATATGTTTCAATATTTTCTTCTACGTTGGACTTTTGTTGTTTATTGGTTTTCGAACTCAGAAACAAGTGCCACCAATATTAATTCAAATTTCACTCACTCACTTTGAATTTTGAATTCAAATGGTAACGCTTACAAAATCTGTTTTTGGCTTTTATTCTTTTTTATAATTTTTTTCTTTTTAATTAGGAGAATATCACAATATCGCCTAATCTACAGATAATGTTGATTGGTCCAATGTTAGGCAGTTCAGAGTTTAAAATTGGCCCAGCAACGGTACAAAATACTCTTTTTAAAAAAAATCTATTTTTATTCTCAAATTTATGTCAATTTTACACCAACTTTCAATTTAATCTAATAATTTTCACAGAAAGAAACAATATCAAGTTTTGTATCAATTTGAGTTTTACTAAAACATAAATTAAGCGTAGAATAACAGTTAAAACTCATAAATTTTAACAACAAAAAAAACGTAGCTCTAGTGTTATTCTTGGATAAAGAAAATCTTATCATTTTTTTAGATAAAAAAATCTTATCATTTTATGTCATACATATAAATATATATATATTTATGATTTATTGAAAGCTTATAAAAAAAATTAATGAATTTTTAAACAAAACCCTTATTCGGGGATAGAAATTGTGACATTTTTTCAAATTTAAGGTTAATATTGTGGTGTTTATAACTAAATGTAGAGTGCAATATGCAAAAATTAAAAGTTTAGAATACAACAAATTTAAAGGTTAAAAATGATTTTTCCTCCTTAAAAAAAAAAAAGTAAAAAAAGCCTCCTCAGCTTGTTTTCAAAATTTATCAAAACAGCCTTCGAGTACGACAACTCTTTAAATCCTCGCGAGTTGGGGTTGTGGGAGAATTTAAGGGTCTGTTTGATAAGCAATCTGAAAACAGAAATTTGAAAACAATGGATTCAATGAAAACAAAGTTGTATTTCATGTTTTCAGATATGTGTTTGATAGATTTAGAAATTTAATTCCATTTTAAACGTTTAAAGTGTGTTCTATAATATATTTATAGATCATGAGATTAGTTGTAGTTGCAAAACTAAATATTAAATTGAATATAAAACATTATTAATTAATTTATGAACCTGTGTTTTTTTTTTTAATAAATTTTATATAATTAATATTTTATAATATAATATTTTATATTTTATAATATATTATATTATACATTTTTAATTTAACAAAAGTAAATTAAGTTTATAAACATGAAATACTATATTTATTAAGGTTTTATTTTTGTTTAATACAGTTCTACATTTTAAAATTTTAAATTCAGAATCTAAATACAATAAAAACATAAAAATGTTGTTTTCAGAATTTCTACTATTTGGATCACAGAATCCGAAAACAGTTTTCAAAAACACGTCTGCCAAACATGTATTCACTGAATTCAGTGAATCCGAAAACATAAAACTAAATCTGGATTGCCTACCAAACATGCCCTAAGATTATTATTTTGTGGTTTGTTTTTAGTCTCTACATCTTTTTTTAATAATTTAATTTTTACTCTGATTATGTATTCAATTTGAGAGAGAATAAATTTGAATGGTCGCTAAAAGAATAAGACTATAGCTCAAGATAGATTATATTAGAGTGCAGATGTAACGTGTATTACTTTTCAAACTCTAGAGTGGTTTCGAGAGGTTAAAGATCCTTGTTTTAAAAAAAATCGATTTACAAGGAGAAAATTGATCTCTGTTGTCTGAAATATATCTAAAGATTTTTATTATTATTATCGGTTAAGTAGCAAGTTTAGTATCTAAAATTTGAAGTACCCGAACTGTAATAAGTGCTTAATAAATCTATGAATTTTCAATTTTGTGCCTAATAAATAGTAAGTCCTTAAACTTTAAAAACATTTCATAGGTATTTGAACTTTCAATTTTATGTCAATAGATCCCTAAACGTGAAAAATGTTTAATAAGTTCTTGAACTTTTAATTTTGAATTTAATATTTCTCTAACATATTAGAAAACTTTAAAAATTAATTGATCTAATATGTGCAAATTGAAATTTTGTGTCTAATAAAACCATAAACTTCCAATTTTGGGTCTAAACTTGTTTTAAAGTTCAAATATCTAAGCTACAAAATTGAAAGTTTAGAGACTAATTGACATTTTCAAAGTTCAAAAACCAATTAGATACAAATTTAAAAGTTTAGGTCTCATTTGATAATCATTTCGTTTTTTGTTTTCTATTTTTGAAAATTGTGTTTATTTTCTCACAAATTATCTACAATTATCTTTATTTCTCTCCAATAATTCCATTTTTCATAAGGAAAGATTTGAGTTTGTAGCCAAATTTCGAAAATAAAAACAAATAATTCCATTTTTCATAAGGAAAGATTTGAGTTTGTAGCCAAATTTCGAAAATAAAAACAAGCTTTTGAAAATGACTTTTTTTAGTTTTCAAAACTTTGCCTGATTTTTAAAATACACGTAAAAATAAATAAGAAAACATGAAAATTCTTAATTTAGAGAACCAAAAAAATCTAGTATTTTTTTTAAAAAAAAACTTATGGCTTTCCATGAATAATTTGTCGTGAGACGACTTCTAGCTGTGTAGCCAGTTCTATAGCAATAAATTTTGTGTAAAGCTAATTTTGCCAAAAACACTCGGCTGTTGTAAATCAATTTTCTGATCGACTTTCTACTTTTTGTCCCTGAAAAAAGGATTTTCTATGGACCAAAAAGAAGAAATAAACCATTGCAAAAAGAATGGCGGGGGGAAGGGGAAAACAGCAAAAACCAAAATGTTAAACTACAAATTTGTTTTTATTCATATCTCTCTTTCTATTTTATGTTTAATAGATCCATAAACTATAAAGATATCTAATAGATTTTAGAACTTTATTTTTTGAGTTCACAATAGATTTTAGGGGTGAAGATAAAAGACCGAAATCCGAGAATTGGTCTATTTTTCGTTCCTTTCGATCAAGCGTCAGTCTTTCAATTTTGTGTCTAATAAGTCAAGAATTGGTTATATACAAAATTGAAAGTTCAAAAACGTATATCACTAAACTTTCCATTTTGTTTTTGAATAGGTCCTTGATATATTTAAAATTTGTAAAAAATTTAAAAATATCAAATAAATCAAAGATTTATTAGATACAAAATTAAAAGTTCAGAAACCTAAATAAAAAAAACAAATAGATATAAACCTACCATTTTATTCAACCCAACCAGAATAATACAAGGGAGTCTAAAAAAAATGGTCTAAACAGAAAGATTTCCAGCTAATGCGTCCTGCACCGGCTACACCAATAGAATACAGAAACTATAATCTCAAAGCCTAGACCTTTTCAAGACGTGTTTGAAAATGCCTTTTCAATCGAATATAGACCGTAATGTTTCTGAGTTTTGACACAAAAACACTTTTCTCTACATTTAAATACCATAAAGAAGGTAGGGAAAAAAAATCTTCAATTTCATCCCAAAGAACCTTAAACTTTTGTCTGTTTTACCTTACGCCCAATTTCTGCTAAAAGCGTAAAAATTTCAAAATTCATTAATTTTGACAAAAATCCAACCTCACATAAAACATTAAGTCCGATTTCGACAATTGAATGAAATCAATGAAATCTTTCAAAATTCTACTCTAATGTCATTTTTCAAGCCTTACTAATTTCATATTCCACATATTTTATATCAATTATCTGTACATGAGAATACTGTCATTTATGATGTTTCAAATGAAAGTCTATCCGTTAAAAATTTTGGAATGATTATTTAACTTTAAGATAAATATTGCAATAATTATTGAAATGGTGTAATTTGATGAAATTGAAATTTTAGACTAAAAAATGGTTTGATTTTGCCAAAGTTCGAGGTAAAAATTATTTTTTTCCCCAAATTCATATGGTCCAAAAGTACTTTTCAAATACGGGAAAAAAATATTGTGAACCCACCATTCTTCTTTAAAAAAAAACTACCGTACAAGTTTAGTTCCACCACTATTCTTAAAAAATTACCGTACAAGATTAGTCCCAGTTATATAATATGTTACTAAACTTTTAATTTTAAAAGTGTCAAAAGAGTCCTTAAACATTCAATTTTATACCAGGCATTCTTTAAATTCACAAGTCAAATCTCCAATTTTTTAATTTTGTATTAAAACACCAATGAATTTAACAAAATATCTAAAAGATCAACAACGTTTTGACCCCAATATAGAAATTAAAAAACATATTAGACATTTTTAAAGTTAACAAATCTATTAGACACAAAATTGAACATTTAGGTCCCGTATGATAATTATTTGATTTTTAAAAATTGTGCCAATTTATTTACAATAGGGTTTATCCATCTTAAGAAAACATTTGAATTTTTAGTCAAATTCCAATGCAAATTTTTAGTTTTTAAAATTTGACTTGGATTTTGAAATATTTGTAAAAGTAGATATCAAAAGAAAAAATCTCATAGGTGGGGAAGTAGTGTTAATAAGCTTAATTTTCAAAAACATAGTTTTTTATTGTTTCTTTTAAATTGTATTTGTTTTCTCATAATTCTTTTACCATGATTTCATCTTTTTAAAAAAATAAAAAATAGATTCTTAGCCAAATTCAAAAAACAAAAGCGAGTTCTTAAAGCTTTGTTGAATAATCATTTGTTTTCTCAAAATTTCTTTACAAATCATTTCAATTCCTAACTCTTTTTAAATTTTTTAAAACATTGTTTGGGTTTTGAAAACATGAGTAAAATATAGGTTACAAAGTAAAGAAATATACTTGTGACAATAATATTTGTATGCTTGATTTTTAGAAATCAAATAGTTATCAAATAGGGTCTATAAACTATTTGTTTTTAAGTTTCCCTTGAATTTCTAAATTATACGTAAAAAAACACATCCAGGAAACTCGTTGCAGAGGCACTACACTCGATAAACAACCTACTGTATGATAGATCTATAAAATATTTGGAAATCTAAGCCAAGAAGCAATAAGAATGGAGCATAATTTGAAATTAAAACAAAAGTTTCAAGATCTCTAATAAAGCATACCTGTTAAAGTTAAACTAATAGATAGTAAATTCAGAGGAATTTTCAAAGACGCGATACATTAAGTCCTGCAAATTAATTGAAATCCGTGCAAGTTAGCCTAAAGTCCCAAATACTTGATAGTTAAAAGTTAAAACAATATGCAAGTGTCGAGGATAAACAACAAAGCTTATAATAAATTGCATATATAAGGCCAAACACTGATAAGCTTGGGCAAAAAGTATGGTAATGAATAATGGTTAAGAAATTAACAAAGCAAGGTTATTGGTAAGGAGCCCTATTTTCCTTCTAATTTATTATTTGCCCACAAACTTTTCCTCTACACAATTATGTTGGCTTTGTCATGATGGAGGGTAATAGTGCAATCCCAATCAAACGACACTCAACATCGTATATTTAATGGAAGAAGAGAAAGAGGTGTTCTATTGGAGAGTTCTCCATGGGTTGATTTTAAACCTCCGTAATTTTATTTTTAACTTTCATTCAAAAGTTTGGACGAGATAATTGTTTTTAATTGTACAACTATGAACTTTTCATTTTCTAACCATCGTGAGACTTTGATTATATTTTTAACATGCTTAGCCTAGTTTAATATGTTTAGCACCAAGACGATAATAGGTTGTCCAAAAGAAATGAGTTCTACCCATTAGTTTCACTAGGGACGGTACATATATTAGTAATTTAGTTATAATGTACTCTCCTTTTGGTTCTTAAAATTAATTTTTTTCCTACACCTCAAACACTTAGTCCTGAATTTTATTAGTTAAATTACAAATTTAAGTCTTGAACTTTTAGATTTGTGTTTAATAGATCATTTATTAAAAAATTATCTAATAAAATTATAAATGATTGATAGGTCTCTAAACTTTTGATTACATTTCTAATGGCTATATTTTAGCCTAAAATAATGTCTTCTAAGTTTATCGTAATTTGCTCCTGCATCTATTACGCTTTTAAACGCGAAAACAATTCAAAAACATACCTTTATCGTACCTTATGTAGATTGCAGTTTTCCCTTGCTGCACAAAAATAAGAACTACCGCGGCTAGCACTTCACAAGCAATAAGCACCTTGACACATTTATACAAATCAGAGGTTAGATAGAAGATGTAATGCACCGGGGATCCGATTCAGATTTAAAAAAAAACTGAGGCAATATGTTGATTGAAGTAGAATACAAAATAAATTCCATTTCAGTAGTAGATTGAGAATACCTGACTAGTTGAAAATTCAAAAGAAAAATTGTCCCCAATGGATTTGGTTGTTGGAAGAACACCATACCCATCTGGTAAAATCCCTTCTCCCACTGTGCAAAACTGAAAAGTTCAGTATTACAAAACCTTCAACAAAAATTTCATCGAATCCTCTGAAAATTATCCTCCACAAAATTTTCTTCTACATCAGTAAAAAAAATCTTTCCAAACAAAATAAAATTTCATCTTCTTCTTCAAAGTAACTAGTAAATGCCAAAAAGAATTCCTTCTCTATAGTTTTGGGCAGTGCACCATCATTGCCATCATCAAAATATGAAACAAACCCAAGGAAATCTTCTTCTCTCATGAGTTTGTCCATTGTCCGGGAAGTTTCAACACCAGAATTATTCACCAAAATCTTCTATTGTCAAGATGTTTGAACTCCTCTGTTGGTTAATGGAAATGTCTCCCAATTGATAATTCTACCAATTTTGTCTCTTTCTGAATACTTTCTTGAACAATACAAGCTTCAAATTCTTGTGAATTGATGTTCATCAAATGGATTTGATCAGTTCAAAGTTAAAAACGGTACAAAGGGATGTGGGTTGAATGGCATGTTGATTCTTGATTGAGTTTGTCCATTCAATCGAGTTCTTGATTTACAGAAATCTTCTGAATACCCACTTCCTCGCAAACAATACTATCTAATACTAAAATGATGTAGCCTCAACAAAGGGGAGAATTCTCCAAGAACTCCATTGAAGGGAGTTCATTATGATTCAAAACTGTTCAATACAAGAAGTTAGCCTTCAAAAAAAAAAAAAAAACTAAACTAAACTAAACTTAACTAAAAGAACTTAACTGAAACTACTAAACTAACACACTAGATCAATCTCATACTAAAATGCTAGACCTCTAGAAATTTGCATTTAACATACTGTCTCAAGATTTCGATTCCATGAGCTCAGGATAAATCAAAATCTTTGCAGCTCTGTTAATCAAGCATTAACACTGTTAATTATACATATCCCTTACCGGGTCTATTGAGCTATACATAGTACAGCCTGCGTGGCTACATTCTCATGGTTCACAAATCACATGTCAACAGCTTATGCAAAATAAGTTAACTAGCTTTGGCACTTCAAACCATCAATAAAACCAAAGGAAACATGTAACTATGACGCTGCCAAAATTTAACTGGAGAAATCTTTTGATATCATTTACTGTGGACTATCAAGAAGCGTAGCATGTTGTGGAATAATAAGACAAGGTAACATGGCTTTATGATACAACCAACAAAAACTCTGATGCAAAACCTGATTGGCAGATGCAAAAAGTTTGAACTAAAATAAAAAATATAGAAGTGGGATGCATAAGACAGATAATATCATTTGGAAGAAAAGTTAATTGAGATTTGTGATGAAGTAGAAAAGGATAATACTTCTCTAACACAAGGAATTGCCCCCAAAGTAGAATCGGCCAAATTTTATAAACCAGAAGCTTTTCATATGGACGTTTAGGCACATTATTCTGCGATTTTCTGTATCCTAAATGAAACCTTCGAGTACTTCGATTCTTCATTGTGTTAAGTTAATACCTCCATTCTCTATACCGTGTACATGCTGTCTAATTTATACAATAATTAAAACTTCCATTCTACAATTTTAATTCATCCTCTGATTCGTATCAGTAATCGATATATTCCTTCTCATGAATCAAACTAAAAAACTAGCCTACGTGTGAGAGTGTTGATAAAAGGTGTTTTGGCCTAATACTCCAATAGATCAAAAACACAAAAGCAATGTAAATTTATTCCCCGTATCTCACCTTTTCTTTTTACGAATCATTACACTTCTAATAGATTGCTCGTTCATATTCAGTTCCCCGATATGTAACTCGGACTAATAATCGTGGACTTAAAACGATAAGAAACATTCTTAACTATATTATACACTTTGAAACCAGTAAAAAGGAGACTATTCGTCGTTTCCAAAATAAACCTGAAACCACAGTTGCAGAATTCACAATGTTGATACAAACTAACGATCAGATATTTGTTTTGCAGAGAAATCAAGAATCAAATGAGTAAAAATTCAACGCAAACGCGTACCATAGGAACGTGTTGAACAAGTTATAAGAGCGTCCGCCGATTTAACCATCTCCGAGAATTTCTTATTAAGCAACAAGTTCAATCTCGATCGGAAATTTGCCCGGCGCGAAGCACGGCTGTATTGAACTAGTTCCTGTTCATCCAATCGATTCGAGTTAAACTGATCGCTGAAATCACAAAATCAAATGGAATGGAAGAAGAGAGTAACAATACCGAAACGGACAGTTGGCGGTTTTTGTGCTGCAAGAGATATTGGATGGTTCATTCATCATTGCCCTTTTTTTCCGCGCGAAGGCGTTGGTTCGAAGACAATGGATCTGGACCGTCAATTTGGACCACCGAGATCATAGCCGCTTATTCGGACGATGGAACCCGCCTTCTTAAACGGACTCCAACAACATTATTGATTAGTCCTTCCTATCCTACTTAAGTCGGACCCGATATCCGGTTCATATGCTAAGGGTCTACGACATACATGCTGTCTCTAATTTCATATGTTGGAACTAAAAAAATTGATATCCAGTTTTGGTCTTGTATTTTTAAAAAATTGAACCTTCTTTCTTTCATTAGTTTTTTTCTATCAAAATTTTGCATATATTACACTTTAATATATTTATTGAAATACTGTCATATATTTGTATTAAATAATTTTCATACAGGAAATTTGTATGGTTTTTGTAAATATGGATTAAAATGATCACCTTTTAAAAATACATGATTTAAATATTCGAAATTATAAGGATTAAAATAGACATTTTAAAAGTACAAAACCATAAAATAACCAAACCGAACCAATCAAATTCTCAACTTTTGAAGAGATTGAATCGAGGATACCAAAAAGTTTTAAATAACCAGATTTAACTTGATTTGGCTTGGTTTCTCAATTTGTGGCTCTGTTTTACCTATTTTTGTTTTCTTAAAAAATATTTAAAATTGTACAAATCAGAATTTGAACTTGAGATTTGAAGGGAGCTGATGACATGCTAACTACGACACCAGAAGGTTTTTTTGTGATTTGATCTGACTTTTACTATACATATTATAAAAAGTACAAAATTTGAGAGGAGCTCGAGCCCCCAGGGCCTATGGTAAATCCGCCTCTAAGTCTACTTTATTTGGACTTTTTTGTCCTTAGGATATGAACTTAATTTCTACTTATTGAGATTTCAAAACTACATTTAGTCATTAAGATTTAAATTTAGTCTTTGACGTTTTAAAAATCACATGTCATATGTCTCCAAAATATGAATTTAATTTCTAATTAGTTTTTATGGTTTGAAATTTGTTTTTAAATGGTTTTTAGTAGACTTGATATTAGTTTTTAACCTAACGGAATGATGACATGATATGCTTACTAAACTTTGATGACATGTATTTTTAAAATGAGTGGATTATATATATAGCTTTTTCTTCTTAGGGACCAAATGAAAACTAATTTCAAATTTAATGAACCAATTAGAATCAATTTCAAACTTTGTGAATAAAATTATAAACAAAATTTAAATGTTATTGACTAAACAATATCACTTTTGAAATTTCGATGATCAAATAGAAATTAAATTCAAATCTCAATTTTCAAGGCCTCGTTTTCTTAATTTGATGACTATTTTGTTTTATGTTCCTCACTATTTTTTTTTTTTTTTTGTAAGTTTTTCACATTCTCTAAAAATATATTTGAATTCAAATCAAATTTTAAAAACAAATTCAAGTTTTTAATAACTATTTTTTTAGTTTTTAAATTTTAGCTTGGTTTTTAAAAATATTTTCAAAATAGGTAATAAAAACAAGAAAACTATAGATGGAAGTAGTACTAATAAACTTAATTTTCAAAATCAGAAAAAATAAAATAAAATGATTATCAAACGAGACTAAAAAATATTAGTTACAAAAACTGAAAGATCAAATAGAAACTAAGTTAAAATTACATAAACAAGAGTGTATACTACCCTAAAAATTATGGGTGTGTGACTTGCAAGTCAAAATCGAAAATCACAACTAAACTAAGCTTAACTCCGCAAAAATCAACATATATCATCGACTAATAGTACAAAAATTTATATCCTTCTACCCTAATTATTTTTTAACTAAAAAAACAACACATGAAAATATTGGATCCCAATTGATAACATTTGATTTTTGGTTTTTTGAAATTGTGTTTATTTCCTAATCAATTTTCTACGATGTGTTTCATATATCTTAACAAATAATTTGGATTCTTAACTAAATTTTTAAAAAAAAAAAAAAAAAAAAACTAATTCTCTAAACTTGACTTATATGTAAAAAAATCAATATTAAATTATTAAAATCCATAAAAAAAATTATTTATAGGTTTAATTTTTAAAAACCAACAATAAAAAACTAAATACTGAACCAAAATAATTTGATTTCTGTTTTATTTGCTCCCGTCCACAGCCACTGCCAAAGCCAAACAGAAAGGGCTGAATCATGCCGGGCCATCGCATTCCATTTGTCATGTTCCAACCAACGACATATATTCATTTTTTAATATAAGTTATATAACATATAATATTAAAAAAAATCCTTATATATATAGAGAATGATTTCGCAATTATGTTACGTATAAAGTATAATGGAACAAAACAGACCATTTGGCTACGATGCTTATCCACCATCGTTTTAATCCGAAATAAAATAAAGGCTGTATATATTTTTTTAATTCAAACAAGAAAGGAGGCCTAAATTTGAACCACAAACATCTTAAAATGCGATTGATTTTTTAATTCCTTGAGCTTTATTCCAATTAACTTTTTATTTTTTCTTAACTTTTGTGTGAGTTTTAATAATCAAATTTAAAAAAAAAACATTGTATCTATATACTCCAATCTTGAACTAAAATTTATTTTTTAAATATATATATATATATACCACAATAAACCTATTAAGGATTTGATAGACTTGAAAGTTTAACTAAATGCTTGTAATAATAGATTTTGAGAAAAAATTGTTATTATATTAAGAATCTTATAAGATTTTCGTCGAAACAAGTTATGTTGGTATATATTCTAATAGTATGTATTATGATATATTATTTAATAAAGTATTTTAAATTAAATAAAATTAATAATTTGTTTGAGAAAAAATTAATATAAATTAGTTGATCGTGATTAATGAATGAATAGTTTTAGTTGAATAACAAATTTTAATTATTAAAAAAATAAATACTCGTAATAAGTTATTTTAATTAATTAAACATTTACTTGATTACTATTGACGTTTGTAATAATACTCCAACATTAGTATAGTTCAACTGACATAAAAATTAAGAAGAAAATTTGTGTTTTTAAGGAGTTAAAAAAAAACCAATACTTAGCTACACATTGATGTAGTGATGTGTAGGGATGAGCATAGATCAGTCGGGGTCGGTTTTCGACTCCAACGACGTTGAAATGACCATATGGTCCGCTCATTTTTTTCACCTAAAGCTTAAACCGACCGAACCGACTTCGGTTTAGTTAGAGGGCAAAACTGATTCCAATTGACCACCTCTCTAAAATCGTTCGACTGACATTGATTCGGTCAATTTTTTGGTCGGTCACATAAGTTTTCAGGCTTCATTTGTTCACTCATATCGATGTGTAGATATCTTCTAGCTACGAGAGAGAAATGTAGCAAATGTGAGGCATTGAAAAAAAATTATCTCCTACCTATCAAAACTTTAATAGTTGTATATGGGAAGATACTTACCCGTGTAGCTAATTAATGTTTGATATTAAAAGGAAAAAACTACTTACACAGAATTAAAATATACATATATATATATATATATAAATCTTTTATTTTTTTGAAAAATCATTTAAGGTTATATATAATATAAGCAAAATTCTTTTATTTTTTTTTTGAGAAATCATTTAAGGTTAAAATATAATTAAGTCTCCTAATCTTGAAAACTTAGGTGGGTACCTTTTCCTTTTTTCCCATCTAATTGAATTAAAAGGCAATATGCATCATTTGGGTATCCATTTAATTTGATTGCAACTGCATAAAGTATATAACTGTACTATTTTGAGGAACAATAATATAGTCTTACATGATATTTCCAAGCCCAAGGATATACATAGGCTTTGTTCCAAATAACATAATAAACATTATTTACTCTTTTCTTTTTTTATCTTTCAATTTGACTTCAATTTGTGGTATAAATTATAAACACTCATGCATGACAATGGCACTCTTTTCTCAAGTAAAATTATGATTTCACCCTAGGGCAAATCGAATAAGGAAAGTGGAGGCAACCAGCTCTTAACAACATTTTTCAACCAAAATAATTTTTAGTTCTACTCCTATTTCAACCATTGTATATATTAATGGTATAGTATTGAGTTTGAAATTTTTTTTGACTCTTTTTCTTCTTTCTTCTTTTTTTTTTCTTTTTAATTTACTTCTAAGAAAGTTTTGAAATTACAACCGATTTCTAAAAACTTGATATGTATGTGTTGTTTTATTTTAAAATTTTGACAGCAATTTTAAAGATGTTTTCTAAAGAGTAGAACTCCTAAAAAAAACACACGCATTTTTTTTTTTTTGAAAATTTTCTCAAATCACCCTTAAACTATGAGATCGGTTACGATCTCACTTTTGAAATTTGAATTTAATCAATCAATCCCCTAAACTTGGTTAAGTGTTGCAATCAGTCCATAATTTTATTAAGTGTTGCAAACTTTGTTAAGTCAAGGAGTTGATTGCAACACTTAACAAAGTTTAAGAGTTAATTGAATATCAAATTCAAAATTTAAGGGTGTGGTTGCAATAGTTAACAAAGTTCAAAGAGTTGATCAATCAAATTCAAAATTTAAAAGTGTAATGATAACAAATCTCATAGTTTAGGGGTTGTTTGTATAATTTTTCCTAATTTTTTTTCATAAGCTTAATTTTCAGAAATGAAAAAAAAAAACATATTACCAAATTTTATTTACGGTATTTCATTAAATATGATATTAAGAAATATAAAAACGACAAATAAAAAATATAATTAGGAATTTCACCTGAAATAAAAGTTCCCTCCCAACAAATTTAACTAATTATTATTCTGTTAAATTACAAGTTCAACCTTTAAATTTTTAAATTGGTGTGAAATAGGTATTTAAACTTTAAATAAATATTTTAAAAGTCTCTAAACTATAATTTTGTTTCTAATCGGTTCATATACTTTAAATTAATACATCTAATAAATTGTTAAACTTTTTAAATTTTTATGACCTTTAAATTTTGTATCTTATAGATCTTTGACTTATTTATCATTGTTGGGAGTGCGACCAAAGTCCCACATCAGCTATAGAAGGGAAAAATCATGGGTATATAAGTGAGGGATAGTATCTCCATTGGTATGAGGCATTTTGGGTGAAACCAAAATCAAAGCCATGAGGGTTTATGCCCAAAGTGGACAAGATCATACCAATGTGGAGATATGTGGAGGGTCGTTGTCCCTAACAGTGGTATCAGAGCCATGCCCCTGAGTCGTGATCGATAGAATTCCTTGGGTGCCGAACAAAGGAGTCGAGCCTTGAAGTGGGTTGGAGGCTTGAAGTGGGTTGGCGGTGTCCTCCGGGTATAGGAGTTGGCCAGGATAAGAGCTAGGCGGATGGATGACTATTTGAGAGGAGACTTGGTTGGTACTTTGTTCGAGGAGAGGATTGATAAGAGCTAGGCGGATGGATGACTATTTGAGGGGAGACTTGGTTGGTACTTTGTTCGAGGGGAGGATTGATAAGAGCTAGGCGGATGGATGACTATTTGAGGGGAGACTTGGTTGGTACTTTGTTCGAGGGGAGGATTGTTGGGAGTGCGACCAAAGTCCCACATCGGCTAGAGAAGGGGAAGATCATGAGTATATAAGTGAGGGATAGTATCTCCATTGGTATGAGGTCATGAGGGTTTATGCCCAAAGTGGACAATATCATACCAACATAGAGATATGTGGAGGGTCGTTGTACGTGAGTTATTATAACATGTGAAATCATATAATATTACTAAACTAATAAAAGTTTAGAATCTAAAATCTAACTCTCGACATTAATTAATATTCCTCATACTTAAAGATTCTAAATTTGTGCGCCAAACGACACCTAATTAAACCTAATTAAACCTAATTAAACCTTACTCTTCTAATAATTTATGACATGCTCCAATGTCAACTACTCAAGCGCATAGAAAGCCCGTGGCTGCTGCGTGACCAATTGTTAATGGCACGTGTTATGCCTTATCTCCAAATATGTCACATAATTCTGTTTATTAATCACAAATCAGAATCACTCTCTTGATGACACTATAATATTTGTCAACCAATTTATGAATTTAATAACACTCTGACGTTATTATTTTATCCAATAGGAACGCATCCAAGTTTATTGCATTTTTCTTCTCATCTAAATTCAACGTATTAGATGAGATGCTTGTATTCTATATATATGTAATACTGCGTAAGCTTTTTAGATATTTAATCGGAAAAAAATATTAGTTAAATTATAAGCTTAGTGATAGACTTTGATTAGTTTACTTATTTACTATTGTGCCAACTTGATATTCATATAATTATGATTTATTACGCGAGGAATAAAATGAAGAAAGAAGAGAAGGAGCAATTGCCTCTCTTTTAATAGCTATTTCATGTTTTTTCAGAGGCCAATCTACTTATTTTTTCAATTGTGGCCAACTCCACATTCATATAATTTATGATTTATTACCTTAAAGAAAAATAGAAAAAGAAAAATCTTAGGGCATGTTTGGTATGAAATCCAGATTCTATATTTGGTTTTTGGATTCATTGAATTTTGTAAATATGTGTTTAGCAGATGTGTTTTCGAAAATTGTTTTTGGATTTTGGGATCTACATATAGTAGAAACACTGAAAACAATATTTTTATGTTTTCATTGTATCCAGATTCTGAAATTAAAATTTTAAAATGCAAAATTATATTAAACAAAGATAAATTTTTTAATAAATACAATATTTCATATTATACACTTAATTTACTTTTGTTAAATTAAAATAGGTATAATAGAATTTATTATAAATTATATAATAATGTATTATAAAATGATAATTCTATACAACTTATAAAATCATGTTCATAAATTAACTAATAATGACTTATATTCAATCTAATAATTAGTTTTGCAATTACAACTAATTTCATGATCTAAAAATATGTATTATAGGACATACTTTATAAACAACGGCTTATAATGAAATCAAATTTATAAATCTGCTACTAAACACATATCTGAAAACATGAAGTATAACTCTGTTTTCATTGAATTTCTTGTTTTCAAATTGCTTACCAAACATGTTCTTAACTATTTCACCTATTTATTATTTTAGGAGGCTATTTTATCTATTTAACATTGTTCGAACTCAACATTTATATAATTTATGATTTATTACGGGAAGGACAAAATGAAAAAGAAAAAAAAGGAGTGAAGGTTTTAAAATTTTATTTCTAATTTATTCCTCTAAAGTTTTAAATTTGAAAGGTTATATATATAAAAAGAAAAATTAGAAAGTAAAAGTGTCACTTCCCGTAAACAATTTTTGGCTCTATAGTCCACCCCATGCCAAAGTATTTGCCACATGATTGTCAATGCAACTAAAACAACTTTGAGCTTTAAGCTTGTTTATAATTTTAAAAAAATATATGAAAATATAGGATTATTTTTATTAATAATGTTTTTTTAAAAACTTATTGGAAAAATAATGCTCTTTTCAAACTTTTTAGGAAAATAATGCTTTTTTTTTTTTCCGTGGATGAAGGTCGTCTCTTGAAGAGACGACCTTGTGCGCGTGGATGTAGGTCGTCTCTTCAAGAGACGACCTTTACCTTCACAGAATGAAAACATGGTCTTTGTTTATGTATTATTACACACAAGGTAAGTAATTAATTTGATTATTTTGTTAAGTAATTTTTAAATTTTATTATTTTGTTACGTAATTTTTAAATTTTATTATTTTGTTAAGTAATTTGAACTTTATAAGTATGTAAAATGTTTTGTAGGTGCAAATTTGTTAAAGTGATCAATTATTTAATTATTTGATGTAATGAAAGTTCGAATTTATAAATATAAAGAGTTAATTATACAAAACTAATAAAAGTTAAAAGTTCAACAATATCAAAAGTTCAATGTGTGTCACATGGTGGACGTCGTCTATTACGAGGAGGTTGTCGACGACGGCCTCTTGGAGCTTGATCGGGTTGGAGCAGCTTCATCCGATTGTTCATCTTGATCATCATCTTCTCCCACGTCGTGCGACATTGTGATGATGAGGGACCTGCCCCAGAATCTTGTATTCCTGGTGTGGGTATCATCATCATCGGAGTTGTAATATATTGACTAGCATCAAAAACATGTGCATCGACTCCGTGATCAACATCATCTGCCACAGGTCTGGGCAAGTGCTCCTCTCCTCCAATGTCATCTTGTTGAACGCGTCGTCTATGTCTAGGACCAGGAGGAGGAGCAATAGGAATGTTGTACATATTATGTAGTTGATCCAAATTGTTTTCTCCATGATCACATAGACGAAGAATCTCCATATTCTCTGTGAGTTCTCGAATCTCTCTGAAGCATGACCTCTTTGAATAATAAGCAAAAAATACTCAATATTTATAATAAATTTTATGTTAAAATATCTAAAAAAAATAAATAAAACTTATACCGCATTTCCATATGATGCTCCCTCATGAGTGATGTAACGCTTTGGTGATATTGTTATACCAATTTGAATAGTCTGGAGTGGTATCCCCGTAGGCATCAATTGGTGGAGCATCTGCTATGTGTTGTCTACGTAAATGCCATTGTTGTGAGTACGGTGCCAACACAATCGCCCAGTCTTGATGTCGAAGGTCTATACCATGTAGGTTTGGGTCTGTGTTGCACGCATCTGGGATAGCTTGTTTCAATCCAAACTGTCGCATCACTCGATTAGGTAGATGTCATTCTATAATATGGAAACAAACCAAATGGAGTCATCGAACGCCAAATGTCAACACCATTTGAACAAGAAGGTGGTAATGTGTCCATGATATTATTGTATGGCTCCCAAATCACCTAAAATACCAAATTAGAAATAATTAGTGCCTTGTAAAATAATTTAGAATATTAGCATTATACAATAATTAGTGCCTTGAAGAGACGACCTACATCCACGCGCACAAGGTCAGAGACGACCTACATCCACGGAAAAAAAAAGGCATTATTTTCCTAAAAAGTTTGAAAAAAGCATTATTTTTACAATAAGTTTTAAAATAAACATTATTAATAAAAATTATCCTGAAAACATATATCCCATAACTTAAATTTCATCGGACTTTCACATAATTAAGGGTCTGTTTGGTATGCAATTCAGATCATGTTTTATGTTTTAAGATTCACTGAATTCAGTGAATATGTGTTTGACAGATGAGTTTTTGAAAATTGTTTTCGGATTCTGTGATCCAAATGGTAGAAATTCTGAAAATAACATTTTTATGTGTTTATTGTATCTCGATTCTGAATTTAAAATTTTAAAAATGCAGAATTATATTAAATAAAGATAAAAATCTTAATAAATACAATATTTCAGGTTATAAACTCAATTTACTGTATAATATAATATATTATAAATTATATAATATTATATTATAAAAATAATAATTCTATAAAATTTATAAAAATCAGGTTCATAAATTAATTAATAATGACTTATATTCAATCTAATAATTAGTTTTGCAACTACAACTAATTTCATGATCTATAAATATGTTATAGAACACACTTTAAACAATTGTTTAGAATGGAATCAAATTTCTAAATCTACTACCAAACACATAACTGAAAACATTAAATACAACTCCGTTTTCATTAAATTCCTTCTTTTCCGATTACTTACCAAACATGCCCTAACCTTTTCATAAATTTCTTTGAAATCACATCAATATCATGGAACATCCCATATTCTTTAAAAATGGAATATTCAGTGTTGTAATAATATACCATAATATCCTTTAATCTCGAAAGTATATATCACCGTTTGAAGCACAAGATAAAATACCATATGGACTATAATGAAAAGAAAAGGAAAAAAAAAAAATCAATTTCATTAAAAAAAAAATCTACCATTATATCTAAGATGCAATCCATGACTAAATCTAGATGAACATTGCCAAGACAAGAAAGAAGAAATCTAAACGAAAGCAAAACCACATTAAAGCTATTTTTTCAACTCTCTGTCTCAGTTCAATACTTCAACAAACTTTAAACAATCAGCTATATATATTTATTTATATACTAGAGAGAGAATAATAATAATTGTTCTTTCAAGGATTGGAGGCATGAAACATGTCTATGTGTATTTTGAAGCTTCAAATAAACAAATAAGTAAGATGGTCACGATGATTGGACTCGTCAAGTATCATTTATGCGTAATTTAAGATAGTATTCTCTACCAGAATACATATTTTGTATTTTGTCATGCCAATAGCAATTTTCATGCAAACTCATCAGAGTTTGAAAATAACAAAAAAAATAAAAAAATAAAAAAGTATTTTTTTTTTTAAAAAAAAGGGGGTAAAAGAACATATTAATTACCTTGGGAAAAAACTAACTTTAGAATGTTTTTGGCAGTGATGGATCAAAGAGCACTAAAAAACAATTCATCTACCTAATAAATAATAATTAAGAAAAACTTTAATAAAAAGTATTTAATGACCAACCCGCTTTGATATTTTGGTTTTATTACACTTAATTAAACTTAGGTGTGGGTAACCATTCGTAAAGTTTAAACTTATTCTTTTAAATCAATACCTTTTAATTTTTTACGTCTCAAATAACTATTAGACACAAGTTCACAATGATTTATACTAATAAGTTTATAATCAAAATTACTTCTACTAAAGTACATTCAATCACACATATTTTCTAATGTCAACAACTCAAACAAAATAAATCTATTTATGATATGGATTCATATTTGAATAAAATCTATCTTTTCTTTTTTGAAAAAAAATATATGGTTCTTTTAGATATCTCATTCAATTGCCAATTTGAATTTAACTCAACTAATACATTATCTTTGACCATGAAGTTAAATGTTTGAATTAATCTCCACTCAGCTTACATGTAGTTGAACTGAAAAAAAAATATATCATATTCCATCCACGAAGTTTTAAACTTGAACAAATAGTAAATTTAATATTTTATTCAAGTTAAATCAATTTTTGCTCCCAACACAACAAAATTCGTTGGGAGAAACAAGAACTGGGATATGCTTATTGTTTGGGGTGTGAGTTATAAAAACTTGGGGAATACTTTGCACCCTAAAACAGAATATTATAACAACATTTTTATGTAGTTGCACCCCTCCACATATCTTCACGTTGATATGATATTGTCCACTTTGACCATGAGTCATCATGGTTTTACTTTTGGTTTCACCCAAAAGATCTCATACTAATGGAGATAAATGTCTCTCACTTATATAACCATGATTTCCCCCTTATTTAGCCGATATGGGACTTCGGTCGCACTCCCAACATGGTATACTCTAGTGAAATTGTTTCATACATTTTTAGTCAGATGGACAATATCTTATATAATAGCAGAAGTGGCAAAAAAGAAAGTCTAATTGTGGGTGTGTCATCAATTTTTTGAAAATTGCAGGTGTATCAACGATTTTGCAAAATGTCAAATATGGCCTTCACACTTAATTCTCGTGTTTCCAATATGACGTCTATCAATAGTCTATTAGGGGTATATCATTGGTGATAAATCGTTGATATATTCATGATACACCTAATATAAATTATATTAGTTATATACTACACTAGAATACTTTATTTAAGTGTATTATTTAAATATATCAATGTAATTAAATTCATAATAATTAATATATCAAGAGTACATCAAAATTTAGTGAATATGAAATACGTCAAGAGTATCACAATGATTTATATTCAGTATATCAGGTATATCTAATGTAAAGTCTATTATCGATAAACTACTAATATACTATTAGATATATCAGTAAAATGAGATATACTTAATATAAAGTATATGAATGGTAAATAATTGTATACCTTATTTTAATTTTTTACTTTATTTATCATTTCGTGTCACTAATTTTTTGTTGACACACTATATCCATAGTGAATAAATGATATTGTATTCATCACTTAAACGGTAAAGAAACATATCATTGATATACTACTGATATATATGCTCGGTGTTAGCTATATTAATATAATATATCAAATATGCAGAATAACAAAATATAAGTTGATTGATATATCAAATGTAATATATTAGATATACTATTGATATACCAAATATATAGTACTATTGATATATTTGTTGTATACTACTAAAGGCAAAACTAGAATAATTAAAAAATAAAGATTTGATTTTTAATTTTTTACTATATATACAAATCTCAAAAAATCATATCTAAATTTATAAATATCCTAATATTTTTGTTTGCTACAATCACAATTCCCTATATAATACCTAAATGGAATACGATTACATTTACTTTTTAGCGTATTCCATGGTATTAATTTCACTACTTATTCAATATTATAATTTAAATCGATTGAATTAAAATTTTAATGTTAAATTGACTCGAGTATAAAACTAGAACTTCCCCTCTTCGGTGAAAAAAAAATCCTCTTTTTTTCCTCGCTAATTGTTTATTGATAAACTTAAATAAGTTGTTAAGTGATTTTATTCCTGGTATTAAATTTTCATTTTCACATATTTAAAAATTCAATATCTACATAGAGTGAGTCAATATTTCATAGTATCGTAAAATATAAAAAGATAGCAACAAAATGTTAATGGTGAATATAATGTATATGATAAGCATTTTAATTCATTTAAAAATTGTAGAATGTTTTTTTATTAATTTAAATATATTTTTAATTTTTTTTATTTTATAAGTTTTTTTTGGAATATTCATCGACATCGACATCTTATTGATATTTTCATCAACATATCCATAAATTTGAGACCTTTAACATTTCTATCTACATCGCTATTTTTTATTAGGTTTTTCAAATGTCGTTATCATGTAAGAGTGTAATCAATTTTCTAAAATAAGCCCTATTGACAATAAACAAATACACCCCATTTTAACATTACAACATCATATAGTATAATAATGTGTGAATACATATAATATAAGGTAGCTTGAAACAGTACGTTTTGGATATTAGTAGTGTACAACACCAAAATTAAAGTGGGTGAGTGGTGACTTACGGTTTATCAAATTAAAAAAAAAAAAAGGCATATTCTTCAATCCAAAAGAGAAGTCAATAGTTTCGATTATTTAATATATCGAAGGCCAAAAGTAATTTTCATTTTAATGAGGGAAGGGTAAGAAAAGCGACATGTCGTTTTCTTTGGCCAGAGAAGAGGCACTTGCACATGGCACGAGGAGCGATGGGAGAATGAAACTTGTTCGAGATTTTAATCATCAATGTTGATAAATAATTTTTTTTAAAAAAAAAATCGATAAAATTATAGGTAAAATATCGATTATTGTTGATTTTTTTTTAAAAAAAAATAATGGAAATTTTTAAAAAATTATATATAAGCATCTCACAATTTTACCAAAACTAGTCTGTACTTGCATGTTTTGCAAGTGGTTCTAACGTTGGACAATAATCATCAGGAGTGAGATTAAAGGATTATACAAAAATAATTTAAACTCATTTTGGTACTTGAAATTTTGAATTTTTTAATTTGAGTTCTTAATTTTTTTAAAATTATCAATTTTATTTCTGAATTTTTAAGTTAGTTTCATTTTGATTTCCCTTACTTTCAAAATATCACAAATTTTAGAGTCTAAAATAATGGTTAAAAAATGCAATTACTAATAAACAAATTTTTTAACCTTGAAAAAATATCTATTTTAAGGATAAACATACAAATTATCACATATGTTTTAAATATATATATATATACCCATCGTCACAATGATTAATAACTTTTTTTTTAGAAAACTAAAATATTTATCCCATTTTAGAGGTGAAGCTATTAGAAAATTAAATAAATAAATAAAATCAAATGTATAATTACACCCATAAAAAATGTTTTTTATGTGTTTATTTATTTTATAAAAATAAAGGATAAAATAAAAAGAATGCAAACAATAAAGTGCAAAAAAAAAAATTTAAAAAAAAACAATTATTTTTTTTAAATATACTAAATAAAAAAAAAAGAAAAAAAAATTCTTCCCAACAGTTTTTTAGATATGGTATTGATTAAAATTTCTCTTATCAGTTCTATATTTACATTATTGATATTTTATTTACTATTTTAGGTCAAATTATAATATTAATCTTTAAACTTTTAGATCTATGTCGTGTAATAGACCATTTCTAAACTTTATGAACATATTAAATACAAAGATAAAAAAAAGTAGAAATTAAACCTACACTTTTTGAAATTCAAAAATTTAAAAACACACAAGATTGAAAATTTATAAATTTATTAGACATTTTTTTAAGTTTAGAAACCTATCAAAACTATACATAAAAGTTCATCAACTAAACTTTTAAATTTATCTTATTTGTAAATTGGTTAAATTACATTTTTAGACCTTAAATTTAGAAGTTTATTTCTATTTGGGCATGAAATTTCAAAAATATCCAATATAATGTCTTTGTCAAGTTCGAAATTTTTAAAAATTAATTGATCTAATATATATAATTTGAATTTTGTGTTTAATGGAATCCAAAAATTTAAATTTTGTGTCAATAAATCTGTAAATTAAAAAAAAAATTGAAAGTTCATAAAATAAATATTAAAAATTCAGAAACTAAATAAAAAAAAACCTCAAAATTTATATACTAAATTTGTAATTTATCCTTTTAAATTTCAGTAACATTTTGTATAGAACTCAAACGAAAAGGAAAAAAAAAACTGTACAATAAGAATATGTTTAATTCTCTTTATTAATGTCAATATCTTCTTAGATATGTGGAAATATTTATGGAAAAACGGACACGTGGACTAGAATTTAATACAGACTGGACGGCTGGCCAAGCTGTCGTTATGCATAGTCAGCCACTGTATAAATACGTAAACTGCCGATTCAGTTAGATCGTCAAGTCGGCAAACGACACCGAAGAGAGAGAATAACTGGCAAGTCAGCAGAAAGAAGCACAGATGAGTACGGCGGCGATACCGTCTTTTGGCGGTGGCAGCAACCGCATAGCGGCGGAGAGGACGACGCCTCCGGCCAACGCCGTCAAGCTACCAAATCACCAAGGAGAACAAACCACAACCAATCAGGTCGCTCTCTAAGAAAAAAGTGAAAAAAAAATAATAATTTCTTTATTTTAAAATTTTTAATTTTAAGTTAATGTTGATGATTCAGAAACCTGGATGGAGAAAGTTTCTTTCACACGTTGGCCCTGGCTTCCTCGTCTCATTGGCTTACCTTGATCCTGGCAACTGTAAGCTTCTCCTTTGCTTCAAGGCCTAAAAAAAAAAAAAAACTTACCTGTAACAATACTTTCACCGGTGCAAAAATTTGAGTATAATCTAACAATACACTATATTAGAAATAAATAGAATATTTAGCAACGTGTAACTAATGTTTTCTCTCATACATATATATTGCTAATTTTGAGCATAAGGTTGCGATGTGCAATCTACTTCAATACTACCAAAAAAAATAAATAAATAAATAAATCAAATTATGTGGTGTTGGAGTGAGATGCACAACATCCAAGTGCAGTCTCTTTTTTTCGCTAATTTTAGTTTTTTAAAAATATTTTATTGATATCATTCTAAAGAAAATAATTTTAACAAAGTTCTAACCTGACAGGCTATATTGTGTCTTTTTGTTGATTTTCAGTGGAAACCGACTTGCAGGCTGGAGCTAATCATGGATATGAGGTAATCAAAATCAACAAATATACAGTAGAATTCTTCCCCAAAAAAAAAAAAAAAAAAGAAAAAACAAATATATAGTATAGAAAAAAAATCGACTTCATTATTTCAACAAAAAAGAAGAAAAGAGAGAGTGACTTCGAGGACAAAGAAGATAAGCAATTGTCCTCGTGAGTTTGTCTTTGATTCAAGAGATGTATAAATATAAGTTTAAATTTCAGTTTTTCCCCTTAATTTTACTCTTTTTATTTTTTAAAAAAATTAAATATATATATATATATATATATATAGAACACTAACTTAACTTTGTCAGGGAGGGATTTTAAAACTCTTAAAATTTTCCACTAGTAATGAAAAGAGGCCGACCAAATCGGCTGAATGAAGTGGGTTTGATTTTATCAACTCTGAGATTAAAAAAAAAAAAGAGTAGATAAATGAATTAAATATTATAATTTTTCTTTTTATAAAATGTTATTTCAATGGCTGGCAGCTTTTGTGGGTGGTGCTTATCGGATTAATATTTGCACTCATAATCCAATCCCTCGCTGCAAATCTCGGCGTAAGCACCGGTAAGTAAGAAGATTAGAGATTCACAAAATAATAATAATAATAATAATAATAATAATTAAGAAGATTAACCAACCACGCAAATATTTATGATTATTGAATTACTTCATTAATTAACAGTAATTACTATTTTCCTTTTTTCTTTTTTTTCAAAGGAAAACACCTTTCAGAAGTTTGCAAGGCCGAATATCCAAAATTTGTGAAGTACTGCCTTTGGTTGCTGGCTGAAGTTGCTGTAATAGCCGCCGATATTCCAGAAGGCAATTTATTATTATTATTATTATTATTATTATCACACTTTAATTAATCTTTTTTTCCTTTTTATTATTAACTCTCTCTCTTCTTTTTTTTTTTGACAATATTTTATTATTAACTCTCTAATTGATAGTGTTCGTTTTACTTGTTAGAATAAATAATCTGTCTTATATTTCTTTATATATTTTTGTGTTTGGTTGCAGTGATAGGAACGGCCTTTGCTCTGAATATTCTATTCCATATTCCAGTTTGGGCTGGAGTTCTTCTCACCGGTTTAAGCACCCTCTTGCTCCTTGGACTCCAGAGATATGGGGTAAATTATTTATTATTTCAACATTTGTCTCTTTAGTAATCCTCCAAAATTCTCACTTTTTCATATTACATAAATTTTGGATTTCAACTTTAATCCCCAAACTTTGCATTAAAATAAGGGGATTTTTTGATAATTCGTGACAAACTTTATGTTAGTATACTATATATTTTATATTACTATATATTAGTGGAATCTTTTTTTAATATTAATAAGATAAAAAATGGTGTATATTTTATCATATTAATAATATATTGATAATATGATAAATCGGTGATATATTTAATCAATTATAAAAAAAAATGATACACCAATGATTTACAATGAAAAATTATCATATCTATAAAAAAAAAATCATGTGGAGAATGACAACAAATTATTTTGCTACCTATTATAATTTCTCTTAAAAAATATTTTATTCTACATCATTAATTTATTATTAATCAGATAACCAGAATTAGATACATTTGGGAGTGAGTTCAAACTATGGTTAAAAAAAATGGTACTGAGGTAAGTTTTTCTCAAATAAATAAGTTTGGGAGTGAGTTCAAACCATGGTATAAATTATCTACTTAGGCACCGAATGAGTTATAATAACAGGGGTTAATAGTATGTGGATTATTACAATCTGTGAAATCATATAATATTATTTAAAATGTAGAGTAATATAATATGAGGTTATAATAATCTGTGTTTGAGGTGCATAATATTCCAAGTTATTATAATTTATGCCAAAAAGAGGCCCTTAAGATTTAAAATTCTTTTATTAATACAACCTTAAATCTCATCTTTTTTTAGTTCAACAATATTTTGAGAGTTGAGAGATTCAAACCTTTGTTCTGGACCGAAAATACATGCAAATCACGTTGAGATATGCTCACTTTAACACTTAACATTAAGATTTAAAATTATAGTGAAAATAATACAATAAATTTGAATATTTTAATTTTTAAAATTACAATTATAAAAACTTTTTTCGTATTTTCTTCCACTTCTTAGTTCAAATACTAAAATATATCTTATAAAATTACTAAAAACAAAAATGTACGGTTTAATTATCTATCAACCAAAAACTAATTTAATTATATCAATATTTCCATACATTTACTAATAGAAGGTTGAACTGAAACTGAAATAAACAAAAGCAAAAAAAAAAATAAAAATAAAAAATAAAAAACTTGAAGCCTAAGTTAAATAAACCCTTCGGTTATTTTGTTATTTAAGTGGAAGTTTTTATTTTAATTTGCAGGCGAGGAAGCTTGAATTGCTAATAGCAATACTGGTATTCGTAATGGCGGCGTGTTTCTTCGGGGAAATGAGCTATGTTAAGCCGCCGGCGACCGGCGTTTTAAAAGGAATGTTTGTGCCCAAACTCAACGGCCAGGGAGCCACCGGCGACGCCATTGCTCTCCTCGGCGCTCTCGTTATGCCGTACGATTTCTTTTATTTATTTATTTTTTTTAAATAGTTTTAAGTTTATAACATCAACCGACATGTCGGAACTAATTATATATATATATATATATATATATATATATATTTTTTTTTTTTTTTTCTGATTTTTTTAATATTTTGGAATTGAATTTGTGGAACAGGCACAATCTCTTTCTTCATTCGGCTCTCGTGCTCTCAAGGAAAGTGCCAAATTCCGTCCGTGGTATCAACGTATGTAAATTAAATCCTTTGATTAAAATAAATGGAATATAATATAAAATAATTATCCCTTTAAGAAAATGTCTCCTATGAAATATATATATATAACAATTATTTCAATATTCTTGAAGTTTCAGTGTCCTACTTTTATTAAAAAAAAAAAAAAAAGTTTCAGTGTCCTACTAAAAAGTAAAATAAATTACAATTATTTTATTTCGATTATATATTTCCATTAGTGGTACTTTTTTATGTCTTAAATTAAATTAGGTTTAAATTGATTTCTCTTTGAAGCAAGTTTAGAAAAAGTTTAAATGTTATTTTTATTGATCACTTTTTAAAATTACAATTGGACAAACGTTGTTGGAAATACAATGTCTTTGACAAGATTTAAATATTAAATAATAATATTTTTTAATTTTAATTTATATAATATTGATCAGTGGCAGGCCCAGAAACTAATGTTTGAGGGGCCGACAAATTATGTTAATAAATATAATAAAAAATTATCACCAAAAGGTCAGTCCAAACATACTCCACATTACGTTGATCTAAAAAAAGTTATTGGTAATAAGAATATGTAGGTACTCCGAAGACTTCCTAACTGAGTTTGATGAGTTTAACCGGTGAACTTTCAAGTTCTGGTCTTATATTAGATCTCTAAACTTTAAAAAGTATCTAATGAGTCTCTAAGTCTCTAAGCTTTCAACATCACTCAGAGTACATGCAGTATTTTTTAGATGATGTCGAGCGATCTTGAGCACAGTCACACAGGGTTATGAGAATGAGAGTAGTACCACCATGACAAAGTCCATTATGATTACTTTAAAGCGTATTGTATGTTTATTTATTATATATTTTTATTTTTAAAAAATAGTATATACTATAAGGTATTAAATTCAAAAATTTTGGGGGGTCATGCCCCTTGTCTCCATGTAGGTTCGCCCTTCAAATGAAGGCATTATTATTAATTAATAACTATTTTTCTAGAAATTGTAAATTTCAATCCTTGCCACTTTCTTTGAATTACTTAAGAAGAAAGTTCTCTTTTAAATTTGTTCATAACTTTTCTAAACGCCATTGTCATATTAAAAAATAAAAATCTAATGTACAATACTATTGATTGCACCTTATTCATTTCTTACTTTTTTTTACTATAAAATAATGACTCAACCAAATTCACATTCAAATTTGTCTAACGCTAACTAATTTTACTTGTCATTAAAAAAAAAATTACATCACTTCAATAAATAAAAATAAGAACAATTGATTTATAAGACATTCGTAGCATTTTTATAAATTCATTCCAATATCTAAATCATTACCCCATGTTTATACTCATAATTAGGATACTGATTCATTTAAACGCTTAAAAAGGTTTGGTATATACCATTTGTAAAAATAAGGAAAGAATCATAGAACTTTTTTTAAAAAAAAATCGTTTATATATATATATATATAATGAGAATGACGTTGAATAAGATGACATACATCTTTGGGAGAGACATCCCAACTGAATGTGTTTCGAAAGAAAGATAAGATGAAGAAAATAAAAAACCCCTTTTTTTGTAAATATTTTCAAAACGGTTAGTTTTTGCCGATTTTTTTTTCAAGACTTAATATTTTTTAAATAACTCTACCTTTTTTTTGAGAAATTAAATAACTCTACCTTCTTAATCATATTTGATTAACGATAAATGAAAAAGAAAAAAAAAAGATTGATTATTAAATAAAAATGGGATGAATGCAGGACGCATGCAGGTACTTCCTAATAGAGAGCGGATTTGCATTGTTCGTAGCGTTTTTAATAAACGTGGCCGTCATTTCAGTTTCCGGCACCGTTTGTACGGTCGGTAAAATCTCTCAATCCACCGCCGATCAGTGCTCCGATATTACCCTCAACTCCGCCTCCTTCCTCCTCCAGGTCCGCCGCCGCCGATTATCCATTTTTATATTTTATCTTTTCACACTCAAAACGCACCGTTTTGATCAATTTTTCATTTTAATTTTCAGAACGTTTTGGGAAAATCGAGCTCCACTATTTACGCCATTGCGTTGCTTGCCTCCGGACAAAGCTCCAGCATCACCGGCACTTATGCCGGGCAGTTCATCATGCAGGTATTTTATTTATTCAATGTTTTTTCTTTTTTAATTTCAATTTCAATTTTAGAAAACATATTTTTTGTATTTAAATATATAGGGATTTTTGGACCTGAAAATGAAAACATGGGCAAGGAACCTTATGACGAGGTCCATTGCCATTACGCCCAGTCTTATTGTCTCCATTATCGGTGGACCTCAAGGAGCTGGACGTCTAATCATTATTGCATCGGTTTGTTTTTTTTTTTTCCTTGACTTATATTTTTTTCATCTGTGCAATTTATCACTCGGAATTCTCTTGTCAATTTTACCCATTTATATTTTAAAATATTTCACTTTAGTTTCTCTCTCTTTTTTTTTTTTAATTATGTTGCATTATTGATTGAGTAATCACTGAGCTATCATATTGGTTCAATAAGAAGACAAAATTACTGTTGTACCTTTTTTTTTTTTAACTCAAGTCTTAGGCCCAGGTTTGAACTTCTTTGACATATTTGAGAGTGAGAGTGATTTATAAACTTACTTTTAATAATTCAAAATCAATTTTTATGGTATGAAACTTGCATTTAGAAGTGTAAAATCTCAAATATTAAATTGAATGATTAAGCACATGTTTCAGAGAGTAATTTAAACTTGACAAAAGTGATTTTAACCATTTAAAAATCATTCTCAAATATGCTCTAAATTGATGTTGTATTATAGTTTATCCTCATCAATGCCACCATAATAAATAAATTTAATTCTATTAAAAAATAATACATTAATAAGAATTCGGTGGGTTTACATTATTTTGATGTTGTGGCATAAAAAAAAAAAGTCAACTATTCATATTTTGATTTTTTTTATAAGACCCAAACCAAAATGCTTGGACTAAAATGGAATTTTAAAAAATATATAAACTAAAATGAAATTTCTAAAATGTATAAATATTAGATTCACTCAAATTAATTTAAAAGAGGAAAGAAAATAATGTAAATTGTAAGCATAGATAAAGTGATTAAATTATATAAGATCAATAAAAAAATCAAAGATTCGAATCATCTTCTCTACTTATTGAACAAAAAAAATCATAATAAAATAAAATGGACATAAATGATAAAGTATGAGGATTAAATACATGAATTAAGCTATTTTCATTTATATTTAATTTTTAATTTTTTTATAAATATTTATTTTCAAGATTGAGTCTAATGGATTAATGCGTAATTTCGCAGATGATTCTTTCCTTCGAACTCCCCTTCGCTCTAATTCCACTCCTCAAATTCAGTAGTAGCACCACCAAGATGGGCCCCCACAAGAATTCCATATACGTAAGCAACTTTCTTCCCTTTCTTTCAGTCGGCCCACAATACCAATATTGGGCCGGCCCATTAAAACGTTTAAATTTATTTGGGCTTTTTTCAGATCATTGTAATCTCATGGATATTGGGCCTTGCAATTATCGGAATCAACATCTATTATCTGAGTACGGGGTTCGTGGGCTGGCTAATCGACAACAATTTATCCAAAGTTGCAAATGTATTCATTGGGATCGTTGTATTTCCATTGATGGCCATTTATATTCTTGCTGTTATTTACCTAACGTTTCGAAAGGATAGGGTTGTGACTTTCATTGAGCCCGAAAAGCACGATCCTATGGCCCAAGCCCATATGGAAAGTGGGCTAAGTAATTCTTTTGGGCCTGGTGACGTTGCCCCCGTTCCGTTTAGAGAGGATTTGGCCCATATTCCACTTCCAGAGTAGTTGTCATTGTCCGGCCCAAATGGGCTTTGCGATCCTGGGCCTGTGTCCAACTTTCGGCTTATGGGCTTTAGTGTCACCGTGGCCCACTAATGTTCCTGTATTTTTGCTCATGCTTGTTTGGCTGCGGGCTATCCTGTAGAAATTTTGCTTACGTGTCATGTGTGCAATGTACTCCCAGAATCTTCTGATAATGTATGATTAAAATAACAAGAATAAAAAATTATAGATGAGATTTTATTTTCCTTGTAATCGAACCTTGGTTCATTCCCGACCTTTTCCACTTATGAAATTGAGAAGAGCTCAATTTAATACTTTGGTAGCATGCTCTCAAGTTAATTTCGACCAATTCAAATGTTTGGTAGCTTAATTGTCGAACTAAGACTTATTAGGTATAATATCGAAAAGTTTATGAATAAATTAAAAATATTTTAAACTAAAACGACTCATCGTAACTTTAAAAAATTACCATCCATTCGCAATGAAGAAAATTTAATCAATGATCTTAAATCATGTGATTTAAAGTTAAAGGGTTGATTTGAAATTCTTCGAGTCGTTTGTAACAAAAACAATTGACCCAAATGGAGATATATATTTTACAAAAACGATCCATTTGAATAGTACAAACCATCTCCCAAATTTTTCTAGTGGTGGAGGTTCATTTTACGGTAGCGAGCGAGAGTGTTTTTGGAGTGTTGATACTTATCGGGGATGGTTGTCGATGCTTTAACTAGTTAGACCCATAATTGCTATGAGGCCCTATCATTTTTCAGGTTGGAGATAGAGTTATTGATGATGCGACTGGTGAATAGTTCCTCATATGCTAGAGTCTCATATTTTATACTATCGAGTATGATTTAGAGTTGGTCGTGTATGTTTGTAAAGTTGTTAGTGCCTTTAACAAAAATTCATTTGGTGAGAGGATATGGTTGTTTGGTTGCCTTACTAATCTAGGGTATTCTCTATAGCAAATGCATAAAGTTGTTCCACCTCGTAGAAATATAGTTCTATAACACAGGTTGTTATAATTTGGGGCCAACATTCCAAAAAAAATCCCTTTATCCTTTGATTGGTGATTCTCTATCCTACGTTCTACTTATTATGTACATCGAGCTTGGAGTCGAGAGATCATTTGATTGTCCTTTCAGTGGAGCTATTTGGGCAAAGAATCTCAGTTGGGCTCACTTTTCTCATCAGATTACATACTGATCTATTAAATTAGTTTGAGTCTATCATGTTAACTCAGGTAAGTGTTAAGAGGAGTTACCTAGTGGGTGATATGCTCTACCATGTCTGGCGTGAGTGAAATTTACGATTACATGTGTCTGGGGCGCGTTCTCACGAGATCCTTCTTTTTATTGTTCATTTTGCTATTACGTCTCATTTTTTATGAGTTATCCCCCGAGACTGTTTTACTTTATTTGCCTTTGAGCTTTCTCTGTGCTTCTAGTGGGAGTTTTATACCCGGTTTCTCCTTTCTTTATTTTGTATTTCTTTGTCTTGACCCCGAGGTGTTATGATTTTGCTTTAGAAATATATTATTTTTGTTTATTAAAAAAAAAAAAAAAAAAATAAGAAAATTGGCATTTGCCCGTTGGAGCCTTGGAGGTCAATACTTCAACGGAATCGCCACTCTCCAACCCTCCAAATGCACTCATTCTCATCGAGACCCCTTCTAATGTCGAAGAGGCTCAGACCCACTCCACCCTCCACTCCCTCCGCCAAGCCGCCGTCATCGCCGCCGCCTCCTCCGACTCCTCAACCCTCCCATTCAAAGCCCACCACCGTCTCCATTCACTATTCATCCAACAACCCCCCAAAAACGCTAACCCTCCTCAATTCCCCATCATCCTCCAACTGGGTCCCCCTCAATCTCTCCAAATCAGACCTCTCTTTGCCTCTCACTTTCCCCACCGGCCAAACCTTCCGCTGGAAACAAACCGCCCCTCTTCACTTCACCGGCGTCGTTGCCTCTCATCTCATCTCTCTCAAGCACCTTCCAAACGGCGACGTTTCATATTGCCTTCACTCTTGTTCTACATCCTCCGTCGCCGCCGCCGCCAGATTGACCTTGCTTGACTTCCTTAACGCCGGCATCTCCCTCAGTGCCATTTGGGAGGTGTTCTCGGCGGCTGATCCGAGATTCGATGGCTTGGCTCGCCATTTGGAGGGTGCTCGAGTTCTCAGGCAAGACCCACTTGAGTGTTTGATTCAGTTTTTGTGTTCTTCGAATAACAATATTGGGAGAATCACGAAAATGGTGGATTATATCTCATCGCTAGGGAATTATTTGGGCAATGTTGGGGGCTTCGATTTCCATGAGTTCCCCTCTTTGGAGAGGCTGTCCTTGGTCTCTGAGGCTGAGCTTAGAGAGGCAGGTTTTGGTTACAGGTTAATCTCTCTATTATCTAGCTAACTTTCTCCTCTTAAACTAGCACTAAATCCAAAAGTCATTGGTTTGAATCTTTATTATGATTCATGAAATCTAAAACAAGCCCTATATGTTGGGATGGGAACACTTCCCACATGTAAGGAAGGAAAATGTCAATGTTGTTGTATAATTTATGAGACCTTTTGGGTGAAACCAAAGTAAAGTTATGGCAGCTTAGGCCAAACGTGGAAAATGTATGGAAAATATGAGAGCTCCATTCTGCCAACACTATCAATTAATCTAAAAACTTAAGTGGATAGTTTAATCTTTTATATTAGCAAGATTCCCTCTTACTTATTTCAATGTGGTTGGTTTTATTGATAGTTTCTTGTGAATAAGCAGGGCTAAATACATAATTGGCACTGTAAATGCTTTAGAAGCCAAACCTGGGGGAGGTGCAGAATGGCTTCTATCTCTTCGTGATTTGGATCTTGAAGAGGTGATTGATGCCCTTTCCACTTTACCCGGTGTCGGTCCGAAGGTGGCAGCTTGTGTTGCTCTCTTCTCTCTCGATCAGCATCATGCCATTCCTGTTGACACACACGTGTGGCAGGTATTATTATCCCTTTCAAATGAATTGAAATGATTTAAGTTTCATTCTTATGATCCAAATGAGCGTTGGCTGGTCAAAATTCTCATCCTTGTCTTCTTTGGAACCTGAAAAGAGGTTACTGCTTATAGAGAAAAGTTTGTATTAAAATGGATAGCAGTGGACATATCCTACCTTTTGATTGTGATTCTGTTTTGGTGTTAAGAAATTTTCCATGCATTTGAGTCAATTCTTCATTCAGCTCAATAACAGAGAGTCATTAAATGGTGGTTGTCTTGTTTTAGTGGTACTGATTCTGATTTCATTGAAAGTTGTTTGAAAGATTTCTTCTTGAAAAGATTGCTACTAGATACCTTGTCCCTGAGCTTGCTGGTGCACGTCTAACGCCAAAGCTTTGCAACCGTGTGGCTGAGGCATTTGTCAGCAAGTATGGCAAATATGCTGGTTGGGCTCAAACGCTGCTTTTCGTTGCTGATTTACCTCAACAGAAGGCCCTCTTACCATCGAAGCTCGAGAATAGGAAAAGGAAAAAATCTACAAAGCAGCAGAAAGAAAAGGAACAGACTGGTAATATAGATCGATGTGAATAGCTATATTAAGTTGGACTTTGAATTTTGACCTTTCAGTTCTGGTCTTAGGCTTTTGGCATTAACATAAATTCCTATTTCTGTTGTAGAGCAAAATCCATAGGCGTCACAGTTTCAAAGATGCAAGAGGTTCGTTCCGTTCAAAGTACAAACCGCTGAAAAGATGAATTGTGACTAATGACTGAGTTTTGCTCTTGCTTTGTCTTTCGGGTTTGACTTGTCCCGTTGATGTAGTTTTCTCCTGGAAGAGGGATTCAAAATTTAATCCCCACTTTTAGGGAGGTCCATTAACATTCCAGCCTTGTACTAATTGAAATATGTAGCCTCTTTGAAACATTTCAATTGTAATATGGTAGGAAAATTCACTAGCAAAAAAATTAATTTTCTGTGACAAGAGAACTGTGGTTTGCATTTCATTTACGAGTCTACGACACTTGACACTAGACACATGAATCAATTAATAATTGAAGTATTGCAGAATTGTTTCTAGGACTCCTAAAAGAATGAAATAAGCTGTGGTTTATGGAGAAGATTATTGCTAAATCTATTTATCTATTGAAATTTACTGTGAATTATCTTGTCATCTGTACTTCATGGAAGGCATCTTCCATCACTATGTGCATTGTGCATCGACCAACAATGTTTTGGTGACATGTGGACATGGATCGCCACCGAAGTTCTGATTCGAGATTGGAATCGAGCATTTAGTCTTCCCTAGACACAGCTGAAAGAACATCACAACGATTTCATGTGAGTGTCTTGACTTCCTTATATTTAATGAGAGTAGTAATGTGTTTCAGGAAAAAACTCACATGCTCTGCAATGGCTCTGGAGTTTGGCGAGTGACATGTTCCAGTAGCATAGCTTTGACAGTCACCGGAAGGGGTCCCAAAGCTTGCAAATAAGATGCTGGAGATGTTCTTGTTAGTAGGGCAGCTTAATCGGACCTTAGGCCTTCTGCTTCTGTTCTTACCACTCACCCTCTGTTTCTTTTCACCCATCCATGAAGCTACTAGGGGATAATGTGATTCAGAGACTTGCCCACATGTTTTGCTAATTGAAACAGCATCCAGAGATATCCCGAGTGGGTTTCCCATTTCTTCTGCAAGAATAACCAACAGGTTTCCAGTTGGCTTGAGGAAGGAACGTGGTACATTATACCTGGATTGAAAGGAGAGACAGAATGTATTAAAGATGGAGAAAACTAGAGGAAGAAATTTTGAAACATGGACATATGGTATAACACCAGATACTATGGTCTGAATAAACTGTCTACCATTTCTGTGAAGGCTCCCCTTTTGGTGTGAGAAAGGAGGCCCAGTACCGGCCGATGCCCCAGCCGTTAACCCAAACTGCACCCTTCCCCATGGAACCAAGGTTCAGGGCGATAGGGTCATCGCTTGGAGGTGCATTGAACTGAGTCTGCCAATTAGCAGTTAATGAGAATGACAGGTCAGTTCATGGATTGAATTCAAGATAGTTGCGGTAGAAAGAGTAGTCTAAGTAATTGATTATTGGCAGTACCTTATACCATGTGAGGGGCTGGGAAGAGTTTCCTAACCTGCTCCATTGAATATCACTTGATCCAGTGCCTAAAAATGTTTGTGAGTGCTCTCCTGATAGGCCAACCTTTTGCCACATTGTTCAAAAAACCAACAAAAAGATGACAGAAGTTAGCCTGGAGTGTATATATAAAGAAAGAGAGAGAATATTACATCAGCCTCGAGTATATTTATGTTCATTTTAGGAGGTTAGAAAATTAAAGGACCTTGTATCCCCAAGGTCGTGCAGAGTAATCGTCGCCTTGAATTCTCACTCTTCGCAGCCCAGCAACTTTTCTCTCAAGAAATGCTCCAGAATCCTTCACGGAAAAACGATCAGAACTTGCTAAGATGGCAACTTAGGTTACATATACGTTTAAGAGTTAAAATGCATAAACTACAGTAGGGAAGATAAAATATCCATACCGGTAACCCAACCATCACGCTGAGCAATGAGATGTTGTTGATGCCATTTCTCAAGGTAATGTTATTCTCCAGAGAGAAATTTCTTTGTGTGAAAGTTCCATGGGCGGAGCCTGTAAAACATTTAATAAATGCTCAGTAATACGATTTCTCCGAGTTTCAACCATAATGATGATGATAAGACTAGCCTGCATAAACTCCGTTGACAAATGCATGCACAGCATGAGCTCGAGAATTCACTTCTAATGTTTGCTGAGAGTCAGGAGAATCCTGTTGAACCCTGCATTTTGATTTTACACCATTACAACCATCCTTTTGCTTATTTAAGATTAATATCAGCAGATTAATTCCTCACTTATAATTTACCTAAAAGTGTACCAAAGATAATCTGAACCGTCTTTTGTGGTACCCATATGTTCTAATAACTCGTTCGCTCTTAATTCTGTTTCATCAAAGCTAGGTATCACTTCCTTGAACTCTTGCCATACTTCAGACGAATCAAACTTTTGTACTGCCGTCATTGTTCTTGTATTATGTTGTGCGCTTACCTGATCAAATATATTTCAACGCTTTAAAATTAATGAGGAAAAGAGAAACCTGCTGTGGGAAACTTCCCGCCAGTTGTCGGTTTATATCTTACCCTTCTAGTATTGAAGGCCACAGTTTTACAATCAGGTAAGATGCTGATGGAACTCAGAGGTAACTCGTATGTAACATTCTGAAATAGGACACTCACGTCTTTAGCTCCCCTATTCACCAAAAAGGCAGCACATTCTCCGGACTCTGTTTCGAACACAATAGCCTGCCAAAAGAGACAGATGAGTAAAGAGGTCTATAATTTCCAAGAATCTCAACCTCAATAAGTAATCATTTACATTCTTATGCTATAGTCATTGTATATGGCATTTCATTTTCATCCTGAAATGGAGTAACGACTTTTAATTGCATGGAATGATGTTACTGACAGATTAAACATACTTCTTGTAATTGGCCCAGTGAGAAGTTAGATTTTGTTCCAGAAAGCAAGGGCTTGGAACATAGCTTAACTGCAGCATGTAATTCTTTAAGATGACTCCATTTTGGTTCCCTAGCTAAACCTGCAGAAAAAATGTGGTAAGCAGTTTTCAAGTGATGCAAAAATTCGAATGGTTGTGCTAATTTAACTAAGATGGGTAGTTTTCGAATCTGACATACCATATTCGTCCAGAGGGGCTTGATCATAGTAGCCCGTAATCACGAATGCAGAGGCTGATCTTCCAAAATTGGTTCCTCCATGATACTGGGGAAAGTGAACAGTGGTTTTGGTTTAAATTAATCATGAACATCTTTACTTAGGTTCATAGGAACAAACAAAACATTGAGAAAGAGATTTATATTAATACCATATAATAATTGACATAAGTCCCATTCTTTGCAGCAATGAAAAGTGCTACACTAAATGCAATCTCCTCTGCTGATCTTATGTACGGTTCGCCACCGTACGTTTGATAGCTGCAACCCAAACAAAGATAGAATTTATCGATGATTAAACAATAAATAATAAGATATGCATAATATATTTGAATACAGTGCAACTACAAAACTTACAAACTAGTCCAGTTCTCAGTCCAAATAGATGGCTTATTAGGCGAGTTTGGTCCTGGGAATGTTTCTCCACATCTCATCCCATTGCACGTATTTATCTGCCAATTGATATATAAGTAAAAAAAGAATGCAATGAACAAGCTAGTAGAAACATAGAGAAATGTAATGAGAACAAGTAGAGATATAGAGGGAAAAAAGAAAATGCCATATAATTATCTTTACATATATACCACAGGGTCAGGTGCATCGTTTTGCTTGCACATGCTCCATGGCACACCAGTCTGAAGGTTAACCGCCATGTTTGCTGCCCATGTAACATAAGGAGGTCCCTTCTCATGAAAGGCTGCCTCCACCAACGCGTATTCATTCTCAATCTGCAACTCCATCGATGAGTTCTCTTAAAGGTGTAACAAGAAGAAAAAACAGAAATGGAATCCAAGTGAAAAAAAGAAAAAAGAAAAAAGTTCAATGGTGGTGTTGTCCATCGGCCCAAACCTGTGAGAGTATAATTGGCCCTCCCTGTGAAGCATATAAGCCTTCCGACTTCATCATGTTCACTATCATGGTGGTGAAATTTTGCATGTGAAGCTGCCATTGAAGGTACAGGGTAACCATGAAAACGTAACAGCTTCACATTTTGATATCAATATTTCAGCAAAGAAAAAGAAAACAATACCTTGAATGGTTCGTTGTTAGATCGATAAACAATTCCCGGAACATCATGTAGCCAAAATGGTAGACCACTGTATTAGAAAGTAAAGACAACGATTAAGAAATGGTTATTTATAAAGGACTAGTTGTAATAAAGAGTTCCATGTGTTTCTACCCATAACTCCATTCCGCCTCAACGAAGGGTCCAATCCTAAGGCAAGCATATAATCCTTGTGCATGTATTTCCTTTAAGAATCTTACTATATCGCGTCTTCCACTAAAATCATACTGGAAAAACAAGATTTTGTTTACGGTTCATGGCATGGCGCCTTTTAGAAAGATTGTGACTAGAGAAATTGAGTTACCGCTCCTTGTTGGGGCTCATGAATGTTCCAGAACACGTAGGTTTGTATCACATCTAGTCCACCTGCCTTTGCTTTGGCTATCAAAGAAGGCCACATCTGCACAACAAACAAAAACATCACCTTAACTCCAGGAAAATTATTCATGCGACTGCTTTAATGGTATTAGATATAAATTCAAAAATCAACCTGCTTCTTAATAACAAATGAGATATAAATTTGAAGTTTATCTTTCATACATTAGACAGGACAAAATTATCCCGCTGAATGGCAGCCTCCGAAATTATTTCTCTTATACACTTTCAAACGCTGATGCATAGGTGAGAAAGGAAAAAATTTAGGTGTAGTCTATGCATGCAGCCCAACTCAATATTAAAGATATTTAGTAGGCTGCACCTAAGTTGTGCTCGGTGAAAAGAGCAAGACTCTTAAGCTGTGGTTGCACCTAAGTTTTGCAGCCTAACCATGTGACATGTGACCATGTTCCATTCCTTCACTTTTTTAAAAGAAAAAAAAAAATTCTTTTACGTTTTTATCTTTATTTTTTTTGTGTTTTTGGATTTTTTTTTCCCTATTTGATCTTTTCTAGATTTTTAATTATTCATGCCATTAGTCCAGAATTATTTTTTCAATTAATTGGAGACCTAATTATATATATTCACACATCTTTAATCTACTGTTATTATCAAAAGTCAAATCTAGCAACAAATATTCAAAATTTAACGTCAATCGGTCCACACATTCTAAATTTTCATAACTAGTCAATTAAAAATTGAAAGGTTAAAATAACAATAATAATAATTTCCTAATTGAAGAAAAAATAATCATTTGATAATTAAATATATTTACTTTAGAATTCATAAATATTAGTTCTCGATTTTAATTGACTAATTATGAAATGTCTTGTAATTTATGATACGTGAATTTGGCGTGAACGGGTCAATTGACTTTATATTTTAAGTAATTATTGATAGATTTGACTTTCGATAATAATAGCAAAAATATATAAATATATGTAATCAAGTGACAATTGATAAAATTTATAAAATGTAATCAAGTGACAATTGATAAAATTTATTAAAACAAATTAATAATTGCACTAAATATATAATTATGTGCAATTGAGTGTATATTAGGTGTACAATTGATTGAAAAAATTAATTTTGGACTGATCTCAAACATAAATTAAAAATATGAAAAAGATAAAAGACTCAAAAAGCAGAAAAACTAGAGAAATATATAAAAAAGAAAAAAAAAAAAGAAGAATCACATTTCTTTTTTAAAAAACCACGTGGCACAATGAACTCGTGCCATGTAGTTGAAAAACAAGGCATAGGTGCAGCCTAACTTGCACGTAAGTTTTGCTCGGTGAAAAAATATAGTAGATTTTATGAATTCAACTAGTCTTATTGAACAGTGAGCACAATTTGAATGCGACTGCGTTCAAAGTGTTATGTCAATAAAATAAAAATTAATTTTTTTAAAAAAATTCAAGGTGGTCAAATTTTTTACTTGAATCATTTTTTCTCTTATTGGAGAAATTATTGGGATCCAGCCCTTTTTTTTCTGATTGTTCATAGGAGCCATGTGCCCATCCATGTACACGCGTGAATTAAATTCCATGGAGAGATTTTCCATTCGTCCACCGTGCGGTGACGTGAATCACTTTATTTTTATTCTTTCGTCTGATTCTCTTCCAAGTATTTGTAATAATACTTTATAATGTTATTTTTTTTAATTGTATCCAACATAAATTTTAAACCACTCATTTTGAAGCAGCCATTCAACTACCTATAAGAATACGTACAATTTTTGTTTAATGCACAATATAAATTGAATACAATAAATTTGTATATACTATTCATGGATCAAACCATTATATTTCCCTTTCAAAAAAATCATAATATTTCAAAATATAATAAAAAAATATATAACAAGTTTAAAACATTAGAAACAAAATTTTAATTATATCTCTTCTTCTATATTAAAATCATTGATATAGTTGTGATAAAGTATACTTTTTTAAAACCAAGGTTTGATTTCACACCTCCTCCAATTTATTGAACTTAAAAAATTAATATAATTTATATTTTAATAATATTTTCTTCAATTTTTTTTTAATAATATTTAGAAACAGAATTCCGTATCAACATGCAAAGAGCTTTGTACTAAATATATGTATGTATGTGTGTATATATGCAACAAAGCTTTCGTTTAAGAAATTAGAACTGCAAAACTTGGGGAGGCTATTTCCAATTCTTCTGACAGCATGCTTTTCAGGAATGCAATATTTAAAAAATTATAATTAATCTCTTAGGATTTGCTGCTTTGATTATATATATATATTCTTTACCTAAATTCGATAAATTCATCTGAATTGACTCACATTGAAATAAAATAGAAATGCCAAAATACTTTTTTCCTTGTTTAGTGAATTTTACTCTATAAATTGAATACTGCCTTAAAAGAGTAATTTACTTCCCTCATTGGCGGGAAACTTCATCAATCAAAACACCATTTCAAAAATATCGAGAAAATTCATTTAAAAAAAAAAGAAAAAGAAAAAGTAACTTCATAAACGAACAAACGTGAATGATGAACGTGAACCTATACGGTTATCTACTTCACCTAAAATGATAGAAAACCAAACGCATTTTATTTCTCTTTTTGAACTAACCTAACACCTATTTCACTACAATGCGAAATGGATGATCTATAGAAAAAAACGTTTCCCCACCAAAATTTCAGAACAGTGAAAATTCGGCCGCCATGATTGCTCAATTCAAATCAGCAACAGAAAAACCAGCAGAATCATCACAGAAGATCAAAGACGGATGAAGAAAGGAAGAAATCAAACTTACGTCGGGAGTGCTCCGCGGATAGTGAATAGAACCAGAGAAGAGAAGTTTGTGTTCGCCATTGACGATCAACGATCTTCCGTCGTAACTTACGCTGTCGTTGCCGCCGAGGACGCCGTCGATTAAAGCCGCCGTCAATACCAAAGCCGAAATGCACAGCAATCTAACGATGCCGTACTCCAATTTCGCCATTGATTCTCCAACTTTGCTCTCTTCCAAAGGTTTTTCACCGCCGAATTGTACAAATGCCGTTTCCTTTTATATCAGCACTAGAAATCAGCTTCTCTCTCACTCCTCTTTCTCTCACTTAAAAGAAACATACAAATTCGTCTGGATCTGTAAAAGGCGAATTTCATATATCAATTTTCTGCGTAGAAAACGAGGCGTTTCTCTTTGATTATATACAGCGCTTCATAATTGGCTGTCAATTGCTTCAAGAACATAAAATAAAATATAACAGAAATGAGCAAAGAAGTTGGCGGATTCGAGTTGAACTGGAATTTTCGAATTTCATTGATAATTAATAAATAGTTTTATGGGTACTTTACGAGAAGACTGGTGAGTAATTATGGATTAGTGACGGGGGGGAAATGAAAATAGGGAAAGTTAAAGGGTAAGCGAGGAAATTAAGTCAAAAAACAGAGTGCATCCTGACCCGGACCCAATGGTAGCGGAAACTCGTCTGTTGAGTCACGTGAGAGAGATAACCCGACTTGTTGTTTTTCTTTTCTGGACAAAAATAAGCAACAAATTCAAACGTACACCACGGGCCACGTACACGTGTGAGATTATTTTCATTAATAATTTAGGTTAAACTTTCTTCAAAATAAAAATAATAATAATAATAATAATAATAATTTAGGTTAAAATATCATTTTTTTTTGTCATTTCATTTTAATCTTTATATTTTTAATAAAATTTAAAATTAATTTTTATTATTAGTTGATTGTTAATTTTTATGAATTTTTCTTCTATAAATTATATAAATATGTTCCATGATATCTTTTATGCATGAAAACTATTATTATTATTATTTAATCGATTTTGACAAAAAAAAAAACTTAAAATTAATTGTAGGGACTAATTTTAAATTTTGTTGAAAGTATAAGTACTAAATTCAAACATTGAAAGTATATGGAATAAAATGAAATGAAATCCAAATGACATAAACTAAGATGATATTTTTAAATATTATTTTGGTCATTATACTTTGAATTTCATTTCATTTTAGTTTTGATACTTTCAAATGTCCAATTTTAGTTCATGTATTTTCAATAAATCTTAAAATTAGTTTCTATCATTAGTTTAAAGTTTTTTTATTATTAAAATCGGTTAAATAATAATAATAGTATTCATGAAAAAAAAAACACAATGTAAACATATTTTTAAAATTTATAAAATGAATAGTAATAAAGATTATTTTTAAAAAATGAACAATAAATTACCAATAGAGACAAATTTCAAGCTTTATTAGAAATATAATGACTAGAATGGAAATAAATCTAAATTATGGATCAAAATGATATTTTAACTTTAAAAATAGGTTTCATTTTAAGTTTAATTTGAAAAATAATTCCTCATCTGTTAAGTAATTTTTTAGTTAGTTTTTGATATTTTAAAATTCTCAACTAGGTCATTCCATCATTAAAAAAAACTGGGAAGAAAAGTTGATATATCATTACATTATTATTTTCATCACATCATTTCAATGATTTTCATCACATAAAATCTAACAGGCTCGTAACAAAATTTATTTCTTCAAAATATCGGTTAATATTACGTGCCTACTTACTCAAATATATAAATAAAATAATATTGAGTGACAAATTATCTTTATGTAAATATATTTTAACAAAATCGTTTAAGGTGGGAGTAGGATTTAATGGAGAGTTTTTAAAACATTAAAATAAATTTAAGAATTTTAAAGATCAAAAACAAAATTGAGTAGTTTTTATATTTAAAAAAATATATTTTAAAAGATCAAAAACCAATTTGAGAAGTTTTTATATTAAAAAAAAATTGAAAATTATCAAAAAGATTAAAGACCGTTGGATCAGGTCTAAATTTTATTTTAGTAGTACCTTCAACTTTATTTATGTTTCATTTCTTTTTAAAATGTTTGTTTTGTTTTGTTTTTAACCTATTTTTAAAACGGTCGTTTTTGTAATTGTCTTTTCTTTTTAATTATTTGAAGATATGTATGGTAATTGTTTTGATCCTAGTTTATTGTCAATGAGCCACCGAATTAATGGTGTCTTCTTTGCTGTAAAAATGGTTTCCAAATAAAATAAGTCAGTCAAATAAAGTTAAACAAAATCGTCTGACTGGATCAACCTAGATGTTTTTTTTTTTTTAGTTTTTTTAGTTTTTATTATTATTTTTTTTTAATTTGGATCAATGTATAGCTAAATTCCCAATTTTTTAGCTTATTTTTTTGGGGTAAGAATTGTTGGGGTGATTTCCATCGCAGTAAATGCTTACAATTAAGAAGTAGTTAAAGAAAATATTTTTTTTTTCATGGCAAATACTTTTAGAAAATGTGTCACGGCAATTTTCAGCTTGTTTGTAAATTTTTAAAATAATTTTTTTTAAATTACAGATAAATTTTGAAAATAGTGTAAAATAGATTCTAGGGAAAATAGGCAAATAAGTATCTAAACTCCCTCTTTTTTTTGTACTAAAAAAAAAACTCCCTTTTTTTTCTTTCTTTTTTTTATCTCTCCTAGATTTAGATAAATGCTGTAATATTAGCCTCAAACTTTAAAAAGTGTTGCAATTTTAGCCATTTAATAAGTTTTCGCTCTAAATTAAATATTATTAAGGGAAGTTTTCTCTTATACATTAAATGAATTATAAATCATGTGTACAATATGAACTTGATAAAGTTTTAAAGAAAAATGACCTTAGAGTTTTTTTTTCTTTCTTTTTTTACTGAAATTTATGATTTTTGTCTGCATTATTTAGTAGGTAACATTGTATTGGTCAAATTTATTTTTGTGTAAAACTTTATTTTATTGAAATTAATGAATTTATAAAAAATACTCTTTTTTTTGTTAAAATTAGTAGGCAAATTAGCGAAATTTGAATTGAGAGAAAAAATTGCAACACTCATTTAAGTTTAGGATCCAATTTGATAAAATAAAAATTTTAGGATCAAAATTGATATAAACTCATAAATGTATGGTCAATTTTGATTTTTTTTCTCTCAAAATGTTTTCATATGCATTTAATGAATTTAAAAATGTATAGTATAAAAATAATAAATCTTAAGAGAAAATAACATTAGAACTAGATTTTTGTTGCCAAAATAGTGTATAACTCAGCTGACATATTGAATGTGTTAAAGACCACGAGGTTTGTGGTTCGAAAATTTTATTCAATCATGCATTAATTAAACTTAATTTTATATCGTGTTTATTTTTTTATTAAAAAAATTAGCTAGTATTGAAGGTATTGACTACACCTTTTTTCTTATAATTAGCGTATGAATTAGCAGAAATTGAATACAAAATAAAAAATTTCAACAAATGTTTAAGTTTAGGGTTAATTTATAAAGTTGAAAATTTATTGTGAAATCTGATATAACTTATCAAGTTTAGAAGTAAAATTTAATGAAATTAAAAATTTATGGTATAAAATATGTGGTTGTTTTCTGGAGGCTGATTGAAAATTTGAAAATTAATTAGTAAAAAAAAAAAGAACAAAATATAAAAGGGATGTAAATCGTTTTGTAAAGAAACAATACTAATCTTTCGTAAAGCAAAAGATTGGAGAATAAAACAGAGGGCGGAAAAAGCTGCTTGTTTCAAGCTGCAAAACGTGCAAGCAAGGTCCCCATTGGTTGTCCGTCGCATAAAATGCCTTCTAAAATCGATTACTAATGTTGCGTCTTTGGCCATCTCAGTGCTCCACTTAGAAAAGCGAGCCTTTGAAGTTTACAAAATAAAATAAAATAAAAGTGGTTTGTTTGGTATGCAATTCGGATTCTGTTTTATGTTTTTTAATTCAGTGAATATGTGTTTGGTAGATATGTTTTCAAAAACTGATTCTTGGATTCAAATAGAAATTCTGAAAACAACATTTTTATGTTTTCATTTTATCCAGATTATGGATTTAAAATTTTAAAATGAATTATACTAAACAAAAATAAAAATCTTAATAAATGTAATATTTTATATTATACACTTAATTTATTTTTGTTAAATTAAAAATATGTATAATATAATATATTACAAAGTATATTATATTATATTATAAAATGATAATTCTATAAAATTTATAAAAACATGTTCATAAATTAATTAATAATGACTTATATTCAATTTAATAATTAGTTTTGCAACTACAACTAATTTCATGATCTATAAATATGTTATAGGACACACTTTAAACAACTGTTTATAATGGAATCAAATTTCTAAATCTGTTACCAAACACATATCTGAAAACATGAAAATACAACTTTGTTTTCATTGAATCCTTTGTTTTCAAATTTCTGTTTTCAGATTGCTTACCAAACAGACCTTAAGCTTCATCTCATAGGTTTTTTATTTTTTGTTTTGACAAATTAAACGTAAGTTTTGTTTTCTACTTTCTACCAATATTTTAAAAAATTAAGAAAATTTTTAAAAGTTAAAAGAAAAGTTTTTAAAATTTTATTTTTATTTTTGGAATATGACTAAGAATTCACACGTTTGCTTAAGAAAGATAAAAAATCATCATAAGAAAATTATGAGAAAATAAGTTTAATTTTCAAAAACTAAAAACAATAAATTAAATAGTTATCCAATGAGGTCAAAATTATAAAAAATACCTTTGAATTTTTCCATTTGTTTAAAATATATATCTATTCTTCCAAAGGCTGTATTATTGCCCTAAATTTTAATAAATCTTCCAAAACTACCCTTGAAATATAAATCTATTAGAATGTTTGACAGAAAATCAATATGACGGTGACCTAAGAACAATGTGGTAGTGGTTAGAACACTTACTTGAATTATGTGTGAAAAAATGGTATTCTAACAAGTCAACTTTTCCTCAAACATTCTAACCGTTTTTCTATTCTAATTGTAGTTTTGAAACGTTTATAAAAAGTCAATGACAATATTGCAACTTTGGAAATAATATAGGTATTTTTTAAACAAATGGTAAAGTTTAGAGGTATTTTTTATAATTTAGTTAAAAGAAACCAATACAATATAAATATCGTCATTTTTTTATTACAAACTGTCAATCTAGACATAACTCAATTGGTGAAGATATTATATCTTCCACCAAAACATCATAAATTTAAATTTACACCTCACATGTTGTTAAATGAAAAACAAAATAAATAATCACAATAACAACATAAGAATAACAACTACATTATTTTATACAAGGAAGGAAAAAAAAAAACTTTTTAACTATGCATATGGTAGTTGTGAATTTAACTGCAGTAACTATTTCAGAACAATGGATTTCTCACCCATATATGTTGCATAACTCAAGTCAAGATTCTTCCTTCTTTTTTGTCCAACCATTGTTCCTGCAAGTGTTTTCCTCTTATTCTATCGATGCATTTTTACATATGATGCATTGATCTTTGGTAAATCACTTAGCCTAATTTATTTATGAAGCTAGAGCGGTCGATCAATAAGCTATTTATTTACTTTTGTATTGTAACGAATTAACATTTATTATATAGAAGAGTTTAACATTTATTTGAGAGATTAAAACTTGAGAATTTTTTTATCTATTAAAGAGGAAAACGTATTTGTAAGAGTTATTAAAGTTTAGCTAATTAATTATGTATTTAATATTTAGATCTAATACTTGTACAAATCTGCAAAATCCAGCAAGTTTTTGTTACATGTGCAAAAGAAAATTAATTGTAGTCATCGAGCATATTTTTTATATATTAAGGCTGAAAATGTATTATATAAAAATAAAAAGATCAAATCAAACTAATGAATTTTAAAAATTAAAATATGACTCAGATCAGGAAATCCAGCAAGCAAACAGTTGACTACGACGAACAGGCTTAAAAAGAAAATTGAAAATTAGTTAAGTCAATGCTTCTGCCTTTGAATTAATTGTCTATTTATAAATTCAGATGGATTAATCAATGCTGAATTCAGTCTCCAGTTAAAATAAAACAAGTTGAGTTAAAGATTAAATATGATTGTGGTTACCTCTCATTTAAGTCTCTATTTGGAGTTAAACAGAGCATAGCTCAACTAGTATCTATGTAATAACGACCACGAAATTTGTGGTAGAGTCTTCCTTACTCCTATTATACTAAAAAAAAAAATCTCTATTTGGAATAAACTACCATTTTGTTCTTAGCTTTAATTTTAAAACATTATTATTTTTAATGTAAAATGTCGAAATTATTATTATTATTCCATTTTTTTTAGTATAATGTCCTAACATGTCAAAATGGAAGATTCAAATCTCTAATCATAGATCGAAAGTATATGTCTAAACCGGTTGCACTATGTTTTAGGTTGGCAATGAGATTATTTATTATTCATATATCATATTCAAATTATCGTATTGAAGATAGTAAACAAGGAGAACAAATAATATTAAGTTAAAGAAAACAAAAAAAAATTAAACAAAAAAAAAGAAGAGTAAAAGAACGATTAATTAAAATATATATTAAAAAAATTATGACTAGATTCAAAATATCATTCATTTTGAGGTTAATTTCAATTATATTTCTATCCCTTTTGATCTTTAAAATGGATTCAAACATGTCCCTACACAATTTTATCATTAGAATGAGAATGAAAATTGACATAACTACCAAATTGTAAATAACTTTTAAAAAATGAACTAGCTCTATACTTTTAATAGTGATTTTGGTTTTGAAAAAATTCATTTTTTTTTATGGAAATTTATGAATTTTGACAAAAGATTACGGTTTTTACTCGTCATTAAAAGTATACTATTTTAAATTACAATCACTTGACAAAAATCACTTGGGAATCACCTCCCAAGTGATTGAAAGAGAATCACTTCAAAAGATTTTGGATTTTTCCAAAATCACTTACTTAATATTGTCAAAACATCACACTTTGAGTAGGAAAGTGATTTTAGACATGTCAAAAGTGATTTTGATCACTCAAAAATCACTCTCAAACATACCCTAAATGTGGCTTAGAAAGTGATTGTCTAACGGTTATTGGTACTTCCTTCTCATGTTTGTCGTTTATGTTTACAAAAATCATGTTTGCCACTATTATGTTTACAACTCAACAACTGCATCAAATTTCATCTCTTAATCGTAATGGTAAAATTGTTCATAATCTCAAAGTCTAATAACATTTTAGCTAATCCAACTCACAATTATTATAGAAATGTTTCTAAATAAAGCCATAGTGAGCACTAATGTTATAATATAATTGGCCTTCTCGATCCATTTAACTACCTACATGCTACATCCTCCAAACAGAAATGAGATCTATCTTAATAATAAATCTATTAAAATATCAAATGATGATAAATATTTACAATACTTGTTTTTTAATACATTATATGCGCGAGAAGAGATCCAAATTATGACTTGTTAAAAAATAGAGATGCAACATCCTCTTGCTCAAGTTACAAAAACTAAACCAATTTAAAATTCAGCATCCATATATATATATTCGTTTAAAAAATCTGCAGACCGAAGATGATCAGTCTGAAATAACCTTCCATTATCTTTCTGAAAAATAATACTTATTAAATATACACTTCTACCAACACTAATTAAGGCCCGGTTTGATAATGGTTTGATAATGGTTGAGGATGTCACATTGGAAAAGTAGAGAAAAAGTTCACAATATATAAGATAGGTATGTTATTCCTCTCAAAGCCAATTAGTTCTTTGAGATGAAACCCCATATGATATAATATATGACATCAAAGCCCATTAAGCCCAAACTGACATTCAATCCAAAAAAAATTAAAATTGAAATCCGATCAAAAAATGTTGAACCCAGAGATAATATCTTGAGGGGCATGTTGAGGATCTCATAATGGAGAAGTGGAGAGAAACCTTACAATATATCAAATATGTGGGTTACTCCTTTCATAACCAATTAATTTTGAGATAAAACCTCATATGATCTAATAATAATCATTTGGTTTTTAATTTTTAAAGATTAAATCTAAAAGTACTACTTCTACGGTCTACTCATGAGTTTCTACCTTTTCTTATTATTTTGTATTTATGTTTTAAAAAACTCAGCTAAGTTTTGAAAACTAAGGGCGTATCCTGTCACTCTTTTTTATTTATTTTCTCAATTATATACAAATATGCTCATTAGAATCTTATTTTTTTTTTTCTAAATTTAGGTCAAAATCATAGTACCAACAACATATCTCACAATTCACCAGGTTCAAATCTCCCACCCAAGTATTCTTGAATTAAAAAGAAAAAGAAAAAGGTTGGAACCATAATTACTTTCATCAATTTTAGTTTATCCATAAACTATTTAGAAATAATAATAATGACAAAAGTATAATATTTAATTTTTTTAACTTGTAGATCATATTTATTAGTTTTAGAGTTTTTTTTTCTTCTATAAATTTGGCATTTTTATTTTTTTGTTTATATACATCGAATATAAATGAAAATAGATAAGGATATTTTTATTTTTCTAGATATTTAATTTTTCTAACTACATAAGGAAAACTATAATTCTACCATAGAAAATCTTCACCAAATATTTTAAATTAGAAACTCTGAGAACAAACTCGTATGAAACTATATATAAGGTCGTATATTGATTTTTTATAAATTTAGTTGTCATTAATACTTGAATTGAATATTCGTACGCTTGTAAGTGTGTCATAACAAATTATATACATTTTTTAGTTTACCTATGAATATAACTTTTTATTAATATTATTGTTGTTATTGTTATCAATGTTAGATATTTTTATGCGCAGTGTTTATCCTCGTTAATTTTGTTTTTTGTTTTATAAAGACCATTGTTGTTTGTGAATTTGATGATATAAAAGTGAGAGATTTTTTATGTTTTATTTTGAACTTCAGTGCATGTGATATAGAAATCTGAGGTTAGAATAAAGGGGGTAAAAGAGAAACAAAGGGGGAAGACTGTAACAAAGTTTTCCGAAATGATTAAGAGAATATGATTTTTTCTTTTTTCTTACATTGAGATCTCCTCCATGTCATTTGTTTCCATCTTTGTTAGGAAAGAAGTCCATTAAGCTTCAGCCTAAAGGCCCAACAAAAAAGTTTCTAGAACAAGATTACTTGTTTTTCATTTCATTGTGTAAAAAGAGTTTGTTCCTCTTCTTTTCCGTTGTATTCTTGTTGTTACTCAAAGTTCTGTATTAAAGGAGAATGACAATCAACGAGGAGGAAATCCAAATAATAGTCGAGGAAAATGGGGTCGTTTTGGACAAAACAGAGGAGGTAGAAATTCTTGGAATAATCGGAACAAGCCTCAATGCCAATTGTGCAACAAATTTGGCCATACAACCTAATCAGAGGAGGTGTTATTCCCGTTATGATCCACCTCAAACTCAACCTCAGTTTCGACCAAACTTCTCTAATAAGGCGTCGACTCTTGTATTTGGGTCTTATGGACATAACCATTCCAATTATAATCCTTCTTCTTTGAATCCAATGGCAGCTATGGTTACCACACCAAATTACAATCAGGATTGTAATTGGTATCCTGACTCCGGGGCCACCAACCATCTCACTAATAGCCTCAACAACATGTCTGTGAGCCTTGAATACCTAGGCAACAATCAGGCACAAGTTGGTAATGAAGCAGGTTTGTCAATCTCTCACCCTGGTTATGGTTCCCTTACTTCTCCATTTAATAAAGTCTTTCATTTACATAATCTTCTTCATGTTCCATCCATCACAAAAAACTTGATAAGCGTCAGTCAATTTGCTAAAGATAATAATGTCGTTTTTGAATTTCATCCACGTTTTTTGTAACAACCGCAGTTTTTTTTTTTTTTAAAAAGGAAAAACCAGAAACGAAATGGGGAGGGCTTCGCCTCCCCCTCCTCTCTCTCGCCATGAAAAAAGCACCGCCGCCGTTTGGCCGTCGTCCCACCCACACTCCTCCCTCTCTTTTTCTCCTTCTTCTTCCTCTCTCCTCTCGAAGCTCTCTCCTCTCCTCACCGTTTCTCTCTCTCCTTCACAGAACGCCGCCGCCGTCGACGTCGCCATTGCACCTCCCTCGCAGCCGAAGTCGCCATCGTGCCGCAACGTAGACCGGCGCCGTCAATGCCCTCTTGCAGCCAAGCCGTCGCCGGAGAAGAAGATCTGCCACCGGTTCACGCGAAACCCACACGCTTTCACCGGTAGGTTCGAGCCTTTTCAATCGATTTTGAAGATCCGAGACCGGTTACGGATAGATCGGGCGTGAGGATTCGAGATCTCTCACCCACGCACCGCCGCCGTCACCCACGCGCGCCGCCGCCGCCGTCCACCGGTCCACGCGCCGCCGCCGCTGCCGCCTGCAGAGCCGCGACCGTCCCCTTCCGTCCGGTCGCCTCGGTTCATTCCTTAGTCCGTTTTGACACTCCGTGGGTGAGTTTCGCTCCTCTTAATTAGTTTGGTTGCGATAGGTTCTTTGTACTTTAGTTTATTAATTGTGTGTGTTTCGTTAGGAGCCGGGAAGTTGAAGTACGTTTGGAGCACGCCGCGTACTCAAAGTCGCTCGTTTGACGTTAGCTTTCACTGTAAGTAGTCAGTTGGATTTAAACTACCCCTAAGTGTAGGGCTTAGGGACGTGTTGCATGCAATTTATGATTGAAAGTAAAGTTTTGATAGTAGCATGATAGGTTGAGATGTTCGGTTATGCCTGAATCATGTTTTGTGATTGTTATGTTGATCTGTGCTTTGGAACTCGAACTCGTAGTTCTTTACGTTTCTGGTTGTCTGCTGGTGCTTGTGTTCATAACTAGTAGGGGTGATGTAATCTTATCTTTGAGTTCCTAAACGTTCATCGTCTTGAGACTATTTGTCCCGAGCCTTAGTCGCCCGTGCCTAGTCTCAGTAGTGACTCGGAAAGTGCCATTGAGCCTTAGGTTTGTAGTTAGCACAACTAGCCCTAGTGCGCGCCCCCAAGTCCTTAGTACTGTGTAACCCTTAGTAGACCGAGATCAGAGGTTGGCGAGATGATGATGCTTATGGGATGTGATGGTCCGCCTCCGTCCAATTGTGCGACTTCGGAAGTCGACCCTTAGAGTCGAGGGGGTTGGATAGAGTCCTTCGCCCTAGTGCGAGCCCGGGATGAGCCCGAGGTCGATTGTGCGCGTGTAAGTACCGCTTTGACACTTATGGGATGTGGTGGTCCGCCCCATCCAGTTGTGCGACTCGGGGTGTGATCCTTGTGAGTCGAGGGGTTGGATAAGTCTTTACGCCGCCTAGTGCGGCCCGAGGATGAGTCTCGTGGCCACGTCGTCGCCAACCCGATCTAGGAGCTAAGGGTAGGGACAGAACCGAGAAGAGCCGAGTAAGAGTAGGGCCGGATACGTGTTGAAGTTGTTTGGCGGGCTAGGTGTCGTGATAGCTAAGTCTAAGGTCGTTCTTATGTTCTTTATTCTTGGGCGAAGTGAAATTTTACTCGAGTATTTTTATACTCACCCCTTCTTTATTTCTTTTTTGTGCAAGTAAGGCAAACCAGTGAGATGACCACCGGCGACGAGACCCCTGCGAGGCTATGGAAGACTTGTAGGATTTAGGGGTTGCGTTAGGAGTAGTTCTCTCGTTTTCTTTCCTTCCGTTGCGTTTTAACCATTTTGTTATGTAAATTTTAGATTGTATTGTTCCTGTTTCTTTTGGATTTAAAGCATGTTCTGTTGTATCTTTCATACTCAAGTTTGTTCTGTTGTTTGAGTTCTCTGCTAACTCCGAGAGACTGGAGCCCAGCCTATTGTTTCTGTGTAGTTTGGTGGAGGTTGGGTACCCTCGTGAGTCTTTGAAGTGTTCTTGTTAGGTCCAGGTTTCCTTGAAATTTTTGGGTTTGTCCAGTTCTTGCCAAGTTATCTTTCTTAGAATTTTCAGTGCGAACCAGTCTGAAACTTAGAAGTAATGCCTCGTTTAGTCGTGTTCGTGTTTTTGGGGTGTTACAGTTGGTATTAGAGCGTAGTTTTAGATCTTGTATACTGCCTACATCGTAGGTGTTTAGTCCTTCATAGCCTCTCGCAAGGAGCTCGTCGGGTCGTCAACAGGTTTGCTTTACTTAGTAAGTGGTAAAAGGTTCGTTGTTAAAATTGAGGTGCTTTCCTTTGTGTTGTACTTCTTGTATCGTTGTTGATGTGCTCTGTTGCTTTTCGTTTTAGATTATGGCCCGTGGTAGAGGTCGTGCTAGGCAGCAATGCGGTGGTCGAGGTCGGGGTGGTCGCGGGGTCGAGGTCGAAGGGCCCGAGACCAGGAACCGACCGTCGATGCACCAGAGGTTGAGCACTCCGAGCATCGGGAGGGGCTCAACCAGGGTGTCCCAGTGGTCGAGGAATCAGCTGGGCAAAACGTAGGAGTCCAGGAAAGGGCAAATGTCCAAGTACCGAACATGCAAGGACCGTCGCCAGTTGTTGAACTCGTGGCAGGCATTCAACAACCGATTCAGGCGAATATAGCGAGTCAAGCTAACCAAACGGCTATGTTCACTCGAAGCCATGGAGCCCCTAGCATCCCGAAGAAGTCGAACCGCACTGCGCGCGAGAATCTAGGGGTTGCACCGACCTTTACGTTCGAGCAAACGGCGAGAGGAAGCGGGATACCCGAAGGATTTCAAGAAGTATGACCCGCGCTTTTTGATGGGCGATGAGATCATGTAGCTCCCCAGAAAGCATGGTTTGCGGCGATGGGCGACATCCTAAGTCGAATGGGTTGTCCCGAGCACCGAAAAGTTCGGTCGCGCGATCTACGCGTTAAGGGATGTGCTCTCCTCGTGGTGGTGGCGGTTTGTTATGCGGTCCATAGATGTCGATCAGGGGGCCACCGATAACTCGCGCGCAGATCCAAGAGGTGTTCTACGAGAAGTACTATCCGGTTGTGCTTAGCATCGACAAGAAAGTCGAGTTTATGCAAACTCGTCAAGCGCGGTCAAAACCAGACGGTTGAGGAGTACGAGCATGAGTTCACATCATTGTCTCGGTTACGCCCGATATGGTAGATCTGAGAAAGAAAGAAGGTGAAGTGCTTCCTCACGGGTTTGCGAGGAGCGTCGTGGGTCGACGATTGCTCACGACCCCAAGGCGTATGCCGCAGCGATTCGAGTAAGCGGCCCCGATTGATCTGACACTTGAGACGCATGGGTTCGTTTTGATCGAGTTCGGGCGGGTCGAGTTCGAACCACCCAAAGAGGAAGTTTGAAAGCGGGCCTTTGCTAAGCCAAATAGACACGGAACTTCGGGGACATCACTTTCAGCAGTGCACCAAACGAGGGTTCATGTCTCGGTGTGGAGTTCAAAGACGATGGAACTCTCATGCAACTAATAAGATCTGCAATAATCGTGGAAAGTTGGGACACTCGTCCGATGTGTGCAGCGCGAGAGTCGAGATCGGCGAGTTTGTTATAATTGTGGAAAGCCTAGGCACTGCCAAAGCCTCAGCATAACGAAGAAAGACGAGTCCGAAACCGCCAGAGGGGTGGAGTTTATGCGAGTGCAAACAGAACGCAGGAGGTTCCAGTCTTTGTGGTGACAGTACACTACTCACCAGCTTCTTGGCCACTTGGCCTTGTCTTTTTTGATTCTCGTTCCTCGCACTCTTTTATTTCTCGCTATATTTGTGAGGCAAGCCCGCCAGAGGTAGAACCTTTAGATGTTGGCTCGGCGATGCTACCCGGTGGGTAGAGAGTTAGTAGCTCGGGAAAAAGTTAAGTCCGTCGTAGTAGTAATGTGGTCGCGTCTTTAGATGTGACGTTGGTTGTGGCTTGATATGAGCGACTTCGATGTAATCCTAGGCATAGATTGGTTGTCTGCGAACCATGCCAACATCGATTGTCATTGTCGGAAGGTGGTGTTTCACCTCGGCAGAAGTCCAGTTCAAGTTCAAGGAATTGAGACCGGAGGAATTCGAAGATGATTTCTCGCTCTCAAGGCAAAGAAATTGATAAGCGAAGGAGCTTGGGCTCTCTTGGCGAGTGTTATCGACACAAAAGAACAAAGGACCGAGTTGAGTTCGATTCCTGTTGTTCGAGAGTTTGTAGATGTTTTCCCGAAGAGTTGCACAGTCTACCCCGGTTCGTGAGGTAGACTTCAGATGTGAGCTTGAGCACAGAACGACTCGTTGTCTAAAGCTCCTACACAGAATGGCGCCAAAGAGAATGAAGGAGCTTAAGACTCGATTCTGCGGAACTTTAGACAAGGGGTTCATCCGCCCAAGCGTTTCACCTTGGGTGCGCCCGTCTTTGTTGTAAAGAAGAAGAAAGATGGGTCGATGCGGTTATGCATTGACTACCGAGAAATCGAACAAGGTGATGATGAAGAACAAGTACCTTTTACCTAGGATCGATGACTTGTTTGACCAACTGCGAGCGCGGAGTGTTTTTTAAAATCGACTGCGGTCGGTACCATCGATTGAGAATCAAGGATGAGGACATTCCGAAAATTGCTTTCGTGTCCGTGTACGACACCACTATGAGTTCACGGTGATGTCCTTTGGCTCCGACGAATGCCCTGCAGCGTTTATGGAGCTAATGAACAGGTATTCAAGGAGTTCTTAGACACACCTTTGTAATCGTCTTCATCGACGATATTTTGGTGTACTCAGTCGGAGGAAGAGCATGAAGTGCATTTGAGGAAGTGTTGTGATTTTGAGACCAACCAGGTTGTATGCAAAGTTCTCCAAGTGTGAGTTCTGGTTGCAGCGAGTTGCCTTCTCCATTTGAGGAAGAGCATGAAGTGCATTTGAGGGAAGTGTTGACAGTTTTGTGCATTCTCGGTACACTTGGATTTATTTTCTTCAGTCCAAAACTGAAGTCTCCAATGTGTTTTGTTCATTTAAAACTCATGTTGAGAAATTGTTGAATGCTCAAATTCTTCGTCTCCAAACTGATGGGGGAATGGAATTTAAACCTCTTATTCCTTTTTTAAAGACTCATGGTATTGAACATCGCATTACTTGCCCTTATACATCCAAACAAAATGACATTGTTGAAAGAAAACATCGTCATATTTGTTGATACTGGTCTCACATTATTATCTCATTCTTCATTGCCACTTATGTTTTGGGATGATGCTTTTTCGACTTCTGCGTTTCTTATTAACAGGTTATCCACTTCCGTTCTTAATGGTATTAGTCCCTTGGAGAAACTTTTTGGCCAGTTACCAGATTACTCTCAACTTAAAGTGTTTGGATGTAAGTGTTTTCCCTATCTTCGACCATATCACTCACATAAACTTGATTTTCGTTCTAGTCCTTGCACTTTTCTCGGTTATAGTATTATGCACAAAGGTTATAAATGCTTATCTCATGATGGTCGGGTGTTTATCTCGCGACATGTTTTATTTGATGAGACTTCATTTCCCTTTTATTCCTCTTCGCAATCACATACCTCTTTGTCTTCCAACCTTGGTGTCTCAACTACTCTCCCCATTCTTTCCTCACAATCTCCAACCTTACCCTCTGAGTCTTCTTCTCTTGAGTCTCTTGTTCCACCACATGTGCCCTTGGTGAGGGATGTTTCATCCTCTCCATTACCAACACCACTGGACAACTCTTTCCCTTCAGCTCATGACTCCCAAAATAATGATCAAAACTCACCCAATACCACATTCCCTATTCCTTGTGTTTCGAATAAATACTCCATGGTTACTAGGGAAAAGAGTGACATTTTTAAACCTAAGGCTTTAATAGCAGCTACTGATTTTTTTGAAATTAAACCTCGTAGTGTTCAGGTAGCTTTAAATTACCCTTATTGGCGTAAGGCAATGCAAGAAGAGTATGATGCCTTACTTAAAAATAACACGTGGGAGTTAGTATCAAGACCAGTGAGTCAAAAAGTGATTGGTTGCAAGTGGCTTTTCAAAATCAAACGGAATTCTGATGGCACTATTAGTAGATATAAGGCTCAATTGGTTGCAAAAGGATTTCACCAATCTCTAGACATAGATTATTTTGAAACCTTTAGTCCCGTTGTGAAACCGATTACCATACGAATTCTACTCACCCTTGCCCTTGCTTTTAACTGGACTATTCGTCAAATTGATATTCATAATGCTTTTTTACACGGTGTGTTGAATGAGACAGTTTATATGGATCAACCGGCTGGCTTTAGCACTATAGATGGCTCAAATACAGTTTGCAGGTTAAAGAAAGCACTGTATGGTCTTAAACAAGCACCACACGTGCCTGGTTTGAACGTCTTACGCAATTTTTAACAGATATGAGTTTTCTTCATTCCCGAGCTGAAAGTTCTCTGTTGTATAGATGTGATGGAGGTTCGTGTTGCTATGTTTTAATTTATGTGGATGATATTCTGGTTGTGGGAAGTTCGAACACTGACATATCTAAATTGATTACAATGCTGGATACTTCCTTTTCTCTTAAAAATCTTGGGACATTGCATTATTTTCTTGGGATTGAGGTATCTTATCCACCTTCTGGTGGCATGTTTCTTTCACAATCCAAATATGTTTTGGATTTGCTTGATAAGACTAATATGCTAAATGCCAAACCTATTTCCACTCCAATGCTCAATGGTTCTTTACCTTTTGCCTTTGGTGGGGAATTTTCATGATGTCACTTTATATCGAAGTGATGTTGGTGCTCTCAAATATGTTGTCTTCACTCATCCTGAAATATCTTTTTCTGTTAATAAGCTTGTCAGTTTATGTATGCTCCTAAGGTTTCTCCTTGGAAACTTGTTAAGAGGATTCTTCGATACCTAAAAGGTACAAGTTCTTGTGGTTTGTTGTTAACTAAACCGACTAGCTTCTCTCTTCATGGTTATGCGGACTCAGATTGGGTGTCTGATCCGGATGATCGTAAGTCCACCTCTGGTTTTTGCATTTATTTTTGTGGCAATCTTATTTCTTGGGGAGCAAAGAAAGAATATATTATTTCCAGGTCCAGTACAGAAGCTGAGTATCGTTGCTTGGTTGCAGCTGCTACAGAGTTAGTATGGATTCGTTTTCTTTTTTCTGATTTGAAAATTTCATTGATACAAAGTCCTATTCTATGATGTGATAATTTGAGTGTCGTTCATCTTAGTGCTAATCTCATCTTGCATTCAAAAACTAAGCATGTTGAACTTGATATTTATTTTGTAAGAGATTTGGTTTTACATAAAAAGATTTATGTGCAACATCTTCGATCCAGTTCGCAGGTTGCAGATATTCTTACCAAACCCTTGTCTGCAGTGTATTTCATACATTGGACTTCCAAGCTCAATGTTCGTGATCCCTTCTCCATTGGCTTGAGGGGGGATGTTAGGAAAGAAGCCCATTGAGCTTCAACCCAAAGGCCCAACAAGAAAGCTTCTAGAACAAGATCACTTGTTTTTTATTTCATTGTGTAAAAGGGGGTTGTTCCTCTTCTCTTCCGTTGTATTCTTGTTGAGGTAGGTTCAGGAGTTTTTCATACTTTTCCTATATATATTCTCTCAATACTTAGGGTTTGTGAGTGAGAGAGGAAATCTAAATTTCTCATTAATGGAAAAAGGTTTTCTCCTGGTTTTGATATTCCTATTCTTCTTTTCCTTCTCTTTCCTCTTCAATCCTTATAATCTTCATCTTGGTTTCAATTTTTATGTTTCTTCTAATGTGGGGTCGAGATCGACCAATGAATTAAAGCTCTATCGAAAGATATTTTATTATTATTTTTTAGTTTAACAACATTTGAGAGTAGAAAATTCGAACATCTAGTCTCTTAATCGACTATACATGTCAATTACTATTGAATTAAGTCCACTTCAATAAAAAAGTATTTTAGTTGTTAATTGCCATAAATAATGGGTCTTCATTTGAAGTTTGTTTCTAGATTTGAAAGGGGGTAATTTTATCATTTGAAGGATAAATCAGTAAATCTCATTTGGTTATAATTCAATGATTTTTGTTTTAGATATATGGGGAGAAGTTTGGTATTTATTTGACCAATTTGTTTCAAAAGGAGCATTTTTCGTCTTTGAATTTGAAAATAATTTCTAAATAGTCTTTGACCCTGGTTTAACTGTTAATTGACTAACAAAAATATGGTATGACAGTTAGTATTACTGACTATATTTTATTGATTTGAAAAAAATATTACAAATATATGAAATTTAATACATACATACATATATGCCTTTCTCTTTTAGTCACCATCGTTGCTACTGTCGTCACAAGCTAGGTCGCTTGCTCGCCTTTACATGTTCGTTCAAGATTATCAATTTCAAATTTGGTCTAAAAATGACTTTATTTCAAAGATCTAAAATAAAGGAGGAGAAAACATAAAGGCTCATCTCTTTCGTGCGAATGAAGCACTCTACTAGAGGAGGGATCAACCCTCAATGACGAAAACTACAGCGACAATGATTGATGTGATATTGGCAACCACCGAAGAAGGAGAAGGGATGAGAAAAGAGAAAAGGAGGAAGTCCAATGTGAAAAAATATTTATTTATTTTTCTATTAATCTACGATCAAAGAAAGTTCAAGAACTAAAGGTATCTCTTTCAAAACTTGAGGAGTCAAGAAACACGAAATCTAAATCTCAGAGATTATATTTTACTATTGTTTTAAAAACACCAATAATATATGGACAATTCTAAAAGGAAAATATCCCTAGGCCTCTCCTTATTCCTTCGGGTAGCCCAATCAATTCAGGCCCAACAAAAAAGCACAATTCAGTTCGGTTGTCTATTTTCACAAACCGAGACCATTGGTTCGGTCGGGTCAGGCAAACCCGAGAAATTCTGATAATTTTTAATAATTAATTAGAAAATGAAGAAAGCAAGAAAGGGGGAGACGGGTTGGAGTGAGGCCCAAGCCATCAATAGCTATACTAAAAACCATTGTGTCGCTCGTTCCGGCATTCCTCTGCGCGATTCAACTCTCTCTTCTCTCAGGTTTGGATTTCTTCTTTCATTCTTCAGAATTTCAGTTCATCTTTGTATCTGTTATCGTTTTCTATTAGGGTTTTGGAACGGGATTGCGTTTCTTTGATTTTGATTTCGGTACAACACATTTCCGATCGCTCTGAGCTGACAATTCTTTCCCCTTTTTCCTCATGTCACGAAGATTCTCATAATTCGTTCCGTTAAAGCTTGAGTTTCGGACCTGATGTCGGTGCGTCTCTTCTTAGCATTATTGCCCTACTTCTCGAAGTTTTAGCTAGTATGTAGTTGATACATTGTGGTATTTAATTGTTATTGTAGATCTTTGAGTATAATGGAAGTGCCGTAGTTGCCATGGTGGGGAAGAATTGCTTTGCCATTGCTAGCGATCGTAGGCTTGGAGTTCAGCTACAGACTATTGCCACAGATTTCCAGAAAATTTACCGGATTCATGATAAGCTATTTCTAGGCCTTTCGGGCCTTGGTACCGATGCTCAGACACTGTATGTTTCTGTGGTAGTTTCGTTTTCGATTGGTTTAATTTTCCATTGCCTAACTCCTTCTGCCCTTGAAATGAAGGTATCAACGGCTTGTCTATCAGCACAAACTGTACCAGCTTCGAGAAGAGAGGGACATGAAGCCTGAGACATTTGCTAGCCTAGTCTCAGCTCGTCTTTATGAGAAAAGGTTGGCAACTACTGAGCTTTTATTTTCCTTTTTTCAGCCCTGACTAAAACATTTTTGAGACTTCTTTAGGATTTGCACAAGCTTCTACTTCGTGGTTATGTTTATTTTTCTACCAATGTGATTCTTGTGTGTTGGTGTAAGATTGTAAGCTTACTTGATAAAGATGTTGCATTGTACTAAAAGGCTCACTTGAGAGTTTGTGATGTGTAAACCTTCAATGCATAGTACAGAACCGTCTATGGAATTGGCACATGTTAAACGGACTAACAAGATATTTTATACAATTATACTTACTTTGAAATAGGATTACAAGTTGAATTGTTGGATAGTTGAAATGTGGATAAACTTATGAACTGTATTGGATCAAGTGTCCACATCTCAAGCTAGCTCTTAGTCTCTATCCTAAATCACAATGAAAGTGAAATTGGTAGAATTAATCCTTCCTCCTATGAAATCATTAGTTTGTAAGATTGCTTTTAGTGGTGCCTGCCATGAATGTGCCAAAAGCTTGAGTACTATTTCCAAGATTCAAATGCTTGAAATTTGGTCTTCACAATTTTGATGTTGTAGACCACAGTACCATGCTAACTATTGTCTCAGGCACCCTACTTTATAGAACTGGCCATGAAGTTGTATAACTTGTATTATAATTGATTGGAAAGTAGTATCACCCTGAAATTTTTTTGTTCAATAGTTTTAGTTGGTCGTCCATGGATAAAAAAACTCACACAAAAAGGATTGAATTTACAACTGTTGTTTGGCTATTTTAGGTCCAATAAAAAACTCATATCAATTTCCTCATTCGTAGATTTGGTCCATACTTCTGCCAGCCTGTAATTGCTGGATTGAGTGATGAAGACAAACCCTTCATTTGCACGATGGATTCCATTGGGGCCAAGTGAGTACTCTCTTTTTCTCTCTTTCTAATTCCCAACTTTTTTATTTTGTTTGATTTGAACTTTCTTCTTTTTTTTTTTTTTTTTTTTTTTTTTTTGCAAAAATGTGTAGTCTCTGCAACACATTGTAATGAAATCTTACTTTTGGGATAAATATTTTTCTAGGTTTTGGATTATCTAATGTGAAACTAATACGTTGTCAAATTCATTGTTCCCAGAGAGCTTGCCAAGGATTTTGTTGTTTCTGGCACTGCATCAGAATCCCTTTATGGTGCTTGTGAGGCAATGTTTAAACCTGACATGGTATGTTGGTATTATCCATTTACATATGCTTTGTGTCAATCATTAAGATTCTAAATTTCTTTGCATTGAGGAAGAAATATATCTTAGTTGCTTGTTTGCTTTGCGATTTAGTAATACACCATTTCCATAGGTGTGTTAATGGTTTGGGTCAAGTCAAATTTTTGACCAAATGAATTCCAACAGTAGAATATAAGATATCTGAAATAACTGATAGGTGTAGGATGTGCTAAAACCAAGCCGACTGAATCAAAACCATTAACCGCCCCCAACTCCCTTCAGAGAAAAAAAAAATTAACACCATGGCTTTGGCTTGAGAATTAGGAATAAATGAAAACATACACCTGGAGTCGGAATCATGGAAGAAAAAGGGTTAAGCGTATGCTGATAAAAGGAAGAGGTAGAGAAATAAGTGCATGTGTGTGTGTGAGAGAGAGGGAGTAGAAAAATATCATATAAAAAAGGCAAGGATTCGATTAGACATACACCATTACCTTGGACACGGGAAGAACATATTAGGTACAGTAAAGATGTATCTTCCAGTAGAAAAAGTTAAATCAGAGATAATCATTGAACAAAGGATCAACAAATCTCATGGATTGAATCATTGCACAAAGATTAAGACATGTATATAGAAGTAGCACTGGGCAGTTTGTAATCAGTTGGTCAGATTGATGGAGTTGAAAATATTAAAAACCAAAACCAACCAACTTATGGGTCATTTTCTTACATTGGGAAAACCCAAAACTAAGTAACCATCAGACCACCTTTAAACAACATGCGGTTTTTTGTTTCAGTCAGTTTCCTTAGTTTATTGGGCTTGTCTTGCACCCTCAATTAATTATCCAGTTGTGAGGTATTGTCTTACATTGGGAAAACCCAAAACTAAGTAACCATCAGACCACCTTTAAACAACATGCGGTTTTTTGTTTCAGTCAGTTTCCTTAGTTTATTGGGCTTGTCTTGCACCCTCAATTAATTATCCAGTTGTGAGGTATTGGTCGAGCTTTTTGAAAGACAATCCACTATGGTCTTGTGGTTTGGATTTTTAATTGAACATCTCTTGTTAGCAGTGTTTTAAAAGGCGCTCACGATTTTTAATTGAACATCTCTTGTTAGCCGTGTTTTAAAAGGCACACCTAGGCGCATGTGAGGCGCCTCACTTCAAGTCAGAAGGCGCAGCCAAGGCGCGTGCGCCTTCCATGAAGCCCTTGAGGTGCGCGCCCGCAAATCAAGGGCTTATTGAATTTTTAAAATTTATTTTTTAAGTCCAAATGGTGCATTTAGGTTAGTTATTATTTTTAAAAAAATTGTGAAAACCCTAAGAACAAGGGCTTTCGTTGTATTGTTTGGATTCTAACTTATTTTTTTATTAGTATTGTATTGTTTCCTGCTTTTTATGGAGTATTGACTTTATATACTTGACTTTTATATACTTTTCTGGGTTAAAACTTCATTTCTTCTATACACATACATATTTTGTCATTTTTTTTAACTATATATTGTGCCTTAAAAAAGGCCCATGAGCTCCAAAGGGGCATTGCGTCTTGAGCCTTTAAAATGGCTGCTTGTTAGAATGGAGAGGCACTGTAGCTTCTTTCATTTGCACATTGGAAGGGCAAATGTGCATGATGTTCAAATTTGTCCTCTTGGTAGATAGTGTAAAATATTCTTATTAGGGGGAAAAAATTCCCGTTATAGTTAACTCTGTCGATTCAATTTTGTGTTGGCCAGGAACCAGAGGAATTATTTGAAACCATCTCTCAAGCGCTGCTGTCTTCTGTGGATCGGGACTGTTTGAGTGGATGGGGAGGGCATGTCTATGTTGTGTAAGCCACATATTCTTAATTCTCGATGTGTAATGGTTGAGATATCTTTCTGAATGGTTTATTGTTCCTTTTTTTTAAAAAAAAAAGTGGTTTGTTGAGAATTGTGATTATTCTGTTAGACGTTGCTTTTGCTGGTAGACGTTGCTTTTGCCGAACATTTTGCATTTTGCCTGGGATGAAATAATAATATTTGTAAGAGAATCTTACCTTAATTAATACACCGTTTCTTATCCAAAAGAGAAAATAATAATAATAAATTAATAATAATATTTGTAACAGCCTTGGGGTTGGCGCGGTGCCTCTGGGTATAAGGGAGTAAAGCTCCAACTCCTAGTTATAAAAAAAGTAATATTTGTAACAGAACTTGTTTTTAGGTCTTTTTGTTCAAAGTTGTGAAATTTGTTAACTGTTCTAGAGGTATGTATTATTTTAGCTTCCTATTTACATTTCCATGTATTGCATGTAATTTTCGAATGCACCCCTACCGGTTTATGCTCTATCGTATTTTGTTTTCTCTAGTTCATAATTTAAGCCATTATGGTGTATCCAAAAAAAGGTTAATGATAATAATTAAATAATTAATCAATTATGGATGTCCCTGACAATTGGATCAACATTCCAAAAGTATCCTTTTATATATACCGAATGGATTTTTCTTTCATTTCTACCTGACTCTTACTTTTTTTCCTTTTACCCATCTTATTTCTGTTTACCTTCTCTTGTCTTACATTATATATTTGTGATTGAAATTATCCTATAATGTGTCACGTTGCAGTACGCCAACTGAAGTAAAAGAGCGAATCTTGAAGGGACGAATGGATTGATCTTTCTTCTGATGTATGAAAGATGAGTTGTTTCATGATTACTTCCAATTAGGCTGCAGCCCAGGGAATGGAGTTCGTGAGTGAAATGCAAAAGACTTTCATGTTGGGCTGAAACTTGTAATCTGCTCTATATATTTGACATGGAATTGGCTTTATCTAGAACTGTCCTCATGAGACAAGGTTTATGAAACAAAATATGCCTTTTGGTTCCGAAATCGATTAATTTAGATTCGAAATTTTCCAATTACTGTTTGATGGTAACTTGGCTTGTGCACATCTTTTACTGATCCAATTGAATTATATTTTGCATCAACTTGTAGCCACATTATATTCTGCCTTGTCAAAACATCCATCCGTTGAATCAGTTCTCGAGCGGCCTCCAGTATGAACAAAGGTTGTCAGCAAAGAGAGGCCGTCGTGGAAATCACTGAGAGTCGAGGTAAGGACTGGTTCGTATTTGCTATCTGAAATGTAGGTAGGATGGATGGAGGCATGAAATAATGTTACTTGAGATGTACAACTTTACTTTCCTTTACACAAAACCTGCCTTCTCTGCAAAGAAAACTTAGAACCCTTCTACTTTAAAGATAGATGAAGGGCTTGGTAGGTTGAAGAACTAAAACAAGGTGGGAATCTAGAATATTGAAATGTCCATTAGAGTTGGTTTCCAGTTGCCTTCTGTGAAAGTTCTCTCTCAATCAAGAAACCAGCAAAAAATGCAACCTGATAAATCCTAAGCCATGGCTCTTGTGTTGCACTGTTCTTAAAGATTTTGATCATTTGTAATGGAAGAGCAAGAGGATAAGCAACTTCCCCAAAGGATTTCCTTTGCTCATGTGGATCAGGTGAACTCAGATTTTATCATGGCCTTGGCAATGCAGCAGCAGGAGCACGAGCGGGCCTATACAATGCTTGAGACCATCGAAAGTGACAGCGATGAAGACGAACGTTCAGATTCCAACATCAACAATGGTCTTGATAACACCAATGACTCCTTGCAAAGCCAAGAACTTCGTTCCCGGTGGGATTTTCTTACAGATGACGAGGAGACTACTGATGAAAATGAAGATATGGATGAAGATGAAGAGGAGGATATCGAGGACTTTGATTTGGATGAGCTAAGCTATGAAGAGTTGATTGCATTAGGGGAGTTCATTGGAGAAGAAAAGAGGGGGCTACCGATGAATGAAATACCTCCGTGCTTGCACCCGAGCAAGTATCGATCCATCGAAAACAGAAGTGGTATAGATCGGTGTGTGATTTGCCAAGTTGAATATGAAGATGGTGAAGAATTAGCTTCTCTTCCTTGTGAGCATCCTTACCATTCAGAGTGTGTAAGCAAATGGCTTGAAATCAAAAGGGTTTGTCCAATATGTGGCACAGAAGTTTCATCCCCCAAGGCTTCTAAAAATGCATGGTAATCTCTTTAAAAGTTGGTGATATTTCAATTGCATAAGGGGGGAAATATCAAATATTCATGATTTGTTCATTAATTGAAAGGAATATTAAGAATATAAAGAACTTCGCAAAGAAAATAGAAGCTTTCTTTCTCTATATTTTTATTTTTCATTGCCAACATCTCATTAAGGACCTCCTTAGCTTAATTATATTGTAAATTGTTTGTATTACAATTATGGTGATTAATTGTACTATTCTTTAAATTATTTACCTCATCAAATTCTCAAGAACAAAATTTAGGTAACAAGTATACTTTTGTTTTAAATTAAGTAAATTTCATATGATCATATAACAACAAATAGATGAATCTAATATCATTAAACATATAAATTAGTCAAACCTAGGGGTGAACATCGGTCGGTCGGGAATTTTTTTTTTTTTTTTTTGAAAAATCTTACCAAAACCGACCGACCGGTCGGTTCAGTTGGTCGGTTTGGTCGGTTTATATATAAATATTTATTTAATTAATTATTTAATAATTTATAATTATTATTTAATAATTTATAATTATTATTTAATTATTTTGAGAAATTTTTTAGTTTTTTTAATTATTATTATTATTATTTTTTTTATTTTTTTTTTAATTTTCGGTCGGTTTTGTGAAGGCCAAAACCGACCCCGACCGAAACCTTCACAAAACCGACCGACCGCCCTCGGTTCGGTCGGTTTCGATCGGTCGTGTCGGTTTTTGGTGTTTTTTTGCTCATCCCTAGTCAAACCAATATTACATCACTAGTAATTATATTGTTGTAAATTTTAATACTTGTAAATATATCCCTAAATCGAGTAAATGATATGATATTACCTATAAATACAATATTATGACGTTTGTACGACCGTGTTAGATACCTAAGAAAATACTTCTTTACCTCAAAGAATCATATTAATAATCAGTTCAATTATAAATAGGCTAAATTATAGAAAATACTCTTGAATTTTTAAAAGCTTCATTAATACCCTTGAACTTTCAAAAAAATTCAAAAATACGCTTACCGTTAGTTTTTTATTGAAACTATTAATGTACTTTGTTTCAAAAATACCACTAAGCTTTCAAAGTTTCATTAATATCCTTAAACTTTCAAAAAAAAGTTAAACAAATATTCTTATCGTTGGTATGTGAACATAAATTGTTATTAGCTCATTTTAAAATAACCTTCAACTTTCAAAAAAAATATTAATAACCTTAACTTTTAAAAAAACAACCGTTAAAAAATATCGTTACCATTAGTATATGGACGACAACCGTTTTTCTACATCCCACTGCCTCGTTTCTTCTATTATGCCTCTCTTCTAACTCGCTTCAATCTATAGTCTTACAATTATTTTTTTCTTTCTTTGTTAGTACTCACTTACTCTCTTCTTTCATTTTTCAATCTCTAAAACTCTCCCTATTTCTCATATATTCTTAAATAATAGAATTTTAAATAAATAAGAGTAGTTCTCTCTCATTTCTAAGCATGCTCAAACATAAATATAAGAAATTTCAACACCGAAGATCCCAAATAGTCAATGTCTTTGAAGTTAACTTGAGTTGGAAAAGAATCAAGTTGGAAACAAATCATATAAATAACCTCATTTTTTTCATATAGATACTCTCATTTTTCCTTAATTTATTCAATCTCAATCCTGGAGAACTTTCGTAACTAACCACAACAAATAAACTAATATGAACTACAAAAATGATTAATAAAATCTTAATTCGGTACAAATTTAGTAATGCATATGTTTTCTTCATTTTCCCTCCAACTAGATGTCCTCAAAATTATGACCCAAATTATCAATATGTCTCTCTTTTTGTGTATTAAGCCCACTAACTCAAATTACTAATGTGCAACTTTTGTTAAAGCATTTAATTCCTAAAGTCCTTTGGTGGTTCCATCATTCTCATTTTTTTTCTTTCTAAAGTCAATATAGCTTGATTGAATGATGTAGTTTTAGAGATTGAAAAATGGAAAAAGAGGGTAAAGAGGAAAAATAGAGAAGTGTTAGGCCATAGATTGAAGCAAATCAAGATAGAGAGAAATGGAAGACAAAGGTAATTAATAAGATATCGATAAACGATGGTCGTCCATAAACTAATGGTAGGAACATTTTTTTACTTTTATTTTTTAACGGTTAAAGGTATTAATACAACTCTTGAAAGTTTGAGGTATTTTAAAACGAGGTACTAATGATTTATGTTCATATACTAACTTTAAGGGTATTTTTAATTTTGTAAAAAAAGTTTAAGGATAGTAATGAAACTTTTGAAAGTTTAAAACAATTTTGAAATACTAATGGTGTCTATCCAAAACTAAAGGTATGAGTATTTTTTAACTTTTTTCGAAAGCTCAAGAGTACTAACGAAACTTTTGAAAGTTCAGAGATATTTTTGAAATAAAGTACCAAGTTCATGGGCATTTTTTATAATTTAGCCTTATAAATATGATTCTCCATAGGTATGAGCTTCAAAAGTTTTGATTTAATTTTTCCGGTCTCGTGAAATCTCATAAATTGTCTATATTGTTATAAGTCAATGTTATATTAAATCTCCGTCACATTTTATGTTTATGTATAGTACTCCTAATAATTCTTCTCTTGAACAAAAGGACCCCAAAATCTCTCATAAAATGGTCACCCATCCATCCAACTCTTACTCATTCCAACTCCTTTCTCCAAAGTAGTACATAGCCTATTCAATAGAGTTGAGCCACAAATCGTGTTGGGCACTCAAAGATTCTACCAAGTACCAACACAACTAAGTCCATGACACGACTCTTATACTACTTGTTAGAAACAACAATTACTTTCATAATTTCCACACAATTATATGTACGATCTATTCTGATCATAAATCTTCGTGATTTTACCTTTCGTTTCACTCAAAAAACTTAGTACTAATAGAGATAACGTCCTTCACTTCTATATCATAGATTCTCACCTCATCTAGATAAGGTACGTAGGATCTAGAAGTTTAGACGCATGCTCAACATTGTATTAAAAAACTATAGTACCATATATCGAAAATTTAATGCAAAGAAGATAAAAGCCAATGCTCAATATAAAGAAGGATAGGAATAGGGTATGGACCAATGGTATAGAAATTGACGGCAGAGAACTCTAATCGGCGCCGCCCTTAAAAAGATCCACAATTTTGGAGGAGTTTAATGCGAGAAAAAATGTGCTACAAACAATTCACTTAGACCAAAAATAATAATAATAATAATAATAATAATTATTATTATTATTATTATTATAATAAAAGTCAGACATGGGTGTGGTGTGGACCATGGCTGTCTGTTCTGTTTCTGGACACAACTGGAATTCGATAAAGACAACTTTCGCAGCCAAGTTTGAGGTTTTCACATTTGATTTTATTAATCTATTTCAATTTAATTCTTTGGTTTTAATATTTATAATATGCCCATTATTCTTGTTGTAGTTCTTTTTGTTACCCACTTAGTTTTTTTTTAAAAAAAAACTTATGCTGATAAAATCATGCCACTTTAATATAATGAAAGATGGCTGATGGAGACATTGGAAACTTCACTCTTGTTTTGTTGTGCACCCATCAATTGGACAAAGTTGATTTTTTTCCATTTTTTTTAGCTCAATTGGACAAACTTGTTGATTATATATACATATATAGTGCAAAATATTTAGTCTTAAGCCTTTTATATTTTAATTATGTTCTTATTTACTTCATATCATAAATATTATTAATAAAATATTCACTTCATATCATAAATATTATTAATAAAATATTCATGTCGCATGTCTATAACATAAATTTGAAAGTAGTTAAATATAACGTGACAAATTATTCGAACAAGCTCAAAGTTGAAATATTGTATGGAAAATTAAATTAAGGCTCTGTTTATCTATCTGAGATCATAATTGAGAATAAAAAATTGTGAGATCCACTCCATTATGATTGATAGTATCTACTAAATTCTACGATAGAAATTAATTGTGAGCTCCATTTTATATTTTGTAATTCCATTTTGTTTGTTTATTTCTCACTCACTTCATATTTTATGATTCTATTTTCGTTTGTTCATTCCTCTGAATAAGTTAATCTCATTCTCATTCCTTAATTATATGAGACCTAAATTAAGTTTAGATTTCCTTCATACCGTTGGCTCTAAATGGTTAAATTGGGCATATCTTTGACAAAATTAATTCAAATTATTTCAAGAAACTTAAGTTGAAATATTATGGGAAATAATGGGCATATTTTGACAAAATGGTTTAATTGGGAATATCGTTGACAAAATTAATACAAATGATTTTCCTCCATCCCTAAGGAGAGAAAAAGAAAATAAAAAAATTACACATATCGATGCAAAATTTTTACATAAAAAAAAATTGTGAATATTTAGGGGAGCAAATTAAGGGAAGACAAAACTTTAAAATTTCAACTTTGTAATATAAATTTGAAAAAAAAAACCCAACTTTTTACTCCTAAATTTATCAAATTCTATCGATTTTACTTTAAACTTTCACTTTTGTCAAATTGCACCTCAAATTTAAGTGTGTGATGCGATCTTAACCTTAATTTTTAAAAGTATTGCAATTTTTATCATCTAATAAACTCTCATGCAAAAGATCATTAGAAATTTATCATCTAATAAACTCTCATTAGAAAAAGTATTCTTATATGCCTTCAATAAATTATAAAATATATGTATAGTATAAATGGATAGGATTTGAAAAAAAAACATTGAATTTAAATTTTTGCTACAAATCAATAAAGTTATTAGTTAGTTCATTTAGCTAAAATTAATGCATTTTTTTAGTCAAAATTAATGCATTATTAATCAAGTTTATGGATAATTTTGCATTGTTTTTTTGTTGTGTGTGAATAAAGAAAAGAAATTGTTATATTTATTTAAGTTTATGGTCTAATTTGAGAAAATTGAAAGCTTAAAATAAAAATTAATACGATTCAAACAAATTTAAAAGTAAAAAATAGATTTTTTTTTCCATAATTTTTAAAAGATTTAAGATGACCTGAGGGGGTTATTTACTTTAGTATGTTTTCTTTTTAACTTTTTAATCCCACTTGTAAACAATATGACAATCAAGTTGTTAGAGCTGATTGACAGCTTTGCGCATGCGCAGCTATTAAAAAAAATTAAATAAACAATAAAATAATAATAATAATAATAATAAAAAAAAAAAAAAAAGAGGCAGCGTGTGGCAAAATAGTGGAAATATTGATAAAATAATATTTATGCAGGGAGATGCATGCATGTTTTTGTGTCGTTTTTCTTCTCATTCTTATCCCTACCATTTTACCAAACTCTCCCATCTCTTTTGTTTTTCGAAAGCAATTTGAGGTGTCAACTGGACAGAGCTCAAACCAGGAAGGCTATTCTTGTCTTCTTCTCGCTACATTTCCAATTTGACAAGAACTAGGATTGAATTGAAGATTTCTGATGAAGACCCACCTAATTACAAAATAAGTCCAAAATGGCCTATTTTTTGGTCCCTCGTCTTTTTAAAGGATTGATTGAGGTGTAAGTGAGTTATAATAACATTAGTTATAATAATCTGAAGAATTATGTAATTTTTGTTTATGATGCAAAATTATTTAGTTTGGATTATAATAGTATGCATTTGGGGTGTAAAATATTCTACAGACTATTATAACACAAATTATTATAATATGTACCCTAAATAAGTACAAAGTGTCTATTTTTTTCTTAAATTTTTGTGTTTCATTTGTCCCATTTTAGTCTCTAAACTTTGAAATTTCTATTTTAGTCCTTACTATATTATTTTTCATCTAATATTTATTCACTCAGTGCTTGTTTCTCTAACTTATGGAGCTTAAAACCATACTCATATTAACCTGTTAGTAGCCAAGGACATGTTCAGAGCAACGTCAGCGTAATTTGGCCAAAAATAAATAAATAATAAGGATAGGAGACTAAAATGGTTGTTTTTTTAGGTATTGAGACTAAAACAGATATTTTAAAAGTTTAAGTTAATTAACCTAATTAATAACATTTAGTACAAAGTTTAAATACGGGTGAAGGGGAGATCATTTGACAAAATTATTATTAATACTTTAATAAATTCAGCTATGCATAAGTTCACACGATTGTTTATATACAAAGAATATATATTTTTATAGTATTCATATAAATAAAATAGAATATTTCCAATAAGGTCTTTTAGAGTCAAACTTAGGAAAAGAAAACTACTGTTTTTGTCCACATTATTTGAGAATCGGGATTAAAAAGTAGTGTTTATATTTATATAATAAAATTAGATTAGGATTCTAAGTTCTTCTAAAATGGGGCGGCCACCGTTGAAATTCATAGTCATGGTTGTCCTTTAATTTCCCCCAAGAAATCAAATTAAACACACAAATATTTCAAATAAATAATAATAAAAAATAAATAAAAACGAAAAAAATCTTGAACACACATACACCCATCAACATATTTAAACCATAGTACTCTTGTGGGGTCCACCAAGGCTGTTGACCTAAATCATGATCGGATAGAGACGAAAAGTTACTTAATCTATAAGTTAAGATTCATGTTTAAATTTAGAATTAAAATATCTAAATATTTATGTAGTGTATAAGTCTGTTAATCCTAAATTATAAAATTTTCATATTCTAAATTACGTTATCTAGTTTATTAAGATTTATTTATTTTACTACTATATGTTAGCTTTTACAAATAAACATTTGTAGGTGCATCAAATATAAGTTATACAAATAAAAGTTACAAATAAAAGTATTTATAACATGTTTACTTTTATAATTTAAAGATATAAAATATATCTAAGTTTCTAAAGCCCCGTTTAATAACAATTTGATTTTTTAAATTTGTGCTTATATTTTCACAATTTCTTTCAATTTTTTTTACCATGATTTTCATCTTTATTGAATAATCATTTCAAATTTTAAAAATAAGAATAAGTTTTTGAAAACTACTTTTTCTTAGTTTTTACAAATTAGTTTGGTTTTTGAAAACATGGGTAAAAAATATATAACAAAACATAAACACTTGTAGGTGGAAGTAGTATTTTTAAACTTAATTTTCAAAAAAAAAAAATAAGAAACTAAGATCCAGTTTGATAACTATTTGGTTTTTGGTTTTTGGTTTTTTTAAATTAAGCCTAAAAATACTACTTTTACCAATGGGGTTTTATGTTTTCTTTACCTATGTTTTCAAAAATCAAACTAAGTTTTGAAAAGTTTTTTTTAAAAAACAAAATAGTTTTCAAAAATTGTGTTTGTTTTTAAATTTTACCTAGAAACTTAAATGATATCTCAATAAATATGAAAACTATTGTAGAGAAAATGAAGAGAAATGGTAGAAAAACAAACTTAATTTTTAAAAACTAAAAATCAAATAATTATCAAATAGTTATTCAATAGGGTCTAAATGGTTAAATATTTATTTCATATAAATTCATTCTAAACATTTTAATAAGTTTCCCTAAATATGTAGTAACTTCATGAAAATTGATTTACAAACTAAATATAAAATACAACTAATACATTTACAACTTTTTTTAATTGATAGAATATTCGAATCTTGACCTTTATATTTCTAATGCTATATTTTTGCTCTAAAAAAATATTTAAAAATGTAGCCATAATATTCTTAAATGAAAGGTATAAAAAAGATAGAAAAGTTTTAATATAAAACAAAAATTTTAAACCAGTCGAATTTTGTCTGGTAAAATAGTTCGCACTCGACCACTTGCAAGAATTTGATTTCAGATATTTGTCAAAATTTTATTATTTTTAATTGGTCAAAATTATTAATTATTATTAAAAGGGAAAAAATAAACGATAGAGATGAAGGTGAGGTTCGAGGAAAGGCCTCAAAGTAGAATGACGGCAGCAGGTGATGACGTGTAATTCAAAGCCACCGTTAAAAAGAGGGTTCAATAACCAATAAACTACAAACAACGTTCAACTTCAACCCCGCGATTTATGTGAATTCCACGGCGATTTTTTGGTCCAACGAATAAAGTATCAATTGTTTTCCATATTTTTCATGGTCCGTGGGCGGCTCGAGGTATTAACCAGACAAATTTTATTCTCAATATTCGACTCACAAATTACAAAAATAAATAATTTATTTGTCAAGAATTTTAGAATAATAGATTGGTTCAAATTTTTTTTAGTATGGTGCACCTTTTTTTTTAGCATAATAAATATGGCCTAGGGGGATTTAAATCATGCTCTTCTTCTTCACACTCTAAGAGCGTTTGGAATACCATTTTAGGTTGGGATGATTTTGAAATCTAAACCCAAAATATTGTGTTTGATCATTGTGTTCAAAACTCAATGGGTTTGAAACACAACCTCTCATAGTTTTATTTGCTAATGCCAACACAATTTCGCTAATTCCAACATTGTTTCGCTAATTCCCAGACATCAAATATTGCATACTAAAAATCATTTTCTGATTCTCAGGGTTTCGATTGCAAGAATTTTGATTCTGAAACGGTACTTCAAATGCCTCCTATATTTTTGGATTTATAAATAGTTTTTTTAATTTAAGTAGACCCCACATGCTTTTTAAAAAGAAAAAGATGCCGACATGACAAATAGTCAAATAGTAAATAGATATAGTATAGAAAATTTTCAATATTACTATAGTACGAAAGTTTTTTTCAATAGAAATAGTACACGACAATTAATATAAGTATTATGTTTGTTGAAACTAGTTTGATTATCGAAGTTAAAAGTATTACAGTGAGATACGATAACAACAACTAATAGAATCTTATTAAGATGTGCCTTAAATAATGGGGGAAGTGTTTAAAAAAACAAACTAAATGTATATGAGATTATAATATTGCATGACCAAATATTGCCTTGTGAATTAGGTATGTGATGACATCTTGGTATGATGAGTAGGATGTTATTGTGAATCAAAGAGCTAAGAGTCCAATGAAAAGGTAGAGATGTGCTATCACATGTGTTAAAATTAAGAAGTCTTTTGGGTGAATATTCTCAACTAGTGATCTGTTAATTATATATGATTTGGAGTCATATTTGAGAACTTAACACCTAGTTTTGATAGTGAATGGTCACAATAGGACAATTTATTAGAATATCTAATAATGCAAGGAATATTAATCGCTTTAAAATTCATTTTGGTTTGAGAACTTTTTTAAAAATATATATATATTAAAAAATAAACTATTTGGTCATTTCTATTATTTTGATGTCTAATATATGTTAGCTTAAAATTTTCTTTAGTCGCCATGTAGCTCCAATAAAATGTTTACAAGCATGTGTTAAATATATACTTTTTTTAAAAGCATAAAAATAGAACAATCATCCTCCAACTAACTCCCAACCTCTTCATTAATAAGGAAGGGAAGGACACTATCTAAAAATCCCTCATTTCAAACGAAGGGAACGCCCAAAGAAAATGCCAAAGCAACAAAAGCATGAGCAACTTTGCTCTCTTCTCTTATTGTGTTAAAAAAAAAATTATAATATTAACCGTCGAAGCAAAAAAGGTTGCTTCAGATAAAAAAAAAATTACAACTTCAGACAAATCAGAAAACTGTCGATTCACAAGACCCACAACTTCACAGAAATTTGAAGCAAGGGAGGTTGTTATAAATATTTTGAAACTACATTATCAATCTGTTAAAAATAAAATAAAATTAAGAATCTGCTTCTTTTTTTTTTCAAATTCAAAGAATAATGTAAAACATTTAAAAGTTTATAAACTAAAAATTAAAAAAATAATAATAAAAAAAATTTAAGGACCAAAATAGATATTTCAAGATAAAAATGAAAAAAATATATCTTTAGAGACATTGTTAGCACTTAGTACTTATCCTAAAGTTATATGATATTCTGTATAATTTAATAAAAAAATATTAAAAATTCAAGTTAAGTTTAAATATGACTCAAGGATTTAAATCATATTAATATAAATATTAAATTAAAAAAATCACAATTTATTTAACTAATTCAAACATTATGAAAAGAAAAAAAGAAAAAGAATATCGGCTGATTTTTAATTACTTAAAATCAATATTAAAAATAGAGATCACAATATTTTTGCCGCAGTTGTGTGAGGCGAGTGATGGAATGAGCAGGGTTCTGCCGTCGCTCTAATCCAAAACAATGTGCGTAAGCGATGACAAAATCACCTGCATGCGTGTCCATTGGTCACACATGCACTTCACATCCTCATCTGCCACGTGTTTAAGGCGGCGCTCGTTTTCTCACGTCGACAACCAAAAGTCTTATATCTCACGTGTTTTTTCCCTCTCTCCGCCACGTGTCCCTCTCCCCACTCCTATAAATACCCTTCCCATCCATTGTTTCCACGTTTGAACCGCCGCCGTAGCTCACAACACACAGAGAGATAGAGGAGAAAAAAAAAACCGGTGGCCGGAGAAATCAGAGAGATTCAAAGAAGCGAAAGAAATTATACAGAAAAATGACGACCGAGTTGACTCAGTTGCCGCCCGGTTTCCGGTTCCATCCGACCGACGAGGAGCTCGTTATGCACTATCTCTGCCGGAGATGCGCTTCGCAGCCGATTGCCGTTCCGATCATCGCCGAAATCGATCTCTATAAATTCGATCCTTGGGACCTTCCAGGTTATTATCTCGAAAATTTTGAATCAGAACAATTTAATTGAGATGAGAAATTGAGTCTGATATTTTTCCTTACATTTAATTTTACAGAAATGGCTTCACACGGAGAGAAAGAGTGGTATTTCTTCTCGCCAAGGGACCGGAAATATCCGAACGGCTCGCGACCGAACCGGGCGGCCGGTTCGGGATACTGGAAGGCAACCGGAGCCGATAAGCCTATCGGACATCCGAAGCCGGTTGGAATCAAGAAGGCGTTGGTGTTTTACGCCGGAAAAGCTCCGAGAGGAGAGAAAACCAATTGGATTATGCACGAGTACCGGCTCGCCGACGTGGACCGGTCGGCTCGCAACAAGAACAGCCTTAGGGTAATTTTCGTCCACAAACTTTTAGGGCTTTTTTTTTTTACAATTGATGATTGTGAATGAAAATTTTGAATCAACGGTTGTGATTTTGCAGTTGGATGATTGGGTTCTGTGCCGGATTTACAACAAGAAAGGCGTAATCGAGAAGCGACACCACGCCGTCGTGAATCGGAACACGAACGGTTTCAAAGAAGAGGTGGAGGACGAGAAGCCGAACATTTTCGCGAATAATAGCGGCGGCACTGCTGGAGGATTTCCGCCGGCAGTCACGGCGGCGAAGGCGCCGGCGTCGGTGGACGATTACATACATTTCGAAACATCGGATTCGATACCGCGATTGCACACGGATTCGAGCTGTTCGGATCACGTGGTGTCGCCGGAGTTCACGACGAGCGAAGTTCAGAGCGAGCCAAAATGGAAGGAATTGGAAAATGCCTTTAATTTTCGTTATAATTACATTGATAACTCACTGGATCAGGAATTCGCAACACAGTTTCAGGGCGGGAATCAGATGTCGCCGCTGCAGGATATGTTCATGTACCTGCAGAAGCCCTTTTGAATTTCCAGCGTCTGATTGTTGTTTGAATCTTTAACTTACTGACAGTCGTTGATGGTCCACTCCACTCAATCGGACGGTCGCACGAGACTGGCAGTCTATGAGTGCGCCACCGCGTATATAGGGAAAAAAAAAAGAAAAAAGAAAAACAATATACGGAAACGGATACAGACTGGCGTTGGTTATTGTGGTGGGGCCCGATTGTGGGGTCCACTTGTGGATTTAGATCAGACGGGCGACGTTTAATCAGACATTGCCTGTGATAATTGGCTGTAAAACACCATAGTTACTGTTTGGGAACTACATTTAATGAGGGGAGCCTTCTAAGCTCCTATATATTTTGTAGCTAATTCTAGGGTTGTTTATATTTTGAATTTCTTGTACTAAGAAGAAAATTAATATTTTGAAATTTCTTTCCTTGTGTTTTCCCCCCTCTTTATGCAGTTTTACCTAATATCTTATGAGTTATGATGATACATTAGACAAAATCTAAGTTGGTTTAGATTAAAATAATAGGGTAAAAATCCATTTATTTTCTAAAATTTGGCAAATCATTTAACTTTATTCTTTTTTTTTTTTAACTGTACTCTGTTTTATTTAAATTAACTAAAAGGAAAAAAGTGATTCATTATAATGAAGTCGGTACTATTTGTACTATTTACTTTCTATTAGGGGTTGGAGAATTTTAATTTATTACGGATTGGAGAAATTTCAGATGGGAAGATTTAAATTTTTTATCATGATCAAAGATTGCATATCAATTAAGGATGCCATGAGTTATGTTCACTTGTCTACTATAATATTATTTGATTCTAACTTTCTATTCTTGTAATCTTTACCCAGATTGTTAGTTGCGAGAAAATTGGGTCTAAATTGACTTGAGTTTAAATTAATATAAATTGATTCAAAATTTTAAGATGGTAATTGATGCAATTATTATATTATATTGAGATTTCAGTAGATTCAACTTACTATTCTTATATTAAGATTTTAATGGATTCAACTTACGAAGTTGTAGAGTATAAATTAATTCGTTCTCTAATATTATTTGGCTAGTTGATGTTTTAAAAAAAGAAGGAAAAAAAGACTAGTTAAGGGTGGGACTTTCAATCTTAAGAAAATATATGTCCAATTGGTGTTGAGGATCCCACATTGGAAAAGTATAGAGAAACCTCACAATATATATGATATATGAATTACTCTTCTCATTGCCAATTGATTTTGATATGAAACTCCATATAATCTAATAATTGGTTATATCATTTAATTTTTATTATATCAACACTTAATTTCTTTCATCATGTCAAGCATAAATCAGTCAATAATATACCAATTATCATTCTAAAAAATGGATGGAGTTAAAGTTACTTTTTTTCTAAAAAAAACATTAAAAAAATAATCTTCCATTATAAATAATAATTTCCTCCCATTAACCATAATAAAACTTTGAATCAAATGGTTTTTTTTTTTTTTTTGGAAAGAAACGAAATGAATTGCCTACCAAACCAATACATTTAATATTTTCTTTGAATGTTAGAACTTTTATAACTAAAAGAAAAAAGTTCTGCAAAATGTAAACAATACATTTAATATTTTCTTTGAATGTTAGAACTTTTGGAATTATTTTATATTACACGTTTTTAACGTAATGTTCACAAATTATCATTTAGATTCCTACCAAACCAATCGGACTAGACGCAAATTAGCATTAAAAGAAACATGCAAAGAACCCAATGTCTTAATCATAGAAATATTGATACTAGTATCAAAATTCAAACCTCCCAGCATCAATAATACAGTTGTAAAAAAGAAAACAAGAAAATTTCAATATAATAAAAGTGCATTTAAAAAAAAGAGAGAGAGAAAAGAGAGGAAAAAACATTAATGTTGGATAGCGTCTCAGGGTTTTTTTTTTCAAAAAATAATAATAAATAAATTACGACTTGTAAAAGAAAATACAGATGTCTATAGTATAGTGCTTTATCCAAGCTTATCTAGAAGCATACTATTCCTTTATCATGTGCTTTTATTTCTAATTTTTAATGAAAGTAAAATCCAAAGGAGAAAAAATATATATATTCTAAAGTTCAATAATACAATAAACAATTTCAGCACGCATGAGAACAAAAGATTGGTGGTTGTAGACAAACTACTATTAAAGATAAGCATGTGCCGAAATATTGGAAGTGATCCAGTCCAACAAGAACAAAGAAATACTTTAGATGTTATCTAACCTTTTCTTGAAGACTTTCAAATATTACCTTTCCTTCCCATACACAGAACATCAATATCAGCATTTACTTTTTGCATCAAAAGCTGAAAGTCAAATGATGAATATGTTCACATTCTCTACAGTTTCTTACCTAATCGATGCACACGGGTACGTGCGACAGATGGTTGGTGAGCAAAACGACCTAATACGTTACAAAATCTCGCTTTAGCCAACGCGACTACTCTGCAGCACCAACGAGTGCAGATCTGGCTCGAGTGAAAGATGAGATGAGCGATCCGAGTTGTAACTTATCGTTGCACCCGAAACTCATCCTGTACCTACAAACAGCACCCAGTCAAACTGGTTAATTCGGTAACAGATTAAAAGACTTAATATGTATCCTCCAAGTCCTGGTTTCTTTGTTAATCTGATAAAGTTAAGAAATCTCATGTGCGCAAGTATTGACTTCAGAACCTTTATTTCCTTCTTGATACTTGGTAAAAAGAAAGTCAATTATCTTCAGGTCTTCTAAAACTTTAAAGCCTATTCTATTCTATTGATAAGTGGGATAGATTCATTGTACAGTTGCGTGAGGTTACAACTTACTGGCAATGCAAGTATATGCTAATTAGCAAGTCTTTTTCAACTAATGCGTTGATCATTGATTCATAGCTTTGTTAGAAAGAATTCTATGTGTTAGGTCCAGCAGTTGACCATGCTTTTCCAAATGGAAAAGATAAGATCAAAAGATAACAGCAAATCATATGATAGAATGTCCTTTATCTTTATCCCTAAAGAAAACTGCAGCATAATTCTATGATAGTGCACATAAAGGCAATAAAGCTGGAGAAATGGTTCCACCTATTCATTGAACTACAAAATACAATAGAACTTTTAGCTTACAAAAGTAGAAGTAGATGAGTAAGAATGTTTTAGAACTAGATGTTAGATTAGAAAACTAAGATTCCCTTGTCGTTTTCTACTTATATGTCAAAATACTCGTTCAACTTAGTAAGCTCCTCCCTATCCACAAAAAAGAAACCCAGTTTTTTTTAGCCTTTCGATTAATTTATTGTTGAATATATGCGTAACAAATAAGATGAATTTCGTATGGTGGACATCAACATCAGAAAGCTGAGTATTTTTCAATGTTTGTTCAAGTTGATGACGGTGCCCGTTATTTTGCACATCATATATATTTCTACAGAATAAAATAATAAAACTTGACAAGAAATTAAATGAACTAAAGAGATTGATGCATACTCTATGTCAGCCAGATCATTAATCAACTGAACTCTGACATCCGATGGCATCTTGATCTTAAAAACAAACCTACATGAATTGAATAGTTGGGAGAGTCAAGCAAATATCATCACACAGAAATCATACAAAATACGATAAAGCACTCACATAGTGACTTCTCTCACTATATCAACCAAAGCTAATCCTTTTCTGGTCTTTATTTCAGATATTCCTGGAAACGGGATTGGTATAAATTACAAAAAAAAAAAGGGGGGCAAACACATCATAATAAATGGAAAATTCCAGAGAAAACCAATTACGCTTAAAACTGTCAGAAAATGGTTCATTCAGCAGCCAAAATGATATTTGCTCGATGTCTTTGGGCATTGGATTTCCTGTGCATAGGTATACAGCCTCTTCAGTAATATGCTGAGAAGCCATGTGCGTTGACTACATAAAAATGGAAATTTTCGAAAGCATCTTCAGGATCACAAAGTAACAACTAAATAACATATGGCAAAATCTTTGATCTGCGAGTTATAAAAGAATGTTGACATGCACCAATGCATGTTGATTTAAGTGTGCATTATGATCCAAAATCCAAAAAATGCAGATTGGTGTGCAGCAATTTAAGAGTGCTTAGCCTTTATTATTCACACTTTAATCACATCTCATAGTACTAACAGAAGAAAGGAACTGAACATGGGTCGTAGATCGTCATGACTTTAATTGAATTACTTTCTCTCTCTTTGTTGCATTTGAAACCACAGCTCAATTCTGTGAGAAATGTTGAGAACACTAGACAAAGTTGAACGATTGAATCTTACTGATATGAACCAAAGAACATAAAAAAAAACACTAAGGAGATGGGATGACTAGAAGTTTTGGTCACGCATAAGAATATGAACCACTCATTTTAGTTTTGGACTTTATTTTGGTTTACTAATTTAATTTTGTTGACTTGGATTTGTTGACCTATGACTTAAGTAGTTGGGCTTCTTTTATAGGGATTTAAGCCCACTCCTCCCCTTAGCCCTAAGCTTTACTTTGAGATGTCTTTAGATAGATGTATATATGCTTTATTAGTTTTTTTTTTTTTTGAGATGTATGTACTTTAGATGTATGCTTTTTAGGTTAATATTGCTTAACTTTTATTTAAACAGTTTAGGGTTCATTGTTGGCCATATATAAGCCAACTTACATTCATTTGTAACCTAGAATGTTGATGTTGAATAAAATGTTGAGTTGAGAGTTTTCTCCTCCTTTTAAGTGTTGAGAGCGTCATGGTATATGCTTAATGTAGCTTTCAAAAAAATCCCTAGAGCCATTTAAACATGGTTGGTCACCAAATTTATGAAGTGATTGGACCTTGGAGTTAAACTAGCCCTCTTCTTCAAGGTATTTGACCATCAAAGGTAATCCATCTTGCTTCCCCTAGAGTGTGATGTTGTGTCATGCGTAAGGAAGGTCTCGGTTTGTGTGTTTAGGAGGTGCTAGCCTTTACTAGAGTTGCTTAAGCCATTTCTCTAGGATTGTCCTTATCACTTCCTCCAAATCGTCAAGTAATAATGAGCGTGTATCTCTATAGTCCACTACTGTTACTAATTAACAAGGGTGAAAGGAGGTGAAAAACCACCATGACATGAGATGTTTCCATTTATACTTTCATATTCTTAATTCTCATAAAATTAACTCGTCACTTTATTCTGACCTAACAGCAACTGCAATTCCACCAAATTCAGTTAAATAAAAACTATATTACCTGCAGAATATTTAAAGCCTTTCTCATATCACCACTGCAAAGTCGAACAAGGGCTGCTAAGCCACTCTCAGTCACGTCCAACCTGATTACCATTCAGGTATAGAGCATTAGACCAGCGTTCAAGTATTGTGACACAATATAGTTTTGGAAGAAAAAAAAATGTGTAAAACAGTCCAATAGACAACCCCCAAAAACTATATGGGATTCAACTAACATCACCTCCAAAAACAACCTAGATTAATGAATTACATGTTCTTTTAAAAAGTGAAAATTTTATGGAAAAGCAAAGATAGCTTAGACAAAAAATAGGGCAGAATGTGCAGTGGAAACTTAAATATAGTAGCCATTACATGTCCATTGAACAATAAGAAAGAGTTCGATGAACTCTACTTAAAATTTCCATAGTCAACAGGATTTGGAGAGAGAAAGAGAGAGAGATTGTGCATTCTACTCCCATTATTTAAGAAGCTAGAATGAAAATTGAATTATATATCAGTATATGAAATGAAGGCAATTGCCCTTACACATCAACATAGCATAGATGCCAAACCATCAAAGACTTTCTATGTTAGCTAGTCAGACATAAATGTAAGCAATAAAGTGTATACTGTATTGTAAGTGAAACAAGGGAGACTTCGTACCTCTCAGCCTCAATAACATATCTGAGTCGTTCAGTGACATGGAAGTTGTCAAGGGGAGCAAATCGAAAGCGGGTACATCTTGATTGTAAAGCGGGAATAATCTTATTTACGTGATTACAGATAAGAGCAAACCTTGTATTTTTCGTATATTTCTCAATTACTGCATGAAGACAAATATAGCAATGATTGGCATGAGGTACTGAAGCTCAACGAAAGATGGAGAGAGATGAGAGTAGAGTGACATATGAGAGTAACCTCTACGTAAAGCAAACTGTGCATCTTTAGTCATGGCATCTGCCTCGTCCAGTAGTATCAATTTTACAGATGCCTTTGCCCTGCAAATTTAGATGTTTTAAACTACATAAAAATGTTGTATTCTAAAGAAATTGTATCGAGATGTGTAAAAGACATTTCGTATCAATAAGAAATCAACCCAATACCAAAGAATTATCGATTAACACTTAAAATCACAGCTTTACCCTATATATATAAATTGCAATGATGGACCATATGATTCAAATATGAAATAGTTTGATGTTTTGTTCACTGCTTGTGGGACGATCAATTGCCAAATGTATTACACAACACCAAACCTCTTCAACATACTCCCAATTTTACAGAGAGTATCTCTTCTAATTTAGAGTTTAGACTGATTTTCCAAGGGAAGCATAAAGAAAGTGAATGATAGATGATTAATCATACCCAAATGAAAAGCTTTGGGTACTTGCAAAATCCTGAATCTGCTGTCTGACAACATCTATTCCTCTATCATCTGATGCGTTCAGCTCCAGTATCATGTTGTGGTAGTTCGTTCCATAAAGCTTGCGGGCAACCGCTAGAATAGTTGATGTCTTGCCAGTGCCAGGAGGGCCGTACAACAGGAGATGTGGCAGCCTATTCTCACTGGTCAGCTTGTCAACTAATTAACATCCCACATAGAAGAAAGAAAACCAAGAGAACAAAAATAAGAACATACAAATTGAAATACCACACAAGGGTTGTGCAAAATAAATAAATTAATCGACAAACACGTAGATTTCTTTTCATAATCGTTCGCTGTTTTAAACCAGTCTTTCAACTACTAACGATTGCCTACTTTCCGATTGAGTGTGAAAATAGAAGGACAACAAAGAATAAAGCGTTGAAAGCGAGAACCCTAATGTATCGAACAGTCTATTTTTTGGTGTAGAAGTCTTACTGGTGTCAATAATGTCGCGGTGAGCAGCAACATCGGCGAGAGACTTAGGCCGGAACTTCTCGACCCAGGGTATCGCCTTGCCGTCGGGTGCGGCGGCGGGACTGGCGACATTTTTGCCCTTGGCTGAGTTTTCAGCTTCATTGTTGCCATTATTGTAGTCAATATCCATGACTGCAATTACTTCCGACATTGATGAACAAATTTGAGACTGGAAGTCGACCGAGCTGCTCAGTGTGTAGATTTACGCTCGGCGTTTTGGTCACTGCGCGATCGGAGACTGGAGCTGGACCGGCCGTGTGTTTGTGTTTTTTTGTTTTCCCCTCTTTTCAATTCTTTTTTCTAATTTATTTATTCGAGTTAATTGGAAATGTGGCGCCAAAGAGATTCGGGGCAATCGACCGTAATCCCATTTCCCTTCCCAACCTGAAAACAGAATTTAAAAAATAAGTATAGAAAGAGAAACAATGTATTTGATTGCGGATTTAAATTGGATTCTAATTTAAGGGAAATGTGTTTTATACTTTTATTATATATTTATGCACCATAAAATTAGTGGTAATTATAAAATTAAATATAAACCATTAGAATATTTTTTCAATAAAATTTTGTATGATTATTATTTTACCATATCATATCATTTATAATTTGTTATATTATACATGTTTTAATTTTTTAAAAATTGAATTTTCAATATAAAATATTATATTTATTAACATTTTATTTTTGTAGTATAATCAAGGTTTAAAATGTCGATGTCGTTGGAAATATCGAGGTCTCAATTTCGTGGAAATGTCAATGGAAATATCGATAAAATGTCGATGTCGATCGATATTTCTGGAAGAATAAAAAAGTTAAAAATATGTTTAAATTAGAAAATAAACCTTAAATCTTTTTCAAATAAGTTAAAATACTTGTAATAATATTATATTCACATTATGTTACATTTTGTTGTAATTTTCTTTAATATTTCATCAATTTTGTACGATATAATGGAAATGTCGATTCACCCCTAGTGTCGATGTCGAACCCATGGACATGTGAAAATATCGATGGAAATATCGACATGTCGACGTAAATTTAATACCATGAGTATAATCCTATATTTTAAGATTTCAAATTAAAAATTCGGTTACATTAAAAATATGAAAAGAACATGTTATTTTCATAATTTCCACCGTTGAACATAAATTCACAAACATAAAATAGAATCTCAATTACTTATTTTCAAACACTTAATAATTTGATTTTTGATTGGGATTCAAATTTAAAATTGATTTTTTAGGTTTGGTTTGATAATTATTTATTTTTTATTTTAAAAATTAAACTTGACTACAATAATAGCCATATTTTAGTTTTTGCTTTTAAAAATAGTCACACACTTTTAACTTTTTAAAAATGACCAATTTATTTTTGAAAATTTAAAATATAAATTAATAAAAGACCAAACTAGCCCTAACCAATTTATTAATTTAGATAGGGTAGTTATTTTTAATTTGATTTTAAAAATGTAAAATAAATCACTTCAAATATATAATCTAAACATACAGATATCATGAATTTTAAAATAAGATTTCAAAATAAAAATCGAAATAATTTAAATAAAATAAATCTCTTACTGATTTAAACCAAATAAATACACAAAAATAAAAAATTAATTTTGTAACAAAAATTAAATAAAATAATCAACCAGTAGTTGAACATGCACATTATCTCTCTGCCTCGTAAAAGTGCAGAAACAGTTCGCGTTCGGTAGAATCGTTGATCTAAGTTCCTTCTCCCTTTGTTTCTTTGAACAAAAATGAGCATTCAGAAGGATTATCCCTCTTTTGAAAGAGTTTAAGTCGAGCTCAAGCTACTGCGATAAATAAGGTAAGGAATATTGTTTCTTTCTTATTGTTATTAGTAAAATGGTATGCTACATCTAAAAGAAAAGTTTGTAGGAAAAACCCGAAACAACGAAAAAAGTAGGGCTTTCTCACAAAATCACCCGGATTTCAAGGTAACTATATCGATTTGATTTCATATATAACCCGAGAATCTCGGGATATACAATGTAACAAAAAATTAAATATTGCGAAATAAGATTTTTTCTTCTATGGTTTAAATTATAAGATTGATTTATATACGAAACTGAGATTTCCAAGATCTAAACAAACACTTGAAGGTATGGTTAAAGGCACGAGGTCAAGTAATCGTTTACGTGACTCGTGAATAACAGTTGGAAAGAATAAAAAAGAGGTCCCATAGATAGTGAAAGTAGTTAAATCTGATCGTTTTTCTTTTGCATAATTAACTTATTTTTCTATTTAGTCGTTTGAGTAACATGTGCAATTAAAAGCTAAAACTTGTGAATCGTAAACCTTAACTTTTTTATAAATGTCATTGAATGAATACAAAACTTCTAGTAATCCACAGGTTGTCAATCATAAATCCTAAATAACGTATACACGAATTACAATCTAGTTTTTAAATTCTGAATGTACACATGTAAATTACAACGTAAATAAACACCTAAACAACTAACTAAAAAATTACAACTTACTTTTGTAACTAAATTACATGGAAATTACAAAGTAAATAAATCACTAACGAACTCGATACTATAAAAAATATTGTAAGAACAAGTTGAAAAGTAATGAGATAAATTAACACATAAAATATATAAACACCCTCCATATAAATTGGATATCAGTTCCAACGTACACAATCATAAGCATTGAACTAATGCATATAAAACTAGGACGCGATAGACAATATAACTATAATTGTATCAGTTCCAACATACACAATCACAAGCGTTGAACAAGTGATTTGACGGTCCTAAATTCAAAACTATTTTTCAATGCAAGAAAGTAAATAGTTTTCTTCAAATCATATTTACTTTCAAATACAGAATTTTCTTCGAGAGACAAATCAAACGAAAAATGATCACTGTCAGTGAATTCGATAAAATTAAAATCAACATCCTTCTTGTTGATATGACTCATATTTGTACCTCCACTATTATTAGATATAATATCGTGGAACAATCAAATTCAGACACTTATGAATAATAAACAACAACATGTACATTATTAGATACACCATCAGATATAGTAGAGAGTACCCACATGACATAACTAGAGATGTCCACGGGGCGGGGCGGGGTCGGGCTCCCCATCCCCGCCCCCCATTTCATTCCCCGTCCCCGTGAAATTCTCCATTTTTTTTTTGAAAATTTGTATTTAAATGGTTAATTATTTTTTAGAAATTTCGAGTTAAGAGACATTTTTCAATTTTCATAGAAAAATCAAATTACATTTAATAAATTTTTAGACTTATAGTGTATTAGATGTGTATATATATATATATTAATCGGGGTGGGGACGAGGAGCGGGTTGGGGACGAGTCATCTCCGTTTAGCCAACGGGGAAAATATTGTCCCCACACTCCCTCCCCCGTTCTCCGCCTAAACGGGGATTTTCCACCTAAACGGGGATTCCCCGCCCCCGTGGTGAAAATGGACATCTCTACACATAACATCTTTATCATCAGTAATTTTAATTACATTAGATTTATCCAAACAATCATTGTACAGAGTCAACCTAGTAATAATTTGATTATTCGAAAAGTGAAATTTGCTACAAATAAAATCGAAAAACTGGGAAAACTAGAATCCAAAGGAATGAGAACATACGACACTATTCATCCCAAATTCCATCATGCAATACACTTAGCGATAGCAATGACATTGTAACCTGTAAAAAAAAACTTACGATCTACAAAATCAAAAAATAGAGAAAAGAAAACAAAATATCAATAAACAAGAGATAAAAATAAAAAACAACCCGATCAAGATGGAAAGAATCGATCAAGATAGAAATAATCAATTGAGATATGAAATATGGAATTAATCGCCGAGAAAGAAGAGAAAATCAAGATGGTAATTGAAAACCAACTAATGAATAAATCGAAAATGCATAAATCAAACAAAAAAAAAAGGAATAACATCAAAATCGATAAAATTCATGTAATGAGAACATGGGATATAAAGGTAATAAAAAAATAGAAAATAAATATTTAAACAATAGAATAAGAATCAAATCTAAAAGATTTTAAAATTTTTGAAAAAAATAATTGTAAGGTATATTTTTTAAAAACATATTAGATACAGTTTAAACAAACAGAGAACCATAATATTTAAAAACAAAAAAAATTGAAAGGGCAAATCCGAAATTAAATATGGACGCTAGAACATGTGCATATCACGTTTTGGCCAAAATTAAAAACCCACAAAATATGACTATTTTTAACAATTATGAAATATTTTTTGTTATTCCTAACAGTTTCCCTAAATATTATTTGCCCTCGTGAGTTTCTTTATTTTGCTACCTACTTGCGTGTATGTATATTTTTAAAAACCAAACCCAAGTTTTCAAATTTTTTTAAAAATAGTTTTTAAAAATTTGTTTTTGTGTTTTAAAATGAGTCAATTATGGGTGTACATAAGCGGGGTTGGGTTGGGTTGAGAAAGATTTTTGGAATTTCGGGTTGGTTATTCCTTCAACCCAACTAACCATATTCATGAGAGTAACCCAACCCAATATTTTCGGGTTGGGTTGGGTTGGGTCACCAGGTTAACTTTTTTATTTTTTTAAGTATTTTTAAAATTATTTAAAATATTTTTTTATTGACTTAATAACTAAAATTACATAAAATTCAAATATCAAACTTCAAAATCCATAACATCTTAACATTTTGTTAGAAGTATAGAAGAAAACATAATAAATTGACAAATAATTCATTTATAAGTATATATTTAATTAAAATAAAATTAAAAAATATAAACTTTGGGTTGGGTTGAGTTGGGTTGGGTTAGGTCAACTCGAGCCTATAAGGCCAAACTCGAGAACCGACCCGATTTTTTCGGTTCTCCAAACTTCTAACTCAACCAAAACCGAAAAAAAATATAACCCTACCCAACCCTTACGGTTTGGGTTGGGTAGTCCGGGTTGGTCCGGTTACCGGTTACTCATACACTCCTAGAGTCAATAACTCATATGTTTACTAGAGTATAGCTCAACTGCCATAACGAATGTGTTAACGACCACGAGGTATGTGGTTCGAATCCCCTCATCCCCAATTGTACTAAAAAAAAAACTTGTATGTTTACTTAGTGAAGAATGTTGCGAAGACAATGAAAGTCATGGTAGAAAATTGGCAAGAAGTTTTCATTTTTTTTATTTGGTCAATCATTCAAATGCTTTCGAACGAATCTTATTATAAATAAGTGGACAGGTACAATTTAAAAATAAATAAATAATTAAATGACGGTCAAGCAAATCATATACTTATCGAACATAGTATTAGTTTTTGGTTTTTTAATAGTGAGTTTATTGAAATATAAATCTTGGCCAGTTAGAAGTCGCCACATCATTACCTAAAATTCTTGGTAAGGTTATTTATTTAATTAAAGATTAATTAAATTTAGAATACCTATACATTAAATTCCATAAATACAATTGAGTTATATGAAATTTGGGTCAGTTCTAGACAAAAGCCCAAATGTCTAAATGGGATACCCATATCCAACAGAGTCTCACTCGAAGACTTCGGTCCAGAGTCAATCACACTAGTATATAAGGGTTCAGGCCAAAGACAAAATCATAGGTGCGACCCAATGGTCAAGCCAAAGCCCACATAAGAGTCCTATAAATAGGGAACTCTCCAATATAATATTTTAGTCTTTGTATTCTAAAATTTATATCAATTAAATTTTACTAGATTAAAATTTAATGTAGGTTTTTATTATTTAGCGATTTAGACCATATTTTTTTTTTGTGGGCAACAAGAATAATGTATAAATCTAAGGGTCTGTTTGGTATGCAACCCATGTTTTGTTTTATGTTTTCGGATTCACTGAATTTAGTGAATATGTGTTTGGCAGATGTGTTTTCGAAAACTGTTTTCGGACTTTTTGATCCAAATAGAAAAAATTATGAAAACAATATTTTTATGTTTTCATTGTATACAGAATCTGAATTTAAAATTTTAAAATGCATAATTATATTAAACATAGATAAAAATCTTAATATATACAATAGTCGAGATTATAAATTCAACTTACTTTTTAAAATTAAAGCATGTATAATATAATATATTATAAACTATATACTATTATATTATAAAATGATAATTCTGTCAAATTTATAAAATAATGTCAACAAATTAATTAATAATGATTTATATTCAATCTAATGATTAGTTTTGTAACTACAACTAATTTCATTATTGAAAGAGTGTAGATTAAGAAAACGGAAGCAATTTTGGATCTTGAACACTCTAAGTTGATCAATTTTGTAAAATAAAAAACATGCTCAAAGCTGGAAAAACAGAGGGATAGAAAACTCAACTTTAAAGATCAAATTCTCTTCACCCGGTGGATGGTTTTCAGCACGAACACTTCGTGGACAACCGTTAGAGTCTTCCCTACTATCCTCAGGCCTTAGAACAGATTGTGGGATCCTAGGTTGAGAGAATTTGGAAGAAAAAACCTCAAAGGTCACTAATTCGGGAATATTGAATTTTCTATGTAATTCTCTCAAAACACCTCAAATCACCATTATATAAAGCTTCAAAAAGCTTCAATGGAGTGACAACTCAAGGGTGATGAGGATGCTTTGAGATGAAGGTGGCCAATTTTGGTGAATTTTGAAGATGAGTAAGATTGGGCAAGTTGTCAACTTGAAAATCATGAAAATCCCTCATTTTACAATTAATTTTAATTCAAAAATCAATATTAAATTATTTTTTAATTAAAATTAATATAATTAATTAAATAATTCAAAATTAATTTAATTAATTAAATAATTTTTAATTTAATTTAATATCAAATATTAAATTAAATAAATTGCCCGATCTCTATCGATTTTCCGAACATGAATCCTTATTAATGCTATAAATCGATCCGATATTTAAATCATATTTAAATATATCCACCTCTTATTAATCATAGTTTAATTAAGCTATGATTCGTTAAATATATCACATATAATTAACGCTTTCTTCCAAACTCGAATTTGAACAATTCAAATTCTTTTCTCTCAAAATGTTATAAGGCTAAGTCCGAGCTAGTAAGGAGGACCTAATGGACCTACGGATCATGAGCTCCAACGATACGAGATTAACCTACCAAACTCTTTTTGCCTTAGCTAATCAACATTCGTTAACCACCGGACACTCCACTAAAGCCCGGTGCATTTGCATTCTCCTCACCAGTAGATATATTTACATCCACTCGATATAACCACGATTAGTAAGTCGATCTTTCACAGTCGTTCAGTAATTACACCGTGGTCAAAATTACCGTTTACCTCTCAGTAATTACCTCTTGTTCCTAAGTTCACCGATCCTCTAATGAACAATTGGTTTGTGGTCCAACCAAAGAACCAATCCTCTCGGGCCAATGAGAGGGGTGGGCCCATTGTTCAAGACCCGGAGTCAGTACTTAAGGGAACATCCTCTCTACTAATCCCTAAAGCGGGTAGGAATGAATTCCATCTTGCAGAACTATGTTCCCAGCTATCTACCTGGTTTTATCCCTGAAATTAGAGACTTATTGAGTCGACAGTCTCGAGCCACTCTCACCCATGCAAATCTAAGGATAATCCGAATAAACAGGAGTCCATAGAACGCTCAGGATTAAGATCGAGTTACCTAGGTCTCGTATGAATATAGTCAGTTAAGACAGTAAACGGAGTTAAAAAATCTAAGTGACTATTTCGCGGTCCAGTCTTATGCAAACTCATTGCATAGGACGCCCCCACTCACATGTCTCCACATGAACGATTTAGGATCACATCGTTTGTACTCTACAAAGTGGGTCGCGTCCATAGTGTCCCCAGGATAAGGTACCCAGCCCTATCCTTATACTATAGACTGTTCTGGCTATAACTTAAACTTGATCCACTTTTATGTCACACATAAAGTTCAAGTATTCATCCCATAGCCATAGGTTCTTTATTGGATTAAGGTTACATAATACACAACATTCAATAACACTTTTACTGAATAAATATCAATAACAACTTTATTGCAAAATAGAATCTACATTCAGTTTACAAAACCACGAGTTTTAGGACATTAACCCCAACAATTATATATAAATATGTTATAGTATACACTTTAAACAACGTTTTATAATAGAAACAAATTTATAAATCTGCTACCAAATGCATATTTGAAAACATAAAATACAACTCTGTTTTTATTGAATCCATTGTTTTCAAATTTATGTTTTCAGATTGCTTACCAAACAGACCCTAACTCATCCCATTTGAAAAATGTCTAAAATTGTTTAAATTTAGAAAATGGTCTAAATCTTTTTTTACTTTTTATTATAATATGATTTTATAATTATGTTGAGACTAAAATAACCCTAGCTACATTTTATACTCTCTGACTAACTAAATAAAATTCAACAAAAAAACAAAATTCTATGGGGAGAGAAATAAATAAATTATAGTTAACAAAATATAAAAATAGAGGATTATAAAGGGAGCGAGAAATATTAGTTAACAAAATATAACAAACGTTAATTATGTCCTAACTATTAAGTTAAGACCATTTAAAGAGAAGAATATAATGCATAGATTACAACAAAACGATTTTAATGTCGAGCGATTGAATTTATAACATACATTAGCTATACATTTAGATCGATTTAATGAAATGGAAATGTGTAATTACTCATTAAGCATGCAAAAACTAAACTTAATATAGAAATTGATACCTCATATAACCGAGACAAAAATGTAATCATTAACCACTTGTCATAATTAATGATTCACTTAAAACTCATCACACCTTCTTTGTTGTATATACCGTATATCTATTTGTTGGACCATTAGATGTTTCCTTTTATTTGTTGATTCCTCTTGACGAGCCACAATGTACATGAGGGCTTCTCTTGTTGGTATTTAATTTTATTCTGTAGTTTCTTTGGGTTTGCCTCGTGTCTGTGTATATTAGTATCTACAACGTGTCTATTCGTTGTTTATACGGTCGGAACATTAGGTATTTCCTTTTATTTACTAGTTTCTGGACCCATAATACACAAACACCTCTCTTGTTGGTATTTCCTGTTGGTATTTCCTCTTGTTTCCTGATTTATTTAGTTTTCCTTGTCATTGTGCATATTAGTATTTACAACACAAGTATCATATCCGAGGTATATATTTCTATCTACTATCGTTTTTGCTTTGGAAAATCGAATGTGTTTGTTCATTTTTTCAATTCGACAACTTCTTATTTGGGCAATGACACACGATATATTTGTTGGTATTTTCTCTTACTTGATGGTCCCTTTAGGCTTGTCATGTATATATTTATATGTATTGTCGTTTTGCCTTCGTCGATCGACTCGTTCATTTTACAACTTTTTTTTTGGATATATACAACTTAATGCAAGAATATATACAACTTACTTGAGACCATACTTACAAGAAAAAAAATACACCATTTTGAAAATCGACCTCATTGTATTAGATTGACAATATTAATGAAAGTGAACTCTTTGACCTAATTATTTGGATGCTCCGATGTTAGCCTAATTAAAGTACATACCCTTTTGATGTCCCTGTAAGCATCCAAACCACATCCCTATCCTAAAAAAATGGTTATGATCAATAACTTTTTATCTTCATTATTGACGAGTGAAAGTATGCAATTATTTTAGATCCATCAAGCTTAATCTCGCTGTAATGGATTGAGAGAGTTCTGAAAGACACTGACATAGATTTGTAGTGCTTGTAACCATCCTCCTCATCCTAAACACTATAGAGAGAATCCACCTTTATGCAACCTCCATGTGAGAGAACATATAGTGAGCAACCACAAAAAAGTCGGTCAATAGGAATTTCTAAAAATTGAGAAATCGAATAGGAAAATCGGTTGAAATATATTTAGGAAGAATCTGGTTTGATTGTAAATACAATTATATACCAAGGACAAAATAGACACTCAATTTTGTTCACTATTTATTTTATACATTTGTCACAATTTCCTTTTTGTTGTGAAATTGGGAAGAAAACTCGCGCACTGAAACTTTACCAAGGAATATATATAATATAAATAAGAGATAGTGGAGTTTTATGACAAATTAAATAAGGAATAAATTAGAGAGAAAATGAGAGAGAAAAAGAAATATTTGAGAGAAATTCACTCAATTGTGTTTTTTATTTATGAAAAACGACAAACTTGATGTGGTAACACTAATCAAAAGTAGAAAATGAATACATGGAATCTACATAGTTATAGACATTTGACACATGGTTAAATGAGAAATGAGTATCTATATGGTTGGAAAATTCACAATACTTTGTTTTTTTTTGTCGACAATTATCGCACTTATTGAATTTCAACCCACAGTTGTTCAAAAAAAACCCCACAATCTTACTTCCAGTCCAACCCAGGTATTAGTTATTCGGCCCATTTCAAGCCCACAATGGCACTACATTTGACTCAAACCCTAGTTTATATTTCACCTATGCCCTCCAACATCACTTCTATTCTTCTGCTGTGCACCCATCTTCACCGCCGCCGATCGGCTGCTGCCGTCCACGGTTAGTATTCTGCCCATTCTTCTATACTTCATCCAATGGTTGTCTCTCTCATTCTCACTTTATATTTCAGTTTGTCTCTCTTTCATTATCACTTTATATTTCAAGTTTGCATTTGAAGGCTTAGGTTTAGGGTTTGAGCTGTTGCTGTAATTTTTTTTTGATAGGTTGAATCAGGAAGCTTAGAACTCCTCTTGGCGCAGGACCTCTCGTCTCGTCAATATGGGTAAGACACATACGGATTTTCTGATTGTTCTATATATCTCCATTTGTATGCTTGTTTTTCTTTTTGTGTAATCTTGGAGGCCTTTGTGGATAGGTATTTCTCGTGATTCTATGCACAAGAGGCGTGCCACTGGAGGCAAGAAGAAGGCTTGGAGGAAGAAGAGAAAGTAACTATCCCTGCTCGTATTTATTTGAGTGCAATTTGATTAACTAGTTTTAAATCCATATCCCCATCTTAGTTGCTAACTGACCCTCCAAAGATTTCACGTTTTTCTTTCTTATTTGCTTGGTGTCTAGTACAGTATGTTAATTTTTTTTGTTGGAACGATGTTTTTTTTCGAGAGTAGTGATGTTATTGGCAAGGATATGTCGTTTGTTTTCTTTTGCAGTGTAGATTTCAAGATTTTTATTTAATCTGCGCTAGTTTTCATCGTCTCTGATAGATTGGTGTTTTCTTTGACTAAATGAATTAGAAGTGCCTATAACATGGTTTGCATTTGATTCTTTAATGAACGGTGTTAACTGTAATTTCTCTTCTTAATGTAGTCTCTTCCAATATTTTTGTTATGGTTCAGTTCAATGCTATAAATTTTTGGTGTATGAGTAGAAATATAACCTTCTTTACCTGGTATTTATGTGGTATACTGAAACATCAACTATCCGGATCATTTTCTTGTCAAGTGAAGATACAACTTTCATGTGCTTTGGATTGCTTTTGAAGCCCTCACGTGATATCTTTCTTTGTAAAGGTATGAGCTCGGAAGGCAACCTGCCAACACTAAGTTGTCCAGTGACAAGTCAGTGAGGAGGATCAGAGTTCGCGGGGGTAATGTTAAGTGGCGTGCTTTTAGGCTTGATACTGGTAACTACTCATGGGGTAGTGAGGCTGTGACTAGGAAGACCCGTATTCTCGATGTGGTGTACAATGCATCAAACAACGAGCTTGTTCGTACTCAAACTTTGGTGAAAAGTGCCATTGTTCAGGTTGATGCTGCACCGTTTAAGCAGTGGTATCTTCAGCACTACGGAGTGGATATTGGAAGGAAGAAGAAGACTGCGGCATCTGCCAAGAAGGAAGAGGTAGAACAAGCTGTTTTTAGATTTAGTGATTGGTTTTGTTTATTCAAATTTCAAATACATGTTTTAATGTGTTGAAAATAAGTTGATCATGATGGATAATGTTAATGACATTCACAATTAGTACAAATAGTTTAGAGCATGATCCATAAGACAACTTGATTTTTTTGGTTGGTAGGAAGGTGATGCTGCCGCCACTGAGGATGTGAAAAAGAGTAACCACGTCCAGCGCAAGATAGAGAAGCGTCAACAGGATCGTAAGCTTGACCCACACATTGAGGAGCAATTCAGCAGTGGTCGTTTAATGGCTTGTATTTCATCAAGACCAGGTCAATGTGGTCGAGCAGACGGGTAAGCAGTGTGATGCCCTCTGTGATTCATTGTGTGTGTGTGTGTGTTCTTTCAACTTGTGTTACACTTATCGAAGAATTTTCGAGTAATTTTGCTGAGGTTTTGCAAATGTTTGGCAGATATATTTTGGAAGGCAAAGAACTTGAGTTCTACATGAAGAAGCTCCAGAGAAAGAAGGGAAAAGGTGCTGGTGCTGCATGAGTTTTCTCGTTGAGATATTTTCTGGCCGTGTTTCATTTTCTATGATTCTATCTGCCTTTATTGTTTTTGTCTTATGAAGACGATAAGTTGTCACAGCTAAGATGAAACAATTATTTATGAACTTCAATTTTGCTGGTATTACTTGTTTAATTACAATACTTTCTGATTTAATTTGGTCTAATTGAGTAATTATAATTCGGAAGATTGGAACAATCATTCACCATTTTCGAACCGCTAATCTGACTTTTCTTCTATTTTTATTTATTTTGGGTTTGCATCTTGGTTATTTCTCATTCTACAGTTGTAGCAATAAATTATTTCTCTAGTTATAAATTATTGATGATTATAAACCTGTATCATTATTTCTATTTTTTAATTTACATAAAAAATTCAGTCAAGTAACGACTGAGTTATGCAACGCTGAGTTTGGGAGATACAATCATTAGAAGTTATTTATTTATTTGTGAGTTCAAGAACATGGGCGAGATTTGAATACATTATTGTTAATTGTTTTTTTTTATTATAGTTGATAGGTTAAATTACAAGGTTAGTCCCTTGCAAGATTGTGTCTATTTGACCCTTGAACTTTTAAACGTGTCTCATGAGACCCTAGACTTTAAATTTTGTGTTCAATAGATCCCTCAATTTTTAATTTTGTGTCTAATAAGTCATTGATTTAATTGTCATTTTTTAAAATTCATGAATTTACTAAACATAAAATAGAAAATTTAGAGTTTTATTAGACACAAAATTCAATTTCATATCTAAATGATTAGTTAATTTTTGCAAATTCTTAATACGTCAGGTACTTATTAGATACAAAATTTAAAGTTCAAGGAATACAAAATTGAAAATTTGGTGACTTGTTTGATACTTTTAATAGTTCAAGAATCAAATAGACACAAATCTAAAAGTTCAAATACTAAACTTGTAATTTAAGCTAATTGATATTAGTCCAGTATAATTGTTATTGTTTAGATTACTAGACTTAAGGTGGATCATTTGAAGTTTGGCAGGGTGCACACTCCATAGATTTATGACAACATTTTTGTAAGTTGAGGTTGAAGGTTGGTTCTTTGAAGTTTGGTTTTGTCTGTAAGTTTAGGTTGAAGGTTGGTTCTTTGAAGTTTGGTTTTGTCTGTAAGTTTAGGTTGAAAGTTGGTTCTTTGAAGTTTGGTTTTGTCTGTAAGTTTAGGTTGAAGGTTGGTTCTTTGCAGATCTGTGTTTTATAATATTTTGCTACTTATTTTTATTTGTGTACTCTATCTCTTTTTTAACTCTTGAATTTTAGTTCTACTAATTAGTCCATTTACTAGCAACTTTTGAATTTTAGGTCAAATGTTTGGATCCCCAACTCTAAATGTTGTTGAGCTTTTATTAATTAATTGGATCATTTTCAACGGAAAAATCACCTTTTAAGAGAAAATAGTCAGTTTTACCAATTTTTGATTGGGGTAGCTTGTAAGTTTGAAAAAATTAATCAAATTTAGGTAACTTCATTAGTAAGACACGTGCATGAGCATAATTTAAGAAAAGCACCTAAAGTTAAGATAAAGAATTTAGAAATTTAGTGATTATACTCGCATAACTGTTATATAATAGCTACATAAAATTTCTTATAGAAAGAAAATCAATAAAGGTGCTTTTTTAAGTTAAAAAATGACACTAATAGTAAAGTGGCTTTTTTTAAGTTAAAAAATGACACTAATTTTGCTATTCACGGCAATTGATCACCTGACCAAACTACATTCTTTTACCTTCAGGCTTTTAGTACGACCGACTACAGATGTTTGCCCTTGTAATACTAGTTTATTAAAAATCAAATGTGTTATAATTAAGAAATCACTAAATCAGTAACGATTTTTATTCTTTATTTTAAGTTTTTAAAAAAGCATGTTTCTAATTCTAAAAGAAAAGTATGCTTATAAATATTATTGATGTTTATGTCTTAATTTTATTTTGTAAAAGTTAAAATTTAAATTGTAGTTAAATAAAAAACAAAATTTTGAAATATTGTTTTTAAAAATACATTTACAAATAATATTAATATTTTTTTTTAGGAAAAAAGAATATTGGTAACTAAGCATGTATTTTTTTTCCTTCTTTATTTCTTCTTCCAAAAGGTACAAAACAGGTCATACAAGTTCTTAAATATGGGCTATATATCCTTAAAAAATCAACCGTACCCATAAAATCAAGTTGTTAAAAAACTCATGCTCAACTAAAAGTCAGGATAATTAATAGAATCAAGAATATAGTTTAGTTGATTAAGACATAATCTTCCATCAATAGGCCGATAATTAAAATCTTCCTCATCGATATATGTCGATTACCACTAAGCTTTTTCACTTTGATGTTATAGAGGTACTTTTTTTAAAAACTTACCAATAAAAGGTAATAATTTTGCTTTTTCACCCGTTCAATTTTTTTCCTCAGTTCGATTTTTAAAGTAAAAAGTTTAAAAGTAATGGTTACAAACATCTGTTTATATTGTGATTGCTATTAGCCTACTATTATTTTTGAAACCCGTTACAGTGATTTATTATATAATATATATATATATATATATATATATATATTTTTTAAAGGAAATACGGTAATTTATTAGTTAGCTAATAGAATGCACGATTACACGCCACAAAACCTCGAAACTTACAAATAAATAAAAAAACACATGCGATTAATTAATGAAAAATAGAAAGAAAATGACAAGAAAGAAAAAAGAAAAAAAGAAAAAAAAAAGAAACAAAGGTCATATTCCTGGCACGGCAGGCGAATGCTGTAATTTTAATTTTAATTTAGAAATATTTGTCTTTCGCGGTTCTTGTTTGGGCTAAAAGGCTGTTTCGGACATTTCAAATGGTTAAAAGGACAACAAAAAAGGAGAGGGTCTGAAAAAAAAAATTTAAAAAGAAAATTTCAAAGAATCAATTGAACTCCATTAACGCTGGTTTTGGAGGGAGTAGACTCTGAAAACTGCCACTGCCTTTTCCGCCATGTGAAAGCTTCCATTTCCTTTTATCTCTCTCTCTCTCTCTCTCTTTCAATCTGCAGTCTGCATCTTCCATCTTTCTGTCTTCGATTTGTTCTTGTTTTTGTTGTTTGATTTTTTCTGTTCTGCTAATGGCGTCGTCGACGAGCATTTCTAGGTCCCAACGATCTTCTAACATCTCGCCATTCCGCTCACGGAAGTCTCCGGCGAATTCGCCGGCTCCGAGGCTTGCTGGACGGCCTACGACTCCGTCTTCCACGGCGTCTTCGAGGCCTCCGTCGAAGGTTTCGGTTTCTCCAGTGACAACTGCTAGTTGTACACCGAGCCCTTCCACTCCCCCTCTTGACCGTCCCGATGCTATCAAGGCTAAAGAAAATGTGACCGTCACGGTTAGGTTCAGACCTCTAAGGTATTGTTTGCCTCTCTTTTTAGCTGATCTTTGAAGAAATTGGTGGACCGATTTTGGCGGAAGCTGGTAAGTTGGTTGTCTTTAAGCTGATGATGATACTCCGAAGCTTACTCTCTTGTTTTGACTCGGAGCAGTGTTAGAGAGCTTAATAAAGGAGATGAGATAGCTTGGTATGCTGATGGAGAATGCACAGTGAGGAACGAATACAACTCATCCATCGCTTATGGATTTGGTTTGTTTTTTCTCCCCTCATTTGCACTCCCTTCAATTTTCGGTTACATTTTGATTGGATTGAATTGAATTGGATGCAACCAAGCTGTTCTGCATCTTTAATTTATTTTTGCCCTGAGCAGTCAACTGTTGACTCCAGAAAATTTTTATAGCCAAAAAGTTGCTACTACCTTTTCTTTTAGTATTGCCATTGTGTTTTAAGCTTTTGAAAAGTTTTTCCAGAATTTTTTTCAGTTGTTTATAGCACTTTTCTTGAGATAGTTATATCATTAGTGGCTGCTCAGCTGCTCATTGTAACCGTTAATCGATGAATTTTCCGTTCTTCTTTCAAATGGTTATTTCTTGCATATTGCAGATAGAGTTTTTGGTCCAGCTACAACGACTCGTCATGTATACGATGTTGCTGCCCAGCAGGTTGTTGCCGGTGCGATGAACGGGATTAATGGTAACTTTTTATAATTTTTATATGAAAAACAGTAAGCTGCATGCTCATAGCTTACTGATATAGGTTATCAACATGGAATTCGAACTTTTGAATTTCACTATTCAGCGGAAACAAGCAAATTATTTCTACTCTGCTGATTTTCGTCTCTCAGTCGCATCCTAGATTATTTCTTCGAGATTTTTTTATTTAGGACATTCTGTTATTACGTGTAGTAACTTTTTGTGAAAAAGGACTGGCTTTCATCATCATTTCTTCCCGGGTTATTGATGCCTAGCAAAACTGGTGTTCGCCTATGGCTCGATGGGTACACTTATAATTTGTCGCTGCTGCTTTATTTTTTTCATCTGATATGCTTCTCGCATTGATCATTACTATATTTCTTGAGCAATGTTATAGGATCTTTTCCCATTAGATGGCGATTGGACTTCAGAGCGGATGCTACATATGTAGCGCGTGGGTCCATATTCCATTTAATACTTCAAATTATATTCCTAACCCAATAAAACTAGCAAACACTAGTTCCAAAAAAAAAAAAACTAGCGAACACAAGTGATTAGAGCATTGTTGTAAATCTGATGTTTGTTATTTTAATCTCTTAATGTGTTGCTTTTAGGATCGCTGATAATCGATTCTGCAGGTACTGTTTTTGCATATGGGGTCACTAGCAGTGGGAAGACTCATACCATGCATGTAAGTTACCGGATTCTGTATAAGCTAGATCTCTCACTGCTGTTAATTTTCTAATCCACCACTTCAATTTAGTAGCATACTGAAGTTTAGAGATGCATCTTTAGTTTAACATGCTACTGAGACAAGTCAAATTCGTTTCACATATGCAAGGAGGGCGCATGGGGAAACGATGAAGTGAGGGGGAGTAAGTTATATGGGGGAATATTTTGTAGGTGAAAGAGGTGGGTCGCTTAGGAGTTATCCGTGTAGATAGGAGAATAGTAAGCGTGGGAGTCCGTTATTTTAATATTTTGTAGAGTGTTTAACCTCTCGAAGGTCTACGACCCTTGTAAATCTTTTTCTTCCGTTTACTAAATAAATGCCAAATGGAAGGGAACTCCCTCCAGTGGCATTATCAACTCTGCGCTCAAGCATTTCATGGAACAAAAAATTGTTTACGAAGTATAATAGCAATTTCTTCTCACGTTCAGGGAGAGCAAAAATCACCCGGAGTTATCCCACTGGCAGTGAAGGATGTATTTGGAATTATACAAGAGGTAATACAGTAAGCTGTCTGTTAAATGTTGGCATCACTATATTTTGTCGTCTTTAATATCTTTACAAACATTTGAATGAACTTTGACATCCAAGTTTACTATGCTGTAGACACCTGAGCGGCAGTTTCTTCTTCGCGTTTCATATCTAGAGATCTACAACGAGGTCAGTTGTATAGCAATCATAATACTTGAATGTCATGTCATGATTTGTGAAACTTCTTTCCCATGTACCATCCAGATTCCAAATCCTTACATAGTTGTTTATAAAAATAATCGGACAAGGTATAAATTTGGGTGGCATCTTGTCCTCAAATTTCTGAGTTTATTATGTAGTAGCTGAAAGATAAGTGTTTAAATATTGAGTTTTGAGCTGGGAATTTGATTTTCCTGTTTTTATCATTTTAACTACTTGTTTTCCCAGGTCATCAATGATTTGCTTGATCCAACAGGTCAGAACCTACGAGTACGAGAGGATGCTCAGGTGCTCATATAAATTTGGAAACCTAAACATAAAATGTTTATTTGGTTCGTCATTTTAGTTTGATGGAATAGCTGCTTTTATTTATCACTGTTTATTCTTAATCTAATTGGGCTTGGATGGATAACATTTCCTTGGTATGGGGGGCTGTTACTGTAATTGCTTCTATCACTGCACTCATTTAAATACTTTTGGCATTGTACTTGAATCTTGGACCTCTAGGGAATTTGAACTATAAAAAATGGTTCCCACCATTGTGATTGTTAGGAACCCAAGCATAATTGAATAAGTTTGTCTTCCACGTGCAATATGAGTACCTGTGGAAGAACACTTAGGCGAAGACCTGTCATTCTTAATCAAATATCAAAACAAGCAAAATCAATATACATTCATTTGAGTCGAGGAAATAAATATATTCCTAGATGAGTGTTCTAAGTCTTCTATGATGCTTATGGTTCTAAGAACTACCAGACCACTATATGCAATTTGAGCTTCTTAGAAATTTTACTGTATTTGTACAAATATAATATAGCTAGCTGGGAAAATCCATCAAACTGTTGATAGCTAGCAGGAAAAATACATCAAATTGTTCATGTATTACATTTTTTTATTTATTTATACAGTATATGGTTTATTCTGGGATCTTGTCTTTTTGAATTTTTAGTCTTTAATTTTTGTCCGTAGGGTACTTATGTTGAGGGCATCAAAGAAGAAGTTGTTTTGTCCCCCGCTCATGCTCTTTCATTGATAGCATCTGGAGAAGGTTGGAATATTATAAAGCTACATTTAGCATTTGCTCTATTGCATTAGTATAAATTTTCTTCCCAGTTTCCGTTGTATGCTCGTATGTCTTTTTTTGCAAAGGATTTTATTTCAAAAAATATTACAAAAATTTAAACCTGCCTCGATATCAATGCATCTTGGTTCACATATTTTTATGTTTAATTTTCTTGAACTACTTTTTGGTGGCTGACCTACTCAAAGAGTTTTCTTATGTTATTTTTTCTATACAGAGCATCGGCATGTGGGATCTAATAATTTCAATCTGCTTAGTAGTCGGAGTCACACTATTTTCACTTTGGTAATTTCTCTCATTTCTTAGTTAACGTTTAAGGTCGTCTTAATTTTTTAAATGTTGTGTGGAAGTCAAATCTGAATTTCATTTGAAAAGTAAGTAATTTCCATCTAGTAGCACTGTGGAAGGATGTGTGCAGTTTTATGACTTTTGCTTCATTTTGAGATTGGTTGGAATCTACATAATTTTATAAATGCACAGAGCTAAGGAGAAGATGAAACTCTAAAGAATATTTTTGCCAGTTTTAGGTATTCATTACTTTTAAACATTGGAATTCGAGCTTTTTCTACTTTGCTTATCAATTGTGGAAGTCAATTTTCCGAAGGCAATTGTGGATGTAGTTTTAAACCATCTTGTTCCTACAATTTCTATGTCAGATGTTTGCCAATGGATTTATTGCCTTTGATTTTCAGTGAAAGCTAGCAATTTATGTTTTATCTTCTGATGGTCTTAGCCTTTTAACTTGTTAAAAAAGATTTAGTTGTTGAATGTAACTTCTCACCTCCCCTTCACTAATTAGACCATTGAAAGTAGCCCGCATGGGGAGCATCATGGTGAAGAAGATGTGACATTGTCCCAACTGGTAATAAGTTGTTCCTTGTTGATTTTTTAGTCAATCTAGCCTTCTTAGCTAATAATTCATTTGTTGTCTTGTTTACTTCTTTCTACAATTTAGTGGTCATCCTAATGGAATTCAAATGCTTGCTGTAGCACTTAATTGATCTTGCAGGATCTGAAAGTTCAAAGACAGAGACAACTGGTTTGCGGAGAAAAGAGGGTTCGTACATCAACAAGAGCTTACTGACTCTGGGCACTGTAAGATGTTACTCCTTCTGTCTCACATGTTTATTTTGACCTGCATGGCGTGATGCTTGCTTTGACCTTTCATCCATTGAGAGTCAAAAGATTGAAGAAAAGAGACTTTTGGAGTTACTCTTGATGTAAAAAATTCTCCCTGTCCCTTGTGCAATATGATTTTATTGTTCAGGATGATATTCTTCAATATAGATGAAAGCACAACCGGGAAGTTATAGAAAAGCCATCTTGTTAGCATAAATATCAAAGAAGAGATTATCTGGAAGGATTTTGTTTCTTGTTTAGAAACAACAAGTTGTTTTCTAAAAGGAGGGACACTCACTCTCATCCAAGCTATCTTTTCACTATGTCTTTCTGCCATTTCTCCCTTTTTAAAGTTCCTAAGACGATAAAGGAGTATGAGAAAGTTTTAGGGATTGTGGGGGCCCCCGATATTGGTAATTTGGATTAGAAAAATATTTCTCTGCTTACTTAATGTTATAGTAGTCTGGGCTCAGTTGGAGATTGGCACATGGGTCTCTGAGAAATGCCCTTGGGAGGCGACTCGAACTCTCTTGGGATCATGTTAGGTAAAGACTTTCTAGAAGACTTGAAAAATGAAAAAAATAACTTTTTTCTCAAAGAGAGGTAGGCTCACAATTCTTCAATATTTGCTCACAAATGTGCCTATCTATTTTATTATGGCCATCTTCAAAATGGTTTCGTAAATGACAAAAATTCTTGAAAAGATTGAGGGATTTTTCTGTGGGCCCATCAGGGTTTAGTTTTTGGCAACCTCTCTTGATTGGTCACCCTTATATAAATGGAGGGGATTATTGGTGTTGAGTCCGCTGACAATCTTTGATGAATGATGCCCAAGTAGGCTGAAGATCTCCTATTGGAAGGGGATGCACGTAGTCCATCTCTAGTAATAACCCACAGTAACTTCTGTTTGTCCAATGAAAGTATGGTTTATGCTAAATTGTACAAATTTGAAATTATGCACTAACATTTCAAAAATTTTCTCCTTCCAGGTGATTTCCAAGTTAACGGATGAAAAGGCAACTCACATTCCATATCGAGATTCAAAACTTACTCGGTTGTTGCAGTCATCTCTAAGTGGTCATGGAAGAATTTCTGTACGTCAGTGTAGTTATTCAGTTAAATTGTATGCTTGTGAAAATTTCTGTTAATGCTCACTGTCGCCTATGATAGTTACACTATTCATTAGATTTATTATGATCTTTTGTTAGCTCATTTGCACTGTGACCCCTGCCTCTAGCAATAGTGAGGAGACACACAACACTTTAAAGTTTGCACATCGAAGCAAGCGTGTTGAAATAAAAGCTTCTCAAAATAAGGCAAGTTTTGTACTGTCTTGATGGTAACTCTTACTGGAGTTTGGAAGATTATTCTCATGGAAATGAAACATTTAAAGTTTTCTGATAAATAGATGAACAGGAGATTTACTCCATGAACTTTCAAATAGGCATTTACTCAAATTTATAACCGTGTATAGAAAAGTTCATGTATTAACTATGCGCTTTATCAGATCATAGATGAGAAATCTCTCATTAAAAAGTATCAGAGGGAAATTTCCAGTTTAAAGCAGGAGCTTCAGCAATTAAAGCGTGGCATAATGGAGAACCCTAGCACAACTGCCTTGTCTACACAAGAAGATTTGGTCAATTTGAAGCTTCAGGTATGTTGATGCTACATAGCATCTAAGATGTCGTACTCCAAGAAAACTTAGCAGAAGTATTTATTGTTATGTAAAAGTCTTACAAATACAAGATACTATCCCTCTATTTATAAAAGTTGTTACCCACTAGGTAAATCAATTACTGACAAGATTACCAATGAGCAAACTTTCAGAACCTACTAAAATCTAACAATAAACAAACTCAAATTAAAACCGAAAGATAATCTCTAATCCTACCGAATCATTTGTGCTGTCTATGAGAGTTGTGATCTATTGAGCATGATAGCTAGAATTCTTCCAAAATTGTTACATAAGCTTTGGCATAAAGTAAATCTTTGAGAGCTGGAAGCTTTGGAAATAACAGCTTTCTCTTTCATGTATGTCTTTTATAACATATGGATAAGTTTTCTTTCTGGTAAGCTAGATATGAACATTTTTCTTATCAAATTTTATAAATAAAGAATGCTTTGGAGAACGGAAGGATCTACTGGGTCCATTACAGGACTGAACTTAAAAATTGAATTCTTGGAATCTCTTGGTCTCTTTCTTTGTAGACCTTATGTTCCTCCTAGCTTTAGTTTTGAATGTTGGTAAGAGGAGTCGAGTTTTCTTTTTCCTGCAGTCACATTTTTGGGGTTTTATTTCTTTACCAAATGCCTTCTTTTGCTATATGTTGCTGCAATATTTTTCCCTTTTTAGAAATTTGTGTTAATTACTGTTGTTGTGTGATGTGATGTCAAGCTGGAAGCTGATCAGGTTAAATTACAATCGAGATTGGAAGAGGAAGAAGAAGCTAAAGCTGCTTTGATGGGGAGAATTCAAAGGTTGACAAAACTAATCCTAGTTTCTACGAAAAATGCTTTGCCATCAAGTGTCTCTGAAAAGCCAGGACAAAGAAGGAGGCATTCTTTTGGTGAAGATGAGGTCTGTATCAAATTTTTAGTTCAGTTTTTTAGGATAAGCAGTACCTGATATGAACTTACCGTTTGCATTCTGCCTTTTCTGCTTTATAATAAGTTATTATTAATCAAATTATGCATACTTCTCTATCTTCCTTCTCAATTTTTCTTACTAATTATTTATTAATTTATTCGTTACTATTATTATTACTATTTTTGCAGCTGGCATATTTGCCTGATAGAAAACGGCACTACCTGAATGATGATGATGGTGGGAGTTGTACTTCCGGGGTTTCAGTGGATGGAAAAGAAGATGTTGTAAATCTAGATGATTTGGTTAAAGATATAAGAAGTGACAAAAAACGTGGAATGCTTGGCTGGTTTAAACTCAGAGTAATATTTTCATCTTTTATTTTTACTTCTTTTAACCATCTTCTGTTTGTATTTTTGTTCTTGGGTTTCTTGTCTATGTTTTCTGTTTGTATTTTTGTTCTCTCTTCCGGTCGGAGTGTTTCCTTACTTCCATGTACTTATTTTCATTATTTCAATGAAAAGTTGTCATCTTTTTTTTAAAAAAAAAACCATCTTCTGTTTATTGGTAAAAGGATCAGAATACAAGTTTATCGACCCATCGGAGTGTATACTTTAGTTTTACTTTATTGACTTTCATTTTGTGATTTCTGTTAAATCACCAATCAACCCAAAAACTTAAGTTTTAAGATACCAACTGGCTCCTTTCCACAGGCACATAATCTTTTATGTCTCAAGTCCCATAGCAATCTGTGTTGGAACTTGGAAGTCGCTAAATGTTGTGTAGTTCGACACTTCATAATTGTATCAAGACTTTTGCAACATGTTATGATTTGATGTCTAGGTTTATCTACTATAGGATTGATCTTGTAATTATTCTTTTGCATGAAGGGTTTAGCAGTACTACTTCTGATGATGAATTTAAGTTTTGCCTTTTTTATTTCATAAATAATCTATTGTCTGCAACATTCCACTATGTTGGCGGAGTGCTTTTTGTCCATAGAATAGGGAAAGTGTGATATATTTTCAGTTTTCAATCGGTAGAACCACCATGCCTAGGACTAGGAGCAAAGGGCAACATTTAAACTTAGATGTTTTTAAACTCACAGGTTAAAAATCATGGTTGCCTCTTGTTTAGGATATCAAATATCTTGAGCTACTTGATGCCGAATGTTATAGAATCTAAAGGTTGTTTTGTGAAATTAGTTGAAGTATACTTAACGTTGGCTTGGAGTCTCATAATTGTCAAAAGTTAAAAAAAAAAATTAAAATTGTTCATTTGAGTTGCTTACATTACTACGGCAGTTAATATATGAATTACAATATCAATTGCTAGATCTAGAACTAGGAGAAAGAAATTTGCATCCATAGTAAGCATATCTTTGGGTTGAAATCTTAGTGAATAGTACCTGCTATAACCTCAATGTTCACGTGTTCTCTTTTGGTAAAATTGGAAAGTTGTCTGTTATTATTATGTGAACTTTATTTTCTTATAGCAGTCAATCTTGTATGCCAAAATCTTTCTTGGAAAGCTTTAACATTGAACACTTCAGATTGAGTAAACATTAAACTGACCGACTACAGTGTTTGATTAATGTTTTTCAAACATAAAATTGAAAATTAAGGCAATTCTAATAATTTGTTTTAGAACCAATCTCCAGAAACTTCAGCTCATTCATTTTACTTGGTAAGTTTTTTTGTTGCGACTTTCCTTGTTTAGTGTAAAGGAAACTACTCCTAACACTATTTAGAGAACTTAAAGCCTATGTTTACCGTGCAGAAGCCCGAGAATGCTGTTGGACCATCATCAACTACTGATACTGAGAGTTCTACTGGTGAATCACCTGCATCTCGTTCCAAGGCTTCTAAAAATCGGATGATACCTGATGAATTGAAGAATGGAAGGAGGAAATCAGTTTGCAGAAAGGGAGATGATTCTTCTATTATTTACTCATCACAAGAGAGAACCCAAGCAGGTGACTTATTTGGTGCAACTATGGATGTCCACCGTCTGCCTCCGGTGAGAAATTTACTGCTTGCATAATGATCGTATTGATCAAATATTACCTTTTTTTCTTTCCTTCGAAGAAAAAAAGGATTTACAAGGTTCTGGAGATCAATGAATCTGTAGTAAGCAATAATGAGATAAAGGAATTAAAGTATGCAACACTATTATTAGAACCCTCCCTTGCACAATGGGCAAGGACTTTATTCAGAGGAATGCATTTTTATAAATATGAAACTTTGGGAGGTCGGGGTTTTCTCAATAATTCTCTTGTTCTTTGTTACCAGGCCTTTAATAACCAGCAGCTAATAATAAATGATAAGTGTACGTTGACCCTCACCCTGGTACTCTTAACAAATTAGCAACCTAGTTGTTAGCATTCATAACAATCTCTCCTACTCACCAACAGCAGTAACCCTTCCTCCCACTAGCCTCACCCTTCCTCCTAATTCAATATTGTTAAAGGCATCATCATATCCCTATCATTGGATTGCAATGATCATCCAATGTTTTACTTTCTCTCTGATAGTATGGCAGTGGTTTGAAGAAGTTTTGATTAACATCTTTTCTTCCATGTGGACTCATATTATTGTACTAATATGTTGATGTCTTTTGTTATGTTTATCGAGCTGCATCTCTGTGGAGTATATTTACTAACTAACTAGTTCCATCCCTTTTTCGTGACCTAATGACAATTCACAATTATTTTGAGTATAGATGCATAGATTGCAAATTTTGTAAATAGGGATTACTACTTTCATGTGGATATTATGGGATTAGGAAATTGATGGAATTTCATTGATGTATTAAAAAATCTTGGAATGCTAGGTTAAGATAGATGTAGATGTTTCAATTACGAGTACAGAAGGTGCTTGGTTTGACCCTTTCTTCCAAGTCTAGCTGATGAAACTTTTCTTGTTTCTTATACTTTATATTTGGGGTACTACCTTGGAATTACTTGTTTATACTTACTGTTGCATAGTTGTTTATGTGAGGGCTTGTTCCATGTAGGGAAGAAGCTGCAACCACTCTCTGCTAGTTGAAATGAAGTTTAATCATTATTATAAATGTTTTACCTTCTCCTTAGGTTGATAACTTGATCATTTCCGTCTCAAAGGAAATCAATATAATGTCCACCAGTTTGGTATGCTCTGTAGCAATATGCTTTGTTGTCTTATTTTTCTACTTCATTGGAATATATATGTATACATTTGAGTTCAATAACATTTGGGGAATAGAGGGATTCAAATTTTTGGCCTCTTGCTCAAAGGTACATACCAATTACCGTTGGCCATTGGAATATATATATATATATATATAGACATTCAAATTATCTGGTGTAGAATAGATCCTAGGTGATTCTTTTCAATTGACTTGCTTTTATTACATGTACTGTGTTTTACATTGTGATCTGAAACGTTATTGTCAACAATTTCTTGTCCTATTTTCCAGACTGGGACTACTCTTACGGACCAGATGGACCTTCTTTGTGAGCAAGTCAAAATGTTGGCTGGGGAGGTTGCCCTGTGTACCAGTTCACTGAAAAGACTGTTAGAACAAGCAGCCAGGAACCCTGAAGATCCCCAAATTAAGGTTTGCTATATTAATTTTAGGCCATAATAACAGTTGAAGTACAAAGTCTGGGAAGGCTCCTAAACGTAGTTATGGATCATGTAGGAACATGTGCAAAAGTTGAAGGATGAAATTAGTGAAAAGAAGCTCCAAATACGTGTTTTGGAGCAACGTATGATTGGATCAGTTGAATTGTCTCCACAAATGTCAAGTAGCATCGAATTGAGTCAGGTAATTGCGTGATCAGATATGCATTCATAATTTGATTTGAACCAGAGGGCGGTCCAACTTCACGCGCACGTATTCTACACATATTTTGTTGTGTTTTTATTTTCTTCCAAGGTACTTTTTCTCTATCATCACTCTAATGAGGGCTTTTTTACTTTATTGTAGGCCTTATCAAAGCTCACTGCTCAACTTAATGAAAAAAATTTTGAACTCGAGGTTTGTCATCTTTTTCCTGATAAATTATATCAAATGGTGTTAAAATATCAAAATTTTGTTTGTTAAGAAAAATGACACTAAGTCGCCATTTCTTTGTGGACACAATATTGAAGATTAAATCGGCAGACAATAGGATACTTCAGGAGCAACTGCAAACGAAGGTAATCTTTATAAGTTCTCATCATTCCGTTTTTCTTTATATGATTTTTTATTCTTTATTTTGTATATTTTTTGTAGACAGCAGAAAATGCAGAGTTGCAAGAGGCAATTCTTTTGCTAAGGCAGCAACAAGAGTCATCATCTCAGAATCACTCAAGCAGTTCTCAGAAAAATGAAGATGATGAGGCTTCAATGCATCATGCACATCCAAACTACTCTACACGAACAAAGGTCGAAACATGGCATAAATTCAGCTCATGGGAGGATAAATATGCCGAGGAAAACACCCCGACTAGTGTCATGAGCTTGAATAGAGTTTTGACCCTGGACGACTCTAAAGATTGCAACAGTGACAAGTTTTGTCATTCCCAAGTTATGCAGGTTACAGGCTAAACAGTTATTCAATACTGTTTCTTTTGTTAGATTTTGCTTCTGTTTTTGTTGCTATAAAAATGCTTATTATTTTAATGCCAGGCTGAGATAGAAAATTTAAAGCAAGAGAAGGTGAAACTGATCGAAGAAAAGGATGGTCTTGAGATTCAAAGTCGTAAACTCGCAGAAGAAGCTTCGTATGCAAAGGAGTTAGCTTCAGCTGCTGCAGTTGAGCTCCAAAATTTAGCTGAAGAAGTGACCAAACTTTCTTATGAAAATGCCAGACTTGCTGGTGACCTTACAAATGCTAAGGACAGTTACTGCAGATCATGCTGTGCACAAAGATCTTATGATTCAAAGCACCATATTGGTAGTGCTAGATATCAAAGAGAAGCTGCACTCGAGAAGGCGATATTTGACCGAGATCAAAGAGAAGCTGAGCTATATCGAAGACTTGAAGAGGCAAAGCGCCATGAAGAAGATATGGAAAATGAACTAGCAAATATGTGGGGACTATTTGCTAAAATGAGGAAGTCTGAACTTAGCATTGAGGATATGTCATTTGAGGGAGTTCGTCCATCCTACCTTTTACAAAACCGAGCTAAAAATGGATGTATCTCGTCGAATGGCCTCTCTAATAGACAAGACAACACCATATGCGTTGATGAAATGAGAGCTGGCTATAAGAAAGAGAGGATCAGATGTAGAGATCTCGAAAGCTTTGTTTCCCAAATGAAGGTATGAATTTCATTCAAACAAGATGGCCAATATTGTATGCTATCTTTACATGTGAAAATGGTAAAATATGGTCTTTTAATAGCCTTTCACATAAGTTGAGACTGAATGAATATATAAAGTCTGAATTATCAAATCTCTTCATTTTCCTGGTTCTACAGCTACTTTAATTCTTCATGGTCTGAATCTAACTGATAGAACTTTTACAAATGCGGATTTGCTGTGTCTTGAAAGAATCAGAAAATATATGAAATCACAATGAAATACGACTCGTTTTGGAGAGTTCATTTTAAAAGTTTTCTATAGTGTTCGGTAGGTGACTTTTTCTTTTCTTTCTTTTTTGAGTTGGAGTGGGGATTTGAATCTCTGACCTTTTGGTCGGTGAGAATGAAGCTGTCCTTTTTATTCTTCGACATATCACCCTTTATCAAGAACAAAACCAATGTTTAAGATCACATATAAGTATTCTAATTAATGATATTTTAATCGTAGCATTCGTTTTTGCCCAATTTAGAAGACTTCTCTGGAAATTTCATTGAACACTCTCTATGCAGTTGGATTTTTTTTATGCGAATTCTCAGATGGTTTTATTTGCTTTTGCTTGAATGTCATCCAAACTAGGCAATAAATAAAGTTTTTAGTCTATAATCATTGCATTTGAACATATGTATGAGTCTTTCACAAGCTCAAAAGTTTTGAAATTAAAAAAAAAAGGGTTTAGATGTTATGAGAATTTATAGTTTGTTTTATTATTTAGTTGATTTTAATGTTACTTCTCAATTTTTATATCGATATTAATGCCAACCTGAGTATAGCAAAATGGTTCAAGCACTAATTCATTATTTCATATTAATTTTCATTTTTGGTAAAAATAAATATCTTCGACTTTTTTTTTCTCCTAAACAAAATGAAAAGAAGATAAAATTGTAGAGAACGTTAACTTTTTGTTAACTCATCATCGCTATTGAAAATATAAGGGCATGTTTGGTATGTAATTCAGATTCTGTTTTATGTTTTCAGATTCACTGAATTTAGTGAATATGTGTTTGACATATGTGTTTTCGAAAACTGTTTTTGGATTTTGCACCAAATAAAAGAAATTCTGAAAATAACATTTTTATGTTTTCATTGTATCAAGGTTTTGAATTTAAAATTTTAAAATGCACAATTATATTAAACAAAGATAAAAATCTTAATAAATATAATATTTCAGGTTATAAACTCAATTTATTTTGTTAAATTAAAATATGTATAATATAATATATTATAAATTATATAATATTATATTATAAAATGAAAATCCTATAACATTTAAAAAAATTATGTTAATAAATTAATTAATAATAGTTTATATTCAACATAATAATTAGTTTTGCAAGTACAACTAATTTCATGATTTATAAATATGTTATAGGACACTTTAAATAATTGTTTAGAATGAAATCAAATTTCTAAATCTGCTACCAAACACATTTCTGAAAACATGAAATACAACTCTATTTTCATTGAATTCCTTGTTTTCAAATTTTTGTTTTCAAATTGCTTACCAAACAGACCTTAAATGAAATAATATTTATATTAATATTGATGCATGATGGATGTTATTACTAAAATTTTCATTAAAAAATACTTATTCTAATAGTATTATTATTAAGGTTTTAATTATATTAATATTGATGCATGATGGATGTTATTTCTAAAATTTTCATTAAAAATACTTATTCTAATAGTATTAGGTTATTAATTCCTACAGTTGATACTTTATTCATATTTGTGAGTTCACATATTTTTATTAATATATATATATAGATACAATCATACAAGTATCTAAGATGCAGAAAGAAATTTTATATACCATATAACATCAGTCTCAATACAGGATTTTCTTTCATGATCTCATTTTATATTCTATTCTACAACTAGCATATTGGCTTCATCAACCTATATATTGTAACCAAAAAAGTATCACATACTAAACTTCATTTGAATATAAAAATTTGTAGTTCTATGTTTCTAACATTCTAACTATTTTTTCGTTATACTTCAACCATCGCTAAAAGATCTTGGGGATGAACTCATGATAATTCCCTGATAGGATACTAAACGGACCGTCTTGCTGACAAAAACTTGGATCTTCCCTGAAAAAATAGAGGGAACCAGAAAAGGCTTGTAAGAAGGATATATCCATAAAGCAATATGACCAGAAAAACGAAGAAGGCGATGAGAATGGTAATCTACTTTTTAAACTTGTTGCAACTGGTAGAAACCCATCCGATTTGTCGCCTCTCGTTGTCATAGATCACCATTTTATCTTGCAGAGAGATGTCTGAATGAGAAACAAGGTCAGTCAGTATAACAATTAAGGCAACTAAGATATGAGAGCACTTTTGGCATGGTAAAACTGCTTTCTGTCACGTCCAAAAAAAAAAACTTAGAAGCATTCTAATTTCTAAACAAGAAACCATCGTGAACTTTGACTTGGTTTAAAAAATGCTCTTATTCTTGATCTTTTACAAAGGTTTCAAAACTACCCTTTAAGTAGAAAATTCATTAAAATGTTGAATGAAAAGTCGATGTGGTGAAACACCCTTCTTTCAGACTTAATCTAGGCAAGCATCCAAGTCACCGTTACGTCATTCTAGATCACCTTCATGTCAACTTTTTGTCCAACATTTTAATAAATTTCTTCACCCAGGGTAGTTTTGAAACGTTTATGAAGGTCAATAGTAGTGTTGCAACTTTTGAAAGAATATGAGTACTTTTGAAACAAAACGCAAAGTTCATAGATATTTTTTTAACTTTAGCCTACGATTAAAGTACTTATTGCTAAAATTACTACATAACTTATGCAAAGAGGGGAGGGGGGAATCATATTTTCCAGATTGTTTTGCTTTGATGTTGCTTACCACCAATAATGTTGAGATCCCCAAGTCCTACTTCAGTGCCATTCAGAATCCCAAAGCAAACATTGCCATATTTCTGGAGGACAACTTGTTAGGTACATAATTCGTAATGCAGAAACCTGCAAGAAATCAGTGATTGAGTTGTATACTCACAGTTATGATGAGATAAGTTTCTGGAGGCAGTTGAATTTGAGCATTCTTAGTTTTTGTAAAGCGTAATGCCAAGGGCTTGAAGTAGTTCTTTACATCATGCAACGACTTGAAAGGGTGTGTGCCTCTCCAGCATACCGGAAGAGATTTATCCTCCGGCGCATCTTCCAGAGGTTTTCCTCTCAAATTATTCCTCACCTGAGGTCAAAGATTTCATCTCACATTACAATTTCACACAGAAATGTTGCTAAAGAAAACAGTTCCTTGTCTGTGCTTTTACCAGAGCAAGAATGGAGTTGTAAACATGAGAGGTGAAGTAAGTGTAAGAGCTCCCACTGTCAAAAACTAAAGTTAGATCCTTGATGCCAGCAGCCTTTCCACCAAAATAGACTTCTGCAGGTCCGGAAGAGTAGTGATTTCTGAGATAAGATTGGATATCATACCAATCTTTAGTTACACGCGTTGCGAAAAGATGACATAATAATAAAGGGCTACTCACCCTATGGATGCATAAGACATACTTGTCCACGCTACTCCAGAAGAAGGTATGAGTTCATCACCAAAAAATAGAAATCCACCTTGTTCACTTAAACAGTGGCCCACAACATTTCGCACCACGCCCATGTTACTTAGTTGCGAGATAATGCTAACTTCACCATTGCCAAGGCCAAGAACTCCAGCTGTGGGAGGAGGTGAGTGTGGAACAGAATATTTATGATCATATCCACATCTGCAAACATAAGGATTAAAAGACATGCAATCTAATTTAACAAGATAGAAGCTAAATCAATTTCGCTATTTAGGTAAAGCCAGGTCCAAACACTAGTTACTTATAAAGCAAAATGGAACCTCTGGGGATTGCAACCATGATTAATTAGGATTATAAGCACGATAACAAGATATAATGAAATATAACCACACAACTCACCCAAATGCTATGCGCGGAGCTGCAAGAGAACCATTGGTGAGTTTCAAAGGAACATGGTCATTGACCAACACACCCAGCGACGATCCGTGGTCAGCATACTCAATTTCATACTGGCATTGTTCATCTGCGGACTCGCATTGTTGGTCAACTGTCAGGTGGAGTGACGCACACAGTGGTTCAAAACAAGTCAAAGCATTGTTGTTGGGTTTATATAACTGTTCACGAGGCTGCAGATACATGTAAAATTTATAAGAGCAGCTGAGCGAAGAGAACAATCATCAAATCAGTTATTGCTATCATCTGATCCGCTAACCTTTGTGCAACCTGTACAAGGGGCATCACATTGAACCCATGTGAGGTCACTGCCAGAGTCGATATCAAAATCAAAAGGCTCTTCTCGTTTGCCAATGTTAATAGAGACAGAGTAATAACTGCAAATATAGAAAAGAATTGACAATGAATAAATTCTTCAAGCTAAGCTTTCTATAATATATGTGGTGACTAGGAGGAAGACTGGAAGAGTAATCAAAGCAGAGATAAATAAACAAATAAAATGCCCGACAATCAAACAAAACCAGAGAATTCATGGACAAACTTAATCCATAACACTTTGAAACAGCTGATAAGAAACACCCATTGAAAAACTTGTGTGTCAAAATTTCCAAATTTCCAAATGGACATTATATTATATGTTGAATAAATCAATCCGTTAACTGAAGAAGTATAGAACAAAGAACATAAAAGCAATGCTAGAATCGTTGAATGAACATAAACTACAGCGAGGTTAGAAACAGAACGAGTAGATTTCTGGACCTCACATAAACTCAATAGAATAAAACAAGAGAAAACGAGCAACAACAAAAAAAAAAAAACTCAAAAGGACTGAATAAGATAACTTCATGAAATCAAATTGGCCCGCAACAGAACAGATTCAGGAATCAAACAGAAGGACCTAGTTAAAGAGCAAAATTCAGTGGCAAGTAGAGAAAATTTCAAGATCGATGGAGAATCGATGCCAGAATGATACACGAAACAAAATTAACATTAACAAACAAACAAGCGGAAAAAATAGACAGAAAATCAAATTAAGCCATACTACCATAATGAAAGTTATTCAAAGAACATCATGATTACAGAGTTCGCGACGATCAAATACATACCCAAGAGGATAAACGTTTCCTTTGAGGGGAAACACAGCAGATGAGAGGAGGCGATCAGACTTTTTCTTGCCGAAAGAAAGAATGTTGGTGGAGTAGCAGACAGAAAAACTTGCAGATAGAACTAGAAGAAACAAGATTGGAGTTGCTGTTCTTGGCATCTTTCTACTTTTTCTCTTTCGAATTCTGAAGATTCCTGGCCGAAAAGGGCGCTTAGAAAAAAGTTCGTCAAAGATTCTCAGTGTGTCAAATCGCTCTACGCTGAGCGTTTTTAAGACGCACGGTTGGAAAGCCTGTCATGAAAATGAAAGTATAGCTTTTTTTCTTTCTCTTTTTTTTTTTTTTTTGAAAAGTGAAAGTAGAGCTTTTTCTTTAATGTTAAATTACAAAATTTAATCCTACCTTTTACAAGTTTGTGTTTATTCCTCTTTTAAGTTTGAGTTTATTTCATCCTTTAAGATTTTCACGGTTTGATAACTATTTAGGGTGTATTTGAGATGTTGAGTAGGTTATAATAATATGAGTTAAAATAATTTATAAGTTATTATAGTTTATGAAATTATATATTTTATTTAAAATGCAAAGTTGTTTAGTTTGGAGGGAGGTATTCGTACGGATAACTCATTTTCCCGCATTAATGACATTTGACCTGACATTTTAAAACAATAAAATATAACTCATTCTGACGTGGCAATACGCGCAAAATGACTCATAAGGGTAATATGAAACGATCTTTCTTGTTCACGCTCTCGCACGACGTTGTTTCACGCCTCGCCTCATTGCCTCGCCTCTCGCTCTTGCTCAAACGAATGGAAAAAAATATAAAGAAAAAATGAAAAAAAAAAAAGACAGAGAAGAGCTGGAATAGCAGAGATAGAGCGAGAGCGATCAAATGAGAAATGCGAGCAAACTACAGATCATGATTTTGTTTTTTTTCTTATTTTCTCCATAATTTTGACAACTTAATTACTGTGCATTCCGTCCAAATTACCGTAAGGGCATAATACTCTAACTCTAGCTCTCTTGCTCTCGCTCAAGTCACGTTCTCGCTCTAGCTCAAGTCTCGTTCTCGCTTAGCCTTTTTGCTACCAACCCAATTGCCCCTTAAATTTGTATGAGAAAAATTGTAAATAATAATATTTTTTTTGTTTTATAAGAATTAAATTCATATTTTCTTTTATGTAATTAACTATTAAAAATATTTTTTAAAAAATCAAAATATATTTACATTCATTTTTAGTTATATTTGATACCAATAAGAAAAATATATTCTTAAAAAATAAATAATTTTAAGAATAGATTACAAAAAAAAAAAAAGCAAAAAAAAGCATAACTTAACTGGCCTATCGAATCCTCCAAATACTTATTGTACTTGAAAAAAATAAAAAAATTATCATCTGAGCCCTTTTTAAATTCGTCTTTACACGAGACTCTTGGTAGAGTACTCAGAGCCTAGAGATTTCTCTTGATTATTTGAAGGGAAGGAATTTTAACTTTCTTAAATTACAAGTGTAGTTATTCAATTTCAACCTTTGTTAATTATTAAACAAATAGGGAGTGTTTGGCCCATGGGTTTGGATTTGGATGGGTTTGGATTCCAAATCCAAACCCATGTTTGGGCAAAGTGTGTTCCAAATCCCGGGTTTTTAAATCCATTCCCATGGGTTACAACAATACAATCCCACTAGTTACAAATAATGTAATCTCATGGAATTTGTTCCATGTTTTTCATCCATTTGTCGACTACTTCGACAACTCCGATAAAAACTTCTGCGACCATCGACAACGACAACTCCAGTAAAAACTCCGCGACCACCGACAACGACATAACCCTAGAAAACTCCGATGACCATCGACAACGATAACTCCGACGACCACACCCCACGACCACTTTCGCAACAACTTCGACGACAACTCCGACGACCACTCAACAACCACCGACAACGATAACTCCGACGATCGTATCAAATACCACTTTGGTAACAACTCCGGTGACAACTCCGACGACAACTCGCGCGACCACATGACACCATCGACAACGATAACTCCGCGACCACCGACACCATCGACCTAAGTTTGTTACCATTTTTCACCACCACTTCGACAACAACTCCAAGTGACAACTCGGCGACCATGACAACGACAACTCGACGACCACATCACACGACTAGCCACCACCGATGGTTGCCTCAACGACCATTTTAACAACAACTCGACGACGACCGATGACCACCGACAACCAAAAATCCAACGACCACCTCGACAATCCCACCACCTCATCAACTCGACCACTCCAACAATCCAACAATCTAGTCAATTTTTTAAAAGGTTAAAATAAAACTAAAAATGGTTAATAAACATTTGTTTATGTTACTCTCAACACCTTTGAATTTTGTGAAATTTTTATTAAAAAAAAAAACTTGATATTTTTTTAATATACACTCAAATGACTCAATTTTATAATTTCTTTTTAAAAGTTAGGAAAAATGAAATAATTTTTTTCTTTTCGCACAAAGGCGCTTTTATGTTCTTTTGTTTCATGTTAGTTGCAACACTTTTTGGACGATGTATCTATATGTGCAAACTCGTGGTAGAGTGTTTAAAAACTACCTAAATTGAAACCTTCATGGAAAAGTTACTTAAAAAAATCGATCCATGTTAGACATTAACTTATACAATTCACATAAGATCAATTACAAAAATTTGAAAGGAATAAAATAGCTAAAAGAAAAATGTGAAACAAAATGCATCTAAACCTGTAGTTCGTAAAATCACGCTGCGCACATACATACTTCTCTCGATTCCCGCGCTTAACACCGCACTCCAAACACAATTTTTTTCGATTCCTGCGCTTCGTAAGATCGCACTCCCAAACACGCTGATTCACGCGCTTCAACCCTCGTGATAAACCTCCTCCGGCGCTTCGATTCCTGCGATTCTCGATTCAACTCATACCCCTGCCACAAATTTCCTATAAGCACTTAAAACGGGATTACAGAAGGATTTTCAGAACCGTGTTGCCAAACAAGGTTTTTGCGTAGGCCAGGTTGATCCGAAACAAAAGGAGAAAGGCCGCAAATAGCGAAGCCCCAAATGGCCGAGCATTTGTCGCTACCACTGACACATTCATCGCATTCATTTCCAGTTGCTGCTCCGAAGAACACAGCTGCAACAAAATCTATGGCTGCTACTGCTTTTGGAAGCGCCGCCGCCTCCTCCGCCTCATCAACCACTCGTTTTCTCTCCTCAGCAACCAGAGCTACACTGCCGTTCTCTTCACGCTCACCATCGCTGCTGTCTCGCTCCTCGTCCTCTTCCTCTTCCTCTTTCAAGTTCCTCAGATCGTCTCCTCTCGTTTCTCACCTTTTTCTGAATCAGGTTCTGTCTCTCTGTAAGTGTGTGCGCTTGTTTAGAATAACTATGTTTTTGTTTGATAATCGCTTCGATTTCTTCTGGTTTTCACTGGTTTTAGGGAAGGCCGAGTTCTTGTGTATCAAGTCGAAGATTCAATGCGGCGTCTCCTCCGAAATGCTTAGCATCGGACCCTGAGCAGTTGAAGAGTGCTAGAGAAGATATCAAGGAGCTCCTGAAGACAACATTCTGCCATCCTATTTTGGTATTTCCGTGGTTCATCATACGAAGTGCTATTATCTACTAACTATTGTTTTCTCAGTTCAATTTGCAACCCGTGGAACTATTTGTTTACGATTTTCTACTATTTTTAGTCCTAATTTCACATGATAGCGACTGAATGTGTTACTAATCGTAATAATGGCCTGTTTATACCTGTACTATGTTACTAAGTACCGTGCTCAAGTTGGAACTGGAAATAATTATTAATGTTCGTGGTGGAGTTTTTGAAGTTTCGAAGAGAGACTAGAGCCATTTCCTCTAAAGAATTGTTTTATCAATTTATATGGTGGAGCTCTTTTCCATGGACATGTAATCTGACGTTTCTTCTTTACCTCAAGGTACGCCTGGGTTGGCATGATGCTGGGACTTACAATAAAAATATTGAGGAATGGCCACAGAGAGGTGGAGCTAATGGAAGTTTAAGATTTGACATTGAGCTGGGACATGGTGCTAATGCTGGTAATTTTTCAACAATAACCGTGCATTACAGGTTGATGGTGTTCATTCTAATTGACTGGTTTTACAGGTCTTGTTAATGCCTTGAAACTCATTGAGCCTATCAAAAAGAAGTATTCTAACGTGACGTATGCTGACTTATTTCAGCTGGCCAGTGCTACAGCTATCGAGGTCATTAATCATCTATCTTTGGAACTAAGATGAACCCTTGACTGAAATTCCAAAAGGGTTGGGATTGAATGTTCTAATGATTTGATCTAACTCCAATACAGGAGGCTGGGGGGCCCAAAATCCCAATGAAGTATGGAAGGGTGGATGTTGTAGGGCCAGAGCAATGCCCTGAAGAGGGGAGGCTTCCTGGTTAGTAGACTATATGGACTGGCCTACAAGGGACAATTCTGATTTCTGTTAAATATCAATTAAATCATTTGCAAATTACTTTTTAGTAATTGGCTTCCTTATGGGTGCCCTAGTATTTGAATTTGCAGCGGGAGGAATTATTCTGATGCTCCAATTGAAGGATTCATTGACAAGAACATTTTGAATCTCTATTATTTCATTCTGTAACAACAAAAAGGAAATAGGAGCGGCTGTATTATAATGCCATGTGCTGAATCATTGAAATATTGAATTAGACTAAATTGCTTTGGAGGATGGATGATCGTCTGGAATTCAGCATAGGAAGTGAACCCAATTACATAATTAGAAGATGTGATGTTTAAGTGTGGAACAATCGCTAATGACATGCTTTCTTGCCTTTTAGCAATTTTCTTTTTACTCTGAAAATTTTGAAAAAAGTGCTCGGTGCATTACCTCATTCTGCTTGAAGATATAATTTGTCCTTTTAGGATGAATTACAAAGGAGAGTTTTCTTGTTTCTTTATATTAGTCTTTGAGCAGTTTCTAATCTTTTATTGCAAGATGCTGTGTCTATCAGTGCACTCTTGCATCACCCTTTTCCACACAAGGTCAATGCCACTAGCAAAAGAAAAATGATTTGTAAAAAAAACCACAATCTAAAATGCTCTCTCTATCTCTCCTCTCCCCTCTCCTTCCCCACTCCACCCCTCCCTCAGCCACCTTCTAACCTCCAGCCACGACGACAGATTCCAACAACTATCAATCTACAACTTGGAATTATTTCACCCGATCTGTCCTCCTTGACCGAAAAACCTTTCACCTTAGCCTTTGATGAAAAATCTCGTGGAAGCGAGGTAAAGATTACTGAAAATGGTAGATATTCCTCATACTGTATATCTCTCACTTGGAACTCCCTTGGTTGGTTAGCTTTCTCTTTCGATAGCTTTGCAAGGATCCCTGCTCTTTTAAATTCTTTAGAAAACTAAAGAACGCCAATGACACACTTTGGTTGGAAAAATACAGCAACAAGTTTGGTTATTTTGCAGAACTCACGCAACTCACGCATACAAGTGAAAGACATAAGCTTATCATCCCCTTCGGAAGAGAAGAAACAAGGTTGGTTCTCCTTTTCTCTCTTATCTTAGAATATCCTGGTGAAGCACGCAAAAATACAATTGCAAAACCCTGTTCTTACAAAGAAGCCATCCAAAAACCATTTAAGGTGGTTGTACCTGTTTGCTCCTCCACCCTAACTGCACCATTGAACGATCGTGTAGAATTTCTTCTTGTCCAATGTAAGTGTCAAAAGGATAATTGGCCACAAATCCAAGAAGCTTTACAAAAGTTTTATTCCATAAGATGTTCAATTAATCCTGTTAAGATTCCAAAGCTGTGCTTCATGTCTACGATCCAACCAAGGTCAAGGAGCTATGTTCCAACACTGATTGGGCCATGGTTGAAGATTTGTGTCTAAAGTTTGCACCTTGTGACACATTGTCTTGTCTTCAAGATAGAATGGTTTCTTCATATGGAGGTTGGATTGATATCTATAATCTCCCCCCAACCTTGGACACCATCTATCTTTAAGTTCATAGGTGATCAATGTGGTGGCTTCCTATTGTCATATCTTCAAGATAGAATGGTTTCTTCATATGGAGGTTGGATTGATATCTATAATCTCCCCCCCTAACCTTGGACACCATCTATCTTTAAGTTCATAGGTGACTAATGTGGTGGCTTCCTATTGTCTTATCTTCAAGATAGAATGGTTTCTTCATATGGAGGTTGGATTGATATCTATAATCTCCCCCCAACCTTTGGACACCATCTATATATTTAAGTTCATAGGTGACCAATGTGGTGGCATCCTACAAGTTTTAAATCATACTGATAGATGGCTCAATCTTTATGCAACACGCATGAAAATCAAGAGGAATAATACTCGTTTCATCCCTTCCGCTGTTAATCTGCCGGAATCCCTCATCGGAGCGGCCATTACCGTTCAAATCAAAGGTGTCTCCAATGGTGCTAGGCTCGATAGCATTAAACGTGAAGATTCACATGCGGAATTTTCACAATTGGCAGAATTAATGCGGAAATTCCATCTATGAAAACAGAAACCTTCACTCCTCACATGATTTTGCAGCCAAAAATGTAAGCAACCTTTAATTCTTTCTACACAAGCTGAGTTTCCTCCCTTTCCTTCCCGGAATAATATTCTATCGAATAATAATATGGATGATTTTCCTTTGGCTGATTCAAATAAACCTTCCCCTTCTCTCTCTAATTCGATTAGCTGGCCCCACAAACCCATTTTCGTCAGCCCTTATACAACCCACCTTCTCAGCTATTTCCTTTAATGAAAACCCCATAGTTGACCCATTGATTCCTACCCTTAAAATTGGTTAAAGTTTTTGAATGTGCTTATGGTTTGAGGATTAACTTGAACAAGAGTGAACTTATGAGAATTCACATTGATACTTCTGAGATGGATTAGATGTTGGCTTTTTTTGGCTGCAAGCAAGGTAATTGGCCTAATGTATCTTGGTTTGCCTTTGGGAGGGAACCCAAAGTTTTTATCTTTTTGGCAGCCTGTTTCTTATACCAAAAAAAACTCTGGCAGCCTGTTATTGAGCAGATAAAGCAGAGATTACACCCTTCTTATGACATCTGAATGTTTAATTAACGCTTCATTGGTTAAAGGGTTTGATCAGACTTCTTCATTCATCAGATTCATGGTATTGGCCTCTTGAACCGTCAACGTCTTTTTCTGTTTGATCCCTTACAGAGAACATGGTGGGTTTTGTTGATCCTTGCTTGAAAGGTCTTTATTCCGTGGTTTGGAAGGATAGCTATTAAAAAAAGATTTAAATCTTTCTTTGAGAGCTTAGTTTGGGAGCAGTCAACACAAATGATTGTTTACAAAGACGAATGCCTTATATGAATCTTTCTCCAGATTGTTGCTTTATGTGTAGAAGGAAGCAGAAACTGTTGGGCATCTATCTGGTCACGACACTTATGCTTATCGATTTTGGTGTCACGTTTTGATAGCTTTTAGATGGTCTTTGCCTTTTACAAACAACATTTTGTACTTTCTCTCTGTGGTCTTGGTGGGTCACCCTTTCACAAGAATAAAGAAAGTTTTATGGCTTGATTTTGTTTGTGCTTTTTTGTGGAATCTTTGGTTAGAGAGAAATAATCGTAACTTTAGGGATTCTTCTTCTCCTTTTGATCGTTTTATAGAGAATGTTTTTTCTATAGCTTCACTTGTTGGTGTAGGCACTTACAACCTTTCACTTGTTGTAGGCACTTACAACCTCTCTGTCATTATAGCTTATCTTACTTAGTTTCCAATTGGACATTTTTTTTATATAATTCATGAATTGGTGCTCGGAGTTTTATCTCCTTATTTCATTTATCAATGAAATTGTTTCCTTTATTAAAAAAAAAACACCCTTTTCCACCAATTGTTAAAAACTAGTCTTTGTTTAGATGCTGGCCCTCCATCACCTGTTGCACATCTACGAGAAGTGTTCTACAGAATGGGGTTCAATGACAAGGTAACATGAATCAGTCTGCGATTGAGTAAATACTTTCTGCGTGCTTGTTTTTTTGATTCAAGGTTTCTGGATCTTTAGGAAATAGTTGCATTATCTGGGGCACACACGTTAGGGAGATCTAGGCCAGAACGCAGTGGTTGGGGCAAGCCAGAGACCAAATATACGGTAAATTACCATCATGTTGGGAATGGTAAAAAAGAGCATTTGTTGTCTTTCTGACTGTTAATATTGTGGAATGGACGTTCTTATTGTGTGTGTATATATATTGTTAAGAAACCTACTCTGTTTTTAATATGAAACCCTACGTTTGTCTAATTGTGGAAGAAAATAGGAAAGATAGGGAAGATATACAAACTACCAAACAAAGTCTGAAAGCTATTATTTATTTTATTTTTTTATAAGAAAGTGTTAGGTATCTAAACTTCCCCTGCACGCAGAAAATCTCACACAAACAACAGGATAAAGATAATGATCAAATAACGATGTTGAAAGAAGCCAACTCCCCTCTATTGATAGTTCTTCAATAGGGAGAGATGGTTATTTTCTCCGATAACGTTGATAAGGAAACCAAAACACTCCACAACATTCGAGAGGCTGGGTCTCTCCTACAATCTCTGTTCACAAAATACTCGACAAAAGCCAAAACAGACTACAACCAGTGAGAACAAATCATCGCTTCCACGATCCCAAGCCCAACTAACTTTGGTGGTCCCTATTCTCTCTCATCTCAATTACTTTCTTACCCCTCCTCGAGTATTTCTTTATAATTGGAGGCCTTACAATACCGCGGGGGTCGACTGCCACCTTGTCCTCAAGGTGATATTCTGGAAATTGTCTTTTTATATTTTCATACGCTTCCCATGTCACATCAGACGTGTGCTGATTTTCCCACTTGATCAAGCATTCCCACCTCTGTTCTCCCTCATTCCATCTTGCCCCTAACAACTCCTCCGGGCCAGCAAACCATTCATAATTCTCTGATAGATCAGAGACTCTTGACTGCACCGAACCCTTGAATCCCACTGCCTTTTTGAGTTGGGAAACATGAAAGACCAGATGGATAGTGGCCTTCACCGGAAGTTGCAACTTGTAGGCCACAACTCCTATACGCTCAATAACTTCATAAGGCCCAAAAATTTTGGTGAGAGTTTTTCACAAATGTCTTTGGGCTACTTCTGATCTTTGACAATAGGGTCGTAGTTTCAGATAAACCCAATCCCCAATTTGGAATTCTAATTCCCGTCGATGTTTATCGGTCTGTTTTTTCATACGTTCCTGTGCCATCCTCAGTTGCTCTCTTAGAGCTGCAAGTGCTCTATCCCGATCCAACAGTTGTTGCTCGAGTGTGTCATTCTTAGCCCTCTGTTCACCGTAAGAGATAAGGGGAGGTGGGGGTCTACCGTAGACGACATGAAAAGGTGTAGTGTTGAGAGAGGTATGAAAGTTGGTGTTATACCAAAGATCGCCCAAGCTATCCACTTTGCTCCCATTTCTTTGGATGTTCGTTGCAGAGCACCTCGAAATGTTTCAACGCAACGATTCACTCGTTCGGTCACGCCCATCCGTTTGAGGATGGAAGGCGGTGCTTCTCTTTAGCTTAGTCCCCTGGATGCGGAAGAGCTCCTTCCAGAAGCTACTCATGAAGATCACATCTCTATCCGAAACTATCGATTTGGGGTACCCATGTAGGCGGACCACTTCCTGAATAAACTGAGAAGAGACCTCCTTGGCCGAGTAGGGATGCTTAAGCGTTAGAAAATGGGCGTACTTACTCAACCTGTCCACCACCACTAACAAGGAGTCCTTTCCGTTTGATTTAGGGAGACCGTCAATGAAATCCATGCTGATGTCCTCCCAAATTCTATCCGGAATTGGAAGTGGTTGCAGTAACCCTGCTGGAGAAATAGCTTCAGTCTTATTCTGCTGGCAAATACCACATTCTGCAACGTATTTTTTAACATCGTGTTTCATACCTCTCCAATACAACTCCCCAGTAAGTCGTTTATAAGTCCGCAAAAAACCAGAATGTCCTCCTAGCACTGAATCATGGAACATTTGAAGTATCGTAGGGATTAATTTGGACTTATTAGATAAAACTAACCTGTCCTTATATCGTAATTGTCCCTGGTGTAAGGAGAACTTTGGATGGCTTAGCGGGTCACTTTCCATTTCTATCACAATCTTCTGTAGATCTTCATCTTCCTTGACTTCCTTCGCGATTAATGAGACATCAATAATGTTCGGAGCTGTCATCGAGGAACATTCCCCTTTCGGTCTTAATCTGGAGAGAGCATCTGCTACCTTGTTCAAAATTCCCGCCTTGTAACGAATTTCAAAGTCATAACCCAACAGTTTCGTCAACCATCTCTGATACTCTGACTGCACCTCTCGTTGCTCAAGTAAATTCTTCAGAGCTCTCTGATCAGTCATCACTACAAATTTTTGGCCTAACAAATAGTGCCTCCATTTTTGGACAACAAATACTATAGCCATCAGCTCACGCTCATAGATAGGCTTCAATCTCGCATTTTCAGATAATGCCTGGCTATAGTATGCAATCGGTCTTCGATTTTGCGTTAGCACGGCTCGATCCCCGTGCCGATGCATCTGTCTCTATGATAAATGGTAACGAAATCCGCAATGCCGTGGATCGCACCGCGCTGTCATTGCTCTTTTAATCGCTCAAAGGTCATATGACTCGATTCCATTGGAACGCATTTTTTTAACATACTATGTAGCGGAGCGACAATTTCGCCATAGTTCAATACGAATCGCCTATAGTATCCCGTCAACCCCAAAAATTCCCTGAGTTCTTTCAAGGATTCGGGTCTCGCCAATCCAACATAGCTTTGATTTTTCCCTATCTCGCTTTCGACTCACTCGCCTCGAAATCCAAAGGGCCCGGATATTCAACTTTACACCGTCCAAAACACATTTTTTTCGCTCAAAGTCCGCTATTCTCCCGCAACACGTTAAAGACCATTTCAAGTGGGATAAATGAGTTTGATAATCGTACATGAAACTAGAACGTCATAAAAAAACTAATACGCATCTTCTTAGGAAGGGGCGAAAGACCTTGTTCATTAACGATTGGAATGTCGCCGGCGCGTTCGTGAGGCCAAAGGGCATAACGAGGAATTCGTAATGTCCTTCATGTGTGCGAAACGCCGTCTTTTCTATGTCTTCTTCCTTCATTCGTATATGGTGATACCCAGATTTCAGGTCTAACTTAGTGAAGATCGTCGCGCCGTGCAACTCGTCTAAGAGCTCCTCAATCACTGGAATCGGAAATTTGTCCGGTATGGTCGCCCTGTTCAAAGCCCGGTAATCAACACAAAACCGCCACCCACCATCTTTTTTCTTAACCGTATACAGGACTAGAGAAAGGATCGGTGCTCTGACGTATTATCCCGCATTTGAGAGCATTTCCATAATCATCTTCTCAATTTCATTTTTTTGATCGCGGCGCTGCACTTGTATGGTCTCACATTAATCGGTCCCTTACCTTCGGCTAGGGTAATTCGGTGATCAACTTCTCTCGGTGGTGGAAGCCCTTCCTTTAAGAAGAACAACTCACTATACTCCACCTTAAATTGTTCAATCTCAAGCCAGGTTCTCAACTCTTCCCTGTTTTCTATTCCGGTATCCTCGACTCCTTCATCTGCTTCCTTCAATTCCTGTAATTCTATCATGTAACCTTGATCCTCCACTTCCCATTCACTCTTCATCATTTTTAAGGAGATTTGTGACCGGGTCAACGACGGATCACCCTTCAAGGTCACTTGCCCTTCTTCGGTCATGAACGTCAGTGACAATTGCTTCCAGTCCACTTCCATCATTCCTATCAATTTCAACCAAGACATGCCGAATATAACATCCACTCCCCCCAACTCAATGGGTAAGAAATCCCCCTTGTAAATGTATCCTTCGAGTAGTATAGTTACCCCCTTACAGACTCCTTGGCCTTCAGTCACTTGACCATTACCCATCACTATTCCGAAAGCTTTTGTGTCCATCTGAGGGAGTGCCAGCTCAACCGCTAGTTTCATAGATATGAAGTTATGTGTCGCCCCACAATCCACTAGTATCACCACGTTGCGATCCTTTAAACTCCCATGCAACTTCATCGTTTCAGGAGCAGAAAAATCCATCAATGTCTTGAAATCCAGTTGCACTCCTTCTCCCGTGAGAGCTCGAAATTCGGTTTCAGCCAACACCCACTCCTCCTCCGTCTCAGCGACTTCTTGGCTAACTTCAACTTCTCCAAGCTCGCTCTCCCATATTACCCTCAACTCTCGAAGTTCTATTCTCTTACATCTGTGATCTTTTGAATATTTCTCGTCACAACGGAAGCATAGGCCAGCTTCTCTCTTGGCCTGGAACTCCGCGCCTGACAGGCGTCTTGGAAGGGGTGGGCGTTTCTCCGCATTCTTCCTCTCCGGAATCGACACGGGTCGCACGTCCTGGAGAGCTCTGTGCACTCCTCTGTAGTTACTAATTCCAGGAGTCTCCGTTTTTGGGCCGGGCCCAGCTTTTCGATTCTCTTCTCTTGGGCTATTTTTACTATCTGTTCGGAATATGGATAGGGCCAACTCACGATCTTCTATCAATTGGGCTTGCTTCATGATTTCTTCCAGCCCTTGTGGTTCTCAACTAATGACCACCGCCCTGATCTCCGGCGACAAGCCGTTGAGGAAGGTATTCTCCAAGACGTCCTCTGGTAATCCCGGAAGAGGTCCTGAGAACGACTCAAACTTCTTGCGAAATTCACTCACCGTTCCCTCTTGTTTAATCGACAAAAATCTAGCACATAAGTTTCCTTCTTGGGTCCCTCGATATCATAGAAGGATCCGCTCTCTAGCGTCTTCCCATGAACTTATTTTCTTCCGGTTGTTTGTCCATCTGTACCATTCGATCACGTCCGGGTCGAAACTTACTATTGCGACATTCATTTTCTCCAGGTCGCTTAATTGATGCACTAGAAAATAAGTTTCGGCACTCAGCATCCAAGCATCCGGGTTAGCTCCGGTGAAAAGCAGCATCTCCAAATTTTTCTTATACTTACCCCGTTTGACCCATTATCACTACGACACCCCGGTTCGAATGGCCTCTTTCCGAGTAACGGGATTCGTCACTCCCTCCGATACCCCTCCCTTGGACCCGCTCGACTCTGTTACACTTCCCTTTCCTTTTCCGATTGACCCTTCGGCTATCATCATCACCAAAGCTTTTTGGTTCTCTCGCATTTCGTCTGCTATTCTTTCCCAGCCTTTTTCTACATTGGTTTCCAACCTCTGAAACCTCTCTTTCATTTCTAACACCTCCGACTCCATTCCTGAGAGCCGTTCTTCCATTGCCATTCTTCTAGTTTTCCCCAGGTCGACGCGCTCTGATACCAATTTGTTAGGTATCTAAACTTCCCCTGCACGCAGAAAATCTCACACAAACAACAGGATAAAAATAATGATCAAATAACGATGTTGAAGAAGCCAACTCCCCTCTATTGATAGTTCTTCAATAGGGAGAGATGGTTATTTTCTCCGATAACGTTGATAAGGAAACCAAAACACTCCACATCATTCGAGAGGTTGGGTCTCTCCTACAATCTCTGTTCACAAAATACTCGACAAAAGCCAAAACAGACTACAACCAACAGAACAAATACTGCTTCCCACGATCCCAAGCCCAACTAACTTTGGTGGTCCCTATTCTCTCTCATCTCAATTACTTTCTTACCCCTCCTCGAGTATTTCTTTATAATTGGAGGCCTTACAGAAAGTCTGAGACTGAGAGCTATTATAGATTTACTCCAATTAGTGTTAATTGAGAAATGGTAGTAATTACAAAAGGTTTTGGTAAAGAACTTCGTGAAGAGGCTTTAAAAGTCATATGAGATTTCAAAGATCCATAAAAAGCTGCGAAAGAATAGCCGTGAAAAAAGCATTAATCCGGAAAACCACTAACTCTAAGCATATGGAGAATGAAATATTAATTATTGTTTGAGAAGAGCGCATGATAGTTGAAGTAATTCAAGAGATGGCTCCAAAACCTTTAATATAAGGGACTCTTAAGTGAATAAGTGGCTGGGATATCGATTAATGAATCTGTACATGCTGCACCACCCTAGAAATGTAAAGATGGCATTCATCTTCTGAATTATATCCTTCAGGATTACTCAACCAAAAGATAAGGACCAATAAAACTTCTACTCTCTGTGGGCACTTAGATTTCTGACAAATTTTCTTCAAAACAACGGAGTTACCACATTTGTGGCAGGTCATAATATTTTTTTAAAAAAACTCCAGTTGAAGAAACTGAACTTAACCAACATCCATCAACTGGTCCATAATCACATTATCTTTTATTCAAATTTATTCTAGTATCAATTGTGTAATAAAGTGACAAATTATTCACATTATCTTTTATTCAAATTTATTCTAGTATCAATTAAGCTGCCTTTGATCTTGCCATCTCAGACATTTTTGGATCTTCACCCACAGGACCTTAGGAGCTACTAAAAACCATCAAGGCTAGTAGACCACTCAAGAGATTCTATTCCATATCTACTAGCAGTGTTTTTGATGTAGGACAGATAAATCAATTCTCTCAAAAGCCTTGCCTAATGGGAGAGAGCTCGATCTATTCATACCCACCATCCGGGGCCAAGCTTGGGGGCATTGCTTACGAACCTAATTGATGCACCCAGTGAATTAATGAAAATACTCCTAATAAGCCTCTGCCCCCCGTGGTCCATTTGATACCCCAGATCATTGTCCTCTCTCTGGAGAAATCCCCCTCTTTCGCAAACCATGCTTGGGAGAGCACTGCAAGCCTATTCTGAAGTCTAGTATCAAAACTTGTGTAGGATAGACTAAACAACTCCCTCTAGGGCATACATTGTCTTGAATGTGGAATTAGCGTTGATTAATGTTAGAAGTGCATGCTGACCAAGCTTTATTTATTATTCAAGAAAACAATTTAAATACCAGTTTTAAATAATCTACAACTCAGCAATAGCTTATAAATCCGTCTTGAAATTAGAGAGTTGAGACATGCTATCCCTTATTTGATTTTTGGAACTTTTGGCAAATGGTTAGTGTCACAATAGGAGGACAATGATGAACTAGAATTGGTATTCCTTCTATTTTGAGGTGACATGGATTATCATTTGATATGTTGAACCCGATCAGAAGTAGCTCTGTTTGTGGGTCTTTCATGCTTCAGTATACTTTGTCCTTCCAACTATATCTTATTTTGAATTATCATCATTTGTGACTGCATTGTAGTTGCTATTCTCAGAAGTTTCCTTTTGTCTTGATTTTTGCTTTCTGACAGAAAGATGGACCTGGTGCACCTGGTGGGCAATCCTGGACCGTACAATGGTTGAAGTTTGACAACTCATATTTTAAGGTTTATACCATATTGGCTTCATTTTATACGTTTTGAGAAGATGGCGAACGAGTTTTTGCTTACTTTGTTTGGTCCACCATCTATAGGATATCAAAGAAAGGAGAGATGAAGAATTACTGGTGTTGCCAACTGATGCTGCTCTATTTGAAGATCCATCATTCAAGGTAAAACAGTGGCACGCATCCCCCCACCCCATTATTGCTCCCTTCAGAAGGCGTAGTCTTGGTGAACAAGAAACATCTTCAATGGAGTTGGTCTTTCATGAGGCAATCAAAGGGCTCACTGTGGTTTTCATTTACTAATGTTGTGTTGCAGGTATATGCTGACAAATATGTTGAAGATCAAGAAGCCTTCTTCAAAGACTATGCTGAAGCCCATGCCAAACTCAGCAACCTTGGTGCTAAATTTGACCCTCCAGAGGTTTGTCACCTTTGTTGATAATCTGTTGATCTTGTTTAGGATGGCAGGCATTTTTGAATCACTAAATGCCTTTTATAGAATATTTTTCCTTTTGTGGTGATATTTTCTCTTATTCCAACTAAAATACATTGCAACATTAAATATCTTGTGTTTTCCCTATTACTCATTATGGGACTATGAGGTGGTCATGCGGATTTGTCTAGTTGCTTATAAACTAGCTTATGGACACCCATGGTTACCATTGGAAAAAAAAAATTATATTTACTTAAACCTCGCTGAAAACTGCATTTGTTGATCACAGGGTATCGTGATCGATGATGCATCTTCGAAACCTGCAGGAGAGAAGTTTGATGCCGCCAAATACTCATATGGGAAGGTTGTATACATTACAAACTTTCATATTTTCATTTCATTTCTTTGCATAATAGAAGTCTTCAAAAAAAAATATATCACGTGTTCATAAAATGTTTATCTTCTCTACTTTTGGTTGTCTACTGCAGGATTAGAAACAAGTTTCATGTTTTGTTGTGCCGTGTCTTTTAATAATACAAGTTGAAGCTATATTCAAATCCTGACATCTAAGATGTCACGTCTAAAACTTGGAAGTCTTAAAAGAAGCAGAGTGGAATAAAATTCAATAGTATTGCCTATTTGAATTGCAGAGAGAGCTATCAGACTCAATGAAGCAGAAGATTCGGGCAGAATACGAAGCTTTTGGTGGAAGTCCAGATAAGCCTTTACCAACAAACTACTTCCTAAATATCATACTTGTGATTGCTGTTTTGGCAATTTTGACATCTCTGCTTGGAAACTGAGGTTTTGAATCTATTTTCGAAATGACTTTATTTCTCAACATGATTGTGTCTTCTAGTTTCATGATCCATTTCTCATAGTTACCCACTCGAATAGAAAATTAACATCATCTTTGGACAACTAATGGCTATTATCCAATCAACCTAAAAGCTTAATCTGATAGGTTGAGGTAAATTTAATTCCTCCCTCACTTGTCGGATTGAAAATTTGGAGGGAACGGACTTACAGATACTATCTTACATCACCAATCAACCCAAAAGTTTAAGATGATAGGTTGGGGTAAATTTAATTATATCAACATAGTCTAACATTCCCCTCACTTTTGGGCTTGGAAATTTGAAGAAAAGCCAAACAAGTGGAAATCAATATTTATTGGAGAGGAATTGATTTTACAGGGGTTGAACTTAGGAACTCCTGCCCTGATACTAACTTTAATCACCAATCAACCCAAAAGTTTAAGCTGATAGGTTAGGGTATGGGCAGATTTACCATGGGCCTAGGGGGGCTCGAGCTCCCCTCAAATTTTTAACCTTTAATAATATAATATGTATAGAAAAAGTCAGATCAAATAACAAAAAAATCTTCTGGCATAGTGGTTAATATGTCATCGGCCCTCTCTCAAGTCTCAGGTTCAAGCTCTGGTTTGTACAGTTTTAAATATTTTTTTCAATGTCATATTCAAGCCCTACTTGATATAAATTCTGGATCGGGATCGGGTTAGGGTAAATTTAATTATATCGACATAGTCTAACAAACAACTACAATGATCCTTGAATGGGTAAAATATCTAAGACGAGTCATCATCGAAGATATAATTGTACTTACGTGGAATTTGAATGTGAATGTGTTTAAGCAACACTCGATTTAACCTTTTTGTTACACCCACGAGAAATTATTGAACGTGGTTCAGTGTCCCTGCCACTTTCTTTATTATGCTTCTCACTGCCCACACACATACAATTTCTTTGCCCACATTTCATGTTTGAAGGATAACCATGAAGCTGTGCCCAGGAAGATCGGTTCAGGCATGCAATGGGACCTGTTTTCCTGTTTTCCCGTTTTTATTTATTTATTTAGTGCATCTCTTGATCAATGATAAATATCTTAATTTATTTATTACTGTAATTATTTAAAATTTGAAGATATATTAAAAACTAGCAATTCTATTTAACTGGTTAAGTAAAATTTTGGGACATTGCTTCAAAACTGTCGAGGCTAGCTCTACATTTTGGAACATTATTTGATTGTTGTTACTCTCAATGATCCTTAGATGCATAATTGAGAAACTGAAACATTTTTTTTATGTGAAATGTGCATCTAATAATTGTGGTTGTATATTCAGTAACTTTTCATTAATTTTATCTTCCATTTGTCTCTCCAGAATTTGAAGGATTTTAATTTATGACAGATTTCAACTGAATCCCTATTTTTATTGATTTGCCACTAAAATATAGCTCAACTTAAAGCATGTAAGAGGTAAGAGATTCGAGATTCGAGTAGAAGTCCACGTTTTGTTGTCAAAATGAACTTAGCTTAGTGATAATTGACATTTACTCTTGATCAAAAGTTTATATATTTGAATCCCTCCTACTCTCAAATGATGTTGAATTTTTTTTTAAAAAAGAAGCCCACGTATTGTTTAATTCAAAAGGAAAAAAAAGGTTAAAACACCTTTTTGGTCATTGTACTTTGGGTTTTGTTCCATTTTGGTTAATGTACCAAGTGTCCAATTTTAGTATTTGTACTTTCTATAAAGCTTATAATTGGTTTATATTATTAGTTTATTATTAACTTTTTTTTAAAAAAATTAGTCTCTATTAGCTTTCCGTCTATAAATTTTAGAACTATGTTCACATTGTGTCTTTTCTCGTAGTAATATTATTATGGTTATTTAATCAATTTTGATAAAAATTAACTTCAAATTTATTATAAGGACCAATTTTAAGCTTCATTGAAAGTGTAGGGATTAAAATTGGACATGCGAAGTTACATGGACCAAAATGGAACAAAGTTCAAAGTATAGGGACTAAAATGACATTTTAATTAAAAAAAAAAGGACAAGTTATTGATTTAACCTCATCAAAGTTTAGTTTTTTGTTACATTATAAAATTGGTCTCTATGTTTTGGGCAAAGTTTTAATTAGATTGGCTAACTTGCATGCATTTTGGATAATCTCACGAGACAATTGTTTTATCGTGATACATTTGGTTGTAGGATATTAAACTAAATCCTACTTAGGTGGCCATCATGGACAAAATTCTAAACCGATCCTTATGAGTTTAAAAGTTTTGATTTAGTTCTTATAACTGTATTTATTTTCAATTTGGTGTATGGTTTAAGTTTTGTTTTAATTAAGGCTTATAAAGTGGCATATGATACATAGATAATATAAAGTGTTTCAATGGTGCACTACTAATATACTTTATTTCCTACGGGTGTTATTCAATATGAAGTTTGTCAACCGTCTATCAATGTTATAATGTTGATAGACCAACAATATACATAACACAAAATATATCATTGATATACTACCGATATTCTTATATGAAGTTGATCAAAATATTAGTAACTCACATATGACATATATTTATTTCACTAATATCAAGTATTTCAATGATATATTATTGATATACTTTATTTAAGTATATCAACACTATGTCAAGAATAACTAATACGAAGTATATCAACAGTATAATAATGATTCATGTTCGATATATATAATATACCTAATATCAAGTATATCAGTAGTACATCACTAAAATAAGATACATCAATGTATTATACTAGATATACTCTATTTTAATTTTTTGATCTTATCAATAATTATTCGTCACTAAATGAAGTATGTCTTTGATCTATACTGATATACTCAACGTTGTTAGGTATATAGATGATATACTAAATATGTAAAAGATCTTTAATATATTACAAATGTACTTCATATATAGTATCATTTAACTGAAATACCTAAAAATAAATATATCAATGGTATATCAATAATATACCATTAATATACCTCGTATATATCAATTAACTGTTATACCAAATATAAAATATATCGATATACTACTGATACCTATTGATACACTAATGAAAGTAAAATTGTAATATAAAAATAAAAATCATATTTTACTATATTTTTAAGTCTCCATAAATTATTACTAAATTTACAAATATAATAATATATTTTTTTTCTACTCATTACAATTTCTCAAAACATAATAAAGTTAAATATAAACCTAATTCAAAGCCAAAATTTGAAAATTAACATTAGAAAAGTTGATGGATTAAATAGTTAATATTTTAACCGTTTTTTTTCTTTATTGGTCAAATATTCAAGTCTTTACTCACCATTCATAATTTAATATTCTCAGATAAGTAAAAATGCATAAATGCTCAAAATTTATAATTAAAATATGAATTCGTTGAATTTCACCTTAAAGATACATCCTCCTTTGTAAAAAAAAAAAAAGTGGTTGAGATGTATTTTAGAAAAATAATTAATATGGGTGATGCTTCCCTAACATAATTTTATTTATTATCATTACTTTTTTGCCTAAAAATTTCATTTAATCATTTAAGACCGTTATCTTCATAAAGAAAATCCCCAAGACCGTTTCAAGAGGACAAATTGAACTAGAAAGTAAATAACATTATAAACATAAAAGTCCAAAATCCATTTTCAAAAAGAAAAAAAGATCCAAAATTCAAAATCCAAAAGGGGTATTATTCCGGTACACTCAAGACTATGGAAAAGAAAATAAAACAACCAATCAAATTTAATTGACCAGATATTTTCCAACTATTGAATAGTCGCCACGTTTTAATTGGCCATAGACATTTCAAAATCTTTAAGCATCCGTACATAGTTTTCTTTTTTCCACGCCGAAACATTTGTAACATTAATCGCCGATTTAATCGCCAAGCATGCGAGCCCTCGGATGCAAAACAAATACAAATGACGAGGCTCAACCAATATGGACACGCCACGTGTACAATTGTCCACATGTAGCGCGAGTATTGATTTTTAATAAGTGCAGATCCAATGACTCACACGAAGTTACGTGCGAGTACCATATTTGTATCGTTTTTTATCTAACTCCTTCGGCAGGATTAAAAATAAAAATAAAAATAAAAAAAACTGCTTCAGCCGGTCGCCCTTAAAACCCCCCTCACGGACTGAACCTCTCTGAATATCGTTTACAGAGAGAGCTTCTTCCAGTGCCTTGACAATGGCGTCTTCATCTTTGATTCGGTTCTCTGTGCTTGCTTTCGTTCTCCTTTTTGCTTCTTTCACTGAGATCTACGCCGACGAGGCTGCGGCGAAGGAATTTGTTCTCACTTTGGACCATTCGAACTTCTCGGATGTTGTGGCCAAGCATGACTTCATCGCCGTTGAGTTCTACGCCCCGTGGTATGGGTTTTTTTTCTTGTTCTATTTGGTTTTCATTACTGTCATTTCATTCTTGTTATTGGTCAAGTTTCCGTCTCCGATCTTTTTTATGGCTGCTATGTGGTTTGATTTTGTGATTTATGTGAGGATCTCATTTCTTGTGTCGTGTTTTTAAGGTTTTTTCTTGATTCATTTTTCGCATTCCTATTGTGTAAATTTTGGCCTCTTCGCTCTGTTTGTATAGGCTGGTTTTAGTGCATGGTTGTTGAACAGTTTTGGTGTTGTTATTTTGACATTAGCATTTGGGAACAAATGTATGTCTGCCTTTTGTTTGTTAGCCCGATGTGTGTAATTGAGTACGCAGTCAACGACGGTGGGGTTTTGTGGTTTTGCGTCCCCGTTAAATATTCTCAAGTATTAATTTCAAACATATTCGATCCTTAGTACTTTTATCGTTGGTTCTGGGATTGTTTTTTTCCCGTTTTCTTCCCTTCATGCATGTAGAACTGGAATCTGAGAGTAGTACTCGTTGGCTTAATTATATGTGTGACTTTTTCTCCTTGGGATATCCTTCCCTTGAGAAGCAGTGGAGATTTATGGAGTTGATGCAGATTTCCAGCTTCTAATCATATTATCATGTTTTAGTTTCCGTCATTACTTCATGAATCATTGAGCTGACCCATTCTTTTAAACGTTTTCCCCCAATGATCTAGGTGTGGGCATTGTAAGAAATTGGCACCAGAGGTAAACTAGTTCTCTTATCTCAGCTGTTTAAGTTGAATTATTTTTGAGGATCGTGTTTCTTATGATTTTATTCAATCTTTTCTTGCTTTACAGTATGAAAAGGCTGCATCTATTTTGAGCAGTCACGTCCCTCCAATTGTTTTAGCCAAAATTGATGCAAATGAAGAGTCAAACAGAGAGCTGGCAGGTCAATTTGATATTAGGGGCTTCCCCACTATTAAGATATTGAGAAATGGGGGCAAATCAAGTCAAGATTACAAGGGGCCTCGTGAAGCAGATGGGATTGTTGACTACTTGAAGAAGCAAAGTGGGCCTGCATCTGCTGAAATAAAATCTGCTGAGGATGCTAGTGATCTCATTAAGAATGTTTTCATTGTATGAACTGGATTTCTCATCTTTTCTTCCTTTCCAAGTTTGTGTTGCCATTTCCATTTTTCTTAGTAGCTAGGAATTTAATTTTTCCCTGGCTTTGCAGGTTGGGATATTTCCAAAACTTTCTGGAGAAGAGTTCGATAACTACATCGCTTTGGCTGAGAAGTTGCGTTCTGATTATGCTTTTGGCCACACTTTGGATGCTAAGCTTCTTCCACGTGGAGAAACATCTGTATCCGGCCCAATCGTCAGGCTTTTCAAGCCATTCGATGAACTATTTGTTGATTTTAAGGTACCAGAATTTCATTTCGTTATGTGTGCTAAATTTGTAGATTTGGCTTCTTATGATTTAATTTTTGCACGATGATTCTTATTGGAGCTATGAACTCAGGATTTTGATGTAGCCAAGTTGGAGAAGTTCATTGAAGAATCTAGTATTCCCTTGGTAACGGTGTTCGATAATGATCCTAGCAATCACATCTACCTTTCCAAGTTCTTCTCCAGTCCTAATGATAAGGTAATGGGGGCATGATCCGCCGTGAGAATCATTTTTCTCCTTAGTCAAATAATTCTTTACATTGTTTGCATGGAGTTAATTGCGCACTAATCTTCACCACTCACTTTTCCTGCAGTTCAATGAATGAATATCTTATCTAGTTCTTATCAATTTCATTGTCATCTGTCATACTGAAAACAACTTTCAGATTTTTTTCCCCTTCTGGATTACGAAATAAATATTTTCCTTCGATGCGGTAATGGGGTTTGATAAATATTCTTCTGTTTTGTTGGGTAGGCTATGTTGTTTCTGAATTTCACCACTGAGGTTGCTGATTCTTTAAAATCTAAGTACCGTGAAGTTGCCGAACAGTACAAAGGAGAGGGAATAAGTTTCCTAATTGGAGACAGTCAATCCAGTCAAGCTGCCCTAAACGTTTGTATTCTTTTTTGTTTCGTGTGGCTATTTAAGTTGCTTATTTTGTTCCCTATCATGGCTCACATGTATAATACCTTGTTGGTTTGCATTAACAGTATTTTGGACTTAAGGAAGATCAAGTGCCTGTCCTTCTTGTGCAAAAAAATGATAAGTTTAAGTATGTGAAATTCAATGTGGAGCCTGAACAGATTGCTCCATGGGTGAAGGATTACAAGGTCAAACTCTTCTTTCACATACTGTTTATGCGTTTGCATGACATAGTGCTCAAATTCTTATTTGAAGTTCGAAATTTTGTTCATTCAATATGGTATCTTCATGGTTAATATTATGTTGTGGTATTTTAAATTCCTTTCTTATTTTTTTCTTTTTGGAACTATATTCGGTAGTTTTTTTTACTCTGATTTCATAATTGCAGAACGGCAATGTGCCACAATTCATAAAGTCAGAACCCATTCCTGAGAGTAACGATGAACCTGTGAAAGTGGTTGTTGCTGATAGCCTCCAGGATGTAGTCTACAAATCTGGTAAAAATGGTGAGTATCACAGTGTTTATTATTCAATATCAGTTCGCAATATGATCTAGGGAAATATGAGCTAGAAATAAGTTTATTTCTCAGTATGTTTGTACATATACAGCATTATACATTTATTTTTTCAAGGCCAAGACTTTCTTATTATGAAATCCCCCCCTTTTTTTATTCTTTTTTTACTCAATCTTATTTTGAAATCGTTAATTTTCATTTGATGATCACTAACTAGGCATATAATTACTGATTACAACTTATATCTATCTCATAATCTCTTGGTGTTGGAAAGAGTTCTCTTCCGATTTTCCTTATTCTTGATTTCGAATATTTGAGCCATTAAACTGATTTGTGATGTAAAACAACTTGCGAATATTTGCCATTTCATACATCCGGTTCTTCAATCAAAATCTTTTTTTTTTTTTTTAATTCCTATTCGATATTGGTGTTTAATTGATATTTGATTGATCAGAAAATTTCCTCAATAACCCTATTTTCAATTTGAATGATCTTAGTTTATTTTGTCTACTACACAAGGCAATTTTAATTTTTTAAAAAAAGTTTCTGAAGGATGGTTAATTAGTCTATTTTGTTTCTTTTATCTTTTATTTTTAAATTATTGCAAGGACACGTTCATTTTGCTTTGTTATTGTATTTCTAGTTAACCTTCTTGTTGTATGCTGCAAAATCATTAACTGGCTTGTTTGATCGGACAGTTTTACTGGAATTTTATTCTCCATGGTGCGGGCACTGTAAAAAACTTGCTCCAACTTTAGAGGAAGTGGCTGTCTCATATGAAAGCGATCCCGATGTTGTCATTGCTAAGTTTGTAAGATCCATAATCCATTACCTGTGAATCTTTCATAACTTATGCTTTTTAGTTTTTACCTCTTCCGATAAATGCACATACTAATTTCTAAGTTTAACCCAAGTTATTATTGCCTGTGAAAATTTCATGCTATTAATGGACATTAGTAGAGGTAGATTATTTGATATTTCTCTTTATTCTTAAGTTTAAACTCTATAACTGATATCTGTATTTTCTTATGAAAAGGGTTATCTACATATTTGATCCGTTAGATAATTCAAATTTGTATATGATCAATAATTTATTTTGCTTATGTTTCTCTTTGATTATATCTGGATCTGTACAAATTTTCCTATGTGATTCAATTCATTAAACTTTGGTTTGATCCATTTATTTCCCTAACTTGTTAGGATGCCACCGCAAATGACATCGCAGATGGTGATTTCGATGTCCAAGGTTACCCTACTGTGTATCTCAGGACAGCAAGCGGAAAGCTGGTTGAGTACAGCGGTGACAGAACGAAGGAAGATATCATAAATTTCATTGAGACAAATCGTGATAAAATCGCCCAGGGAGATTCAAAACCCAAGGACCCAGAGGCAGATTCAAAACCCAAGGACTCAAAGCCAAATTCAGAGGCAGCCAAGGATGAGCTCTAGAAATGGTAAGAAAAAAAGAAAAGGAAAAAGCTCTTTATGTTCTTTACTCATCTGATGACACCTTCTGAAACTAACTTTGCATAGAAGAAGATAGTAAACTACTAGTTCTTTTATTTGAAATTTGAAGTGCTTAAGTTATAGTCGCCATTATCATCATCATCACGATAATAATGGCCAACCAACCCAAACAACTGAATCACCATGATCATCATCCTTCTAGTGTTTTGATTTGGTGGTGGTCTGAGCTAAGTTCATCGTTTCTATCTTTGTTTTTTTTTTTCCCATATAACAGGAGGATTGGGCTCTACTCTCATTGATCTCCCCCCATCCCAACTTCATCTTCAAACACAGCTATTTTCTTAACCATTTTAGCCCCTCGTTTATAGTTTTCAAAAACTTCTTGTTATTGAAATTTGGTAAACCTGTTATAGAGAAATGATGAAAAAAACAAGCTCAATTTTCAAAAGCCAAAAGTCATCAAACGGAACTTTAGTTTCTGGTTTTTAAAAGTTGTGTGCTTCACATTTCACAAGTTCTCCTCCTCCTCTAAAATACATTTGAATTCCAAGTTAAATTTCATACGCGCTCGAGGTCCCTAGGACTTCAGGCCACTCAGGTAAATCCCAACTCCAGTAAGTATTTCACGGAGCCGGAATCTAGGATTTTACAGGGCCTCTCTCTAGGGGTATTCAATGATTTTGAATACTACCTACTGGAACTTCAGAGCATCATTTTATTGTTTATTACAAGTTTTTGATTGTAGGAACATGAAAACACGACATAAGAACAACTCATAAACATCTGCAGTTTTTTGTATAGGATAGGAAGAGTCAGCTTTTTGTTAATGGAGGAGGCAGATCTCAAGATCTTGTGGGTCGGTGGCTGGGACAGCTTGCTTGTTTGGCATTGTTTTGGCAGCTGCAATTCCCATGGAAGTTGACAAAAGTAGTAGAGCACACAGAGCAGCATGTGATCCCCTTTTCAATTTTCTCCATCTTTTTTTTTTTTTTATGTCTAAAAATAAACAAACAATAATATGCGACGCAAGCTCTTTGCTTTTGGAGTAGCTTTTTTAGTTCTCTATATTAATCCTACCCACAGTGTAACCGTTGTTATGTGACAATATAAACCATCTGAGTATGTTTTATTTATGGAGGCGGAGTTTAGTGCTTTGGTTTCTTCTTACTTTTTGAAGTACCATGTTCATGATTTTGATCCTTTTTATGTTCTAAGGTAAACGTTATAGCCGAATACGGCTTTTGAAAATTTGGCAAATTTGGCTCTTCACAATGTCTGTTCCAACAATGGTTTTCATCTTTGTTGTGATTAGCCAAATTTAAAAAAGAAAAACAAGCTTTTTAAAAACTCTTTTTTGTTAACTTGGCTTTTGCAAACATAGGTACAGTAGATTAGAAAACAAATAAAAATAATATTACAAAAACTAAAAATAAAATAATTAACAAACAGAGCTTAAAATGTTTGTTTCTTTTTTAATCTAAAACAAATTAGGTAATTGGTCCGCATTATTTTTTACTCTCCAGGCAATTTAAAATTTGGAAATCAGACTCCTAATTTAGATGATGGTGTGAGTGAGTAGATCTTTTGCTTGGTTAAGATGTATAGGATCAAGAGCTTAAGGCCTGTTGGACACATGTTTACTTTGTGTACCTCAAACACCTGTTATTATAATTTTAGACTATAAAATATTTTGTACTTCAAACACATATTATTATAATCTCAGACTTTATTATTATACATTTTAAATAATATATTATATTAAATTAAAAAAATGTGTACCTAATAAACTAAGATTATCCTACTCTGCATTTTAAATAATATATTATATTGAATTAAAAAATGTGTACCTAATAAACTAACTAGCAAATGGGCTGTCGAGACCAAAAATCTCAACAAATATAAATTAGTCGACTGTTTTTTTTTTTTTTTTTTTTGTCCTTTACATTTTCTTCCTAGAAAATCAAATCCAAACCACCACTATAATTTGAAACGACTGAATCCTGTCATAAAAGAACTGTTTATTAAAATATGTACTAGAAAATAAAATCCAAACTACCCATATAATTTGAAATGACTAAATCGATTCAATGCCATTGATTTTGGTTTAACTCGTCCTTCTTTATCATTTTGACTTTGAGATTAAAAGTAAAAAAGTGGCAATTTTGGAATATTCCAAAATCTTGAAGGTGCTTAATTTTTTTAAAAAAATATTAATCAAATATGGAAAAGTAAGGTTGAGTTAATTTTTCTCTCTACAAAATCTCTTCGAAAATTTTGAATTTAGTTTTTACTGGAACACGGCTAATACCGTTTTTGGACGATGTCCAACAATTGGGAGCAGTTGGTGAATTTAAGTGCGTGGGAGTCAGTGCATTGATTGCGTAAATGGTTCATCAAATCCATGAATATAAAAGACTATTTTTTTCATTGTCAATTTGCTTTAATTAATTATAGGGGGATAGATAGCCACACCACAGGTCCACAACTCCACTTTTTCAACATTCTATTTTTTCACATGCTTTTCATATAAATATATATATACACACACATATTGAGTTCAATATTATACTAATTAAACATATTCACTACTTTTTTTTTTAATAATATAAGAATCAATTACTTTTTTATCCAATAAAAGTATGACGTATTAAAAATATAGGAGTATTTTTAAAATAAAGGACAATATGTTTTTTCTAATTTTTATAGTTCAGCATTTTTAATTAAAGAAATAAATATTATGAGTTAAATAAAAATATAATAATAACCAAGTAAGCAACCATCTAAGAGTTATAACTATCTACAAAAATAAAAGAGTTAAAAATGCGCAGTGCTGTATTTTATTTAATAAGTTGTTTAAAATATGTTTGATAAATATTTGTAAACTATAAACCTTGTTGGAGTCACCAACTAAGAACCTGCTTTATGTTATTACTTTTAGTAAAAATAATTATTTTAAAATATTATATAGTTTATATTGTATATAGTTTAATTTTAACGAAAGTTAAATAATTTTATAACATTAAATAGTATATTTATGAGAGTTGTTATCTTGTGATTTGACATTTTAAATTTTCAAATTCAAAATCTCAATACACCAAAAAGACAAATTCTACCATTTAGATCAAGTAATCCAATATTGATTTTTAAAACATAATATAATTTATTTGAAAACATAAAGCAAAGGCTAAAATATAAAATTCAACCCTAAATTTTGCCCCTTGTTTCATAAATACTCATATTATTTTAAAAGTTACAATATAACTTTCGATCTTTCACAAAGATTTCAGAACTACCCTTTAAGGAGGAGAATCTACTATAATGTTGGCGTCAATGACCTGAAACCATATGGTGGATTATTAAAAGTTTGAAAAAACAACATTCAAATATACTTATAGTTTTTTCTCTTGGTTGAAAATATATATCAATTAATGTTGAGCTAAGCTCACTTTGATAACATTCTAGTGATTTTTCTATTTTAAAAGTAATTTTAAAATATTATAAAAGATCATAACTTTTAAAAATATAGAGGTATTTTTGAAATCGGATATATATTTTTTTTAATTTAGCCTAGAACAAAATCGTATACGCTCTAAGCTTCTTAAGGGGATATTTGATTTTTTGTTTTTTTTTTTTATTCCTCCCGCTCCCGCGCGCTCGTTTAAGGCCCCCAAAAACTCTTCTTTATACGGCTCTTTTTATTATGATTAGCGATTGATTACCGAACTTAAGGACAAAAAGGAAACTTCATTTGATATTTTAATTCGAGTTGTAAACCCTAGATTGATTACCCTCGAAAACATCCCTTTTTGGGAGTTTCTTCAATCTTGATCCAAAAACCAGACATTATCAAAGACGACGACGATATACAAACCATTTTACATCTCCAAATTCTTCTTTTCGACCTGAAAATTTCTCCGTATAATGCCGCAGTAACTCGAGAATATTGCAGCAAAGGTGTTCGACGAAATCGTAGCTATACTATACTCTGTTCCAATGGCGGATGCCTTTGCACGATTTCATTTTCCTTATCCTGCAGCTTGCAATTCTTTCAGTTTTGGTCGTCTTTCAGATGGCTCTGGATTCGCGGCTTTTCTCTTACTGAAGGTATTGTTATTGTCGTTCTTGTTAATGTCTTCTTTTGAGTTGTTTTCGTCGTCAATGATTTCGGAAGTAGCCATTTCGATTCCGACTCCGACTCCGACTCCGCTGGTTTCTTCTTCCTTGATTTCTGCAGATGAACGGCTGAGAGACCTTTGAAGGTGAGGCTCGAGCTTCTTCACGTCTGATAATTGAAGAGGCTTCAAAAGAAATTCCTCTGCCCCTTCTTCCAAGCACCTGTGTAAGTAAATTGCATATGTGTTTGAGAATTTCATTGATTACGATTATGATTATGATTGTTTAAATATTAGAAAGCTATACTAATTTGGTAATGGAACCAAAAAGTGAATATTAGAAAAGAAATTGAATATTTTACATGTTGATTCTTGAAGGTTCGTTCTCTGATGACATGACAACAACAGGAATATCTTTCCAAGAAGATCCCTGCAAATGCACGTATCATGTAAGCACTCATATTCTTCTAATTAATATTTTGGTGATTAACAAAAAGAAAAGTGGTTTTTGCTTTTAAGCTACGTTTAACAGTCACAGCACAGTGTATCCACTAATATCTATTTAATCGACAAATGGTCGGTTGGAAATAACAAATCATTTTGATTTCAAATATGCTTGCCCTTACCTTTCAAAACATTGGGTTGTTTGATTTTATTTGAATAACTTATAAAAATATTTCTAAAAAAATAGAACTAAAATCGATGTCTAGAGAAGGCCACAGAATAATGCAGTTTATGCTATTATATGAACAAGTATAATTTTGCAATTCCCCCCCCCCAAAAAAAAAGTATAATTTTGCAATTCCCCCCCCCCAAAAAAAAAGTATAATTTTGCAAATTTGGGTGCCTGGACTTTCTGTAATACAGGCAAACTTTTTGTCCATTATTACCTTTTCTTGTATTGACTTAGAATGTCATTCTAATATTAATCTCTTTGTTTTTCTCTGATACTATACTTTTTGTGGGATGCAAATTTGGATATCTTTGCTTTATCTTTTGAGTTCAACAACATTTGAGTTAGAGGAAATTTCAACCTTTAATCTCTTGGTCGGGAGGAAATCCTAATTAATTACTAAGATACCTAGTTTTGTTATTAACTTATTTGTCAATATCATTCTCATTTTTAACAGCCATATAATTTTTTTATGCAAATAACTATATAAATTAGTTTTAGTTGGCCAAAATAAAGAATTATATATAACCGAAAATTTAGAGGAACAAGAATAGCATTAATTGTTGTATGTATGAAAAGATGGTAATGGAATTGACCTTAAGTCGTTTGAGTAGATCATAACCAGTCATCCCAGGCATACAGTAGTCTGTCATGATTAGGTTGACTTTGACTTCCTGTGTATAATTATAATGGAAAATTAAAATGAAAATGATTTACTAAATAATAAAATTAATAAATCAAACCTTAAGAAACACACGGTAACACAACATAGGGACCCCCCCTTCAAAAATATTTTCCATCAATTCCCGGCTGATTGAATGCAGTTGAAAAGTAATCAATTTTAATTGTAATGTAGCTAAAATTTTCTTCACATGTGATGCATGTAAAAGTATGCAACTTGCAGTGTCTTTGTCTGGACTTGCCCTCCCAAGGCTTTTCTTCTTTCTTTTCTTTTCAGTTTTTTTAAAATCTTCATGCAGTTGAAGATGATCTCGATTGGGATATTGATTCATTATTCATTAATTCTATTGATATATATATATATATATAATTGACTTGGATATGAAGTTCCTTTTAGGAAAAGACAGAAACTGGTGTTTAATTCTATAATCAGAAATTTGTTCATGTTTTAATTTGCCTGTCTTCTTTAGCATGCATTGAAGAAAATGAAAAAAGAGAGAGAAAGAGAAACTTGGCTGAAGAAAAAAGGAAAATTACCTGTTGGTTGGAGAGTTGTGGTTGTGGGGAAGAAAATGAAGCAGCAGAAGAAGAAAATTTGTCAAGATCATCAAGAAGACCCAGATATCTAAGAGCTTTGTCTCCAGACTCCACGCAGGTCACTGCTGGGTATTGGAAAAAGTAGTTATAAAAGAGAGATGTAAAAAGGTAAAAATTTAGGAAGAAAACTGGGTAACTATATATTTAATTACCTTCGCATGAAGAAATTCTTAGCAGCTTTTCCAAAAGCTTTCTGTCAATAAGGCTATCATCCACTGCCAGCACATGGAAATGTTGCTGTACTTGTTGAACTTCTGCTACATCTGCTGCTTTTAACTCCATTATCCGATCCCCCAAGAAAAAAACACAGTTTCTTTTTCTCTGATTTATCTTGAGAATTACAATGGTTTTGCCATTATCAGTTTCAAAAACTGGAGAGAGATCAGAAAGAGAGAGAAAGAAGAGGTTGGATGAGAAAGGAATGGGGAGAATTTGTGGGGTAATATTGCAGGTTTTTATGAAGTGGGTGAGTAGAGAGAGAAGAATAAGAATAAGAAGAAGAAGAAGAAGAAGAAGAAGCTAAAGAATAGTTATACAGAAGTAGAGGTCGTGTGTGTGTGTGTGTGGAGTTTGTATTTCCTCTCATGCTGAGATCTCTCTCTAGATTCTGTATACCCCATTGGTACAACAACCACGTATCTCTTTCTTTCAACTCTCTCTATTCTCTCTCTCTTTTTTTTTTCTTTGCTTTCCTTTGCTCTTTTTTTTCCCCTTTTACTTTCTTGGTTAAGATTTTGTTAGATTGCCAAGAAAAATCCCGAGATCTTTGTTCCCATTCGGTCATCATGATGATGGAAAAGAGTTGATTTTGGGTGTTAGTTGGATTTGATTCAATTAATTAAAGACCTTTTCTCTTATTAATTAGAAGGGGTACTTAACTAATCAAACTATCATTGAATTGGATTCCTCTCTCTCTCTCTTTCTCTCTCTCTCACCTTCCATTTACCATGGTTTTTTTTTTCTAATTTGTAATTTGTGCACTACTATTTATTTACTTGCAATTTGAATTTGGAAGGTTGGCTTCTCTTTATAAACTTAGGTTGGAGAATTTCATTTTAACTAATTTAACAGATACACTTTACCTGTCTTCTTTGCATTTCTCTCTCTCTCTCTAACTATTTGGGAATGATAGATGTGACCCATTTTAGGAGCCATTCTACATTACCAAGTGTCACCATTACATCTTTATTTTCTTTTAATCCACAGTGACTTTTATTAGCCAAAAACATTGATATTTGTTCTTTGTTTTTTTTTAATATTAATTCCTAACAACTGGGTGATTATTTTGTTTCTACCATCTTCCAACAGAATCCATCAATATATATTAACTTTTAGATGTCAAATAGAATTAACTTTTTAGGCCATTTTCGATATTATGAGGTCGGTTTTAACTTATTTATATATCCAATTTACTCTTTTTTTTTTTTTTTTTGTCCTTAGAGCTCAACGTGTTTGGTGGAAGTTCTGAATCTTTAACCTCTGAGTTGATGGTATATATTTTAACAAGTTTTGTGATCAGGTTGGCCAATTCATTTTGTTTATCGTATATTATTAGATTACATGGGTTCCATCTCAAAACCAATTGGTAATGAGAAGAGTAACTCATGTATCTTATAAGTTGTAAGGTTTCTCTCCATTTTTCCAGTTTGGGATTCTCAACACATATAGATATTTTTTGTGGGGTTAAAATACCATTTTAGTTCATGCAATTTGAGCTTCATTCCATTTTCGTTAATATATTTTCAATAAAACTTAAAATTGGTCCCATTGTTATTTTGAAGTTAACTTCTATTGAAATCGATTCTATAATAATAATAATTTTCATGTAAGAAAAGATAAAACGTGAGCATATTTTAAAAATTTATAGAGAAAAGACTTATAGAGTGGTTTTTTGAAAAGCTAACTATAAACTAAAAAAATATGGATAAACTTTTAAGTAAAGTACAAAGATTAAATTTAAATATTTGAAGGTGCAAAGACCAAAATAATATTTTTAACCTTTTTCTTTTCTTCCTTTACTATAATTTACTTAACTTTTTGGAAACACAGGTAATAAATTGTTGAGAAAGACTCGAGGTCTGAGAAGAAGCTGGCTTATAAAATGGATCATATATAAATTGTGTATATATATATATCTTTATCTTGTAAATTTATTGGACCTAGGTGTTTTGTATCTTTAGTCTTTAATATGTAATAACTTCAGGAGTGTGTAAAATTAAAAGCATCAATTTTATCTCTTCAAACTTATAAATTTGTCAGAAAAATCAACCTAAACTCTTGACATGTAGAACAAAATCCATACCATATCAATCTTTGAAGTTGACTTTAAAGATTCATCTTTTTGTGAAAATTCTAGAAGGGCTTACTTAAATGGCATGCCAAATCTGGATGAAAAAGATGTATATATCAACCCACCCAAGTCCGTTGCCCATGCCCCATTATTGGAGTTGTGGCTTAATCTACAAGCAACACACTCCATTTAAATTCTCAATGAAAAATAATTGAAATTATTGACTAAAGTGCTTACCTCAATTAATGACAACCACTATTTTGGGGCTCGATTGGTCTTCCAAATTATCAAACCCAATCTTACAAAACTCATTATAATTCTACTAATTATCCCATTTTCAATCATTTTTTTTATATTAACATATTTTTCTTTCAATTTTAATTAAGATAGAAAAAAAGAAAAAGAAGAGAGAAATGGAAATTTAGCCATGTTTTGGACAGACAAATTCACGTACACCCAACATAATTATAAGGATTTTGAGCACTGAAAAGGCAAAAGAAAAAGAGGACGGTTTTTAAGAATGATGTGTATATTTTATTTTGTTTCATTTTTGTATATATAATTATTTGTATAAATATATATTAAATCTACTACAGAGACAGAGCGTGGAAGGGATCTCCTACGGTAACAGAGACGGAGACATGAAATAAATAAAGGTAAATTTTGAGGGTGGGAGTGGGGCCCGCTCCACCTCACTCTTGCCTTATGTTGCAATTCCTTCACGAATTTGGTTTTCCATTTTTTCTATGAAAAATCTCTTGTGGGTCCACTTCTGAAGATCTTTGGTGGGCCCTACAATTTCCTTCCGTTTGTCTGTCTGTCAATTTTTTTTTTCCTTTTTCGAATCGGCTGAAAAAATAAAACAAAAACAAATTCTCTTTTTATTTTGGGAGGAAGCTGGAAGCTCATTCTCCGCATCAGGTCGACGGTCGCGTCGTCGGTAAATAGATCATTTTTTTTAAGAAAGAAAAGTTATTCATTATGATTTTGTAAAAAAAAAAAAATATATTCTCACGCTCCGAATTGTGGGTTCCCCGTTCTTGTCTGCCACGTGTTACTGTTCCCATGTGTTGTTCCTTAATCATATGTGTGTCAGCCAGTAATTGGCTATCTGACGTGGATCGATCTCAATGACTCATGACTGGATCTTATCATCCTCTTCCCTTCTCAATATTCTACTCCGTACAGCTTCTTGTTCTTGCTTTTCGAACATGAAACCAAAAAAAATCCCTAATAAAAGAAAAAGAATTTAGATTAACTAACAAATTAATTTAATCATTAAACTTTCGAGTTGTTGGGATAGGGATATATAAAGACCTGTTTGGTATGCAATCCAGATTTTGTTTTATGTTTTCGGATTCACTGAATTCAGTGAATACGTGTTTAATGACGATGTTTTTGAAAACTGCTTTCTGATTCTAATTCCAAATAGTAGAAATTCTGAAAACAACATTTTTTATGTTTTCATTGTATCAGATTCTGAATTTGAAAATTTAAAATGCAGAATTGTGTTAAACAAATATAAAATCTTAATAAATATAGTATTTCATGTTTATAAACTTAATTTACTTGTGTTAAATTAAAATAGGTATAATATAAAATATTATATTATAAAATAATAATTATAAAAATTTATATTATAAAAAACATTTTCATAAATTAATTAATAATGTCATATATTCAACTTAATATTTAATTTTGCAACTATAACTAATTTTATGATCTATAAATATATTATAGAACACACTTTAAACTATTATTTAAAATGGAATTGAATTTCTAAGTCTGCAACCAAACACATATCTGAAAACATGAAATACAACTCTGTTTTCATTAAATTCCTTGTTTTCAAGTTTCTGTTTTCGGATTGCCTACCAAACAGACCCTAAATAACTTGAGTCTTGAGTGACTTAAACTACACAATTCATATGGTAAAGATTGTGTTGGATTAGTTTTTTTTTTTTTTTTTTGGGTTTAGGATTTTTGAGAACGAGAATTTTGGATCGGTTTTTGGATTGTTCTCTTTAGCCGAACCCAACCTAACTTAAAATTTATATATTTTTTTAAAAAATATATATTTATACTTATAAATAAAATATTTGTGACTTTTTAATGTTTTTCATCTATGATTGTAACGAATATTAATACAACTTTGGAGTTTGATATTTAAATTTTATGTGATTTTAGTTATTAATTCAAGCAAAAAAAATTATATTAAATAATTAAGAAAATTAAAAAAGAAAATAGAAAACCAACCCACAACTCAATCCAAACCCAACCAAAAAATATTGGGTTGGATTACAACGGTTGATCGAGTCATTTGTGTAGCCAACTCGACCATAATCTTGAATTTTTAGGTTGGTCCTCTAAAACCTTTCAACCCATGTACACCCCTAGTTGTTGAATAAGTACATGAAGTTTAAAGTGTAATACATTATTAACTCTTTAAGGGTTGTTTGGGCATGAGTTATAATGATTTGTGGAATAATGCATCCCAAACATAGACTAAATAACTCTGCATTCTAAACACAAATTACATAATTTTACAGACTATTATAACTCAAGTTATTATAACTCACTTAGTGGCAGTGCCCGAACAACTTCTTAGACCTCATTAGATAACCACTTGTTTAGAAATCTATTAGACACAACATTGAAGGTTTAAAGATTTATTAGACATTTTTTATTGTTCAAAAAACTATTAAGCTTGAAAGTTTAGATACTAAATTTGTAGTTTAAATTTTAACCAATAATTTAATTTTGAGAGCTTATGAATTAAATTTGGATAAGTGATAAGATGCGTAACTTACTCAAAAGTTTATCCCGTAAAATACACCAAATCAAGTATGCATTAAAAGAGATTAATGGGGAAAATGTATATAAAAATAAATGATGTTAGTTGAGTCGTTTCATGAAATACAATGTATATGTAACATAAATATAAGTGAATCATGAATGGAAGTGAGTATAAATATGAGTTGGTAAGAATGAGTGTGCAAGGAGAAGTTAATGAGGGACCAAATTTGTGTAAGAGATTTAAGATATATTTTTTTTTTGTCTTTTTTATTTCACATGTGAAAGATGGGAAGAAATTTTAACCTATTGAGTTATGCTTAAGCTAAATAATGTACTAAATTGGTAAAAAAAATGTACAAAAATAAATATAAAATTATAGTTACAATATCGAAATAACGTGTGCATGTGATACTCTATGGAGTAAATATTCCTTAAATATCAATAAATATAAATAATGATAATCGATTTTCTTTTTTCCAATATTAAAATCATTTATGAACATCGTTGTCACATAGGGGAAATTTTGTCTTGCCATCGAACCATATACTAAAATACACAAGCGAATCCATGTAGGCGATCTCAAAATATTAAAAAACAAATTAATTGCTTTAAAAACGTTGGTTATTTTTATTTTTAAAGGTGCTGATAATTAAGGAGAAAGAAAAGGGACCCATTCGTACACAAAATCAGGATCTTATTGACCAATCTTTTCTTAATAAGGTCATCCAAGAATCATATTCAGAGATTTCACTCCATCTATTTTCTGGGGCCCACCATATTTTTCGAGTCCTCACAATTCCTAACATTTACATTTGGTGGTCCCAAAAGTTCTACTTCTTGGTCAACTGTAATATTAAAGATAACAACGACGTCGTTTTCTTAGGAGTGATTCCATGTGTTGTGTTGTGTTTGTGTTTAGCCCAAATTGGTGAAAGGATGGATTGCCTAAATCATTTTAGCTTAAATTACCAGTTTAAAGATTCTATTCGATAATCATTTAGCTTTGATGGATAACTATTTGATTTAATTTTTGAAAATTAAATCTATAAATGTTACTTTCATGGATTTCCTTATTTTGTTATCTATATTTTCAAAAACCAAATCATGTTTTGAAGACTAAAAAAAAAAGTAGTTTTCAAAAATTTATTTTTGTTTATAGAAGTTGATTAAGAATTCAAATGTTTGGTTAAGAAAGATGGATTTCGTTGTAGAAAATTGATGAAAAAACAAACACAATTTCTAAAAGCCAAATCGTTATCAAATGGAGATTCAGGCTCCGTTTGATAACCACTTAATTTTTTGTTTTTTATTTTTAAAAATTAGCTTGTTTTCTCATAATTTATCTACAGTAATTTTCATCTCTCTTGAAGGAAACATTTAAATTATTAGCCAAATTCTAAAAATAAAAATAAGTTTTTGAAAATTATTTTTTTAGTTTTCAAAATATGGCTTAGTTTTTGAAAACATAGGTAAAAAGTAGACAACGAAACAAGTAAATCCTTATGTGGGATGAACATTTATAGGCCTACTTTTTGAAAATCAAAAACTAAAAATTAAATGGTTATCAAACAGAACTTTAGTTTTTAGTTTTTTTGTTAAATTTATGCTTGTTTTTCTATAATTTCTTTAACATAGGGTTCACATATCTTGAGAAACATTTGAAATCTTAATCAAATTTCAAAATTAAAAAAAAAACAAGTTTTTAAAAACTACGATCTCTTTGATAACCATTTGATTTTTAAAAGTTAAGCCTTTAAGTATTACTTCCACCCATGGTATTAAATTTCTGTTCACATGTCGACATTTGCATCGATATTTTTCACATATCCATGAGTTCGATATCAATATATGAGGTGAATTGACATTTTCATTATACTATACAAAATTGATTAAATATTAAAGAAATAGCAACAAAATGTGACCTAGTGTGAATAACAAACAAGTACTTTAACTCATTTAAAAAGTGTAAAAACTTTTTTTATTAATTTATTTATTTTTTTGAATTTTTATTTTTTAATTTTTTTAGAGATATCCATCGACAATTTTTTAAAATTTTTAACTTAGATTAAATTAGGAAATTAAGAAAAATGAACCGAAACATAATTAATATAAAAATAATATAATAAATCAATGATTCGCTTCAATCTTCAAATATACTAGTATCAATAATTTACCGAAGACATATGGTTGTGAGTAATTTTGAAAGGACCAAAATCACTTTTGTCATATTAAACATCTCTATAAAAAAAAAATATAAATACACGAACATGTCTAAAAAAAGGCATAACAAAAAAAAATTCACCTAAAGTTGGCCACAATCTTACATCACGGTTTAAAATGTCGTAATTTTAAAATCCAATAAAGAAAAGACTTTGAAAAGAAACAATCTCTCTCGGCCACATACAAAGTTATCAATATTACCCATTTTAACAATATGATTAAGTTCTTACTCCCAATTTACTTTTGGTCAATTAAATGAAACTAAACGATAGTGCTGGTAGGCAGTCCTTTCAACGTTTTTTGACCATTGGTATTGGATTACACACAACACAACGCCAATTTATTTTATTTTATTTTATATATTTCCTTTTAATTTAACAACATAGAAAGATAGAAATTTTTAGGGATGATTCATTTTTTATCGTTTTAATGACATCTGACACGACACTCCAAAATAATGAAAATTGATCTATTATGACGTGACAAGTTGCGACAAATTACTTAGAATCACAGTATTGAGCCCGTCTCGCATGTTCACATTATCGCTCTCGTGAACTCGTTCTCACTCACGCTCACGTTACCACTTTGCAAATTATCACCGCTCAAGTTAACTCTCTCTCCTGGACCTCCCGCTCTCGCTCTCGTAGGCTTTGCTCACACTCTCGCTCACAATACGACTTATGCAAAGATCACTCGCTCACACTGATTCGCTCTTGCTCTCGTTCATGATACCACTTTGCAAATGATCACTCACTCACTTGACTCGTTCCTATCGATCACTATTACTATCATGAGTGAAAGCAAGAAAGTGAGAAAGCAAGACTTATAGCACGATACCCTCGCAGTAATTTTGGCAAAATGCACAATATGAAAATGGTCATATGTCACTAATTTCATAACACAGATCGTGAAGAAGTCTTCTGCACAAATTTTCCTATAAAGATTTGAACCTCTAACTTTGATGAGTATGTTTAACCTGTTAGAGTTATGTTAGGATAGATAACAACCTCAAATTCGAAAAGATAGAAATGACGATGCCTTTAATTTTTAATATAAAAGCTTTTAAAAAAAATATTAAAATAAGATTAGTGAATAAAGAGGAGGAAGATTTTTTTTTTAATTTTTTTTTTAATTTTTTAAAGAAACCCCTTAATTAGCTTGCTTAAAGCATGGGAAAAAAGGTGTTTGACAAAATGGCAAAGTCACATTAATCAATTGCTGGAGTGTTGCAGAAATGGAGAAGGAAAGAAAAGAGGTAAGGGGAAAAGCCAAAGTATGAAATCCGTGCAAGGAGATGCCGACTTTAAATCAAATCAATATTAATTCTTTTACACTTTAAAGAATAAAATAAAATCCTATTTTAAAAAATAAAATAAAATTCAGGCATGATGATCACACAAGATTTCATGGTTGACAAACATTAAAAGAGCCCATCACTTTGTCTTCTCTTATCTATGATGAATCTTAATCTCGTGGGGTCCTTTTTTTTTCCACGTTTGGTAGCCCACAGATGCGACTTTTAGCATAATTAATCTTACTTTTTATATATATATATATATATATATATATATATAATTTTTAAAATTACAATATGAGATTACTTTAAAATTAGTTTCTTTTTTCTTAACGTTCCAAAAATTATCTCTTCACAATATCATTAAGTTATGAAATTGTTTAAATTACTACACTAAAGAGATAATTTTAATGGATAATTGTAGTTTTGTTAGACTATGTTGATATAATTAAATTTACCTCAACCTATTAACTTAAATTTTTTAGTTGATTGGTAATTTAAAATGATATCAGAGTAGTAAGGCATGAGTTCGAACCCTTATAAACTCTAAACAATACAATTAACATATTCTATAATGCTATACAAACATAATTACTATTAGGGATTAATCAAACATAATTTAAAAGTTGGAGACGTATTAGAAAAATGTTAAGTATAAGTATCAAGATGATACAATTTTAAAAGTTTGGACAAAATTATTAAATGATTAAGAAACACATAGGTTCTAGATAAATTGATACCTAAAAATAATCATAGTACTTGTGGGGTAGTAAATTAAATTTTATATACAATTGTCATTTCATTAATTTTTAGGGTTACATCAATTTCATCTATATGCTTTAAAAAAATTTGGACTAAATCAATCTATACTCTTAACCTTTCGAGTTGTATCAATAAGAACCTTAAACTAATAATTGTATCAATTTAAATTTTGAACTTTTATAAGTGTATCCATTTACACCTTCAGTCAAATTTCACTTGAAAAACATTAATTTATACATGTGAAAACTCATATTATATAATTAAACTCATAAACTTTCATAAGTGAATTAATTTAGACTTTTTGTTTTAAATTTTTGACGATTTTGAACTAGAGGATCTAAATTTTTTAAGAAATCTCAAACGTGTGAGAATTGATGCCGGGACGATTTTCAAATTTAGGCTTAAATTGATTCACTCATGACATTTTAGGAGTTTAATTGATAGACGTATAAGTTTGTACACTGTAAACTAATGTTTTTCAAATGAAATTTGATAGAAGGCACAAATTGATATTCTCTTTAAGTTAGATTGATATAATTTTTAGTGTAAGGTTTTTTTTATACAACATCTAAAATGTAGGAGTATAAATTAATTTGGTCAGAAACTTTTTAAACCATAAATTGACGTAACCTTAAAAATTAATGGAATGATAATTGTAATTTAACTTTTAATATATTAAATTCATATAACAAAATTTAATTTACTACCCCACAAGTACTATGATTATTTTTAGGTATCGATTTGTCTAGAAACTATGTGTTTCTCAATCATTTGAGGACCACAATTCGAGATTCAAATGTTCTGTTTGTTTCAACTTTGTGAGTAACGCCAGCGACCGGAAGATGATCTCCGGTGGCGGCTTCGCCGGAACTGTAACTATTCCGGCTGATCTGCCTACTGACACATCATGTTGGTCCATTTCTTATAATTAAAGTTGTTTCTTTTCCTTATTTTGAGGTAAAAGCAATTTCTATCAAATTCTTGCCCAATATAATTGGGGCAGAGAAATTTGAGCTTTTGATTAATCTTTATGCCAGTACTTTAATTTTTGTGTTCTTACTTTGGATTCTTATTTAAATTTTCGTTTTACTAAATCAATTTTGGGGAAGAATGCATTTTTTTTTCATCATATATTTAGTCAAGTAAATAATATGCATCCATGTAGTTCTTGTTTGTATAAATTTGGTTGCTATATTTTTTATGGCTTTGATCTCACGTTGTAATTTTGTTTATTAATCACAATGATTCTTGATGCTAAATACTATGAAAAATTAGGATAACATTGAAATTTGCTTGCTTCATGATTTTTTTTTCCCTTTAAACACTTGCTCGAATAGTTTTTTTTTTTTTAAAAAAAATTGTTTTTAATGTTTAAAAATTAGAAAATGAAACTAACACAAATGTAAAAGAAGATGAACAAGGAATATAATTTAACTTTAAAGTTTTAATTTAATTTTATTGAATTGGGAAAAATTGAACCACAAAAGATATAAGTTAACCTTTTTTTTTCTAGAAAAGTGTGAAATCTCTCAATCAATGTAGGTTATTTGGTTCCCTTTTATAAATGAAATAGGCATTATATTTAGTTTCAAACAAACAAGGGTCTGTTTAGGAGATCATCTCAAAATGTGTTTTATGTTTTTGTATTTATTGAATTCAGTAAATATGCATTTGAGATCGTTTTCAATTTTTTTTTTCAAATTATGTAATTCAAATAATAAAAATTAAAAATATATATTTTTATATTTTCTTTGTATCACCATTTAGAGTTTAAAAATTTTAAATGTAAAATTATATTTACTAAGATAAATTATTTTTTCAATAAATATAGTATTTTATGTTATAAATTCAACTTAGTTTGGTTAAACTAAAATACGTGCACTATAAATTATAAATTATATATTATTGCAAAATAATAATTATACAAATTTATAATAAAAAACATGTTTATAAATTAGTTAAGGATGATTTATATTAAATTTAATATTTAATTGGGAAAAAAATAATTTTGACCCGTGAACTTTGTCGGTTGTATCAATTTTAACTATGAACTTTCAATTTCATCAATTTAAACCTCAATCTTTGTAGTTTGTATCAATTTTAACCCTGAACTTTCAATTTAATCCATTTAAACCTTAAACTTGGCATATTATATCAATTTTAACCATAACTTTCAATTTCATCATTTAAACCTCAATCTTGTATAAGTGTATCAATTTACGCCATCAGTTAAAACTTATTTGCACCATATTTCTTCTCAGTGAAGTACTTTCATTCTTGAATCGGTGCCCAATATTATTATTTTTGTATTTCTCGTCAGCCTCGAGTTTGATTTGTCCTCCATCTACCGCAATAGAAGTAAGGATTTTGAAATCACCCTCGTTAGAATCTTTGTTTTCTTTCCCTCTAGCACACAAATGCCACTTTAATCTTTTCATAAGACTATCGATGAGACTAACAAGGTCGGTTATGACCAGTTCATTGTGTTCATGGGCGTCACTCTGTTCACCATCGCCTTTTATGTTGTCTTCCACATTTTAGTTAAGTTGAAACCCCTCATCATTGGAGTTAACGAAACCATGGTGATTGTTGCCTTCAATGACGTCACCACCTAAAATTTCTTCACACTCGTCGTTGCTAGTATCAATGCAAAATGCGAAAGAAACACAAAAGTCCATTTATTTTTGCGTATGTCTTGCTTTCAAGCATCGAATTCGTGTTTTCATGATAATGACAACCCAATATGGAATGATTTAATAATTTTTTAGCTATTTTTTTTAAATAACAAACAAATACATATCATTAAACAACATGTGACTTTGGGCATGTGTGGAGAACCTTTCTAACAATGATGAAAACGAAAACTTAACCGAGTGTGTAAACTGATACATTTATTCAAGTTTGAGGTTTAAATTGATTAAATTAAAAATTCAAGGTTAAAATTGACACAATATGCCAAGTTTAAGTTTTAAATTGATTAAATTGAAAATTCATGATTAAAATTGACACAATCTACCAAGTTTAAGGTTAAAATTGATACAACCTACAAAGTTGGGTCAAAAATGTTTTTTTCTCTATTTAATTTTACCACTACGACCAATTTTATGATAAATAAATATATTATAAAATACATTTTAAATTGTTGTTTAAATTTGAATCAAATTTTTAAATAGGCTACTAAATATGTGTCTAAAAATATACATTATATATTTATTGGATTCCTTATTTTCAAAATTTTGTTTTCACTATCCCATATATCCTATGCGTTCCATTAAAATGGTCATTCCACGTTTGTAAAAGATGGACGTTTCTGTTTCAGGAAAAAATAAATAAATAAACATTTTCTGGAGGGAGACATAATCATTTATCAATTATGCTTTTTAGGATATTTTTATTTCCGTTTTGAATTGATATTGACAAATATTTTCTTGTGTCGTTTTTTTTTCATTCTTCAAAATACAAAAGACATCACCTTTTCCAACAATTAAAGTTGAATTATTTTCATTACTTTTATGAAAATTTTATTATTCTTACTCTTGATATTATACCGTTAAAAAAAACATCACTTTAAAATCCAAACAAAATAAAAATCAATTTCTTTTTTTTTTAAGTTAGGTAAGGAATTTTGAAACTCTAATCTCCAAATTGAGATAGAGAGTATATTTCTTACTGCTACAAGTTAGATCAACTCAACCTAGGCCTAAGTTGGGACAATACTTTTTTGAGTTGAGTTAACTAAATGAGTTGAAAATTAAGAATGACAGTTAACTAAATGAGTTGAAAATTAAGAATGACAAGGTTAGAAGTTTAAGTTCGCACCTAACGTGTTATTGAACTATATATATATATTTTATATTCAGGTCTATTTCACTTTTCTCAAGTTCAAAGAGAATGAATAAATTTAATGATAGCATATATTTTAAAAAATATTAGTGGGGATAGGGGATTCAATAAATTTAATGATAGCATATATTTAAAAAAATATTAGAGGGGTAGGAGATTCAAACTCATAACTTCTTAATCATAAGTCGTACTTGATGTCAGTTGAGCTATGCTCTTGTTGGCAAATCTCACACGCATTGTTGGACTATAGAGATATTTAATAAAATAAAATTCAATATATAAACTTAGAAAATGACATTGGGCCAAAGTTTGACGACACAGATACCTGGCCCAGTTTTATTGTTTGTGTATCCCAATTGTTTCAAAAACGAAATGGAGCCACATTAGTCTTTTGTTTTTTTTTTTTAATTTCTTTATTTTTGTTTGAGTTGAACATCACGTGAGGATGAATTCAAATGTTTTTTAGTTGATGATATATACCTTAAGTTGACTTTTTTCTACTTATCAAATAAATAAAGCTTAAAAATTTATTTCTTTTTGCAATGCCCCGTAAAAAGAACACTTTCTACTCGGGGCATTACTTCCAAGGTGCACCGCTCGCGCCGAAAATCCGGCAGCATAACGGCACAACCTGGACAAACCAAAAAAATTAAAGGGAACCTGGACCTATACAAGACACTTCAAAAGACTCATGAGGGTACCCAACCTCCACCAAACTACACAAAAAAAAAAGGTGGGCTCAGGTCCTCGTAGTTAACAAAATCTCAAGACAATGAAGCATGCTTTGAATAAGAAAGAAACACATCATAACATGTTTTGATTCAAACGAATAAAGAACGATACAAACTAGATTTCAAACATGAACCAAAGAAACATAACGCAACAGAAAAAAGAAATGAAAGGAACAACTCCTAACGAAACTTCTAAGTCCTACAAGTCTTCCATAGCCTCGCATGGGTCTCAAGTGTCGATGGTCATCTCACCGGTTTTGCCTTACACGCAAAAAAGAAATAAAGAAGGGATGAGTATAAAAATACTCGATGAAGCAACCCACTTCGTCCAAGAAATACAGAATATAAGGAACGACCTTAGACTTAGCTAAACACGACACCTAGCCCGCCAAACAACCTCAACAAGCATCATGGCCCTATTTCTTACTCGGTTTTCCTAGTTCATCCCTACCCTTAGCTCTGGGTGGGTTGGCGGCCACGTGGCCACGAGACTCATCCCCGGCCTGCACTAGGGCGAAAGACTCTATCCAACCCTCGACTCTAAGGATCACACCCCGAGTCGCACAACCCGGATGAGGCGGACCACCACATCCCACAAAGCATCGGCGGTGCTACTACCACAAGCACATCGACTCACGGGCTCATTCCCCTGAATCAGATTTGGGCGAAGGACTCTATCCAACCCTCTCGAATGATCATACCCGAAGTCGCACAAATCGGATGGAGGCGGACCATCACATCCCATAACATCATCGTCATCTCGCCAACCTCGAGTCTCGGCCTACTAAGGGTTACACAGATACTTGGGACTTGGACCTGCACTAGGGCTAGTTGTGCTAACTACAATTCTAAGGCTCAATGGCACTTCCCGAGTCACTTCAGACTAAGCACAGGACAACTAGGCTCGAGACAAACAGTCATAACACGATGAACATTTAGGAACTCAACACAAGGTTACATCGCCCCTACTAGTTATGAACACATAGCACTAACAGACAACCAGAAACCAGAAAGAACTAACGAGTTCGAGTTCCAGTACAGATAAACGTAAACAACCACAAAGAACATGATTTAGGCACAACCGAGCATCTATTAAAACTTTACTTTCAATCATAAATTGCATGCAATATGCCCCTAAGCCCTACACTTAGGGGTAGTTTAGTCCAAACGACTACTTACAGGAAAACCGAATACAACGAGGATTTGGGTTATGCGGCGTGCTCCAAAGTACTTCTACTTCCAAATCGTCCCTAACGAAGAACACACACAAGGTTAGTAAACCAAAACGTAAAAATGACCTTAAAAGCTTTCAAGGAGTAAAACTCACCCAACGAAGTGCCAAAACGGAGTAAGGAACGGACCGAGGCGACCGAACGGAATGAGACTGTCGCGGCTCTACAGGCGACGACGCGTGGATTGGCGGGCGACGACGGCGACAACGCGTGAAAGTGACGGTGACGGTGCGTGGGTGGCAGATCTGGAATCCTCACGACCCGATCTATCCAGAATCGATCTCCGTTCCTCAAAAACCGGCCGAAAAGAGCTCGAACCGGCTGAACCAAAACAGTGGGTCTCGCGTGAACCGGTGGTAGATACCTTCCTCTCCGGCGACGACTTGGCTGCAAGAACGCGTTGACGGCGCCAGTCTACGTTGCGGCACGATGGCGGCTTCACCGCGAAGAGATGCAGCGATGGCGGCGTCGTCGACACGACTGAGATGAGAGAGAAAAAGAGAAGCGCGAGAAAGAGGGACTCGTGAGAGAGAGAGAAAAAGAGAAAGAGATATCTGAGAGAGAGAGTGAAGAAGAAGAGGGAGAGAAGAAGAAGAAGGAGAAAGAGAGAGGTGGGCGTGGCCGCCGGCCGTTTCGCCTGCAGAAACGGGAGGAAGGGGGAGGGCTTCGCCCTCCCCGACTTTTCTTCTTCTGTTTTAATTTTTTTTTTAAACGCTGTAATAAAACGCCGTCTGTTACACTTTTAATTCACTAATGTGAGAGATTTAAACATTAACATTATTAGTTGAGCAAAATATAATTAACTTCCCTTTATCTTTGGTTTTTTTTTTTAATATTGTAAGTTTATAAACTTTTTTAAAAAATATGGCAGTTTTCAAACTATTTTTAAAATATATAACAATGTCGTTTCTTGAAGAGACGACCTACATTACGTGGTAGGAGGTCGTCTCTTGAGTTGGACAAGGTCGTCCGACCTTTCAATGAGTTAGACAATGTCGTCTCTCTTTACATATTTTTCTCATATACCTTTAGTTGAAGAAAGAACATAAAACAGAAAAAATAAAAGAAAATTGAAAAAAAAAATAAAAGATAAAAAATCTACGTAACCCAAGAATCAAACTCACACTTCCTTACATATAAAGTAAGTGACTAAACCACTAAACCAATTAAAGATACATGAGAAAAATATGTAAAGATCATCTAGGTCGTCTACGTAATGTAGGAAGACGACGACATTACTATATTTTTAAAAATAGTTTGAAAATTGTCATCTTTTTAAAAAAGTTTAGAAACATGCAATATTAAAAAAAAAAATCCCTTTATCTTCTATGTTCAACATAATATCATTTTTTATTTAATCAAATAAAAAATGATATTAAAATATTCATATTAATTTTATTTGCATGTCTCAAACTTTATAGTTAATTTTAATATAGGTTAGTAGTTAAGATAAATTATCTCTATTAAATAGGGTAGGTGCAAATTATATCTCTTTTATTTGAAATGCGGTATTTAAGATAAAAAAAAAAAGATCAAAACTCAGAAATTAGGCGGTAGACTTGTATGAAAGGTTGGATTTTTATGGAAAAGAAATTACGAAAGAAAGTATTGTTTTGAAGCATAAAAAATTTGATTGATGTTGATGTTACTTAATTTTAAATTCAAAAGTTCTAAAATGGTTTGAAACATCAAAATGTATTGATATTTTTTATACAAAATTTAACTTTTTTGATGTATTGATATTTTTTATACAAAATTTAACTTAAAAAAGTTAAGTTGGTAAATTTTGTTTGAATTTCTACAAATAACTACACAATTAAATTACTTTTATGTATGTTCTATATTATTTATATTAATTTGATTTTAGAGAGTTACTAAGTTTATAAATAACAACTCATATCTTCATTTGGCGTGTGCATCTCATCACATTTTAATTTGGAGTATTCCAATTAAAGGGTTTTCTCTCACTTCTTTATTCTCTTTAATTTTGAATTAGGGTTTAGGGTTTTCTCTCACTTCTTTATTCTCTTTAATTTTGAATTAAGTTGAGAACAAGTGTATCCTGCTGAGACAATCGTTGTAATCTGCTTGCAACCCGTGCAGAGCAAATAATTTAACTCTTGAATTGTTATTATATACAAGTATGTACAATTATTTATATTATAATTGTTTGTAGTTAGTTAATTTATTATCAATTTGCTAATGTTACTCAATTTTTATATCTAACAAAGCATTATTTTCTAACCTGAAATTTTATATATTTTTTTAATGAAAACAGTTAGAAGATGTTTGAATTATAAATTCTGAAGTTGGGAACTGTTCCCCGAGAAATATTGTTCTAATTTGGGGAAGTTTGTTTCATGGTTTTAACAATATTATATTTACAATTTTCTTAGTACATCAATATTGAAGGTGGAGAATTCGAACTAATGACTTTTTAGTCACGAGTCATATTGATGTCAGTTGAACTATGATTGACATTATATTTGTAATTAAAATAACTATATTCTTATATTACTTTTGACTAAATAAAATGATCGATTATACTTCTAATATATTAAAGGTCATCCCACTCTATCCATTTACAATATCTAAAGGGCATGACTCAAAATTCTCACTTCTTAATTAAAAGTGTACGTATTTTATACCAGTTAAACTATGTTCATTTTGATTAAAAAAATGTTAGTATTATTTTATTAATAAATTTTAATAAGTTTTTGAGAAATAACTGAATTGAAAATTTTCAATACATTAAATTAAAATCGATAATGTTTTAAAAAGTTAAGAGCCAAATTGAGAACTACCTTCAAAAATGGACTATTTGATATATTTTGCCTTTTTTAATTATTATTTTTTCGTTTATTATACTTACAAATTGAAAAGTGCTACAAAATGAGATCTAATTGCATGCGTATACGGATATAACTTTTGGTCCAATAGTGTAATCCTTTGAATTTTAACATTTATGGCTAATAGGTGCCAAACTTTCAATGGTTTGTTTAGTTTGTTCTTACACTTAAAAAGTACTTAGTAAATCAATAATATTTAAAACTTTGGGCTTAATATGTCTTTGAATTAATTAAGGGTAGAGTCATATTAAACACAAATTAAATCATTTCAATGTTTGAGGATTTATCAATTTCTTGACTAAGGTTTTATTATAACAAGATTAAAAATTTAGAGTAAAGTGAGCATAACTCAACGGTAATTGGTAGATATTTTTGTCTTTAAAGTTAAAAATTTAAATCTTCACATTCTACCTTTATTTTTATTGTACTAAAAAATGAGTACATGTCAATACGTATTGCCCTTGAAAAAATAATAATGGAAAAAAAATGACCAGAAGAATCATCTTCGTGTACTAAACAGGTGAGAGGCAGAGGGAGGAAGTAAAGAGAGTGAGAGAGAGGGGAGGAGAGAGTTAGATAGATAAAAGAACGAGCAACTTGCATGAATAGAACAAAAAAAAAAAAAACTGCATTTTTATTCAATTTGTAAAAAAGGCAAAAAAAAAAGTTCAATTCAAATGGATGGAGCAAAAAATAAAAAATAATATGAAGTATATCAATAGTCTACCAATGATATAATATTAATAGACCAACGATATACCTTAAAAAAGAGTAAATCATTGAAGTTGATCATGAATATATTAGCAAGTCACATATATACACTATAAAGTATATCATTAATGTACTGTTGATATACTTTATTTTTCATAAGCGTTATAGAAGCGTTATTTAATATGAAATATATCAGTATTTTATCAGTGATATATTGTTGATAGACTAACAATATACCTAACATGGATTATATCATTAGCATACTACTAATATACTTATATGAATTTGATCAAGAGTATATTAATAACTCGTATATGATATATCTTCATTTCACTGATATACTAAATGTTAAGTATATCAATGAAATGAACAAATCTAAAATGAAATATACAGATGATGTACAATATGTAGAATATCCCTAATATGCTTCGAACATATATCAGTATATAATTTAACTGATATACCTAAAAAGAAGTGTATTAATAGTATATCAATATACTTTCTTTTTAGGTATATCTCAATTTGACTGATATATAAATATATAGTGTATCCGATATACTATTAAATATAAAATATATAAGATACATTATACCGACCGATACATTAATAAATGTGAGATTGAAATACTAGAAAAATGAAAACTAGATTTTAAAAAATTATACTATATTTTCAAATCTAAAAAATGATGACTAAATTTACAAACATCCAACTATTTTTACTTGCCCATAACAATTTTCCTAAAAAAACATAAAAAAATGGTTAAATTACAAGTTTAGTTCCTAAACTTTGAGGTCTGTGTCTATTTGGTCCATAAACTTTGAAAAGTGTCAAATAGGTCCCTGAACTTTCAATTTTGTATCTATTTGGTCCCTAAACTTTGAAATGTGTCTAATAAGTCCTCAAATTTTCAATTTTGTATCCAATAAGTCACTGAACTTTCAATTTTGTGTCTAATAGATCCTCGACTTAGTGAACATTTTTTAAAATTCATGAACTTACTAGGCATAAATTGAAAACTTAAGGTTCTATTGGACAAAAAAAATCAATTTTATATATAATAGATCGCTTAATTTTAAAAAAATTATGAATATGTTGGGGACCTATTAGAAGTTCAATAACTAATTAGACATTTTCAAAGTTCAGGGATTTATTAGATACAAAATTGAAAGTTCGCGGGACTGTTCGTGACTTTTTTAAGTTCGAGGAATAAATAAACACAAATCTTATAGTTCAGGGACTGAACTTGTAATTTAACCCAAAAAAAAATTTGAAAAAACCAAAACGTTTCGGGTCAGTCGGTCAAAACCTCCGTTGGCCTTTGTTTACCATTTCACCGCTAACGCTAAGTCAAATAGCTCTTGGGGTAATCTTCTTCAAATATTGCTGCCTCTTCCATAGCAGCGTTTCTTGAATCCTGATTGGTTGTTCAGTACACCTTACCAAATACTCATCCGATAAGGTCTCCGGTTCTCCTCCTCCGTCTCTCTTTCTCTCTCTCGCTCTCTCCATCTGAATTCTTTCGCTGTTCAATTCAACTTCGACGGTGAGTGTTCTCTTCCGATTCTCTCCACTTTTTTTTTTTTTTCCTTTTTCTTGATTGCGATCGAAACGTCGGTTCGTATTTACGATTCTCTGCATTAATTCAGTTCGAGCTCTCTTGAATGTCTATTGTTTTGGTCCTCTTCGTCTTGTTTGTGCTTACATTGGTTCTGTGCTTACCGGATATTGTCGATAATCTCTTTTCAGTTTTGGTTTCTGAGAACTTTTTGCTTTTGTTGATTTTCTTTTTGGATTCTATTTAACTGTCCGTTTTCGCGGTGATCTATTCTGTAATCAGGAAGCTTATGCTGATCTCTTCATCTTTTTTAATTCTGTGCGCGATCTTATCATTCTGAATTTGTTTTGTTGCTTCTAATTATTTTGCTTGGATGTGCAGTATTACACATCTCTCGTGCTTGGAGTTGATTTATGGCTTCAACAGTTCTTAATGCGCCTAATAGTGTTTGGAGAATTAACGGTTTGGATTGTAGCTCGCTAAGACCTTCGCCAAATTCAAACTTCCTCTGTGTTCGGACTCCGGCCAATGTGCGTTCTCCACGTCTTTTCGTTGTGAGAGCTAGCGATGAGCGCGATGCTATGAAGAAGCTAGGACGGAGTGATGCAGAGTGTGAAGCCGCTATCGTGGCTGGCAACGTTCCAGAAGCACCTCCTGTGCCGCCAAAACCAGCATCGCCTGCCGGAACTCCTGTGGTTCCTTTGCTGGTTAGTTAGTGTTGAAGATATAACTGGATTTTTCACATGAATTAAAATTAGAAGTAGTCGATGCAGGAGAAATTAGTTTTGAAGATGACTACAATATAAACTCTATTGGTGAAATTTGCAAATTATAGTTGTTTTAGAAATGATCTTTGACATTTCGATCACGTTTTACTTTAACGGCACATGTATTGATTTCCTTAACAACTAATGGCTCTAGTTAATTGATTTGTAGATTTTGCAAGTGATAGAAATGCTTAAATTCATTTTAAAAAAGAGAAGTAGATGATTGACATAATTTTCAAACACTTCAATTTTATGGAAGTTTAAAGAATTTTGAAGTTGCCTTCAGTTTTTCCAGAATAAATATGTAAGTTTTGGAATTAGTTTGTGGATCTTGTGTTATCTGCGCTCCTAAATTCCTAATTATGCATTCAAAAGTCCTAAAGACAAATTTTATCGAAAGAATATAAAACATTATTTTTTGTGCTGTACTTCTAAATATTATACACGTATGAACTATATTAAACTTGAGTGCTCCCTTCTTCTCACTTACAATGAATTTACCGTCAGCCTCTCAGCCGTCGTCCACGTCGTAACCGGAGGTCCCCAGCACTCAGAGCATCATTTCAGGAAACCAACCTATCACCTGCAAATTTTGTATATCCACTATTCATTCATGAAGGTACGTACTATGCAACCATAATACCTTTATTCATTTCTTATTTGCAGTTATTATGGTGTGGCGCTGTTTGCACAGAGCTCTGTTAGTTGGTAGGTAATGTAGGCTTAAAGGTTAGGAAATTTGCAGGTGAAGAGGACACACCGATTGGAGCTATGCCTGGATGTTATAGACTTGGATGGAGACATGGACTTTTGGAAGAGGTAACTTAGCTAATATGGACTCTACTTATCTCTGGTCATAAAGGATGTTGTTGTCTTGTTGGAATTTTCACTTTTGCACGTTCCTTAATGATCTGTCACTGCTTTTTTTGAGTCTCTAGTTCTTTGGATAGTTTTGATATTTAGATTCAGCAACAATATATGGTTCTCTTACGGGCAGTTGGGTTTTGTTTCAATCTTCTGGAAATTCCTGGAAGGAATTGATAGGTAACGCTTAAAGAAAAGGGAAAAATGGCCTCTTGGTTCTCAAGGGTAAAAAGATTTGGATGAATCGTTCTTGTAGAAATTTATTTAGGCAAAGTTCATTTCTTTCAATGATAAAAGGAGACAGTGCAACTTAGAGATGCCCATGCATTATTATTAATTTAGAAGATAATCTTGTTTGAAGCAGGTTTCAAAAGCTCGGGATGTTGGTGTCAATTCTGTCGTGCTATTCCCTAAAGTTCCAGATGCATTGAAGGTTTTTACTCATTCTAATACCATTCTTATGTTTTTTAGTAGCATAAGATGATCAGTTTTTGTTTCAGAATCCAACAGGGGACGAAGCTTACAATGATAATGGTTTAGTGCCTCGAACAATTCGATTGCTGAAGGACAAATACCCTGATCTTGTAAGTGAACTATATTCTGTTTGGACTTTTATTCGAGTTATGGAATTATCATGGTTTCATGTGTGGAAATATCACAATCGTATATTGTACAAATCTATCCTTTTCAGGTCATCTACACTGATGTTGCTTTGGATCCGTACTCTTCTGATGGCCATGATGGTATAGTTAGAGAGGATGGTAAGAGTGACATACCTTTATTTAAACGATACTACACTCATAGAAGCATTATGTAGAAATTTGATGGGAATATTTACGTCAAGAATTCAGATAACTTAGTCGAGCAAAAGTTCAATAATGTTAGATTTTTTGGTTGGCTATAAACTGGTTTTCTTTTGGTTTCTTTGGGGCAAGAAGGATGCATGGATTTCAGGGATGTTATCTCGATCTTCGATAGCTTTTTGGATTTGATTTTATTTCATGCTTTGTTTTGGTGCAAACATACACTCTTTTAGAGATTATAGTTTATCTTCTTTAATTTCTAATTGGAGAGCACTTTTATAATTTACCTTTTGGTGTTTGGACTCACTAAACTCCTTGTATTTCATTCATCAATGAAATTGTTTCTCTTCTCAAACAAAAGAAAGTTCAATAACGTTAGAGCAAAAGTTCACAATATGAATATGTAGGAACCACATAGATTTTTTGTGGGATAAGATTCTGCTTGCAGTTCTAGTATTTGAATGTACAAACTATGTATCTGTGCCGACGCATCCATGACAGTGTAATTTTGGCTCGAAATCTGATCTTGATACAGAAGAAACTTGAATGTAGAAAAATAATCACATGCTCAAGAAAATATGCCCATGTGCCCGAGAGAGTATTTTATATCTGAACTGCTTTGTAATGATATATACGTGGATTTCTTTGCTGAACTTTCCTCAAAATAAGCTCCATTTTCTGATGTGTAATGACAACGGCTATAATTTTTGAGGGGAAAATATCTGCTTGGCAGCAGAGGTTGTTATTGAGACTCTGCCTCAAAATTCGATCTGTTAGAATTTCATTGCCATTTGCCTTTTATTCCAATTTTGAAAATGATACTAATTACCATTCATCAGCTTTAATTCAGAGTCGACCTTTCTGTGTTAGGTAGGTACATATGGTTACAGAGTTTATTTCATATTTTGCAGGAGTTATAATGAATGATGAGACTGTACATCAATTATGCAAACAAGCTGTCTCCCAGGTAATTTTCTGACATCGTTTTCTATGTAAATTCAACCCTTGAATACTATAGATCGATCCATTACCCATCTATGAATTTTGGAGTACTGAAATTAATGCACAACTATCTTAGTGTGTCGTATTGCTTATAAAACTTTTAAGCAGATGTGTGGATTTTGCCTTTGTTGAATCATGAATGGGGTGTTATATACAGGCATTCATTATTTTACCTTACAAGCTTCCCCCAACCCATACACAACATCTTTCCATATGTCCTATTACCAAAAATTTATTGGTTATTTATGGCTTCCTTTGATCACTAGGCCCGTGCTGGAGCAGATGTTGTCAGTCCCAGTGACATGATGGATGGTAGGGTAGGAGCAATTAGAAGGGCTCTCGATGCTGAAGGCTTTTATCATGTCTCCATCATGTCTTACACGGCAAAGTAATTCATCATCAACTATTTCACATTTTTCTCTCCTTTTCTGTTTCCTTTTCTTAGCCACATGAACATGTAAATCTAGTTCTGGCTTTGTGCTACTTAATTTTATTAGAATATATATGCTCGAACTGCTGCTTGTTAAAATAAAAGTGAAAGATGTATAATCCTCGATGCTTTACAAAGCTATGAGTTACAATGGTTGCAATATTATGTGTTTAGATCTTGTAGATAGCCTGGACAAAAGAATTATTAGATGTTTGAATCATCTGTTAGACCTCCAATAACCAAAACTTATAAGCGGAAGGGTAAAGACGTAAAAGAGGGTTAACGGTTGGTTAGGGGGGGACCTTTTTGTATGGTATCGTGGGCTGTACAGTCTGTGAGAGAGTGAGAGTTTTATGGGTAAGGTGTGTTGTGAGAAAGGCAAGCAGATTTTGAGTAGAAGGCGCTAGGGCAGGAGAGGTTCTCAGCTCTCTCTAACAGCTGAGTATTTGGTTATCTTGTTCTTGTTTTGCAACCTTGAATAGCAAGTTATCGGATCATAAACACTAACTATTGAAGAACTCTCAATAGAATAGTGTTGTTTCTCTATTTCGTTGTGTTGTGTATTGTTTTCTGTGTGATTAAGCAGGTGTGTGATTAAGCAGGTAATAGTGATCGGATACCTAACATCATCCTTTGCCTCTAATATGTTAAAAAATTTTGGAATTCTATTTTGAATGAGCTGTATTTTGCGTACATGATTCGGTTAGAACCCTGCAGCTAAGTTAATGTTTCAATAAGATACCTGATGCTGCATTTTCTTTCCATGTAAATGAAATCCTTTTTGAATATTGCTGAATTTATTTTCAGTCCCTTATCACTTAGAGGGTGAATATTGAACGATATGTGGCACGTCTTTTAACTACTTTAACCTAGTTTATGTATGTCTAGCCAATTGGCATGAATATGGCTTTTAATTCTGCTGCTGCTGCTGCTCTCTCCCCCCTCTCTCTCTTCTTCTTCTTCTTCTTCTTTTCCTTTTTCTAATTCATGAATGATCAAATTACTTCTCTTTTCGATACCAACGATGCTTTCCTCACTTCTTTTAAACAGGTATGCAAGCTCATTTTATGGTCCATTTCGTGAAGCACTGGATTCAAATCCTCGTTTTGGAGACAAAAAGACGTATGTAATATGTTATATTGTCATGAGCCGAGATTTTATTTGCTCTAGGATCCCACTTGGCAAACTAATCTTGCTTGCTTAATAAAGTTACCAGATGAACCCAGCAAATTATAGAGAGGCTTTGATCGAAACCCGTGAAGATGAATCTGAAGGAGCTGATATTCTTCTGGTCAGTTGTCTTTTTTAAATACTTTGCAAAAATTCACTGAGTGGAAGACTCCAATTTGGCTAAAGCTACTTCTAATCGGTTAACAGGTGAAACCTGGTCTACCCTATTTGGATATCATAAGGCTTCTCAGGGATAATTCTCCTTTACCTATTGCAGCATATCAGGTATTATGATTAATCTGCTTTTTGGCAAATATTCTGTGTTACCTATTTTCTTATACATCCTTGCGTTCTGCAATTTGAGCATTAAATATGAAATAAGATTGTATGTCTTAAGTCTTACTTTGGAAAAATGAGAACTTTTATCAGGTTTAAATCATTGTTTTGTCTGTTAACTGAGAATCCACTTGGTTCTTCTATCATGGAAGTATAAAAGGATGCATTTAGCTAATTAGCTCATATAAATAAGCGTCTTGCGGCTGATACTGGTGACTAATGCTGCCATGATTTAATAAAAGTTGTAATTTGATATCCTTGAGTTGAATTTTCCATGGAAAACATTGGTCATGTAAATGGGGATTCTCCATCTTATTTATCAAGATTGCATTTGGTATGATCCCCACTTGTATCATTATTGCAATCCTTGATATCTGACCATTAACAAACGTGGTGCTTAGAGAAAATGGAGGGAGATGAAACTCAGAGCCCGGTTAAAAACTAGTGTTTAACTCGAAAACCTAGTCATTAGAAATAGAGATTGTCGCGTTCTAATGCAGTTTCTTAAGGGTATTATTAGTTCACATAATATTGTTATATGAATAATACATGATCTATTTATATATGTAAGCTTTTCAAACAATTTTACTGTTTCGGTTAGGTCTCGGGCGAATACTCGATGATCAAGGCCGGAGGGGTTCTCAAAATGATTGACGAAGAAAAGGTGATGATGGAGTCCCTCATGTGTCTCCGACGAGCCGGAGCAGACATAATCCTCACATATTTTGCTCTACAGGCAGCTAGATGTTTGTGCGGTGAGAAGAGGTGAGACTTGTCAAACTGTGTGCTATTGTAACAGAATTTTAGGTCGTTAAAACTTCAAATGAGAGTTCTCTTTCATAATAAAATATGTAACATTATTAGAATTCTGTTTCATAATTTAATTCAATGCTCAATTTGCCAACATATTAGTTTTGGAGGCTACAATCACAATTGGTGATATGGAACCTGATTAGACGAACCGGACGTTTCGTTCTTCTCCGTAGTTCGGTTTTGATTATTAGTTCAGAGGTAAAAACCACATTACCAACTGAAAACAAACTCTGGATTTCTGAGAATCATTCAGGATCAACACTATCTTTCATCACTACAATTGCTTTCGGAGAAGTTCGATTTAAGTTGTCTAAGGTTACACATTATAATACCGTCAACCAAAACATAATACGCTAAAAAATCATTCAAAAATATATCCTGTAGCTGTAGCTGCAACGTCCCGAATCATATACAATAGGACGACAGGACGACGGGGTGGTGCAACAAACTTTCTTTCTCCCTTCACGACATATCGACCTCAGGTACTCCCAAAACTTGCTGTGGTAATCACATCTTTGGCAATTCGACATTTTGAAACGGCAGAGGGGTAGAAAGAAACTGCTTGCTTGTTTGCTAGCTTGAACTCGTTTGCTTCTCATTCTCCATGCTCGTACAGGTACCTCTCGGCGATGGTGGCGTGAGTTGCAGCACCGATCGGTAGTACGTCTTCATCGATCATGAAGTAGGGGGAGTGGCCTGTGTGGATGGAGCCTAAGGTCTCGTTCCTGACGCCTATATAATAGAAAGCTAGAGGAACAAACTGTGAGTAGAAGGAAAAGTCTTCGGCGCCCATCATAGGTTGGACCACTCTGAAATTGTGTGAACCAAGTAGGTCAATGGCAACTTTCTTCACATGCTCATACATCTTTTCGTCGTTTACAGTTGGAGGGTATATGGTGTACTCCTTTTCAAAGAAGTCCACCGTTGCCGAGCATCTGTAAACACTGGCCTGCTCCACAATTACCTGCAAAGGTAGTAGATCGTTCATGAGCAAAACATGGCTTAGAATCGAAGTTAATTTGGTATGATTTTTAAAAGAAATGTTTTTCTTTTAATTGTTTCTAAAGATAATGGTTAAATTATATAAGTTTAGTCCAATTTATTTCTATTTGGTCTCCAAACTTTGAAAAGTGTTAGATAGGTCCCTCAAGTTTTAATTTTGTGTCTAAGTTTTTTAAATTTAAAAATATTTAATAAATTCACGAACTTTCAATTTTATGTCTAATAGATCCCCGTTATATATAAAATTATCGAAAATAAACTAATTTATTAAGTATAAAATTGACTTTTATGTCTAATAAGATCCTAAACGACAATGACTTATTAGACACAATTGAAAATTCAATTACTTATTAAATACAAAATTGAAAGTTTAAAAACTTATTAGACAATAGACACATTTCAAAGTTCAGGGACCAAATAGATAAAATTCTAAAAGTTTAGGGATCTATTAGATGCTTTTTAAAGTTCGGGGATTAAATAGACACAAATCTAAAAGTTCAGGAACTAAACTTTTAATTTAACAAAATATCTAACTTTATATCTAATAAATCAGTTAATTTTTTTTAAAATTTTGAATATTACATAGGCTTCACAAAAGTGAAAGTTCAAAATTATATATTAGATTTATTTCCAAAAAAAATTCTATATTAGACATTTTAAAGTTTAGGGACTTATCGAACACAATTAAAAATTCTAGAACCTATTGGACACTTTTTAAATTTCAGGAATCATTTTAGATACAAAACTAAAAGTCTAGGAATTTTTGAGCAAGTATGTTGAAGTGATAACTTCTTTTGAGAGTAATTTTGAAAGAAGCACTAATTAAGTGTTTTTTCTAAAAGTATTTTAAAGTACTTTTAGAATTTTCAAAACCGTTTTTATCAATTATCTAACCAAATGGTGTGAATTTTAAAAAATTGTTTTAATTGGCTTAAAGTATTTGCCACCTTAAAGTCGTTCCAAACTCATTCCTAATTAAAAAAAAACGTATTTAGTTGTTAACTGATCTATAGTAGACTTAGAAAAATACATTTAGTTGACTAAAAAACATTCTTTAATCATTTAAAAACTATGTTGGGTTGGGTTGAGTTTCAATCTGAAAAATGGGGCGTCGGAGCTTGAAACTGTAAAGACAAACCTCCTCTATTCTTTGAAGAACTTGGTAGAAGCTAGCGTTGGAGAAAGCCCTGAAAGTACCGCCAATGACAACTGTGTCCGGAATCATATCCAGATTACTCCCTCCATTGAACGAAGTCACTGACACAACCTTAATACAAAGAAACCAAAGCCAAACGAATTAACAATTCAGTATGGAAAAACTTAGTAGCAGCAAAATCACAGACCAACAAAGCCAAAAAAAAAAAAAAAGAAAAAAAGAATCCGCACCTGCGAATCTAAAGGATTTGCTTCACGAGACACAATCCCCTGCAGACTGATAACGGCGGCTGAGGCAGCCAGGACCGGGTCCACGGACCGGTGAGGTGAGCCGGCCCGACCCTTCTTGCCGGTAATCACCGCCCTAAAAAAACCACAGCCGGCGAGCAGAGGACCGGGCCGGGACCCAATAACGGCGGTGGGATGTTCATGAGAAACATGAACTGCAAAAATGGCTTGAACGTCTCTTAAAGCTCCATCGCCGATCATTCGCTTTGCGCCATTGCCAGCTTCTTCGGCTGGCTGAAACAGCAAAATTACTGTCCCCTGTAAAAACAGTAGAATGAATTTCAAATAAGAAATTTTAGAATGAAGGGGTAAATAAAGTAACTTGCAACTGAAATAAGGAGTGATAGATGGGTAGCCATAGCCACAGATTTTAGTGTACCCCACCATATAAATAAGAATAAAGATAAGATAAACTCGCGATATATATCGCAGCCCAACAAAGAATCTAAAATCATGTTGCTTGCTGGTCTACATATTTGAAGAGTCGTTTTGTGTTCGTGGAATTGGATAACCTTTTGAAAAACAAAAATAAAAAAATAAAAAAATATGTCCTCGTGCTAAATTCCGACTCAAAAAGAACAAAACTCACCCACTATTGGTTTCAGAAGCCATCCCTATTTTGTTCTCTTTTTTCCGTTGTGAATAATGGTCGGAATTAATAGGGAAAAGAAAGCTTTAGAGAAAAGATTATATTGTAACGAAAGAGTAAGAGTTGTATCTGGACCCATTTTCAAACTACAATTCTTTTTTTAATAAAAAATTAAAAAAAACTAATCTTTTTTGGCTCTCTAGTAGACTGTATAATAGATGGATGTAACTCAGACTGCACCCAAATATTAAGTAAGTGATTGTTTGAAAGCAAAAGTTTTTTTTAGTACAATAAATATGGAACAAAGTTAACGGTAGAGTAATTAAGCAACTTAGTTAATAGAAGAGTAACAAACAACTCCCAAAACAACTACTTAGTTGCTTATTACTCTTCCATTGCCTTTTTCCATATGATCTTTTTTCTAAAGCTATTTGTTACTCTTCCGTCAGAATGTACTCTTCCGTTAATCCCATCGTGTCGACAACGCATCATTAAAAAAAAGTACTCTTCCGTTAACACAAAAAAAAAGTGGTTGTTTAAGTTAAAGGAAGTCATATAATTAGTATGCACTCTTTAAGGAAAAAGTTAATAGAAGAGTACTAAGCAACTAAGTGGTTGTTTAAACATCTAACCAAGAGTGCATACTAATTGCATGATTTCAATAAATGTGGTACATATATATATATATTTAGGGATTCAAACTCCCAATCTCATAGTTGAGAGTACATGTCAATTACCATAAAGTATATTTACTTTGGTGGAGTATGTTGTTTAAGAGCTTGTTTGGGACACATGTTATAATAACGTGTATTATTATAACATGTGGAATACTCTCCACCCCAAATACATACTATTATAACCTCAGATTATATTACTATGCATTTTAAATAATATTATATAATTCCAGAGACTATAATAACCCACCGACTTTTATAACTCTCTGTTATTATATTTTACTCAATACCCCAAACAGTTCATAAAGGATTATAACTCATTGTATTTAAGTTAGGATTAATTTTTGCCCTTTGTGACCACCAAATCAGTCACATTATGACTTCCTCTATTTAAGTTGTGAGGGTGTATAATAGTGACCTAAAAGTAAATTTAATTTTTTGCAAGTTGCAAACCACCTAATTATAGTTTGTTGTCAAAAAAGGAAGGTTAAAAACAAATCTTTCGAAACAAGCCACTTGTCCATATAAAACCAAGGATACAACGAGAAGACTTCGAAAATCATTAATTTTATGTATTTATTATGGTTAGTGACAATTATAGTAGTCTATATTATAAATTTCTACAGCTGTAATAGTCAATTTACCCAATTTGTTAATTATTATTTTAGCAAAATAATTTGCCCACTACTTTTAAAAGCTACGTTTCTTTAATTTAACAACCTAGTGTTTCTTTAATTTAATCGCTTTGATTCTTCACTCCCCTGAAAAAATAGCAGCATCTTCTAGCCTTCTAGGCTTTGATATCAGAGAAATAAAGTGCCCAAAAACACGAGGGAATTTTAGCTATTACTTATTTTTAAAAATAAAAAAAAAATTATCATATTGCCAATGACTCAACTTGGCATAAAGTATTCATCTCTGATTTAAGATTAGAAGTTCAAATTCCTACCCAATTCCTATCCGTATAATGTTGAACTAAAAAAAATCATATCAACTTTTTTTAGAATTATTTTTCGTGGTTAATTACTTTTTTTTCCAGAAAATAAAAAGAAAATTGAGGGTGTTTGGCAAACCTTCAAGAGATGTTCACGATCCTTCAAGATCTTGGCAGCACCAAGAAGCATTGTAACATGAGCATCGTGCCCACAAGCATGCATCTTGCCTGGAACTCTGCTTTTGTGCTCCCATTCCACAGCTTCCTGCACCATTTTTTTTTTGGCTCATTCCTCAATGCATTTTTACATTTTCCAATCTCATAAATAATAGTATCAAAAAATTAATCTTGTTTAACTCAACTTAAGGAAGACAAAAAAAAATTTTATGCAAAATTTAGAAACTAAAATAAAACATTCCAAATCGAAGGATTGTCCTAAAATAATCATCAAAGTTCAAAGAGAAACTCAATGTTTAGCGGGTAAGATTGAGTTCAACAATTTATTACCCGATTGTGTACAACTTAAATAAAGATAAAACGTCAAGTATTAACTTGAAATTCATCTAGAATTAACTTGAAAACTAAAACAATTTATTATGCAAAATTTAGAAGCTAAAATGAAACATTCTAAATTTAAAGATTGCCCTAAAATAATCATCAAAAGTTCAAAACCAAAAACAAGATTTAAACTCAATATTTAGAGTGTAAGATTAAGCTGAACCAACAACTCAAATACAAGGACAACATCAAGTATACCCGAAGAATTCACAAATATTATGTCCCACTCCCACCTCAACCAGAACCTCAACCTGTGAGGTACAAACAGACACCATGGCCACCACTTGCACTTATCCTCTATCCTCGAAAATTTATGGGGCTAAGAATTGTACTGACTTTTTCTAAAGAAAAAATTAAAATACCATATTTGTAAACTATGTCATTTATTCTCTCTCTAAGTTAGATTAATTTATTTATTTTAAAGAAGAAATTCAAACATGTGACAAATAATAAAGAGAGAGAGAGAGAAATAGAGATCCAATAAACACAGACACAGTACCACTATTATTTATGCCCTGACTCAGTCACTGACGCCAAATTAACCAAGAATTCTATGATTTCTTCGAAAATGATGTTTAGTTTTCAGAATCGAATTCTACTGTAAAAGAAAATTGACTAAAAAACATTTGATGATATATTTTTTTGGAAAAAAATTGGGTGCAGTAAAACTAAAAATTAGCGTAGAAGTAAAAAGATGATATACTTTTTTACATTTCTGAAAAAATTGTTATGCATAAGGAGCTGTAAAACTATGAGGTGAGATCTTAGAAATTCAGTCATGGAAGCAAATTCGAACTGGATTTTAAAAGAAAAGAACCATTGCGCGAACGTATTTCCAGAAATAGCTTTGAGAAAAGAGTATTTGATTCTAATATCTGTTTTCTTCCTCTTTCTCTTTTTCGTTCATGTAGTTTTAAATTTCAAGGCAGAACAGAACACATCGAGGCGATCAATCAATCGAAAATGCAAAAGCAAGGGGAAAACAGAACGAACAGTTATCAAAAGCATATAATCAATCATATACGCGATATAGGATTTTCTAGAAGAACCTGGATTGGAAGAGCGTCCATATCTGCCCTAAGAGCAACAAAAGGCGGTCCGCCAGTCCCGATCCAAGCACGAACTCCAGTCTTAGCCAACGGATGTTCATAGCTAATATCCATCCGGTCCAACTCATCGCGAACCAACTGACTGGTCTCGAATTCCTCAAACGCAAGCTCCGGATTCTCGTGGATTCTTCTCCTCACCTTCTTCAACCAATCAACAACCTCCGGTCGGTTCGCCAAACTGAGGATCGCGTCAGAGCAGGCCTCTGTCCAGACCTCGCAGCTCTGAGAGTCCAATCGAGACATCAACGTTCCAAGACTCTGATTCTTGAGAGAATTAGAATTCGGAAGAGATTTTATGGCGCAGCCGGTGCCTATTAGAGCAGAGCCGCCGTGATCACCGCCAACGGGAGAGGATATGGCGTGGATGAAGGAGATTGAGAAGCTATGAATCGTGATAAAGAAAATCAAGCAGAATTGGACAGAGGAATTCATTGTCAAAATCGGAGAAAGGAATCAATCGAAGGAGAGAAAGAGAGAGCGATAGAGAATCCGTCGGAGGAGAAATGGAAGAGGAATGAGAGAAAGAGGGAAAAGTAGAAGAAGAGAAGCAGAAGAGAGAGGCCGGTGGGGGAAGAAGAGAGGGAAAGAGGGAGGATTTTAAGCACGTGGGAGTGGAAAAGGAAAGGAGGTTAGAGAAAAAGAAGGAGGCGAATTTGGAGCACGTGGTAGAATATGATGTGTTGTGTTAGACAGGAGAGAGAGGGCGTCGAATCGAAGCTGATAGGACCACCACTTTCATTTCAATGAGACGGCTTCGCACTCCACTTTTTTTTTCCTTTGCTTTTTTTTTCTTTGCTAAATTATAAAAAGGTCCAAATGCTTTTTTTTTCCTTTCATTCCTTTTTATTCTCTCCATTTTCAAACTCAACAATTTTGCATGAGTAATTTACCTTCAAATTTTACACTTAGTTACACAATTTGTCATTCCATACATTTATTATTTTTATTATTTTATATTTTTCATTCTCCTTTCTTTTTCTTTCTTTTACGACATTTGGGTGTGGGCTGGCGAGACCCGACGACGGTCAATTAGGTTTAAGAAGAAGAAGGAGGAAGATACTTAAGGAAGAAGAAGAAAGGAGTACGAAAAAAATAATAATAAAATTTTAATTAAAAATTAAATATAATTAAATATAATAAATAATATTTTTAATTAAAAAATAGGTGGCACGATACTATTTGAGACTAACTAAAAATGAATGGAACGAGTGTAACTAAATACAAAACTTTAGAGTAAATTTGTTGAGTTTTGAAAACTAAGAGATCAAAAGAGAACCAAATACAAAACTGAGAGACTAAAAAGTATTTTGTCAAATAAAAGATAAATTAAAAATTAAAAATAATTAAATATTTAATAAAACAATATTTTTTTAAAAATAAAAATAGCTGCAACATTAGGGACTAATGAAAAATTGGATTGAATAACTAACAGTGTAATTAAATGCAAAATCCAAGGGTTAAATTATTGAGTTCGAAAACTGAGGGACTAAAAAGGAACCAAATTGAAAACTGAGAGACCAAAAAGGTTTTTTACCCCTTATAAAAGTCATCTTTGTTTCAAAAATATGGATATTCTATTAAAGTTGCAATATTATCTTTGACTTTTATAAATGTTTTAATATTATCGTTGAAGTAAAAAATGCATTAGAATGTTAATTAGACGAAAAGTCGAGTCATTCTTTTAAACTTAATCTCAAAAAGTGTCTCAGTCATCATCACGTTATTATTCTAGGTTACTTTTATGTCGACTTTTCGTCCAAAATTTTATTAGATTTCTACTCTATGGTAGTTTTGAAACGTCTATGAAGGTTAAAGGTATTATTACAAATTTTTAAAAATAGGGATATTTTTTAAACCAAAGAGTATTTTTTTTATATATAAATTTATCATTTTTTTATTTTGATATATTTAATTTTATTTTGTCGCTAAATTCTTAATTTATCATTGAAGGTTATCCTCGAAGGTTAGAATTTTTTTTCAAGTTTAAGTTCTACCATCTTTTTTAGATGGTCTTTCCTAGGGTTCTTGAACTTTTTAGTGTGTTTTAGGTCGCTAAACTTTTTTATTTTGTGCTTTTAAAATTTACAAGATTCCTAAACTTTAAAAAATGTGATAGATCGTCGAACTTTCTATTTTGTATCCGTTACAGAAAAATTAAATAAAAATTACAAATAAACTGTGAGGAAACCTCAAGGAGAAAAGTCACTAACCAACTAGGTCTGGTTCGAGGATTATCCAACTCGAACACTTAGGAGCTCCATGACTCATGCCAATAGGAAAAGGAAGACAACAAATTTTAAGTCAAATATGGTTAAATAGAAGGAGGATATTTACGCATTAAGTATACACAACCATAATTTTTTACAAGGCTAACACATACTTAGTTTTGACCTAAGCAACGAAGTGTGTTTAATAAGCATCATATACTAGTGTGGTGTTTACTATTTTGCAAGTATCTCTTTTTATCGTTGGATCATGCAGATTGGGAAGATTTTCTTGAGTCAAAATTTTCATATTGAGAATATTTAAATGCTACTTGACATATTAGACATTTTTAAAGTTAAACAATTTAGGGTAAAAATCAATTTATATCCCTAAATTTTAGAAGTTGTGTATCAATAGAAACCCTAAAGTATGATTGTATCAATTTAAACCATGAACTTTCACAAGTATATTACTTTACACCCATAGTCAAATTATTTTTAATTTGAAAACATTAGTTTACATGTATCAAACTTATAATTATATTAATTATATTAATTAAATTCATAAAATTTCATAAGTGAATCAATCTACCTCCTTCATATTAAATAATTGACAATATTCAAATATAAGGGTTTAATTTTTTTAAGAAGTTGACACATGTTAGAATTAATCCATGGAAGATTTTAAAATTGATAGCCTAAATTGGCTCACTTATGACAATTTAAGGGTTTACTTGATAGAATATTAGTTTACACACATATAATTAATGTTTTCAAACAAAATCTTAACAAATGATGCAAGTTGATATACTTATAAAAGTTCATGGTTTAAATTGATGTAATTATTAGCTTAGAGTTTTTATTGATACTACCCCAAAAGTTCAAGGTATAAATTGATTTTTGCCTAAAGATTTACTAGCTAGACATAAAACTGAATAACCTTAGAAGATCATAAATTTTTAATTTTGTTTAATAGGAATGTGAATTTTAAAAAAAATTATGAATGAGTAAGGGTCTATCAGACACAAATTTTCAAGTTTAAAATTTTACTTGAATCTATTAAATACGAAAATGAAAGTTTACAAATTTATTAGATGTTTTTTAAGCTCATGAATCTATTAAACACAAACTCGAAAGTTTACTTTTTTAGTTATCAAAACTTAGCTTGATTTTTGAAAACATAGGTATAAAGTAGATACCAAAACATAGAAACCCATTGGTAGGAATAATATTTTTAGGTTTAATTTTTAAAAACGAAAAACAAAAAATAAAAAAAATAAATGATTATCAAACGAGACCTTCACTCACATGCTCCCTAGGAAAATTCCAAGTAGGTCACCCAACAATATAGGATTGCTCCAAGCTAAGCACTCTTAACTGTGGAGTTCATGTGATTGAGCCACCGAAAAAAGAAGGTGCACCTTGTTGGTATAGGTAATATCTATTAATTTTTGTAAGCTTTTCTGAACTATACTTTCATCTTTCTCAATCATCCTATCATATCCTCAAGATCTCTCTCATTCAGATGTGGTCCCAGTTAATTCATGTACTCCTCAATATGTCAGGTGTCACATCTAACCTAAGTGCAAGAGAGGATCATCTCTAACTTTTTTGTATAATTATTTTTTTTCCTAAGATAATTCAGGAGGACAATTGCCTCATATCATTCCTTCCATGCACTCTCTCGCGTTTATTCTATTTTAGTTCTCAAAATTTAAAATATTTTGCTGTCATTCCACTCTTGCACTGCTTGTTTGGTTGTTTATTCTACTATAGTTCTCAAAATCTAAGGTCTGTTGAATATCTATTTTAGGTCCTCATAGCTATTTAGTTTTTAAAATTATGTTAATTTTTTTTTAATAATTTCTATTCATTTTCTCAACAATAATTTTCATCTTACTTGAGGTATCATTTAAATCTTACTTGAGGTATCATTTAAGTTTCTGGTCAAATTTCAAAAACAAAAATAAATTAAAAAAATATTTTTTTTAATTTTCAAAACTTAGTTTAGTTTTTGAAAATATAAGTATAAAATAGATAGGAAAACATATAAACTTATTGATAGAAGTAGCATTTTTAGGCTTAATTTTCAAAAACCAAAAACAAAAAACCAAATGGTTATCAAATAGGGTCTTAGTTTTTAGTTTTTTGTTTTTAAAAAATAAAAACCATACAAATTTAATAACTATTTTTAGTTTTCTGTTTTTTAAAAAGAAAAACTAAAAACATGTTTGATAATTGTTTCTGATTTTTTTCAAAAAAATAAAAAACATGTTTGATTTTTTTTTTGCTTTTTGTTTTTTAAAAATCAAAAGAAAATTTGATTAATATTTTTTATTTTATATTTTTATTAAAATAAAATTGAACTATTTTTACAATATTTTTCTATTTAATATACATAAGAGGAAAAAAAAAATCAATTTTATCCATAATCTTGTCTATTTATATCAATTTTTACTATGGATTCTAAATTTCATCAAATTGCACTTCATTAATTTTAACTTGAAAAATTGTTGTAATCTTTTTTTATCTCTGATAAATTTTCATTTGAAAATTTATTAAAAATATTCTCATATACTTCTCCCTATATAATTGATAAGATTTTAAAGAAAACTCATATTTAAGCTAAATTTGTGATGAAATTGAAAGCGTATTTTGAGGTATAAAATTTTATTCTTTTTCAAAAAAGTATATAGAACAAAATAGAGACTAAATATAATATTTATTTGTATAGATTAAAATAATAAGTTTGAACAAAAAAAAACAAACGAAAGGAACAAAAATAATTTAAAACCACTCATTTGAAAACGTAAAAGGACAGATTCTTTTTTGTGCGAAAGTAGTAGAATAATAAATATTAATTTTATTTTATTATTTGGCGATTCCGTGTTTCCAGAGTGGATGAACGAGGCATGGAGATAGTCCGTTTTTAAGAAACAGAAAATCGATTTGAGATGTGGTAACCATTATGTTGATTTTTCATTTTTGAAAATTAAACTTGTTTTTTTTCCAATTTTTCTATCATCTCTCTCGAAAGAAACATTTGAATTATTAGTCAATTTCTAAATATAAAAATAAGTTTTTTAAAATTATTTTTTTCAATTTTCAAAACATAACTTGGTTTTTAAAAGCATAATTAAAAAATAAATAACAAAACAAATAAATTCTTAAATAAGAGTGATATTGATAGTCTGATTTGCAAAAATCAAATGATTGTTAGAGGGAGTTTTTTTTTCCTTCGTTTTCAGTTTTTCTTCAGAATTCTAAAAGCATTTTCAAAAAACTAAAAACCATGAAATGAATAAATTATCAAACACATCCGTTTTATAAAAGCTAGAAACAGAAAATAAGTTAGTTATCCAACCGATTTTAAGTTAGTTTGTTTTGATCTTGTAAATGTCTATTTTAGTTCTAGTGTTTGATCTTTGTATGAATTGTTTAACCAATATCTAACATAACTACATTTATTTTACAATTTAGAGAAAAAATTCAAATTAAACTCTAATAGGTTTATCTTAAACTTTCAATTTCATCCATTTAAATTCTAAACTTAGATATACATGTGGGTTATAACTCCCACTCATGGTTCAAAATCTGTTAATTTATCAACAAGTTTTAACAAAAAAAAATGTAAAAAACAAAAAAAAAAAAAGAACTCAATAATTAAATGTAAAACAAAGTTTTACACCAAATTAAATTTGTTTAATACACAAAATCAACCGTAAATAACTCCATCAAATACTTACTATTTTCAATAATAATAATAAACTAGTTCTAATGTTGGTTTTGTCTCAATCTTATCAATTGCGTATCAAATATATATTTTATAATTCATTAGATATGCATACGTGAATACTTTTTCCAATGATTTCTCAAACAAAAACTAGGAATAAATTGCAATACTCTTTGATGTTTAAGGTAAAAATTACCATAATTAACTAAGTTTAAGGTGCAATTTGATTAAATATAAAGTAGGGTTAAAAATTAAAACACCCAATAAAATTTATGGTTAAAATTCATCTTTTTCCTATAATTTATTTGATGCGTAGATTTGCAAGTGGATAGATTTTCCTATAATATTCAATGACTTTTAAAAACGTGAAAAATGTTATTAGGTAATTTTTTTTAAAAAAAATTAGTTAAATTTTTGCCGTCTGATTATCCAATCAAAAGTGATTTTGAAAAAGAAAGAAACCTAAAAAGTACAGAATGCTTTCAAGGAAAGTACTTGATCAATGTTTCATTTAAAAGTATTTACAAAAGAAATACTTCAATTGAATAGAAACCTTTCCCAAGATCATCCTAAAATTGATATTATTATGTTTGATAGCCGAGGTTGAAACAATTTTAAATTTGTATACAAAATTTAGTGGTTAAAGACAAAACATTGGAATTCCTAAAAAGAGAGAGAGAAAAAAAATATATTGATATATCATCATTAAGATAGAATAATTATTTATAAACAAAATTTAAAATAAGTATTTGTTTTAAGGAAAATTTAAATAAGTATTAAAGTATACTTTTCTTTCTCATCCTTCAAAATGTTGATATATCATCAACATAAAATTAATGTCCCCATTTGATAATCATTTGGTTTTTAGTTTTTAGTTTTTGAAAGTTAAACTTATTTTCACCTAATTTCTCGACAATAGAGATCATATTCCTTAAGTAAACATTTGAGCTCTTAGTCAAATTCTAAGAACAAAGTCAAGTTTTTTTGTAACGACCCTAAAATTCGAGATGAACCTACGTTAGGGAAGTTACTCCGCCACACCGTTCGCGCCGAAATTTCGGCAGCATAACGACATAGCAAGGAGAAAACCGAAATTTTTCCTGGAACCTAACAAGCAGAAAACACTTCAAAGAGACAACAAGAATGCCCAAGCCCCACAAACTTCAATCAGAAGTGGGTTGGGCTACAGTCAGAGTTCCAAAGCATGGTCTCATAGATAAAACAAACATGCAGCAGAAAGGAAACTCGACGAGAATGAAAAATTACCAACTAAAAGTACAAGAGAAAGCAGAGGGTCACGCACCAAAAAGAAAAGAAAGTGGAACTTAAACATGACAGTAACAAAAGAAAACTCTAAGCCAAGGAAAACAAGAAGGAAAACAGGGTCCCACAGCCTCGTCGGGTCGTCGCCGTCATCATCCGCCTCAGGGTTTCTTACCTGCAACCAAAAACAACAAAGTAGACGGGTGAGTATAAGAATACTCAGTAAGTAACCCACCCACGTCCAAACAAACTAACAAACAACCAAACAAGACTCGTCTTCTCACTCACCCAACCCCAAACAAGTCTCACAATTAGCAAGTTTCACCCTGAGCCCCCCTGCGGTAATAACTCGAGCTCTACCTTCGGTCTTGGAACTTTGATTAACGATGCAATGAGAGAAAGCAACTCTCATGCCACTACACGCCGCATAGAGCGGTAGGTCACACGTATCCTACACGCCCCCCATGGGAATCGCCTAAGCCAAAGACGGGATAATGGAAAGCAACCACTCCCTAACGGGGGCGTACCCCGAGCTCTCTCACAACAAACTAACTAGCATAAGGTAGTGAGGTACGTAACCAACACGCCCTATGGGGAATCGCCCTTAAGCTAGCACGGGATAATGGAAAGCAACCACTCCTTGATCTCAATGGGGACGCACCCAGTCTCAAGAGCCTATCATATATCGTCAATCTAGAGGTTCTGACTCGCTTAGGCGTAACTCAGGGTTTAGTAAGTGTTGGGTTCTGCGCTTTATAAGGTTACTAGGGGTTCTAACTAGGCAATCGTAGTATCCTCGACCTATTCTCAAGGGTCTCAAATCCAGTTAGGCTCTCGCTTTAGCCAACACCTCAAACTACCCAGATTCTACTTTCAGACCACACTCAGCTAGACGTCCGACTTAGCCTTACCCCAAGCCTTCACAGGATTGCTCAACTCCTTCCTTCACATCGGCATACGCCTCCCTAACTAGCAACTGACATAACCCATACCTGCCCCGTAGGACGCTCGTAAGCTATGCCTCGCTTCGAGTCTGTTGCCACACTCATTGTGACTCACCTTGAGGCGCTCTCGTCTTTGGTCTGTTGCCGTGACTACTATGGCTCACCACAAGACATCATTGTCCCTGGCCTGTTGTCACACACACCGTGACTCACCACGAGACTACATGAACACACATGCTTTGTGCTAGTTTCTCGCCACATAAGTTGTAGGATAACGTCACCTAAATAAGAAGTAAGGTAGGGACTACTAGCCTGAGGGGTTCCATGACACAAATCTCTTGACTTGGTATTAAAACCATAATCGAAAATACATACTAACAACCATGCAGGCAATACAAGCTGTATCTCGTTGAAGATCTTCAACCACGCATGCGCGAACCTCGGTCGGAACTAACCCCTTTAACAAACACGAGAACACAATGTTCCAATCCACAAGCTGTGCAAGCAAGCTCTCTTACTTATGAACTCGCTTACTGGATCAAGTTGACTACAAACATCGGTTCGAGGATCCAAGAAAGAACCACTTCCTTCAAATGTCAAACACTGGCCTGCCTAAAACATTTTCAAGGAAATGACTGGTCACTAGCGTAGCCTAGAGCCGCCTTTAACACCCAACCAAGTTAGTTATAGCGATGTAAACATCTTAAACACGAACCGAACCTTAAGATGTTGCATCCAACGATCACACTTGACCCCAAACCACAGTAACCAAAACATTAGTTTGCAACCTCAAACCCTTTACAAGAAGGGTCTCTCGCTTAGGTGACCCTCAACCCAACACCGTAAACTACTAGTGGGTTTGGTCAACTACACTATGTCGCACTCGCCCATCTAGGGTTTACTCGTGACTCACAAAATCCAACTACCAACCTCGAGGTGGAACCCGAGCATAGAACTACCGTTCAACTGCAACAGTCTCAGACCCACAATGTTCGTTCTCAGCTTATTACAATCAAAGGCTTAAAGTCTCACTCTTAACTTGAAGTCTTAACCCCTATTCCCACTTTAACTACAATCTTAGTCCATTAGTGGTACAAGCGACACCAACACAAACCAAAACTCGAACATATGCGTCACGACATAATTTCTGTGCATTACACATAATTCACCGTCTACCACATTCAAGCAAAACAAACAATAACAGGGGCTTAATCCAAAAGACTACTTACTTCAATAACGAAGTCCGAAACTCCGGTCCCGAGTCCCACACACTTCTTTAATACGTTCGGGCCCCTAAGTCACAAACAAAGTCTTAATGTCACACTCCAATCAACGATATTTGGATTATCTTGACTTAAATAACCAACACAACATACGACGACCTAAAACAAGAGCGAGAAAACAAAAACGACCAACTGTACCTAATCGGTGGCGGTGGCGGCGGCGGAATCCAGCGAGCGGCGGCGGCTGCGGCTTCCGGCGAGTGAAGGCGCGTGGAGCACAGATCTGAGATGCCCGTGGCCCGATCTATACAAAATCAACCTCCAAAACAAGAGAACCAGATTAAAAACTAGTGAACCGTTTGAACCAAAACTAAATGGTTTAAGGAAAACTCACCGGCGAGGCTTGGGGTTGAGATGGGCATCGATCTGCAACGGCGTGCAAACTTCAACGGCGGCGGTCGAAGGGGCGAGGGAGAGAGACGAACGAGAGGGGGAAGGCGAAACGGAGGGCAGAGAGAGAGAGAAAGCGGTCGAGAGGGGGGAAGGGCGGTCGGAGGGCAACGACTGGGGCGAGGGGACCTGCGACTGGGGCGAGGGAGGCCGACGAGCGCCTCTGGCGGCGCCCTCACGCGAAGCAAGCAGGGGAGAAGAGGGAGAGAAGGCTCTGCCTTCGTGCAACCCTTTTTCCTTTTTTTTTTTTAAAGTAATTTTTTAATAAAACCAAAGGAATATAACTTTTCCTTATTCACTAAAATTAATTTCCAAGAATACGGACTAAAGCCCAAGTCAAAATTTCAAAAAAAAAATTTAGGAAAATTGCTTAAGAGTAAAATAAATAAATAGATATAATCTCGGGCGTTACATCTTTAAAGTTATTTTTTTTAGTTTTCAAATGTTAACTTGGTTTTTGAAAACATAAGTACAAAATAGATAAAGAAGACATATAAACTAATTAGTAGAAATAGTATTCTTAGGTTTAAGTTTCAAAAACTAAAAATCCAAAACAAAATAGTTAAGACCTATATATATTTGGTTTTTACGTCACAAATTAGTATCAATTTCATTCTTCTAAAAGAAATATCTTTATCTATCCGCTTTGACCATTCAATGCAACATTTTTTTTTTTTTTTTGAGAATTGAATCAACAAACTCTATCTTTAATCATGTCAGTATCACGTCAGTCTATATGAATATTATGTCTATCTAAATTAATGTCAACATTTACAGAAAAGAATAGAAAAGCCTATTAAAATTGATAGATTACATAAAAAAGTTGAATGATACAAAATATTCCTGAATTTTGAGATAAGTTAAGAAAAGCCTATTAAATTATGTCTATCTAAATTAATGTCAATGGTTGAAATTTATTTAAATAATATCCTTGTTGGTCCAATTTTTTTATTTTTTTTTGTTAAAATAAAGGATAAAAATTGACTTGCAGTTGATGAGTATAAATTAGAAGCCGTATATGATGTTATTTATGGTAGAATACATTTCAAGATCTCTTAGACCATCTGCTCTAATACTATCTTAAACTGATTATTCAGATAATTGATATTCTCATTGACTAGAACTCATCTGAGTACAATATATATAGAGATTGATTACAAGACTTCTCAACTAAAGCATAACTCATTACTAAATGCAACTAACTATTAGACATATAACTAATCCTTTAACCTATCGAGAAGGTAATTGAATTGTTATTATTGTTATTTGCTGACATAAAACAATATTTAGTTAAAGGATTAGTTATCCGTCTAATAATTAGTTTTATTTAGTAATTAGTTATGCTTTAGTTTTAGAAATTTGGTAATAAATCTCTATATATACTGTACTCATATGAGTTCTAATCAATGAAAATATGATTAGTTTATAATTGTCTATTAGTTTAGTAATTGATCGTTTTACTCGTGTTTGTATTTCCCGTTTATTTTTTGTTGTTAGTTTAGTTTATCTTCTTTTGACTTCCATTCTTAAAATAATCTCATGGTATTTAATTGAACTAAAAATCAATCTTTATAAATTTGATACTCGATAAGAATATCATTTTATATTATTTGACTTGTATACTTGCGAAAACGTAAAAGTATGTCATCAGGTATGAATTCAATATTGAAGTTCAATTTTCCTATCGATTACACCGTCATTTTCCTTTTAAAGTTCTCACTGTGCAGTGAATAATTTTAATTAATTTTTTCATAATAAAATAAATTAAAAGTATGCTTTACAAAACTTTAATTTTCTTATCGTCCTCCAACCTTTTGATAAGGGGTTGAACTATGCTTTAGTTGAAAAATTAAAAGTATTTATTAATAATTGTTACGGGTGAAATTGGATCAACAATGAACGGGCTGGTTAAAGGGCTACAAGGAAAGGCCGAGGAAAGAAGCCCAATATGAAGTCCAAATGAACCAAAATCGAACAGAGACTGACCTGAGGCGAAAAGGGACGAGAGGGCGTGCTTGGGCTTTGGCCCAACGTGGTCGGCCTCGGCCTCGGTCGAGGCCGACCAGGTGGTAGAGCCCCAAATTAGGCTCTACCTTGGCCCAACAAGCCAAAAGGGAGACCCGGGCTTGGGACTCGGCCCAAGCCCGTGGTCGACCTTGGCCTCGGCCGAGGCCGACCAGATGCAAGGCTCACTTCGGGCCCTTGCATCGGTCCCATTTGATTTGTAGGCCCGGTTCCAGCCCACTTCCGACCTTTCTTTTTCCCATTAAGCAACAGAAACCCACGAAAAACCCTAGGGAGGAGTTATTTAAGCTCTCTAAGAATGGGAGAGCGAGTTAAGTTCATTCCGGCCATCAAAACTCCCTACAACTCTAAAATTCTCTTGAAACTCTCTCCCTTACTTAAGCGTCGAGTCGGTGTGGCTACACCACCACACGGTGTCAGTGATTTTCCTTGTCTTGTGTTCTTCTCCCAAGAATTACAAATTTACCGTCGTTGTCATGTGGAAATCAGGTGCATTCTCCTGTCCAAAATTTGATAACAATAATAATTATTTTTAAATATTTGACTGGCGGTGTTTAATAAAGAAAACGTTGCAAGTGGTCTAATCAAACTCAATGGATAATTAAAAAGAAAAAAAATAGGAAGTAGAGGCAGCCTCCTTATTTTACTTGTCACATCAAAGGGGAAAAGAAATCCTGTTTTGTTAAATGCATCAACTATACGCTAGCTTTATGTTTACTTTCTTTTTCTTTTGAAAAATTCTGTTTACTTATATGAGGGAGTTTTGAAAAACCTACCCTATTGAATTTCATTTTTCACGTGTAAATCTTTCAACAAAAAGAAATATATTCCAAAAGAATTTTGATTAAGTTTTCAATTTATTTTTTTTACCACTTTAAATTTTTGAACTTGTTAAATCTTTTCGTTAAAAAATGCTAGCGAATTTTGTATGTGTTGATATACAAATATATTTAAAAAAAGCAAATATTTTGTTTAAGTAGTGCATGAATTAAAATAATAGCAATATTTGGGTGCACTCGGGCTGCATCCATCTCCATGCAGTCCAGTTAAGTACACATTAACTAAGCTATTTTTTTTAGCTGTATAGAAAAAGTAGGCTGCATGGGATGGGTGCAACCCAGATTACACCAAAATATTTTTTCTTAAAATAATTACACAGAGTTCGTATTTATAGAGCTTAATTACTATAAGTATCAAACCTACTAATCAATTCTACTAACAAATATAAGTTCAACTAAAAAAAATAACAAATATAAGCCGAGGTAGAATATACTTTTGATTTTTCGGATTTCCACTTAGTTTCTATTTGATTTATAAGTTTCCCAAACTAAGGTTCTTTGGTCTTAAGATTTGAATTTAGTTTCTCTTGAGTTCTTAGAGATTTCAAAGGTAAGATGTTTGATCATTAAGATTTGAATTTAATTTCTAATTGGTCCTTAAAGTTAAAATTGATTTTTAATTAGTCTTTAAAGTTTGAAATTAGTCTATAATTAAGTTCTTATGCATAAAAATAAAAAATATATAAAAAAATTCAAATTATGTATCAAATACATATCATTAAAGTGATCTAATTTGTATATGTTAACTATCATGTCATCATTCTATTAAGTCAATTAATGTTTACTAGATCATTTAGTAACTATTTAGTTTTTATTTTAGAAAATTGTGTTTCATCTTTCTTAAGAAAATATTTGACTTTTTAACCAAATTCCAAAAACAAAAATAAATTTTTATTTTTTTTTTTAATTTTCAAAAGTTGTCTTGAGTTTTGAAAACATCCGTAAAAAGTGATAACAAAAAAGAAAACTCATGAGTTGAAATAGTATTTATAGACTTAATTTTTATAAACAAAAATAAATAAATAAATGACTATCAAATGCGGCCTTAAAAGCTAATTTCAAACTTCAAAAACTAATTAGAAATCAAATTCAAACTTTAGGTATTGAAATCTCAATGATCAAATAGAAATGAAATTAAATCTCAAAAAAGTCTTGTTTGATAACTATTTGTTTTTTGTTTTTGAAAATTAAGTTTATAAATACTATTTCTACCCATGACTTTCCATATTTTCTTATATACTTTTTTAGATGTGTTTTAAAAAACTAAGTCAAATTTTAAAAACTAAAAAAAATAGTTTTCAAAAACTTACCGTTGTTAAATTTAGCTAAGAATTTAAACGTTTTATTAAAGAAAGATAGAAACTATATAGAGAATGGTGAAAAAACAAGATATAATTTTTAAAAATAAAAAACTAAAATTAAATAATTATCAAATGAGGCCTAAAAGTACTACTTTAAAATTTTAAAAACTAAATAGAAACTAGGGCCTGTTTGGTAAGCAGTCTGAAAACAGAAATTTGAAAACAAGGGATTCAATGAAAACAGAGTTGTATTTCATGTTTTCGGATATGTGTTTAATTAGCATTCGAAATTTGATTCCATTCTAAATAGTTATTTAAAGTGTGTCTTATAACATATTTATAAATCATGAAATTAGTTGTAGTTACAAAACTAATAATTAAATTGAATATAAGTCATTATTAATTAATTTATGAACATGATTTTATAAATTTTATAGAATTATCATTTTGTAATATAATATTATGTAATTTATAATACATTATATTATACCTATTTTAATTTAACAAAAATAAATTGAGTTTTATAACATGAAATATTGTATTTATTAAGACTTTTATCTTTGTTTAATATAATTCTGCATTTTAAAATTTTAAATTCAGAATCTAGATACAATGAAAACATAAAAATGTTGTTTTCAGAATTTCTACTATTTGGATCTCAAAATCCGAAAACAGTTTTCGGAAACACATCAACCAAACATATATTCACTGAATTCAGTGAATCTGAAAACATAAAATAGAATCCGGATTGCATACCAAACAGACTCAGGATCCTAAAAAATTGAATACAACTCTAATATCCGATAATCATTTAGAATTTGGATTGAGTACGTAACTAGAAAGAGCCTAACTTTTTGAGTGAAGGGGAAAAATGAGAGTTTAAATATAGTTAATCGATTTTTGAAAAATAGAAAGGGATTGGAGGCAGTATCATGACGCTAAATCATGCCAAATACACTTAAATTTTAGGATAGATTTTATTAATAATTTCCTAACACTATTAAAAGTTTCACTTTTACTCTTAAATGTTAAATTTATTAAAAGATAACTAATCTAGACAAATATTCTAATTATTGTCATATCGTCCATCATCATTGTCAAGTAAGTTTTTCATCTAACAATCTAAAGGATTTTTATTCCAAAAGCAGTTTTGAAACATTTATGAAAATTAAAAGGACAATATTGCAGTTTTTGAAAGAATAAAGATGTTTGTTAAGCAAATGGTAAAGTTCAAGGGTATTTTATTTTTTATTTTTATAATTTAGTCTTTTCCTCCCACTCTTAAGAATAAGAGTATTTTGTAAACCAATGGAATTCAAGGGTATTTTTTTTTTATCTCAGTTAAAAGATTTGGAGGAAACAAAATTCTTGAGAGGGTAAGTAAACGACTAAAGACAATCAAAATTTGAGGCTCTTATTTCTTAATCAATTAACAAAAATTAATGTTAAAGCATGACTAGAGAAGAGGAAGAGACAAACAAGATGAAGAGACAAACAAAGACATTCAAGACAATTGAACCTAGGGACCATTATTTTTCGATAGATTTCTTACATTTTGAGCATGAAAATTGTCTCCCTCCCTTTGTCAATTACTTATGTGTTGTATTCCTACATTTCACATATTGACACTTTCAATTAACCTCACTCTTTAACAGTTTTCTCTCAGGAACATATTCCTCTCATGAAGTTTTTTCTCTTGACTTCTCTCCTTTTCGATCTTTCTAGTGTTCGATTTTTTATAGTTGTTATGAGTAAAAGAAGTATACCTGAAAGGCCCGTCGACTCAAGTCGATCAGCAGAGACGACCTAGATCGAAGAGTCCACCCCGGACTTAGGTCGACCCAGCTCGGGAAGCCGACCCCATAAGATCGACCCCAAGTCAAGGGTGGCCAACCCCATGGGGTCGGTCCGGTTCGGAGAGTGGACCCCTTGCCCGGTTAGGCCGACCCCCCGGCTCGGGAGGCCGACCCCATGGGGACGACAAGGTTCGAGGAGTGGACCCCAAGGGGTTCGCCCCGAACCTAGGCCGATCCATGCCAAGGGGTCTGCCCCGAACCCAGCATGGGTCGACCCGACTCGGGAGACCGACCCCATAGGGCCGACTTCGTTGGGAAAGCGGACCCCGCGGTCCGCCCGGCGAAGTTGAGCCGACCCCCTGGTCACCACTCACCAAGAGACGACTGCAGTAGGGCGACCCCGAGCCCCTAGAGATCTGTTTCATGGGTTCGACCCGAGCGGAACTGACTCAGGAAGCGGACCAAGGTAAGTCCCCTCGATAAGCGGACTCAGACAGGTGCAATCCTTCAACACTCCGTAACAGTTGAGGGAGACAAACGAAGAGTCGAAGCTTAACGCTCTCCGTCATGTAACGGTTGTATTATGAGTTGGATAATCATGACGGGTTAGTGGTCATAAACCTTTAGCAGCCGTTACGAATCATATAGATTATATATTCAATGTTGTAAGTTGGTAGAGGTAAGCAATTATTTGGCCTGTGTTTTAGCTTGAGATTTATCTTTGTGCGAGATTATCCTCTCTAACTTGAGCGTCGGAGTGCGTGTGGCAGAGCACTACACCGGTGTTAGCTACCTGTTTTGCAGGAGATTGTTTTTCCAGCAATACAAATTCATCGTTGATCCGTCCATCCAAATTCCGGCATCAACAATAGTCAAAGAGATTGTTAATTTTTATTATTGTATGATTTTTCTCACAACATGTGGCTTCCCCCACCATATCAACTAAAACTCTATCTTAGAAATCTATTGTTAGACTATGTTGATATAATTAAATTTGCCTCAAACTATTAGGTTAAGCTCTTGGTTTGATTGGTGATTTAGGACGGTATCAGAGCAAAGCCAGTTTCCTCCCCATTTAATATTGATTCCACTTGTTTTGCTTTTCATCAAATTTCTAAGCCCACAATTGAGGATGAGTGTTAAACTATGTTGATATGATTAATTTTTCCCCAAACTATTAGCTTAATCTCTTGGTTACTTTGCATTTTAAATAATATTATATGATTCCACAGACTATATAATCCCCTGTTATTATAACCTACTCAGCGCTCCAAACAACCCTTAGGGTCGGTTTGGGGCACATGTTATAATAACATGTGGAATAATCTGCACCCCAAACACATACTATTATAACCCAATATTATATTACTTTGCATTTTAAATAATATTATATGATTCCACAAATTATAATAACTCATAGATTATTATAACACATGTTATTACACTCAACGCCTCAAACAACCCATGTTTTTATAGCTCATCGCCAAAGTATATCCACGTGTAACCTCTATTTTTCAACTAATCACCCCATTATTTTTCATCTTCATTTTAACAGAAAAGCTAACTAACAGGTTGTTTTGAAAAAAAAAAAATCAAAGTCCAAGAATTAAAATGAAAATTTTGAAACAGTAAAGGCAAAAGTAAAAAACTACCTTAAAGTTCTGGGACATAATTTAAACTTTATCTCAAAGTTTACGAGCATAATTGAAATCTATCTCAAAGTTTAAGAGTATAATTGAAATTTGCACTTATACCATGACTTTACAAGTGGTTGTCATATCACTTCTTTGTCTTCATTTTTAACGAAAAAATTATCAGAATTTTTATTTTTAAACAACAAATTTTAAGGGTTTTTTTTTTTTTAAGTTTAGGAGTATTATTGAAATACTCTAAAGTACTGGGGTATTTTGTATAATATAACCCAACAAAATGCACCCAAGTTTTATTGCCCTAAATCGATAAAATACCATTTGTGTAATGGGTGAAAACTAAATTCCTAATGCTTTGTTTGGCATCTAGAATGAGAAAGAAATAGTTTTAAATTCCATAATTTCAAAAAACAAGAATGGATTTGAAATTTCGAGTATGTTTGAACCAAGGAGTTTAAATAGGTTTTAAAATAGAAAAACTAACATCATGTTTGATAATCATTTGATTTTTAGTTTCGGTTTTGGTTTTTAAAAATTAAGCATACAAATACTATTTCTACCAATAGATTTTTATGTTTTCTTATTTATTTTGTACTTATGTTTTCAAAAACCAAGTTAAGTTTTAAAAACTAAAAAAAAATAGTTTCTAAAAATTTGTTTTTGCCATCATAAGAAATATGAAAATCCTTGTAGAGAAAATGAAGAGAAATTTAAAAAAAAATCAAAGTATAATTTTCAAAAACCAAATGGTTATGAAATAGGGTATGAATTTTCTAGATCTAAATATTTTTTTTTTATCTAAAATCTAATTCCCCCATTCTTAATTATTAAAAAAAACATATTTATAACTAATAAGAAATTATAAATAAAATACGCTTCAAAGCTTCTTAACCTTTAACTCCTCTAATTTTATCATCTGATCAAATTTGAAATTCAACTCAATAAAATTGAAATGTACCACAAGTATGTTGAGAGTACTAACAAAATCTCACATTGAGAAATTAAAAATAAAGTCATGAGGATTCTTTTATCCTTACCACTCTAACAAAACTGAGTTAAAATAAAAACAAAATTTCCCTGACCTGTACATTTTAAACCCAGGAGTCTATTAGATTTTTTTTTGGAAATGATGAGTAATGTCTAATAAAAACTTAATCGTGATGAAAAATAGCTAAATATTTTTATTATTACAAATATGATTTTCATGCTTTTAGGAGCGGTTGATAATAATATTAATTTACTAAGATACGTTTGGTATATCTTCGTAATTTTAGTCATGTCATTATCATATTTACAATTTTTTAACAATTGACAGATTCTGTTTTAAAAAAGTTTCAACCCTTTCTAACTGACTAAAATTTTTCTATTTTAAAAAAAATCTACATTTGATCGAATTTGGAGGCATAATAGACATCGTCTTCCATCTCTTCTTGCATTTGGTCTCAAAATACACGTTTTTTAGAGTTGTATCAGTTCGAAATGGGTTCTCAGCATTCCTATCCTATATTGTGTGGGATAAGGATGACGGTACAAAGTTTACAAGTCAATATCATTATATTCGAGGGTCATTGAAAAAGCCTTAGGCTCTTCTTTATGGATTTGCAACCAATTTAATTGTGAAAATATAGGTATATACCTGTTTATTTTTAATTAATGGCTTTTGAAGACCCAATATTATTTCATTTTTTTTATTTGGTCGCGTCAATACCTTCCGCATTAGGGTCATTAAGTATACCATTGGGTAAGTATTTATGCATATTTATACGACTCATTTGTTAAGTAAAAAGACAACATATATATATACTAAGTTGAAGAAACGTGAGGGAGTTTTAGGTGGAGCAGATAATTATAACTATTTACCTTTTTAACGGTGCATGTGTGAGTGGAGATTAATTTTTTCTATTTTTTCTTACACGTTGGGTAGGTTTTGCAGTTGTATGTTTCTTAGTATATGCACTAAGTTGGAGAAAACTGAACGAGTTTTAAATGATGTATTATTATAGCATTAAGTAAATAATTATACATAATTACACAAATTCGAACCCATGACTTCTTGGTCATGAGTCATACTTCAAGCCCGGTAAAACGGGAGCAATCGTACCATTATTTGTTTTTCTTTCTTCTTTCTCTGTGTCTTTTGGAAGGGGGTTCCACTATTTGTTTGAACTGCTCCTCATATAATATTATTTTATTATTATTAAAAAAAAAAAAACTTGCAGGGAAGGACGAACACCGGTCATAACTGCTACCAGTACCAATTTTTTACCTTTTTTTTTCCCTTGAAGAAAAAGAAAAGAGATTTACAAAATAATAATAAAATAAAAAAGGACTATTGCTTTTGTACAAAGCCATTGTAGCCCTAGCAATTTACCATGGGAGTGGGCCCATATTTTCTTTTTTTTAAAAAATTAAATTTATGATATATATGAAAAGACAGCAGCCACTCATATTTTGTGGACCAATTGAGAAACCAACCAAACCAGTTATTTGGATAAAGAAGTCCAACTGCTCTTTAATTTATAACGCTCAATTTCACAATTATTTTGTTTTTAGTTTTTAAAAATTTAATCTATAAATACTATTTTCATATATATTTTCTTTTTTTATTTCTAATTCATTAGATTTTTTAAAAGAGTTAGTTAATTATCATACATTAATTTTTTTCATTATAAAACATTAGAAAACTTTTAAACTCTTCACTGAAAGTATATATCTTAATTATATTGTTGATCGAAAGTATATATCTTAATAAGTTGAATTATATTCAATATGATGTTAATTTTTTTCAATTAAAAAATGTAAGAGAAGAGTTAGAATTAATTAAATATTTGTACCTTGTTAAATTATACCATAAAAAAACTAGTTAAATTATATTTGATTGGCTGGTGTTACATCTTGATGGCCAATCCAAAAAGGGACGGGGTGGGGGAAGTCCCTGAAAATTGGAAAAAATTCTAACATTATCGTAATATAAGACAAATTATTCTATGAGGTCGTCGCAATATGACTGTCTCATAATAATCGTTGGATGTAAATCTAATAATTTTCATGTTCTCTACTATTAAATATAAAGTCGAAATACTTCTCTCTCTCCATCCATAGCCACGTTGTGGCACCCTCACCAAATAATTTCTCGTAGTATAGATAATTTTTCCTACTAGTCCCATTGAATGTTTGACATGTCAACATCCTTTTGAAAATTATGTGGGTAAATAAAAAATGATGTAAGATTCACTTATATTAAAAAACTAAAAAATATAGTGTGAATAAAGAGAGTATAGTATTTCGGCACTAGAAATTTTCTTGAAAATTGGCATCAAGTTTCTTTGACCATTTTATTGGTCCATGCGACAACAATGGTTGTTTGGCAAATTTTGGCAAATGAATCTCAAAAAAAATCCATTATTACCCTCTATGCGAAATGGGGAAATTTAAAGTTATTTAGTTTGGATTATAATAATTTATATTTGTAGTGTAAAATATTTCTTATACTATTATAATCCAGATTATTATAAGATATGCATCAAACAACCCGGTTAGACTATAAAGGCAACTGGGACATTATGTCATTTAAATGGTGGAAGAGGGTTAGGTATGTTAGGTACCAAGTTTCTTTCCATTTTTCTATTTTATCTCAATTAAATAAAGTCTCATGCATGCCCCAGTAAACTATTTTTCTTTTAACAATTCTTTTTCAGACTTCATTTCTTTTTTTTAAACTTTTTTTTTATAATTAATTAATACTAAAGTAATTAGTTTTTCTAGCAATCAATATCTATGTTTATCAAAAAAAAAAAGAGTCAGTTTTCCAAGACACGCTACAATAAATATATGCTGTAGAATCTGATTAATTTTTAATTATTTTGATGGATGACTAGTAAAAAGGAAACTAATCTCTCAAACATAATTAGCCCATATAATAGTGAAAATATAGTTTCTATTACTCAATTATTTATTTATGAATATTCAATTTTACTCTTAAACTCATCCTACAATTTCTCGATTCTTTCAAAATCATTTCCTTTTAAGTTAATATCATTAAATATTTTGACAAAAACATGAAATATCTTTCAATATCACTTCATTTCAATCTCATCTTCAAAGTAAAATCTAGAATGACAATTGCAATTTTGTAATTCAACTTTTAATTTGATCTTTTCATTATTTTGATTTGATTTTTTAAAATTAAAATAACGTGAATTTGAAAGAAATATTTTTTAAAGACTCTTTAAAATTCAAAAAGCTAGGATAACATTGAAATTTAAAATAAAATATTTAATACATATAATGTTTTTACTTTTTTTTAATCAGAATATGTTTGTACTTCATTATATTCAATTCGAAAGGATTTTCATTTAAAAAAAGAAAATCGAAAGGATTTTATTAATATTAATGTGGACCATAAATTTTATTAACTAATTGTAATTAGTAAAAACAGCGAGGAAATCATGATATCTTGCTCTCCTCATATGAGAAGCCCATAAATAACACGATTTTTTAACTGAAAAATGTTTATTAATTGGAAACTTAATCCTCTTTGAAAAAAGAGAGAGAAAAATGAAATCTTAGTCAAGAAAAGCGGAATCCATAATACTCCGTAGGCTGCCCGCATGTCATTTGGAATGCAACAGCTCCGAGCCTCCGATGCATAGTTTGAAGAATTTTTTTTTTTGTTAAGTTAAATTACAAGTTTAGTCTCGATTTTGCTTCAAAAAAAAAAAAAAAAAAAAAAGTTTAGTCTCTATTTTTCGAATTTTATTAAATATGTATCTAAGCTTCAAAATTTTTTTAATAGCTTTTTGAACTTTCGATTTTAAATTTAATAAGTCCATAAATTTTTAATTTTGTATTTTTTAAGTCCTTCAACCTTTAATTTTATGTCTAATAGATCTTTGACTTATTCGACACTTTTCAAAATTCATGAACTTATTAGACACAAAATTGAAAGTTTAATATACAACTAGACACAAAATTCAATTATATATCTAATAGATTAATTAATTTTTTTTAAAATTAAATAAGTCAAGGATCTATTAAATATAAAATTGAAGTTTCGAAGATCTAATTGATATTTTTAAAGTTCAAGGACCTATTAGACACAAAATTGGAAGTTTAGGGACTAAAGTTGTAATTTAACTCTTTTTTAAGATAAAATATGAAAAGACAAAAAAAAAAAACTAACAACTTAGACATCGAAGGCAAAATAAAAAGAAGATGCGAAGAAGAAAAAGAAACTGATCCCACAACTCAAGACAAAAGTACAAAAGGCAACTAAACGAGACGAAGCAACTCAAACTACTAACAAATGCAAAGAACCACTCAGAAATTAAGACGAAGTTATGAAATTGAGGTACAAGATCGGACACAAATTTTTTTATCAAATCATATAAAGGAAATTGGAATTTAAGGTAATATATATGATATAAACTAAATTAAATAAAGAAAAGAAAAATGAGGAAAATGAGATGGAGAGAGAAGAGAGAAAGTGGAGTTTTCCATCTATTTTTTGTGCATTTTATTTTCCATTTAAGGCCTATATTTATAGGCAACTTGACGAAGTGGTACAATTAGACACCAAGCAACGGTGTATGTTGGACACATGGAAACCACACGGGCCATGGGAGGGATGAAACTTGGTGAATGGGGAAATGGGCATCTATTTTTACTAGGTTTATAATACTTCCCTTTAGATGCAAATTTTATATAAAATATATCTCGTTAAAACCTTACTAAGTAAAAATACAGTGCATCCCAATGTTGTGTACTAATTTATATAGTACACATTTACATGAGATCTCTGAGACGTTGCATCCCAATGCTACTATAATACATTCTCTCCCCCTCATACATATTTTATATAGTACTATAATACATTCTCTCCCCCTCATGGAGACATCACATGAGATCTCTCAGACGTTGTATCCCAATGCTGTGTACTAATTTTTCAAAGGTTGCAGTTGGTAATGCCTTTGTAAATAAATCTGTCAGATTATCCTTCGAACAAATTTGTTGTACAGTGATGTCATCATTTTCTTAAAGATCATGAGTGTAGAAAAGCTTTGGTGAGATATGTCTCGTTATATCTCTTTTGATATACCCTCATTTAATTTGGGTTATACAGGTTATATTGTCTTTATATAATATTGTTGGAGGATGTTTACTAGAAGACAAACCACATGTTTCACGAATGTGTTGAGTCATCGATCTTAGTCATACACATTCTCGACTTGCTTCGTGAATTGCAAGGATTTCGGCATGATTTGAAAAAGTTGTTGTTATTGTTTGTTTCACTGAACGCCATGGTATAGCGGTACCTCCATATGTGAATGATAACCTGTTTGAGATCTAGCTTTGTGTGGATCAGATAAATATCTAGAATCTGCATAACCAACTAGATCAAAATTGGATTGGTTAGAATAAAATAATCTCATATCAATCGTTCCTCGAAGATAACAAAGTACATGTTTAATTACATCCCAGTGTCTTTTTATGGGAGAATAACTATATCTTGCCAATAAATTTACTGAAAATGCAATATCTAGTCTTGTATTATTAGAAAGATACATAAGTGCACCAATTGCACTTAGATATGGTATTTCAAGACCAAGTAGTTTTTCATTATCATTTCGAGGTCGAAATATATCTTTCTTTACATCTAATGAACAAACTTTCATTGTCACGTATGTCTCTAAAACTCAATAAGTTTATTTTCGACTTGCTAGAGAACAAATCATTATTGATTGTAAATTTTGTTCCTCTAGGCAAGATAAAATTTGTTTTTCCAAAACCTTCAATCATGTTTGCAAAACCTGATATAGTATTGACCCTTGCTTCAAGAATTATCAATTTGGAAAAGTATTTTCTATTTTTGAGTATGGTGAGCGTTGTTGCACTATCTGCCAAGCATAAATCTTCATGATTCATCTTTGAGTCACTCAACATATGGAAATTGTTCATAACTCTTCATTTTAAACAAAAATAATTATAATAAGAGAAACATAACTCATAATATAAAAATTCAAAGTTAAAAGAACAGAAAAATAGAAAAAAACATTAGTTATATATTCTAAAAAACAAAAGAAGTATTTGTTATGTCATCAATTATGGTGATCTCTTCAGGAGATACAAATGAGTCTTCCACATCTCAATTTTCATGGATGGGTTGAATAAATCATTATCTTGATAAACAAGATTTGCTTCTACATTTTTCCTTGTTCCTTCAGGGTAGTTTAATAGAGATTAACAGAGTGTTTGGATGTACAACAGGTATGTGACTAATGTTTTGTCATTTCACTTTGGAAGCATTTATGTTCATCATCTCTTGAACTCTTATTTTGTGGAGGTTTTCTTTTATAATTTTCATTTCTTGTGGTTCTCTTTACTTTTCAAGGATTATAATGACCCCCACGATTGTTAAAATTCATAGCATTCACTTCATGGAATAGCGTTACTCCAGTTTGCCAAGATTTATGAGTCAGAATATTTTAAACCATCTTTTTCGATATTGCTACTGCATGAGCATATTCGAGATATAACCAATAATCTTTTCCATTATTGTTAAGAGATGTGAATTCTAATTTTGTAAGGTTTGTTCTAGTAATATTTCACAAAACAAATATTGTATTGATATTATAAATTTAATATATATCGAACATGTAAAATACCATTTAATATACTATAAAAAAATGGCATACCTGTAGGACCTACCTTTGACGGGAGAAATGGCAGAGCCTCGTGCTGATAACGTGTTATGAAATTGAGGGGCAAAACCGGGTACCAAAAACTTTACCAAATCATATAATAATAATAATAATAATAATAATAATAATACAAAGGAAATTAGAATTTAAGATAATATATATATAATCTAAACTAAATTAAATAAAGAAAAGAAAAATGAGGAAAATGAGATGAAGAGAGAAAAGAGAAACTAGAGTTTTCCATCTATTTTTTGTGCATTTTATTTTCCATTTAAGGCCTATATTTATAGGCAACTTGGCAAATATGAAGTGGTACAATTGAACATCAAGCAATGGTGTATGTCGGACACATGGAAGCTACATGAGCCATGGGAGGGATGACACTTGGTGAAGGAGAAAATGGGCATCTCTTTTTACTAGGTTTATAATAAACGAGATATTTTTTAGAGAGTTCATTTAAATTAAATAAAAAGTTAAATGCGTGTTCGTATATTATTTATGGGGGGATTTGACCCATGATTTTGAGTTTGGGTGGTTTTGGGTTCCAAACCCAAAACCATATTTGGTGGTTGTGGTGCAATCCTATGAGTTTTGTACCATGTTTTCCACTTCCATTTGTCGTTTTCCATTTTCGACGACCACTTCGACAACAACTCTAACGACTACTCCGATGACCCGACCAATTTCGATGACAACTCTGACGACCACCAACAACGACAACTCCGACGATTACACCAGTGACCCGACCAACTCCGACGACAACTTCGATAATCACACCGGTGATCGACCAATTCTGATGACAATTTCGACGACCACACGACGACTCGACTAACTCTAATGACAACACCGATGACCGCCCAATCATTTCAATAACGAAAACTTCGACTACCCGACCACTGCGACGATTACCTCCATCGATAACGGCGATGAAAACTCTATAGATTAATTTAACGATCGCCCCTGCAACTTGACCACCCCAACAACTTGATACTTTGATGCCCCAACCACAGCAACCCGACTAGTCCGAACCACCAACAACGACCATCTGATAACTATTTCGACTACTAAACAACCCATAACCATAGTTGAAATCCACTCCGACAACCTGAAAACCATAGTTGACGACCCCAAAAATTTGACCACCTAGCAACCACTGTCGATGACCACCTAGTGACCACTTCAACGACCTGACCACCCTATCAACCTGATCACCTCGATAACTACTTCCACGATCATCCCTACTTGACAACCCAACTACCCAAAACCATTGTTGACGACCATTGGTCACCCAACAATCCAACCATCATATTTACCACTCTAACAACGACTCCAGTGACTCGACCACCTAACAACTACTGCCATAACTACCAAACGACCACTTCGACGACATGACCACCTTGATGACCACTCCAACGATCCACAACGACCTAACAACTGTACAATCACCATCGACAACCACCGACAACCAACAACCTAACAACCCTGATAGCACACAAAATGTGTTATCTTCAGGCTTTGATTTTGCTAGTTTTGTGATAATTTCAGGGTCTTCATATGTTTAAATCATTGAATTTCAGGTTAAAGAGCAATACCATAGCAGATGGAGAGATAGTGATGTAAAAGGAGTCAAATTGAGGCTAATCAAACTAAAAATGACACCAAGTGGAAGGAGGAAGACCAAGCCAAGCATATTGACTCGAGCCCATGGCGTTGCAACGCCAACGCCCATCTTACAGATAATTGGCAAGGAGAAGTCATGGTGACGACGTTGCAACGCTGCTTAGTAGTGTCGCAACATCGGTTCGATAGGGCAAATCATGCGTTAGGGTAGTAGCATTGCAACGCCGCTGAATTTTTCCATATTTAATTTGCCGCCAAGGGCAAGACGTTGCAACGCCATGCCGATAGTATAAAAATGATCTTTTGGCTTCAATTTAAGCAACTTTTTGGAGAGGAACAAGACCATTGTCGAAAATTAAGTGTGAGTGGTTGTAAGGAGGCACTTGGAGAGTTCGAAGAAGAGATTGTTGAAGCTCGGGGTTCGTGATAGGTGTCAGGATCGAAGTCGTTCACGCCACGATAGTTCTTTCTTCATCCTTTGTACCTTGTTTTGTTGAACCATGGTTTTGTATTTAAGTTTAGTTGTTTTTATAGTGGACATGAGTAGCTAAATGTGTTATCTTAGGGATAGATATAGCTTTTTAATCATGCTATTTTATTGAGTAGACTGCTTTTGGTTTATTGTATTACTTTTATTTGTGCAATTGCATCCTTAATGCTTATACACTCTTGATCACGGTTAAATTTTATCCTTGCGAAAGGTAGTTTAGATTTGATCTCAATTGCATGACTGATAGTTACTTTGACATGAAAATGGTTAGGGTACTATTAGAAATCATATAAGAATTGAACCTAATGTCATATTTGATTTTTAAAAGCTAGACATAACTGCTGATTTTATTTTCATGCATGAGACTCACTTGCCTCGAGAGAGTCATTTGTTAGGTTAGTTTCTTGGTTTATAAAAATAGTGCAATTTTCCATTAGCATGACCTCAATTTTCCCTAAGATATTTGTCTCTCCTGATTGTTCTCAAATTTTCACTCTTTATTATTTTATTTTTCTTCACCTAAAATTTATTTTTTTCTAGATAAAATTGAGCGGTGATATTTGTAGGACTTAATTGAATTAAATAACTGAATCCCGTGGGCGATACTCGTACTCAAATTCACTATATTAAAATTTGACCCGTGCACTTGTGGTATTGCAAAATTTACGCAACAGACCCAACCACATAGTCAATTTTTTAAAAGGTTAAAATTAAACAAAAATTGTTACTAACAATTTTTTTTAATTCATTATATGTTTGAAATAGGATTCAAAATATTATACAAAATATAGTTTCTAATATTTTAATTTATAAAAATTGCATCTTATTGGATCATGTTTAGTCCAATTCATGTTAGAAAGGAGAATTCAAATTTTATAACTCATTTATCCTTGAAATATATTTTAAAATACAATGAACAATTTTATTTAAATTCCATAATTTCTCAAATAAACCTCCAATATTTTAATTTGTAAAATAGAGTTCTAAAAAGAGGCCCATGAATACGTTCTGAAATAGAGTTTTCTCTCATATCTTAGATAGACTTCTATTTTTTTTTTTCTTAATCTCTAAAATAGAGTTTCAAAAATAGGTTTTTGAATACTTTATAAAATAGAGTTTTAGTTTCTCTAATTTATTAAATAGACTTCAATTTTTTTTAATTTCTAAAATAATTTTCTAAATAATTTGTGAAAGAGAGTATTAATTATTTAAATTGTGTGTCTTTGCTAATATTATTTAATTTTACATTATAATGAATTAAGTGAATTAGATATTAATATACTTGTACAAACTGCACATCCATATTTAATCATTATTGAAATAGTTGATCCACATGATTGGTTAAAATATTGATATGCACTTCAACAAACAATTATCAAGTAAAAAAATTGATCTAGAAAAAAATCCTAAAAAAAACTATTATAAAACCTTGGATCTCAAACACATGAATTGCAGGGTTTAGTCCAACCCAACCTTAGATCTCAAACACATGTTTCAGCAAACCAATCCAACACAACCATGCATCCCAAACACAGGAATCAGAAACTCCAGGGTTTCTGATTCCAGCGAAGAAACCTTAAGATTCCAGAATCGCAGGGTTTCTGATTTTAAAACAGCGCACCAAACAATCCCTATAAATTTATTAATCTCAATTAACTCAAGATAGTTGAAACAATTAGCTATCAATATTTTTATTTATGGATTTTATGTTTGAATTTCTTATTTCACGTTATAGTCTACTACTCTATTATAAAAAAAAAAAATTACTCTCAATGTTAAGGTCATAGAATTAAGGATGATCTTAACATTTATAACATATATTTCAATTCTTAATTTTTTAAACGTAGTTCATTTTGACTAATAATTGTCATTGTTCTATCATCAATTATTTAACAAATAAATGACATGACTTTAAATATATGTATGAACCTATTGACTTAGACATATATTAAAACTACTATAACTTGTTTTAAATGGATAGTGAGTAAAAAAAATGGCTAGAATAACACAATAAAACCCAAAACAACATACTTTGTTATAATTTATTGAACTAAAACGTAAATAATCTTCCATTTATAAGTATTATGGAACTGTAAAGAAACATCTTAATTTAAAAACATATAAAGGGAAATACATTATAGAGATTACATTTTTATAACTCAAAATATGTTTTCATTATAAATATTATGATGTAAATGCCCATTTCCACATGCCCTTTAACACCCATGCTATGTGGCAAATTATCCTTAGCCATAGTGTCCTCCATGTGTCCATTTCTTTCCTATGCTTAGTGTCCAAATGTACCAACTCATCACTTGCCAAATTACCTATAAATAATGGCTTTTGGTGGAAGAATAAAATGCATCAATTGGTGAAATTTTCTCCAATCCTTTCCATTTTCTCCCACTTTCTTATTTTGGTCTTAATTTAATTTTGCCATAAATTTCCACTATCTTTAATATTATATTATATTATATATATTCCAATTTCTGTTTCTATTTCCAATTATTATTTTGTTTATATTATATATTATATTAGTATTTAAATATTGGTAAAATTATACCTGATTTTCATTCTATTTTCACAACACGTTATCAGCACGAACCTCTGCCGGTTTTTCACTAAAGGTAGGCCCTCCGGGTAAGTCATTTCTTTTTAATAATAAAATGTTATTTTGCATGTTTAATTAATTTCCTAATGTTATATAGTATTACTATGGCAAATCTTGCAAAATTAGAATTTGCGGCCCTGGATATTAATGAAAATAACTACTTGTCGTAGGTTCTTGATGCTGAGATCCATTTAGACTCCATGAATCTTGGAGAAACAATTAAAGAAGGAAATGATGCATCAAATCAAGAAAAAAGGAAAGTCATGATATTCCTTCGCCATCATCTTCACGAGGGATTGAAAATAGAGCATGTTACAATAAAAGACCCCTACATTCTATGGCAAGGCTTGAAAGAAAGATATGATCATAAAAAAACAACTATTCTTCCAAAAGCTCATTATGATTGGATGCACGTGAGGTTGCAGGACTTCAAATCAGTAAGTGAATATAATTGTGCACTATTCAAAATTAGTTCAAAATTAAAATTATGCGGAGAAAGAATTACTGATGTTGATATGTTAGAGAAGGCATTCTCCACTTTTCATGTCTCGAATATGCTCCTACAGCAGCAATATCGAGAGAAATGCTTTAAAAAATATTCAGAACTAATTTCATGTCTTCTCGTGGCTGAACAAAATAACGAGTTATTAATGAAAAATCATGAATCTCGACCAACTTGAGCAACACCATTCCCTGAAATGAATGCTGTGAATTTCAATAATCGTGGTCGAGGTCGTGGTCGTGGTCGAGGTCGAGACCGCGGTAGAGGAAGAAATACTTATTTTCGTGGTGGGCATTATAATTTTAAGAAACCCACACGAACTGATAATCATAAAGGCAAGACTTCAAAAGATAGGAGTTCAAAAGGTGATGAACATAAATGTTTCCGTCTTGGAATGACTGAGTCTCGTCACGTGCTGTAAATGCGTCAAAACACCTTGTTGATCTCTATCAAACTTTCCTGAAGGAAAAAGGAAAAGGGAAGAATGTGGAGGTGAATCTTGCCATTCAAGAAAATGATGTGTTTGATCCCTCCAATATGGTGCATCTTGATGTGGCTGATTATTTTGAATCTCCTAGAGAGAAAATTGATGCAATCAAACAAGTAGAGAATGTTTTGTATGAAGATGTATAATTAAGTACTGTTTGTAATTATAATATGTTTTTCTTGTTTTTGTATATATATTTAGGACTTTTTGTAATCGTTTTTTTTTTCTTATCAATGAAGAAATATGGACAATTTCAATATGTTGAGTAACTTGAAAATGAGCAATGAGTATTTATATGCCGCGATCACAAGAACTCACGCACACAATACTCATAAACAAAAAATATTTTTCTAAATTGACAATGCTAGAAGCAAAAATCAATACTATACAAAATTTTCAATTAATAATGTTTTGTTTTCTAGCAAATCAAAAAGAAATTTATTGAGTTTCAAAGATATACGTAATAATGGTTATCATGTTGAAACTGATCGTATATTGGAAACACTGCCAGCTTTTTCTTCTGGATTATATTATACTCATATACGAGTAATCGAAAGTTATGCAACAATGAACTAGAAGTTCATGAATCCAGAAATATTCAGTGTTTGGCATGATCGACTGGGTCATCTAGGATCGATAATGATGAGAAAAATTATTGAGAATTCACATGGACATCCTTTAAAGAACCAAAAGATTCTTCAATCCAATGAGTTGTCAAGTGATGCTTGCTCTCTAGGAAAATTAATTATTAGACCATCATCAGCTAAAGTGGGCATTGAAGTACCTGCATTTTTAGATCGAATTCAAGGTGATATTTGTGGACCTATTAACCCACCAAGTGGTCCATTTAGATATTATATGGTATTAATTGACGCATCCAGCAGATGGTCACATGTATGCTTATTATCAAGTCAAAATCTTGCATTTGCAAAATTACTTGCTCAAATAATTAAGTTAAGAGCACAATTTCCTGATTATACAATTAAGACAATTCGACTTGATAATGTTGGTGAATTTACATCCCAAACTTTTAATAATTATTGTATATCAATTGGGATAAGTGTTGAACATCCTGTAGCTCATGTTCATACACAAAATGGTCTAGCAGAATCATTTATAAAACGTCTGGAATTAATTGCAAGACCATTGCTTATGAGAGCTAAACTTCCTACATCGGTCTGGGGTCATGATATTTTGCACGCTGCATCATTATTACGTATTAGGCCAGTAGCCTACAATAAATATTCCCCCATGCAATTAGCTTATGGCCAACAGCCAAATGTATCCCATTTGAGAATTTTTGGATGTGCAGTATATGTTCTAATTGCTCCACCACAACGTACTAAGATGGGTCCTCAAAGGAGGTTAGGAATATATGTCGAATATGATTCCCCATCAATTATTAAATATCTTGAACCCCTGACGGGTGATGTATTTACTGCACGATTTGTTGATTGTCATTTTAATGAAATAAATTTTTCAACATTAGGGGGAGGAATTAAGAAGTTGGAAAAAGAAATTACATGGAATGCATCATTATTATCTCATTTAGATTCTCATATAGATCAATGTGAACTTGAAGTTCAAAAGATAATTCATTTGCAAAATATAGCAAATCAATTACCAGATGCATTCACAGATGCTAAAAGGGTGACTAAATCATATATACTAGCAACAAATGCTCCATAAAAAATTTATATCCCAAAGAAACAAGTTGTCAACAATGAGTCTGGAGCACGCCAGAAGCGTGGTAGACCTATGGGTTCCAAAGATAAAAATCCTCGGAAAAGAAAAGTAGTTGAGAATCAAAATGATTCGATAAAAGGTATGGATGTTCCAGAAGAAATCCAAGATACAACTACTCAAAAGAGTATTGATGAAAATCAAACGCTTGAGGATAATAATGAAATTTCTATAAATTATGTTACAACAGGAAAGAGATGGAACCGAAATAATATCATTGTTGACAACATTTTTGCTTATAATGTTGCTCACGATATTATTCATGAAAGTGACGATTTTGATCCAAAATCTATCGAAGAATGTCAACGTAGAAAGGATTGGCCAAAGTGGAAAGAAGCAATCCAAGCAGAGTTGAACTCACTTTCAAAACGTGAGGTTTTTGGACCAGTAGTCCTAACACCAGAAGGTGTCAAACCCGTGGGATACAAATGGGTATTTGTAAAGAAAAGAAATGAAAAGAATGAAGTCACAAGATATAAAGCGAGACTTGTTGCACAAGGATTCTCGCAAATGCTTGGTATAGATTATGAGGAGACATATTTTCCTATGGTGGATGCAATAACGTTAAGATATTTGATTGGGCTGACTGTATATGAAAAACTTGATATGCATCTAATGGATGTAGTCACGACGTATTTATATGGATATCTGGATAATGACATTTATATGAAAATCCCGGAAAGATTTAAAATACCAGAAACATATGAATCAAGTTCTCAGAAATTGTATTCAATAAAGTTACAGATATCATTATATGGATTAAAACAATCAGGACGAATGTGGTATAATCGCCTGAGTGAATATCTGTTGAAAGAAGGATATCAAAATAATCCAATATGTCCGTGTGATTTTATAAAGAAATCTCAGTCAGGATTTTCTATTATAACTGTATATGTTGATGACTTAAATATAATTGGAACTCCTAAAGAGTTATCCAAGGCAATAGAATATCTTAAGAAAGAATTCGAGATGAAAGATCTTGGAAAAACAAAATTTTGTCTTGGTTTGCAAATTGAACATTTAGCAGATAGGATATTTGTTCATCAATCAACTTATATAGAGAAAATCTTAAAAAGATTTTATATGGATAAAGCACATCCATTGAACATTCCAATGGAGGTTCGTTCACTGGATGTAAAGAAATATATATTTCGACCTCGAGATGACAATGAAGAACTACTTGGTCCTGAAGTACCATATCTTAGTGCAATTGGAGCACTTATGTATCTAGCTAATAACACAAGACCAAATATTGCATTTTCAGTAAATTTATTAGCTAGATATAGTTCATGTCCTACAAAAAGACATTGGAACGGAGTTAAGCATGTACTCCGATCTCTTCGAGGGACGATTGATATGGGTTTATTTTATTCTAACAAATTCAGTTTTGATCTAGTGGGTTATGCAGATTACGTTATCTATCCGATCCACACAAAGCTAGATCTCGATGCGGGTTATCTATTTACATGTGGAGGAGTTGTTATATCATGGCGATCGATGAAAACAGGACCATCGCGACCACTTCTTTCGAATCATGCTTTGAAATCCTCACAATTCACGAGGCAAGTCGAGAATGTGTATGGCTAAGATCAATGACACAACACATTTGTGAGACATGTGGCTTGTCTTCGAGCAAACCCTTCCAACAATATTATACGAAGACAACACAAAGCATGTATAGCTTTCCGAGTCAAAGGAGGATATATTAAAGGAGATAGAATCAAACATATCTCTCCAAAAGCTTTTCTACACTCATGACCTTGAAGAAAATGACGACATCTCAAGATCTGCCAGATTTGTTCGAAGGATAACTTAGCGATACATATTTACAAAGGCATTACCAACTACAACATTTGAGAAATTGGTTCACACGATGATTGGAATCACGAGACTCGGAGATCTCAGTGATGTATCGTCATGAGAGGGAGTAAATGTATTATATAAAATATGTACTCTTTTTCCTTCACTAGGGTTTTTATCCCATAGGGTTTTTTCCTAGTAAGGTTTTAACGAGACATATTTTATATAAATGGGTATTTAAGGGGGAGTATTATAAATATTATGATGTAAATGCCCATTTCCACATGCCCTTTAACATCCATGCCATGTGGCAAATTATCCTTAGCCATAGTGTCCTTCATGTGTCCATTTCTTTCCTATGCTTAGTGTCCAAATGTACCAACTCATCACTTGTCAAATTGCCTATAAATAGTAGTTTTTGGTGGAAGAATAAAATGCATCAATTGGTGAAATTTTCTCCAATCCTTTCCATTTTCTCCCACTTTCTTATTTTAGTCTTAATTTAATTTTTCCATAAATTTCCACTATCTTTAATATTATATTATATTATATATATTCCAATTTCTATTTCCATTTCCAATTATTATTATTATTATTATTATTTTGTTTATATTATATATTATATTAGTATTTAAATATTGATAAAATTATACCCAGTTTTCATTCTATTTTCACAACAATTTTGAATTATTTTTAATTTTGTATCAAGACGCATTTCTATTTTTTAAAAATTAAACTTAAATTTGGTTTAGGATGGCTATATAATCTTTAATTTTTTAATTATTAATAAAAATATGATTCATCTTACAAAAGAATAAATGAATCTTCAATTAAAAGTGGGGGAATAAATGATTCAATGAATATAATTAGTGTCCAAATAAAATCTTAATCATCAATGCCACACAAAGCATTGAGAGTGATATCTTGGACCCATTTTATAATTGTGTGCTCACATGAATTAACCTCTCCAATCAATTCAACCTACCTTTAATCAATATATATACTTTTGTCCCAATATGCATGGATAACTACTCCTTTTGGCCTCACCATTTCAATACTTTAATTTTAATTTCTTTAAGTTAATATTTATTCTCCCCTCAAGATCATGCCTGACCATTCAACCACCTATTTATTTATTCTCGTAATAAGTTTATTTGTTTTTTTTTTTTTTTTCAAAATAGGTCGTCTCTTTCCAACTTTATTATTGCACAACGACACAATTTCATGTGTCGTTCTCATATCTTCTGGTGTATTTATCTATGTTATAGTCTATCTAAAATACTATTAGACATCAAACTTTAAAGTAATTAATTAATATATGTTCAGTATGTACCAATTATGTACCAATTAAACCAATTGATTGACTTGATTGAGTAGCTTTTGTGTTCTAGTTCGAGTGGCCTCATTGAATTGGAACTCATCTGTTGATACTGAAGAGCTCGGTTACTAATAAAATGAACTAAATTCTCAAAGGCATACTTGAAACTGAGGTCTATCGTGGTTCGGTTGCTTGCCCTGGCGTCCTTCAGTGGTGAAGAGGGATATGTAAGGGCATGAAAATTATTGAATTCATATCTAACGGTTATTATGAGGCAACCACATTGTGGCGGCCTCATTGAATAATTTGTCGGTGAAGAGAGATGTGGCATGTAAACATACTTTCATCGCGTAGGATCCACTTGAGAATTGAGATAGGATATAGGTTAGATCAGTAAATGGAGAACTTCTAACCTCTCAATTTCGTAAGTAACTCCTTCATCAATTCTAAAACCGTTCGCCATAGAAAGAACAAGATATAGACTCTCTTTTTGTATTTTCTTTTTTAAATAAGAAAACCAAAATCAAGAAATCAATTTAATTGGAGGTTCTTCGGCAACACGCCAATTTATTTATTACTTTAATCTCTTATTTTATTTTTCTAGGATAGAAGTGTGCATCTTTTAGAAGGAATAGTCTCTGCCTTTTATAGGGATCAACCATCGTCAAGATTACGATCCATATCTGGTGGGTAGCGGATCATGTGCTAGCATGGTTCATACATTCAGGACGACTGTGTAGCCTCGCATTGTCCAGAGACTTTCTATGACTAGAGTAGAGGAGCGATACATGAGAACTAACAGCACATTGAAATGAAAGAGATTTTGATGTTATGCAAGTAACTCTAAAATTAAGCGTGTTTGACTTAGAGTAATACTATGATAAGTGACCTTTTAAAAAATTTTCTTGAAAGCATGTAAGTGAGAATAAAGTATGTTGAAATGACCTACATATGTATTTTGTGGAGATAGTCTCTACACTTTCAAAAATAGTCCAAAACAAGTAGCTAGATAGCGTGACCAAATACATTTTCTTCGACGATTAAGTCATATGTGGCAGGCCTTGATTCATTCCACAACATATATATATATATATGATAGTATCATTATATTTGTTGAAGGGGGTTTTTAAGTTATAATGAAACAATTAAATAATAAGCTAATTAATTTTTCATTATAACATTTTTCAGATGGTTGGTATCAAGTATATAATACTAGGGTGGGAAAAACTTGCGATAACTTTTTTTATGATTATCTTATTTTGGGATTTTGAAGGGGTCAAATATTGTTGGCTAAAAATATGCCAAAACAATCAGATAATGAATTGATCCTTTATTTGAAAAGTTAGTGGTTCAGTTGAAGAAGACAAGAGTTGTTAGTCAACCAAATAGAATTAATGAAACCTATATATATCGATGTCACGCGCGCAATTAAATAATGAAGGGATGTGTTGCTATCAATCTTTTTTTTTTTAAAACAGTGTTGCTATCAATCTTAATGAGTTCGAATGTGTGTGTATTTTGTGATGCAAACTCTCAGCTCTAGATTTTAATGGACAAGATATAATTATTGTTGTTGGACTAATAACAATACATACCTATCTACGAGTTAATGAAATATCTTATTGCTTTTTTCATGAGGTACATTTTTAGTGGTTCAAATGTTTAAGTTAGTTCTGATTTACTTATCTATTAAATACAATGAAAATTACCAGGAAAGTTGTTTTCTTAGGTTTTCCATTTGACAAGGATGATTATATACAACCTAATAATGGGTTAAATCTAACGTACGACCTGACTCAAATTAAGTACAAAATAAATACATAAAATATATCCTAATTAAGAATATAAATAATAAATATTTTCTAATACGCCCCTCAAGTTGGAGCATGGGGATAGTAAATGCCCAACTTGAGAAGAAGATAAAGAAATCGTTGTCTCCCTAAGGCCTTCGTAAAGATATCTGCAAGTTGCTCGTTGATAGAAACATGATGTGTAGCAATAGTGCCATCTTGAACAACATCACGTACATAATGAAAGTCCACCTCAATGTGTTTCATGCGTTCATGAAAAACTGGATTTCGAGCAATATGTAATGTAGCCTGACTATCACAAAATAAATTTATGGCACATGGATGATTCACCCCAAGACTCCCAAGTAATACTTTAAGTCACTTAAGTTCAGATGTAATAGAAGCTATGGAGCGATACTTAGCCTCTGCTGACGAACGAGACATTGTTTGTTGCTTCTTAATTTTCCAAGAGACATGAGAACCACCAAGAAAAACAAGCCAACCAGTGAGAGAGCAGCGAGTTAGGGGGCAACTCGCCCAATCTGAATCACACCAGCATGATAGGAGAGATCACAACTAGAGCAAAGAAGGATTCCTTGACCCGGACAACTTTTCAAATAATGAGTCGTACGAACTGCAAGATCTCAATGTTCTTGTCGTGGCACCTGCATAAATTGAGTCAAAATATGCACTACATAAGCTAAGTCAGGTCATGTAAATGAAAATATATTAGACGTCCTACTAGACGTTGATATCGTTCAGGGTCTTTCAGCAAAGTATCAGTAGCCAGTGCTAGGTGATAGTTTTGCTCAATTGGAAATCCTGCAGGTTTAGCTCCTAAAAGCCCCATTTCTAAAATGATGTCAAGAGTGTACTTTCGTTGACAAAGAAAAATACCCTCTCAATGCCGAGCAACCTCAATGCCATGAAAATATTTCAGAGTACCTAAATCCTTCATGTGAAAACATTCACCCAAATATTTCTTAAATGAAGCAACAACTAAAGAGTTATTACCAGAAATAATCAGATCATCAATGTATACTAGGACATTCAACAAAACTTGTCCCTGATGCAATGTAAAAAACGAGTAATCTGAATATGACTGGATAAAACTAAATTTTTTTAAAGATGTCGTCAATTTAGCAAACCAATACCTCGGAGCTTGACGCAAACCATACAAAATTTCTTGAGGCGACACACCATACTTGGTGCGCTGCCAGTATTAAAGTCAGGTGACAATTTCATGTACATTTCCTCATCAAGATCACCATGGAGGAAAACATTGTGAACATCCATCTAATGTAATTCTCAATCCTTTGAAGCTACAACTGCGAAGAAAGCTCGTACAGTTACCATTTTTGCCACTGGAGCAAATGTCTCAGTATAGTCAATACCCTCAACCTAGTGATAGCAAAAAATTACAAGGCAAGCCTTGAGTTGTTCGATCCCTCCACCTGCGTGATATTTGATTTTATACACTCATTTGCATCCTAGGGCTTCCTTGCCTAGGGGCAAGACTTCCATGACCCAAGTCTGGTTAGCTTCCAAGCATCTATTTCCTTCTGCATAGCTTCTCTCCAACCAACATCTTTCATAGCTTCATCAAAGTTACGAGGTTCATACCCTGCAGTTACTGCTGTAAGAAATGTGTGATGTCTCACAAAAAAATTATCATAGTTCACAAAATGTGTTATAGAGTGAGGAGTACCTGATGGATTTGTGATGGACAATGAAATTGAGGATGAACTCTCTTTCCGTGTAGATTGAATAACAAAATCACGGAGAAGTATCGATGGGTGTTTCATTCGAAAACTTTTACCCATGCTAACCATATCATCTAATGATTCGTTTTCATTCTGTTGCACTGCTGGTGGAATAATAGTTGTAATTGTATGATCAGATGATTCATCCAAGACATTATCAGACCACTCATTAGTATCAACTAGACCAGTAGGTTCTGGAACTTCATTTATAGGGACAACATTGTCAAAACGCACTACTTCCTCAAATATATTATCCAAATCATCCACAATGGGATTAACATTCACTAGATTTTCATCAGAATACACAGGAGTATTAGTTTCAGCAAATGGAAATTCATTCTCGTGAAATTTGACATCACGAGATACAAATATCTCTCCAGTTTCGAGATCATATAGTTTCCACCATTTCTTACCATGTGGATATCCAACAAACACACATTTTCGATTACGTGGAGCAAATTTATTCCTTTTTGCTTGTTGATTATGAGTAAAACACAGACATCCAAAGACACGTAGCACATCAAAATTTGGGGCAGTACAAAATAAGATTTAAAAAGGTGTCTTAATTTGCAATAAACTTGATGGAGTACGATTAATCAAATAAATTGCACCCAAGATACATTCTCCCTAAAAAGTAATTAGAAGATTTCCTTGAAACATTAAAGCACGAACAACATTAAGTATGTGTTAATGCTTGCGTTCTACTCTTCTATTCTGTTGTGGAGTTCCAACACATAAAGTTTGAAACAGAATGTCAAATTTGGCAAAGTAATCAAACATGCGTTTAAATTCAGTTGTTTCATTATCACTCCTCACTATTTTAACAAATGTTTCAAATTCGCATTCAACCATAGAAAGAAATGAGTGAAATGCAGTAAAAACTTCAGTTTTACTACCCAACAAATAAACCCAAACAGCTCATGAAAAATCATCCACTATTGTCAAAAAATAATATGCACCGCAAGAAGATGGTGTATTGGTATTTGCACCCTACAAATCACAATGGATAAGTTCAAAAATACGACTTGTCTTGCTATCACTAACATGAAAACTATCATGAGTTTGTTTAGCCTTAGGACACGTGACACAAGCATGATTTAGTTTCTTTCTGGCAGAACTAGAACGAATTGCAGGTACTAACTTTACCACTTTATCCGATGAATGCCCTAGTCTTCTATGCCACAACTCAAAGATAGACAAATCTTGAATCTTTACTAAATGCACTGTAGAAGTTTCTCGAAAATAATATAGTCCATCCTTTCGTTCACTGGCGCCAATCAGGCTCCCCGAATGTTGGTCTTGTATAGCACATAAGGAAGTAGTGAAACGAACAAACCAATTAGCATCATCAATTAATTGTGATACTGAAAATCAAGTTGCATTGTAAAGAAGGTATAAATAAAACATTTTCAAGAACAAAACCACCTGCATGTACAACTCGCCCTTCCATTGTGGTAGTTGTTTTATTCCCATTAGGTAAGCTGACTGAACTCGAAATAATAGTACATGCTTGGGTTAAATAATTCAGATTTCCAGTCACATGGCGAGTTGCTCCAGTATCGATAATCCAAGAAGAAGGAGATATACACTTATCCATCATATTATCTTGCTGATTTTTGTTTATGATATTCAGCAAAAGTTGAACCTGTTTAGGCTGATCATTTGCAAATTTTTAAGATACATCACAGGTACATTGTCTACAATCTTAAGTATGTAATGGTTTAAGGCGAGCAAGATCATCAAATAGTCCCATCAATTTGGTGTAATAATCGTCAATAGTCATAGATTTTGTTTGCTTACAGTTCATAATAGTCGACCGTAGTTGTTGGAGACGTGGACCATTAGCAATACAAAAACGCTTCTCAAGATAATCCCAAAGTTTCTTAGCTTCATCGTGGTAAGGAATCGATGTTGCAATCCTCGAGTCAATACTCTGCATGATCCATGAAACAAGCATGGAATTTACAGTGTCCCAGTCAAGCATCTTCTTTTTGTCTTTTTGCTTGGAGATCGTCCCATCTACAAACACAAATTTTCTACGAGCCTTCAACGAGAGTGTCATTGCCCTTGACCATGCAATATAATTGTCCGATGTCAAAACGACATGGCAAATTAGATTCCCTGGTTGGTCACTAGAACCAAGATAGTAAGGAGAAAAATGATCGATATTTTCTCCATTTTCACCATCTGTCATTTATGTTGAATGTTTTAATAATCTAGCGACTCTGTCTATGTCCAATTTCGACAACAATAGCTTTAAACGACAGCGCTAAAATCAACCATAAAAAAAACCCAAAGATAATAAATAATAATAATGAAATCAAAGTGGAGATGTGGTTTGCGGCTTGGATAGTTTCAATGGATTTTAACTTATATGTGATACCATCTGGATGTCAATCCACCGAAAGAAGAAAAATAATATTAATAATAATAAAACTAATTGAAACCCAAAGTTTGATTTTGCACAGAGACTGAATGTTGAGATTCCTTCTACAACTAAGACTCCGGAGGATAGAGAGATCGTTCGTTTTTTTTAATTTGTCGTTGTAGAATCGTTGGTGGCTAGGTAATTTCAATGACTAGGGCTAGTATGCTCTGATGCCATGCTAGGAAAGCAGTTTCCTTAGGTTTTTCATTTGACTTAAGGATGAATATATACAACCTAATAAATATACTTATCAAAAATATAGAAAATATATATTAACATACAACCCGACCCCAATTAAGTACAACATAAATACAGAAAATATATCGCAATTAAGAATATAAATAATAAATATTTCCTAATAAAAATATACTTTATCAAAAAGTCCGTAAGATATCTTGCTTTTTAACATGGTATATTTTTAGTGGCTAAAAAAATTTAGTAGGATCCACGCGCTATTAAAGATAATGAAAGTTGACCCATCTAGGCAAGTATTGTTCATTGGCTAATTGTATAAACCTTATGAGGTCAATCTAAACATAAGTCAAGTCGTTAAGGCAGTGTACCATTAAGATTAGAGATTTGAATTCTCATTTTATATGTAAGTGGTTAACTCAAAAATAAATAAATAAGGTCATATTTGATAACCCTTGTGTTTTTGGTTTTTGGTTTTTTTGTTTTTGAAAATTGTATTTGTTTTCTCACAATTTCTCTACAATGATTTTCATTTTCTCTACCATGGTTTCTATCTTTCTTAAGGAAAGATTTGAGTTTCTAGCCAAATTTTAAAAATAAAAACAAGTTTTTGAAAACTACTTTTTTGAAAACATATATAAAAATTATATAAGAAAACATGGAAATTTATGGATGGAAGTAGGATTTATCGGCTTAATTTTCAAAAACAAAAACAAAAACAAAAAAAAAACAAGATCTCGTTTGATAACTATTTGGTTTTTTATTTTTGGTTTCTAAAAATTATGCTTGTTTTCCGCAATTTTTCTTCATCTTCTCTATAATGGTTTTCATCTCTTGAGGTATCATTTCAGTTTCCAACAAATTTTAAAAACAAAAATTAGTTTTTAAAAACTATTTTTTTAGTTTTCAAAACTTAGTTTGGTTTTTGAAAATATAGATACAAAGTAGATAAGAAAACATAGAAATCTATTGATAAAAGTAGTATTTTTAAACTTAATTTTCAAAAACTAAAAACTAAAGTCCCGTTTGATAACCATTTTGTTTTTCGTTTTTAGTTTTTGAAAGTTAAGCTTATTTTCACCTAATTTCTCTACAATGAAGATCAACTCCCTTAAGTAAACATTTGAACTCTTAGCCAAATTTTAAAAACAAATTCAAGTTTTTGAAAGCTATTTTTTTTAGTTTAAAAAAATTGGTTTAGTTTTTTAAAACATAGGTATAAAATAGATAAAAACACATATAAACTCATTGGTAGAAATAGTATTTTTAGGTTTAAATTTCAAAAACTAAAAATAAAAAACAAAATAGTTATTAAACGGGGCCTAAATGATTATCAAACATAACTTAAATAAATAAATAAATAGATATAAGCGTTCTATAAACTTGTATGTATATGCATGCATGTGTTTATAAAATTCTTTCATATGTATGTATTTGAATGCATTAACGAAGGAGGTTTTATGTTTATAAAATTCTTTTGTATTATTTACCATATAAAATAGAAGATATTTTGTGTAAAAGGGGATGATTCCAAATTTTCACTCCGCAATTATTAAATTAAAAATATATATATATGGTAGTACGATGAATATTCCACACCCATGGAAAAAAATTTACTACGTGTGATAATCTCACTATTGTCATCATTATCATTGTTATTTTTGCTAACAATGATTTCAAGTAAGACTAAGACGACCCATGTCATGATGAAAGTTTGCCTTTTTTAATTTAGAAATTATGTTTGATAGTGAATTTATTTTAACTATATAAATTTAAAAATGAAAATCTTTCTTTTACCTCTTAAATTTATAATCAAGGAAACAAACATACATCTTTTTTATTTTTATATTTGTTAAATCTTCCGAGACAGACAAAATAAGATGAACTTCTTTAACAAAAATACCAACTTCCAACAAGTCCTGTGTCAACCTAGTTTAGTACATCTCTTCAGGAAACTCTACGAATTAGTAACTTTGGCATCTTTTTCAAGAAATTTTTTAGTCGAGAAATAGCTCTTTTCAGCGGAGGTTTTATCTCTCATTCTCGAGAGGGACTGATGTTTGGTGTTAGTGTTGACTATCTTTGAGGCTTTGTTTCAGGAAAAAAAAATTAAAAAAAAAATCTTTCGAGAATGAACTAACTCTTTTTAGTAATTATTAAAAAGTATAAAGTAATCTAGTAGTGGTGTTTATAGGCTTAATTTTCAAAAAAAAAACGAAATTGTTATCAAACGGGATCTTAGTTTTTCATTTTTTATTTTTGATAATTGTGTTTGTTTTCTCACAATTTCTCTATGCAATGGTTTTCATCTTTTTTGAGAAAACTTCTGAGTTTTTAGCCAAACTTTAAAATTTTAAAAACTACACCCCGTTTGATAACCATTTAGACTTTGTTGGCAACCATTTGCTTTTTAGTTTTGGATTTTTTAAAATTAAGCATATACAACTCACATCTATGGATTTCCATGTTTTCTTATTTACTTTTTACATTTTTTTTTGGAATAGTATTTACTTTTTACATATATTTTCAAAAAAGAAACAAGCTAAATTTCAAAAACAAAAATGATTAGTTTTGAGAAACCAAGGAAAAACAAGTTTTTTTTTTCCGTTTTCAAAATTTGACCTAGCTTTTTAAAACATATGTAAAAAATAATAACAAAATGAGGAAATCCAGGGGTGCAAGTAGTATTTATAGGCTTATATAATTTTTGAAAACCAAAGGGTTATCAAACGGGGTCTTAGTTTTTTGTTTTTGAAAATTAAGCATATAAATATTATTTCTACCCATGAATTTTCATATTTTCCTATCTACTTTTTATATATGTTTTCAAAAAACAAACTAAATTTTGAAAACTAAAAAAAATAGTTTTCAAAGAAACTTGCTTTTGTTTTTTTGAATTTAGCTAGAAACTCAAATGTTTTCTTAAGAAAAATGAAAATTTTTGTAGAGAAAATTAAAACAATTATAGAGAAATTATGAAAAAACAACCACAATCTTCAAAAACTAAAAATCAAATAGTTATCAAACGGAGCCTAGTTTTTTATTTTTACTTTTTGAAAATTAAGCTATAAATAATCTTGATGCAAGTATGTTCGTAGGGTAGTGCTAAAATCCCAACACAAAATAAAAATGGTTTTCCTATTTTGTTATCTACTTTTTAAATATTTTTTCAAAAACCAAGTCAAATTTTGAAAACTAGAAAAGTAGTTTACAAAAACTATTTTTAGTTTTTGGAATTTGGCTAAGAGTTATAAATTTTTTTAATAAAGATAAAATTCATTATAGAAAAACGATGAGAAAACAAGTACACTTTTATAAACTAAGGGCATGTTTGGGGCGCAGGTTATAATAACGTGTGTTATTATAACTTGTAAAATACTCTGCATCCCAAATACAAATTATTATAACCTCAAACTATACTACTTTGTATTGAAAATAATATTATATGATTGCACATATTATAATAACTCACAGACTATTATAACCTGCTAGTATTATAACTCACTCAACACCTCAAACAACCCCTAAAAATTAAAAAAATTAAATTGTTATCAAATATGTTAAAAAGTTTTAAATCTCTATTGTCCTTATGTGTTAAAAAGTTTTAAATCTCTATTGTCCTTTTTCATTGATGACTCGTCCATAATTTAACATGAGAAAATTTCAATGTAAAAAGAATCCCACTTCGTTGATTAAGAGTGTTTGCCTTTTTTATTCCAAAACATTACATTTGAAAATGTTGTTGATTTAACGTAATTGGTAATGAGTTCATAGTTGGAACCAAAAAAAAAAAGGAGATCCAATCATAGTTTGTGGTCACAGATGAAATCCGAGAAAAATGGATAAGTGTACGGAAGACAACCTGGCTACAAGTTCATATATTTAAATATTAAATTTAATTTTTGTTATATTTAATATAAGTTCATATATTTAAATATTAAATATAATTTTTGTTATATTTAATATTTAAATTAATATGCAAATCTTTGGCTCAATTAAGATTCTTTATTCAACTAAAATTAGGACTATATTAAATATTAAATATAATTTTTGTTATATTTGATATTTAAATTAAAATGCAAATCTTTTGGCTCAATTAAAATTCTCTATTCAATTAAAATTAGGATTATATTTCTTTTTCTTTTATCATTAAATTGATTAAAAATTTTTGGATACTGTTGGTTTAGTTCTATCACTCTATCACTACGTCCACACCTTTACACCGACTGCTATTCAATCAACATAGGGAGTTGTTGTTACAATATTAAATACGTAAATTTATGTGATTTTTTCTCCATGATGTCAATTTAAGGGATTTTATTCATTTTGGAATTTTAAAAAAATTTAAAGATAAACAAACAAAAAAATAGATTTAGTCTTTTTGGCAACCTCATATAAAAAAAAAAATTTAAAAGGGTTAAATTATAAGTTTTGTCCCTAAACTTTAAAATTTGTGTCTCTAAACTTTAAAAAGTATCTAATAGGTCCTCAGAATTTCAATTTTGTGTCTAATAGGTCCCTAAACTTTAAAAAATATTTAATAGGTCCTCAAGTATTTAATTTTATATCTAATAGGTCTTTGATACATTCAATAAATTAATGAATCTATTAGATATAAAATTAAATTTTGTGTCTAAAAGTATATTAAACTTTCAATTTCATGTCTATTAGGTTCATGAATTTTTAAAAATATCGAATAGGTCAAGGATCTATTAGACACAAAATTGAAAGTTGAATAACCAAAATCGAAAATTTAGATACTTATTAAACACTTTTTAAAATTCAGGGACTTATTAGATACAAAATCGAAAGTTCATGAACCTGTTAGAATTTTTTTAAAATTCAGGAACTTATCTGATACAAACATGAAAGTTTAGGGACTACACTTATAATTTAACCCTTTTAAAAACAAAGGGAGATTTTCTTTTTCTTTTTTTATTTGTTATGGAAGACCACATTTTAAATTGTTGTTTGATGGTAAATCACATTTTTGACGAAAAAAGAGAAAGGAAAGGAAAGATAGCATGCTGCACCTTTTTCTCATAAAATAAGAATTCAAAGCCATTGAGAAAAGAGGCGGATGTCTTATCACTTGATCTCTCCACAGGTCAATAATTGAATTTTAAAAAAATTAATCGGTCCCCCGTTTGATAACGTTCAACGCTCTTTGTTTTATTTAACATTTCGTGTTTTAACATGTTTCTTTGCTTCTCATTTTTTCAAATAAGTAGTTCGAAAAATAAGCGTATATTTGAATTATCTGATAACTAATCTGCATTTTGTTTTGTCTTTTCAGATTTATTAAGTTTAATATGCATCTGGTTGATGTGTTTTCAAAAAGTGTTTATGGATTCTGTAATTCAAACCATGAAAGTTTTAAAAACAACATTTTTATGTTTTTTTATTGCATCCAGATTATGATTTTGAATTTGAAAATTTAAAATACACCATTCTATTAAAAAGATAAAAACTTTAATATATATAATATTTCATGTTATAAACTCAATTTTATTTTTTAAATTAAAATAGGTATAATATAATATATTATAAATTATATGATATTGTAAAATAATAATTATACAAATTTAAACAAAAAAAAATGTTCGTAAATTAATTAATAATAGTTTATATTCAACATAATATTAGTTTTACAATTACAATAGTTTCATAGTCTGTAAATATATTATAGAATATATTTTGAATAATTGTTTAAATTAGAATCCAATTTTGAAATATACTATCAAACACATATCTAAAAACATGAAATACAACTATATTTTTTATTGAACCTCTTATTTTCAAAATTATATTTTTAAATTGTCTATTAAACAAACCCTAAGTTATTTCTTAAACATAACTTTTTTTTTATTTAATTTCAACAATTATAGGGATAGGGAGGATTGAACATCGATCTTTTGAGATGGTAATTGATGTTTCATCCAATGAGCTATATTAAGATGGGTGAGTATAACTCATTTATTTAAAGAATTAATTAGTTACCTTCTTTATAAGTTAGAGGTCCAAATCTCACGTCACACATTTTAGTATTATATTTAAAGTTATATTTTCAAGTTAGTTCCTAAAATCTGATAAGTTCTTTTTAAGAAGTGTTTAGTAATCTTCTAAACTTTAAAAAGTACATATTAGATTAAAAAGAATTGAAATACGGTAACTTATTAAACATAAAATTGAAAGTGGACAAATTTATTAAACATAAACCATTTTTAAAATCTAAGAATCTATCAACACAAAATAAATAAATAAATAAAATAAAATAAACCATCTACTAAATATTTTCGCCTAATAGACACATCGTAGAAAAAAGGCCAATTTATTATTTCTACGTAATAGTGAAAACAAAATAATTTAAACTTAGGTTAAATGGTAGAAAATACCTCTAAATTTCAAACTTCATTTCCTTTCATTAGAATTTTAAAAAGGAACCTCCAATATCTTTGACCTTTGAAAAAAGTTTAAAAAATACTCATATTATTAGTCGGTAAACCCACGTGCTGTTGAAAATTCAAAAGATATTAATACAACTTTTAAAATTTAGGAGTATTATTGGAACGAGATATCTAAAATTCAATGATAAATAAAAACTCTAAAATTGTTGAGTGTGGTGTGGGGGAGGACGGTGAGTGATTGGAAAATAGACCCCATGTAATGGGAAAGGAATTTGGCTGTCACAGCCATCAATCCAATTCCAGGCTATCGCCCAATTAAAGCGAAAGAGATACAAATAGATGGATGGTTACGTTTAAAACTTATGAAATTTGTAGGAACCGGGCCTCCAATTCTCACGGGACGTCTTCATAGGATAGTCATAGGACCACACCAAATCAACCCAATCGGATTAATTAAAACCGATATAATAATTATTTAGATCTCATTTCATCATCATTAAAAATTATACTATTTACGTTTTTAGTTTTTTTTTTAAAAACTATACTTATTTTTTCACAATTTCTATTCATTTTCTCTATAATAATTTCTATTTTTTTTAAGATACTATTTAAGTTTCTAGTTAAATTTCAAAAACAAAAACAAGTTTTTGAAAATTATTTTTTTTTATTTTTCAAAACTTAACTTGATTTTTAAAAACATAGGTATAAAGTAGATAAGAAAACATAGAAATCCAGTATTTTTAGGCTTAATTTTTAAAAATCAAGAAAAAAAACTAAAGTCCCAATTGATAATCATTTGATTTTTGAAAATTGTATTTGTTTTCTCATCATTTTTCTACAAAAATTTTCATCTTTCCTACCATGACTCTCATTTTTCTCAAGAAAACACTTGATTTTTTAGCTAAATTTCTAAAACAAAAATAAGTTTTTGGAAACTACTTTTTTAGTTTTTAAAACTTGACCTGGTTTTTTAAAACATATCTACAAAATAGATAAGAAAACATGGAAAGCTATAGGTAAAACTAGTATTTATAGGCTTAATTTTTAAAAAAATAAATGGTTATCAAACGAGACCTAAATGATTATCAAATAGGGGCCTTGTTTTTTTTGTTTTTGGTTTTTGAAAACTAAACTGGTTTTCTCCAAATTCTCTACAATGGATTCATCTCCCTCAAAGAGTCATTTGAATTGTTAACTAAATTCTAAAAACAAAAAACAAGTTTTCGAAAACTACTTTTTTTAGTTTTCAAAACATGGCTTAATTTTTTAAAACATAGATAAAAAGTAGATAACAAAACAAGTAAATCCATAGGTGTGAGTAATATTTATGGGCTTAATTTTCAAAAATCAAATGGTTATCAAACGGGGTCTAAACTATTTTTTTTATAACAATAATAATTAAAGTACCATCTTGATCCCTATATTTGGAGTTGTTTAAGGCACTAAATGGATTAGAATAATCAGAATTATAATAGTCTGTGAAGTTATATAATTTGTGTGTATGATATAGAGTTATTTAGTTTGGATTATAATAGTTAGTAAAGTTATATAATTTGTGTTTAGTAGGGGTGAACAAAACATGATCGAAAATCGACTTGACCGATCCAAACTGACCGAACCGACCAAAATTAATATATTATAATAATAATAATAGAAAACTTTACAAATTTAACATATTTGGTTTGTTTAAGGCAAAAAAAAAAAACAACAACGGAATTTGGTCGTTTTGGTGTCGGTGGGGTCGAAAACCGACCCCGATCGATCGATGATCACCCCTATTGTTTAGGATACAAAATTATTTAGTTTGGGTTATAATAGTTTGTGTTTGGGTACAAATTATTTCAATAATCCTTGTAGTTTAATATTTGTAATGATTTTTGTTTAAAAAATATATGTTTTTAATGATGAAGACCCAACCGTGTAAGTCACGTTAAGATTGAATGAGTTTTACATACATAGATTTATAAATTGTTTTATGGAGTAAATGTGGTTATAAAACTAAGGGACTAAATTGTTGCATGATAATATGTGATACTTCACTTTGATGAGATTTGTCATGATAAAGGATTAAATTGTTATAAAATTTAAACTATGAAGACTTAAATAGTTAGAAATTTAAAAGGGTAAGGATGATTAAATTGTTATAAAATTTAAACTATGAAGACTTAAATAGTTAGAAATTTAAAAGGGTAAGGATCAAATCATTACATAATAAAGTACGATGATTAAATTCTTACTCCCAATAAAAATAAAGATATGAAAAGTATTTTTAACCTAAAATATATAAATTTTGGACTTTCTACCTCTTTACATTTAAGTTATTCTGGAAAATCCTGCCTAAACTTTTAAAATTAATTCTTTTAGTTTTCAAATTTTGATAATATATAGATGTATAGAAAGTGTAAAATATGGATGAGATTAATGAATAATCATTTGAGAACATAAACCTAAAAATAAAATCACTATCGAACTCAAAAAAAAATTAATAATAAAAATAAAAATCACTATCTACCTTCAATTATTCCAATATTTAAGAAGGCAAGTCACTTTCCAAATAAGTTAATTATTTATTGAGATTGTCTAAAAGAGTTAAAGTGAACTTAACTCGTCAGTAATTGACTTCCATGAAGCAATCTTCTTTTCCTCAATTATTCATCAAGTTCTAACTTCTACCTTTTAGTCATTTTTTAAAAAAAAAAAAGGAAAAAAAACTTCTACCTCTTAGTCAATGATATTCTTATAGCAGACTAGGAGAAAAAAAAATTCATGTTCTCGACCAAAAATCAAGTTAAAAACTATAATTCGATCTAGTTCCCATTCTCACAATATAGCTAACAATGGCAAAACTCACATATAAAAGATTTTATCTATATATCAATTTCTAGTTCTCGATTCTTCCAAATATGGTCAAAAATCACGATAAAAATAAAACTATTAAAAGGTTAAAAGAGAGAAAAGAGTAAATGGTGAAAAATAAGCTAAAGATGTGTAAGTGCACTTTTTGGAGAGATTACCGAATAGGATTACGAATTTGAGAGTTAAAATTTTGAGAATAATTGGGAGATCAACGAATTTAAAAACAATTTCTAGCCAATAATCTTTTTTTAAAACTACCAGATATGACTACACGTAAAGAAGACGATTCTAGTAGTTGATAACAAAGTCACATGACAACAACAATTACATCATACAAATATTAAAACAAATAACAAGATTATAGGCATAGTGAGTGTACGGAAAAGTGATTCTAAATGTGACAAATTTCATACAAGGACATTTCTGATAAAAAAATAAAAAAAAGGTTTAAAAATAATGATTAATAAGTTAAAGATTAATTGTCTAGTTAAATGTTTTTTACGCCTTATAAGAATTGTAAATTTGAACCCTCAATTTATATTTATGATGAAATATTCTAAAAAGAAATTTAAAAATTAATTTAAATGAAAGCATTTTTTTAGTACATCAAATATTGGGGGTGAGTGGATTCGAACCCGTGATTTCTTTGTCATAAGTCATACTTAATGTCAATTGAGTTATGCTCTTGTTGATAATTTAAATGAAAGTATTGAGAATGATTATCATTGATAAGTGAAAATGGCCTTGAATTTAACCATAGAGTAAAAAAAAAAAGTGGTCTTTTTTTTTTGTTAATAAATGATTATTGGTTGATGCCTAATTATCACAACATTAATGAATAAGAAAAGTTATTGATATCCCTATCAACAAAATTTAATTAAATTTAAAGTACCATTCATGCATTCGTATTTCTTAGGTAATTTTGTAAACGAAAAAAATGTGCCTTAAGGATTTTAACTTTAAAAGCATGGTAATCATCTGCCTATAATTCATCTGTCAGTTGGGGGAGGTTTGGGTATAAATTATAATTAGTATTTTGACACTCCGAGGTCTCAATATCTAAAATAGCTAAAATTGCAGGAAAAAAAGAAGGTGCCCTAATAAGGGGAAAAACTTCATCTTCACTCTTATCTCGAGAGTAATATGAGACATGGAGTCCCTTCTCAATCGGATCAAAAGTAAGAGGCTCAGACACGCCCTTCTCTTACTTTGATAGGTGCTTTTTTTTTCTTTTTTTTTTTCAAGAGAATCAAGATTGATAAACTTTTAACTTGTTACCCATTTGATAACGTTGTTGTTTCCTATTTCTTGTTTCTATTTCTCATTTTTTAAGAAACAAACTTGTTTGATAATCCATCTCGTTTCTTGTTCCAAAAATTTGAGAAACGTTTCTAAAATTTGGACTAAATTTTGGAAACTACAAATAGTAGTTTCTCTATTTCGTTTCTACTTATATTTAAACGTTCCTAAAATGACCTAAATTCTTATATTAGCTTGTTGGTGAACTGCTTGCCTCCCTCTCCTTATCAGCTTGCGTGTTCTAAACTTTGAATCCCATGTAAACCTAATATCTGTATTTATATATTATTTTAATTTTTGTAATATATATATATATATATATATATATATAATTTTTAGTACACTAAGAACCCATTAGATTATGCAATAAATAAAATTTGTTCACTAAAAGAAAACATGCATTTAGCCTCACTTTGATATTTAGCCTCAATTCTTAAAACCTCGTTTGATAACCATTTTGTTTTTGTTTTTTAGTTTTTGAAAGTTAAGCTTATGTTTACCTAATTTCTCTACAATAGAGATCATCTTCCTTAACTAAACATTTGAACTTTTAGCCAAATTCTAAAAACAAAGGCAAGTTTTTTAAAGCTACTTTTTTTAGTTTTCAAAAGTTGACTTGGTTTTTGAAACACGTAGGTACAAAGTAGATAAGAAGACATATAAACTCATTGGTATAAATAGTATTTTTAGGTTTAAATTTCAAAAACTAAAAACAAAAAACAAAATGGTTATCAAACGAGATCTTAAGAATTGATTTTAACTTGGAATTATTAATCAATATTATTATTAAATAATTATTCAAAGTCAAGCCCAAAATCTATTTTGTTTTTCTAAAACTCATTTTCATTTTATAAATCAAATGCAACAACTTCTAAATTACTTGATTGGTTATAATCACACTCTTAAATTTTAATAACTATTCTCAAAAGTAATTTTATATTCAAATAGTTATTCTAAAAAAATAATTTATGGATGAAAGTGAACCAACAAGAATGGATTAGAAGGGTTACAGCGAAAGTTCAAACGAGAAGCCTAATACGAAGTCAAAACGGATCGAAATCAACCGAGAACCAACCCAAGACGGAATAGGAGAGAGAAACGAGCTTGGATCAAAGCCCAAGCTTGTGGTCGGACCTCAGCCGAGGTCGAGGCTGACCACATGGTAAAGCCCAATCATGGTCCCGCATGGAGGAGGGAATACCCAGCCCAAGCACGTGGCCGGTCTTGGGTGACCAGATGGCAAGGTCCACTTTTGGGCCTTGCCTCGATCCCTCATGGCCCGTGGACCCCTGGTCCAGCCCAGTTTGGTCATTTCAATTGACGATAGAAACCCACGAAAAACCTTAGAAAGAAGGTATTTAAGTTGCGAGTAAGTTCATACAGCCACCTAAATTCTCCTAAAATTCTAAATTCTCTCTCGTCGGTGTCTAAATTTTTCTTGTCTTACTTCACCCGTTCTTGTCATGTGAGGGTTAGGTGAGATTTCTCTCATCCAAAATTTGCCAACAACCCTTATTCATATTAATATAAAATTAGGCCAAAAAGACTCAAAAAAACTGATATTATGAATCTTGAAATATAAAATGAAAATTACTCTAATAATTTGAATAAGTCACAAGAAGTTATTCACATCTTGTCAAATAAAAAATAAAACTCCAGATCCAATAATTTGATTAAATATATTTAACACACTTTAATTACTCCCACCGACGAAAATAGAATCTAAAAAATGAAATGAAACAGTTGAAACCCATAAATAACTTTTACCAAAAAAGAAAAAAAAAACAACAACAACACAAGAAAAGAAAATACAGTAGTTGAAGCTAAAATAGTTTTTATTTTAGGATTGATTCATGAATTATTTTTAAAAGAAGTTTTTATTTTAAAATTAAAATTGAGTAAAACCATATTTGAATAAAATTTGTCCCTTTTTTTGGAAAAATACATTTTGGTCCCTAAGATTTGAACTTAGTTTCTATTTAGTCTCTAAATTTTTAAAACCAACGCTTTTGATCCTTGAGATTTGAATTTAATTTTCATTTGATACTTTTTTCAAAAGTGACATGTTTAGTTCTCAAAGTTTAAAATTGATTTCTAATTTATTCCTAAAATTTGAAATTGATTTCTAATTGGTCCTTAAAATTTTAAAATTGGTTTCTAATCGGTACATGAGTATAGAAAATAACATATATATATATATATATATTATATATATAACTTATTTAAGAAGTGCATATCATCAAATTTTGGTTAACATACTCCCATGTCATCATTCGATTAGGTTAGTTAACATCAACTTCATTGAAACCAATTTCAAAAACTAATTAGAAATCAAATTCGAACTTTGGAGACCAACATATCACTTTTAAAATTTTAACAACTATATAGAAACAAAATTTAAATTTCAATGACCAAAAGCTAGCTGGTTTTAAAACTCAAAGACCAAATACAACCTAAACTCAAATTTGAAAGACCAAAAGTGTATTATAAATAGTTATATATATATATATATATATATATATATATATATATATATATATATATATTTGCCTAAGTAAAAGTAGCTTGTGATAATTAACATGTATCTTACACCAAAATTTTTTTAAAAAAAATTGAAACTCCCATTCACTATAATTATGATTTAAAAAAGAAAAGAAAAGAAAAGAAAATCGTGTTCGTTGAAGTTATTACCAAATTCGATCGAGTCATGCAGAAAACGGTTGTAAACAAAAGTGAAAGGGGTTGTTTGGGGCGTTGGGTAGGTTATAATAACATATAGTTATAATAATTTGTGTGTTATTATAATCTGTGGAATCACATAATATTATTTAAAATGTAGAGTAGTATAATCTGAAGTTATAATAGTTTGTGTTTAGGATGCAAGTATTCTACAGGTTATAATAACAACCTGTGTCCCAAACATGTCCAAAGAAATTAAAAAGAGAGACCTCATTTGGTTGGTTGTAAAATCAACATCAATACGTGTGTTTCTTTGTAGGGTTGGGAGTAGTACCATAGCTATAGGCTAAGCTATTATCCAATTTTTGAGTGTGGTATTATCCTATGGTGAAAATTTGTCTTTGCCCCTCCCACCTATTAATTAGGAATGCCCATTATCTACGTTTATTTGTTGGCTAAACGGAAACAGGGATAAGGAATACATTCTTCAACTCTAAACCTGTCTCCGTTCCACTCGATTTATATATATTTTTAAAATATATATAATAAATTATAATTATAATTTTTTTATTAAACATCGTTTTATTTTTCTAAGAAAAATGAAAAAAAAATATCTTAAATACAAATATTTAATTAAAAATTAACTTCGGAGAATCTTCGCCTCGTTCCTCGCGAAATTAAATTGAAAATTTCGCAGAGACGGGGATAGAAAAGCCATTCCCCGGTCCCGCCCTGCTCCATGGACATCTCTGTTATTAACTTTTGTTTTTTTGTTCCCTATTGGTTGCTTGATTTAAATATTCTGATTATCTACGTTGAACTTTCAATTGACAAGATAACGAATCTCTTTGAGCCTATTTGGTAGGCAATTCGAATTCTATTTTATGTTTTCGGATGTATTTGACAGATTTATTTTCGAAAACTATTTTTTGGATTCTGTGATCTTAGTAGAAATTAAGATAACATTTTTATGTTTTCATTATAGCTAGATTCTATATGTGAAACTTTAAAATGCAAAATTATATTAAACAAAGATAAAAATATTAATAAATATAGTATATCATGTTATATACTCCATTTATTTTTGTTGAATTCAAATATATAATATAATATATTATAAATTATATAATATAATATTATAAAATAATAATTATAAAAATTTATAAGAAAAACATATTCATAAATTAATTAATAATAACTTATATTCAACCTAATATTTAGTTTTGCAACTATAACTAATTTCATTATCTAACCAACTTTAAATAATTGTGTAAAATGTAATCAAATTTCTAAATTTGCTACCAAACACATATATAAAACATAAAATACAATCATGTTTTCATTCATTCCTTTGTTTTTAAATTCTTAGTTTTAAAATTTTTTGTTTTCAAATTGTTCACAAACATACCGTTAATTTTTCTATAATTACATGATATTATCTTATTGGATCTCAATTTATATACTTTTACTTTTGGAAAGTATCTTCCTTTCTGAACATTATTTCTCCATGTACAAGATAAAATATTTTTGTCTACATAAACTTCTCTTTAAAATAAGTTTTAATTGTACTGATTTGAATGGTGAGATTGAATTCGTACTTTGAATATTTGTTTCGAACGGTATATTTTTGGTTAACTTTTGTTCTATCCAAAATTAGTAGAAAGATCATTACAATTACCCCCTAGTCTTGATTTCGTCTTTAAGTCATTTGACTTGATATATAGTAACCATTTTAGAATTAATCAAAATGAGTAAATATAGGTAGTAAAGGAATGAAAGTGTAGCTTAATGTGAGTGGTTTGCTTGAAAAATGTTGCTTTGTTTACCTAACTTTAAACAATATTTTATCAACTTTTTTTTAATATACATGTAATACCCAATTAGCTACTTGACTTGATTAATCGTGATAATTTTATACATATAAATATATATCGATTTTCTTAGCTGATTTTTATTTTATTAATTGCTTTAGTTTAAAAAGAAATGAACATATTTCAAAGTCAGAATTGGGCCCGCGAATAGTGCAAGCCCGAAAAACCAGAAATCATTGTATAAAGGAATTATATCTAATTCTTCTACCACCTACCACAACGGGCATTTGGTCTAGTGGTATGATTCTCGCTTTGGGTGCGAGAGGTCCCGAGTTCGATTCTCGGAATGCCCCTTTTTTTTCTACTACAAGATTTGTATGTTTTTCCTGTACTGGAATCGTTAGATCGCAAGGTCCAGTCCAACTGTGAGTATCACTGGTATTGGATCCAAGGCCCAATAAACAAAAAATTCACACGGCCCATTTGTTCTTCACGTACTCGGCCCAGCTCCACGAATGAAGCCTTCTGGATCGCACAATGAAAAATTAGACGGAAAAAAATCAGCGATTTCTTCTTCTTCTTTTTGGGAAAAAAAAAATCAATTTTGACCCTCAGGGTTTAATTATTATAATATGTAATCATATAATATTATTTAAAATATAGGGTATTCTATAGGTTATAATAATATATTGCAGTTAAGTGTGTTTGGGCGAGAAAGTGTAGTACTAAGTGATAAGAACAATGGACCTCTATATATCTCTACAATAGCCTCATGGCTTTGTTTTTTGTTATCCAAAAAATCTCATACCAATAGAGATAATTGTTCTCACTTATATACCACGAATCTCTTTGTTCCTTATCCAATGTGGGACTTTGTTAGCACTCCTAACAATTCTCTCTTCGAACGAAGTATCACTACTTAAGTCTCCCTTGAACAAACTTGTCTACTCCAATGGATCACTCACACTGTGGGATATTCCTTGATGCGTCACCTATCGCACCATCCACTTCTCCCTCGAACAAAAATCTACTCCTCTATCAGTGCAGCTTGATAGAGTTATTACTTGTTTGTCGCTCGAAACAATTCTACAATTCCAACATAAGGCTCACTAATCTTTATTCCACTATTATGAGGATTTCTTCGACACACAGCTAGAATTTTACCATGACTTTAATACCAATTGATTAAAACAACGGACCTCCACATATCTTCATAATGATATGATATTATTCATTTTAGACATAACCACTCGTAACTTTACTTTTATATTGCAATCTCAATCTTAAACTTTAAAAAGTACTATAATTTTTACATTTTAATAACTTCTCACTTCAAATATCGTTAAAAGAAGTTCGCTCAATGAATTATTAAACATATGGGAAATTTAAAGTTGATAAAATTTTAGAGAAAACAACCCTAGAGATAAATTTTTTTTGTTGAAATTTATTAATATTCATAAATTTATTAGTGTGTAAAACTTCATTTTATTGAAATTGATTGAGTTATGAAGAATTTATATATATATATATATATATATATATATTTTAATCAGCGATAAATTAGTGAAATTTGAAGTAAGGGTAAAAAGTATAATATTTATTTAAATTAAAAAGTATAATATTTATTTAAATTTAGGGTTTAATTTAATGAAATTAAAAGTGGAAGGACCACACGGTGATGCAACCTTAGTAAAATTTGATTTTTTTTTCCTTTCTTTACCATAAACCTTTGTAAATCAAATTGAAAAGCTTAGTCGTGAAGTACTTGGCGTGGAGTTCCTCCCTTTATAAGTCGTCCCTTGTCTCTCGTTCTTCATCTCTATCGTGGAGTGCAAACGAGTTGCAGAGCTATGGTGGATTCTAGGGTAGATACAATTTCGAGGTTAGCGCAATGGAGGATCGACAGCCTCGGCCCTTGCAACTTCAAGAAATCCGATCCTTTCAAGGTCGGAATCTGGAATTGGTACTCTTCTCTCAACAGTTCATTTGATTTTTATTCAGATTAGAAGAACATCATTAATTGTAGTTAATCTTAGTATGTCTATGGATTTATGTACTGGAATTGAGGCATTTGTCGGTTGAGAAGAGTCGATATCTGCATATTCGTTTGTTCCCTGAGCCGTCGAAGATCTCGAAGGAGCAGCCTCCAATTGCTCGGTTTATTATCCGAGTCTCTAGCGTTGGACCGAACCGTAGACCTCATATTTCTCCCAGTATGTGTTCTTATCCGCTTGGCTGATTCTTATGTTGCGCTTTTAACTTTGAGCTTTGCATGTTCTGATTTGAGAATTTTGAAGCTGTATTCACTGAGAAAAAGAATTGGGGGTAGAAGAACAGTGACAATTTCTCTGAGGAAAAGAAATGAGCAATTTGGAACTTTCTCTGTTTCTCTTCTTTATTTTCTTTTAAAAAACTTTGTTATTAACTTTTATTGAAGTGTCAGTGAATAAGGTGACTTTTAGAAATGAAAAGGTTTATATGTTATGTATTGCAAAAAATAAATAATTAAAAAAATGGATAAAATCATTTAACAATTTTCAATAATTATTGAATTTTACATTAATTTTTTGCATAAATTGTTCTATTGGATTCATGAATCATTTTCTTAAATAATACATGTGAAGCAATTAACAACTTGCATGCTTCATCGACGAAACTGGATATTTGGTACCATATTTTGTTTGCTATAATTCAATAATTTATCGTGTAGCATTTAAAAGTTATCAAGTATTATCTTTTTTCAAAGAAATTTAAATAACTGCAATTATTATAATATATATAAATATGGTTGTAAATTGTAATTTCTTCTCCTTATTGTTCTTATTGGCCATTTCCTGTGTGGGTAGCCTACATATCGTTTTACATATAATATAATACCCTTTCTACTACTTCTACTAATTCATTGAGGAATCTGTGTGCAAGCTTTTTGTTTTTCAGATGAGAAAATGAATCAAATCTAACGGGGAAATATGTCAAATATCATATCTAATTGACATATTTAAGGCCTTTCTTTATGAGAAATCTGTTATTTAGTTTAGACCACTTGGAGTCTTTGGCCCAACTATAATTCTCAAATCTTGAACTTCTTTTATGTCGTCAATGGCGTGATGTTTGATGATAATTGAATTACGCAGTTTGTATATACAGTTGATGAACTGCAGCTTTCCTCCTGCAGTTCATGAGAGAGTTCTTCGGACAAGTGAAGACTTTGTTTGGGCTCTTGATTCCACCTTCCATGGTCGCTTCATTGTCGATGTCGAATTTCTTGATTTGAAGATCTGCCCTGTGAATGTGAGTTCCAAACTTCCAATACTTAGTTGTGATTGATGCACTAAGATGTCATCTTTCGTGATGGATTCAACTGAACTTCAATTTGACATTTGATGCCCACTTCTTACCATAAATTTCTGGTAATTCTGATGGAGTCGGGAATGTCGACCCTAATACTCGAATTGCTTGAAAATCTGTCTATTCTTTATCCATGTAGATTTGACTGTTTTGCTGTGCATATATTTGCTAGCCATAGTTTATCTAACAGTTGAATCTGAAAGGGTTTAAAGGGAGGAGAAGCGAATTCTATATGGCCCATGGAGGGAACGATGCAATCTGTATCATCTCAAAGCACTCTTCAATGCCTTTCGCGCATGCTAGATGAGGCTATCCATGCCGACGTGACCATCAACACCATCGATGGCACTTTACGAGCTCATAAAGCCATTTTATCAGCCAGTTCTCCCGTGTTCCAGAGCATGTTCCATCACAATCTCAAGGAAAAAGAGTCTTCCATCATCTACATAGAAGACATGTCTCTAGATGCCTGCATGGCTCTGTTACGTTACTTGTATGGAACCATAAAAGAAGACGACTTCTGGAAGCATCGAGTGTCGCTTCTCGGGGCAGCGAACAAGTACGATATCGCAGACCTAAAAGACGCGTGCGAGGAAAGCCTCTTGGAAGACATAAACTCGGTGAATGTCCTCGAGAGACTGCAAGAAGCATGGCTTTATAAGCTGCATAAACTGAAGAAAGGATGCTTGGCATACTTGTTCGATTTCGGTAAGGTCTACGACATTAGAGAGGAAATAAACAACTTCTTCAGGCAAGCGGACCGGGAACTGATGATGGAGATGTTCCAAGAAGTGCTTACAGTATGGAAACCAGCTTAATAACAGTGAATTTTCATCCCATCTGTGAAGCTTTGCACTTACCTTGTTAAATATGTGTATAAGGGTATTTTGGGTCAGCTTTTTTCTTTCTTTTGGTTTTTTAGGGTGAAGATATGGTTCTGTGTTTCTACACTAGTCATTAGTGAGGTTGGACTTTGGTGTAATTTGTTCAAGTTAGTGTACCTTTTCGTAGGGATAAAATACCATTTTAAGTTCTGTAATTTGAGTTGCTTTAAAATGGGTTTCTACGATTAGTTTGGAGTAAATATTTTTGAAATTAGTTAAATAATAATAATCATTTTCATGCGAGAAGAGATACTATAGAAGCATATTTCTAATCTTTATGAAAGGAAAGCTAATATAGATTAAATTGTTTTTAGAAAAATTAGCAATAAACTGACCATAAAGACCAATTTTAAGTTTTATTAAAAGTATAAAGATTAAAATTGAATATAGTACAAGGACCAAATTAGGCTTGGTTTGATACTCATTCAGTTTTTTGTTTTTGAAAATTGTGTTTATTTTTTCATTGGTTTTCTACCATGAATTTCATTTTTCTTTCGAAAACATTTGAATTTTTAGTCAAAATCTATAAAAACAAGTTTTTAAAATTACTTTTTGAGTTTTCAAAACTTGACTTGTTTTTTAAAACATATATAAAAATAGAGGATAACAAATCAAGAAAATTGGTGGGTGGAAGTAATATTTATAGGATTAATTTTTTAAAATCAAATGATTATTAAATGAGATAGTAGTTTTTGAAAATTTGTTTTTGTTTTTAAAATTTAGTTAAGAATTCAAACATTTTTCGAAAATGTGAGAAAATAAGCTCAATTTTCAAAAACTAAAAATAGAAAATGAAACGAGGCATACCCTAAATGACTAAATTTGTAATTTAACCAAAAATAAATAAACTATTTTGCTTCACTTCAAAATTAAGACCTTTTTTTGAGATAAAGTTATTCTTAAAGTTACTTTTAAGACTTACAATTCAGAGACTTACAAGGTTGAGATTATAAAATTATTATCCATAAACGGTAAGACAATGTTAAAAATTATTTGTGAAAACAGAAAATAAATTAAATAAAAATAAGAAAAACAACTTCTAAATTATAGTTAATCAAATATGCTTTTATTGAAGTTGAATTCTAAAAATCAAGAATTTGTTTAAAAAACAGTTTTGTTCTTGTCTGTGTCAAGATTGTTATTCAACAGTAGTTTTTGGGCAATTTGAAGGTGGTTGTCTGTCAAATTTGTAAAGATAGCAACTCACACATATGACGTGGATTTTTTCTCATTTGATGAATAAATGTTTAGCCGTAGATAAGTATTTAAAATCATATTCAATGAGTTACGTTAGGTATTGAATTATGAAATGGATTAAAAAAATATTTTTTTATTCTTTTTCAAATCAACAACATAAACTAATATTACTTTTTGGTGTTTAAAAATTCAAATAAAAATTTAAGAATTTAAGAATCAAAATAAAAATAAGGGCTTTTTAGCAACCAATACTAAAACAGAATTTAAACTTCCAATTAGTTACATGCAGGTAATTTATGATTGATATTTTTTTAGGCCATGTTTGTTTTATTGGTTTTAACATGGATTTTGGCAATGATATTAAAAAATCATATTTTCTTTTTAAAACCAAGATAATTATTATCTATAGATAAAATAAAAAATATCCTTGAATCATAGGATTTTATTATCCTTCTCGGAGATGTGGTGTTTTTTACTAGGTACTTTTCTTCTTGAGAAATGAGGAGAGAGAAGAGATAAAATTACTATTACTTTTTAATTGAGGTGTAAATTAATTTCAATTGTTTTAAGTTATTATTTATTCTTTAGTTAACTATTTAATATGGATATTTTAATTAAATCTAATATTTTTTTCATAAATAAAATCTATAAAACAAAGAGACATTTAACTTCAAGATATATTCAAATACATTTATTAATTATTTTAGACCTTAAATCCAAGGTTTTTAACTCTTAGATATTTAATATTGATGATCCAAACTGGCCGTGAGAATTCAACCATATGGAGGTAGGCGAATTTGAACTTCTTAATTAAAAATATATGTATTAATCAGTTGAGATATGTTTAATTAAGTTGACCATTTGATGGAAGATTGAAAGTGTTCAAACTTATAGGGGAATTGTAATGGGTAGCAAAAATTAGTAGGATATTTGCAAATCTAGCCATAGTTTTTTAGATTTGCAAATATAACAAATTGTTTTAAAATCTAATTTTCATTTTTTTATTATTCCAATTTTACCATCATTGGTGTATCAGTAGGATATATCTGATATAGTTAATATTTGGTATATCAACAATATATTAGTAGGATATCTTATATACTTAGTATTTAGTATATCAGTAGAATATCTGATATACTTAATATTTGTATATTAATAATATATAAGAAATATATCTTATATACTTTATATTAGGTATATCAGTAGTATATAATAATTGGTATATCAATAGTATATCTGATATACTTTATATTTGGTATATATTAATCAACTGGTATATACCTATATATTTGTAACGCTCTAGGTCTAGGATTCAGATCAAGATTTAGAATCCGGATTTGGCCCTAACATGGATTTCCCCAAGCCAAGCACGCCTAGCTTTGGAGTTCCTATGATTGAGCCATAGAAAATTAGGAAGGTGCATCTTGTTGGTATATCAATTCTTGTAAGCTTTTTTCATCCATATTTTCATAACTTTGAGATCACTCTCATTCGGATGTGGTATCGGTTCATTTATGTACCCTTATTCAGACATCACAATATTAGTTGTATATATACTATCGATACACTTCTTTTTAGGTATCATTTAAATGATATACTTTATATATATCATAGCGTATTATGAATATTTTGCATATTTGATATATCACTGATATACTTCATTTTATGTATATTTATTTCATTGATATATATAATATTGAGTATATCAGTAATATACTTCATTCTAAGTATATCGAGTATACTATATATGAATTTCTCATATATTACTACTAGCCAAATGTATCAATTAAAAAAGTCTATAGACTAAAAATTAGTAAATACAAACCATTAATAAAATAAAAAACTAAAATAAAGTATATCATTAATATATCAATGATATACTTAATATTATTTATGTCTTGTATATGAGTTACTGATAGACTATTAATAAACTTTATACAAGTATCAATAGTATATCACTGATATACTTTATATTACGTATGTCTCATTTCATTTTGGTATAAGTAAAATGTATCAGTAGCAGATCACTAATATACTTCATATTAGGTATATTTGATACATTGGATATAAATCACTATTATACTCTTGATATACTTCCTATTAGCTATTTTTGATATATTGTTGATATACTAAGTACCAGAAATTCAAGTTCATTGGTATACTTATATAAAGTGTATCCACTAATATACTTCATATTAGGTTAGAGAAATTTGCATGGAAAACTCCTTTTCACATGCATTAATGTGATTTGACCCATGTTCTGAAATTAATGACATTTGACCATTTTTGTACTGTGCATTCCGTCCAAATTACCATAAGGGCATCATACTGACTCTAGCTCTCTCGCTCTCGCTCAAGTCACGTTCTCGCTCTCGTTCAAGTCTCGTTCTCGCTCTCGCTCTCGCTTATGATAGTAATTAAGTTGTCAAAATTCTGGAGAAAAGAAAAATAAATAAAAATCGCACTATAGTTGACTCATTTCTCGCTTTCTCGCATTGACTCATTCTCTCTCTGCTACTCCACTATTCTCTCTCTTTTTTGTCATTTTTTTCTTTATATTTTTTCCATTCATTTGAGCGAGAGCGAGAGCGAGACAACGAGAGCGAGCGTGATCGGGCGTCTTGAGGCGTGAAAGAAGAAAGACCGCTCCATATTACCCTTATGAGTCATTTTGCGCGCATTGTCACGTCAGAATAGGTCATATTTCATTATTTTGAAATGTCAGGTCAAATGCCATTAATCCATTGGAAAATGGGTTATCCGTACGAATACCCCGTTAGGTTAGGTATATGGCAAATATATCAACAATATATCAACAATATATCATCGATAGACGATTGATATAGGTCATATTACAATCACCAATATATCAACAATATATCATCGATAAACGATTGATATAGGTCATATTACAATCACGCAAGATTACACAGGAAGAGTATTTTGGACATTTTGCTGACTCCAATTGGGTTGGGCCAATTTTTTTTGCTATATTTGCAATAGAAACAAATGGTTAACATGCTTGCAATTAGACATTTATTTTTTGTCATTTGTAGAACTGACCCTCTCTTATAAGCATGGAAGAACCAAGGATAAAATGCTTCCTCTAAAGGTATCCAAGTGCTTTTTAAGTACTTTTATAATTTTTAGAATCCCTTTAGATTATTTAACAAAACATCATAAAATAATAAACAAATATTTTTAGATTTTTAGAATCACTTTAGATTATTTAACAAAATATTATAAAAATAGCAAACAAAATATTTTTGGTTGACTAAAATAACTTTTTTGTTATTTCTAAAGGTATTTACTTTAAATTCGTCATGAGATTAGGAGTCATTTGGGTCATCGGTATGACCAAACCTTGACAAGACGCTATTTTCTTATAAAGATTCAACTATATAAAATTACCACCGAAAAATATGTTTAATTCACTTAATGAACATCAACATCAAAATAAAATAAGTTGTGTACTATCACTTACTATACTTTAAATTCACTTAATTAACACAGATTTTCATCAACAGTTCTAGTTTATTTATTAGATAAGAAAATGATAATTGATATGCATGAGAAGAGAACACAATTTTTTTGACAAAATATTCAATAAGATCGTCACAATGTACCTGCTTTATAATAACTTATGGATGCAGATTCAATCATTACAATACTCCTAATAATCTTAAGATATAAATTTAAAAAATTATCGACCACATTGGGCCACCCTATCCAATAATTTCTCCATTTTTATTTTCTAATGAACAAAATATAAAAACTAATAAATTACAGTTTGTGACCCATCCAAACGCTGCCTTGTTTGTTTCTCCAGTCCCAATAGGCTCCTTTTCCATATTTCTATTTCTAAATTCCTTTACTTTTTCCTTTTTTTTTATCGGAAACTAAATAACAGAAAATCAACTCCCACTTCCCTTCATATAATTTTTGCCTCTTTTTTCTCTCTCTTCTTCTTTCTTCTTTTCGCTCTCTGGTTTTTACTTCTTGACCTTAACTTGATCTCGCATGGCGATGGATACTCTCTACGACTACCACATATGGCAACCTGAAGAAGATGAAGATGACATTAATGTTACCATTTCCAATTCCCACTTGCTTCCCTGTGACTGTTTCCTTTTCCACCTTCACTTCCGCCACGTTCTCCAGTCAAATCACCCTCAAGAATTGCAGAGACTCCTAAATTCGTCTCTATCTTCGTTCTTGATACCTTGCGATGTCTTTTTCGCCAGTGGCTCCAGTATCCTGATCGCGGTTTTCTCCGGCACCGGCGTCGCTCAAGACTTCTTGGACGCGGCGGTGCCGGACGTCCTGTCCGTCGCAGCCGATATAGCATGCAATCCTCTAAATGCTGGCCGTCGGATACTTCCGTTGGCGGTGTCCGTTTTAGTTGTTTCGCCGTACAATGAACGCGAGGAAATTGGGCGAGTTTTGCGGGAATCATCGCCGCAAGCGTTTAAAACGTCGCCGGCGAGTGAGTCGGCAATCGAAGGGCTGAAGACGGTGGAGATTGATGTCGGCGGAGAGTTGTTGATCGGAGAATGCAGAATATGTTTGGATGAACTGATGAACGGAATGGAAGTTACGCGATTGCCGTGCGCTCATTTTTTCCACAGAGACTGTATCGTCAAATGGCTGGAGACGAGTCATATGTGCCCGTTGTGTCGCTACGCAATGCCACTGAGCTGATCGATTTCAGGGATCAATGGCTGTACATGACAGAATTGAATTTACCCCGGAAATGCATGGTAAAATTTGATTGCGATTTGAATTTGATTCTGCATATTTTCTAATTGAGCAAAATTTTTTAACCCTAGCTGGTAAACATTCTGTTCTTTACCAAAATCGCATCGGTAGGTGAGGGCTACACATGAATCCTACACAGATGGCACTTTCAATTTGCAGAAATTAAATTGAAGTTTGAAGTTCACTAGCGATATGAGTACTACGCATGATACATTTCAATTGTTCTACTCCTATCTGATAGTTTTCTGTCTATGACTGTAGATTTTTTTTGCTAATTTACCTTCTTACAGTTCCATTCTCTGCTCTATCGTTCAAGTTCCAACAACCAAAAATGTTAAGAAGATTCTGGAATTCTTATTGAATTTGTATTATTCAATTTATTGCAGGAAGCTAACCAGTAGTATTGTTATTGCTTGTTGGGTATTGGGAAGACATGAATTGACTGGAGATGATGAACCAAGCTAGCTTTTGTTAGTTTTCAACTTAGCTGATATAGAGGAGCAGGAAAATAAGGTGGACTGGTTCTTGAAAGAGCATTGACATTGAGACATTGAGAATCTAACAGATAGAAGTTCATTTTGGTGATTGACAATGATCTTAGGATGCTGACGAAACCTTAGGGGTCGCCACTCCAAATCTTTGACTGTGTTTAGAGGAATAGCTGCTCAATCAGGGAAGATTTTGATGGGGCAAAGCAACCAGAGTGGAAACTGCCTTTAGTGGAGAAAAATGGGTCAATGTCTTTATTTTTGGACAAGCTTTGGCCAAGGGAAATTTGCAGAATATTCAGAGAGCAAAATGGAGATGGCTGGAAGAGAGACCGAGACAGTAGGAAGTTGGAATATATCTTTGCAGTGGTTGCACACTCCAGCGGAAATGTCTATGCCAATACATTGCTAGCCGAGGTGAGTTCATAACATTTGTGGCTTGAAGAAGCAAATATTAAGAACAATACTTTGTAGATGAGGCTATATTTCCATTACTATGATATATAGCCAAGGTAGTTGATCAAAATAGTTGAAATATATATTTGGAATTCTGTACAGTTGGAGAAAATTTTAGTTACTTTTTGGGAAAAGAAACATATATGGCTAAAATGAACCGAACGTCCTTTTCTTCTCATAACTACAATGATAGCTAAAATACAAAGACAAACTGGCAGAAGACAAACATGGGAGAAAAGCTAATTGGTATGAGTAGAACTTTCAATGAGTCCAATTAGACAAGTTGCAACATTAGGAAAATGGAAAAGAAAATAAAAGATGACATGATTTAGGAAACAAAAAATCAAACGATAGTTGTTGTTTTCAAAAGGGACACTTCACACTTGAGATATTGCATGCTTATTTCTTCTTCCAATCTTTCTTCTTCTGTGAACTGTGATCTTCTTCCATCCTATGGATTCCATTCTTTTGCAGGTCCTCGGCTCCTCCATTCAACCTTTCTTAACTGGCCCACCAAACCCATCTCTGGGCCTTCCTTCCAACTTTTCTGTTCGGCCCATTTCATCTTTCCTTTGTCTTTCTTCTTAATATGCTGATCTGCCTCCTGCAACTGCAAATGCGCCACTTCTCCATTTTCCCCCTTTGGGATCCCATTTACTCCAGCTTTCCTTATATCCTTCATTTCCTTATTTTCTCCTGAAATCACTCCTCCTACAGAATATTCTTCCCCTATTTCCTCCTTTCCATTTATGGCGTTATCCTCCTCTGCCACCTCCCTCTCCTCGCCGTCCGATCTGGCTTCCAGCGGTCCCCGGCGGCCGTCCTGTGCTGATTCCGACGACATGGAGTTGTGGTTATCACTTCCTTTGGAGTCCTCTTCCCACCCCTCCTCTTTTTCATCCCCTTCCCTTTTCAAACCCACTTCCATTCTCACCCCCCTGAGCCAGTCTCCATACTGCAAATCTTCCTCTGCAGTTTCACAATGAGGATCGCAGTCTTTTAGGACATGCCCTAATTTCCCACATCCATAGCAGAAATCCGGGAGCCTTTCATAAGTGATAGGTATCAAAGTTTCTATCCCCATGGACCTTACTCTCAACTTCACCACTCTCCTCAAAGGCTTTTTCACATCAATCCTCACTCTAACTCTCAGGGTCCTCCTCCAACACATCCTTTCATCATCCGTTTCCACCGCTTCAAAACGCCCAACCGCATCCCCGAAAGCTGTGGCCATTTTCCTCGAGAAGCAACCCAATGGAAGGAGGTGGAAATGGAGCCAGAAAGATGCATATTGGAACTCTAGGTCTTTGAGCCTGCAGCATGCTCGTGGCTGTTCAAAAACCAGCAGCTTTTTGTCAAAGCACCAAGGGCCATTTTCCAGAACCCTTTGCTTGTCGTTGGGAGTTTTGAATAGGCATATGTACATGTTGAAACCCACATTTTCGATCCTTATATTTTCTTCCTCCATGTTCCAAAACTTTGGCATTGAAGATCTGAAAGCCTCCACATTCACCAGCTTTGATGTCAAGATCTTGCAAACTAGTGTGTTTTCTAGCTCCTTTTCCGCATCGGCTATCTGGTTTTCATCCAAGTTGATAACCACTTGTTCAGCTTCTGTTAGTTTCAGACTTTCCCAGTGGGGAAAGAAGGTTTCTTCCTCCATTGCGACTCAATGATTCTCAAGAGAGAAACTAGGAGTAGGAGCCACTTAACTTATTTGTTTGTAGTCCGTTTGTTACCACCCCAGAGGATTTTGGGGGATTTTAAATTGGATTACATGTTTATTTTAATAAGATGATTTGAGATCGTATTAAATTGTCCGTTTTGAAATCTTACTAAATTTTAAACGTTTCGATTTTAAAGGATTTCGTGGGGGAAAAAAATCAAGAGGGGTGGGGATTGGGAATTGATACTCCCGACCTAGAGGGGTTGATTGATATTTTAAAATTTAAATAGTTTGAATTATGTTTGTAGATTTTGTAGAACTTTACGAAAAGGGAAATAAAAAAAAAAAAAAAGACTCGCTCAAGCATATTTCTACGTGTTTGATAGACTATTTTTATGTTTATGGTCGATATAACATTTTCATATTTATCATTGATATATCATTTCTACGTCTCCTATCAAGAATAGGTGTTTATCATTTTGATAGACATCTAACACTCATAGATATTAAAAAAAAATGGTTTTTAGTGATACATTGGTATTAGTCATTTATTTTTATTTGTTATCAATTTTATTTGTTATTGATATTAATATTAAGTTATTATTGATTTATTATTTTAACCTATTGATATGTGGTATCGATGATAAATAGAGCATACACAAAATTACTAAAAGAAATAAAAAATGGTCAATTATCATTGATTTATTCTTTTTAATCTTATTAATATAGATATAAATTACAGAATTAATTAATAACAAATAAATAGGTAAGACTTATGGCCAAGAGGTCATGAGTTTGAATCCTCTCATCCTCAATTGTTTATGTACTAAGAAAACAAACAAACAGGTTAACTATTGCAAATTAAAAATGAATATTGAATACCACTTACCCTTTTCCCTATTAATAAGGTATATATCAATAATGAGTAATAACAAATAAACATGCAAACAACCATTAGTAGAAAACTAAGTGAAATATTACTTATATATATATTTTTAAAAATTATATTGATATAGTTATTAACGATATAGTAATAGTAAATGGGCATGCTAATTAGCATAATTATTGAGAGATAACAAATCTAAATATTACTAATATACTTTTTTGTGGTTATCGATATGATATATTAGTGATAAGCATAAGCCTAATAATAAATAAGCATACAAACCATTATTGATAGAAAATGAAGAGTAAATACCACAAATTTATCTTTTTTTAATCTACTTTGTTTAATCTATTGATATGATAAATCAACCTAGACAAAAATGAATATGCAAGCAATCATCTAATAGTATAAATGAAGTAAAATACCACTTATATATTATTTTATATTCTATTGATATAGAATAATAGTAATAAACATAGTAGCCTAGCAAACAAGCATGCAAAACAATAAATGATAGTCATCTATTAGTAATAGAACTCAGTCATCGATAAATCCATCAGATAGATCTATTAGTATGGATGTTCTCGGCGTCCCCCATTTCATTGAAACGGGGCGAGGATTCCCAAAAAAATTTGTGGAGATCTGGTTCTCCATGAAATAATTCCCCGTTTATGATTTTCATTTTATAAATTTGATTAAATATTTTTTTTTGAAAATTTATATTTAAATGGTTAATTCTTAATAAGAGATTTCTATTTCAAAGAATAATTTTAAATTTTCTTAGAAAAACACCGTGATGTTTAATAAAAGTTTAGAATTATGATTTATTATATATATACATACATTTTTAAAAAAATCGACGCGGGAATTGGAAACAGGGAGGCAGAGAATGCAATCCCCATCTCTGTTTCCCTCTCACATTCCCCACCTAAACGAGAGGCTAGTGATAGGTACTAATAGAACTTAAGAATTTCGTCATATTTGCAAATACTTTTAGATTGTGTTAGATTTGTTGTTATTTTGTGTTAAATTGTCATATATGCAATTGTCTCATTCTTGAACTAAAAAAAAAAGTTAAGCTACAAATTTAATCCATAAACTTTAAAAAATGTCTAACCGACCGACTTTCAATTATGTTCTTAAAAATTGACATTATTTAAGGATTTTTTTAGTAAAAAAAAACTTTATTTTAAGTTTTCAAACACATTGAACATAGCCAAAGAGGCATAACTTAACTATCATATCAAATGTGTTAACAACCCTCCGTGGTTCGAATCATCACATTCTTATTATACTAAAAAAAACACATTAAACATAAAATCGATATATATAATTGCATATGATCAATGAAATTTTTTAATAGGACATAATAATAATAATTATAGGAGTTTGAATTGCCATGTAAACCAATCAATTCTTTTGGTAAGAAAATGCTGAGTAAAAGAAAAGAAAAGTACTAAAGAAAAAAAAAATGAAAAAAGAAAAAACGGGCTACCGGGTGCACAATTAGATGAAATGGAACCCTTCCGAAACCTCCAGACTCTCCTTCAACCGATCAAGCCGCATCTTCCCTCCAAATAAACAGACTCATCGTCTCACAAAAATCGCAAACGCAAAACAAAATGTTCTTCTTCTTCGTCGGAGGGTTAGAGCAACAAGTTCGCCATCTCCTCAAATCCAGCGCCGGCCGGTGCATAAGCTGCAACTCGCCGGCCGATCTCGTAGACTACGAGAAAGTTCTGAAGCTCTTCTTTGTTCCGGTGTGGCGGTGGCCGGGAAAAGAGCCATTGATGCACTGCAACAACTGTAAGCTATTTTTCCCTCGGTCGTTCTCTCCGCCGCCTATTTCCGATCAATTACCGCCGTCAGCCGCTCTTTTGAGGGCCCTTCGTTGTCATTCCTGTAACAAAGTAGTGGAGCCCGATTTCAGCTTCTGCCCTTACTGTGGCTCTTCTCTGTAAAATTCAACAGTTTTCGAGTTCTCAATTGTGTAGTTAAAGGAGGCTGAAGAATCTTATGTCCTTTTCAATTTAAATGTGGCTCTTGTTTACTTCTGCTTTAAATCATTTGAGATCTTTTGTGGCTTTGTCTGTAAGTAATCAAAATGGAGTCTGATTCTGTTATTCGTTGTTGAAATCTTCTTCATTTTGATGATAACTTGCTGGAATCAATATGGGAATTGAAGATTGAGAATGAAATTCTTTATTATTATTACTGTTCAATTTCTTCATCGTTGAAGATGCACAAAACAAAGAGTACTCGTGTACTTTTACAAGCCTCCTAAAACAATGTTCCTGAGGTGGGCTAGGGAGAAGCATACAAAAAGCAAGCAGGAAGAACTTGAAAACAAAGCCGATTAAATTTATATGCAGTTTCTAATTTACAATGGGGGATTGTGTAAGGAGCAAGAGCCGACTTCTCTCTGTTTTCTGATGATTTTCTTCTACAGATTCTGCAGAAGTTCAATTGAGAGTGTTCTTTTCAAAAGTGGAAGCTGAAAGGAGGGAAGGTATGTTGATCTTGTCTCTGCCTCATGGGTGTTTCATCTGCAATTTTAAGTTCTAAAATAAATAGAAGGGGGCTTGTTTATGGGTCCTAAGAAGTGTTTTAAGTCAATTAAGTTTGAATACTGTTCAATTTGATTTGCTGAAGGGTAGTTGTTTTGCTCCTTCCTCTACTGCATTTCTCCATAGCCTATATCTTACGCCTAGTTTATCATAAGAAACTGGCATGTTCCAAATATTTGCTCCGTTGAGCATTCTTTCTTGCTGACCAATGACAAGCCTTAAGTCCTCATTCAATACCTGCAAGAATAACAAAAATTAAGCCTTTGGAGTTGGTTGCAACATGGAATTGATGATCATGTTTCTACTGAAGTTCTTTTTAAATTGTTCTGAAAAGCTCTGGACGAATTCTGGGTCTGGTTTTCTTCTTTGTGAGATGAGAATTTTACCTGTTCGGCAAAATGTCTCCAGAGATAGTGCATGAAAGGAATCTGCTTCAACACAGGAGCAAAGTCCAGTGACATTCTATACAGTAGCCTTGTCTTTTGTCTTGTTGAAGGTAAGCACACATGAAGCTGATGAAGATGTGTTGAGCATTCTCTGGTAGTTTGGCCTTCTAGTTTTCCTGGCTTGGAGATTCCTATTGTTGATAGCACCATACAAGGTGGTCGAAACTCCATATCGATTGGATACGGGTCCCAGTATCCTTGGAGCCCAGATGCAGGGGTTAAGAATTTCACCAAGCTGTAGAGTTGGATCCAAGAACAAAAAAAGTTGTCAGTTTTGATGGGGTTTTAAGCTGATAACTTAAGATCCATTTAAAAGAACTGCTTGAACAAAACACAGATATGCTGACTTCTTGTAGATGAAAAAATTAATCTTATTCCACCAAAAAGTTAGATCACAACGGGAAGGAGTTTCCAACGAAAACACCCAGAAGTTAGCAGAGTAGACACGAGATTTTCATAGACTTAGCGTCATTTTTAATGGTTTTCGTCAAATTCATCTGTCCCACTCATTTGAAAAATCTTTGTGCTCTGCCCTTTCGTCCTGACCCGACTGGAATTAAAATTCCATAATTATGATATTGACTGAAATGTACCTGGGTACGCTCCATCCTTTTGCAAAAGTAGAAGTATGAGTAAAAGGCGCATGAGCAAGATCCAGAAGGTTGTCTAGAAGTAATCCATGCTCCACTGGAATTTCAATGACAAGCTGCCATATACACATACAGTTCAGCTGAAGACTTCATGCACATTCTTCATTTACAACTCAACTGCTAAAAGGAACTTGATGTTCTAACAATTACCTCGGCATGGATTTGAAAACCAGTAGGAGGTTGTAGTGAAGGAAGGTCAGCTGCTGGAGGATCATTACCTGGCCAAACCCAGATCATTCCTTCTTTTTCGAAACATGGCAATGATTTTATCTTCACATTTAGTAGTCGCGTTGATGGCATTTTCTCACATTTGCCGTCTGTTGAGTATTCCCAACCTGAAATTTTGAACGAATGAAAACAATCCTTAGAGATTACTTCTCTTAAATTCTGTTTTTATTAAGTAAAGCTTTTGAGTTTTATATTTCTTTTATGGACACTAACCATGGTAAGGACACTGGACTCGACCATCATTGACAGAACCAAGATGAAGCGGGCACGCCCTATGAGCACACGTGTTACGTATACATCCAGGTTTGCCATCCTTTCCACGGAAGAGAACCCAAGGTTCTTCAAAACAATCAAATGGGATCTGAAATAGATGATAAATTAGAAAGAAGACACCCAAAGTACAGTTGAATCCCAAGGATATTTAATGAGCTGGTTTGTAGAATTACCCTACCATTGTGTCATCTTTCAGATCACTGGAGAAAGCAACAGGATACCAGAAGTTCTTCAAGCCGGGATGATATGGTTCGACGGGTCCTGATACATTTAAGCTTTTTTTCTGCGATCTTCTATTTACAGAATCATGAGATTGTGTTGAAGTACCAGGCGAGATAGATGGGCTATCCAATTCTGCTGTGTTTCTGTCTTGTAACAGCCTATCATGCACCAATTCTTCCATATAAGCTAGTTTATCTAAAGCAGTGGCAACCCGTGCTTCAGATATATGAACCTGTTGTTGTTCATGGGTGGTCAAACATGATAATGGTAAAGACAGGAGAATAATCACCTCACCAGGTTAAAGATCCGACAACTGAAGGACATTGATCCATCTTCTTCATGATGAACTAGAAGAAAACTAACTCTATTTTTGGAAATTTATCTAGTGACAGGAATTGACAAGAAACTTTACATACCTGTCTATGAGCTTCTGCCAATTCGTCCTGTAATCCGGCGAGCTCCTTCTTCATTGTTCCGATAGATTTATAGTCACGGGCTAGAGGATTTAGGACTTCCACAACCTAAAGCGATATTTAAACAACAATTCAGTATAAAACATGTTTTGAGAAGATCGATCAACACATCATACAGCTTCATTAGCCTAAAGGGAATTTGATGGAAGATAAACCAACTGTATGCAGTATGAGGAGGAAGAAGAATCATATAAGTCTTAAAAGGAAACGAGAGCAATAGACAAAAGAACTGAAGTAGCATGAGCAGATTGAAGGAACCTTTTCATGGAGGAGCATGATTGCAAGAACATCTTGCCGAGCTCGCCAATCACAGTATTGAATGTCATATCTAGCCAGTTCGAGAGCTTGATTAACATCTAAGAACTTCCCTTTACATTGAGGAGCTTTTGTCCTTGGATCTTCCACGTCAAAGATAGTTTCCCAACCACTCTTCCTCTCTATAGCTCCTTCCTCTCCAAACACAGCAAACACTCTAAATCCTCCTTTCACACTCTGAAAATTCAACACTCCACAACATCAAACCATACATTCAAACGAATCTCAACAACATAGAAATGGAAACCAAAATCCACAACCTCAGGGCCATTAATCCACCACAATTTAACAGAAACGCTAAATCAGACAGGTAATAGCAGACATCCATCCAAACCAGAAAGCGATCAAATCCATTAATTCATGCCATTACTCGCTTAAAATCTCCTCCTACAGTCCTACTGTAACTAAAGCAAGTGCTCACACAAGCACGAACAGAAAACAGCCACAAAGTTCGGTAATCAAAAGAACTACAAAAACTAAGCTCAATGAACTCAGAAAGACATTTGTAGCTAAATTAACAGAAAAATGTACATTGAAATGGCCAAAATGAACTCGAGAAAATCCACAACCAGATACCGAAAACAAATTTGGGAAAGAAGAAAAGAAAACCACTCACCTTCTTGAAATTGAGCTTCGGCGATTTAGAAAAACAGATCGGCAACGAGAGAGCTGCAGCCGTTGCTACGACGGTCATCGCGTTTGAACTGTGAAGTTGAAAAAGAGAGAGAGAGAGAGAGAGAAGAAGAAGAAGAAGAAGAAGAAGAAGAAGAAATGAGAAAGTTGGTGAAAGAGATTTCGTTTTGGGGATTTTGGCGATAAGAGGCGGTTGTATTCCGCGATCTCAGCTGGCCTTCCACGGTCTGCCACGTGGAAAATAGTGGACGCAATGCTGTTCCACGTGGCATGCTTAACTTCCACATGCTTCTTTTTTGTGAGGGCGAGTATCTTCCTGGAGTGGGCCCCCGACATCCTGCCAGCTCGGATTGCGATGATATCTTATATCTTTCTGAATTTTTCTATCCAATTCTATTCCAGCCTCCAGGATCAAAAAAATGATTAATAATAAATAAAATAAATTTCAATTCAATTCCAACTTCGTGGCTATTCTTTACTTTGCGCTTCTTTTGAGTGTTCGGTTAGTGCACCCGTCGAGTACGCAACTTTGGTCACGGTGAAATCTGGTCCGTCCATCTGTAATAATCTAGCTGGCCAATAGCTCATTCCAATAATATTTTGTTTTTTTTTTCTAATGAGTTGGTTTAAATAATATTTTGGTTAAATTAAAATTTTTAATTCAGAACTTGGGCGTATTTGCTTTCCAAACATTGAGGTTCCTCTAATAATCATTTAGTTTTTTATTTTTAATTTTCAAAAATTGAGATTGTTTTCTCTAAATTTTTCTATAATAGGTTTCATTTCGTAATTGAACATTTGAATTTTTAGCTAAATCTAAAAATTAAACAGTTTTTCAAAATTTAGCTTGATTTTTGAAAATATATGTAGAAAGTAGATAGCAAAGTAAAGAAATGCACATATAGAAATAATACTCATAGGCTTAATTTTAAAAAATAAAAAATCAAATGGTTATTCTATTAAATAGAATTTAAATTTCTAAATTTGATAATAATAGGTTCACTTCGTTAACATATTTCTTAAATATCGATTTAACAAGTTATAATTTGAGGCAAAATAGCCTTAACTCAACGACAATTTGCAACGTCAGGGGCTTAAATCTCTTCACTTGTTGCTAAAAAAAGTTATAATTTAACATGACATTATAAGTTTGTACAAAATGAGCTAGCTAGATTTAAATAAAATTAAAAAAAAAAAGGCAAACTCTACAATTAAAGAAATATATTAAAAAAATCAAATGTTAAAAAGGAATATTAAAAATTTGGAGAAAGACAGAGAAAACAATAGGTTAAATTACAAGCTAACTTCTATTTTGTCATAAGTCTTTCAACTTTAAAAAGTGTCTACTAGTTCTTGAAATGTTATTTTTTTTTTTATTTAAGTTCTTAATTTTTAAATTTTGTGTTTAAAAAAACTTTATCATATTTAACATTTTTGGAAATTCAATTTATGACTTTATTATGTATCAAATTCAATTTTATGTATTTTCAAATATGTTGCAAATAATTGCTAAAGAGAGCATAGTGAACTAATATATCGTGTTAACAACCACCCTTTTATGCTATTCAAAATTTTCAATTTCTATTGTATTAAAAAAATACCATTTCCTTTTTAATAAAAAAATAAATTGCAGATAACTTTTTTAAAAAAATAATGTCAGTTTTTAATAAATGTGGGGTGTGGGCTTAAGAAAAATATAATAAGTGCCTATTAAATATTTCTTTAAATACAGAGACAGTGCTGAATTTGTAATTTAATGAAATGGAGAAATGGGCCGAACAAATAGCCCAACTTCGGAATCACCGTTTACCGTGGGGACCGGTGTCTCCCTCTCTAGTCTCCGGTCTCTTCCTCTGTCTGTTCCGTGGATCGTCGTCAATCGTCATCACCGATTCACCAGCAGATAAAGAACAGACCGATTGAGCTCCACAGCGAATCAATGGCGGGTAGAACAGTATTGAAGGAGAAGAGCAGAGCCGGAAGCTTCTTCTCTGCGACATTAGTGCTGTGGACAGTCTCCCTGTGGTTCGAAATTCTTTTCGACCGGCGCTTCGAGCTGCTCTACCTCGTATTCGGAGCTCTGTTCTACCAATCCGCCAATTGGACCATTCGATTTCTTATTTCCAAGGATCCTCTCTTAGTCAACACCTCCGTCTCTCTTCTTCACTCCATTATCACCTCTGCTTCAGGTTCTGTGCTGCTCTTTCACCCTCTCGCTGCTTGTTTTCTCTTTTTTCTTTTCATTATATTTCTCTGTGAGTGATTTTATATCTTGACTTTGTTTTTTTTCATTCTACGTTACTGCCTTACTGTTTGATTCTTTGTTTGGGAGTCACTTCTTCGGTTTGCTTGAGGCTTTTACTGAATGGAATAAGAAACTTTATTTGCGCTATAAGGAAGACTGAGATTAGGCCGCGTTTCGTTGTTGTAAGTTCTGTGTTGTAATAGTGTCAATTATTGATGGCTTGGTGACTAAGAGTTTGTTGGCGTGGTGTTGTTTCTGGGAATCGGGATGCGGTTCAGTGCGTATGCTATAGTGGGTTGTTTGAGCCGATGGACCGAGTACAAATGAATTTCTTGGAGTTCATTTCCAGCACCAAGAGTTTTAAGAGCTTGTTCCTTACTCCTGTAAAAACTTTGGTCAAATTGTAAAATTAAACCCCAATTTTTTTTGGAGATTCTGTTTTCCCATGTTTTCTTCAAGTGTAAGTTTGACAAAGGATAAAAGTGTAAAAACTCTGGATGTTGCTCCTTTGTTCTGGTTTAATAGGAGAAAAGGAGAGACTAATTTTAATTAGTATACAAGAAAAAGGAAGGTTGCAAATAGATAAAATAGATAAAGTGTTGAGATAATGGATCTGTTTTAGGAGAAGAAAGCTTTAGTTGTTTCACCAGATTTGTCTTGGAAAAGAAATCTTACCAACATAGACAAGGGCCATCCATATGACCTGTTATAATCCTAACGAGGACCTCTAACCTCAGTATGTCACTTAAATCAAACAAGTCGGTTTCATTTTGCTACACTACATGAACAGTTCTTCCAAATCCAGACCAATCTAAGAATTTTTCAAGCCCCCTTTTTTCCATACCCTGTCAAGGGAAAAGAACTCCTTTGGAGGCCTAGTGGTCAATAAGGACCTATGTAAATAATAAAGGGGTAAGATGGAATGAGTTTAAGTCATGGTAATGCCTGATGTGAAAACCCTAGAATTCTGAAAATTAGGAATCGTTTGATTATATGAACCCCTAATTATAAAATTCTTAAACCCTCCAAATCAACTAATTTCAATCCCAAGGGAAGGAATAGATACATGATTACCTTAAGATCAAAGCTCTTAAGATAATAACAAGTTCTTGGCCTAAGAGTCGAGCACTCCACAAGATAGGATGATTAATCCTACTTGAATTGGCATGCAACTCAAGACATGAATTGCAATTGGATCAAGAAGCTCTTGGCTAAACTTGACAAAAAAAGCTCAAACGCTTCAAATTTCATTCATCCAAAAACTGTTTTGTACAACCTAATGACCAAGATTTAAATAGCTTCCCAAACCCTAAACGTCACATCATCAATCATACCAGAAAAAGATAAACCTAAAAAGGATAAAATAGAAAATCAATAAAATTACATCAAAATTATTAATTAAAATACTAATAATAAATTAACGTCCTTGGCAGTTCATATTATCCTCTCCTTCTTTTGAAGGATTCGTCCTCGAATCCAAATCAATGTCTTGTAAAGTAATTTTAAAGTCATGAGAAGAAAATTGTATGACTCTACTTGGGTTTCTCTTGGATGGTCTCCCTGGTAAAGCAACTTCATAAACATGAGAGGTCAAAGGCTCATCTCTTCTTGGATTCCATCTATTTTGGAAAGAACGATGATTCTTCCTATTCACATGTGGCTTGCAACCATAAAAATAATGTGGGCTAATCTTTGAGTTTTGCTTCATGATCAATGTTTTAACAACCTGCAAAAATTCAAAAGAAAAACTAGGGAAACTTGGTTGAACCTCACCTGTCAGAAAACAAACTCTTTTATCAAAAAAATTCAAGAATGTTTTGTTTTGAAATTAAGAAAGTTTTGTCCTCACAAGTTTTTAAAGGTTCATTTTTGGCTTTTCTTTCATTTTGGTCTCTAGACCGAGTATTGCTCACTTGCTTTTCTCTCTCATTTGTGTTTTCACATTTTTCTTCTTCATAGATCTCTATTACTTTTTCCTCCGTCTCATGCCTTTTATTTTTCAACTCACACACATCAAGTTTTACTTCTTTTGGAAGCAATGATACAAGAGTAGGATCATATATTGTTACTTTGTGATCGAATGTACTAACAATGTCAACAAAGTAGTCTAGTTCAAGCTCACTACTATCTATTTTGTCTACTCCACTACTATCAACATAATATGCTTCTCCAGAAATAAGTTGCACAACAATAGTAGTAAGATTAGAGTCATGTGATTCCTTGCTATCTAATGACCTACTAGGCAAAATATCATTGTCATGCATAGATACAACATTGATAAGCTTCTCTTTTCTACTTTCTACCTTATTAAAAGGCCCATACATGGTAGGTAAACTAACATTTTTCACAAATGTATTGGCATTGGAGGTAAACTTAAATTTAGTGTACCTTAAAGATCTTCGTCGGAGTTGTCTTTCTATTTTAATGGCAATGTGCATCATCTCTCCCAAATCCTCACAAGGTCGAATTTCTTATTGTTCAACAATTTTCTCATTAAGTCTTTGGTAGAATCGGTCCATAGTAGCTTTCTCATCCTCATATAAATTAATCTCCTCAGCCATGCGAGCATCTCTTTGCAGTATTTTTCCACACTTTTGTTCCCTTGTCTTAAGTTTGAAATTTATGGAAAGACTTAAGAACAAAACGCTGCCTCATTAGAAGCTTGATTTCTTTCGCATTGCATGATTTCCACTCCTTTTTTACAACTAAACATTTCACCATGTTAATGCATATTTCTCAAATGTAGAGACAGTAAGTTTTACCTTTCCCTTTCTACTATAGTGGTGGTGATCATAAATTGGTCCGAACACTAAAGGATATTAAAAAGTGAAGGGAAAAAATGTTATCGTTTGGATTGATGGAGAGAACCAAAAATTGGGAGATATTGTATTATAAGTATGCTTGCCAAAAGAACCCGGACTATTATGAGATTAAAGGTTGTTTATCAACCAAGAAAATGTCTAATACTCGTGAATGATGTGAGAGAATTTCTCTTGGTTCCATTAGCAACTTCTTTATAGTTTATATTGTTAAAGGTTGAGGAAATGAGGTTCAAAGCCTAAAGGTAAACCAACCTTTTAATTGCGAGGTATAAACAAAGGCATTGTTAATTCCTATTGTTCATGATAGAGGAAAGCTGCGAGGTTGGCGTTGGTTACCACATGATTTTAACCCGAAATGCTTTGATGGCTCAAATATTTTATGAATTTCAATAGTTCATTATATTCTTTGGGTCATCTAGTTAAGTTATCTTTGCAATGATTTAATTGCAGTGCTATTTGTTTTGGTGAATCGGTGGCTGAGTAATGGTTCGGAAGGGATGTTTGAGCATTCACAATTGTTTGGAGGAACATGGCCGTGGGCTTATGCAGCTTTGTGCTTCTCATGTGGTTATTTTGCGTATGATCAGTGGGATATGCTGCAATATAGATTATACAGTGGCTGGATCCCTGCAATCTTGGTTCATCATCTGATTCTCCTCATTTGCTTTACACTTGCTTTGTATAGGAATGTCACCATCAATTATCTCATTCTCACTCTTATTTGCGAGGTATGCATTAGTTTCGTCTTTCAAGATGTGCCGTATGAATATGTTGTTTTCTTTTTGTTTGCGGTCCTGTCCAGATTTAAGTATTTCCATTCCTCCATTGACATGGACGGACACAAAGATGAATGGTTTAATGACTGACATAGGAACCAAAATGAGGTCCAAGTATTTTATGACCTTTTCAGATTTAAGTCGTGTTGGGAGTGCAACCAAAATCCCACATTGACTAGATAAGTAAAAGATTATAGGTATGTAAGTGAGTTACACAAACTCCATTGCTACAAGGCCTTTAACAGCTTTTTGAAAAAATGTAGTAGAGAGATACTTTATTTAGTGTTGTTGGCTTGAAGAGTCCATCTTAGTCGCTTGTGGCACACACTTTCTTTTTCTGGCTTCTTTCTCTACACACTTTCTTTGGCTAACTTCTCTCTACAATCACATTTTCATATTAATCTCTCTTCACACAATTTGTATCTAGCTATTAGTTTTAGTTTCTCTTTCTCTTGCTGTTTTCTAAACATTTTCATTCACTAGCTTCTCTTCATGTGTATACTTTCTATGACTAGTGTCTCTCTTTGTATACATCTTCTCTTACTCGTTTGTCTCTACACAATTTCTCTCAGGGGTTGTTTGGCCCATTGATATGGGTTGAGTTGAGTTGGTTTAAAAAACCAACTCAGTGTTTAGGACATTGAGTTGGGTTAAGTTCTCAACTCTCCACATCCCCAAATATCTCCCCCAATTTTCTCACCTTACATCTCCCCACAAAATTAATTCACACACCTCTCTACCAATTTTCCTAAACCTTGATTCCCTTCTAGCGGTGGCCCGACGTTGGTCCGACGACTTCCGGTGGTGGTCCGACGGCTTCCAGCAACTTCCGGCGGTGGTCCGACGACTCCGGCAGTGACTCGACAACTTTCCGGCGAAACTCCGCACGATTGTCCACCGGGATGAAGAGTGAGATGAAAAGAAAAGAAGGAGAAGAAGAGGAGAGTTTTGAAGTACACCCTTTAAGTTGCAATTACTCTAGTTTAAATAGGTAACCAAAAGTCCTAATCAAAATTCAAATTTAAATCAAATACAATTAATGCATTTGATTTTATGGGGGTTACAAAAAAAGAGGGGGTTTAAGTTGAATTATCCATAAGTTTCGTTGCTGAAACGAAAAGAAAAGTTACAGGGGAGTGATTAAGAAAAGAAAAATATGAAATGAAATCCGCTAGACGTAAAGATGTTGTAGACCAACTATATGCAATAGAAGGGTTGACCAAGGATGATCCCCTTAGTCGCAGACATCCAGAAGACGAGTTGTTTCTTCCAAGTCTCACCACAATCTAAGAAGAGATACTGCTTGCATCTTCTTGGTAGGACTGGTTGAACACCTACTCCACTCATCTTTTACTAAACCAAGATGACCCAAACACTTCATGTTTATTTCGTTGGATATATTTTGCGAACGATAATATTTTTTGTATACTTTAATTTTTTGGGGTATGGGAGATAAGATTTGGTAGCATGTCATTAATTTTTTTGTCATGAATGAATGTATCGTCAATGATGAGAAGATAAAAACTGATTATTTGATCTTTAAAAAAAATTGCACAAGATACCTCTGCACAACTCAACTCAACTCAACTCTACACCCCAAACACAGACTTCCTGCAACAACTCAACTCAACTCTGCACCCCAAACACAGATTTTCTGCACTCAACTCAACTCTGCATAACTCAACTCAACCCAACTCTACAATCCAAACACACCCTCACTGAAATGTCTCTCTACCCACCATCGCTCACTTTTTTTTAATTAATTTATTGATTTGGTGATGCACACAAATATATAATGCTCAAATCAAAGAACATGCCTTTTTTAGGGGGGAAACAATTTCCTTAGTTAGAAATCAAGAGAGCAGCTTTTTAGTTTCTTTGCACGTTCGGAAGAACTATGGAGGCAAATCAGATCTATTCTTAGAACTACCACACTCCGTTATAATCATATCAAGTTTTCATGTCATATTTTAATTCCAGCTTTTGATATGCAAAACTGAAACAAGAATCATTGTGATGTTCCAGCTGCATTCTATCTTTCTCCACGTAAGGCGATTGCGAAGGATGGCTGGTGTTCGTGACGCCAAGAGCTTTATCGTGAAAGTCGAATGGATTCTAAACTGGCTAACATTCGTTTTTGCGAGGTTCGTACCACACATTCTCATTACTGCTAAGCTTGTCATGGATGCTTCCAAGTTTGGTAGAGGCGTAGAGCTGCCGCTTGCATTGTTTGGGATGGCTGGCATGAACTTGCTGAATGCTTTTCTTGGCATTGATCTCTTAAACGCTGTAAGGAAAGAGAGTAATTACAGGAAAAGTGATCACCCTCATCATGAATGAAGAAGATCACAGAAGGCCAACATGATGGAAATTGTATTTGTTCTTTTTATTGTATTGTAGAAAAAGATGAATAGAAAAGGATTTAAGTAGGAATTTATGTAATACGGAAGACAAATTTGTGTAAAGTCAGTTTAATATTTAGGTTTTAAAAAAATATCAGCAAGAATATTATAGTTTTTAATCTAGTTCTTATAATTTCAAAATTCTCAGGAAAAAGTCCTATTTTTACAACATTGAATGAGTTTAAGATAAATATTGTAACATTTATTAAAGTTTGAGGTCCAATTCCATCAAATTGTATGTTAAAAGTTTATACACTTCACCCCTCAAATTTTGATTTTTTTTTTTTCAAATTTTTATTGTTATCCCACCAGCCATCATTATCATTAATCTTTATTAAATATTCTTTCTATTAACAAGAATTAACAAATCTAATGTGATAAATTTAAAAGGAGTCAGTAAATCATTGGAAATGAAATTATTATTCCTGAATTAAAATTATAATTCAACATAATATGAAATACCAATTTGTATTGGTTGTTATAGTTACAACTCGCAATTGAAATTGAATGATACTTAGTAGATAATTTTCAACAAAAAAAACTTAGCAGATAAGAAAAATATAATTTCTCCAAATTTCAATCCTCTGCCTGCTATTTCTTTAACTAAATCGAAACTGAATTCCGGAAAATAATAATAATAATAAATAACCTTCGTCTTCATTATCTTGCAGAAAATAGTACTGTACGAGTCTCGTGCGAACTGAAGAGAGAGAAAAACCATCCCATGACGCTAAGGTCAACCAAATTATTCACAAAAAAAAAAAAAAAGAAAAGAAATAAGGTCCTACCGGGAGTCGAACCCAGGTCGCTGGATTCAAAGTCCAGAGTGCTAACCACTACACCATAGAACCCTTTGATGATATTTTAACAAGCCAAATTTTACAACTACTTAATTTTCTTTTTAAATTTATTTTGGTACCATTTGCTCCGGCTTTTCGAAGGAATTTAATGTTGGAAAATAAATCTAATAAATTATCAAGTACAAGTACAATTGTGAACCAACATCAGAAGCCTTTATTATTAAGTACAACTATGAAAATTTCCTTTCTGTTTTCTGAAAAAAGCATCTAAGAATATTTCTCAATTCTTTTTTTTTTCTAACAACACTTGAGTATAAGGAAATTCGAATCTCTCACTTATAAATTAACTTTGACTTTAAAAATTTCTAAATTCTGTCAAAATTTCCCTTACTTCAAAAATAATCTAGCATGTTTTAAAATTTTAGGAAAAAATCAAATTGGACCTTAGACTTAGGTAAATGTTGTAAATTTTATCCTAGGTTAATTTTTTGCACTTTTACCCACTCTTACTAATTTCAAAAAAATCTGACATTATACAAACTTAAACTTAAATCTTTTTTTTAGTTGAACAAGAATGAGAGGTGGGGGATTCGAACCTCGAACCTCTTGTCTAGAGTTCATGTCAATTACTGTTGACCTAAGCTTACTTTGACCAAACTTAAACTTAAATTTGATTAATGCACAAATTAATAATTAAATAACTTTGTCAAAACTCACCGATCTCTACAAAAATTTAGTTTTAATGTCATTTTTCCTCTAAAATACTAAACGACCATCCCAAAAAAATGTATCATAGGTAAAAACTGCAACATTCTTTCAAGTTTGAGGTTAGGATTACAACAATTATCTAAGTTTGAGGTGCATTTGATAAATTAAAAGTTAAGGGTAAAAATAGATATAACTTGGCAGATTTAAGAATAAATTTTGATTTTTCCCCTAAAGTTTTGTAACTAAAGACAGAAAATTTTTAATTTTTGTTAATTAACTAGAAACGTATCATCTCCTTTAGATTATGAAAAACAGGCAATAACTGTAGTAACAATCATAAAGTCATTTCTATTTTTTGGAAAGTTTTGGGGGTCAAAACTACATTTCCTTGTAGGGAAAAAGAAAAAAAATTAAATAACAAAGCCAGAGGGAAAACAAAATTACTCTGGCCATTTTGTAGCTGGTTACAAATCTACAAAGTCCATCCATGTGAAGATTTAAAACACTCTGCAATTAAACAGCATTTAATCAGAAAATTCAAGATGCAGAGGAACTAAGCTGTTTTACAGTCAAATTTTTTGTACTGTACCATCATCATCTTTAGACACCATATCCATTCCTGACTAAATTTCTAGTTTTATCCCACTCTTGGTTCGAGAGAAAAACTTTGCAAAACCATTTCGGTTTTTCTCAGAATTGACAACATGATTTGCAATCACAGATGATGAAGTTGACGAAGACGAAGATGGGGGCGAGTCGTCTTCATTCTTACTCATTGATAGTTCAGAATCGTCATCAACCACTTTAGTATAATCTGAATCTCTTTTGGGTGAAAGTGTCCCATTCGAATGCTTGCATTGCTCATCACCATCTCTCATAATGTTAAGCGATTCACCGGCTGTGAAGTCCGGTAGTTGTGTTGTGTCGATCAGAAAATCTTCGAGTGCTGCTAGAGATTTAAGCTGATTCCCAAGAGAAGCAATTGTCTTTTGACACTCTGCAAGTTTCCCAGCAGCTACAGCTAGATCCTCCTACAATGTTACCCCCTCCAACTATTAGTATTCAACTTCCTCAAATTATGCATTTCAAAAGATGATTAAGTATTATCTCAGAGAAATAAAATAAGAACATGGTGTTAGTTAAGGCGGGGCCAGCTATAAGTTTTTACCTGCTTTATCTTCAATTCATTTTTGGAGATTTCACTTTGTGATTGTTTTTCATCTTGTTTAATTCTTGAGAGCTCTTCTTCTAGTTCCTGACACTTGACTGTCAATGCCAATGCTGAAGCCCTCTCTTTTTGAATATCAGATTCCAACATGCCAACTTTTGCAGACATGGTCAGAGATTCTGCTTCCATGCTGATAAGTTGAGACTCAATTCTTAGTTTTGATTCATTCGCAATATTGAGCTCATTTTGTAACTTTTCCAGTTTCATTTCTGTTTCCTTGAGTTGAGATTGTGAAATGTCAATAGAGTTCTGACTCTGGGATAACGCAGTCTCCAGGTCATCTTTCTCCGCCTCCAACTTCATTAATTTCTCTTCCATTTCAACTTTCTCTTCTTCCATCTTCCCTAACATTTGCCCCAATTCGGATTTCTCAATCTCCATCTTTGCTAACATTTGATTCACTTCAGCTCTATCGATTTCCATCATCTCTAGCCTGTCTTCCATTTCATCCTTCTCCACTTCCATTTGTTTCAGCTTCTCTTCCAATTCAATCTTTGCTTCTTCTAACTCACCCAGCTTCTCTTCCATTAAAGATCTCTCGAGTCGCAAGGTCTCAAGCTCAGTTCTCATGGCACTTTCTTCAGCAGTTGGGCAAGCAGAAGCTTCTGATTCTTGGTGACACTTTCCTGTGTCAGTTTCGGGTAACGAAGCAAGCCTCTCCATCTCAAGAAAATCATCCATGAGATCAAGTTCAAGAGAAGAAGGAAGATTACTGCTAACAGTCTTTTCATTCCCAGGCTGATTAAGTTCCGCCCTTAAGGTTGAAGCCCATGAGTCTGAGCAACTAGGTTCACATTTGTTTCGTTCGGTTTTCCTTATATCAATATCCACTGCATTAAGCTGCTCCCCATTGTCTGATTGAGTGTCAGTAAGTGACTCGATGGATATTGTCGAAGCAGCTATAGATTTGTGATCATTAACTAATGATGGCTTGCATGACATTACTCTTAACCTGCGACACTCGGCCTCGAGCTTGGCCATTTTCTTTATGCTCTCAAGATGCTGCTTACTGGCTGTTTCAGCTGTTTGTGTACTCAAATCCCTCTCAATAGTCCTGGTTTCTAACTCCCTATATTGAGCATGAAGCTCATGCCTAAGGGCTGCATTCTCTCTTTTCAATGACTCAAGCATTTTGCCAAGGCTAGGATCAACTTTAGGAGATTCAGATTGAGCAGCATCTGCTTTGCTCTGGAGCTCAAGGAGCTGCCTCTCAAGATCCGCCTTGGTGGACTCCCAATCACGGGTTTTTTCCTCCACCGCATCACGAATCTTCTGCTCTTGATCCTCCCTTCCTTGCCTAAGCTGTCTAACACATTCTTTGAGTGCCCCATCAAGGTGGCTCACTCGATCTTCCAATGCAGACTTTTGCTGAACTGTAGTCCCAAGCTGCTGTTTTAGAAGTCCGACTTCGTTTTCTGCCTTTTCCCATCCTAAAATCACATTAGAATAAACAAAATTTAGCTAGCTCTCAAAAAAATAAGCGACAATAGCATCTATACTACAAAACTTTTAAGTTCATTCACCAGGTTCCATTTTTCTTTAGATAATGTCTGCAGATATATAACATGAACAATCTACGTGTCCAATTCTACCTGCAATGGCTTCTTCAGCAACTTTAGCATGCTGCTTTACCAAGTCTTCTTTTGCCCTCACATTCAAAAGAGCAGCTGATAACCGATCAGTGAGATCCTTCACACTATCACTGATATCTTCTTGTTTTGGTGAATCATCATCAATGTCTTCCTTACATACTGCTTTTGAAGTTACTTCTGGAGACTGGATCTCGTGATTAGGAGATGACTTGGCTGCGTCCTGTTCGTCAATAAGGATTTGTGTGTCAAGCCAAATTTTCAGATGCTTTGAAAGAGGACGAGATTGCAGTCAGCACATAATACTAATAACATAAAGTCCATATTTTCAATGGTGAATACGCCATTTTCTTCACTGAAAGTGGCAAGAGTTATTATTGTGAACGCCAAAAAACGTAGGTGTTTCTCTTCTGGCACTTGGATGGAATGTTTGAGGGTATCAATAGATCAGCATCGATTATTAAATTTGGGGTTGGAAAATCTGAGTTTGAGTACTTACAACTTAAATTGTATGCAGAAATGGGTTTATATGATTATGAAATTGTGTAACTTGTATTTCGTTCATGGGTTTATGCTTAGTAAGAGTTAGTCTGCAGTTTAGGTCATTTTATAGGTTGAAGTTAATGCATTTATGATTAGTTAACTCTCGCTCCAAGATAACAAACGCATCTATCAAATATAGGTTCATCTTCTCAACTCTACACAAATTTATCTCTGAGCAAAACATTTTGAGAAAGTCAATTTTTTAAAATAACTGTAAAGGGTGTGTGTGTGTGTGTTGTATATATATCAGCCAATCAAGTCTTCATGGCAACTCATCTAAGGATAATCCAACTTGTGAAGTTGTCTCAACTCTTATAATAGTCAAGGAAAACACTCTGCCTACAAGTTAGAACTTCAAGATTTCTTTTGACTTCCACAAGCAGCTCCATCAGAGCATTTCCCTGTCAGCTAAGAACATAAACATTCTGAATCTACTTTTGTTTCCACAGGTTCATACGTTTTTGTAATATGTTTGAATTTCTTTTTTCACCAATGGTAGAAACTCATAGAGGAATAGAACAATATTCTTAACCATGCCAAAATAATTGCAGCTCGTCTAATACGACCCCGGGAGGAAATTCGATCAGTCAAATCAAAGGAAACAGAATTACATATCTCAGCATGATCACGTCCACACAATAATCTTGACATGCCCTTTACATCTCAGCAAGAAACAAAACTATTTCAACAGTTCTTTTTGTCACCAAGAGATTGAAACATACAATCACCTGGGAGATCTTGCTTTATCAAAAGGATGAATCTCTCCAATAAAACTTACAGAAGATGAGGATAAAATCAAGTCCAGAAAGAAAAAACCCCTCATTCTATTTTACATAAATACCATGATGTTTCAAATTGATGTTTTAAGGATTCATTTGTGTACCTGCTCGTCGGAAAATCTCTCAGAATACGATGACATTGAACCAGAACTTTCAGTTTCTCCAGGGCTCTTATCAGATGACTTTCTCTTCCATGGCCATTTTCTTCTTTCCATCCTAACGTCTTATTTACAAATCAGTTCACTGGGCAAAACGCCATCTGCAGACATAGGTATAAAGTTATTTCGAAACCCATTACGAATCCAACTTCAGAAATCACAAAAAATACTGTATTGCTGCATTGCTTGTAGCTTATATGGGAATTTCAAGCAAAGTAGCAAAAAAAAAAAAGAAAGAGAGAAAGAGAAAGATATTCACATCCTATCTAACGACACTAAAGATTGTAGATAGAGAGATGACTTGGGTTTTCATTCTTTCAACTTTGCTTCAAATCCACCCCAAGATCATCCCACCCAACAGCTAGTAAATGACAAAAAAGGGTTTCTGCTAAGCAAAAACCCCATCAATTTTCAAATATAAATAGTAGGTGAAAGCTTCAGAAGCCATCAATTGTTTAAAAAGATAAAATGAGCAGGGGAAGCCAAAGGAAGGACAAAAAATTTGGCGAAATCGCTCAATGCCCAATAACAAAAATCCAAAAACATTGATGAAATAGTGAATGAAAACAACACATTAATCGAAATAAAAGCAACCCATCAAATCTAAAAAGAGAAAGAACAGAAGAGGGGAAAGAAATAACTAGAAACCCCCTCTTCTCTGAGGGGGTGAAGAAAAAACAAATGAAATAATTCAAGGGTTTAGCAGAGTTTGTAGAAGAAAATAGTAGAAATCATCAGAAGGAAGAAGACCCAGATGGGGGATTTTACCTTTGACCAGAAGAAAAAACCAAAAATCGAGAGTTTAAACAGAAGCCTGCACTGCAAAACAAAAAAAATGGAATCCCAGGGAGGCGTTTGGCTTTAAGAATCGGAGAAGAAAATAAACGAACAGCTAGCTCTGCAAAAATCTGTGGAATGTCTGCAAATATGCAGATAATGAAGGGTTCAATTTCTTATTTAATTCTAATTTAGAATTTTAATTTGTTCTTCTACTTCTTTTCACAATGGTAGCTTTCAAAAGATTGAAAAAGGCTAAGGGATAGAGTGTGAGAGAAATAGAGAGAAAGAGAGAGAGCATGTGATTGGGGCATATGATAGTGTGAAATTCAAGAATGGGACCTCAAAAGAAATTCAGTAGTCAGCTTTTTTGTTTTTTTATTAACAAAGAAAAAAAAATTAAAAAAAAGAGACAATTTTGTATTTTTTTTTTCTTTGGTTTATATATTTTGAAATATAGCTGCCGGTATTCCCGCCCTTGAGTGAGAATCTGGGTTATCTCCATTATTCTTTTTTGGCCTTTTTGTTACTTGTTGTTACTGTTTATAGAATTAAATCACTAGAAACAATTTTTTTTAAAATATTTGTTTCAATTAAATATTTCTAGAATTATCATTGTATCAAATCAATTGGATATGTTTTCACACCGTGAATGAGAAATCTACATGATTTTAATTTTTTTAATTTAGATGTTTAATGGTGGATAAAGTAAAGTATTTATGGTTGGTAATGGTAATATAATCTTTCTTCTTCTTTCTTTTTATGTAAATTAATTGAATTTTTTTTCTTGTTGATTAAAAGTTAAATTCTGATTGCTGATTCCATTCATGTATATAATAGTGATTAAGAAATGAGTTTTGTTCTTTATGGGATATTTTTAATTTTAAAATTGCCTTGTTCATGAAATGATATTTTTTAAGTTGTTATATCATTCATGCCTAGAATATGATTACGCGCCGAAAAGTGTTTTGTTGTTTAAAATTGTAAGACTTGTCTATGAAAAAATTCCATCCTGGTCATGGATTTTTTTTTTTTTTTAACAATTGTGGGTGAAATATTAAGTCTTTAAGTTCTAAGAAGATAATTTGTTATTTATAATAAAATAGAATAATTAGTGTAACTATTGAATTATGTATGAATTAGTCAACCTATTCCTAAATCAAGTTATTTTATAATGTTTTGAATGATGTTCCCGACTTTAATGGATAGATGATTTCAGAATATGTTATAATATTTGGCAATGAAAAGTTAGAATTAAGATATCTTCAAATTTTTTGTTAACTTTAAAGTGAAAAAATATTTTGAAGATGATCAACTAGAGTATAGTTCAACTACTTATAAAATTATAATATCAACAAAAAAAAAATTGAATCTTCACCTCGCATATTGTTCGAGAATAATAAAATTAAATAAAAAAGATAGTAATAATAGTAATAATAATTTTTAAAAAAAAAAAGTAACCTTAAAGTTTAACCTTATTGGATCAAATACCAACTCTCACTAAAACTTCTCATGCCTTCGTACTCAAGTAAGCAATTTTGGATGCCCAATTCATCTTGATGATTCAAAATTATTATTATGGTCGTTTTAATGAAGGAAAATTACGAGGGTTGATTTAGATTTTAGATTTGAAAATGTAACTAGAGAAAAAGTAAACTAGTAAAAAATAAAAATATGCATACGCCAATACGTCAATCTAAGTGTGTGTAGCTGAACTGATTAAAACATCCCAACTAAGATAATCCGGGATATAAATTCTTCTCCCTCGGATTGTTATTGAACTAAAATATATACATATCATACATAAAATAAATTAGCGTAAATTTAATCAACTTTATCACACTATTAATTTCTATAGTGTAAATATTTTAACACATCTATCATGTTCACTCTATTATTTTTCCTTTGAGTACCATTAATGCTAGGTAGTCATTTAAGAGATCACTTTTAACATATTTCTAAATTTGAAAACTGTAGTGTCATTTTTCAAAATTTAAAAATTAAATAAAGGTCAAGTTGCAATATCGAACTAAACAAAGAAAAAAAAAAAAAAACCTCCAAGATTTTCAAATAGATACCGTTTTCATTTTTTGAAAAAAAAAAATCAAAATTTACTCAAAATTTACTTATCAATTTGTATCAAGTTTTACCATCTACTTTTAATTTCATTAAATTATATCTCAAATTAAGGAAGCGTTACAATTTTAATCTTAAACTTTAAAAATTATTGCAATCTTCCCTATCAAATAAGGTTTAGTTCGAAAGATCGTTAAAAAAAATATTTTCATATATGTTCAATAGATTATAAAATACGTGTACGATACAAAATTGATATGATTTTATATTAAATTAAAATATGTGTCAAACTTTATATTATTTAAATTAGCCCGTCTTTGGAGATTTCTATTTTTTTTGTGTTAAAATTAGTGAGTAAATTAATGAAAAACGAAATATGGGTAGAAAATGCAACACTTATATCTAAGTCTGAGGTCAAATTTGATGAAATTTAAAATTTATAGTCAAAATTAGTACAACTTACCATATTTGAGGTAAATTGTTTTTTTTTTATTTTTAAATTCAACCATGGTAAGGGTGGATTATTGACTAAGTTACATTTGAATTTGCCCAAATGGGTGTAGCTTGAATATAGTATATCAGAAAATTTGAATTTTTTTACTACATTTTTTTTAAATAAAAGAAAATTTTTAATTTAATCGTTCGAACTTCGAAGTCATTTTCTTTATTTGAATTTGAATTATTTCAAACTCATAGTAGAAATGTTAATCAGACCCCCAAAAAAAATAGAAATGTTAATTAAAAAAAAAAGCATGTCATAATTATTATCGAAGAGCGGGCAGGAGGAGCGTGTAACACTGCCCGTTGAAAGCGAAATATCAGCTCAACTCGTAAATCAAGGACGCCAATTAATTAGACAGCTAAATCCAATTCAAATTTAAAAAACCCAACCAAGTCTAATCGTTTAATTGAATTTCTAAAATAAATTTCAGTAATTGATTTTAAATAAATAAAGAATATTTGATTTGGAATTTGAATTTTTTTTTGCCCTTTTAATGCGAAATTGGAATTTATTGATGCATTGAAGTCCCAGTATAGCATGAATAATTGGCTATTATTACTCATTTGTCATAAATATTGTTTTCTTTATTTTACATATAATTAAATTTTGGATAACTATTCCTAAAAAAAAATGAATAATTATTTGTAATCCAGCGTGCTGTTTTCTTACACTCGCCTAATTTAAGATCATAATTGCATTGTTTGAATTCAAAGAATAACGATCATCCTTTTTTGTTAGTATCTTTTTTAAAAAAAAAAAAAATGATTTGAACGATTAATTTTAAACATTGAAATTTAAATTACATATATGGTATTACGATTCAACAAGATGGTAGAAATTGAAATCAATAAGAAATATTGTATTCGGAACCAAGGTAAATGTTGTGAAAGAAAAAAAAATACCAATAGTTTATATGTAGACACTTGCTAAAATAATTGTAAAATTCAACCGTAAACATGGTTAATGTTAAACTAAATGGAGAGAACACTATGAAAGAAAGAAAGAATGAATGAGTGAAAAGGTGATTGATGATTTGATTAGAAACAAAGGCCTTTATATAAACTTTAATACACCAAAAATAGACTTACTAAAAAATGAAAAAAAACCTTAACAATAGCCAACTATCCTAAAGAATAGGTAAAGGCTTTGAATAAGTTTAACATCCTCCCTTAAACTAAAACTATAACATTAGTATTTAGTTTAAACTAAACAAAGAGACAACACCAAGCAAATTTCGAAGCTTCACAAATGTTGCTAATTTAAGAGGTTTGGTCAAAATATCAGCAACTTGATCTTCACTCTTGCAGTAGCTTAGTTTGATGGTTCCGTCATTTGTAAGATCCCTTAAGTAATGATATCTTATATCAATGTGTTTGCTTCGTCCATGCAAGACAGGATTCTTTGAAAGCTTGATTGTTGAAGTATTATCACAATAAATGATAATTGCTTCTTCTTGCTTATAATGCAACTTCTCAAGAATGTTTCTTAACCATATGGCTTGACATGCACATGATGTTGCTGCTACAAATTCAGCTTCAGTGGTAGATAATGTGACGATTGGCTGCTTTGTCGAAGACCATGAGATAGCTCCTGAACCAAGCATGAAAACATACCCTGAAGTACTTTTCCTGTCATTTAAATCTCCTGCATAATCACTATCACTAAAACCAATAAGGTTTAATTCTCCTCTTTTTTGATAAAGCATGCCAAGATCAGGAGTCCCTTTTAAGTAACGTAGGATTCTTTTTGCGCAAAAAAGATGAAGTTCTCATTGGAGATTCCATAAACTCGCTAATTAAACTTACAAACATACATTATATCTGGCCTTGTAGTTGTCAAGTACATCAAGCTTCCAACAATTTGCTTATAGAGAGTACCGTCGATTTTCTTTCCTTCATGGTCCTTTGTGAGCTTTAAATTGCATTCAACTGGAGTTGTAGTTGAGTTGCAATTCTTCATTTGAAACCTGTTCAAAATCTCTAATATATATTTCTTCTGATTGAGGAAAATTCCAGTTGCTGATTGCATTACCTCAATGCCAAGAAAATAATGCATTGCCCCTAGATCTGTCATTTCAAACTCTGCCATCATGGATTGCTTGAATTCTTCAAACATAATCGAATCATTGCCTGTATAGATCAAATCATTTACATACAAACATACTATCAAAATCTTGTTTGCAGACTGAAATTTAATAAAGAAAGTATGCTCATATGGACATTTCTCAAATCCAACTTTAATGAAGTAAGCTTCAATTCGACTGTACCAAGCCCTAGGAGCTTGCTTCAAACCATATAAAGGTTTCTTTAGCCGATATATCTTTCCTTCGTCGCTTTGTTGGACATAGCCAGGAGGTTGGTCTATGAAAACCTCTTCATTCAAGTTTCCATGCAGAAAGGCTGATTTTACATCCATTTGAAGAATTTCCCAATTATTTTGTGCGGCCAATGCTACCACCATCCGAATGGTATCGTGTCTTGCAACTGGAGCAAAAACTTCATTGTAATCAATACCAATTTGTTGTTTGTACCCCTTTGCAACAAGACGAGCTTTATACTTATCTACTTGACCATCTTTATTCAACTTCGTTTTGTAAACTCATTTAACACCAATGGATTTTTGCCGCCAGGAGAATGCTTGATAGCTCCCAAGTGTTGTTTTTTTTTCTATCGACTTAATCTCTTCATCCATGGCTTGCTTCCACTTTGTATCTTTGACAGCTTCTTCAAAAAGTTAATGGATCACATTCTGATAATAAAGCATAATGGACAAGTGTTTCATAAGAAAGATCACCACTAACCTCATAATCTTCCATCCAAGCTGGTCTTCTTCTAACTCGTTGTGTTCTTGAGCTTGTACCTTCTACTTGAGTCTCAGTAGTCTCAACCGATTGTTGGACTTTGGATCTTGAGTTGTGGAGACAACGATACATCATTGTCTTCTAAGTTCACCTATTGATTGTTGCTCTATAGTGTCTTACTCCCAATTCCAAGTGTTTAGTTCATCAAATATAACATCTCGGCTAATTACAATTTTACCTGTGATTGGATTGAACAATTTGTAAGCCTTTGATTGCTCACTGATGCCAAGAAAGACACATTTTTGGCCTTTATCATCTAACTTCTTCCTTTTCTCGTCAGGAATGTGTGCATATGCAATGCACCCGAACACCTTAAAGTGATCAACAGATGGTTTACGCCCGTCCCAAGCTTCTTGAGGAGTCATATTTTTAACCGAAAAAGTGGGACTTCGATTCAAAACATGAACACCTCAATTTACTGCTTCTGGCCAGAATTGCTTTGGAACTCTTCCATTAGCAATCATACTTTGAACCATGTGGAGGATCGTACGATTCTTTCTTTCGGCAACACCATTTTGTTGAGGTGTGTAGGCTGCTGTTAACTGTCGTCGAATTCCATGCTCGTTACAAAAATTTATAAATTCTTGTGACATGTATTCTCCTCCACGATCCGTTCGAAGGGTTTTGATTTTCCTCCCAATTTCATTTTCAATTCTCGCCTTAAAGCTCTTGAAAATTGAAAATGCCTTTGACTTTTCCTGCAAGAAATAAATCCAAGTTTTTCTGCAAAAGTTATCGATAAAAGAAATAAAATATTTCTTGTTCCCATTTGATATTGGGTTTCCACATATGTTAGAATGGATCAACTCCAAAGGATTACGAGCTCTCCATGCTTTGCCTTTTGAAAAATTCTCACGATGTTGTTTGCCAACAACACAATCTTCACATATTTTTGTAGGAGGTGAAATTTGGGGAAGGCCAACCACCATTTGTTTTTTAGAAAGGACCTGCAAACCATTGAAATTCAGGTGGGCATATCGCAAATGCCAAAGCCACGTGGGGTCTTGGTCTATGTTAGTCTTCAAGCATAATCCCAGACCTTCTAGTTTAAGTGGGAACAACCTATTTGAGGCCATTTCAACACGAGCTATCAATCCTCTCCTGGGATCATGTATCTCACAGGCGCCTTCTTTGATGGTTGTGACATAACCCTTCTCTTGTGGTATGCCCCCAACACTCAATAAATTGCTTTTCAAATCAGGAATATAGAACACATTTGATATTGTTTCAATATTTCCCTTTTTTTTTCTGATTTGTATATTGCCTTTACCCATTCCATCTACTTTAGAATTATCACCAAATAAAACAGTGGAATAATAATTTTCATCCAAATGAGAAAATAGAGACTACCACCACACATATGATTGTTGCAACGAACCAAAGGTCATGTACCATATGTTTGGTCCAAGTTCATCGTTATGTTGGCACGTCATCAATAGGGTTTCTTGCTCATTTTTCTCAATGAAATTGGACTGCTCTACTTTTCCACGATTAAGTCTAGTCCTGCATTCAGACTTGTAATGGCCAAACCTCTGGCAACGATAACATTGAATGTTGGACTTATCAAACTTCGAGTTGTTGGATGTTTGCTTCTGTTGATCATGGCCATCACCTCTTCCTCTTCCTTGCCATTTTCCACGACCTCTTCCAGTTGAGTTTTCACCATGAGTTGAAGACTTCAAGGCTTGTTCTTCAGTTGGACTTACATTTGACGTCATTCTCTGCTCATGCACAAGTAAAGAACTTTGTAATTCATCAATTGATAAATTATCGATATCTTTTGATTCCTCAATTGAACAAACCACATATGCAAATTTATGATCCATTGACCGAAGAATCTTCTCAACTACGGCTACATCTTCAATCTTCTCTCCATGGATCCGCATCTTGTTTACTATAGCCAAGGTCCGTGAGAAATACACATCCACGGACTCACCTTACTTCATTTGAAGAATCTCGAACTCTTTGCGAAGAGCTTGAAGCTGCTGTCTTTTCACCCTCGTCGTGCCTTGATACTTTTTCTTCATGGAATTCCAAATTTGCTTACATGTATCCTTTTGCAAGATGGTCTCCAAGATGGCACGATCAATGGCTTGGAATAAATAATTCTTTGCCTTAAGATCCTTCAATTTTCGTTCCTCTAGTTTCTTTTGTTCAACTTCTGACAAAACAACTCCAACAGCTGGTTCATCTACTCCTGCTTCGACAATGGCCCAATACTCTTTGGACCGCAGAAAATTTTCCATCAACATGCTCCAATGATCATAATGACCATCAAAGCGAGGAATTGCTGGTTGCACATAGTTGTCAGAGGCCATAACTATTGCTTGCAAGCTTTTGAAGATAAAGGAATGGAGGTTGGTTTAATGGCTAAGAAAAGATGCCACAACTAGCTCTGATACCACTTGTTAAACTAAATGGAGAGAACACTATGAAAGAAAGAAAGAATGAATGAGTGAAAAGGTGATTGGTGATTGATGATTTGATTAGAAACAAAGGGCCTTTATATAGGTTTTAATTAATACACCAAAAATAGACTTACTAAAAAATTAAAAAAAACCTTAACAATAGCCAACTATCCTAAAGAATAGGTAAAGGCTTTGAATAAGTTTAACAGTTAAATTAACCATAAAAAACAATAAATTTAAGTGTAGTTTGATAATTTTAGTTTTTGGTTTTTGAAAATTAAATCCATAAATACTATTTTATGTATGATTTTCCATGTTTTTTTTATCTATTTTTAAGATATGTTTCGAAAAATGAAATCAAGTTTAGAAAATTAAAAAAAAAAAAGTTTTCAAAAACTTGTTTTTGTTTTTAGAATCTGATTAAGAATTAAAGTGTTTGTTAATAAAGATGGAAACTCTCACAGAGAAGATAGAAATCACTGTAGAGAAAATTGTGAGAAAACAAACATAATTTTAAAAAATCGAAAACCAAATCGTTATCAAACTTAATCTTAATTACAAAATCAAACAACCAAGAAAAAATAGGCTTAGCCCCCACATATCAAGGTAGGGGTGATAGTCTTAACAAAAAATCGATCAAACCGAACTGAACCAAACCGATCCAATGGTTTGGTTTGATTTTTTAGAAGAAAATTGGATATCTCGATTTTTATTTTAGAAAAATCAAAAAATATTGGTTTGGTTCGGTTTTCGTTTAGAAAAATCATTAAAAACCGAACCAAATCGAAGTATATATATATATGTACCTAAAAAAATCCCAAATTGAATCCTTATCCATTATTGGGTCGTTTCATCCGTTTTCTTTTAATTAATTCTAAAATAACAAAATGAGATTATTAGTTATATGAATTCTTATTGAGGTATTGAAAAATTTAGGGACAAAAAATATTAAAATAAGATGAAACTAAGAAATAAAATAGCATAAGATTTGTAAAAAAAAAAACCGAAACCGAACCAAAAAACAACCAAACCAGTGGACAACCGAACCAATGGTTTTGTCGTTTATTGGACTTTGGTTTGGTTCCTCTTTTGATGAAACCGGTTGGATCGGTTCGGTTCTCGGTTTGGCCTAAAATCGATGAAAATCGAACCAATATCACCTCTATATCGCATCAAAGTGTTGTTGTTCAACACAACCTCACAAACAAATTCAAAAAATAATTTGATGTCAATATTTATTAAAAATATTTGTTAGTGATACTAGATTGAAATTCGCAAGTATTAATGTCAAAAGTTTGTTAGTTTCACTTTTATCGATTATTCATTGTCTATCAAAATATTTGTTATAAATATTTGAAATTGTGTTGTCCACTTGTTCTACTTTTTTGGAGTCTTTGTACGGATGACCCATTTTTTCGCACATTAATAGCATTTGACATGACATTTCAAAATAATAAAATTGACATATTCTGACATGACAGAGCGTGTCAAATTACCCAGAAGGGCAGTATTAAGCCCGCCTCGCATGGTCACGCTCTCGTGGATTCGCTCTCACTCTCGTAGATTCGCTCTCGCTCATGTTGACTCCCTCTCACAAACCTAACACTCTCGCTCTCGTAGGCGCGCTCTTGCTATGCTCACTCACGATGCCACTTATGCAAATGATCACTCGTAGGCTCGCTCTCGCTCTCGCATGTTCGCTGTCGTTCACAATATACAACTTCCCAAATGATCACTTACTCACTTAACTCGCTCTCATCGATCATTATTACTACCTAAGTGAGAGCGAGAGCGAGCCTACGAGACTTAAAGCACGCTGCCCTCGCGGTAATTTGAACATAATGTACAGTATAAAAGGGGTCATATGTCATTAATTTCAAAACATAGGTCAAACGACATTAAACCGCGTGAAAAATAGTTTTCCATACAAATTTCTCTACTTTTTTTTTCCATAAAAATATGAGTGTTGGTAAATAAAATTTAGGTCAATTAATTTTTAATAATAATTTTGTTTAAAAAATGTAAAACATAAAAACTTTATTCGATCCATTGAATTTGTTGCATATGTAGGAGATATAAGCTTTTAAAATGTATACATTATTGTCACTAAGTTCACATTAACAATTGTTTAATCATATTTATTTATTACCGAAAAAAAAAAGAAAAGAAAAAGGAAAAAAGAAAGAGACGGGAAGGAATGATGAACGCTAGAGCAACAGAAAAGCAGGTAGGAGTTCACGTGGATGATAGACGAAAAATATGGACAAAGGATTTTCTTTCAATTTCATCTTTAATTTTTCAATATTTTTAATTCAAGGTATGGAACCTTTTAATTCCAGCTCTAAAAGAAAATAAGCGGTTCTATTTCGTTAAAAAAAGAAATAATAAATAATAATCTAATGTGGACACATTTAAAATTTTTAATTGACAATCTTCTTTTTATAATATATTTTGAATGTAACTTTATAAATATTAAACGTGAGGTTGAACTTTGAAGGACCAAATTATATATTCAAACCTATGTGGACAATGTCTCAAATAGCAGTTTATAATAGTTTTAAATCTAGCATTCATTACATTTTTAAACTGTGTAGTAAACTAATTAAAAAACAAAAAGATATACATGTAAAACAATTTTTCGTTTCTTGTCAACGGGAAGTCGGGGCCGAGTTTCAGGCCATCTCGTGGGATCCGTCAGGGAGATCCTATGTCCTCTTATTTGTTTCTTCTCTGTGTTGAAGGCCTTTCAGCTCGCCTATCCAAGGAAGTCTCTCTCCCGTATATCTAAATTTAAAAGTTCGTTCTCTTATCCTGTTATTTATCACTTATTCTCTGCTGATGACAATGTTTTCTTCCTGGAGGCCTCTTTGTAGGAATATCATGTCATTACTGAAGTCCTGAAAGACTACGAAGAAGCTTTGGGTCAGATGATTAATAAGGAGAAATCTTCTTTCATTATCATCAGGAATGTGTCCCAAGCGAGGAACAGAGACATTAGTGGTTGGCTGAGTGTGGCCCATGCGAGATCTTTTGGCATGTATTTAGGTCTTCTCTCCCAGAATTCCTGCAATAAAAACAAGGTGTTCTAGGAGCTTAAGAGCATAGTTTGGAAAGCTATTTAGGGTTGGAAAGGGAAACTGCTCTCCTATGGGGGAAGGAAACTCTGATTAAGGCTATGGCACAAGCCATCCCTGGATACACTATGAGTTGTTTTAAGCTTCCTGATGAGTTGTGCAACAAGATTAAGTCTATGTGTTGCAGATTTTGGTGGGGTGTTGAGGAGGGTCGAAGGAAAATCTACTGGAAAAGCTGGAAACGTCTTTGTCATCCTAAAAAAGAGGGTGGAATGGGGTTTAGGGATTTCAGGTTATTCAACCAAGCATTGTTAGCTAAGCATAGTTGGAATCTTGTGAAAAACCCAAACAACCTTCTTTCAAAAGTCCTAAAAGGCAGGTACTTTAAAAATGTGGACTTCCTAAAAGTTGAGCCTGAGGCGAACCCTTCTCTCACGTGGAGAAGTATTTTATGAGGGTGTGAGTTTTTCCTGAGAGGATATAGATGGAGGATTAGGAATGGGTGACACATCTTCATTGGAGACGATCATTGGATCTCAAACAAAGGTAACTACAGGCCAAGTCTAGTTCAGGAGTATCTCAAACTAAAGAGAGTCGTTGATCTCTTTAAGAAAGATGGTGGATGGGACGAGGATATCATTCAAAACTCTTTTCTCCCACACGATGTCGAGGATAAATTGAATATTTCCATAAGGGGTCTACGGGCGACTGACGAGATTATATGGAACCCAGACAATAAAGGGATTTTCTCTATCAAGAGTGTTTTCCATTTGGCTTCAAACCTTGTTCGTTCCCTGAGTTCATCTCAATCCGACTAGAGAATTTTGCGTGGTGTCTGGAATGACATGTGGCGTATTGAGCTGATGCCAAGGATTAAAATTGGTGCCTGGAGGATTCTTAACAACATTATCCCTACCACGACCAATCTTCTGAAGAAAGAAGTGGCTACTAATTTTGTTGTCCTTTTTGCAGGTCATTCAAAGAATCAAATTGCCATATCATGTGGGAATGCAGTTACGCAAACACACCATTGGAACCATTTCTTCCCCTCTTATGTTATCTCTTTTTCTGTGGGCAGATGCAAGTGGTCTCCTTTAGACTACTGGGGTTGCATTAGAAGAGGGCCTTGCAAGGACCAGAGGGGCCTGATTCTTTCGATGTGGAATATCTGGCAAAGGAGGAACCAAATGTGCTTTGGTAAGGCCTCCATCCACCTGGAGTCGTGGATTCTCTCTATCAAGATCTTCATGGAGAAGCTCATGAAGGAGAAGAGGCAAACCTAGGGTTTTGTTGTCAAGGGGAACATGATTAAAGTTGGATGTTGGGTGCCCCTAAGGGAGGGGTGTTGGAAGCTGAATGCAGATGTTGTGTGGTCTGATCGCTGCAACAGAGGAGGATTAGGCTGGGTGGTTAGAGACGGCAGAGGAAATCTGATCATTGGCAGAATGGGTCATGTTGATCGAAGGTGGCCTGTGAAAGTACTTGAAGCGAAAGCGGTGGTTGATGGCCTAAAACAGGTAGTTTCTTTATGGCAGGGTCACAATCCCCTCTTGTGGTGAAGTCGAACTCCTCTGACATCATTCACCAGCTGTTATGAGGTTTATTGTTTTATTAGCGAGGCTCCTAGCTTAGCCATTTATGTAATTTTTTTTTATTTTTGTAAGATTCCTAGAGAGGAAACAAAGTTGCCCATAATCTTGCAGCTTTGGTTTGGAAAGAGTGTTTTCCAGCGGACATTTTGGCCCCCATTGATGAGAGGGACGCTTGTGGTTTGGTTCTGGCTTCTTAATGAAGTTTCTAACCTTTGTTTCATTTTTTTTTTTACTTCAACTATTTGGGGTGGGGAGATTTGAACTTCTAAAAGTTGAAGTTATATGTCTTAACCAATTAAATTATATTAAGTTGGCATTCAAAACAATAACTCATATAATGTTGAGATTAATAACGAAATTACAGAGAAATAAATGTGGAATCAATTATAAATTGACATGGGTTCCAAATTTTATTTGAAGATAAAAATTGACAAATCTAAAATTTTAAGATCACATGTTTTCATTGTGACCATTTGATCAAATAATTAAATCTAAATTGATCCCATGAAATTTGAGTCAAACGACCTCAAGCCAACAACGTTCAAGCTCAAATGACTTAGGTCCAAAGTCAATAAAATCCAAGTGAACGGTTGGGTAAAAAGCCAATAAAATCCAAACCTACATACCCATGAAAAACTCTATAAAGAGAAGAACTATGTTCCATTTAATGGTTTAGAAATTAAACTCTCCAAAAAGGACAAAAAACTTCATCACGGTTGTTTGGGATAGTAAGTGAGTTATAATAACATCGATTATAATAGTGTGAGTATTATAGTTTGTGGCTATGATAGTCTGTGTTTGAGGTGCAAGATATTTCACAAGTTATATAATAACACATGTTATTATAATTTATACCCAAACAAGCTCATAGAGATTTCAGAACAAAGAATGACTCCTTGAAATCCTTGAATCGTAACACTGTTTGAAGATTGGAGATATTTAAGGGAAATGTTTATAAATTAAACTCTCTCCAAGGATAAGAGACCTAAGAGAGAATTTTGTTAGGAAATTTTCTTAACAGTCGAAGATTCTTTGAATATTAGAATACTTCAAGACATGACGACATTGAATACTAGTTGGAGACATTTGAAATGTACAAGACTTCGAGACTTCGATCGATTTTTCGAGAAGATCAACAAGCCAAAAGTCAATCCAACAAGATCAAGAAGATCAAGGGTCGATCATAAAATATCAAAAAGCAGGCTCAATTACAAGTTGTCCAAGAGAAAGAATAATATATTAGAGATTGTACGCTACACCCATAAAATCAATACAAATATAATTGGAGGAACATTTATACATTTGGGAGAGAATTAGAATAACATATTAAAGATTGTACTACAACCTTCACAAAATAATACAAATAAAAATTAATTTTACATGTGACATTTATTTAGAAATTACGGGTAAACATACAGTTTATTAGCAAGCTATATCTAAAAAAATATGATTTATGTGATGTCGCTACAATATAACCGATCGTTTTTCACCACTTGATAGAAAGAGATAAATATCTCAAATCTATATCCAATGATTATTAGGCGACATAAAAATTTTTGGATTCACATCTAATCATCACTATAATGTTGTCATATCATTGAATAATTTGTCCAAAAATATGGTGTGTATTAATATTTTGAAACTACATTATTTTTAAAAGGTAAAAGAAAAAATGAAAAAAAAATGAAAAAAAAAAAAGCTACCACTCTGTCGCCATCTCCGTGGCCCAATAGTTTCTCTCCAACTAACTTATCCACAACGTTCTTTTAATATCAAATGAAAGTTCCATATCACTAAAATATCTAACCATTTATCATAATGAATGAAACAAATATTTTTAAAGTAATTATTAGTATAACACAATATTTCATGCTCTTTTTGATAACTATTTTTAAAAAATAAAGATGGTAAACACTACTCCTATATATAGTATCTATATTTTTAGTGTAATAGAATCTTTACTTTGTTACCTATTTTTAACAACATTTTCAAAATACAAGCTGAACTTTGAAAAATTAGAAAATGTAATTTTTTAAAACTTGATTTTGGTTTTATAGCAAATACAAAATATACTAAGCAATTGCGAGAAAATAAATATATTTTTAAAAATTAAAAATAAATTGATAAATTTTTGTTTTTATTGATTTATTATTATTGTTATTATTATTATGGCTCAGAAATGGGAAATAGTAACCTTGTGGATGCAGAAAAATAAAAATGGGGCTGAGATTATCAAATACAGCTTGCTTTGAGTTCAAGTTATTTTTTGACGTGTGGATTCTCTAAAAATAAAATAATAAGCAATTTAGGTGGGAAAATAAATTAAAAAAATCAATGGAAAGGTTTGGGGTCTATTCGTACAGGCAGTTTGTCGCATTCATATCTCGCTCACTAGTGAATTATACCAAGGCACTCGAGAGTGAATTGGGCTTTAATTTTTTTTGTTAGAGGACAAAATATAATAAAAAAGAAAGAAAAAAAATGACATGTTAAAACATATAGTAGGTTTTTGTAACATTTTGAGTTTGATCAACTAAAAAAAAAAAAAAAAAAACATTTTGAGTTTGATGCCTTCTTCAATATTGAGTTCATCAAACTCAACAGGTTACAAAAACCTAATATATGTTTTAACCTGTCATTTTCTTTTCTTTTCTATCTTTTTTTATTTTTTCTTTCTATGTCGTGGAAGATGTCTTAAATGATTTGTTTACCTTAAATGTATACTTGAAATTGAAATATATATACAGATGAGCTCACTGATAATTGAACTACTTTTAATTTTGAATTGCATAAAATATATTTGATTTAACTCACTTGTTGATTATTCATATACAATCTTCTTTTTCAATATAAGTTTTTGTTATCGATTAAATTGGACCAACGAAAATGGGCAGGTCAAATGACCTAGACAAAAGGTCCGATGGAATAAGAAACTCAATACGAGGTCAAAACGGGTTGAAACCAAACAGGGACCAAACCAAGGCAAAAAGAGACGAGAGGACTTAATCGGGGTTCGACCCAAGCGCGTGGTCGGCCTCGGCATAGGCCGAGGCCGACCAAGGTAGAGCCCTCCAATTTGGGCTCTATCCTCGCCCAACACCCCCAAGAAAGGAGTCCGAGCCTAGGTTTAAGCCCAAGCCTGTGGTCAGCCTTGGATGAGGCCGAGGCCGACCAGGTGCAAGGCCATACTCTGGGTCTTGCATCAATCCCACGCGGCCCGTAAGTTTGTTTCCAACCCTCTCTCGGCTTTTCATTTTCCCAATAGGCCAAGAAAACCCACAAAAGACCCAGAATAAGCTATTTAAATTCTCACAAGAGGGAAGAGCGGGGTAAGTTGATTCTAATCGCCAAAAATACAAAACTTCTCCATAATTCTCTGAAAGACTCTCACTAACTTAAGTATCGGAGCTTGTGTGGCTTACACCACACCGGTGTCAAGATTTTCCTTGTCTTGCAGGCTGCGTTCCTCCCATAAGAATTACAAATTTACCGTTGTTGTCACGTGCAGGTCGGGTGCATTCTCCTGACCAAAATTTGGCAACAACAATTTTTTTTTAAATAAAGTATAAGTAAATGATTTGATTGTTAATTTTTAAAATATAAGAACTAAGCCCTTGAGAATAAAAGGTTTTGAGAATACACGTACATGAGAACATTATTTGATTGTAAATTATTAATTGAATTGATACATGTGGGAAGTGTAAAACAAATTATATGAAATAACTTCATTGTTTTTTTTTCAAAAGAGTAAAACTTGTCAAAATAATACAACTTACCCGATTCGAACATAGCTCAATAGATGAAACACCAACTACTATCTCAAAGGTCGATGCTTCGATTCTCACCCCGCAATTATTAAACTAAAAAAACATGTATTTCATTTTAGAGTAATCAAAATGCATAAAGTTCTTTTTTAAATGAAGAGACCTAATTCATGGGTTCTATAAATTTGAGAAATTGAAATGTGAATTGAGCTAGTTAGATTGAATGCAACTTTTCATCTCAATATGCATCCCTATAAATTATTCTCATTTTTCCACAAAATCCTTGTTGTAAAGTTGGAGATGTAGTCGAGATCGAGAATTCATACAAATTATTTTATTTCCGAGCGAAGAAAAATAGGTAAAAAAAAAAAAAAAAAGAAAAAAGAAAAGCTAAGGAAGAGGGCTAGGGATAGGGGAGCAAGAGAGAACAGAAGATTCACTATATGAGGGCCAATATGGGAGCCATAAGGTCCTATCATACCAATTATTGAGCCCTCCATTTACATCCCAATCATTGATGTTGCTATAAAGTCAAGGACCAATAGTTTCTATGATTTATTTCATCTCTCTCCCCACACTTGAAACAAAAAATGATAATTTTAGTATGAAATTAAAATAAAGTTATTTTCTGATGGGCCCTTTTGGTTATGTCTTGTTGGGCTTTTCTGGCCCAACAGGCCCATTAAACATATGGGCTGAGGCACTGAGCCCTGGCCCAGTCCCAGTCAACTTTAGCTAACAACATTGGCACGTGCTGAGGCGCTCTCTTATCTTTTGGTATAATTCCTTTATACGAATCTCCGGAATCTGTGTGATTGGGACCTTCTGGAAACATCCACACAAACATTGACAAAATTTAATGGAAACCATATAAAATGAATAGACCACCTAAGAAGTGATATTTCTTTCTACCATGCAATTAGTATTTTCAATTGAACAATATTTAGGAGTTAGAAGATTCAAACCGGTAAACATGTCAAATTACTGATGAGTTATTTTGGTAAGTTATATAAATTAATTGAAGTGTGTATTGAATAAATAATGAGTGAATTGAATAAATAATGAGTGATAAAATAATATTAAAGATCAATTTTTAAAATTTTCAGAGCTAGATATATAAATTTGAAAAGTATATAATGACAATAGAATAAATCTCCAATTTCATGGATCATGATGAAAAAATTAACCATACCTTTTTTAGATTATTACAATTCAAATAAACGATTGAAAATAAATATAATTATGGAAAATTCAACTACATAGGGAAGTGAAGATTAAAACATCTACCTTTTGACGAAATATATAACATTTTAACTCGTTAAACTATCTTCGTGTTGATTAAATTATAGGTAAGATTATTGACATTTGAACCATTAAGCTATGCTAAATCGATTATAATATATTATCAACTAAATTATATATAAAAGCGACCTTAAATTTTTCCATTTGTTTAAAAGATGTACATATTCTTTTCAAAGTTGTAACATTGTCATTGACCTTTCATAAATGTTTTAAATCTACCATTTGAGCATAAATCCATTGAAATGTTGGATTAAAAAAGTTAAGATAGTGGAACATCGTTCTTTTAGACTTAATGCAGACAAACATTCCAATCACTAACATGTCGTTATAGGTCACCACTATATCAATTTATCTAATTTTGTAAACACTTGTAAAATGTCATAAAGGTAATATTAAAAAAAAAAATCAAGATATTTCTTATAATTTAGCCAATATTATTTTATTAACGCATCAAAGCTCCACCCTCAAAAGAAATAGTAGATACTTTAATCATCTGGACTTAATTTATAATGAACATGGGAACAAATTAGAAAATTCGAAAATAAAAACCTAGAAATAAAACGAGACGATGAATCGTCAGTGGCCATAAACGAACCAGTTGTTAAGGTTTAAGACAAAAACCAAAAGGAAAACCGTACTCACTCACCAATCCACCATCACAAAAATTAAACGACGACGTGTCACTTTATTCGCCGATCGTTAAAATCTCCCACCCAAATCCACACGCACATCCCCTTCCACCATACACTCAAAATCCCTCTGTTTCTCAAATCCTTCTTCTTAAAAACCCATCGAAATCACTCCGCCATTTGCTAGAGCTTTAACAATCTCCCTCTCCCCTGCATTAAATCCAGTCAAAAGCTTAGCATCCATGGCGGCTCAAACCATGCTTCTTTCCTCCGGTGTGTGCGCCGGCCACGGCGTCGGCGTGAAGAGAGAAATCGCTTCGTTAACGCAGAGGCTTAGACCTAACGCTCAATTTAGTCGTTTGTTTTTCCATCCTTTGCCTTCGAATTCGGTTTCTTCGCCGGCGCGTGGATTTCGGACTCTTGCGGTTTTTAAATCGAGGACGAAAGTGCCGACGAAGAAGGTAATTATTCTTCTTTTTTAAAGAGGAATTGATGGATTAATTTTGAGAAATTGATTTGAGGTTTTCTGGTTTGGATTTTAGGTTGTGAAGCCGAAGGAGAAGGTTGAAGACGGCATTTTCGGAACGTCTGGTGGCATTGGTTTCACTAAGCAGAATGAACTCTTTGTTGGCCGTGTCGCCATGATCGGCTTTGCTGTGAGTTCTTTTTGCGCGCTTTCCTCTTTGAATTTCCTCGTTTTAACTGGTTAAGAAAACGAAGAAGCTTGAATTAGAAATGTATGGATCTGTGTTTATTATTATTATAAATTTTAAAATTATAGAGTTATATTCCTATGTAATAATTATAGTTGAACAATTACACATCTACTTTATTTTGAACATCACATTTATTGTGCAGGACTAAAAAATACTATTACATTTGTTAAATAAAAACTAATCAATTTCATTTAATGTTATAGATAAGGTGATGTACTACATTTGTTGTTTCAAAACCCTATCACATTGTTTAATTTGTTTTAATTGTCTACTCTCGATTATTTATGTTATGATTTTGTAGCCAGCTTTTTTTGTCAATAAATATTTTAAGGTTTAAGTATGATTTTGGTCAGGTGCTTTGATCATAGTTCAATTTTGGTCCCTAACTTTCAATAATACTTAAAATTAGTCATTACTATTATTTTATTGATAATTTTTCTTTTAAAAAATAGTATCTCTTAACTTTTTTTCTACAAATTTAGATAGTATGTTCACATTGTGTATTTTGTTGTATTGAAATTATTATTATTATGTAATTAACTTTTTAAAAAATTAACTTTAGATTAATTATAGGGAGCAATTTTAAGATTTATTAAAAGTACAAAGACTAAAATTATATATTTGAAAGAGAATGAGACTAAATCTTATTTTAATTAATGATTTTTATCTTTTGTCTCTTTAAGTTCAAATTCCACTCATTTGTATGGTAATATTCTTATTAGAAAAAAGGTTATATTGTTCAAACTTCAAAGTGGTTAAAAACCTTTTTTAATTTTAAGAAATACAATCAAAATGCATACATTTATAATTTACTCAAACAAAACATATCGTTCTCTCCACATTATCTTGGGGAGAAACATCTAAATAAAAAAAGATAATAGCTTGAACTAAATTTATTATTTACATAAACATGTTGTTCTCCTCAGCCAAGTAATAACCTGAAGTTCTAATTGAACTATACCGAGGTTGAGTTAGTATTCATGTTGTTCTCCTCAATCATGTCATTCTCTTCGCAGTTTACTTGGTTTTTGAAGATTTAGTCTATAAATATTACTTTCACTTATAGGTTTTCTAGCTTTGTTATCTACTTCTTAACTAAATTTTCAAATATCAGGCCAAGTTTTGAAAAGTAAAAAGGACATTTTTTTATTATTTTTAGAGTTTGGCTAAGAGTTCAAATCTTTCATTTAGAAAGAGGAAACCTATGGTAGAGAAATTGCAATAAAACAAAAAATCAAATAGTTATCAAATAGAGATTTAGTTTTCAAATCTTGGCTTAATTTTTTAAAACACAAATAAAAAAGTAGATAACAAAACAAAGAAACTTGTGAGCATAATTTATAAAGTTAATTTTCAGAAACTAGAAACTAAAATTTACATTTAAAAGTGTAAAACCATATATTAAAATGGTTACAAGAAAAATACTCTATGAACAAATATTTTTACTCCCATTACTATTTCTAAAATTAGTATCAAATATTCTTAATACTATTTTTTTCTTTTTAATATAATTGGGATGGGAGATCCGAAGAACAAGCCTCGTGGTTAACACATTTGTCTATGCTCCTTTTTACAATATTCCTAAGACTATCAACAAATCGATTATGGCACAAAATGTCTTGCCCTTCCCTAGAATGGGTGAAAATCATTATAAAACTAACTCGAATTTTGAGGTGTGAATCATGTGTGTAAATTTTGCAGGCGTCTTTGCTAGGAGAGGGAATCACCGGAAAGGGAATTCTAGCGCAACTGAATTTAGAAACTGGAGTTCCGATTTACGAGGCCGAGCCTCTTCTTCTGTTTTTCATCTTATTCACTCTTCTCGGAGCCATCGGAGCCCTAGGAGACCGTGGAAAATTCATCGACGATCCGGAACCAGCCACCGGACTGGATCGCGCCGTCATCCCTCCCGGAAAGGGCTTCAGATCGGCGCTAGGTCTCAAAGAAGGAGGTAAATTACTTACACTACAGTACAATCGATGTCATTGTTCAATTAGACACTCGATAAATGATCAAATCTTACATCAAATTCATGACGGCCCTGTTTTATGAAGGTCCGTTGTTTGGATTCACGAAGGCAAATGAACTGTTCGTCGGCAGATTGGCGCAGCTAGGGTTTGCGTTCTCGCTGATCGGAGAAATCATTACAGGAAAGGGAGCGTTGGCGCAGTTGAACATTGAGACGGGAGTGCCGATCAATGAAATTGAGCCTCTGGTTTTGTTGAATGTTGTGTTCTTCTTCATTGCTGCAGTGAATCCTGGAACTGGTAAATTTGTGACGGACGAGGAAGATGATGAATGAACGGATCGACTCTACTTTAATTTCTCTGTACATGAACTTAGCAAATCCGCATATTTCGCTTCAAGCTTGTGCTATTGTAACGTATTTATTTTGGTTGAGCACCCAAAACAACGAAATCTATGGAACAAACTTTGGCTAGTGAATTGTAGGAAACATGAGTTCTTTTTTGCTTCTTTAATCTGTTGTTTCTTCTTTTCTACAGAACGAATATGATTTTTGATTTTGTCGACGTCCACAGCATTAGGCAGCACGCAAGTCTCTGCAGTATAACTATAATTTTTTTTTTAAAAAAAAAATCCATTGATAACTACAAATTTTTTTCTCTTTTTAAAAAATCTTTTTTTTTTTTTTGGAGAAAGAATACACTTCATTAAAACCAGAGAAAGTTAGGTACAAGTATAACTTACAGAGCCTTCATTAAAAACATGGCACCCCTCAAAAGGAGGAAACGAAAGGATTCCCAAAAGTAAGACCAAAATACTCTTTTAATTTAAAAAATCATTTTTTTTGTGCGAGACTGCACAACACTTTGATGCTGTTTTTATAAACCAAAATACTCTTTTAAATTATAGTTAATAAATATGTAGTAAATAATTACTTTTAAAATAATTTGTCAATCAGATATAAAACTATTTTAATTAATTGTAAAATAATTTTAATCCTTAATATATGATTCAAATTATTTTAATCTTCAAAAACTAATTTTTGAAAAAAAAATGTTTTCAAAGGTTAAACAGAAAAGAAAAAAATACATTATTCATCCCTCAATTTGGGAGTCAGTTTCTATTGAGTCCTTAAAATGGTAAAATAGTTCAATTGAGTCATGAACGTTAAACATCTTTAAATCCTTAACAGATTGTTGACGTGGCAGGTTTTAATTTTAAAATATTTTTATAATAATAATAAAAAATTTTCATCTCTTTCTCTTTCTCCTTCCCCTTTCAACTGCATTGTGTTATTCTTCTTCCTCCAGTCAGCTCACGACCAGTCGCCAATCACCACACGTTGGGTCTCCGTACAGCGGTATGTTGCCTTCCATCAACTCTCAGCTGCCACCGCTCACTAAGACGTCCACGTTGGTCGCCTGAGATCCGTGTTGAAGCTCCAGTCACGCTGCACGTTACCACCGCACAAGGTTGTTCGCGTCGTCGATCCCACTTGCTTGTCACAAGCTTCGTCGACTGCCTCAGGACCCTCCGAACGCCAGTCAGCGCCAGCCGCCTACCACCTATTGTTGGATCTAAACCTCCACCGAAGCTACGACTTTCACCGATCGCCTAGATCTGCAACCAAAACACAACAAATGTGTGTGTTCCGACCTAACGTTGTGCACCTTATCTGTGGGCATCGATATCGTCGAAATTTTTTTTCAGAGAAATCTAAAAAATAAAAGAGAGATGAGGGAGGAAGAGAGGAGGAGGAGAAGAGGAAAGGGAAGGGAAAAGGGAGTCCGGCGATGAAGGAAGGGGAAAGGCAAGAAAGAGAAACGTTTTTTTTTTTTTTTTTAATTTTATTATTTTATAATAATAATGTTTTTTATTTTAAAATTATTATTTTAATATTAAAACATACCACGTAAGCAATCTGTTAAGGATTTAACGGTGTTTAACGTTCATGGACTCAATCGAACTATTTTACCAAATTAAGGGATTTGATTGCTCAATTTTGAAACTGAGGGATTCAATAGATGTTAGCTTTACGAGCTTCAATCATACGACCACATGTTTTGAGGATAACAAACATTTAAAATACTAATAATTTCAGTATTTTAAAGTGTCTACAATGTAGAGCTCGAAAAGACGATTCCAACGCATTTTAAATCACTCAAATTAAATCGGACTTCAAACGAGAAAGTTATGGCTAAAAGAAGATTGTGAAAAACGGTTACATTGCAGTGACGCGAACAAATTACGTGATGACACGAAATCATTTTAGATCATTCTTTTGCCATGTTTATCCCAAATTACCTCCACCCTTAACCCATATTAACCTAGATCCAATGACTCAAATTTTACCCTAAATTTAAACCTTATTTAAACATCATTTTTCCTCTCATTTCAAAACAACTCTCATCTCCAAGCTACTTAAATTTTCTCTCCAATATTCTCCATTGTTGATCATTCTTCAAAGTTGCATCATTTTTTATTCTTTTTGTGAGAGAATTTTATATGAGAGATTAGATTATTTCTTTAGAGCTTAAAATTGTGTATCTACTCTTGTGAGAGATCTTTTTTTTGTGAGATTTGTATTTCATCTTTTAAATTGGGTGTTCTATTAAGGTGTGGGTACACCTTGAGATTTCGAGTGAGTGGTTTAATCCTGAACCGAAAAAGGATTTGTAGAAGTTTAATCATGAACCCGAAAAAAGATTTGTAGTGGTTTGATCCTGAACCCGTTCAAAATGATCATAGTGGTTTGATCTTGAACCCGTTTAAAAATATCGATATAGGTTGGATCCTGAACCTGCAAAAGGATTGGTTGAGGGTTTACTCTTGAAACTTTAAAAACAGTGAGAAATTGGTTTGGTTCTCACCCATAAGAGAACTGTCGCAATAAAATGGAAGAATGCGTCTTGGGGAGTGGAGTAGGGATTTCCAAACCACTGTAAAAATCTTCGTTGTCATTTCCTATCTCTCCAAGTTTAACTTTTTGCTATTTAATTTTTTTTAAGTAGATTGCATGCTTAGAAAAATTGTTCTATATTTCTATAAATTTTAGGATGCTTATTTTGATTATTTAAGATTGAATTAATCTAGTTTAATTCCTACAAAAAAAAAAATAAATTTTTAAGCAACCCTATTCATCCCCCCTCTAGTGTTGCCATACGATTCTACGATAGAAACTGATCTACAAATCGATGGACCAAAAATGTATTTTTTTCAAAAAAAAAAAAATTAGTCCAAAACAAAACTATTTATAAAAAAGAAAAAATTTAGGTACATTCTCAGTTGCTCTTATCTTTATGCAACTCCTTCGTAATTTGCCATATGACAAACTATTTTTTATTTATTATTTTAAAATTCTTTCAAAGGATGGACTACACCCAAGTTTTACTCTCGTAAAAAACAATAATTTTTTCTTTGTGTTTATTGGAATGTGTCTCCCAAGTTCCTTTTGTCACAGGGCACTCCCCTTTCTCTTCATTCCGTTTTGTCAGTCAAACAAAAAACATCATGTTTTTAGACTAAAGAAAAAAATATAATTACGAAAACAAACCATAAGCCAACAACCTAGTACCTTTAGAGGAGAGGGAGAACGTCTATAAATGTCATCTTTTTTTATCAAGGACTTTCTTAAATAAGATGTCAAATCTACTAAGTTGTGAGTCGTTTTGTTTTCCCATATAGGAATGTTAATAAAAATAATAGAGCTCACACTCGAGAAAGCGAGACTCCTATCTAAGAATGTTACAAAAAAATAATAGAGTCGAGAAAAGGAGAGAATATCCTTCACCTAAAAAAAAACTTCATTCACATGGAAGGAACATCAAATCTATCCATCATTTTTAAAAAATGTTTTGTTCTTTTAAAATAAATGTGTAACATAACATCAAATCTATCCATTATTTGTTTTTTTAGGATTAATTCATCCGCAAACAATCATTCACTAATCATTTTTAATTATTGTTTGTTTAAATACATTTACCAATCATTTTTTTTAAGCATGACCAAAAACAATTTTCTAGAGAAAATTATTTTTTATATATGATCTCAAAAAAAATATTTTTTTCTAAATACACTCACCAATTATTTTTAAAATTATGAACTCAAGAAAAATATTATTTAAAATACATTTACCAATTATTTTTTTAATATTTATTTCTCATCTTTTTTTAAATTACTATTATTTCAAATACATTAACCAAACATTTCATTTTTACAGGTTTTTCTTTTTTGGTTTCTTTGATTTTTTTTAATCTTTAAACTAATTGATCTCTCCTACTCTTTTATAAATCATAACGATATTAGTAAAACTATCCTCATTTTTTTTTATTTTGTATACTTTCATTCAATAGCAAATCTTCATTTCTTAAAAAAAAACATCATCCCCTAATATTTGTATATATGACAAAAGAAAATAATAAAAAAAACATATATATGACTTACATCATGCATACTGAAAAAACTCATACAAATAAATTTATTCATCGAACTTATTTTTTTCTATCAAAATTAACCACTATAATTACATATAATAAAAATAATAAAAGTTAGATTAAAATAAAATAAGCATAACATACAAAGAAAGATCCTATTGAAGAAAACAAGTGGAGTTCAATATTTAATTTAAATTTGTCGAGACTAAACGATTTTGAGTTGTTGATTAAAAATCAAGCCAATATATTCCAAAAAAAATGAAAATTTTGGTTAATTTAGATCATATTGTCTTCAACTTTATTTCTACGATTTTTTTATTTTTTATTTTTTTTTAAAAAACAAAAAACAATCATGAGTCAAATTACAAATAAGTTATAAGAAAAATCATTTAGTCTCAACGAACTTATCTAGCTCCAATACTTACTCATAAATAATATTAAGTACAAAGAATTCTTACTCAGCTCTTAAGTTATTCTCAAGCACAACACTTTTTACTATTATGATTTAAGTTACATATTCGATTTTTTTTTCATTTTCTTTTGTTATAGATACAAATACAGTAAGGATAATTTTTTTTCTATCTTTTTTAGAAAATACAATGAGGATGATTTTACTATTGAAATAAAATATAGAAAATGGGACAAACAAAATATGATAATGTTTTCATCAAAATTGTTATGATTTATGAGATAGAAGAGAAAAATTGAAATCTTTAAAACATTGATGGCAATTTATATACATATCTAATTTATATCTTACCAAAGTAAAGTGCATACAAAAATAGAATGGTCAATTTTGAAAAAAATAATAATTAAAAAAAGAGGAGAAAGAAATATTTTATAAAACCAATAATTAAAATAAATGATAGGTGAATGTATTTTAAAAAAACAATATAACAAAATAATTTTTTACCTGTTAAAAAATGATTGGTGAATGATTATTGGTTAATGTATTTTAAAAAAGTAACAATAAAAAATGATTGTAAATAATTTGATGGTTTGTTAAGATTTGTTAAAGAATTATTTTAAAAACGAAAATAAAGGTTTGGAAATAGAGGAAAGCGTTTTAGCGTCTGTTATAAAGATGTCTACGGGGCGGAGCCGGGAATGGTTTCTCGTCCCCGTCCCCGCCTCCCATTTCATTCTCCGTCCCCACAGAATTCCCCATTTAATTTCGCGGGAAACGGAGCGAGGATTTCTCGCGGGGATCGGATTCTCCGTTTATAATTTTATTTTTTTAAAATTTATTAACTAATTTCTTTTTTTTCTTTGAAAATTTGTATTTAAATGATTAATTATTCGAGATTTCTAGTTAAGAGACATTTTTTTAATTTTCTTAAAAAAATAAAATGATATTTAATAAAATTTTAGACTTATGGTTTATTAGAGGTACACAAATATATATATTTAAAATTTTATCTCTGCTCCATCCCCCGTTGCCCGTCTAAACGGGGCGGGGAAAATAAACATCTCTGGTATGTTATTTGAAAGAGACACATCCCAATAAAATATTAAAAAAAAAGAAAAAAAACATTTAATTTTTGTAAATAGTTTCTCTTGCAACTCTTTTTTAAACAAGTTTTCAGAATGATACCCTATCAACCCAAAAAGTCTGCATATTTTCTATTTTCTATTTGCTTTCATGGTTATAGACCAATCGTTTGCATTCAAATTTCTCTACCAATGCTAACATGCCAATTATTTGCAATGAAATTTTTGCATTAAAATTCCTCCCTTTGGTCACTTAAGGTTTGTTTATTAAGGTTATATATATATATATATATATATATATATATATATATATATATATATATATTGGTTCATTTTTATTGGTTTTTTCGAAGACAAACCGAACCGAACCAAAAAAAGTTGGTTTTTTTGCAAAATAACTGACATGTCCAAATGTTTGCTAAAAAACCAAACCAATCCAATGGTTTAGTTTGGCTCGGTTCGATTTTCTCGATTTTTGGTTCCATAATTTTGGGGGGGTATGAAATCGAGGATCAGAAAATAGTGTTTGGTATGCAATGTTTAAAACCAAGAAATTAGTAGAACGATTTTTTGAGTGCACTGTTCAAGACTATGGGGTTGTGTTTCAAATCTATTGAGTTTTGAACACATTGACCTAAACAACGTTTTGGTTTAGATTAAAAAATCATCTAAATCCAACACAATACTTGTAACACCCCGGAAAAGTGAACACAACTATTCGAGACATACTTCCAAGTTGTGTCGTTCGTGCCGAAAATCCGGCAGCATAACGGCGCAACCTGGACAAATCGAAAAAATTACATAAAACCTGAACCTAAACGAGAGCACTTCAAAAGACTCACGAGGGTACCCAGCCTCCACCAAACTGCATAGAAACAATAGGTTGGGCTCCAGTCCCTCGGAGTTAACAGAGATCTCAAACAGCAGAAGCATGCTTTGAATACGAAAGAAAACAACAGAACATGCTTTAATCCAAACGAAACAGGAACGATACAAACTAAGTTTAAAAACATAACGAAAGAAACATAACGCAACAGAAGAAAAGAAAATGAAAAGAACAACTCCTAACGCAACTCCTAAGTCCTACAAGTCTTCCATAGCCTCGCAGGGTCTCGCCGTCGGTGGTCATCTTACTGGTTTGTCTTACCTGCAACGAAAAAGAAATAAAGAAGGGATGAGTATAAAAATACTCAAGAAGCGTACCCCACTTTCATCCAAGAATAAAAAAATATAAAGAACGACCTTAGACTTAGCTAAACACGACACCTAGCCCGCCAATCAACCTCAACAAGCATCTTGGCCCTACTCTTACTCAGTTTTCTCAGTTCTGTCCTACCCTTAGCTCCTAGACTGGTTGGCAAAGACGTGGGCCACGAGACTCATCCCCGGCTCGCACTAGGGCGAATGACTCTATCCAACCCTCTCGACTCTAAGGATCACACCCGAAGTCGCACAACCGGATGGGGCGGACCACCACATCCCATAAGCATCAAAGCGGTACTACCACGCGCACAATCCACCTCGGGCTCATTCCCGGCTCGCACTAGGGCGAAGGACTCTATCCAACCCCTCGACTCCGGGATCGTACCCCGAGTCGCACAACCGGGATGGAGGCGCGACCATCACATCCCATATCTCATCATCATCTCGCCAACCTCGAGTCTCGCCGCTACTAAGGGTTACACAGATACTTAGAACTTGGGCCTGCACTAGGGCTAGTTGTGCTAACTACAATCCTAAGGCTCAACGACACTTCCCGAGTCACTACAGACTAAGCACGAGACAACCAGGCTCGGGACAAACAGACGTATAACTCTAGCATATTTACCAATTTCAGCACAACATGTAACTCTAACATAATCATCGTTCTCAGCACAAGCTTAAATCAGCTTTCCTAACAAGATCACATCTAAGCACGAAGAGATGACCTTATAGCACGAAAGGATAACGACTACAACACTGTTTCATCACATTCACAACAAAAAGGACAGGCAACATAGAACCAAGTATCGCAGAGTCTACCACAACCTAGCATGCTACTACAAGTGTACGTTACATATTCTAAAACATTCACCATTCAATTCAAACAAGATATAGCATGCGTGAAGCCCCTAAGCCCTACACTTAGGGGTGGTTTAGTCCAAACGGCTACTTACAGAGAAAGCCAACGACAACGAGCGACTTTGAGTAACGTGGCGTGCTCCAAACGTACTTCTACTTTCAATTAATCCCTAACGAAGAGCAATCACGACAAGAATCAATAAACCGAACACGACGCAACGAACCTAACACATAATCTAAAAGAGAGGAGAAAAACTCCCCACGAGTGCCAAACGGACTAAAGAACGGACCGAGGCGACCGGACGGAAGGGGACGGTCGCGGCTCTGCAGGCGGTGGCGCGTGGATCGGCGGACGGCGGCGGCGGCGCGTGAACTTGACGGCGACGACGCGACAGCAGATCTTGAATCCTCACGGCCCGATCTATCCAGAACCGGACTCGTTTAAGTCGAAATCGCCTAAAACGGCTGAACCAAATAACCAATCGACGGGTCTCGCGATCTAGGTTCGCCGGCGGCCTTGTTGCGTTGCGGTTCGTCTTCCGCGGCGTCTGGGCGAGGACTCTGCAAGCGAAACTCGAGGTGAGAGAGAGAGAACCGTGAGAGAAAGAGAGAGAGAGTGACGGTGAGGGAGAGTGGGAGCTCGGGCGGGAGAGAGAGAGACCGTGAGAGAGAGGGGAAGAAGAAGAAGAGGGAGAGCTTCTGGAGAGAGGGACGGGGGAGAGAGAGAGCGTGGCGTGGCCGGCGGCCGTTTCGCCTGCACGCTCGCGAGAAGGGGGGGAGGGCGAAGCCTTCCCCGACTTTCGTTTCAACTTCTTCTTCTTCTTTTTTTTTTTTTTAAAAGGCGGTTTGTTACAGTACTCCAAACATCCCTATGTTTTAAAGAATGTTATATTACGAAGAGGCGGAATTGGTTATCTAACATATTTGAGAACTTTTAATTGCACGTGGTATGGTGTCATACTAATTCACTCTAGATAGAAACAAAGTGAAGAAAAACAAGCAAAAAAGAAAGCTAAATACATTTCCGTAATTTGTGTGTGTGTTTTTTTTAAGTAGCTTATGTTAAGGGTGTTCATTGGTTAGATTGAGTCCGGTTAAAGTATTTTTTAGACCCAATACAATTATTTGGGTTACAAATTTTTTCAACTCAAACCACTTTTATTAAGTTAATCAAATCCAACCCAAGCATGAAACATTTGAGTTGGGTTGGGTTGATCGGATTATATACTTGAAGTTTTATTTTAAGAAAAGATTTAGTATTGATAGGTAAAATATTTATTTATTTTTTTAAAATATTGAATTAAAATTAACAACTCAATTTTAATTTATATTATAAATATTACCTTCCTAATACCTAAAAATTTATTTTTAGAAGTTGTTGAAGAATAAATAATCTAAAATAATTATAAAATTAAAAGATACTTACATAGTTGTAATAAAAGTAAAAAACTATATATATATATATATATATATATTCTTTTAAATTAATAAAAGTTTGGGTTGGTTGAATTCAACCTAAGCTAATTTTTGGTGAACCTACAAATTAACCAAACACATAAAGTTTCCACTCGTTTGAACCCAACCCAACCCAAACCATAAAATTGAGTTGGATTGATCAGGTTTTTAGTCCATCAATGTTAGTGAATGTGGTTAAAATTAACCGATAATAAACTTATTATTTTTTTGACAAATGTGAAATGGGATATTTGAAGCTTGGACCTTGATCGAAGACTCGAGGGTTTATGCTAGTTGAACCATGCTCATGTTGGCCAATAATAATCGTACATTAATACACAATGACTTTGTAGAAACTTAGAGAAGAAAGAATGTTATCTAAGAAATGAAATGGAATTTTATAAGTCCTCATCCAAATTATTAAAAAATTAGTAGAAAAATTGAGTTTTGTTCTCTTAAATGATTTCTCTCCATTTTAAATTGATATTAAGTTCATAAACCATCCATCTGTATATTTACTATAGATGAAAAATGTTATAGGGCATTTGCAACAAGAGCATAAAATTTTGGTCCAATTCTAAGTATGCCTCTTCTTTATGCTTTTTGCAAATATGAAAAAAAATAATAATAAAATAAGTAGGACCCAAATAGAGTCAACAAAAAGTCCAAAGTAATCCTTTATTTAATTTTTTTTAATCCCACATTTTTGTAATATGAAGTATATCAGTGATATACTGTTGATATATTTAGATATATCAATAAAATGAAATTTTTATTATTCAATATATCAGAAGTATATAAAAAATACATAACATGAAATATATCACATCTACTTAATATGAAGTATATCATCAATATACTACTGACACACTCTATTTAGGCATATCGAAATGACATTATTCTTAATATAAAATATATCAACAATAGGTTGGTAACTCATAATCAATCTATCATATATACATATATGAAGTATATCAAACGTATACCAGTAATTCATATATGAGATATATACCTAATATGAAGTATATCGGTGATATACTATTAATATACTTGATTTTAGTTTATTTGACTTTGTGTAATGAATTTTGGTCACCATTTTTTTGTTGATGCATATTAGTTTTTAGTTGATACACTTATCTAGTACTATATTAACAGTAAATAAGTGATAAAATACTAATAAATGATAGAATACTAATATACTTCATTTTAGGTATATTATTTTACTGATGTATCTAATATGAAGTATGCGAATCGTATAGCAATACTACATATTCAGTAGTATAGTAATGATATACTTCATTCAGTGATATGTTTCATCACCTTAAGTGACAAATAACTATTGATAAAGTCCTATACTACTGATATACTTAATGTTGTTAGGTATATCAGTGATATGCCAAATATTATTAATATGTTACTAATGTACTTAGAGTATGTCATTTACATGATATACCTAAAATGAAGTGTATCGGTAGTATATCAGTAACATACTATTAATGTACTTCGTTTTAGGTATCTATCGGTTGACTGATAGACTAAATGTAAAGTATATTATATATATTACTAATATGTTATTGATATACCAAATATAAAGTATATTAGATATACTATTGATATACACGTTTACACCAATGAAGGTAAAATTGGAATAATAAAAAATGAAAAATTAGATTTTATAAAATTATGCTATGTTTGCAAATCTTCAAAAGTCATTGCTACATTTATAAATATCATAATATTTTTTTTACTGCCAATTACAATTCTCCATCTTAATATTTAAGAGATTGTATTGATTTTTTTTTGTAAAAATAATGGAGATTAAATAATAATTTAAAAAAAAACACAAATCAAGAGACTAAAACATTCACCCATCATAAAACTATAAAAGTATGTTTCCAACAAAAGCTTAGCTCAACTGACATCAAATATGACTCATGACCAAGAGATCATAGGTTTGAATCTCACACCTCAATTGTTGATATACTAAAAAAAAACTATAAAAGTACGTTGAGTTAAAATTTAATTAGTTTATCAGTGATAGAATTTTATCACTATCAGTGATAGACTTATTAATCGAATTATTTATCTATGTTAATTGAAATATATCAGTCTCACTAATAGACTTCTTGTTTGGTATTGTTTATCAATGTTCAATGTTGATTGAAGTTTATCAGTGATATAAACCTATGATAGACTTCTATCACTATCACTAATAGATTTCTTGTTTGGTATTGCTTATATGTGTTGATTGAAATCTATGCGAATAATAGAAAGATCTCACTATCACTATCAAAAGATCTCCCTATTACTATCACTGATAGACTTTTTGTTTGTTGTTGTTTATGTGTGTTTATTGAAGTCTATTAGTGATAGAAGTCTATCAATTTCACTGATAGACTTATTGTTTGGTATTGTTTATATGTGATGATTGAAGTCTATCAGTGATAGAAGACTATCACTATAACTGATAAACTTCTTGTTTAGTGTTGTTTATCAGTGTTAATTGAAGTTTATCACTAACACTTATAGACTTTTTGTTTGTTCATTGTTTATTGGTATTTATTGAAGTATATCATTATTACTAATAAACTTTTTGCTTAGTCTATTTTATCAGTATTGATTGAAGTATATCAGTGATAAAAGTCTATCATTATCATTGATAGTGTTCTTGTTTCTTGCTGTTTATTTTTGTTTATTGAAGTCTATCACTATCACTGATAGACTTCTTGTATAACGGCTCACGTTTTCAGATTTGACTAATTTCGTCTTTTGAAGTATTTTTAGAATTAAGCGACTAAATTGAGATAGATGATTTTTTTGATTATTGGACAAAACTTATTTCAAAGTCCAAAATTCAATAATTTAGAACCTTGATAAATGTTAAATTGAAGATTTAAAGATTAAACCCAAACAAATTTCATTAAAGATTAATCATTTATATAGAACTTTGTTCAAAGGTAAAAGTGTTTTTTAATTACACATTCTACCAAATGATATTTTTCAATTAATATCTCATCTTTTTTTTTTTTTCGTTTATTTCTCTAACGTCATTTGGTGATCTTTAATTAATATATCAATGACAAAAAATTTGTAGGTTTTAATCACTCGCGGTATAATATTTAGTATAGTAGGATTTTTTTTGTTAATTGTAATTTTTAAGAAGATTTAAGTAATGTTATGATCATAAAATTTATAAATTGCATAAAAAGTTTGAATGAAAAAATATGTGTAGGAAGTAAATGGAGAAAGGCACATGTAGAGAGAGGAGGAGGAGGGAGAGGAAGACAAAGAAAATTAAAAGGAAAAAAAAGAAAAGAAAAAAATCTCATAAAAGAGTATTTGGAGACATTAAAAAAATCACATCTTTGCATGACCATTTTTGTCACTCTCATGTGCAACATAAGGGTAAAAAGGAATAACAAAACTCTTTTTAAAAGATTTTCTATATTCGCAAATCTTTTTAAAAGTTGTTATATTTGCAAATAATTCACTCTAATTTGGTACCTAATATAATTACCCTAAAATTTTATAAATAGTTTTATTAAATCAAGCATATTCTAACCTTTAAAATTACAGGGGTAGTTTAGGGTCTTGAAATACTTTGCACTCCAAATACAGTCTATTATATTCCAAACTACTTATGCATCATAACCACAAACTACATAACTGCACCACTATTATAACCCAAAAGCTATTATAACTATGTTATTTTAACCCACACTCGGCCTCTAAAACACTACATAGATACTAAATTCTAATTTTCGTTCCGCTCCCTCCAATTTTCTACCAACAATGAATAACAGAATTCCCAATTTGCCTTTCCCGCGGGTTCTTCGAGTACTATGATCGGATCCTTCAACATGGGAGTTTTGTGAAATGGGGCTTTCTAAGATCCATCATTTTAGCATCAGCGATACTTGTAGAATAAAATCAAGGATAAGAAAATCTTCAAGTGTCTCTTTACTTACAAATTCATGGCCGTCGAAGCCTCCATGGATTGCGCCGAGAGAAATGGAGAATTCTACGATCGTGAAAAACGGTCAAGCTCGCAGAGTAGCATCTACTCTGTTTATTTCCTCTGGCGGAGATGTTCCTTACAGGTTCTCTCTCTCTGAAGATTGATTGCTTTTTAATCTTTCCTCTCTCTCTTTCTCTGAAGATTGATTGCTTTTTAATCTTTCCAAATAATTTGGTTTCTGATAATAGCAGCCCCTGTTTCGTTGGTAGGGTTAGGGTTAGGAATTTGGAATTATGTTCTTCTCTGATGGGTTGATTTATTCTCAATGGATGTCAATATCCAAATCATGTTTGAATAAGTGGGTCGCCTACCAGATATTTTAATTTAGAACTTCTATCATGGGATGTAGATGGGGAGTTGTTTGGCGACCATTTAAATTATGAACAATTGCAAATTACTAACACAATACATTTGTTCTTGAGTAATGAGTATTTATCTGTTTATGGGTTGCTTTCATGCAACCCAATTGAGGTTGAATAGTATTTTATCTGTTTATGGGTTACCAGCTGAAGCTTGGACTATCTGCTTTCATGTCCTATTCTCTTTAAAACTAGCAGGCCTAAATTGTTACTTTTTCTCTTGCTCTCTGAGTCGCGACACTGTTTGTTCAATGTTTAGGCACTATCAAATACACAGTAATATTTGATCCAAATTAAATGTAGGGATTTGACCCCTGTTTCTAGTAGAAACGATACAGTTGATTGACGATAATAGCCATTAATGTTATGTTAGCTGTTATGTGCTATATACAGAGAGCAATTTTCTAGTAAACTTAGCTTCCCTGGCCAACTCACCATCCTTTAGAAACCTTACTTTTCAAATTTCGTAATGTTAAGAGATTACTGTAAGATAGGTTTACTCATGGTGTTAAGAACTTACGATTTCATTGTATGAAGGTAATAGTATGGACTTTGTTTCAGAAGTTTTGTCTGCTTTCGCCAAGAAATCCAGTGGGTTTAGGGATGGTCTGTCTGGAGGAAGAATTGGAGAGTCGAGATTGTTTTTCTTTGTGGTTTATCTCCTCTCAGAACAAATATTTCAAGTTCAGAGGTTATGGTAGATTTAAATCATTTATATATTCTCAATAGTTCCAAAAAGTGGAGGAAAAAGCTGTAACAGCATACAGTTACTCCTATTGGAATAGAATAGAACTAGTAAAAGTTAATGTTTCAACCCTTCTTTCTTCCACTCTCTTTTGATTTTTATTCTTAGACAATAATATTTTCCCATTACATTTAGTTTGAGATATTCTCTCTATCTCTGTCCCCTAAGTATGGTCAGGAGTGGTTACATTTGGGTTTTATGCCATATTACTAGAAAACTGCAAAAAGGAAGACAGTACAAATAGTTTATGCAGAAAAGAAAATATCCAAGTATAATGCCTAACGTTTTCTTTTTATAGATCCTCATTATAACAAGTTTGATCTTGTATAATGTTTATGACCTTATAGCAATTTGATGTTATATTAGGATAACAGTCTTCCCTTGTGGATCTGACATTGTCGACTTTGAACAATTGAACTTCAGCCTATGTGTAGTTTTACTTTTCGACTTTATTCATCAGAAATTCAAGATACTCTCCAATTCTCCACTTATCCAAAAACACTTGGTACAATTTGTTGAAATTTTTTTAGATATAGTCTTAGAGGCTGAATTTATGAAGTCAGAGAAACAAAACCAAACTCTAGATACAACATACCTCAACCTCACGGTGGACAATTCCCAAGCGCCGTAAATCGTAACATATTCTGTGATGTTCAACGGCCAAGGTTTGACAAAGGATGCCCAACAAGAACAAGCTTCAGAAACAACCCCTTCATCTTCACCAATTAGGCAAACTCTCACGAATACAGCCGAGAGTCAACGTAATGAATCATTAAACTCTCTACAGAACAAAATTCCATGTTTCTTCATCATTTCTGTTCTGAAAACTGTTTGTTTACAGCCAAGGAGTTAATAAAATTATTGAACAGAATTTGATTTATTTTTAATAGAAAACTTAAGAAATAAAAGCAACGAAGAGAGTTGCAGAAATGGATGGAAGAAGCTGCGCAGTGGATGAGTGTCGGTTTCCCATAGGTGCATGTGGGCAGACACTTTGAATTGTTCAATCACCCATTATTTTCTTCTACCATATTTCTCTGTCCAGTGTGCTACGTGTCCTTAGTTGTGTCTTTTACACACCCACATGAAAGAGGCTCCATGTCATTTATTTTGTTCTCTCAGCCCACCAGAATTTCTGGAGGGTTTTTTCTCTTTCTCTTTCTCTTTTCTTTTTTGCTGGGTCGGTGAGGTAAAACTCGTCTCATCAGTCATCACATCTAACCAGAAAGGGAAATCTTAGAAGAACCTAAGATCATCCCCAATGGTTGTTACATAATTAAAGGGTTTTTTTAAACCAAAAAAAAATACTATTCCATGTAAATTTGCCTAATCCTTTTAAAACTCTGAATCATTGAGACGAAATTTTATTTACAAATAACGACAACTGAGATATGGAAATTATACTTATTTGAATTTAGGTTTTCACCTTTAAAATTAATCTACGCGTCCAGTTTGATCAATTAAAATAGGATGAGTGACATGTAAAGGCAATTGGAAAAAATACAGTAATTCACTATTTGAAGTTGGTAAAATTGTCAAGTACGGCTTTAGAATATTTCACTTTACACTTTTTTTAAAAAAAATTATGACTTTAATGTTTGATTTTTTTTTTCTCCTCTCTTTCTGAATTCTTTTGAAATATAAAAATATGTTAAAAAGAGAAAAGAGAAGTAAACACATTAATGGCATATCTTATACTAATAATAGTGGATCGTAATTTGGGTATTGGATATATTAAATGATTAAATTTATCTCATACCAATTAGAAAGTTTTGGTTCGGTCACTATCATTTTGAAGTATAGTCTCTTTTCTCTCTTTCTCTCTTTCTTTATTATTATTATTTTTTTCATTTCTTGTCTCCTTCTCTGTTGTTGAATACATCAGTTTTTTATATTTTCTTTTTAAATGAAAAGAGGTAAAGAATTATTATGTGAAAAAGTGGATCAAAGTTGCTTTATATTATCATTTAATGTTTTTTTTTAAAAAAAATTATCATTTAATGGATTTGAAGAGGAGGGAAAAAAGACAGATTCTTAACAACTCATTTTCTAGGAAATTCACTTTTGGGAAATTGTTTGTGAAAGGGAAAATGAGTAATAGAGCTAGAGCCTAAAGAGTAAAGAGTGCGGCAACCATTGTTGAAAGATAATATAGGAAATTGAGCCCTAGAGAGAGAGAGAGAGAGAGAGAGAGAGAGAGAGAGAGAGAGTCAAGACATGTGAGCTCGGCTGTTGGAAGGTAACAGTGTGTGTATGAGAGAGAAGGAGAGGGGAAAAAAGAAGGTGAGAAATGAGGGAAAGTACAGACAAAGACCAACCAAAGTTAGTGTATAAAGGCTATTATTCATAGAAAATCCTCTTTTAGCTGTGAAATAATTTCACTGTTTATAGTTTGTGTGACCCAAAATAAGATGCTTATCTAAAGTTAGTTTGACTTGGGAGGAGCGAGTGGCATGTGAAAGCAAGTTCCTTCTCTTGTAACTAAAGCTTCTTCACTTTGTATCTTAGCACCAATTTCACTTCACTTGGTATACAATATTTTGGTGAAACAAAGGGGCAGAGGGGTCCTCATTTTCCCTTCCTCCATACACTATGTTTCAGGTCATATATTACTTTTTCCTTTTCCCTATCCACCTCCCAAGAAAGAGAGAGGGAGAGATGGTTAGATACTGGTATCCATCAAAAATATTGAGTTGTGTAGGTGGAGGATGTAATATGTAACCAACCCTTAGCCTCAGGATAAAATTGGCTTATTATTTATATAGTTCCGAGACAACTTATTTCCTTCAAACTGGTGACCTAATTTGGTTAATGTTCAATGATTAATAAGTTCAGGGATGATACCGATGTCTTCTTTAACATGAAACTCGCACCCAAACTTCAAAGAACAACCCACTATATCAATAAGTAATCATATTCTTCCTTATTTGATATGTTCTCTGTTTCTTATACTGTCTTTTTTATTTCAAAATTAAGGTTCAATTTCATGATACTTTTTTTTAAGAAAAAACTTTTCCATCTACTGCCTTTTTTTTTCCACAAATGAAAAACATCACAGTTATCAAATATGCCTTAAACTGTATATTTTTTGAGCTTGAGTTGTTTTAGATAGCTAGTTTTACAATAAAAATAAAATCATAGGACAAATTGCAGTTTAGAAAATGAAAATGCACGCAATATTTGGGTCATACATTGCTGAAAATGTTTAATCTGTGGCGTTGGTGTTGGTTTTTTGGTTGATGAAGTTGGGTGAAGATTCATGTCTTGTCATTTTCGTCCGCGCCACAATGAGTTTTTCTTTCCTGGACCTCAATTTGTGGTCCTTTTCCAAATTAATGGTCCTCTTGCTTGAGAGGGCACTTGTGACAAATTGCCCTTGTCAAGGACACTGCTAAAAGATGTAGGCTCTGCCTAATTCTAATCTTCCCACATGCACACAGGCTAAAGCTCATGGGAAGAGAATATCTAGGCTGGTGTGATTGTTTTCAATATTATTTTCAATTTCATTTTTTTGAAAAAAAAAAACCCGAAACATGTCTTGTTTTCATTTAGCTTGTCTTTATAGATATTCTATTTTTTGACACAAGTATAATTGTTCTTCCTTCTTAAGTTATATATTTTCATTAATCTTTTTTCATCACACTTTGAAAACGAGATCATTTTTTTAAAAAATACAATTATCATGGTCTGATTCTGAAAGCGTTATATATGCAAGTAATGATTGTTTTATTGTTCAAAATTTGAAGGACTAAGACAACTATAGACCAAATTAGAGCAGTGTGGCTAAGGGCCCCTCTTGCTCCATTGTTTCCCACTTCGTGCACACGAATGGGAAAATTCCTCCTTCAATTGTTTATTTAATTGCAATGTTTGATTTTATATTCAAGTGTTCTACATTAGAGGGGAAAAAAGAGATATATTTCAAGCACATTACAGAAACTCACTTACATTCATAAATTCTTAAACCTGCAAGAGCTCAAATCAAAAAAAAAAAAAGTAATTGATTTGACTCGAATCTTTTTACATATCACATTTGAATTCCAATTCACGCATATATATTCTTTTTTGCCTATTCAGAATTTCTTGACCTTGTCAGAGTTCGTATCCAGCCCTTCCTTGTTTTGACTCCTTCCACGTGGCAGACTGTCCCTTTGTTGGACCTTTTCCTTCTGATGAGCTGGAAGAGATGGCCAATCCGCTTCCGCCACCTAAGCGAGGCACGGGTCTTGCCGTGCTCTATCACAGTCTTGGTCTCCTTGGAGTCTTTGGTCAAGTGGTTATTCCATGACAGGCTACAGTTTTCCAGGGACACCTCTGAGACCTTGTTCTTCTCCCATGACCCAATTCCATTTTTCCCAAAGTTGATTGAGATGAATGAGTCTTCATAATTTTTGAGTGGGTCCCCATGAAAATATTAAATTTTAAAAATAAATCCCAAAAACACATCTCCCAAACAAAATACAATTAACTAATATTAAAAAAAAAAAAAGGAAAACTTGAAAGATACTAGTCAGTGTTGTCCAGATGTAAACTTCTGTTTTGTTTTCCTTGTCCCCCCCACTTTGCTTCCGAGTTTAACCCCAAAATTATGTTTAGTTTCTGTCTAATCTTTGAGATTACAGAATCTGTCTACTCTGATTCTCTGTAATAATTCGAACAATTCAAACTTGAACTTTTCCTCACTGTTGCTAAACAGTCTCCTCCACCGTTACTTACTCTGTACCTTTTTTGTTCTTGTACTTTCTGTGTGTCTGACACTGCCTCCTTCTGCCAAACCACTCATTTGCCATTCCACCGTTTTTCCCTTCCTTGTTTTGGTTGCATTTAACTCATTTTGAACTCTCCTCCTCCGAATAACTCTTATTCCATTGTCATGGAATAGAGAAACAAATACACACCCATAAACCCATTAATGATTTTATTCTTTTCTGCCAGTGTTTATATCGCACAGCTGTAAATGCTAAGGAATAATAATTTTCTTCATGACTCTGAGATTTGAACTAGGAAAAAGGATATATATATATAAAGCTGAAAAGGAAGTACCTTCTTGACTGGTGGAGGCTTCATCGTCGGAGTTTTCCGGCTTCCAATGCCGGAATTCGAGACGGCTGATGAAAGAGCTAAAAGCAAAGATCTTGGAGAGGTTGATGGGAGTTTTCCGGCAGCTTCGGGCTGAAGAGTGGTGGCGGCCTCGTCTGGATGCCAAGATAAGAAGCCTCTCGTTTAAGCACAAAGCGCAGACACCCACCACTATTTCTTTGGGATGGAAGTAACAGGAGGACATTTGATCTCTGTACACATTCATGCTTGATTGGAAGGCAAGAAAGTTGGGAGTAAAATGTGTGGCGAAGGGAGAGAAAATGAGGGTCGGAGGTGCGTTTGGTGTTGGTCATTTATAGTATAGAAAAAGAAAGATAGGCAGCAAAGTTGGTCTTGGACTTGGCCCCCTAGCTAGTAAATTTTGACCCAACCCCACCAAAGGGCTTGATAAAGATAGGGGGAAAAAAAAAGAAGACATTTTGGCCCACAAAGGTTGATTTCTTTTAGATAGCCATGTTGCGAACATTTAACTTCAACTCCTCCATTTTCATGTCAAAAGAAAGAATGAGATTTTTCTTCCACTGGAAACTTCTTTGATCTGGCTTTTCCCATAAGCTCCCCCAACTAATAATATGTCTAGATAGTTTAGGGTATTCAAATAGTCCAAAGCAAGCTCAAAAGCTTTACCAAAAGTTGGTGTAAAGCCAAATGACTTGTCGTGTGCCAAAATTATTAGGAGGCGTTTTGAGTCTCAGTTTTAATTAATCTAGATTAAGTTAAAAGAATAGATTATTGAGACCTAACTTTGTGTAATATATTTAGTTTATTAATTTATTGTTTGTATTAATTTGTAGTATAAAAGTTGGGTTTTATGAGTTTGCATTTATGTAGTCATTGAGATAAATAAATCCATATACCAAATATAGACTTGGTTTTTTTTAACTTTGAAGTATGAAGTCTAAACTCATGAGCCAAATATCTCTTTAGGAGAAATCTGACTTGTGCATTAAGTTTTTAGTCAAAATTGCATTTGAGTTTGACATGTAAATTTATCTTCTCAAATTATGTGTTTGTCAATGGTATAGTGTTAGAATAATAGACCCTCCATATTTTCACAATGATATAGTATTGTTCATTTTAAGTATAAATCGTCATGATTTTACTTTTAAGTTCATGCAAAAAGTCATATACCTATGAAAATATTTGTTCTCACTTCTATGCCACGAATCTTCTCACTTCCACACCAATGTGAGGATTTGGTCGCATACCAAAATTCTCCCCTCGAACAAATAACCATCAAGCATCTTCTCAAATAGTCATATGTCAATCCATTCTTATTTAGGCAAACTCTTCTTGGGAGCATGTTGTCTGATTGATAAGCTCAACCATGAATCTTCGCATGGCTATGTCACCGAGGCTCGTCACCTCTTTGATTGACACTAAGAATTCTACCGATATAGCCAAGTTTAAGGCATAACTTTGATACCGTTTGTTAAGGATAATGAATGGACTCTTTACATTTACACAATAGTCTGGTATTGTCCACTTTAGAAATAAACCTTTATGACTTTAGTTTTGGTTTCATCCAAAAAATTCTTTATACCAATAGAGATAGCTGCACACACTTTTATCAATGTGACCCTGGTCACACTTAACTATGAGTTATATAAATTCATGAATTCGTACATGGCTGAAAATGTAACTCCAAAGTAGCTGACTGACGCAGAATTTTCTAAAAGCTTTCAAAGCAATATGGGCAATGCAATGGAATCCAGGTTATAAAAAGTTATGGTGGCTCACAAGGCTGTGGCTGATCCACGAACCGGGTGGCATTGGAAGCATTCGTGGGATGAAGCGAGAAAAAAATAGGGTAATACGATAAAGAATAATAATGGAAACAAATGAATGGGAAGGAGGAGAATGCTATGTGGGCTGGCTATTAAAAAAGTAGAGAAATCTGCCAATTAAAAGGCTCAAAAAGGCAAAAGGCAATGGCCACATCCACATGGGAAGAGAGAGTTAGAGATAGAAAGAGAGAAAGGCGCTGTTTCAAAGTAAGGTTGGGTGGGTACATGTCATCATCATCAACCAGGATGGGCATCTTATAGTTGTTGTATGGTTAAGTTTCGTGGACCATTTGATTTCTTTCTTCCAAGATCCATTCCATTTCCTACTACTCTTTGAAGATCTAGTTTCAAGGATCAATTACCCTTTTTCTCCTTTCATCCCTACTATTATTGTGTAAAAATGACAACATTTTTGCGCCCAAAAAGGAGATGTTTATGAGTCAAAAGATTAAGGGTCCAAAAATGTGTTTGTTGTACTCTCAATAGTAGTCACATCACATGCACCGTCAATTATCTGAACCTAGACTAGAAATATGAATTTGTTCCTTCATTGGTTATGATTCGACTGAGTAAAATCATACTTGTCTATATAGGGTGGTCAATTATCTAAACCTAGGCTTAGAAGTCGAGCCTCTTTGTTGGGTAGTGATGATTTAATTGACTAAACTTAGTTTAGAATATCAGTTTGCTCCCAGTTTATACATTTGTTTCTTTCATTTTTCTCTCAATGAAGGTTTGATCTTTTGGTAAACAAGAAAATTTCATCAAACCTTGTCAGAAAAAGAAAATGAAAAGAAACCAACCTTGACCCATGTAGGATTCAATAAGGGGCCTGGCACCGCCCATCAGGCCCCAAGTTCTATTCAATTGCAAAATTAGTGGCTTATAGTGAGGCCTAGTTCTGAATTGGACCAAAGTGTAGTTAGGCCAATGCGCTGAGAATAGGCCCAAAGTGGAGCTCAAATTCGCCTTTCTCAAGATTGATACCCATAAGAGGATATTTGGAACACCGTTTCAGAATCAAAATCTTTAGAATCAGAGGATTTTTTTGTAGGTAGTATTTAATGGGCAGTGATCAGAACACTTCGGAATTGTGCAGTTTTTTTTTTCCTTTTTTTTCGCTTGCTACTTTGGTTTTTTTTTCTCTCTTTATTTTCTTGGGGCAATATGTATGTAGTTTATAGGCTTCCTTGTGTAAGTTGGATATTATTTTTTTTTAGATTTTTGAACGAACCTTTTAATTGAATGAGAAATTTGTTCCCAAAAATGCAAAAATTTATTAACAACAAAAATATATAATCGAAACTATCTATATATTTATTATATTTTTTAACAACTTTTTTTATATAAAAATTATTTAGCATAAGTTTAAAATATACAATTTCTTTTCTATAATTTAACTCCAATGATATTTAGAATGAATAAGTGATTATAACAAAGTGTCAAATTGTAAAATAAAATTGAATGTTCCATGAAGTATAAAAAAAAATGTTGTGGTGGTAAAAAATGGAGGGGAAGAAGTTGAAAGAAGAGAAAGGGAAGGGGCAAATGGGTTTGAGTGGGGGAAAACTAGATCTAGAGAGAAAAATCGGGAGTTGGAAGAATTTGTGGTCGATGATGAGAGGAATTGAGAGATATGGAGAGTCAATCAGAAATGATGAAAGCATACGTTGTGAGAAATTGAGAGAGCTAGAAGAGTGTTGGTCGGTGACGAAAGAGGGGAACGATTGAGAGAGATTGAGAGAAGGACAAGAGAGTTGGTCGATGATTAATATTTTGAATGAAAGATAGAGAGTGAGAGACGCGAGAGAGAAGCAAGTGTGAGAATAGGTGAATTGGAATTTCAAATCATTGTATTCTACATTTAAAAACCATGAAGTGAAATCACACCATGCTCCATAAATGTTGGCCGGTATGAGTTCAGAATGTCCATTTGAAAATGGTTAGACAGAAGCATCTACTTTTAGACCATTCTTTTTCGTTAGTTTGAATTCCTTCTCCTTCATTTGTATTAGAATATAATAATTGTGGAAGCTTCTGCAATTCTAGATGGGATTTCTTTTCTCATTGCACGTTTGGTCAATAGAAGATTGTGATCGGATCTAGTTGTCAAAAATTGAACTTTTAAGGTCTAGCACCTTTTTATCTTTCATAGGTGGATTTAGCGATCTCCACAGGTCATTTACCATTAGGATGTTGGCTGCCCCATGCTCTTAACACCTCATCCCTCTTTGAATAGAGAAGGCAATTTCTTGTTTAGTTTTCATCCTAAAGATTCGGTTCCAAAAAAGGAAAAAAGAGATTCTATTAAAATCGTAGAGATGAAATTCCAGTGGGCTTAGTTGGAACCAAAAAGTGGAAGAATGAAATGCAAGACACCTGGACTACACTTAATTGGAAATTTGAGTAATTTTCCCAAATATTGACATTATATTAATTTTAGAAACGGTAAATTATTCTCATTTTCTATTCCATTTTACCCTGCCCAATACCAATGTTTTCTATACTGAAAAAAGGATCCATTATCTTCCAGCACCATTTTAAGGATCCAATGAGAACAGGCACACACAAGGGGCAAAGAGTTTTAAAGACTGGTTCTGAATTCTAATAGATTGCTAGCTAATAAGTTGCAATTACATTTTGTTAACGCATAGGACGATGATAAGCTTGTTAGTTGTTTTACAGATTTCAGTAGTCTGAGGGGTTATTAATTAGATTACAATAGAACTTACTTCCAAGGGCCAGGCTTCATCGGAACTCTCTAATAACTTAAGCAACAACTAAGCGAGGAGCCAGAAATTCTTCTGCCATCTGGTGTTGATTACATACCCTCCCATGTCCCTGCTCTGCTTCCTCACTCCAATGGTCAAGCACTCTGCATTGTTTATGCACTGTTCCACCAGATCTCCCGCCCCACCACTCCCACAAAAGCTGCAATCAATTCAGTAACCAAATTTAAAGTTCAAAATGAGTTAGAAAACCATGAATGAAGTAGGAATTTGTCTGTTCAGATTCGACCCACCAGCTGAGAAATGATGGCTTTCTCTGTCCTAGAACCAGCACCGACACCTCCAGCTTCTTAACTTGGTTCATCACTGTCGCCAGCTTTGGCCCCTCGATCACCAGCACCTCCACCTCTACCTGAAAAATATTATATAGAACCTTATGTTACACAACTTTAAAACACATTATGCCAGATTATTTCCTAATCACTTAGTTAAAATGGAAGTGAGATCTGTCAGACTCGGTATAATAAGACAAGCTTTTTGTCGTTGCACGAGATCTGAGTAGCAACTATGAAGTGAATAAGGAGAAAAGGGGGGGATGGGATAATTGAATTCCCTTCTAACCTCAGGTCTAGAAGCCTTGCAGAGGGAACCAAGAGAACTAGCACAGAAAGAAGAAGAAGAAGAATCTGCAGAAGGAGAAGAGTCGGCAGAGGAATTGGTGAGAACATGAAGAAGAGTGAGAACATCGCCCTTGTTAGCCACATGAGTGAGCGCCCACATAGTTGCATGGTTGGATTGTGAAGTCTGATCCACCACCACCATTACCCTCTTCCTTCTGGACATTCCGCCATTGTCCATCCCATACATGTTAACTCCCCCCTCCATCTTCTGATTCCAAAGGCTTCCCTCACTGACACGCTCTTCAGCAGCAGCGCTTCTCCTAAACTCCCCACCCCATCTCCTCGAAGTTGATCTGGAGCCCTCCCTTCTACTTATCTGCCTCAGAAACGACTCCGTACTTGGCATTTCCTCGAACACCTCGTCTGCAAACAGCAGCAGCAGCAGTTTCTACTTTATGAAACTCAACAGAACCCAGACACAGAAAATCAGTGGCCTAGATCTGGCCAATGGGTCTCATTAACTTATTACAAGGAAGAAAATGGCAGGGAAGTGAAAGACAAAACAAAACTGATGGATGGGACTGGGGCTTTTGCTTTCAATAGAGAGGGACTGGGAACTGGGAAGTGGTTAAGTTAAAACTTAAGAGGAGGAGGAGCCTATATGTTTGAAAGGACCAGGGCCAAACTCAAAGCAAAACCATAATAATTTGATCTCTCTCTCTCTATCCTATAAACAGGTTTTAAAGCATCACGGGAAGGGAAGAGATGGGCATTGGGCGGGCGTGGCTTTACACATGGAAGTGAAACATAATCACTGCTGTCTGAGTATGATGATGAAAGGTAAAGGATTCCCTCAGTACGCTCTTTCTCTTTCTCTCTCTTATAGGAAATATTTTATTTCTCTTTTGAACATTTCTTTTGGATCTTTTCTCCCGAATCTGCAACCTAAAGTGGGTAAGTACGGTCAGATGAATATAATTATATATCAATATTATTTCTGACAAAACTTGAATTAATTGGATTTATGATGTCCTCTCCTGTATTTCGAAAACTTCATTATTAGGTTTTTTAAATTTGAAATTTCGAAAATTGGACGTTGATATTGATAATACACTATTTGTTTTCACGACTAGGCCATCAACTATTTAGATTGTATTACTAGTTGAAGGATTTTGTTTACTTGAATAAGTTTGTGTTTTGGAGATTTGAAAAGTTTACATTTATATAGTTGGCAGATTATAGAAAGTAATAGCTTGAGTTTATTTAAATTAGGTTTGATTTATAAATTTATGATGGGTAAGAATTAGTTATAACATAGATTTATGTAACTTTGGATTAATAAAGCTATAATATTGGATAGTAAACATACATAGAAGGTAGGTTTTTAAATTCTAAGCATACAAGTGAAACACTTGACTATGATTTTCGAGATATATAAATTTGCATGTATAATTAAATTTTATATTTTAAACTTACTTTGGGATTTTAACTTGTAGCTAATCAGTGATTTCTTTTTAGAATATTTATATTATATATATGGTAGTAAATTTGAACATACAACTTCTTAGAGGAAGTAGAGATATTTTTAACCATTGAGATGTCTATATGTTGATTGTTGATTGGTAGACCTTGTGGTTTAAAAAAATAGGTTCATGAATTAATAACCAGGTTTGAATAGAACGTTTGGAGCACAGTTTTGAAATTAGAACACTTAGAATCGAAATCCTAGAAAGTTTGTTATGAGAGGTTAAAAACTTCGAGAATTAGAAAGAAGTGTTTAGTATGTAGTGTTTGAAGTCTTGAAATTAGCAAAAACTAACACGGTGTTCAAAATCACTCTTATGACATGCAACGTTAATTGATTTTTTAAATGAAAATTTTATAACTTCACGACGTGGTTTTGAAACTTCTCAAACATACGGAAAGAGGACATGGCAATGAAACAATAGGGAACAATGTCAAAATCAAGAATTCATTACAAAAGAAATAAAAGGAAAAGAAAAAGGAACGCAGCGTCCAACCAAATAAGAAGATACAATGTCACAATCAAAGAATTCATTACAGTGTACAAAAAAGAAAAAGAAACGCAGAGTCCAGCTAAGGAAAATTTTGCATCATTTTTCCTTTTTTTTTTTCTTTATCTGGTGCTGAAACATCAATTTTCTTTGTTTCTTCTTTTTTTTTTTTTTTAAAGGAAACATCAATTGTTTTTTCCTTTAAAAAATGGGTATAATAGTGACAGAAATTTGTGATGATTCAAATCCTTAAACATTGTAATAGTTTATTATTGCTTGTTTTGCCGATAGGATCTGATGATTGTTATTATTTAATATTGACAATCTAATTTCGCTTTTTAAAATCAGATTCTTTTTCTTTAAACGAATTTTTAAATCAGATTCTAACATTATTATTATTATTGCATGCAATGTACGAGATTTGACACGTGGTAATGGTGGGCCACGAAATCATTTTGGAGGTTAAAATGGTAATAAGGTGATATTGTCAGATAAAATCGTCTTTGTACAGTGCATAATAGATTAAAGAGTATTAATTATCTAGTTGAATTGGGGAACATGGGACAGATAATGAATGAAGGATTAGGGGGGGCTCAGTATATCGTACAATACAATCAAATAGAGTCAAAATTATAGCTGTAATACTGAAAAAAATTTATCATGTGATTTGATTTCTAAATTTTAAAAAGTTCAATTGTAATAAAATTTAAAATTTGAGTATGGAGATAACTAATAATATTACACATGATTTCTTTTACTAGAGACATATACATATGAAAAAATGTGGTGGTAATAAATATCCAATAGTTAGAAACGAAGAGATAAGTTACAAGATAATAGAAATTTTTACTACTATATTTTTTCATTTAAGATGCTAGTGCCACGTAATAACAAAATTACTTCAAATGAAACTAACTAAATTTTAAGATTGAAATATAACTTCTGAAATTATAGAGGCTAAGTTGTAAATGAATGAAAACTTTTGATTTAAATATAGCTCTGATTGAGTTGCATGTGGTGAGATGTGTCTACTTTGTCACAGATTATATATGAAACTCTCTCTCTCTAATATAGTAGCAATAAATATTAGTAAAGGTGGGGGCAGACAATTATATATATATATATATATATATGTATACGTTTTTTAGTTCAGTATATACAACAATGAAAAACAAATGTTTGATCTCTTCAGCTATATCTATATTTAAGTTAAATATTTATCAACTCAAGAACAATCATGTAGATATGACAATTGTTATCTCTTTTAAATTGATGGTTCAATCTTCATATCACACATAATGCTTTATACTGTGATTTATAATCTAAATTTGCTATCTGGCACAAAGAGAAATGTGCATCTCTTCAGTATTGATAATAACACTCAACCTTATCAATACAAATATCTGTGACTGTTACCTCTTTTTTTTCAGTTCATTATCGATTACATCATTAAACTATTATATCATTAGTTTTTTTTTTTTTTTTGTGTGTGTAAACAATTGTATACCATCATTAGTTAAAAGGTTAAATTATCAAAAATATTCATGATCTATAAATGTGGTTTCAATTATATCTATGAATTTTGAAATGTTTCATTTTAACTCTTGAACTTTGAACAACCCTTGGAGGTTTGGTTTTGTTAAATTCATGTACTAAAACGTTGTATGTGCATTTATATTATTGATTATGTGAACATATTTGAATATATACGTTGAAATTTAAAAAAAAAAAAAAACCATTTGTAATTACGTCATTTTTCATCCATAGATTTAATGGGGAAAAAAAAAAACCTTGGAGGATTATTTTTGAAAAAACTTCAATGTTGAAAGGTGAAAATGAATGGTCTGTTTGGTAAGCAATATGAAAACAAAAAATTGAAAATAAGGGATTCAATGAAAACATGGTTGTATTTCATGTTTTCATATATGTGTTTGGTAGCAGATTTAGAAATTTGATTTCATTTTAAACAGTTGTTTAAAGTGTGTTCTATAACATATTTATGTATCATGAAATTAGTTGTAGTTGCAAAATTAATTATTAGATTGAATATAAATTATTAATTAATTTATGAACATGAATTTATGAATTTTATAGAATTATCATTTTATAATATAATATTATATTATATATTTTAATTTAATTATGATATGAAATATTGTATTTATGAAGATTTTGTCTTTGTTTAATATAATTCTGCATTTTAAAATTTAAAATTTATAATTTGGATACAATAAAACACATAAAAATGTTATTTTTAGAATTTCTACTATTTAGCTCTCAAAATTCGAACAGTTTTCGAAAACACGTCTGTCAAACACATTTTCACTGAATTTAGTGAATTCGGAAACACAAAATAGAATCTGGAATTCATACCAAACAAGCTCGAAATTTTTTAAAATTTAAGTATATAATTGAAATCAATTCTATGATTTAGGGATATTTTTTATAATTTAATCTTAATTAAAATGTCATTATTCTGAATCTTCATGAACTAAATATTCCAAAATGAAAGGGCAAAACTGGGCCTGGGGGAGATGAAGTTTGGTGGGGCCCATCTCGCAAATTTTGGAATTTCGTAGATCCGAAACTAGAAGTCGTACTTCCTCTCATAATTGCACCCGGGTTACCCGCTGCCCCTTCCCCTTGCCCGTCCCTATTATTTCCACGTCACGTTTTTCCATTTAATTCATTCATTTTTCATTTCCTCTCTTCTTCTTCTTCTTCTTCTTTTTATAATTAAAATATCATTTTAATAGAGTTTCATATTATTTTAATTTACATACTTTCAACCAACTTCAAAATTAATATTATTATTGTTGTTTAACTACTTTTCATTAAATTTAAATTAGAATGACTAATTTTAAAATTAAAATACAATGACTAAAATTGTACATTTGTGTCAATATAAGTATAATTCGATTCACATAAAATATGAATCACATTAGCCAATAAGTTGAAAGTTCAAATCTTGGATGCCACTTTATTGTTCCACTAGAAAAAAAAGGCATGACCAATGGATATTAAAAAAAAAAAAAAAACTCTGGATTCAACTATTTCTCCTTCTATCCAAGTAGTTATTAGCCTGCCCAACCATAATGTACATCACATTAATTTCATTATTTAATGTTGATGGAAAAGATTAGCATATTAAGATTTGTTTTCTGTTTATGTTGTTTACTCATTTGGGTGATATAAAGCATTATGGAATTTAGTCAACACACGTTGAAGCAAAACTTTCCATTTAACTGTTTAATTTCAAAAATTCTTTGAAATTGCTCATTCCCCAACACTTTTTTTAAAAAAAAAACTAAATAAGTGTTAGAATACTTTAACTAAAAGTATTCGTTCTAAAAACATTTTCAACACTCCTTAAATCATAATTATAGTTTGATAATATTGGAATAGTTTATTCCATCACTAATTTATTGACGACTTTTTTTTTGAATATTTGGTAGTATTTATAGGCACTTGTTAATTTGACTATGATTATGGAACAAACACATGATATTAGTGTTACTACATTGGATTATTAAAAAAAAAAAAAGACTTGTATTATTGGTGTTTATTTGATGGGAAATATTCACTTCCCGCTCCCTTTTCCTTTATTTATTATTCTTATTATATAATATTTAACTTTCATATTTTATGGCTTATATAATTTGATATATCTAAACCATATGGTTGAAACTTTAAATTATATACGTGGATTAATTTGGTAGGTACTGTTATTTTGTTAATATTAAGATGTTTAGAAAATTATATATATTGTTGTTGCCAAAATCCAGACAGGATAACTCACCTGACCTTCACATGACAACCACTGTGAATTTGTTTGAAGGGGAATAACGTGGCCTGTAGAAAAATAAAGATCTGAACACCAGTGTGGTGTTTGCTACACAGGCTCCGATGCTTAAGTCAGAGCTGTGTTTAGATGAGTTTAGCAAGGATTTCTAGAGTGGAGAAGAAATTACCTTTCCTTTGATAAGGGAAATATTTATAGGTCTTTCTAGAGTGTCAACCCTAATCCGTCATGAAACAGAAGAAGGAGAGGGTCATCTTCCAATGTGGATCGAGGCCCAGAAGAGGAACAAGAAAACGGATCGATCCCACAGAGAGGTCGACCTCGACCTCGGTTGGGTCGTGGTTGGCTTCGGCCCAATTGGGCTCGGCCTCGGCTGGCGTGGTCGGCCTCGACCTTGGACAGGCGAGCCCAATCCTCACCTATTGCTCAGTTTGAAGGCCCAGTTTCTTCTACCTTTTGCATGGTCTCCGTCTTTGTTTGTGTGTTTGACTTTTTGTTTCCTCTGTATTCCAAATTTTTCCTTATGGTCCAATTTCACCCATAACATATATATATATATATAAGGATTTGTTTACACACAATTAACTATTCAAATGAAAATTTAACATCTTAATTAATTATTTAAAAAATAAACTTAAACTACGAATAATTTTCTCCCGAGAATCTCAATCATAATTTTCACAAAATTTGAAGAAACATTTTAAGAAAATGGAGATATAAAATGTTTCCAATATTTTCTATTCATATTGGTCCCTAAGGGCATGTTTGGCCCATTTGTTATTATAACTCGTGTTATAATAACTTTTGAAATACTCTACACCTAAACACAGACTATTATAATCTCAGACTATACTACTCTGCATTTTAAACAATATTATATATTTCACATACTATAATAACTCACAAACTATTATAACTCACTGTTATTATAAAACACTCAGTGCCACAAACAACCCATAAGGGTTTGTTTGGGGCGCAAACTATAATAACATGCAGAATACTCTACATCTCAAGAACATACCATTATAATCTTATTTCATATATTATAATAACTCACAGATTATTACACCCGCTATTATTATAACTTATCGTAAGAAACAACAACTCATAGAGATAAATCAAATGAGTGGTTGATTTATTGACAATGTTAGATGGGGATTTTTAAATTTTTTTTTTTTTTTTAAAGGTGTTTATAGGGAGGGGGAGTTGGGAAATGGGAGGGCAATAATTATAAACCAATATCGTCACGTTAACTGAGTCGTGCAGTGTTTTGGTCATGGGGAATTGGTCCACTAACCCCATTTTTTAAAAAAATTATTTATAACTTTTAATTTTATTTTGAAGGTAAGAAAATAAGAAAATTGAGAGTGGGGACAAATTAGCGTTCCGCAGCATCTTTTTCTGTTTTTTTCTGGCTCTGCACTGCCACACGCACTGACTCAATAAATATTCTCAAATCTATTTTCCAATTATTAAATAAAATAATAACTATTACTAATTTATTCTATTTCGTTTCCGATCTCGAAGTGTACCTTATTTGGGTTCCAAAAGGGCCTAGTTTTTGGCCCAATAGTCCATGGACCTGTCTGAAACATGCAGCCCACTACCCACACAATTCTACAAGGCCCATTTTCTGTTGAGAAAAATGGCCCATTTACACCCATAGTCCGTCCAGGGACAAAAGGAAAATTTTAATCCCATGAGACGACGTTTGAGTATGTAAAACATTACAGTCATTTTTCATTTTTACCTCACTTTTTAAACTATGGTTTTCGAGCTATTTTGACGACCTTCCTACGGTTGGCTATTCTTCTACTACTAACAAGCCACAACCACAAGGGGCACCTTCCATATTTAAAATTTTTTAACTTTAATTTATTTTTTTCAGATCTAAAAGATTTGAAAATCTATTTAGATTTGGATTTTTTTTCAGATTTGAAAGATTTTGAAGTGGATGGAGTGGGATTCCATCGTTGTTTATGAACAATGAAGGAAAAAAAAAAAAAATAGCCTCGAGCAAGAACAAGAGAGAAAATAGAGAGTTCGAACGACAACAAGAGAAAGAGTAAAAGTTTTATTTATTTATTTATTTATTTATTTTTGCCATCAAATAGAGAGGTGGGGCAGCACAAGAGGGAGGGTAAAAATATATTTAAAAAAATCATTTGTATCAAAATGTTAGAAACTCAATTTTTTAGGTCATTCATACAAAAAAAAATCCGAATCTAATTTTTAGATATTGGTATAATATACTCTTTTAAGAGTAATTTTAAAATCTTAGGTAAGTTTTGACAAATATATATATAGTCAAAGCAAGTATAATTTAACGATAATTGATATATATCATTGACCAAGAAGTTAAAGGTTGAAATTATCTACCCAACATTTTTTAACTCAAGAAAAAAAAAACCAATTATTTGATGGTACAAATGCAATGATATTTCAATGAACAAATGAGCAAGCAAATAGGTAATCAAACAAATGGCCAAAAGAAACCCATACTTTTCATGAAACGTTAGGGACTATTTAGTATGCAATTTGAATTATATTTTTTGTTTTCAGATTTGTTGAGTTAAATGGATATACATCTAGCAAATAAATTTTCGAAAATTGTTTTCAATAAAAATTATGAAAACAACATTTTTTATGTTATCATAATATCTAAAATTTAAATTTGAAAGTTTTAAATGCATAATTCCATTAAAAATATAAAAAATTTAATAAGTATATATAGAAAGTATTTTATGCTATAATCTCATATTATTGTTGTTAAATTTAAATATGTTTAATATGATCTATTATAAATTATGTGATACTATAAACTAATAATTATACATAATTTATAACAAAAAAATCAATAAATCAATTAATAATGGTTATATTCAACATAATATTAGTTAGTTTTGCAACTACAACTAGTTTATAGTTTATAAATATATTATAGAACACACTTTGAACAATTGTTTAAATTAGAATCTAATTTTTAAATTAGTTACCAAACACATATATGAAAACATGAAATACAACTCTATTTTTATTTAATATTTTTCAAATTATGTTTTCCAATTGTCTACCAAATATACCCTAAATTACAAGTTTCGCCTTAGAGCTGTAAAGATTAAATTTAATAAATTTTTATATTTTTTTTCAAGTTCGAATACTACTTTGAATTCTCAACATTGGGTTGATTTGGTATCTGAATTTTGAAAATTTATAACAAATCTCGAAGGTTGTACAAATGCAATGATTAATTGATCACAAACAACCTTTGTTATAAATTTGGAGATTATTTGATGGTACAAATGCAATGATTATTTGATGGTATAACAAAATGAATTTTTAGAAAACAATAATTAATGTTTTTTAATGATAAAAATAATGGTTAATTCATCGCAAATAACTCATAAGTAATTAATTATAATGATTATCTTTACTATAAATTAATAATATTCGTAATTAATTGATCAAATATAATCTTAATTAGTGATTTAATATTTTCCTAATGAATTTTATAAGGATTGTTTATGCTTTTTTATTAAATTAATCCTAAAAATATTATGTTGATACATTATTTTATTAACTAATCATAATTAATGTCAACCAATAAAAATAAATAAATTAATTATAAATATTTTTAATTAAATAATTAATTATGATTATTGAAAATAAATGTATATATACTTAAATATTAACAGAGAAAAGAGAGGAAGAGAGATGGATGAGTATAAAGAAATCTAATTGTTTTTGGAGGTATGTACCCATCAATCATAAAAAAGTAATGAACGAAAATAAGTGATATTCATGTCTATACTTACAAACTTTGTATCAAACAAGAAGATCTAAAATTTTTACCCATTCTTATCTTCATTTTTTTCCATTCGAACGGCTCCTTAGAGACTATTTAAAATGATGAGTATGTTACAATAAAAACTTGTATTATGGATGGAAAGTATTTCATAGTCATAGTCTATTATATTTATACCTCACAAACACCTCCATATATGTGTGTAAACTGTAAAGTAAATGTGAAAGTTTATAATAATAAAAAAAGCTTTTGCTTCTTTTTGCTGCATCAGCAATTCACTGACTGTCAAAACCACCCGCTCTACCACGCTCCACCACCGCCACCTGCATCTTTAATTCCTCAACTAATCTCTGAAAAAGTGATCATCCACCAATAAACGAGCGCGTTTTCTATACGCGCAACTTCAAGAGCGTGAGCTTTTACACAGAACTCCGATCATCTTAAAAAATAAAAAGAAAAAACTAAAAATTCTTTTCCTCAAGTTCAACTCAACGGCGTCTGAATTGAAATCCTCCTCGGGCCCACTTAGATGCCAATGCCACCACCAAACCCGCAAAAAGCAAAAAGCCGAAATTCCCAAAATATCCTCACCGGAAAAAAGCCACACAGGATTCAGAAAGCCCTGAAACGTCGTCGTTTGTCAGCTGCAAAAAAGCGGGAATTTTGAGCTTTCCGACGGGCAAAGTAGTCCAAAGAAAAAACTCGAACATCGAGATTCTGAGCCGTGTCTGTTCCTTCTTTGCAACATTTTTGTCTGCTTGTCTTCTCCGAAGCTGATTCTTTCCCCCAGTTTTTAATCTCCTTTTCTCAAAAACCCTAAAACCCTTTGAATTCAAGGAAGAAAAATACCCATTTTCTTGAAAATTTAGTTGTAATTTTGAAATCCCATAAAGCCCTTTTGAATCATCTTCCCCTGTGTACTGTTGGCAGAACAAGAAAGTGTTTCTTATCACTGTGAAGAAGAATCCCATTTGCCTCAAATTTCATCTTCCTCTCTGTTTGAGTTTCATTTCTTAGAGAACAGTAAAGTAGGGATAAAACTTAAAAAAAAAACCCATCATTTTGTCATCTGATTTTGAAGAAAAGTAGTGAAAAACCCAATTTCTTTCTGTTTTTCTCTGTTTTGTTCTTAGAAGAGCTTGACAGAGAACAAAGCTTGCAGAATGGCAGATCAAGTGACGGATAGCGCTTGCAGAGCTCTGAATATGTTTTTGTTTGTTGTTTTAGCCTCGATTTTGGCCAATGTAGCTTTCGTTAGCGCTAAATCAACCATAGAGCCATGTTCGAACGCCGATTCTTGTAATGCTCTTCTCGGCTACACTCTTTACACCGACCTCAAAGTTTCTGAGGTTGCTTCGCTCTTTCAAGTCGACCCCATTTCGATTCTCACCGCCAACGCCATAGATGTTTCGTACCCAGATGTTGAAAATCACATTCTCCCTTCGCAACTCTTCATCAAAATCCCCATCACTTGTTCTTGCGTTGATGGGATTCGCAAATCGGTGTCGACTCGGTACAAGACTCGCCCATCTGACACTCTCTCTTCGATTGCTGACTCTATCTATGCTGGTTTGGTCTCGTCGGATCAGATTCGTGAGGCGAATTCCATTTCTGACCCTTCTGTTCTTGATGTTGGACAGACCCTCGTTGTGCCGCTTCCTTGTACTTGCTTCAATGGGACTGACAATTCTTTGCCTGCCATTTACTTGTCTTATGTTGTTCAACCTGAAGATACTTTAACTGCGATTGCGTTTAAATATTCGACCACTATCACTGATTTGATGGATGTTAATGCCATGGGAAACCCGGCTATTAAGGCTGGTGATATTTTGGCCGTCCCCTTGCCAGGTAAGTTCTGGAGAAATTTTGGGACATTGATGTTGTTAATTCATTTTCATGTTCAATGTTTTGTTGAGATCTGTAGTTGCTTTATGAGGCCGTGAATTGTAAGAAACTAATGATGTCTATATGGTTTGCTGCACAATTTGGCTGTTGAAGGAAATAGATTGATGAATGTGCCATGTTTAGACATAAGGCAGATTTGTAACCAAGGTTTAGTTTGTAATTGCTGTAGTTTTTGGAATAACTGCTGTCAAATGTGCTTTTGGAAAAATCAGTTGTAATATGAAGTAAAAGTGTTTGATAAATTTCAAATTTAAAGGTGGAAAAGTAGGGCTATTCTTTGAACTTAGAAGAGACGTCAAATTCTTTGTCTTTAGGAAGTCAATCTCAAAAGCTACTGTTAACTAGATTTTACAAACTGGCGTACTTGAAATGTTCGTTTTCGTTGAATTAATTTATAATGAGTTTTACCAAACACTAAAATCAGTTAAAATTCCTATAATCACTTTTAATGCCTTCAAAATCAATCCCAAACACAACCTAATTGTTTCTGAAGTTGTGGGATGTTTATTTTCTTTCTACAGCCTGTGCATCTAAGTTTCCAAGATATGCTTCTGACTTTGGCTTGATTGTGCCGAATGGAAGCTATGCGATTTCGGCGAGTCATTGTGTGCAATGTAGCTGTGGACCAGGGAACCTCAAGTAATAATGGAGTAGCTTTTTACTTGAATTGATGTGGTGTTCTGATTATTGATGGTTTTGGTTTGCTTAATGTTTGTTTTGAAACAGTATGTACTGCATGCCTGCTCCCTTTGCGGTTTCTTGTTCGAGTATGCAATGCAGAAACAGCAATCTAATGCTTGGGAATTACACTGCACAGCCGAGTAGTGCAGGTTGTAATGTTACATCTTGTAGCTATGGAGGTTTTGTAAACGGCACCATACTGACGATGTATGTCCCATTTCTTCTCATTTGTTTTCGAGCATTTTGATTATGCCATTGCCATTGTGGATAGTTTCATTCAAACAGTCTTTTTGATCCATCTTTCTTCACATTTCATAGGTTGTCTTCGAATCTTCAGCCTCGATGCCCAGGTAATTGTTCTTTTCGATTTGGTTTAACCTTGATGCCCAGAAAAACTTACCTTTTAGATGTTTGGCTTGTTGGGTTTTCCTAAATATTAAAGATTGTGCGTTTTACTGATTGATAGTTGCGGTCGCGCAGTTTTTCATAGTGTTTAATGAACTATTTATGTTGAATGATGAATTCATGATTAAATGTTGAGTTTTGTAACTGTTAGAAGTTCAAATAGATCCACTTTGCCTCTTTTGGGATGCAATTGAAAATCAAAACAACAATCACTTTAGCATCTATATAAGTTATATGCAAACTGTATCATTGCTGTTCTTCATGGTCATTCAAATTTACAGGGCCACAGCAATTTCCCCCACTGAAAGCTCCCCCTACTACAGTAATCAGAGATTCAAATTTTGCACCTGCACCCGCTCCTCAATTTGATGGCACTGGATCACCTGCGCCCGGATTGGGGTCGATCCCTTCAACGACGGGATCTCTCCCCGGACTCCCGCCAGCCAGTGGCCCCATTGGTAGTACTTCTGGGTTGAATTCGGCTCCTTCCGCTGCTTCCTCGCTGGTGAATCCATTAGCTAGTATCCCTGCTGCCTTTCTGTTATTCATCGTCGTCAACTTCTTAACGTCATTTTCGTTGTAATTTTTCTCGTGGCGGGTCGTCTTCATGGATGGGTTTTGTATTATTTGTGGTTTATATGTTGAGATTTTTCTCCTGTATTCTGGCTGTATCTGTATGTAACCTTTATTTATTCTTCCCATGTCTAAACTGATGTATGAATGCGGCAAAACTATAGGTTTTTTGAGACCCTTTCTTTGTTTTCTTGTAATTGTACTCTTTCTGGCTTAGAAGATGCTGCTTATCAGTGTTAAGGCAAGTAAGATTGATTCATCTGCTGCTTGTTACATCCATTTCAAACTTTCTACTTCTAAGTTATTGGTTGAGTTGAAGATTCTGTTGCCTATTGAACACTATACTCTTTAGAAGAGATTTGGAATATTCATGGTTTTTATTGATTCAGATGCTCTAGTATGGAATGCAGAGCAGAAGTAGACAAATAAAAATCTAAAATATCAATTAAATTTCATATTTTGATTAGATTGACACATAAAATGGAAAGAAAATGAGGAACAAATGTATTACATTTGATTTCAATCATCTTTTTTGGTATTTCACACGTGCTTGTGCATAAATTTAGGAAATAGATATTTGTTAAATGAGAAATTTTGATCTATTAGACATTGTCAAATTATTATTTATAAATAAGAAAGTTACATATTACTAAATTTGAGATCACTTTCAATCAGTCACGTGCCCTTTTATGATCCCAACCTTCCACACTTTCTTACTCTCATCGTCCTCTTCCTTTGTCTTTAAAGAAAAAAAAAAGGGTTAAATTACAACTTTAGTCCATAAACTTTTATTTTGTGTTTCATAGGTTTCTGAACTTTAAAAATATCTAATAGGTACTCGAACTTTCAATTTTGTGTTTAATAGGTTATTGAAATTTTAATTTGTCAAATAGGTCATCGAACTTTCAATTTTGAATTTTGTATCTAATAGATCATTGACATATTCATTTTTTTTTTTAAAATTAACGAATCTATTAGACATAAAATAAAATTTTGTGTCTAATAGTATATTAAACTTTCCATTTTGTGTTATGAATTTTGAAAATTGTCGAATATGTCAAAAACACAAAATTGAAAGTTAAAACACTTTGATAGACACAAAATGATTTATTAGATACATTTTAAAGTTCAAGAATTTATAAGATATAAAATTGAAAATTCAAGAACTTATTAGAAACTTTTTACAGTTCAAGGACTTTTTTTATACAAACAAGACTAAACTGGTAATTTATCAAAAAAAAAAAAAAATTGAGCTATCTGTTTTCTTTTTTTTACTCACAAAGTACTTTAACGGAGGTTCACTCCATTTTCATACCCTCAACTCTGCCCGCATATACCCTTAATTTTATAGATAATGATGTTTAAATATAAAATGACAAAATTGAGGTAGTTTTAAAATTAATAATTTTTAAAATGTAAATAAAAAAAATTCTAAATTTAAGGTAGACAAGAAAAACATTATTTAAAGTATGGTAGCTATGTACACGATTTAAACGTTGGCGTGATGATGTGGAATTTGAGTACGCCGTATATGATTTTCGTGGAACTTGCGTACGCCGTATATGATTTCTTTCTATTATTTATTTTGTAGATTTTTTTTAGACAGTTGCTTGTTCGTTCGTTCTTTTTTTCTTTTTTTTTTTCACATTCATTTTGACTTTATATTTATCATTTTAGTTGTTCAAAATAAACTTATTTTTTGGACTTCTATGCTTTGTTTTTTCTTATGCTTTCCTCTAATAGATTCAATTAGTGTTTAAAATTTTACGTTGGGGCACTAAGAATTGACGTTGGAAACTATCCTATTTTTGTCTTAAATTATATTATTTTTTTTAAAAAATCTCATATTTCATACATATATTTTGTGTAATATATATAACTGGCAAAAAAACGATGGAGATTTTAATATATATATATAGATTTTTTTTTTTGTTTTAAATTATATAACTTGTAATATATATAGATTTTTAAAATTATATTATTTTTTTTTTTAAATCTCATATCTATATTTCATATGTCTTTGTAAAAAAATCATGTACAACGGTGGTCTTCTTCGCAGATAAACTTTGCGGCAAAAAAATGAATAGATTCGTCTAAACTAAGTCTAAAATAAATAGATTGAATTAAAAAAATAGAGTCTAAATCTATATAAATGAGTTTAAAAAATTCAAAATTGAAAAATGGAACTCATATACGGTGTACATGACTTCCAACGCATTTGACGGAGAAATCGTGGAATAAAAACGTGCATATGGGCCACGAGTTAGCTGACTCGCAACTATGTACACGAGTTAGTGGCCCTAAATTTGGAATTAGTTTGGAGACTTTATTATTATTATTTTTTAAAATACATTATTTTTTACAAAAAAAAAATCCCTCCTTCTGAGCATCACTGGTTCCTCCGGCGACTCTCCCAGTACTGGTCCCTTCGAATACAGGTCCTTCAAAATGGCCTTCTCCTCGGCGATCCATCAAATGGGGGATCGCGAAACTGACCAAGTTGATCAATGGCCACGGCGATGGCGGGACTTGGGCTCTGCACGGTGGTAAAGCTGCAGAAAGTGTACAGCAGCACGTGGAATCCTCGGTTCGAAGTAGAAGGGAGAAGGGTCTCCCGGTTCGGTCAGTTCGGTTTTATTCTCTGCAAAACCGACCCGACCCGTTTTAACCTCTATAATTAGAACTGGGCGTCTTCTCTCCGTTGCCTATTCTGAAACAGCCATGGCTTCTGCACCTTCGAAGCTCTATGCAGGTTCCTCCCTCAATCCCTCTCTCTTTCTATAAGGGCACTCAGGTACGAGTTTCGGAGTTTCAGAAACTTGTTTTTTGTGATCTTTCAATTGTGTTGTTGCAGATGATGTTAGCCTTTTAGTGGTTTTGCTGGATACGAATCCATTTTTCTGGAGCACATCTTCTCTCCCATTCTCCAAGTTTCTCTCTCATGTAATTGATAAATTATCTCTCAACCTGTGAATCATTCTACCAAGTAGGTATTTCAGATAGAAATGTAACGAATATTGGCATTTTTTCTGTTTTGGGCGTGTAGGTACTTGCTTTTCTGAACTCCATTTTAGTTCTGAATCAACTTAATGAGGTCGTGGTCATTGGTACTGGATACGCTTCATGTAAGTATCTATATAACTCGTCTTCGTACTCAAATCGTGGCATTGAAGATGGTAGAATGCCTGCACTTTGCATTCATTTATTGAAGAATTTGGAGGAATTCATGATTGGAGATGAGCAGTCCATCAAGGAAGATCCCAAAGGAGGGACCATATCTTCACTTCTATCCGGATCCCTCTCCATGGCTTTGTGTTGTATCCTTCTTGATGATTTTTTATGCTGATTATTTGCTTGTTTATGCTGATAGCTTCTTGCGCAATTGTAGAACTCTATCATGTTCTAGAGTTGGAATGTTCCAAGACCATCTAGGTTGAGTAACAGTGCATAACAGTTAGCACTAAACAATATCTTATGGAGATGGGAGTAGCGTTTGGAAGTTATCTTTCATTTGTACATTTAATCAACATTTGTGGTAATGAGTAATAACAGTAAAATTCTATGAAAGTTATGGCTGCCACGATGGAATTTACAGATTGCCACACTCTTTAAATTCAACTTGAGTAATCTAACATTCACCCACATATTATTTTTCTCCAAATGCTTGACCTTGTGAGTAGATATACAGAAAGTTTTCCGCTCGGGATCTCTCCATCCCCAACCTCGAGTAAGCACTTGTTTCTGTTTTGCATCACTTTATTGCCAATTTTCATATTCTGTTTGTGCTCTGTATTCTTCATTTCTTTTGTTTCTTGCTTACATGTACTATTTGTTCCACAGTAATTTCAATAATCTGCTTTGAATTTTTTGTGAAAACGAGACTAATCTGTGTGGATGTACTTTGGAGTGTAGATCCTTTGCTTGCAGGGATCCCCAGATGGACCTGAACAGTAAGATTTTTTTTATCTTGTCTATTGAATTTATTTTATTTATATAATTTTCTTTAATAATGGGAAACAAACTGTAAAATCTTTCTTCCAGTAATTGTTTTTCTTTTTCAGATATGTTGCAATCATGAATGCCATCTTTTCTGCTCAGCGTTCAATGGTTGGTATTTCTTATTGTCACTTATGTTTGTTCTTGTATGACTTCATTAACTTCTATCAATCATCAACTCTGATAAATTGAACCGGTTAATTATCTGTAAGTAGTGATAAATGTAGTCTCCAAATACTTTAAGGAAATGTTTGATATAAATTTCCTCTCTATTTAACTTGTTCTTTGTCTGGTCTTGATGCTAGAAAGTGGTGCTGGACTAAACTTTTCTGTAGGTTTCTTCCCCTAAAAAATTTCAAGACATTCCATGGAAAAAATTTCAAGACATTCCATAAGTGAATTTGAATTTAAATGCATCTACGGGACTGCAATAATTTATATCGGCATGCTTGCTTGCTTGTAGGCGATAACTGAATATCTGGTCTCTATTGTCAGAATTTAAGTCAATTATTCAGGAAATATCCTTTTTCTATGTGCAACTTTTCTACTATTGGTCTTGTCAACTGTGAAAATTAACATTGAAGAAAATGAAGACACACATATATATGTATACATGTGTCAACAAGTGCATAACTCAATTGTCATGAAGTATGGACTTATGACTAAGAGGCCATAGATTCGAAACCACCCATCCCTCAAATATTGTTGAATATATATGTGTGTGTGTATAAAATAAGAATTGAGAATACCATCAGAGAGCAAAGATTCTACAAAAAAGACGGGAGATATGGAGTTTCCCTGAAGGAACAGGTTCTGGGACAGGTTTATAAGAAAAACTCCAGTTCAAGTTGTCAATAACGTAGAGAAGTTACAAAACCCTTGTCTAAAGTACTCCAAATAAACTATAAAGGATGAAACCGTACAAGCTCCAAAAGTCATGGGAAAAAAAATCCTGAAAGAATCATTAAAGAAATGTATTTTCAAATTGGAAAAAAAATATATAAATAGAGATGCACTATCGCATTACTCTCTCCAAGACTCATATATTAAGCTCAAAGATGAAGGATGTTTGAGATTTTTGAATTATTAGTTTTCTCGTGGCTATGCTTAACAGAACAATATAACCAAAAGAATGATTAATTTCGTGATATAAAATAATTTCATTTGCAATGTTCATGAAAGTAGTAATCATTTGGTCATAAGCAAAAAGTTTATAGTCAATGAGATATCGATAGAAATGCAAATCTTCATTCATTTTTGCATTCTGTGGGTTTGCTTTGAACTTTCATGTACACATGTCATTCATTTGAAGTCCAAGATATCTGTCTGTTTGCAGCTCCATGTTGCTTTTAACCATAAACAACACTCAACATTCAACATTGTGTTTCCTTATCCTATCTTGTATAATTTGTTGTTCCTGCTTCAGGTTCCTATAGATTCATGTTACATTGGGTCACACAATTCTGCATTTCTTCAGCAGGTAATCTGTACATTGTTTTTTTAATCGGTTTTTTATTTTTCCCCAGAATCTTAGGGCCTGTTTGGTAGGCAATTCAGATTCTGTTTTATGTTTTCAGATTCACTGAATTCAGTGAATACGTGTTTGGCGACGTATTTTCGAAAATTGTTTTCGGATTCTGTGATCCAAACAGTAGAAATTCTGAAAACAACATTTTTATGTTTTCATTGTATCCAGATTTTGAATTTGAGATTTTATAATGCAGAATTATATTAAACAAATATAAAAATCTTAATAAATATAGTATTTCATGTTTATAAACATAATTTACTTTTGTTAAATGAAAATAGGTATAATATAACATATTATAAAATATAAAATATTAATTATATAAAATTTATAAAAGAAACATAGTAATAAATTAATTAATAATGTCTTATATTCAACCTAATATTTAATTTTGCAACTACAACTAATTTTATGATATATAAATATACTATAGAAGACACTTTAAACCACTGTTTAAAATGGAATCAAATTTCTAAATCTGTTACCAAACACATATCTGAAAACATGAAATACAATTCTGTTCTCATTAACCCATTGTTTTCAAATTTCTGTTTTCGGATTGCCTACCAAATAGGCCTTTACTATCTTAGGTTGTGTCCTCTATTTATTTGCTGACGGTGATTTGATTTCTGATGTTGTATAGGCTTCTTACATAACTGGCGGAGTTTATTTGAAGCCTCAGCAAATGGATGGGCTGTTTCAATATCTCTCTGTAGGTTACATTTGCCTGTGGCTCTCTGTTTCTCCTCCAAGTTCAAAGCGTCTGTTTACTTTTCTCATCGCTTTAGGATTTTAAGTTACAGATTAGTCAAGTCAACAAATTCTTATTGAAAACTCTGATTGATTATGGTCCAGGAGGTTTTCCCTAGTTTATATAATCTCTGGCTTACCTTGATGTGATATTATATTGTTCCTTTTCTGCAGACTGTTTTTGCCACTGATTTGCATTCCCGGACCTTCTTACAGCTTCCGAAGTCTGTTGGTGTGGATTTCCGTGCGTCGTAAGTTTGGAGTCTTGTGAATATACGCTTTTGTGGTTTTCTGCTTAATATTTTGCCCTGCTTACTGTGGCCTTTTACTGTTTTACACCTCTCACCGTGATTTTTTCTTTTTGTATCCTAAATTGCTAGTACCTAATAAGTTGGGAATTTGCAGGTGTTTTTGCCACAAAAAAACAATTGATATGGGTTATGTCTGTTCTGTTTGCTTATCTATATTCTGCAAGCATCACAAGAAATGTTCTACCTGCGGGTAAGTGAAATGTCAAAACCGTAATTATTATGTTTTTCCCTTTTACATGTGGTACATTAAAATTTATTGAAGGTAGTTTGGCTTTTTGAGAATGTTGTCGTTTGTTGGGATTTAAGTGTGAAAAGGAAGAGGACAAAGAAGTTGATTTTTGAGAACTCATTATGCTAAGATCTTTTGCTCTTGGCCAATTAATATTTATACTCTGGAAATTTGGGAAGAACACTTCGGTATGACCTGAAATCATGACACATGAGGAAGCTTTGGAGCTTAATATATGTTATCTTGCCCATGGAAATCATGGTTGCCTAAATACAATGCTAAAAGATTCTGCTGCGTCTTTAGTTTCTTTATTAGTTTTATCTGTCATCTTCCTGTCATTGTTTGAACTCTTGGAATTGGATTTCTGAGTAGTAAGAAATTATAATTTCTTTATATAACTTTGATCAAAGATGGGCTAATACAATGCTAAAAGACCCTTTAGAAATGCTCAAAAAACAACTTCTGACATTGTAGCCTTATTATCGCTTAGTGAATGTTTCATACGAGAATCTGTCTATAATACGTTTTTCTCCTTCAAACAGGCCTTTGTGTGCATTATTGATGAGTTTTCACTTCATTCAGGTCAGTTTTTGGTGAAACCACAGTAGATGATGATTCAGTGTCTAAACAGAAGAGAAAAACTCCAGAAACATGATTTCTTTCTGCTGTAAGTGGTGTTAATGTTGATTGATCATTCCATCGAACTTTAGAGTTATTTTAGCATGACTTTGTAGTGATTATTTTTTCCCTCACTTGTATGGCTATAGAACTGTTCCTTTTTTCTTCCCTTTCTTGAGCTCTTTGGAACTGGCAACTCTTTTTGCTGTTAACTGGACTAGTCTAAAGTATGGAATTTGGTTCATATGGCTTGAGCAGGATGACTTAAAAGGAAACGGTTGCCGAAAGAGGGTTAGTTGTTTGCCTCGACATTGTACGATGCAGATCACAAGTTCGAAAATTCTGAGCTAGCAGTTGAACTCAGTTGGATGGGTCAATATGGAATGACGGCAAGCAAGGTCATTCAGCTACATTCATCTTTATGAGTCCCACATGAATCTGGTAACAAGCTCGAACTTGAGAGGAACTTTATGAAACTGAAAGCTTGATAGGTTTAGAAGTATGTATAAATCCTTTTTTTTTTCCCATAAGGTGTTTTATTTAGCTCAATAATTGTAGGCTGAGAGGATTAAACCATCACTTTTGAGATGGTGATGGGTTCTTACAAGTTTACCTTCATTAAAAAGCAAATGAGGTTATTAGCCACATGCCTGATTTCAAAATTTATGTAGGGTCCAGAATTACTTTAGAATCGTGTTGTTATTATAGTTGTCTTTAGTGGGACCTCATATTTTGAAATTTCATAAGTTGGAAATAAATCATCTGATGGAAATAAGTTTATTTATATAAAGGTAAAAAAATCAAGGGAGCTCTCACAATTATAGAAAAGAGAAAAACTTGGGTACAACTCTCTTATTTTGCAACCACAAGTTTTTCTGTTTTTTTTTTTAAAAAAAATTATTATTTTTTATTAGGTTGCAAAGTGGGCTGCATGAAAGATAGTTGCACCCAAGTTTTTCCCTTACAGAAAATTACTAATTAGGTGATCCCTCGTCGGAATCTATCTTACCCTAAATAGCAAAATGACAAATAACAAACTAATATACTTAGGGCCTCACACATAACAGAAAAATAACCAAAAAAAAAAAACAAAACAAAAAAGCTTATGTTCGTTTGATAACCATTTTGTTTTTTGTTTTTAATTTTTAGTTTTTGAAATTTAAACCTAAAAGTACTACTTGTAACAATGAGTTTATATGTTTTCTTATCTACTTTGTACACGTGTTTTCAAAAACTAAGTCAACTTTTGAAAATTGAAAAAAAGTAGCTTTCAAAAGTTTGACTGTATTTTTAGAATTTAGCTAAGAGTTCAAATGTTTACTTAAGGAAGATGATCTTCAGTATAGAGAAATTAGGTGAAAATAAGTTTAATTTTAAAAAACTAAAAACGAAAAACAAAATAGTTATCAAACAAGGCCTTAATTACTCTCCTTCTGATTCAATTCGACAGTTTGAGCATTTATACCTTTTTTGGGTTATAAGTTTATGATATAATAAAATTGAAATGAGCATTGGTGCTGATTACATGTACTAAATAAGTACAACCTCTAGACATTAGTTAAAGTAAACTTCAAAATAATTATAATTAGTTTCGTTATTCACCATATTAATTTTCACATCCAGAATCAAATTTCTCTTAACCAAATGCAGACTAATATGGGTTTGGAAATGTACAAATGGCCAAAGCATGGGATGACCTCTCTCACCAAGAGAGATGAATGATCGGAAAATGTTTCCAAAGCTACAAGATCCAAATTATAAATTCACTCGCCCAAATTTCAAAGTATTTTGAAGTTTGTAGAACTTTTCATAACACAATGTAGAACTGGAAATGGAGCTACTGTACAAGATTTACAATTAAAACGGTAATTAACACAACTTAATAGAATAAATAATCAGAAGCAAAAAAGCTAACAACGTCATAAGAAATGTTCACAGTTATGTACATCACTTGATAGAACGAATAATGAAGAGGAAAATGAACCCGAAACAATATCATACATTTGTTGAATATAAGTAGCTTCTTCAGAGCACCTTCATCACCGCTTTGCTTGTATGGTGAACACCAGTGGCAGCCAGCTTCAATATAGCACGACCCTGGTACAATCTGCCATATGCAAAACCCGAAACTTAAACAAAAAACGTTGTTCATATTTAGATGAGCAACCTCGACAAGATCTGGTTAAACTCTTTATTTCCTAATATTCACGGGCATTCAAGCCAAGACACACCTCAACTATTCTCACAAAACAACTATCTGACCTATTATCGACATAATTCGTAAGATATTAAATCTTAGGTAAGTTGTCATTATAGCTTGAACCCATTCCCTTTAGCCCTTTATTATTTAAATGGTTTTTTATTGACCATTAAGCTAATCCAGGGTGGTCAAACCTATCTAAAAGAAAGATGATAAATAGCAACAGAAATATGTGGAATGCAATGGTTAGATAAAGTTCCATGTCCCTTCGGGAAGAAATTGAAGTGGAATACCACAACTAAAGAACTTGGGAGATACAAAAGTGAGCTCGGCCTTGGTATGAAATGGTAAAACAACTTAAAAGTTTTGAGCATATACATCAAGCACTCATGAAGTAGAACTCCAGCTATGTGATGTGGGCCCCTAGTTTGGGAAGCTCTAGTTTTTTGACAAGCTCCAAGCTTGACAAGAACTTGCACATTGGATTTTAGATCCAAGCATGCTGAGATTTATCCTTATAATACAACAATCATAAGCTCAAGAGTTTTGCAGAGTAAATTGTCCTATCAAGTATGCTGTTTCACATTCTAAGCCAGAAAAATGAAATGGGTGATCATTTTCGACAAGACAAATAAATCAAGGAAAACTGACCCTGCCAGTGCAAGTCCCCAAGTGGCTAAGGAATAAAACAGCAGCCCAGCATGCCAAATTTCAAACATCTTCTCCATTTTGCTGCCAATACCCTTCAGCGCTTTTGCTATTGCTGCAAATAGATGTGCACAATAGCACAACATGTTAACTCAACAATTGCCATCGCTTGAGTGTAATCCCCATGGTTCAGAAGTTAAATTAACAAAAGGAAAGACATACTTTTCTGCAGCTCCTCAGGTGATACATTCTGCATTTTGGAAAACTAGAATATTTAAGATTCGTAATAGAAATCCAGAAAGAAATTTCATTCGAAGTGAAATGCATACCCGGGTATTTGGATTCGACATAATACATCTAGCCATAAAGTGGGCAACTGCATCCACCACATGTTCTTCAGATACAATCACATAACTTTCGTCATCAATCCCACTCCATTCCTCAACCTTGCTCGGAACCATATCTTCAGTAACCCATATCCACCAACTGGGTGCTTCACGGCTAACATTCACTAGAATCTCAGCTGTGTGCGAATCAGCTCCTAACCAAAAAACCGACCAAGGGAGAGAAAAAACATCAAGCAATCAATATGAAAATGAGAATTCAGTACCAACTAATGGATTATGTTTGGTTCAAGAAAGAGGAAGAAAGAAAAAACCTGTAGCTTCCCTGAAAGGAAATTCATAGCTAATTCCATCTTTTGATGCTTCGTTAAGGGATTTAATTTCATTTAAGAACTTTTCAGAATCCACTGTCGCAACGAGACGAGCGTACAGCTGGCATTTACAAGGTCCAAAAACGACTTGAGTTCATCGCAGGCGTTATGATAAAAGTACAATAATTGAAAGGAATCAAATACTATGCTATGATCTTTATGTATTGCTTTCATGTACCTACCAGCTTAAACAGGAAAACTAATACAAAACAATTTATCCCAATTCAGGAAAGGAAAACACACGTTCTCCAAATCTCAAATAAAGACTTTTCAGCACAAACTAAACAAGGGCCGGAAAGATTCATAATTGAAACTAATGCCAGTTTCTAATAATCAAAGATAAAACCACATCATCGCATTAGATAAGTGGTGATTTAGATCAAAAGGAAATAAATCGTTTCGACCCTAAAATTGGGAACATCACGAAATTTCAAAACAAGGTAAACAAAAAAAATGAATCAAAAGCTTGAAAAAGAGGGCAAACGGATGAAATACATCAGGAGGGCAATCCTTCAACAAACAGTGCGATTCGGATAGCTGCTGAAGGAGGTCGATGTTTTGCTCGAGCAAATTCCTCAATCTCCGATTCTCCGATCGCAGAGCCTCGAGCTCTTCTTCATCTGTAAGAGTGCGCTCGGCGGCATCATTACTGGGTTTATGGTGATGGCAACACTCAATCGCAGCCCAGGCCACATCTGCGACCTCCATGACCGTCTTGGCCACCTCCAGAGCGCCAGGGCCGCCTTTCATCGGGAGAAACCTTCGGTTGCGATCGCCCTGCTTCAATAATGGCGTCGTTTTGTTGTGGGAGAGCTTTTCTTCTACGGAACTCGGAAGGATAATTATTTTCGAAATCGGATCGTAGGGATACTTTATTATTATTATTGTTTTTTTTTTAGTATAATATTATTATTGTTTATTTCTTTATGTTATTATATTTATTATTTATTTATTTATAATAAAGTTAAGATAATGTAATTCAGATTTTGTCCCATTTGAGTCTTGTATTTTTAGGTGCCTAATCTACTTTAAATAAAACTTAAAATTGGTTTGGACTCTTTGTTTATTATGATATTTTCCTTAAAAAATTAGTCTTGGTTAGTTTTCCTTCCATAAAACTTTTAAATATTTTTACATTGGGTCTTTTCTTTTAATGTCTTAAATTTATTATTGTTATTTAATCAATTTCCATAAAAATCAACTTCAAACTCAGGATAGTTATCAATTTTAAATTTTATTGAAAATGCAGAGACTACAATTCAATATTTAAAAGTACAAAAATCAAAATGAGATTTTAACCTAAAGTTAAATATAAGTTCAATTCGAGGATTTTTAAGTTTGTGTCAAATATTTAAAAAGTATCAAATAGATAATTGAATTTAAATTATGTGTCTAATACATTTATGAACTTTAAATAGTGTATAATAAGTCTAAAATTTTATTTTATGTCAAATAAATTTATGAGGTCTTGTTTGATAATTATTTGATTTTTTCTCCATTTTTTAAAATTAAATCTATAAATACTACTTCTACCTATGGATTTTCCTTGTTTCATTATCTATTTTTATCTTTGTTTTCAAGAACCAACCTAAGTTTTTAAACCTAAAAAAATTAGACTCGTTTGATAATCATTTGATTTTTAATTTTTTGTTTTTAAAAACTAAGCTTAGTTTCTTTCAATTTCTCTATAATGGTTTTCATTCTCCCTTAAGCAAGCATTTGCATTCTTAGTCAAATTCTAAAAACAAAAACAAATTTTTGAAAACTATTTTTTTTAGTTTTCAAAACATGGCTTAGTTTTTTAAAACACAGGTAAAAAATAGATAACAAGACAAGTAAATCCTTAGGTGGTGGAAGTAGTATTTATAGGCTTAATTTTCAAAAACAAAAATAAAAAATAAAAAACCAAATAGTTATCAAAGGAGACATTAGTTTTTAGTTTTTGGTTTTTGAAAATTATGTTTGTTTTTTCACAACTTCTCTTCATCTTCTCTACAATTAGTTACATCTTTTTTGAGGTACCATTTAAGTTTTTAGCCAAATTTAAAAAACAATTTTTTTTTTTTTTAACTTATCTTAGTTCTTGAAATTTCAGGTACAAAGCACATTAGAAAACATAAAAACTCATTAGTAGATGTAGTATTTTGAACCTTAATTTTCAAAAACCAAATGGTTATCAACGGGTCCTTAGTTTTTTGTTTTTTGAAATTCACTAAGAATTTAAATGTTTTCTTAAAAAAGATAAAAGTTCATTGTAGAGAATTGTAGATAGATGATACGAAAACAAATACTATTTCCAAAAACTAAAAATCAAATGATAATTGCACGGAGTCTGAACTACCAATTTCGTGTCAATAGATCATTTGTCTATTTCAATTTATTCTTTTTAATTTCACAAATAAATTATACACAAAATTGAAAGTTAGTTGTAGTACACACAAAATTCAACTACATGTCGAATAGTTTTGTTATATTCAAATGTCTAATAGTTTTGTTAGTTTTAAAAGAAATATTAATTATGTCAAGAGACATATTAGATTGAAATTTTAACATCCTAATCAATACAAAATCTAACTTTATGTTTTACGGACTTGTTAATTTTAAATACTATTAAATATAACAAATATCTATTAGATTCAAAACAAAAAGTTAAGGGACATGTTTGATATTTTTAAAGTTCATAGATTTATTATACACAAAATCAAACGTTTAGAAATATGCTATATACTCTCTAAAATTCAAGAACTCAAAAACACAAATATGAAAGTTCAGGTGTTGAACTTATAATTAATCGAGTGATTATTTTTTAAATAAAAAACATGTTATAGCTATATTGTTTGGCCAACACTAACTAAGTCATAGCTAATTATTTAAGGTATATACCTAATTATTTAAGGTATTATATCTTCGATCACATCATCACAATGTCGTTCTAATTTTTTCTTCTATACATTGTTAAGCTAAAAAGATTGTTTATTTTTTGTTTTCTTTAGTACATCAACATTTGGAGGTGAGAGATTCAAACTTATAGCCTTTTAATCATAAATCTTACATCATGTCAGTTGAGCTATGCTCTTATTGACAACAATATATAAAGTTAGAGATATGAGTCTCAACCTATTAAATAATGTTTAGGGAGTAGCAGATAAATTGTATGTTTTTTTTAGTACATCATCATTTGGGGTAGGGGATTTGAATTCATGACCTCTTGGTCATAAGTCTTAATGCCAGTTGAACTATGTTCTTATTGACAGATAAATTGTATGGTTAAATTACTATTTCAATCTTTTATGAACCACATTGGATTTTAACTTGACGGTTATGATTTGAGAAATTTTAATTTTATTCAAAGCTTGGTTGTATTTTCGATATTTGTCTATTCCCATCAGATATTAACTCTTTTTTCTTATATGACATATTTTATTTAGTGATTTTTTTTTTAAATAAAAGAGGCCATGAATTAATCATCAGTATAATCAAGTGTTGATTTTTATTATGTAATGCATAATAGACTTTACAGTTGATAAACACATTTAGTTTTTAACTAATTTATTTTTTTTAGGTTAAATAATTGTAGGATATGAGATCAAACCATCCATTTTGGAGATGATAATTAGTATTTTATCTAATGAACTATGCTCAAACAAACAAAAAAAATAAAATATTCAACTCCTTTCACAATATAGATATAGACTAAACTTATTGCAAAATTTAAAGTACATGAACTAACTTATTATACAGTAACACTTAAAAATTAAAACCTTGTTTGATAACTATTTAGTTTTTTATTTTTAAAAATTGTGCTTGTTTTCTAACTATTTCTCCACTATGGTTGTCATCTTTTCTACAAATAGTTGTTATATACTTACATTGCTTAGGAAATCATTTGAGTTCTTAGTCAAATTCCCAAAACAAAAATAAATTTATGAAAATATTTTTTTTTAGTTTTCAAAACTTGGCTTGGTTTTTGAAAACATATGTAAAAAGTAGATAACAAAACAAAGAATGACATATGTAGAAGTAGTATTTACCAGCTTAATTTTAAAAAAAAAATCAAACGGGGCCTAAATTATTACAAAATTAAAAGTACATGGATTAAATCATTACAAACTACAGTTTATTGACTAAATTATTACTTTTTTTTAATGAAAGTTAAGAAAAAATGTTTATTAACTAAAATTATATCACCGAATATTTTAGACCCGATTTGATAACCATTTGATATTTGGAAAATTCAGCTTGTTTTCTCTCATTTTTTTTCTGCAACAGTTTTCATCTCTTTTAAGTAAACATTTGTATGCCTAACCAAAGTCCATAAATAAAACACAAGGTTTTGTAAACTAAGACCTCATTTGATAACAATTTGGAAGCCTATAATTATTATTCCCACATATGGTTTCTCATGTTTTCTTATCAATTTTGTACACTTATTTTCAAAAAACAAGCCAAGTTTTGAAAATTAAAAAATATATTTCTAAAAACATGTTTTTGTCTTTGAAATTTAGCTCAGAATTCAACGTTTTCTTAAGAGAAATAGAAACTATGGATGATAAATGAGACCAAGTAGTGAAATGGTGAGAAAACAGTACAATTTTTAAAAACAAAAAATCTAATGATTACATAGGGTCAAAAAGTTGTTTTGATTTTAAAATTTGGCTAAACATGCACATGTTTCTTTAAAATAAAAAAAGTAAATGGTTATCAAACGAGTCATTAAAGCCATATTTGATAACTATTTGGTTTTTTTATTTTTGAAAATTAAGCTTGTTTTCTCTCATTTTCTCTACCATAGTTTTCATCTTTTTTAAGAAAACATTTGGATCCTTAGCCAAATTAAAAAAACAAAAATAAGTTTTTGAAAACTAAAAGATGTAGTTTTTAAAAACTTGTATTTGTTTTTTAAATTTTACTAGACATCCACATGTTTCTTTAACGGAGATGAAAACTATGATAGGAAAAATGAGAGAAAATAAGTTTAATTTTCAAAAACTAAAAATAAAAAACCAAATAATTATCCCACATCACCTAAATTATTTATTTATTTTTGAAGTAAATCTGAAACGTGTGCTGCCAATGGAGTAAAACATAATATTTTGAAAGGACCGCAGGCCAGAGTTTTTCAAAGTGAACTAAAAATATTTTTATTTTGAAAAAGTGCTAATTTTCAAAAGCAATCAACTGATGTTAATTTACGTAAATAGCCCATTTCCTCATCAATTATCCCAAAACTGATCGAACCGGGCCAACCGGTCCAATTTCACCGGAATCAATCCAGTACCAGACCGACAGATGACGTGGCTTCAAAAGAGTCAAAGCTTTCCCACAGGCTTTTCATTTCAAACAAACGGACGGCCGAGATCGAGATCAAGATTTCACGAGAGCTTCAGTGTGTACGAGCGCCCACACCGTAACAAAAATCTCTCCCCCCTCTTTTTTCTGTCAAGCAGAGTCATTCTTGGAAAGTCCTAACACACTTTCAGAGCCCATAATTTCTTCCTTCGCACAGAGAATCGCTGCGAGTCGCAGAAGAGCAAAATGGCGGAGGAATTACAGGACAACGATGCTCCGAACAAGGACGCCATGGATGTAGCCGGTGATATAGAGGCCAAGATTGAGAACGCTATGCGCTCCCGCGTCTCTCACTTCAAGGAACAAGCCGAGTGAGCTTCTCTCTCTTTCTCTCTCTCTCATTTTTCCCGAGCTTATTCATCCGTGGGGACTTGTGAAGTTTGTGTTGTAGTTTGTGTTTTGTTGCGAGGAGTTTTTGTTCGTCTCTGTGATTTTTTTTGGTGTTTTTGTTTTCAATTGCTGTTAATGATGCTGTAATGTCTATCCTGCACCTCCCAAAATGCTTATTAGACCACTTCTAGGTGGATTTTTGTTCATGTTTATTTGTATGCTGGTAATATTTTCCTCATTTGGTTTAATCATGTGTACGTATGTTTTGTAAGTTGTGTAAGTTTTCGAACCTATACGGTCAGTTGAGTTTCTTTGTTTCTATGTTCTCGGTGGTTCTAGGGTTTCTCTTGGGCATGGTAATCTGTGAAAGGGAGGAGAATTTTATATCTATTCTATTCTTCTCAGAGTGGTTAAATGTTTGGGCGGTTGTATAAGCGGCTTTTAGTGTTTGATATCGAAATGTAGCTTCGTATCTAAACATAAGACAAGAATAACGTTAACGTCATTTCTTGCATGTAGATGCACGTGTGAGAGAGCAAGCAGTTGCATTTGTAATTGTTAATTCTTTTAATTGACATAACTATATTGTTCCATTTCATTTTTTTTCCTCTAACATGCTTACTGGGGCTTGGTTTGAAAACTGATTTCATATCAGTTTCTGAATTTTGTTCTTGAAACTAATTTTTGGATAACCATGGTTGGGTGGCTTGTAAAAATTAAGTTTTTTCTCGAATAGTACATTGCAAATCTAGGGTCGGGATTTGAACCTACAGTCTTCAGGAGATTGAGAGATGAGTTACCATCAAGCTTTGCTCAGGTTGACATTAAAATTGGAGTTATCATCTCTTGTGTCGCTTTTCACAACCCCAAAGGAAGAATAAATTTAACTGTTTCTTAAAGCCATCAATGACCCAAAAACAGGTCATATAAGAAACAAGAGAAAAACGACTTTAAAAATCAGTTGCCGAACATAATTTCACTGTATTTTTTTTCTGACAAGCATAAAACAGTTTTGCAATGTCTCCCAGACAAGAATCTGGACTTTTTGTTTCTTCACGCACTTGCCTGTTTATGACATTGACTAGTGTTTTTGTGCCATAGATCTTAACCTAGATGGAATTTGAACACCTGGTTTAGAGAACTTATTTTAAGTATAGTTGTGCAGAATTAATAACATTGTGAGTGGATTTGAATGATTTTTTTTTAAATATAACTTCAAATGGTGGCGTGTGTTTCAAGGATAAGACACACAAAGATGTCACTCTGCAGCATTTGAAATTTTTCGTACTTTCGTTTCAACTTATAAGGGCAGTGAGATCGGTATGGGCTCAAGATACTACCTGCCCCTGTGTATAAAAATCTCACGACATTGCTAACCACCATTATTCAGAGACTGGTTAAAAAGTTTGGATAATGTGTTGGTATAACCTTACTGGCGGGCAACATAACTGGAAGCTCTGACTCATTAAGTTTTTCAGTTACAAGAATTTTGTTTTATTACTTTGTCAATTTTTTTAAGGGATTTATCACTTTGTTAATTTATAGACCTTAATTACAAGAATAGTTAAAAATATAGATACGTTTATCCAATCTTCAATTTATTTGTCTGTTTTTGGTTACAGCTCTTTAACTTTTGAGGGGGTTAGAAGACTGTTAGAAAAGGACTTGTGTTTGAAGACATATGCTTTAGATGTGCATAAAAGATATGTCAAGGAGTGTTTGGTGAAGGTAATGTTTTCTTCTTTCTCTGTATGTGACATCGCTTTCTTGGAGGTGGCATCCTATTTTTCTGTTATGCCTTCTGTTCAATGATATCATGTTCAGCAATTTTTATTTTTGATATTTATGGGGTCATGTGATAAATTTTATTATTTCAATGAATGATGGCAATTCGAAGAGTAGAAGAGCCTTAAGGAAACAGTGGTTTTATCTTTTCTTTTGTTGTTAAACTGTTTTATGAGAAGCTCAAGTCAAGTTGTCAAAGGTCTATAATGAAAATGTGGACCAAAGAGATGTGCTCTTGTGGGCTTATTGATAGAGTATTAGGATAACTCCCCCATTTCCCAAAGAAAAACTACATATACACATCATGAAATCAACTTATTAATCTGGCCTAAACCCATAAATCGTAGAAGGAACCTTAATCTTCTTTGGTATGAATATTGGATCATCCTCATCAAGTTACCACATTCAAAACTCTTCATGGTTACTTTCCTTGATAAAAACTTTAAACATTTGAACTTGGCATCTTAGACCAGTCTTGCCACTAACGTTTGATAGTTGACCTATGAATCTTCTAAATATGTGGTAATTGGGTAAGTTTTGTGAACTCTCTTAGGATTTCCTGTTGCTTTCATGCGTGTGAATCTGAATGTAGAACAGCTGATATGTGGCATCCAGCTCAAGCTTACACATATCCTTTGGGTAGTGGCTGCAAAAGCCACCCTTTGAAAGATGTGGGATGAGAGAAATTCTAGAATTTTGGAGTATGGAGGGAGAGAAAATGGGGGTGTGGTGTGGTACATCACTCATTTTTTGGCCTTTGGTTGGTGTACTCTCTCTGTCTCTATCTTGTTCTGCTTCTACAGTTATTACCCTATTGGTTGAAGCATGAACTCGGGCCTCTGTTTGTAAGCTTTGCTGGCTTGGCTACTTTTATGGCTTTTTCATAATTACCTCCACTGAATTTCATCTCTTATAGAAGAAATATGGCCATGATTGAAAATAGTACGTTCCAAGTACTTTCTGAGGTATCTTTTGAGATTTAGAGTTTTAAATTTCTCGATCACAATGTTATTGTAATTTCTAGTTATTTGAGCTCTCTGAAGAAAATTTATTTGGGACTCTTACATGATTCTTGAATTGAGGTTTTTATTTCATTCTAATGTTAGTGCTTAGAAGCTGTTGAGGAAGACAATACCTCAAAGGATTCTGAGGAGACTGGGGGGAAAAGTGTAAGTAGAGAAGAAGCGGCTGAGTCACTTGAAGGGCATCAGTCCAAGAAAGGTGTAAAGGAACCTAGCTTAGAAGATGAGGAGAAAATGGAAGACTCTCCAGTTATGGGCCTTCTCACAGGACGTAAAACAACAAATGTTGAATCTGACGGAATCAAAGGAAACAAAGGCAAAGATGACAAAAATATTCTTAGTGAGAGTACAATTAAGAAAGCTATTAGAAAAAGAACTCCTTATCTTAAAGCTAATTCGGAGTAAGTTCTTAGTTTTCTTAATTATTGATCATCTTAATGCTATGGATTTGCTTTAGTTTATGTTATATTAGTCTCTGTCCATTGTCCTGTATATCCTTGTTGCCTTTTTAAAGCCGTAAATTGGTCTGGAACCATAAAGAGAGAGATATATATATTTAAATTCATAATTCATTGTTTTACTTCTTGTTCGCTAAAAATATCGTGGAACTGAAACCAGATTTAGTTCAAACTGGTTACTTATATCAAGAATGGGTAGCAAAGTTGCTAATCAAGTATTGATATACTTGTATATAAATCTCACTTTACACCTTTTAAAAATAATTGAGCTTTTATAAGATTTGCACGAGAACTGAACAGTGGCCATGATTTGAACACTCACTATCTTGTAGCGACTAATTCATAAGTCATACTCATTTTTGGTGTGACTTGCCACCAACGAATGATTCTTATTTCTAGGCAAACAACTAGCATAGGCAAGGGAGGAAATGATTCTCAATCCTTTATTCTGATTCTGATCTGGTACATAGGGCCTTGGATTATTACTGCTATTTGTTTTCATGTTATTTACATAGATGCTCTTCCAGTCCTCCAATCCCTTTAGAAGAAAATTAATAAATAATAAAAACAATGTTCTTATTCAGGAAAGTTACTATGGCTGGAGTTCGCCGCCTTCTGGAGGATGACCTTAAACTTACAAAACATGCTCTCGATAGTTGGAAGAAGTTTATAAGCCAGCAAGTAGAGGAGGTGAGTCGATCCTGGTGAGTATCCATTTTCTAGGTTACAATGTCAAGCATACTGATAACTTTTTCTTATATTAAAATCAGATATTGGATTCTTGTGAAGCTGCTCAACAAGTTTCTAATGAAAAGAAAGGTTCTCGTTTGAAAATTCCAAAAAAGGTAAGCAAAGAAAGCTCTCATTCTACAGAAGGGAGCAGTAGTGAGGAGGAAAACGATGAAGTTAAACCTGGAAAGAAAAATGCAACTAAAGGAAGAATACCGAACTCTAAAGAAATGAAAAAGCGGAAAAGATCTACAAAGGAGACTGTCTCTGCCAAGAAGCAAAGCAAGCATGTCCAGCATACATCAGAGGACGATAGTGATGAAGAAGGTGGTGGAAATGTCTCTGAAGATGCCCAGTCTGAATCATCCAATGAAAAACCTGTTAAGGTAGATTTATTTTCTCCTCCCTTATATCTGATGGTCAGTAAATTTTGACTTTCTATTGATTTTTTTAAACCTCACAGAAGGAAGTTTCAACTCCTGTCTATGGAAAGCGTGTGGAGCACTTGAAATCGGTTATCAAATCGTGTGGGATGAGGTTTTGTTTCTAGCCCTTACCATTTACGTGCTTAACTGAGTTGGCCTGTAAAGAATAAAGATCAATAATCTCTCTTACAGTGTTCCTCCATCGATTTATAAGAAAGTCAAGCAGGGACCTGAAAGCAAACGTGAATCACAACTTATAAAGGAGTTGGAGGGGATACTATCCAGAGAAGGATTGTCTGCTAATCCCTCTGAAAAAGGTGAACGAAATGAAATCACTAATGGTGGGGTGGGGTTAGATATGGGGTAGAAAAAGAAGATTATAATCTAACTTCTTGGACTTGGCTTCCTCGTAATTTCATTTGTTCAATGAAATTAGTTTTCTTACAAGAAAAAGATATGGACAAGAAGTTAGATTTATATGTAAATATGTTCTTTGTCAGGGTTTTTTTGCGTTGTCAGCTCTACCATACGTGGGTTGCTATACTAGTAAAAATACTAGCAGCATTTTATAGCTTATCATTATTTCATTGTTGTTCAACAGTCGACCTCATGTATTTTTCTGGTGATCAGAAATTAAGGAAGTCAAAAAGAAGAAGGAAAGGGCCAAAGAACTTGAAGGCATCGACTTGAGTAATATCGTCTCAAGTTCACGTAGAAGATCCACGTCCAGTTATGCACCACCACCTCCGAAACCGAAAATACCAGTTAAAACAGATGGAGATGATGGTGATGATACTGATGAGGAGGAGGAGGAGGACGACGATGATGACGAGGATGACGAAGAGGAGGAGGATGACGATGAAGAGGATAACGGTGATGTTGATGAAAGCCAGGGTGAAGAATTCAATGAGGGTAACAAACCACAAACTTTTTGAAATAGACTTGCTGGTTTTCACAGATCATATTCTACCAAAAAAGCTTTGATTGTTTTTAAATCTGATTTGGTGATTCATTAATTCTGCTTCTGGTTTCCTCTCACAGATGACAATGAAGACAGTGATTGAAATCGGAGATAGCATTCAAGATTCTGGCGCCAAGTCGTCGATCAACTTAGAAACGAACCATAGTGTAACCTATTATTTTGCTATGTAGTTTTATTGGAGAGTTTGTGGTCAGCGATTTTAGAGCTATATGCCTATATCTAGGAGATTGGACGTAATATTGTACAATATTTTTTACTCTTCATGATATAGACGAAATAAAAGAAAACTTATATAATTTTGATTAATCCTTCGTTTCAATTTTGTCATTTGATTTCAAGCAACAGTTTTGTAACTTCACATTGGTTGAAGATGCAATGCTCTCATGACCTTTTGGCAGTATTAAAGGATATATATATATATATATATATATATATATATATTTTTTTTTTGAGTACATCAACGATTGGGGGTGAAGGGATTCGAACCCATGATCTTTTGGTCATGAATCATACTTATGCCAGTTGAGTTATGCTCTTGTTGGCATAAATGACATACCTTATGTGTTAAGGCTTATGCGTTCATTGATGGTTTTTTTTAAAAATTAGAAATCAAACTTTTTATTGGAAAGATGATTTTTTAAAAAAATTAGAAACCAAACTTTTTTATGAAAAGATGAAAAGAGACTAAATTTCAAAGATACAAACTCCAACAAGAGAGTAAAAAAAAACAATAAAAAAGAAATAACTAAAACATATCAAGCTCAAACTAAGGAACCAAAGCATAAAGTATGCCAAAAAGTTTGGGATGAATTTTGGCAATGATATAAAAAAAATTATGTTCGTTTCATGGAGTGTACTTTTTTTAAAACTTAAATAATTATTATTCAAGAAATATCCCATGAGCTGAGATTTTTTATTATTTTTCTTGAGATGAGAAGTCCTTATTTATTGAAGTGTAAATTAATTTTAATTGTTTTAAATTATTATTAATTAATTAATTATCTAAGTAAATAGTTTAATTAATTAAAATATTCTTTTAATTAAATCTAATAATTGAAATTATTTTTCTATAAATAAAACCACACAAACATTTAACTCCCAAATATTAATTATCCTTTATTATTAAAGCATTTAAATTCTAGGTTAACTTTTAGATATTCAATATCCATGATCCAAATAGTCAACTGGAACATAATCCAACCATTACAAAAATTTCCACTTACTTCCAATGGAGACACAGCAAAAAGAAAAGCCTGCTGGTAAAATATGCATACAGTATAAAGTAATTAAATTGAATACAGATGCATCTAATCACAACCTCCAGTGGAATGAAACACCAGACTTGAGGACGATGACAGGATAAAGGCTACCAATAATTTTTCCAGAAAGCCTCAAAATTATACTCAGATCAAAGTTATCTACAGATTCATCGAGCTCGCAAGAGCCTTTCATCGACGTTCGACGCTAAGTATCGGTCTGCTCCTCATCTGAAATAAGACTTCTGACTTCATTTGCTAGATCCATTACATGTTTATCTTCCCATCCTGAGCAAAGAACAGTTGAACAACCAGTGACATTTAACTACAGAATAAGAGAAAATTATCAAGTTGGATCCAAATTCAATCTGCAGGGACTTGCCAAACAAAAGAAGAGCCTTTTCAAGTTGAAAAATGTAGTCCTTGTTGGGTCCTGAGGGCCCTTCTGCACGAACTACCTGCCTGCAGATTCAAGGTAATGAGTAAAAATTACTTCCTTCGACTTCGAGTTCTTGTGTTGTGTAATGTTTTAATCTAAAATCATCACTATTTTTCAGGCATTGTTAGGTAATTGGTTTGAACTCAACCAATCCTTCCAGCTTATGCCATACTCAGTTTTTTCCAGTCACAAGGGAAGGGTCAATCCATAACTTATTGCCACTATGTTCATTCTCCATGGCTTGGATTCTTTCTAGATATAGAAAGTGCAAGGTAAATAATTCATGGAAACTATTACTTGCTAACATTGAGTGCACTAGGAAGAGCAACTTACGAATATGATATCAAAGAAAACACCATGTAACCGATCTCATCAATCTTCATGTTATACGGTGAAGTGATATCAATTAGTGTTCGAGTCAGCTTGTGCGTACCTCGACTACTCTTATGGTACAACCACCTGATCCTACTACATTTAGTTGTTAAGAGAACTCGTAGGATATTAAATCCTAGATACGTGGCCATCATGATATAAACCTAAGTCCTCTAAGCGATTTATTATTTAAATTGGCTTTTATTGACTACTAGGTCAACCCATTGTGGTTTATTAATTCTATTATAGTAATTCTACTGATCTTTTAGTTTCAAAAGTGTTAATAAGTATAATAAATATCATATCAATATCGAATACATACTTTGCGATCTCCTTGAGAGATGCAGGGCCGAGGTAATTCTTGTTTAGCTTCTTGTCTGGAGATGCAATATATCTGTGACATAGAACTCACAGTGCTTATATCTTTGTCCAGTAGGAAATAAATGTAAATAAAAATTTATTTTAAATAAAGAACTGATTGTATCTATTGTTGAATACTACTACTTACACCATTACTCCAGAAACAACAGGGGTGATAGCCATGGGGTCCTGAAAAATTGAGTAGCTTTCAACAGGGTAACAGGAGCAAGTGATTCAAGAATGATAATAGGCTTTAGACTTAGAAGAACTAAGACTTACATTGAAAAAGTCCACATATTCTTTTTTGTCATATTGTTTCTCCCTCACTTCCAAATGCTAAACACATGAAAACATCAGAAGAAACATCATCAAGAAATAGTCTTTTCCATCTATGAAAGAAGTCGGTTGAACGATCGAATAAGAAATGCAGATCAATCAATGACAAGAAGAGATTGATAGTAAAATCCAACCATGTTTTCTTGAAAAATGCTGCTACATATGATTGGCTCCCATCAGTCGAAAATGCAAGCAAAGATGAAAACTACTCTATAACATAAACATGTGACAAAATCAATCTTAGAAGCACGAACACTTTAGTTTGGCTAGCGTGTCCATGTCTGACATGTGTCGAACACTTGGATACTCCGACACTTGTTGGACCCGCATTAGACACTTGTTAGCATAATAAATAGGTTAGACACTAGTTGTACAAAATGAATATAGGTCCAACAAATGTTAACACATATTGAACACAATATACTAATAAAAATATAATAATAAATTTTGAGAGTGAAATACATCGACTCATATTTTAAAGTATGTAAATGCATAAACTTATGGGTTTTGAATTTCTTGCTTTATAAATGCATAAACACGTGCTTGTTATATTCATGTCCTAAATTTTAAAAAAATGACGTGCCATATATGTATCCGTGCTTCTTAGGAATCAGTTAAAAGGAGAAAACCTGAAGTGAAGAAAGCCAGACAAATGATGAGCAATGAAAATCTGAAGTGGACATTTTAGCCAACAAAACGTCAAGAAAGAAAAAGGTCTAAAGAACTTACAGTTAGTGCAGCCTCTTTATCCTCCTTTCTGGTGATCTTGTATGCAACACCCCACTATGGCCACAAAAAATGAATGAATTAGCCTCACTTTAATAATTTTTATTTGAAAAGAGGTTCCAAAGCATACTTGTTACTACAAGAACATACTTTTTTCTTTAATTATTATTATTATTTTAACTAGAGTATCTAGGAATTCCACTTCTTAAAGTATGCTCATGACCTACCTCACCTTTTTATTATTATTATTATTTTAACTAGAGCATCAAAGAATCCCACCTCTTAAATTATGCTCATGACTCACCTCACTAATTATTAAGAGACTTGGACTGCTCCAAGGTCAATTCCTCTTAGAACTTGGAGGATATCTTCGAGCATCCCAAACTCTTACAGTCTTACTAAAGACTTAATTAGGTTGAACTTGAAAGGGTATCTAGTAAACTAAACATTATTCATCTTTTCCCTAAAATATTTGCAATGCTTTCCATAAACCCCAACAGTTAATTTTCCTCTAAATAAACTAGAATGCAAAGTAGTGTCAGCCAAAAGATCAGAAACTTCCAATGTTTTTCTCAAGTATTCCACTTATTAAAGAGGAAAAGATATCAACTCATTTCAAGTTTCCCAAAACGATGAAGCCATACACAAACAAACAACACAGGATTTTCATTAGATGAAAATGGAAGATTAAAAAACAAAACAGAGGCCAAAACATAATTACAAAACTCACCCCAACAATTATCTTTGGCAGTTAACTTAATCGAGGAGAAAAAAATCCAATCAGTAACAGCTAAGAATCCCGATCCATTACAAAAGGGGTTATAAGCAGAAAAAAAATTCAAAGTGGGGTTTTAAAGAACATACGCAAGCTTCCCCTTCTGCAGGCTCCAATGTCACAGTTCTTCCGGGATACTCAGGCGTTCCTCTATGATCGGTACTTCCTAGTAACAAAAAATTCGCACAAATCAGACTAAAAGATATGTAGAAGAAAACCAAAAAGCAGAGAGAAATGGGGACCTTGATAGAAGACACGGCGGTAGCCTTTGATACAGCCGGGTAATTTTTCGTCAAAGGGGAAGCCAGTTTTCCAAATAAGAGACCCGTACCCGAATACCCACATCACCATTTTTGGTCGGAAGTGGCGTAATGGGGGCGACGGAGCACGGCGTCTCTGAGTCTGATATTTCCGCTCCGTTGAGGAGGGAAAATGAGGGGAGACTTTTTTCCAATTGGTAAATGGGAGAAGACGATGAGTCCCAATCATAAGGAACAACGTGGGGAATTCATATTCGGCTGCGTTACATTTGCGTATCTACAAGAGTGGTGTATAGGCAACAGCTGACTAGATCAAGAATTCTAGATAATTTTTTTTTTTTAGTACGAATTCTAGATAATCTTTGAAGGTTATATTTCACAAAATGCCAATTTTTTTTTTTTTTTTTATTTTATGGATGATCCAAATTTTTTACCAAAATAATATATGACTTTGACTTTTTCAAACTAAAGTTATATAATCCTCTTTTAGGAGACGTTTGGATTGAGGAGTTGGGGAGTACGAGTTGTAGGGAGTAATAATAAGAAATGCATCTGTAGAGGCTCTGAAAAAGGAGTTAAAAATCATGGGCGTAAAAAGAGTTGAACAAAAAGTTAATAAACCTGGCTTACAAGAATGAGTTAATAACACATTGGGCCAAACAAGTAGTTGGGGGAGTTATTAACTTCTCTCAACTCCACTCCCCCAACTCCTCAATCCAAACGCCCCTTACTAGCGTCAGCAGGGCCGATTTACCATGGGCTAGCCTCTCTCAAATTTTTTACCTTTAATAATATATATAGAAAAAGTTAGATCAAATAACTTAAAAGCTAGTATAGTGGTAAATATGTGATTAACCTCCCTCACTGAGGGTCAGCATCGTAGTGAATTTGTGGCAATGCCCTTGAGTTAAAATTCCAATCCTAAAGCTCCCCCATTCCGAGAAAGAGACTGAAGTCCAGAGCTAATGCACAGAGCGAGAGTCAAGAGTGCAAGATTTACCTTTGTAACTTCACTTTTTTGATGACTCAATTGCTCCACAAACTAAATGCATGTTTGAGAATAATTTTAGAAATATTATACTTTTAATAGTGATTTTGGTTTTGAAAAAAATCATTTTTAATGGAAATTTGTGAACTTTGACAAAAGATTACAGTTTGTACTCGTTATTAAAAGTATACTATTTTAAAAAATGAATAATATTAATTTTAAATTACAATCACTGGACAAAAATCACTTAAAAATCACCTCGCAAGTGATTGAAAGAGAATCACTCCGAATGATGAAGGTCACTTTCAATGAGGACTACATAGTGAAGTATAATCTCACCAAGAAGTTTCCCCATGCTTTTTCGAGGTATTATATGTTCCATAAACTTTAGCTTTCCTTTTGCGAACTTCATCGAAGATGTATTTAGTTTGCCTGTAGGTTTGGGCATATGAGAGTTTATCTTCATTGGCTGGGAAGGCTGCAACTTGATTGAACCACGATGCAGTGCCTCACATACTTTGATGGTCATGCAAATAATTAGATACGTTTAGATGGTTGAAGCTAAATGTATTTGGTTGTCCTAAGGCTAAATCACACTAGCTCATTTAAAATACGATAACATAAATCTTTCTCCATTTCACATTTATCTATACATTTTGTTGTTTGTTTAATCTAGAGGGTTGTTATACCGATACCTACTTCTAAATAATTTTAAATATTGATTTGATGATGCTTGAACCATGATTTATAAAATGTAAATTATACGATGTTTCAAAGTTAACATGAGGAAACTAAGATTTCAATCATTAGAAACTTGTTTAGAACAACTTTTTTTGCAGGTTCATAGGGTTTGCTTAAATAAAGAGTTATTTAAGTCACTTTTTTCATTGTGAGGCAAGTGGCAAGAACAATGATGAAAATAAAGTTTAAAAAACAAATACAAAATTAAGAGGAAGAGCAAGAGATTGTAGTCTTACACCCGATTGATAGTTCCATATGCTAACATCCACGAGGCAGTGTCATAAATTTACTACGATAATGTTGATGCCAACCAAAAGTTATATAATCTTAGTTTGATAATCCCATCAAATGAGAGTTTGTTGAGAATCTCACATTGGAAAAATGGAGAGAAACCTCACAATATATAAGATGCGTGGGTTACTCCTCTCATTGCCAATTGGTTTTGAGATGGAACTCCAAATAATCTAATATGGCATCAGAGCCTATTAAACCCAAACGGGTATTCCACGTGCCCTTTTTGAGAAAGAAAAAAGAAGTTACAAATTTTAGAAATTTTAGAAGGGAGAAGAGGAGAATTGCAGTTTGGGAGCTGTTTTTGCAGAAGAAGAAGATTCATCGTCCTTTACTCTTTTTTTCCTCATTTTCTTGTTTATTTTTCATTATTCTAGTTGATTTTTGTTTTGCACTAAGTTTTCTTAAACTTTTAGCCAGGTTAGCATACTTTTGAAGCCATTTTGGTTTAATTCTTAGTTAAATCTCTCAAGATGTTGTTGATTTCTGTTTTATTAAGGTTTATACTCAGTTTTACAATTATGTGCTAAGTATTTTAGGGTTGAAATTTGTGATTGGATGTGGTTTGTTTGAACTCTTTTGATTCAATGCATATTTATGAGGTTATATTTTTATTTGTGGTGTTTATTGCAAGTCTTATTTGAGTTTGATCACCTTAAGTAAGGCATTAGCTCGTTTTTAGTGGATAATGTACCAATCATATCTCAAAAGTTGATGGTTTGATCTCCACTCCCGCAATTGTTGAACTAAAAGAAAAAAATGTAACGTGATGGTGAGTTGTAAATTAAATATATAAGAGGTACATGCGGATTTTAATATCACCCTTCAACTTTAGAGTAGTTTTGAATTATGTATTGATCATCTTGTTTTATTTGGACCCTAACTTTTTAAATTACTTCAAAACAATCATTTGTACGTTTCATTGTTAAAAATGAAGATGAAAATGTGATATAATGGTGAGTTACAAATAGGCGATGTCACTTCTAACAGAACAAGGATGAGCTTAATCAGGGTCGAGAGCATAATGGAGAATATGTTCACTGTCCTTGCTCCGATCCTATCCCGTTTATTTTTTTTAGTACGTCAATCATTGGGGGTGGGGAGATTCGAACCCATGATCTGATAGTTGAGCTATGTTGACCCTATTCCGTTTATTTATTATTTGTAAAATGAAATATTTGCATATTCAAGACTTATACATTTTAATTTATTTAGACCATTTTTTTTATAAGATATTTTAACTAAAATGAATTATTATATTTGTTTTTATAGAAATTTTAAGAATTTGAAAGCAATATTTTTTATTTTGAATTGGAAATTTTAAAATGAAGAATTATATTAAAAAATAAAACTTTAATAAATATAATATTTCGTATTATAAATTCAATTTTTTTGTTAAATTAAATATATAAAATATAATATATTATAAATTATATGATATTGTAAAATAATAAATATACAAAATTTTATAACAAAAAAATGTTCATAAATTAATTAATAGTAGTTTATATTGAACATAATATTTAGTTTTACAACACTACAACTAGTTCCATGGTTTATAAATATATTAGGGGAATTGTAATGGGTAGCAAAAAATATTAGCATATTTGCAAACTTAGCTATGATTTTTAGATTTGCAAATCTAGCAATTTTTTTTGAATTTGATTTCCGTTTTTTTATTATTCTAGATTTACCCTCATTGGTGTTACAACAAGTATACTTTATATTGGTATATCAGAAGTATATCTGATATATTTTATTTTTATATACCAATATATACCTAAAACAAAGTATGTTAATAGTATATTACTGATATACTACGGATACCCTTCTTTTAGGTATATCATTTAGAATGATATGCTTTCTATATATTCGTAGCAAATTAGAGATATTTTGCATATTAGTATATCACTAATATACTTCATTTTAGATATGTTTATCACTAATATACCTAACATTTAGTATATCATTAGTATATAAGTGAAATGAATATATATCATATGTGAGTTAGTGATATACTCTTAATTAACTTCATATACATATATCAATAGTATATTAGTGATATACTCCATACAATAACACATCTCACACATTAAGATATAACAATCCAATTTGTTTTTAAATTATGAATTATATAACAATCCAATTTGTTTTTAAATTATGAATTCTACCTGAAATTTAAAATCAATAACCTGAAATTTACTCTACCTGAAATGTCGGACATTACAAATAGATTTTGAGATCCCGTTGATATACCTAATATTACTGAATAAAGTATATCATCATAAATCACTATCAAGCATAAATCACTATTTGTGATATATCGTTGATATACTGAATAAAGTATTTTGGTAGTATATCACACCTATATATATGTAATATGAGTGAAATCAATGACTATTAATTATTTTTTGGTTAGATATATCATTGGTATATATGATCTATTGTTAATAAACTATTGATTTTTTCGATATTGAAAAACACGGGAGGACATTTCCAAATCTAGCAATATTTTTTGAGATCCCGTTGATATACTTAATATTACTGAATAAAATATATCAACATAAATCGCTGTCAAGCATAAATCACCATTTGGGATATACGGTTGATATATTAAATAAAGTATATCATTAGTATATCACTGATATATACTTAATATTAGTGAAATCAACATAGTTACTTTTTCGTTGGATATATCATTGGTATATCATATTTATTATTGATAAACTACTTATTTTCTTGATATTGAAAAACACAAGGAGGACATTTGTAAATCTAGCAATAGATTTTGAGATTCCATTGATATATCTAATATTACTAAATAAAGTATGTCAACATAAATCACTATCAAGCATAAATCTCTATTTGTGATGTAATGTTGATATATTAAATAAAGTATATCAGTAATATATCACATTGATATGTACTTAATATTAGTGAAATCAACAGAATCAGTAGTATATCACTTATGTAGTTATTTTTTGGTTAGATATATCGTTGCTATATTAGATCTATTGTTGATAGACTACTGATTTTCTCTATATTGAACAACACGAAAAATGTATTTGTAAATTTAGCAATAGTTTTTTAGATACGGTAGTATATCAACAGTAAATTTATATTTAGTATATCAGTAGTATATCAATAGTATATTTCATTTTAAGTATATCATTAGTATATCATTAGTATATCAATAGTATATCATAAGTACATCATCAGTATGTTTTTTATAGACTATTGATAGGCTATTAATATACTTCAGATTGAAAAACGCGCGTGAAAAATATAAGGGTATTTTTGACTTTGCACGTCATCCATTTGGGTTGGGCCTTTTTTTTGTTGCTATTTTTACAAATTAAATTAAGGAGTGACATGAGTGCAATATTTATATATTTTTTTGCTATTCATGCCAGTGCCCCAATATATTATAACACACATTTTCAACAATTACTTAAATTAGAATAAGATTTCTGAATCCGCTACTATATATATATATATATATATATAATATGAAATGCAACTTTGTTTTTATTAAATCTTTTGTTTTCAAAATTCTGTTTTTAGATCACTTACCATAACTGCTTTTTTTTTCTTCCTCTTACAATAAAAAGATTCGAGGAGAAATAAACTTTTTAAGAGGGTTAGCAAACCAAAAAGAACAGACAAAATTTTGCGGCCACTATATCACAATCAATGGACGAAAATTAGGGTTAGAGCATGAAAGGAAAAGATGAATATTATAAACAGCAAAGAAATCTAAGACAATAATTGAACTTAAGGACCATTATTACTTGATAATTTTTTTACACATTTCACTTCTACATGTCCTCATGTGTTACGTTAACCTTCATTTTTATTATTCATCACTTACATTATATTTTCATTTTCATTTTAACGGGGAAACTATCATAGTTGTTTTGAAATAATTTTAAAAGACAATAGTCTAATGCGAAACTTTTGAAAAGATAGACATAATTGAAACATATCGAAAAGTTCAATAGTACATAATTGGAATCTGTCACATGTACCACTTGTACTAGTATTTTTACAACTCATTGGTCTTCGTTTTAATAGAAAAATTGATGAAATAGTTGTTTTTGAACAAATTAAGCTCAAGGGTAATACGAAATATAAAAAAAGATAGAGCATAATTAAAACTTTACACTACTACAAATTTGACATTCTATGACATCATAGCTAAGACAAATAAGAGGGATGGAGAAAAAAAACTGTTATAAATTACTAGAGGCGCATTTTTGGCGGGAAAAAAACGTAGATTTTTCGTATTTTCGAAAATTTATGACAGTTTTTCAATATCATAAATTTATGGCAGTTTTTCAATGTCATAAATTCATGACTTAGAATAAAAAGCTATCATAGATGGTTCGAGGCGCGTTTTTTGCGAGAAAAAACAAAGATTTTTCGTATTTTCGAAAATTTATGACAGTTTTTCAATATAATAAATTTATGATTTTCAAAGTCATAAATTCATGACTTAGATAAAAAACTATCATAGATGGTTGAAGACACATTTTTGGCAGGAAAAATCGGAGATTTTTCGTGTTTTTGAAAATTTATGACAGTTTTTCAATGTAGCCACGTATTTTTGTCCGACTCGCTTTGTTTTATTCGTTGGTTGATTAAATTTAAATTAGAGCTTTAATCTTATAATCTTTATTTGTGACACTTTTGTTAACTTTTGCTAAGTGTGAGAAGTTGGGTTTTAAAAGAAGTGAAGAAGATGAAATTTTCTTTTAAAGTATAACTTTTTAGGTCAAATTCTAGTTTTTTTTTTTTTTTTTACTTTGATTTTTATTATTTGCTAATTTCACTTTTCTTTTTTAAAAAATGGATAAATCATAGTTTTTGGAGAAAAGACAAGTCATTGATTAAGTGGGTAAGTTGTGTTTTTATTTTGATTAACCAAAATGTTGTTGGTCTTTTTAGGTGTAAGTTCTTTTTTGGCATGAGTTTTCAAATTGCAACAAATTGTGTTTTTGGTTTTATGCACAAAAAAGGTAATGGTTTTGGTCTTTATATACATCTCATTCTCTTCTTCAAAAAGAACACAACACACAAAAACCCTACTTCTATCTACACTCCCATACATCACTCTCCACCATTCTCCACCATTCTTAACTCTACAAAACTCCATAGCCAAATACCTTCACAACCATAAAGATGAAAAGTTTTTTTTTGTAAAAAAAATACTCCAAAATCCCATAACACAAAAAATAACCCTAGCTTAGTTGGAGGTTGCATTTGGTAGGACTTTGTTCCAAGGATCCACACCTCAAACAACAAGCTAGTTGGTTGTTTTTGATACATTCTTCTTGATCTTCATTTTATTTTGTAATTTCCCCGAAAAACAATAGTTGAGTAAGAGTTTTATGAGTTTTGCTTTCATTTTTGTTGTTTATTACATTTTTTTTTTTTTAATTTCTATTACAATGTGAATCTTTGTTTATTTTATCGTTATGTTTTTGCTACTAACTTTATCTTCATCTCCATCTCTAAATATCTCTGAAAAACAATAGTTGAGTAAGGATTTTATGAGTTTTGTTTTTATTTTTGTTGTTTATTACATCTCTTTTTACTTTTATTATAATGTGAATCTTTGCCCATTTTTTGTTTGCATTAATGTCTAAGATCTTGATGCTACTAACTTTATTTTATGGTTTACCTCCCCTACTTATCTATCATTTTCCTTTCTCCATTTTCCTTTCTCCATATTTCTTCTTCTTAGCTCTTGATTTCATTATACTAAAAAAAGAGAGAGAGAGAAAAAAAAAGGAGAAAGTGTTGTGAAATTGGTTGTGTACATAACTTACATTAGGTTAGTATGGATGAATAGAGTTTTGTTTAAAAAAAAAACAAAAATGTTGTGGCCTTAGAGAGGTTTTGTTTCTCATTTGAAAAAACCCAACAAGTTGAAAAAGACAAGAAAGTTGAAAAAAGTGATCATAAGAATAATTTGAGGGAGTGAAAAGGTAATTGAAAATTAAAAAAAAAATGAAAAAGTAAATGGCTAATAAAAAACAAAAATGAAAAAAAAGTTTAGTTTTTGATTTTTTTTTGTACAACTACCCATGAGTGCTCTCTTCAAAATTTGTGTATGATCAAATCATGGATATTTGTCACTAATACTTATTTTTTTTTATTTTTCACTTATTTCCTCTTTCTTTCTTTTATTTTTTTATTATTGTTATTTTATTTTTATTTTTTCTCTTTCTCCAAAATTTGATTTTTGCATCTATTTACATACTTTATTTGCAAGTCATATATCTTATCTATTTATTTATCATTTTGTTCTTAGTATTTTCACCATGTTGTTAATTTCATGTGATTTTTTTTAAACTTATTTTTCTTGTTATAAAAAAATATGCCCCTAGAAATATTTGGGAGTCCGATTTTCTAGTTTTCTTGAGGTGAAGAATTGATTCTTTGGGAGTCCAAGATCAACTCCAATACGTTGTTTTTTTTTTAGAAAATTCAATCATATTTGTATATTATGGTTGTTCACTTATTTGCTATAAATAATTATCATGCATGCTCAACTTATCTTGTCATTGCATTTATTTGTTTTGCTTAACTTTGATTTTCTTGATTTTTCTTAGTGGTTTCTTTTTTTTTTACAAACTCGGTTCTCATTTTTTGTAATATCATTTCTCAATTTCTTTAAATTGCCATTTTTTTTTTGTTTTACAAATGTTTGTTTTCAAAGCCAAAGTATTTTATTTTCTAAGTTTTAAAACCTTTTCTTAAAATGTGAATTTTCTTTTAAGGTCGTTTTTTTTTAAAAAAATTCCTACGACGGAATCTAGAAATATTTGGGAGTCCGATTTTCTAGAATTCTTGAGGTGAGAGATCATTATCTTTGGGAGTCCGAGGTTTTGGTCTCAAGAAAAAAATAAATTTAATTAAAACTTTTTTTTTAAAAAAACTTTATTTTATAAGAGGTTATCCTATGATGAATTTGAGAAATTGTAAAATTTTCTCATATTCTTGAGGTGATATTATTTCCAAAATCTTGGAAATAATTTCAACGCAACCACATTAATGGATTTTCATCCACTTATTTTATGGGATCATGACTCCAAATATTGGAGTAATGAGGGGTAAAATAAGATATTGTTTTAAAAATCTCATTTTCCTAGGTAAGTTTTTTTTTGTCCTTCTAAAATTTGTGCAATTCAAGATTAAATTTGGCCACCGTTTTAAACAGGTGTTGTGGGGTGCTAACACCTTCCCCATACACAAACAACTCCCGAATCCAAATCTGGTTTTCGCATACCATTTTTTTTTCTTTTAAAAAAAGTTATTTTATTCTATTTTTGGTGCCCAATCACACCATAAAAAAGATTGGTGGCGGCTCCTTTTAAATATCCCTTTTACGAGGACGTCGGCCGCTCCGCGTCGCAGGTACGTGGCGACATTCAACATCACAAATTTACGACAGTTTTCCAACGTCATAAAAACTCCATTTGTCCCTCATCGAAAAGTTTGTGTTTTGGACAACCATCTTCTCTTATAAAATGCCTCTCCCTCCTTCATTTTAGCATCAAGTTAACATGAGTTTCTTACTGAGCGTATTTTGCTTAAGTAAACTGGGCCTTGAGTAATTTTTTTTGTTAGCAACTACAAACTATCATAGAAAACAAATACTTGACACAAGGATATTGTCATCAACATTTTTTTGTTGTCATAAAAACAACATACTTGACACTGAAATTCTGTCTGACAGAATTTCTATGACGTTTAAAAATTGTCGTTAATATATATATCTTGACGGAAACGTCGGTTTTAGGAGGTATTTATTGACAATGTTTAATTGTTATAAAAAGTTTTTCATGTCTTTTAACAATTGTCTTAAATACACTTTTTTATAACCATTAATTGTAATAAAATAGTTAATTATGACAACTTTTTGAATGTGTCATGTACAAAGTTTTCTTGATGGTGACTTCTACGACTGAAAAAAAAAATTCATAAAATGTGTTTATGACAATTTTCCAATATTCATAAAATCCCGAAATTGTACTAGTGTTAGCTTTTACTCTAAAGTTTGGGAACATTATGATCCTTTAACATCTTTTAAAGGTCTTTTTGAAGTTATTAAAATGGCTAGAAATTAGAGATCTCACTCGTAATTAAATTTTAGAGAGAAAATCAATTTTATACCCTCTAACTTTGAATCAATGAAAACTCTAAACTAATAATTGTATCACGATAAAAACTAGAAACTAGAAACTGTGTGTATCAATTAAAACTCCAGCATAATTCTCACATATGTGTAAATTAAAGAAAATATAAAAAAAGTTGGTTATACCTATATATATATATATAAGCAATTTTGCTATATCATTGCTATACTTCAAGTATATCCGTAGACTACTTAAAATGAAGTATATCACTCATATACTTTGATATATCAATATCAAGTACATCAATTTATATACTTTATATTAGATATATGTCAATGACATAATATACTAGTGATAAACATATTTTATATCAGGTATATCAGTGATATACCTAAATATGAAGTATATCAATGATATACTTCATGTGAGATATATCATTGATATATCGTAAAGTAGCTAATGACTTACAAAATCAATTTCTTTTTGTGTATGTAGTTTTCAGTTGTTTTGATCTCTGTCGTATATGTCTACAAGCTACTTTCAAATTTGTATTAAAAAATAAGTAGAGGAAATATAAGATAGGTTGAATAAAGAAAATTAAAGAAGATGATAGAGGAAGAAGAAAATATTGTAACATAAAACAGAGATAATATCTAAGTGCAGATTCAGTTTGTTTGAAGGAGGAAATACAATAAGTGAAAAGAGTACAAAAGAGAAAAGTTGGATATGTTCACTTCATTAATGAAATTAAATAAATGAAAAACTTCCACCAAAATCTAAAATGGAGAAATAATCACAAGCATCTCTTAAAATAAAACAACTATTCAACAACGAGTCTTGAACTTCTTGATATATGTTGATATCAATATTGGTTTAATTATGCAACCAATCATATTGTTGAAGATCCCACATTGGAAAAGTGGAGACTAACCTCACAATATATAAGATATATGAGTTACTCTTCTCATTCCTAATTAATTTTGAGATGAAACCCCATATAATCTAATATGGTATTAGAGCCCATTAAACAGACTATTATAACTCTAGATTAAACAACTCTGTTGCTCCAAACAACCCATAAAAAAGAAACCATGATGATGAAGAGTGGATCGAACCTCATTAAGACTTCATTAATAAGACTAAAAAAGAAAAAAAAAATGTAGTAGATGTTATGAACATTCAAATTAAGATCAATATTCTAATTAGATGCCACATAACCCTCTTATGTTACAAATTCTATTAACTCGCACCATTAATTCACATAATTCTCTTGTCCTCATTTATGTTGATTATTCATAACTAGTACTCTTGACAACTCTATAAATAATATATAATATAAAGATTGTGTAGAGACTATTTTTATATCATAATTCATAAAGACATCTCAATAGAGATTACAAAATAAGCATAGCCAATCAATGATGATTTAATTAACATGTACTTTCGGTTGAGATCGGAGATTCAAATCACCTATCCCACATTTATTGTATTATTGTACTAAAAAAGATTAAAAAAAAAAAAAACTCAATAGAGATTACAAATTACAATTTCTCTCTACTTTATTCTCTCCAAATTTTTTTTGTCCCCATTTTATAACAGTAGCCAAAATTTTCCAAGGCTGTTCCGGATCCTCAATATATATTTAGAGAATTGGAGGGTTGGCCGGAGCCTCGGCCGTCTTCCCGGAAACATCACCGGCATTGGAATCATCACCAGGCGCCGTTGATCGGAAAGTAGAATCTGTGATCGGCAATTCCTTGTTATCATTAGATTGTTTTGAGGTTTCAAAATCTCTGCTTTTGCCCCAAATCACCGTATACAATCCTAATACCACGATCGCCGACCCAATCAAACTACCACAAACAAATGAAACGATTCTCTTTTTTAACCAAAAAAAGAAAAGAAAAAGAAAAAAGAAAAAAGAAAAGTGTAATTTTAAACATGAATTATATATTATACCTTCCAAGATGAACTTTCTCGGCTAAGAAAATGGAGCCGAGAGCCGCCGTGATGACCGTACAGAGAGGACTAAAGGATGTTACAAAAACTGGACCTCGTTCCTTCATCACAACGCCTTGAACGTAATATGCTATTCCAGAGCATACTATTCCCTGATATACCTCCTTTTCATCACTAATAATACCACTCAAAAAAAATGATACAAACTTATTATAAAAATATAACATTTTCAAATTATTAGTTTTAATTTGTTAAGCTGAAGTCGTAACCTCTTGATTATAAATTGTACTTGGCTCTTGTTGGCATAGGGCATGGGTTCATTTATTTATGTGTAAATGCACATTTTAGTTTTTTCTTTTTTTCTTTAATTTTGATCTTTTTTTTTTCTTTTTTACGTCTCTTTCTTTTTTTTCTTCCGTCTTTTTTCTTTCTTCTAAAATCACCTAAATAAAGTTATTTTTATCCCGAAGTCTTATCGAAGCAATAAGAAACCGGAGAGAATGAAAAACTAATTTATTATTAATATTCATTTTATTTTACTTTAGAAAAAGATTTGAATACTTAATACTTAATTAAAAAAATAAAAAAATTGTAGTTATGAATTAAAAAAAACCGGTAGCTATGTTATTTGATTTTAAAAGAAAGAAAAAGGCGGAAGGAAAAAAAAAGAGGGAAACATGGTGAGGAAAAAAAAAAAAAGGAATGGAAAAAACAAACCAATAAACTGAGTAGAAACATGCTATATTTTTATAATACATTTGTAAACTTATAATATTAATAAAAAAAATCATTATAAGTATGGTGGGGGACAAAACTTTTCAATCTAATTACATCATCAGCTTTTTGAACGAATAAATTTTCAAGTCTAATTTAAAAAAAAAGAAAAAAAAAAGAAAGAAAGAAGTTTTCAAGTCTAAAAATTTGTAGGTAAATTTAGAGAAAAAGTCTTAAAATAGGAACAATTTAGGCTCTTTTGGATAACCATTTTGGTTTTTGATCTTTTAAAATTAAGCCTATAAATACTACTATTATCTATGGTTTGTTTTCTTATATACTTCTTAGATATGCTTTTAAAAATCCAAGCTAAAAAAAAAATTTTAAAAACTTATTTTGTTTTTAGAATTTAACTAGAAACTCAAATGTTTTTTTAAGAACGATAGAAACTAGAAATATAAAAACTATGGTAAAAAAACCATGAGAAAACAAGTACAATTTTCAAAAATAGAAAATCAAATTGTTATCAAATAGGATCTTAATAACTTTTCTTTTGTTAAATTACAAGTTTAGTCTTTAAATCTTGTTGTACTTAATAAGCTATTCAACTTTAAAACATATCTAATATATATAAAAGATCTCAACCTTTTGATTGTGTAGTTAATTTGAGAGGGCAATTAATTTCTCTATCCCTGATTCCCAACAATAAATCCATAAAAAAGAAAAAAAAGTAAAGAGATGAGATAAATTACGGAGTAAAGGACGGCGAGAAGTGTGGAATCCCAGCCGATAATCCAGACCATCATGTTGCGTTCGGCGGCGAGAGTTACAGCTCCTCCTTCCACCATTCCGGTTAAGCATATTAAAGCTGCCAGTGATATCTCCGCCGGGTACATTTTTAATGTCACTGACTGCATCCCCCACACAACAAACAATTCTCAACTTTTTTTTTTTTTTTTTAATTTGAGAATTACCTACCTTCAAGAATTAACAATAAATGTCCCAATATTTTTTTTATAACAACCATACTTTGGTACTCATTAGGTTGTAAGAATTTCTATTTTTTAGGTATTGCCTAACCCCTCGCTCCGAGGGACCATACATCCGAAAGCGCCTTCTTAATCATCTCATTCATCCAAAAGAGAAGGGCCGATAGATTTGACTCTATCTACACTTAGAGACAATCCCCTATCGGTCCTGCTACCACGTTGCAAAACGGGAGCTCGTGTCGTGTGGAATCTTAATAACCATTTGGTTTTTAGTTTTTAGAAATTAAGTTGGTTTTCTCTTAATTTCTCTATCATAATTTTCATTTCCCTTACATTTTTTTTTTTTCATCCAAACACGCAATAGGATTTTAAATCAGTTATAATTTGAAATCTTCTCAAATTCATTCCTTCTAAACAAGGAGTTAATTATTTTTTTAATTGTTAAGGTTTCGATGCATTTCACATTTGTATGAACAATGACTTTGTTTTTATACTACCCAAATGTTGTCCCTCTCTTACATATCCGATGTTCTCTTTATCTAGTCAATGTGAAACTTTGGTCGCTCTTTCGAATAATCCCAACATGAGTTCATGTCAATTATCAAAAGAAATTAATAGGGTGACCATTAATGTCTATAAGTATATTTTAAAAAAATAAAAACTAAAATGAAAAGAAAGAGAAAATAGTTCAACGTTAATTTCAATTTATTTATTTGTTTTGTTTTCCAAACACACGCCATTAATGTAGAATGTAAGGATCTCATGTCATCCCAGTTGTTTACCTGCAAAATATAGAAGCCGGACCAGCCGCAGCAACTGATGAGGACGAAGATGGTGCCGGTGACCCAGTGCTGGTCTGTCGACTCATTCGTCGCCGTTTCGTTGTGACTCATTTTGCTACGGCCGCCGCTCGGAAGGAAATTGAAAGCAGGCCCTTTGTACAGACTCATAACCATAGCTCCGGTGACCGTTATAACAGTTCCGGCTACCTTCGCTAAGCCTCGTTTTTTCTTTAGGTTGATGATTTCCAGCCTGTTTTTCATTTTCGTTGCATATATTTATTTCCATATTTCATATATCAAATCATTCCGTGCGAAAATTTTAAAATTTTAGGTTGCATTATATTAAATTAATTTACCCATAACCTATTAGGGGCCGTTTGGTGCAAGGTTTTGAGGATGAAAATGTGTAAGTGTTTTAAATCTACTTGTTTGAAACAAGTTTTGTGAGAATAGACATGTGCATCACTTATTCCCATACATCACTTTTTTCTATTATGGATGAGTTTTCTATACCCTCCAGTTTTCTTTATACATATCCATCTCTCTTTCTCTCTTTTCTTTATAGATATTCATTTTCAATAATCATAATTAATTATTTAATTAAAAATATTTATAATGTATTTATTTTTATTAGTTGATATTAATTTTGATTAGTTAATAAAATAATGTTTTTAGGATTAATACCACTTGTTTACCTACAAATCTGATAACATTCACATGTAGAACCAAATATTTATTATTCTCAAACATTTTATTCTCAGACATCTATTACCCACGAGTATCTAATAAACCCTTAAACCAAACGACCCTTAGTTTAAACTTTTGAGTTGATTAACAATTTAACATGGTATAGAATAGGAGGTCTTGAGCTTTAACCCCTCATTTTCTTTCTCTTCAACAAAATTCCAAGTCTACAAGTGAGATGAGTGTTGATATAATTAAATTTATCACAACCATTAAAATTTTGGATTGATTAGTGATTTAACCTTTGGACGTAATTTAAAAATAGTAATTGTTCACCGAAAAACATAGTTTGCATTTCGTATTCACTATTTTGTAATATTTGTGAGTACGAAGTACATCTAAAATATGAAAAAACTAAAAACATGTAAACGTCATTTTCAAAGTTTTGGTTTATGAGTAGGGATGACAATAAAGCGGGGCCGGGGATACACTCGCGATCCCATCCTCGTGGGAATTTTTAATTCCGTTCCCGCCTCATTTCTTGGTTTGGAGAATTGGGGTCGAGAATCCCTAGATCAGGGATCAGATTCCCATGAAAAGAATCTCCATTTTTTTGTTAATTATTTTTATTAAAAATTATATTAAAATCATATAAAATTTAAATATTATTATTGTTTTATTTATTTAAATAATTAATTTTGAAAAATATTTAATATAAAAATTTATTACATTATGAAATAAAAAACAGTAACACAATAGTGTTTTAAGGATTTTTTTAATATACATATATATGTCAACAAAAACATAGTTCAACTGACATCAAGTAGGACTTATGACCAATAGGTCATGAGTTCGAATCCCCCGCCCCCAAATGTTGATGATGTACTGAAAAAAAAAGTATAGATATATATATATATTTTGATAATATAATATTTTTTTAAAAAAAAATTAGGACAAATTAAGAGTAATTAATTTTTCATGTCTTCATTCTCTTAGTCCACAATACCTAAAATAAGAACAGAATTATAGAAAGAGCCAATAGGGGTACGGCCTACGGGTACCTGAAAATGACGGCGAGGATGAAGGTTATGGCCGGAAGGACATTGACGGCGGCAGAGGCAAATGTTGCCGAAGTGTACTTCATTCCCAAATAGTATAAATTCTGGTCGAGAACTGGCCTGTTAATTAGGATTTAATATTAATTACACTTTCAAATTTATACTTTAAACTTCAAATCTAGTCGTCTGATTTAAATGTTTCAACTTACTTTCAGCTTGGTCTTTTTAGTCGGAAAAAAGTTTTAATTTAATTCCTATGATTTTCTCTTCATTTTTATTTTGTCCCTATGATAAAAGTTCTAATTTTTTGTAACTTGACTACATTTAACCTTCCAAATCATTCGTTTTTTTACACCCACGAAGATGTACTCATTTTTTTCTAATTAAACTCTATCTTAAAGCCAAAATGAACATATAAGTTATAATTTAGTGGTTAAGACATTTTTTTTTAGTTCAAAGATGTCTACTTCTCTGATTATAAGTTGTAGATTCGAAATTCTCACTCTTGTAATTTTTTTTATTATATTCAAAAAATACATACACAATCAACCAAATAAAATACATAAGCTACCAGCTTAAACAATAACTCAAACGTTTAAGACATATACATACCCTCGACTAAAAAGTTAGAGTTTCTAATCATTCCATACTCAAATATTGTTTGACTAAAAAAATAAAACAAACATAAACTTATTGCATGTGAATAAAAAAGTGTCACATACTCAAGATTAAATTGAAACTCTTAATACCATATCAACCAAATTGAAACGTCCAAACCACACGGACCATATATTTGTATACTTACCATAAAAGAGAGATAATAAAAACACAAGAGGAGAAAAAGAGAGAATTACTCTATAAAACCAAGCAACAAGATTCTTAAGAAGATGGGCAATGTCATTCGAGGTCTCGTCTTCCTATGGCACAAAAAAAATTAATAGTTAACATAGAGAAAGGGCTCTATACCCTAAAATATACGAAAAATTATCTAATGAGAATGTCACACATCCATAATAACCGTTTGATGTAAATTAAAAAATCTGCATTCTCTTCATAATAATCGCATAATTTAAATTCAAAGTATTTTGCAGTTTCTCTCTCATATATTCAACGGTGTAAAATTGCCCGTTACATCGTGACAGTCTTCCTCCAAAAATCTCTTCTTCGAATACATACATATATATAGAGAGATAAAAGTGAGACCTTTCGAGAATGAGAGCGAAGGGGACGAGAAGAACGGTGGCAATTGCATGGCGATAGACAGACAACACGAAATGGCTAAGGCCATGCTTAAGAGAAATAGCTACAATGGTGTACAAAACTGCAAATGAAATCTGCAGAAACACCACAATAAAATAAGCCTTCATTTTTTTCATCATTCTCCAAATTTTTTCAATAATTTCCATCTTGTTCTTCATGGAGATCCGGTATGGAACAAGGACCACTATTTATAGGTCGAAATAATGCACATTTCCATCATTTTTTTTAATGGTGGGATTGGGTCAGATTCCACACTGCTTCAGATTCATAATATCAATGTCAAAAAAAAAAAAAAAATGTTTTTTTGTTTCTTTTTAATGGATCCTACCTCTGGTTGGAAAATATGACGTAACTCAATATTATTATTCTGTTCTCTCCAATCGAGAAATTTTTCGGTGAGGCCGCCACAATGTGGTCGATAATTTTTCACCGGTGGATGAAGAGAGAGAAGTATTTCGATTTTATATCTAATGGTTATTAGAAGACATGAAAATTATTGGATCCACATCCAACGGTTATTAAAAGGCAACTATATTGTAGCGGCCTTATTGAATAATTTGTCTCAGTGAGTGTAGTTTTTTTTAATACGAAATTTATTCTGAGTAGTGTCATATTACATTCTTGATTCTGTGTTTGTATTGTTGTGCAAAAGAATACCTTTTTAAGTTAGATGCATGAGAATATTTGAATATCTATCTATATATTTATTTATTTGTTACAAATAAATAAGGATGGTAATATGCTTTTCTACTGATTGGTAAAAAGAATCTCTCTCTTTTGACTACCGTTTGCTGTTCTGTTTTATTATTTTTGAAAAGTGGAAATCTTACTGCTTATTGATTAAAAGAGAAGTATTGTTGAACAAATAATAAAATAAAAACACAAGAATAAATAGAATGGAATTTAAGTAAAAAGAATAAAATAGTTAGAGATCAGGAGAAAATTCATTAGGATAATACAATGGAATCAAAAGATTCCAAATCTAGTAAGTGTTGGGTTAGTTTTTAGTTTTAAAAAAACTCGAAATTATAAATTTATTTAATTTTATAGGATAGGGATAACAAATCTAGTCATATTTTCACAACGGAACCTAAATCTTTATAGATTTGCTTTTGATTTTACTCAACAAGTCTTATATCGAGTTAACATTTTGACATTTTTTTTTATCTAGTCAATGTGAGGACTTTCATTGTATTTTCAATATTATATAATTTCATGTTTACATCAAAAAATTTGCATCAACAATATAAATGGAGATGATGGTAGGAATATTTATTCCAATCCCATGAGTTTAGGTACTTGGCATTTCAAACAATAACACTCATCAAAATGAATTATATTCTCATGAACTTAAAAGATTCTTTTTATTTTATTTGTAAATACAACTCAAGAAAATATGTTTTTTCTTAATTCAACGGTGGGTGGAAGTTGGGAGATTTGAACCTTTGACCACTCGGTCAAAAATACACATCATTAAAATACTTACAAATATAACCTATAAAAATTGGCTTAATATATGTTCTATTCGAAGTACTTTAACGATTATGCTTGTAATTATTTTTAGTAATTAAATTATTTATATTCCATTTGAAAATAGTGGTAAAAAATTAGAACATTGAAAAAAAGAAAAGAAAAGAAAAGAAAAAGCAGAGGTTTTTATTTTTGAAGATAAAAAACAGATATATGCTTAGGCTCTAAACTTGGAACATAAATTTTTGATTTCCAAACTACTACTAGTACTTCCCTTTATATGAATTACGCCTTCCATATTTCTAATATTTTTCTCTTTTAACCTCTTTCTTTCTTTTGATACTCTTTTAAACTAATTATTTTTCTTTAATAATCTTTACATATATTTTGTCTCACTCGATATATCTCTATTAGGAGTACTATCAAAGTCTCACATTTAGTTAGAAGAAGAAAGCGATTATTGAAGTGTTGATATAATTAAATTTATCATAACCTATCAGTTTAAGCTTTTGAGTTGATTGATGATTTAATATAATAATAGAGTAGGAGGTCTCATATGTTCGAACTCTAATAATGTTAATTTTATTCCAATTAATATTAATTTTTAATTTTCGATATATTTAAATTTACTATAACCAGTCAATTTAACTTTTGGGTTGATTCGTTGTCTTCATCGATTTCTTGTAACAAACATACATGTTTTCTTCTCCATACAACTCTTTCACTAATTCAACTTTTTTTAAAAAAGAATTTTTATAATTTTCATTTTAGTAATTCGTCAATTCTACCAATATTGGTAAAAAATTAATATTAATATTAAAAAAAGTACTCTTGGTTAAATCAAAAGTACTTAAAAAAATACTAAAAAAAATACTTAAAAAAGAGTCTCGGTTGGATAACTATTAAATAATAATAAAAAAAGTACTTTTAAAGTATTAGATGAACTTCAATTAATTACTTGTTTTTTTTAATTTATTTTTTATTTTTTTTTGAAAATTAAGCATATAAATACTATTTTCACATATGAGTTTTCATGTTTTTTAATCTACTTTCTACCCATGTTTTTAAACACCAAATCAAGTTTTGAAAACTAAAAAAAGTAGTTTTCAAAAATTTGTTTTTTTTTTTAATGAAATTTAACTAGAAATTCAAATATTTTTTCAAGAAAGATGAAAACTGTGATAGAAAAGATGAAAATCATTGTAACTAAATTGTGAGAAAATAAACACAATTTTCAAAAATAAAAAAATAAAAACCAAATGATTATCAAACCAGACATATAAAATTTCAATATGAAACACAAATATATAGTACGTACAAATCTAACCTAAACACTTTTATTTGAAAATATAATTTTAGGGTAATCTTAAAATATTCTCTCCAATCCCCTTCCATCATAAAATAGGAGACATGAGAACTCATACTTAAAAATCAGAATTATTCTCCCATTGTGGAGATCTAATGCTGCCGAAGAGAAGACAACACTCAAAAAGAATCCATTAGGCCATCCAATATGATTTTGTGGCCTTCACAATTGGAAAAAAAAAAAAAATCAATAGGCAAAATGTGTATTTTAAAACTTTATATTTTATTTATTATTATTTTTTTCAATTTGTTGTCCATGAATTCTTCAATTTCATCTTTTATAGGTAAATTAATATATATTGTCACGAAAACGTTAAAATTAAATGATAAAATGGTGATATAACGTCGAAAAATATTCTATTAATTAAATTAAATATAGATTTATGTTTTGATTTGATGAAATAGACCGACACGAACTATCTTTAAAAGAATTACTAACTGATTGAAAAAAAAAATTACTAACTCATAAGAGCCTCATACATAGGGTACATTTTAAAAAAATTAATGAAATATATTAAATCTCATACAACGAATATTTCTATTTCAAATTCTATTTATATATCTTAGGGGTTGTTTGAGATGCTGAGTGAGTTATAATAACAGGGGGTTATAATAGTCTGTGTGTTATTATAGTATGTGGAATCATATTATATTATTTAAAATGCAGAGTAATATAGTCTAAGGTTATAATAGTATGTGTTTGGGGTGCAAAGTATTCCATAGGTTATAATAACACAAGTTATTATAACATGTTCCACAAATGGGACGCTGAGTGGGTTATAATAACATGAGTTATAACAGTCTGTGGGTTATTATAGTATGTGGAGTCATATAATATTATTTAAAATGCAGAGTAATATAGTCTAGGTTATAATAGTCTGTGTTTGAGGGTGCAAAATATTCCACGGGTTATAATAACACATGTTATTATAACATGTGCCCCAAACAAACCCTTATATTTTACATGGTTATGATCAAGAGATTATTAAAGAAGAATCAATGTTTAGTGTTGAATAATATCTCTATTTCAAACCTTATTATTATTACTTTTTGCAAAATTACTTTAATCCATTCTATACCTTATATATTTTTACCTTGTTGATCATAGGGACTTGTATCAAAGGTCATTAAATGTTTTAACCTATTTTGAGTCTTTTTTTTTATTAGTACAACAAATGTGAAGTGGAGATTTGAACTTTTTAAAAAAGGAATAAATGCTTCATACAACTAGCAAAGTTTAGAATCTATTAGGGCTATATATCAAATCGAGATGATGATACTTAATAGTAATTCATGTTAGCTAAAAAGACATTATTTTAATTTTGGGAAACGAAGATATCAACCTAAACATAGTTCAATTGGTTAAGACATATGTTTTCAACCAAGAGACTAGAGGTTTAAATCTCCCACCCGAACATGTTAAAATCTCGAAAAAAAGGGGCTTGGGAAACAAAGATATATGTAAATATCAGAAAGAACTTTAGAAGGGGATTATATATTAAAAATTTTCATTTTGGAGGTTGAAGAATATCGTGAGCATCCTGTTCGGCGGGGAGTTTAGAGGCAGTAATTGGGAGCTCCGGCACGGCGGCGTTAGGCTTTTCGAGGTGGACGGCGGCGGTGGAATAATCCTTGCTTTTGCCCCAAACAACTGAATAAAGCCCAATTGCGATGATAATGGCTCCAATAACACTGGTGTTTGCAAAAAAGTCAGAAAAGGGAAATTTAATTAATTAATTAATTAGCCAAAGGAATAGATCTTTACAACGTGAAAAAATTAAACGTAACTATAGATTAGATTCTCCTCGCAAGTTGTTATCTTAGTGAACCATTACTTTTTTTTTTTTTGGATATAAATTTGATAAGATTTTGATTCATGTCGAATCCAAAACCAACATATATGACATGACCTAACGTAAAAAAAGTATTTGATATGGATTGAATTGATATAATATATGTTTATTTGATAATCATTTTGTTTTTGGTTTTTAATTTTTGAAAAGTGTGCAATTTCCTTTTGTTTTAGAAAACATTGGAATCCTTAATTAAGTTTTAAAAACAAAAACAAAATTTTAAAAGTTATTTTTTTTTTTGTTAGTTTTCAAATTTTAAAAATATTTGTATAAGTTAGATGACAAAATAAAAAAAATACATGAATGGACATAGTGTTTAATTATAAGCTTAATTTTCAAATGGAAGACCAAATGATTATATCAAATGTGGACTTAGAGTTTAAGAGACTGAGATATATATTTGGTGTATAAATTTTCAGCTAAATTATAGAAAGTACCCTTAAACTTCGTATTTTATTTAAAAAACACTTCCAAACTTTCAAAAATTTCATTGATACCCTTAAACTTGAAAAAAAAGTTAAAAAAATACCCTTACCGTTAGTTTTGGATGAAAACAGTATTCTGTTTACAAAATACCCCTAAACTTTTAAAAGTTTCATTAATACTCTTAAACTTAAAAAAAAATTAAAAACACCTTATTGTTAGTACGTATATGAGCATAAATCGTTATTACCTTGGTTTAAAATACTCGTGAACTCTTAACTGTTATATTAATACCCTCAATCTTAAAAAAAGGTCAAAAGATGCTCTTACTGTTAGTATATGGACGAAAAATATTTAGCTACAGACCTCATTAACTCTCTCTTTCATTTATTCTCTCTCTTGATTTGCTCAATAATCTATATGGCCTAACACTTTTTTATTTTCCTTTTCTTTTCTTTCTTATTCAATATCATCTTTACTCTCTTCATCCATTTTTAAATCTCTAAAACTACCTCTTCTAGTCAAGCTATATAGACTATTGCAAGAAGAAAGAACGATGGAATTACCGGAGACCTTAGAACTTAAATGCTTTAACAAGGTTGTACGTTAGTAATTTGAGTTAGTACGTTTGAGTTTCATTCTAAAAAACAGAGTCAACATGTTATATTTTTTTAAAAAGAGACATGTTGAACATTTTAGTCATAATTTCGAGGACATTTTGTAGGAGGGAAAAGAAAAATAACATACGCATTATGAAATTTGTAGTAGAGGAAGATTTTATTAATCATTTTTACAATTCAAATTAGTCTATTTGTCGTGGTCACTTAAGAAAGTTCTCCATGATTGAGAATTGGACAAATGAAGGAAAAACAAGAGTATCTATATATAAGAAAAAGAGGGCCGGTATCTATCTGGGTTATTTTCAAACTGCAAATCAATTTTTTTTTCAAACTCAAAATAACTTTAAAGACGACATTAACTATTTGAGTGTTAAAATTTGTTATAGGGACAACAACCCTACATAAAACATACCTTCCAAGATGGATCTTCTCGGCAAGAATGATGGAGGACATTATAGTGACAACAACCATACATAAAGGGTTGAAAGCCGTCACAAATACAGGGCCTCTGGTCTTCATAACCAAAGCTTGGAAGTAATATGCAATTCCTGAGCCAACTATTCCCTGAACACATCATATTATTCAATACCCCCTTATTAATGTCAAAGCCATTCTTCAAGAAGGAAAGGAAAGGGACAATCTCTTAATTCGTCTTACATTTTCAGTTAAATTAAGTTTAGTCTCTCAACTATTTTTCAAGTTTATATCAAACAAGTCCTTGAATTAATTTAAAAAGAATCTAATTCGTCTTTAAAACTTTCAGTTTTTTTTTGTGGGTAATAGATCTCTAAACTTTTCAAAATATCTATTAACTCTCCAAACTTTGATTTGGTGTCTAATAAGATACTAAACTTTTAATTTTGTGTCCAATAAATTCGTGAATTTTAATAGGTATTTGAACTTTCAATTTTGTGTATCTATTAAAGTCTTTAAACTTTTAATTTAGTGACTCAGAAGTCCTTGTACTTTCAATTTCTATCTAATAGGTCAATTTCTGCCTAATTGACCTATTCGATAGTTTTTTAAAATTTCATGAACGCTTATTAGATATAAAATCAAAAGTTTAATATCCTATCAGAGACACCAAATTGATCAAAGTGTAAGAATAATCTAACTGACATTTTTAAAGCTCAACAATCTATAGACACCAAATCGAAAGTTTGGACTTATTAGATACTTTATGAAGTACAAAAACCTATTAGACACAAACATGGAAGTTTAGAGACTAATTAAATTTGTAATTTAACCTAGATTTTTTTAAAAGAAAAAGTTAAATTAAGGTTGCCCCTAAAACTTTTAGAATTGTGTCTATTAGATCTTTGAAATTCTAATTTTGTATTCGGTAGGTTCCTAAATTTTAGAAGTATTTAAGGGGCTGTTTGGGGCGCTGAGTGGGTTATAATAACAGGGGGCCAGGTTATAAGAGTCTGTGAAACATATAATATTATTTAAAATGCAGAGTAGTATAGTCTGGGATTATAATAGTCTTTGTTTCGGGTGCAGAGTATTTCACAGTTATTATAACACGGGTTATAATAATCAGTGGGCCAAACAGGCCTTACTAAATCTCTAAATCTTCAATTTTGTGTCTCATGACCAGTCTTTCACTTATTAGACATTTTTTTAAAAATATTTATAGATCTACTAGACACAAAATTAAAAATTAAAAATAGCAAAATCAGCTAGGGTTCTAACCTTTTGCCTTCATAAATTTTAAAAATTACCGAAACGACTGTTATAGGGACTTATTAGAAATAAAAATGAAAATTTAAAGACTTACACTTTTAAACTTCAAAAGTCTATTAAAATAAAAAATTAAAATTTAATAACCTATGCAGCTTTGAAAGTTTAGGACTAAATACGTAATTTGACTGTAAAAGTTTAAATAAAAATAAAAGTTAAAATTTTAAGGTGGATAACAGAAAAAATCAAATGGTTATCAAATAAGGACTGTAATTTTTAAAAGCTTGTTTCTATTTTTAGAATTTGGCTAAAAATTCAAATGTTTACTTAAAAAAAATGAAACTCTCATTAAAGAGAAATGATAAGAAAATAAGTATAATTTTCAAAAACCAAAAACAAAAAACTTATGGTAATATATCGAACTAAAATATTTTATAATTTATTGCTAAATTCTCAAAGTTTTAATGTAAAATTTTGGCTTACCCACTAAAAAACATTTCGATCTGTCTATAAACTTGAAGGGGTTGGATGAAATTTTTGTTATATGAGAATATAATATAAAGTTGAAAAACAAACCGTATAGAGAGGAGCCAGAAGCCTGGAGTCCCAGCCCACCGCCCATGCGCTAGCTCGATGCTCTACAGCAACTGCTATCACTGAGCTTTGAAGAACACCAGCCAAGCATATCAATGTCGAAAGAGACAGCTCCGCTGGGTATCTCTTTACTGTTACAGACTGCAAAAATTCATTCAATCAAATTCGACGTGGTTGTCACTTTCTAAACCGTTGAATATATGATAAAATCATAATTTTTTTGTTTCTCTCTTCCATGTGATGGTGTAAAATCGCCTAACCGCATAGTACTGATTTCCTTGAATAATTTTTCCAAAGCATGTGAGTTAGATGTGTATAGCTCGAGATTAAAATGTCAAGAGCCTATGTTTCACTACAAGAAATAGAGTCTTTATCGACGCTGAAAAACGTCGGCATAGTAGCAAACGACGTCGGTATAGGCTATGCCGACGCGTCCAACGGCGTCGGCATTGTCGTGTCAGCATAGCCTATGCGTGCGCCTACTTGAGACGTCTGTGTCGACGCCACGTTGACCGCGTCGACAAAGACCTTCTATGCCGACGCGCTCTAGATCCCGCGTCGGCAGGAAACCTGACTTTTGCTTCTCCTGACGTCGTGATGCCCGCGTCGGGAAAGATAACCTGTGCCGACGCGGTCTTAGGCGTCGGAAATAGCGGCGTCGACAAAACACTCTTTTCTTGTAGTGTTTAGAGAAATTATTTGAGGAGGCTGCGACCACAATGAAAAATGACAGTTGCATTTATTATGAAGCAACAAAATTGTAGCAGTTTTATTGAATAGTTTTTCCTATATTTGATACATAGAGAGAGTTTACGGATATCAATCAAATTAATTCAAGGCTTTACAAGGCTCATTTGAGAACGTTTTCGTTTCTCATTTCCCATTTCCTATTTCTTATTTTTCTTAAGAACTAATAACAGACACATGTGTTTAATAATTATTTCTGTTTCTTGCTTTTTTTTTTTTTTTTTTTTTAAGAATCAGATACAACATGAGTTTATAATGATTTTTGTTTCTTATTTTTTGATTAAAATAAAATTTATCACATAAAACTATTATTTAATACAATTTCAACGCCAAAATAAAATTTTGAAAACAGTAATATTAAATTTAGTGTTCAAATATTGTTAAGTTTAATTTGCAAATGTCATCTCTCACTCTAACCAATTCATCTTAAATAATGTTGACTTACCTGAGTTAGTTCAGTTAGACTAATTTGTAAATGTATTGCCTAACATGCTGTTGATAAATATTTTTTTTGTGTTGACTTAGTAATGAAGAATTTATTTAAAGTTAGACAATTGAGTATATCACATTTCTTTAATTCAATAATAAGTTTTACTTTTATTTTTCTTTAAAAATGCATAGGTTTTTCATTAGCCAAATACACACAAATAAAATCTAAAAAGAGAGAAGAAAACCTTTAAAAATTAATGATAAACGTGAAATATGTTATTAATTTCTTGATTAATATAAAGAAATTAAAACCTACTAAAATGGGAGGAACATAATAGATATAAAAATAATAATAATAAAGGCTCACTAATGAAATGAAAAAAAAAGGAAGGAGAGAGAAAATAAGAAGATAAAAACAAAAAAGATAGTGAAAGAACAAAAAAAAGTAGTGGATGAGAGAGAAGTATGAGAGATGAGTGTATAGAAAAAGGGGGAGAGAGAGAAATATCTGAGGTACATGGATGAAAATTGAAAAAAAAAAAGTAGATACAAAAATTTGATAAATTAGTTTTTATAAGTTTTCAAATTTGACCACTTTTTAGAAATATTTTTGAAAATTTAAGAACAAAGAAATAAAATGGATAATCAAATATGTCCGTTTCTTAAAAAATAGAAAACCAAAATCAAAATAAAAAACGATAATGTTATCAAACGAATCTAAAATGATCCATCTTTCTTCATAAATTCAAATTCCACCCCTGGAGTTTTGATAAATCAAGTAAAATGTACTACTTGAGTTTTTATTTTTATTTTTATTTTTCAATGATGTGATCTAAACGCAATAGAGGCATGGCATTTAATATGAAAACAAGAATTATTGTCGAAAGCAAAGTGATCAACTTTTGCTGTATTAATATATTAAGAAGGATTTTAATGGGCGTATCATTTTTTTTTAAAAAAAGTATTTGTCATATGTGATTTTGTAAAACTAATTATTTGTAAATAATATGTAATCTTTTAAAAAATAATTGAAAATATGTATAACCATTTTTTTAAATGGATAAATTTATGATAAAACTTAAATAATAGTAATTAGTGATTAACTTAGGCATATTGATCAACTATATAAAATGATAGTATATCATCGATATTGACCTAGAAACCTATATATTAATTAACTTCGTATGTCGTTGATTGACCTATATATATAGATTAACTATTATGTAGATAAATCGTCGATTAATATATATATTAACCTATGTGAATCGCTCAAAAACACACATATTTTTATTTTACTATAGAGTGCAAATACTTTATATAAATTATCCTAGAATTGCAATATTACTTCATTTGTGAGTTTTTGTGGTTGTCTTCCTATGACTTTCTCATATTTATTTCATTTTTAACGCAACAAGTATCCATATTTCAAACTAATGAAAACATCTCACTCAAGAGATTAAAGGTTCAATTTTTCTATCCCGTGTATTTTTTGAACTAAAGTAAAAATAAAAAAAAAAACACGAGCAGATTCAAAATATCAAGTTGCAAACTCTATCACATTGTTGTCTTTTTAACATTTAGAAGTTGTCTTAAAAAAAAAGGTGAAGGTAGCAGAACCTAGTTTAAGGGTTCTTTTAATTTGGGCAGGTAGATCTCCCCACAATAATACTAGTAAAAAATTGTACAAAGTCATGCATTTAGCTTAAAAATAAAGTTGGTCGAATTGAAAAGGCTCACTTTACGATCATGTAGACTTTTTCCCTTCTTCCATTTTCACATTTTAAAAAGAAAAAGTTAAATAAAGACATATATATAAAAAAGAATTTGGAAAGCAAACTTAAGTAATAATTAAAAAAAAAATCTCAACCGAGTAACTCTAATTTTCATCCTAGAAACGGAAGAAATTATTCAAGGAGGCGGCTCAATATTTAGCTGCTTATTTTGCAAATGTGTGAGAGAAGTGAAAATAATTGGCTTTGAAAGGAATTTATATTTTTGGATCTACATCATTGGACAATATTATCTTAACAATTTATCGAAAAACTGACCAATTGAAATGGAATTAAAAATAGGGTAAAAGTTAAAGGTTCAAGGGACATGGAACTTACTTGTAATATATAGAAACAAGACCAAGCCACACAAGCGAGAAGGATGAACAAAGTTCCGGCCACCCAGTGCTGATTAGCGGCGGCGGCGCCGCTGTTGACGTGGTGGTTGGTTTTTCGAGTCCAAAAGAAATCGAGAATTGGGCCTTTGTAAAGTGTCATAGCCAAAGCTCCGGCGAAGGTCACCAAAGTGCCAATGACCTTGGCTACCCCTCGTGCTTGTTTTAAATTTACACGCTCCATTCTGAACCAATTTAAAAAATGAATACAATTTTTCAAGATCTGTAAAAAGGCTATAAAAATACAATTTCAGACCAAAGAGAGAGAAATAATTACCGAAAAATGACTGCAATGATAAAGGTAATAGAAGGCACAGCGTTCATTATGGCCGAAGTAAATGATGCTGATGTGTACGACATTCCCAAATAACCGAACCCCTGATCGACAACTGGCCTGAAAAATATCGTAATAATATGAATTTGAACTCTCGAATCTCGAATCTTCCTATTCTGATATCATGTTAATATATATTATTCTTAACAAGAATGACATGTTCCATGCCGATATTAGATATAGTTTGAAGTTTGTGTTTATTTTTCTTACTCTAGAAAGCCTAAAGCCATGATTTGCAAAGCGACCCGGAGTGTCATTTTTGGCCTTGTTTTCCTGCAAAAGGAAGTGTTGTTTTTGTTGATGGGTGTGTTTTAAAAAGCGAAGAAAGCTAATAAGTTCGAAAATTATAAAGTTTAGGGTTGAACCTTTCGAAGATTAGAGCGAAAGGAGCGAGAAAGAGAGCAGCAACGATGTTTCGATACACGATCAACACATAGCGACTCATGCCTTGGTTAAGAGTGGCCATGGATATTACATATATGCCCGCCATTCCAAATTGTAGGCTTATCACTAGAATGTAAGGCTTCAACTTACTCATTATATTAGAATTCACACCCATCATCATCATCTTTTCTAAGTGAGAGGTGATGAATAAAATGAAGAGAATATGAGAAACTTCATTGGAGTGGCATCCCTTTATATAGAAAAAAATTTGAATGGAGTTGTTTTTTAAAAAAGAGAAAGAAAATATGACCTAGGGCACTAATTCTAATTATCAATTTTTTTTTTCGTTCAACCACATCAGAAGTGAGAAGATTCAAATCTTTGACTATGTTGATGAGGATCCCACATTAAAAAAAAAATGTAGAGTGACCTTCACAATTTATAAGATACATGAGCTATTTCTCTCATATAATTTAATATAGGCTTGAATGAGCTAAAATATGCCTAATTTAAGTTTAAGATAATCTCGAATTAAAATACATTTAAAAGAATACATATAGTCATCATTTTCTTGCATGTTGTTTTTAAACAATAAATTAATTAATCAATCATAAATATATAATAATTTTTTGTATTTAAATTAATTTAATTATACTTTTTTTATAGTCAAATAATTAGTTTTAAAAATATTTAATATATTTTTATTAATAATGGTTTAAGTAGAAAAGTCAACAAGAGTATATAGAGTGGCAGATCTAGAATTTGTATCGAGGGGGGGGCTTGAATATGGCATTGAAAAAAATATTTAACATTATACAAATCAGAATAGGCTGATGACATATTTACCACTATGCCAGAAGACTTTTTGTTATTTAATCTGACTTTTTCTATACATATTATTAAAGGTAAAAAATTTGAGGGGACTCAGACCCATGACAAATCTACCCCCATAAGTATGTAAGTATGTATCTATATATATATATATATATATGTTACTTTTTCTTTTTCGGTAATCGTTTTCTCTATGTTGTTGTGCTCTATCCATTTCGTTAAAGAGCTAGTGATATGAACCAGTTATCATTAAGGAATCTTTGACCAAACAATTTGTTGAATAACCTTCTGATAAGTGTTTGATTTAACTAAAGTTAAAGCATAATTGAATTTAGTATATTTTCTAAAATTGAATAAATTTCTATTTTATATCCTTGAATTATGTGTTTCGTTTTTTTAGTCCCTACTACGAATATTAGTAACATAAAATTGACATAAAATATATATTAGATACATTTTTAGTTAAATTATAAATATGAACTTTTAAATTTGTGTTTATTTAATCATTAAATTTTAAAAAAAATGTCTAATAAGTCTCAAACTTTGAGATTTGTATCAATTTGTGTCTCAAACTTATTATTAAACACTTTTTAAAGTTCAAATATCAAATAATTACTATTTTTTAAAGCACCTTGCTCTATTTACAATCAAAAACTCATGAGAAACTTTCAATGGGAAGACATCAATGCCTAGGGAAGGGTCCATCTTGTTTGTTGGGACATTGCAACTCTTCTCATAGACAAAGGGGGTCTTGGCATTGGCAATTTAAAGGCCACCAATAATGCACTTCTTAGCAAGTGAATTTGGAGATACTTTGATGAAGAACGTAGTATATGGAAGGATATTATTAACGCTAAGTATGATTCCTCTTTCTCAGGTAATCTTCCCAATTTATACAAACATGACAGCGCTCGAGCCTCCTAGGACCACATTCATCGGATGGGACCCATTATTTGTAATAAAATTTGGTGGGATATATGGCAATAACACTCTATTCTAGTTTCATCAGTGGACTCATCGTAACTTTCTTTTCCAAGCCTTCCCACGTCTCTTTGCTTTATCCTCCAACACGCTTCTCACAATGATGGAGATCTGGAATTGTGATACATGGTTTGGAACTTATTCCCCAGGCGATCCCTTCTTGATAAAGAGAAGGATACTTGAAGTTCTATCTCTCGTGGCTGGAAACCTCCTTCTCCGCTGAACAGTCAGGATTGAGTCTTGTGGACATATGACGCAAAATGAGTTTTTCTATTAAATCGGTTAAATTTCTCATTTGGTTGATCGATCTCTCCCCTCCCTAACTTTAGATGGTAAAATATGGAATCCACTCATACAAAAAAAGTACAAATTTTTTTCTTTGGTCTCTCTTTTATAAGGGCGTGAATACAACAAAAAAATTTGCAATATAGGAATCCTGACAATTGCTTTTGTCCTAACTAGTGCGTTCTGTGTCAACAAACTTCAGAAACTCTAGACCATCTTTTCATGCATTGCCCATTTACTAAAAGCATCTGGTCTATGCTCGAGCTTGGTTCTAATTTCTCTCTGCCACCACTTAGCATCATTGAAATTTTCATAAAGGAAGGTATAACAACATCTTACATCAGCTAGGACGGTTCTTTGGTCTAACTTATGTTGGGCTATCATATGGAATATTTGGTTTAGAACATAATGAAAGAACAAAAAAAAAAAAAAACAAATAAATTTATAATTTAGTTTAATTTTTTATTGAGTTAGCATACGAATAAAGTTTAACGGGCTAATTATAGTTGAATTCTTTTGGCTTGCCAATTGAATTCTAATTTTGTACTCAAACTTATCTACCTATATCACCATGCATATTGTGGTTGTAATATAATTAGAATGTTAACATCATGCAATCTAGCTTTAAAACTATACATAAAGTTTTGAAGTGGGTATGACATTATATAAATATTGGATCAAGATAAGCTCTCTCTCCAAAAAAATATTCAACCTATCAAAGTCACTAAAAAGCTCAAAATGACAATTCTTGAAAATTGAGATCAACCCCTTAATTTCTATGCGTATTTCTTTATGGTCTAACACAAAAAGTTTGAAAAAACACACACACTAAAGTTTGTTTTTAAAAAAGTTTGAAATACATGGTGGTAATAGAGAGATGGGTTTATTGCACCATTATCATTTTTAACTTTTCTATCCATTTTCATCATTATAATTTTTTCCTCTCTTTTTTTTAGTGTCTTTTTCTCATGTAAGATTTGTTCCCTTCTTATGACTATTTCTTTCATGATTTGTTGAATGTATCTCACCTTTTTCAGTAACATGTATACTCACATGGTTAAATAGTAATGATTAAAAAAAAAATTAAAATACTATTTTCATATTTGTCTCATCTATATACTTTCAATAAATCTTAAAATTAATATTTACTGTTATTTTTATCTCTATTAACTTTCCTCTATAAATTTTGGAAAGATAATTACGTTGTGCCTTTTCTTTAATAAAGATTGTTATTATTATTGTTAAATGACACATTTGGTTCATGTTATCTAGAGAAAATTGGAATTTAATCCCTAAAGTTTTAAAAGTTTAATTTCATCCTTAACTTTATAAATAATCCCTATAATTGGATGAAAACATCACTAAATTCTAACTTTCTCCAAATTATAGGTACCAAATTTGGTATTTAACCTATTTTACCAAATTCATTTTAAAAAAAACTTAAAAATTAATAATTAAAAATAAATATTTTAAAACTTTATAAAAAAGAATGGAGACTAAAATTAGGTCATGAGATACTAAAATAGAACGAACTCTAAAGTATTGAGATCAAAATGATATTTTAACCTTAAAGAAAATTATCGTCAAACGTGTGTTGACATGGGGGCGAGAGTTCCAAGTTAATCACAAAGGACGAAGTAATCTAGGGTTAAAAAAAAATGAAAACTTTGAGCTTATCTTAGCTCTATAAGATAACAACACAAACAAGTATGCTTGACTCAAACTTTTAGCTTTAAAATAGTATTAAATTCAGGTGATAAAAAAGGAAAAGAAAAAAAGAAAACAGAATTTATTTGAGTGCAACAATTGCTATAGGGTTTGCCACTTTGAAGGCAATAATGGTTTGTATGTATGGCCATCACTTTTTGATGTAATATGAAACTGTCAAGAAAGAATATATATATATGTGGTAGATTTGATTTTTTGAATCACGAGCAGCCAAATAATTATTAATAAAGGTAATTGGCCAAATCAGAAAAGGAAAAAGAAAAAAAAAGATTATTGACCAAAAGCAAAAGAGCTGAGAATGATAAGGCAAAAATGTGTAAGTGCTCTTCCTTTGTTTGTATTAGCAAGTGGAATTTAATTGTGCTTTGATCTCATCTTCTGACAATATTTTTGGCAATTATTTGATTTTAAAAAGCTGAACCAACCAACACAGTGATGGGCAAAATAATGTATTATTAAAATATTTCTATAACACTGAGTGATTATTATTTATTAGATATATCTTGAAGATGAGAAAATGGGTTGATCTTGGTACCGTACGTGGAATGTTAATGAAAATTTTGTGGATAAAATATTATTATTTTTTTTAAAGTAATGGAAATCAGGATTACACATGATTATTTTAAATATATATATGTCTCAACAATTCTTTATGAGGGTGGGAGTGATGGTGCAAAAAAGAGAAGCATAGACAAAGACCTTATTTACGCCTATTTGAATATAAATACTACTTTTACATCTAATTTTTCTTATTTTTTTATCGAGTTTTTATCTATTTTTTAAAAAACTAAACTAAAATTTGAAACTAAAAAAATAGTGTTGAAAACTTTTTCTTTTAATTTTTAGAATTTGGTTAAAAATTAATTCTTTTTAAGAAATATAAAAACTATTGTAGGAAAGATGAAAATTATTGTAGAAAAATTGTGAGAAAACAAACACAATTTTCAAAAGCTAAAAATTAAAAAACTAAGTCCACATTTGATAACCATTAGATTTTTAGTTTTTGGTTTTTTTAAAATTAAGTCTAAAAATACTATTTTAAATAATGAGTTTCTATGTTTTTTTTATCTATTTTGTACTTATGTTTTGAAAAACCAAACTAGGCTTTGAAAACTAAAAAAAAAAAGAGTAGGTTTTCAAAAATTTGTTTTTATTTTTGAAATTTTGCTAGAAATTTAAATAGTATCTCAAAAAAGATGAAAATCATCGTACGAAGGATGAAGACAAATTGTGAATAAACTAGCCTAATTTTTAAAAATAAAAAATCAAATGATTATCAAAGTAAGGTAAATGATTATCAGGGTTGAAGAGATTTATGGGTTGTTTGGTAAACAATCTGAAAACAGAAATTTGAAAACAAGGGATTCAATGAAAACAGAGTTGTATTTTATGTTTTCAGATATGTGTTTGGTAGCAGATTTAGAAACTTGATTCCATCCTAAACAGTTGTTTAAAGTGTATACTATAACATATTCATAGATCATAAAATTAGTTGTAGTTGTAAAACTAATTATTAGATTGAATATAAGTCATTATTAATTTATTTATGAACATGATTTTTATAATTTTTATAGAATATTTATCATTTTATAATATAGTATTATATATTTTATAATATATTATATTATAAATATTTTAATTTAACAAAAGTAAATTAAAATTATAATATGAGATATTGTTTTTATAAGATTTTTATCCTTGTTTAATATAATTCTACATTTTAAAATTTTAAATTCAAAATCTGGATACAATGAAACATAAAAATGTTGTTTTCAGAATTTCTACTATTTGGATCACAGAATCCAAAAACAGTTTTCGAAAACACATCCGCCAAATTCATATTCACTGAATTCAGTGAATCCGAAAACATAAAATAGAATCTGGATTGCATACCAAACAAACCCTTAAATTCTTACCCCATAGAACGATTTTTTAGCTAGCTACATTTACTCGTGTGAAATGACCACTACTCATTATGTGCAAGAGAAGAGGCTCGCAGACCGTTCTCAAATCTTAAAATGATGCTATTAAGTTGGTATCTCATTTTAACTAATAGAGGCAAATCACACGATTTTCACGGAGGCAAAATTTGATATATAGGGGGCGTTTGAATCGCAGAGTTGGGTTGAGTTGTGCAGAGTTGTTTTGTCAGTAAGTTCTGGAAATCAGTGTTTGGTTTATATAGTTGAGTTGAGTCGAGTCAGGAAGTCAGTGTTTGGTTTGCAGAGTTGAGTTATTATGTCAGGGGTATCTGGTGCAGTTTTTTATAAAGTGTATAAGTATGATTTTTTGTGACTTTTTTTCTTTACTTTTTTTGTTTCCACCAAATCAATAAATTCCAAAACTTCATTATGAGATCAATTATAAATTTACCATATATATTACCATTTGCAAGATGTATGAGATATTTGGAACAGTACTGGATATTGAGATTAATATAAATTTTTCTTCTCCCTTAAAAATCATTTTTATCTTATGTAAAGTGAAAGGTCTAATTTTTTTGTGACTTTTTTTTCTTACTTTGTTTTCACAACAAATCAAATACAAACGCATTTGTCTACAATTTCAAAACTCAATTATGTGATCAATTATAAAATTACAATATATATTACCATTTGCCAAATGTGTGTTAGGGATATTTGCAAAAGTAATGGATATTGAGTTTGATATCAATATTTCTTTTCCAATAAAATTCATTATTTAGAACTTTATTCATTTTTTTATGCACGTGTTCACCACTACTTTTTTATTTTAATTTAGGTAGGTATTAATTTAGTATTAATACTTTGCATATGAATAATGTTTATTTAAATTTGTCTAAACACATGCATTGTCTATGGACATCTTTAGAATTGAATAAATAGTTTACCTTATGAAGATGTTAAAAATATGTCAATATACTGAAATATTTTATGTCATATTGAAGTTGCATATCTACAAAATATTAGATATGTCATCAAGGTCTTAGCAACTCAAGGTTTGCTTTTATTTTGTAAAGTAGTTAAAGTTATTTGAGTTCCTTGGTGTGTTGACACTTGTATGCTATGTTTTTGACTTCTTTGTTCTTGTGCTAAAGTAGTTTAGAGTTTAACTTTAGATTATGGCTCGAGGACGTGACCGTTGTAAAGTTCTAGCAACTTTTGAGGAAGAAGGTTTTTCTTAGATGGGTATATCGTGGCATCCCGTAAAATTAGGTTCTTTAATTGTATTTGTTTTAAATTTGAATCTTTAGATAATCAGATCGGGATTAGGAAAAAGTGTTTTAAAGTTTAAAAAATGATTAAGATTTCTGTTTTAAAAAGGTTTAAGATTTCTTTTTCTAAAAGGATTAGAATTCCTTGTTCTAAAAGGATTAAGACTTTTTGGTGCCTATTTAAACTACGGTATTAGCAACTTAAAGACACACTTCAAAACTCTCCTCATCTTCTTCTTTTCTCCACTTTCTTCATCTCACCGGACCGTCATCGAAAAGTCGTCGGACCGCCGCCGGAAAGTATCATACGGTTGAGTTAACAACTCAACTCTATGGGGTTGAGTTATTAAGTCACCGGTTATAATTGTTGGTGAACCAAACAATGAGTTGAGTTATTAACCCAACTTTCAATTTAATCAATTTAAACTTGACAGATTGTATCAATTTTAACCCTAAAACTTTCAATTTTATCATTTTAAACCTCAAACTCAAATAAGTGTATAAATTTACATTTTCAATTAACTTTTCATTTCCACCTTCGTTAGAAAGGTTCCCCACACATGCATAAAGTCACGTGTTGCTTTATGATATGTACTTGTTTGTTCTTTTTTTTTAAAAAAAAAATTACCTAATTATTAAATCATTCCGAATAGGCCCGCCACTATTAGGAAACCCACGAACTCGACTCTTGAAAATAGGACCCACACGAAAACAAATAGACTCTTATATTTCTCTCGCATTTGTTATTGATACCAGCGACAAAGATCCAAGTGGTGACATCACTGAAGGCGATAATGACCATGGTAGTTTCGTTGACTTCGGTGGTGAGTGGTTTGAGCTCGACTAAAATGCGGGAGAGAACATGAAAGACATAAGTGGACAAAGTGACGCCCATGAACACAAAGAACTGGTCATAGCCAACCTTGTCGATCTCATCGATAATCTTATGAAAGATTAAAGTGACATTAATGCTGGGGAGGGAAGGGAACAAAGATTCTGACAAGGGTGATTTTGAAATCCCTACTTCTATTGCGGTAGATGGGGGACAAATCAAGCTCGAGGCCGATGAGAAATTAAAAAAAAAAATCAATATTGACGACTGATTCAAGAATGAGAGTATTCCATTGAGAAGAAATGTGGTGCAAATAAGTTTTAACCGAGGGTGTAAATTGATAAGTTTGAGGTTTAAATTGATGAAATTGAAAGTTTAGGGTTAAAATTGACACAACTTACCATGTTTGAGGGTTAAATTGATCAAATTCAGGGTTAAAATTGATACAATCTACTAAGTTTAAGATTTTAATTGATGACATTGAAAATTTAAGATTAAAAATGATATAACCTGCCAAGAGTTTAGGAGTCAAAAATGTTTTTTTTTTCCTTAAAACAATTTTGAAAGTTAAGGATTGAACTTGACGGACATCCAAAATCCCGCCTGGGATATAATGACGGACAAAAAAAAACGCGCAGAATTTTTTTAAAAAAATTAAATTCATCTATAATGACGGGCATTTCCCGTCATTATAGAACACCTTCAATGACGGGCAATGCCCGTCATTAAAGGTATTTTAAAAATAATTTCTCTCACCTCCCTGGCCGATAACTCATTTCATCTCTCTCTCTCTCGATTTTCACCTGTCGACGACCCTTAGCCATTTCCCCTCGATTTCACTCGCTCTCTTTCTCCCTCATCTAACCCTCAACACATTTTCCCCCTCGATCTGATTTTCAACGGTCGGCCGCCGTCCACAAAGCTTCACCGCTGCCCACAAAGCTTCGTCGCCGTCCACAAAGGTTCGCCACCGTCCGTTGATCTCTCTTTCTCCCTCGACTGACTTCGTCGCCGTCCGTTCGCCGCCGTCCACAGCTTTGCCACCGAGACTCTTCTCGCGCATCCATCGCCGCCAAACACCGTGGTTCGCCGGAGTCTGAACCGATCTGGTCATTGAGGTCCTTCATTTGCAGATCTGGTTCATTGGTGTTCAGATCTACACCGATCAGTCACCAAAGGAGTTCGTCGTTGTCGGGTTCACCAGAGGTTGTTTTCTGACCAAATATTTTATAAAAATCTGATCTATAGCATGAATGTTGTGTTGTTGTTAGTTTTAGGGAAAAATGTGCATTAATCTTGTTGTGTGGTTGTTAGTTTAGGAATGTTTTTTTTATTAAAATCATGTGCTTTGATCTGTTTATTTTAGCATGATTGTTGTTGTTAGTTTAATTTGATTGAGAGAGTTGAGTTTAGTTTAGAAAAAAACTAACATAGAAAATGTTGTCGTTTAGTTTATTTTGATTGAGAGGGTAAGTTTAGTTTAGGAAAAAAACTAACATAGAAAATGTTTGTGTTTAATTTAGTTTGATTGAGGGGGTGAGTTTAGTTTAGAAAAAAACTAACATAGAAAATGTTGATGTTTCATTTACTTTGATTGAGGGGTGAGTTTAGTTTAGGAAAAAAATTAATATAGAAAATGTTGGTGTTTAGTTTAGTTTGACTGAAGAGTTGAGTTTAGTTTAGGAAAAAAAGTAACATAGGAGAAATGTTTGTGTTTAGTATAGTTTGATCAAAACAATTTTGTGTTAGTTTAATGAGTTTAGTATAATGAGGGTGGGAAGTTTTAGTTTCATGTAGTTTATGGAAGGAAATATTCTTGTTGTTACTAAAACAAAATGGTGTACAATTTAAATAAATGCATGTGGGTTGTTTGTGTTAAGTTTTATGAGTTTAGATTTCATAAGTTTATTTTTTGTGTTAGTTCAATTTGATGAGTGATTGATGAATGGTTGAGAACTTTTGTTTAGCATGTTTGGTTAGAATCATATGTTTAATTTTCTTAATATTAGTAGTGGGTTTGTGGATGAGAGGAAATGGTATTAGTCCAAAATATCATGATGTTGGCTTTTGAATCAACATCATGAAATTGAGTAAGTAGTGAACTCCTTGATAGTTTTATTTTTTCTTCGGCGACTTCCTAAGGATATAGTAAGTACATAAGTTTAAGTAACTATTATTCTTCTTGTAGATTGAACTTTCAAGACACCACATTTATAGTTATGGATAAGTCGTGGATGTCAAAGAATAGGATGTCATCAGAATATCGTTTAGGAGTTGAGACTTTTATCCAAAATGGTATACGACATTCAAATAGGTCAGATGTCATTTGTTGTCCATGCTTGAAATGTGTGAATGCAAAGTCTCAAAATGCGAATGTCGTAAGAGACCATTTATATATTAATGGCATTGATGAAAGCTATAGAACATGGATTTGGCATGGTGAGTCACTACCGAATGAGAGAAAAGAGGAAGTTGAAGTTGAGGACGAAGATGTTGACGACACAATAGGAATGTTTGAGGCTGCACATAACTATTTTAATGACAAGTCTCCAATATTTGAAGAAGTGTTAGATGATGCCAAGAAACCATTGTACTTAAATTGTAACAATTTTACCAAAATATCTGCATTGATAAAGTTATATAATTTGAAAGCAAAGTTTGGATGGAGCGATAAGAGTTTCACTGAGTTGTTAGCATTGGTTCGTGACATCTTACCAAGTCCAAATGAACTTCCTAGCTCTACATATCAAGCCAAAAAAATCTTGTGTACTCTTGAAATGAAGTATGAAAAGATTCATGCATGTAGTAATGATTGTTGTTTGTTTAGAAAAGAGCTTGCAGATGTAGAAGTATGCCTTACATGTGGAACATCAAGATGGAAGCTTTGTAAAAATTCGAAGGATGTGATGAAGAACATTCCGACGAAAGTCATGTGGTATTTTTCTCCTATCCCAAGATTTGAAAGAATGTTTCGCAGTAAAGAAATATCGAGTTTGTTGACTTGGCATGCTAATGACCGAGTAATTGATGGGTACATACGACATCCTGCGGATACACTATCGTGGAAGCAAGCAGACAATTTGTGGCCAGAGTTTGGTTTAGAACCTAGAAATCTCCGTCTTGCTCTTTCAACTGATGGAGTCAATCCACACGGTGATCTTAGTAGTAGATATAGTTGTTGACCAGTTATGTTGGTGACATACAATTTACCTCCATGGTTATACATGAAGCGAAGATTTTTTATGTTAAATGCATTAATATCTGGGCCTAAACAACCAGGGAATGACATAGATGTTTATTTAGCTCCATTAGTTGATGATCTGAAAAAACTTTGGAATGACGGAGTTCAGTGTTACGATGTACATCATGAACAATCTTTCATACTTAAAGCTATTTTATTATGGACTATTAATGATTTTCCTACATATGGCAATTTGTGTGGTTGTACAATAAAAGGATATCATGCGTGCTCAATATGTGGGGAAAAAACGTCATCCACTTATTTTCCAAAAGAGAAAAAGATGGCATATCTTGGACATCAAAAACATTTACCCCGTAATCATCCATATAGAAGACAGAAGAAAACTTTTAATGGTAAACAAGAATTGGAATTTGCTCATGAACCGTTAAGTGGAGAGGAAATTCTTGCGAAAGTTAGTAGACTTCAATACTCGTTTGGAAAGAAGCCAAGAAAGGAAAAAAAATAAAGGAGATCCTTCAAGCACTTATTGGAAGAAGAAGTTTTTTTTCTTTGAGTTAGAATACTGGAAACATTTTGACGTGCGACATTGTTTAGATGTGATGCATATTGAGAAGAATGTGTGTGCAAATATTATTGGCACGTTACTTGATATTCCCAGCAAGGCAAAAGATGGATTAAAAACTCGTCTAGATTTGGTTGAATTGAACATTAGGTCAGAGTTGACCCCTCAATTAGGAGAGAAAAGAATCTTCTTACCTCCAACATGTTATACACTATCGCGGATCGAGAAATTGAATTTGTGTAAGACACTATCAGAAATTAAAGTACCTGAAGGTTATTCATCCAATATACAAAGTTTAGTGTCGCTCACAGATTTGAAACTTTATGGGCTTAAATCGCATGACCACCATGTTCTTATGCAACAATTATTACCTGTGGCTATATGTGGTATTTTACCAAAGCATGTTAGATATGAAATTATTCGCGTGTGTTTCTTTTTCAATGCCACATGTAGTAAGGCGATCGATTCATCAAAGTTAAAAGGCTTGCAAGAGGATGTAGTGGTTACTTTGTGCTTGTTAGAGAAATATTTTCCACCGACATTCTTCACGATAATGGTACATCTTGTGGTCCATCTTGTAAGAGAGATAGAATTTTGTGGACCAGTGTATTTGAGGTGGATGTATCCTTTTGAACGATATATGAAAGTTCTAAAAGGTTATGTGCGAAATAGAAACCGACCAAAAGAATGCATTGGAGAAAATTATATTGTGGAGGAGGCTGTAGAATTTTGTTATGAATTTCTCTCTGGGGTTGAGTCTATTGGGGTACGTTCAACTACAAGGAAAGAGAAATCAGATTTTGATAGACCATTATCTGTTGCTCACTATATCAAACCCAGTAAGGACCAATTGGATCAAGCTCATCTTTATGTCCTTCAAAATGTGAAAGACGTGCTTCCATACATAGGGTACGTAAATCTCAATTCTTTCGCATAACTTTCCAACTATGAAATGATGTAATAATTTTCATGTGTTCTATGAATTTAGGCAACACATGGAAACTCTATCTAGACTCAATCCCAGTAGATCAAAAAACAAAAAGTGGTTTCAAGATGAACATAATCGCACATTTAGCAGATGGTTGCGTGATCGGGTAATCTTGAGATGAAATTTTTGTAATGAGTGGGTTTAATGTTTATTCCTACTTAATTTACAACGTATATTTTTCAGGTTCAACGTGCTCTCGAGGTACCAAACAACTCCATATCACCTTCTTTAAGATGGATAGCTCATGGGCCTTGTCCAGATGTAGCCACATTTAGTGGTTATGTGGTCAATGGTACTCATTATCATACGAAGAAACGTGATGATATTACGAATACTCAAAATAGTGGAATTATTATAATAGCAAACACAATGCAAGTCTCCAGTGCTAAGGATAAAAATCCTATTATGTCTGACATGACCTTTTATGGTGTAATATAGGAGATTTGGGAGATTGATTACCGAAAATTAACATTTATTTTGTTAAAATGTGACTGGGTTGAGAACAATAATGGAGTTAAAGTAGATGACCTTGGATTTACAACTGTCAACCTTAATCGCATTAGGCATAGATCAGACTCATTTATTTTAGCATCTCAAGCCAAACAAGTATTTTATGTAAAAGACCCTCTTGATCCTCGATGGTCGGTGGTTTTAACCCCTCCTCAAAGAATAGTTGAAGAAGAATATTCTGAGGTTGATGTTGATACCGTTCAAGATTGTGGATATGGGGTCCTAAAAAGAATGCCTAATATTGACGTGACCCATGAAATCGACGAAATGTCATCCACATATCTTCGAAATGATTGTGAGGGTATATGGATCGATAAATAATGTATTAAATATGGTATGCATTTGTTTAGTTATTGCAATTTTTATGAGTTCATATATCTTATGCGTTATTATAACTTATTTTTTTCATGGTATTTTTTTTGGCAGATTGTTACAATGAGTGGATCAAGTGACGATGAAGTGAATGTATCGATTCAAATGGAGGCTAGGCATACTAATCAACGTGGTCTCACTACTATGCGTGGTCTGGCATGCGTAAGGACTACATGGGAACGCTTGGTCATCCAATACAACAATCAAGGCCAAAGTGTTGGTGATAATGCAAACCAAATGCAAATTTATATAGGAGTTTGCGTTATGCAATAAATTCCATTAAGTTACAAGACTTGGAAAGAAGTTCTCCAAGAATTGAAAGATAAAATTTTTGATTCTGTAGAGGTAAGAATAATAGTATTTTCTCCTAAAGGTTTCTTAATATATAGAGTTATTTAACCATTTATTATGTGTTTCCTATGTAGATGTCATTTGTGGTAGACGTTGTAGAGGTAACCCTTTATTATTTAACCCTTTATTATGTGATTCTGTAGAGGTAAGAATAATAGTATTTTCTCCTAAAGGCTTCTTAATATATAGAGTTATTTAACCCTCGGTCCAAGAATTGTATTCTTCAATCAGCGGCAAATAAATTTCGAACATTTCGATACACGTTGTATCAAAAGCACATACTTCCATTTAAGGATGAGCCGCCCTTGTTGAAACATTCTCCACAAAAGTATTCCCATATTGATAAAAAAGAATGAGAAGCATTTGTGAATGCTAGATTATCGGAAGAATGAGAGGTAAATAGATTATACTTATTGCTTTTAAAAGTTAGTAACAAAGTATTAAAATGATTTAAATTGATTCTATTATGTTATACAGGCACAAAGTCGTGTGCAAAAGGAAAGGAGAGAGAAATGTAAATATAATCATCACATCTCTCGCAAAGGATATGCAAACTTAGCTGAAGAATTAATGAGTAACATTATTTCTTATATTTTTCCATACATAAGATTTAATAACTTGTATGTTTATATAGGAATTGGCGGATGATCCTTCCACTCGTGCCACCTTATGAATACAAGCACGAAAAGAAAAAAATAATGAATACTTCGATGAAGCCACCAAACAATGTGCTGGTCGAATCGTAAGTTAATATGTTTTATTTTAACATGATGTAAAAATGATTCTTAGTTTAAATATCTTATGGTTAGTTTCAATGTCAATCTAAATGGTTGTGACATGATGAACTAGCTATGAAGAATAAAGGTAAAGACATATTGACCGAAGCATTAGGCACGCCAAAACACAGAGGGCGTGTTAGAGAAACATGTATGTCTGTCAATCCATCAACATACTTTAACATTCCTCGAGGGAAATCAAAATCAAGCAAAGAGTCTGACAACAAAATGTCGATCGATTGCTCACCTTACAAAAAAATCTGCAAGCATAGGCGGTAATCATCCAAAAACAAGGAGGTCATTGATTTAGTGGAAGAAATTTTAGAGGTAATTAGAATTTTAATTTTTAATATTAAAAGTGTGATCTATGATACTTTATTTTGACATTCTTTTTTAATTTTTGAAGGGAACTCCATGCCATCTAGCAATAGGATCAAAGGATAATGTGGTTGCTGTAGGCACAATGTACACGTCTGACGCTCAATTTCCCACAGTCCATGGAGTTCCCTTAGGAGTTGAAAATGTTAGAGTGGTAGTGGACATGATCGTAGGTGAAGATGCTCCATTACCAATTCCTATACGGGGATAAGTAGAGTCTCTGAGTCAATCAATGGGAAATTTTGTGGCATGATCTCGGGACCTTGTCATTTTTAATAAGGGAAAAATGTATGAAATTCTTCAACTCAATGTTTAAAATTACTATATTATTTGTTTACAAATTTAAATGTTGTATTGTTGTGATAGGTGGCTTCTCCAGCAAAACATAAGTCGGATGTTTCTGTACATGTGCCTACTTCACATTCTACAAAGTACACAGATGCTCATGTGACTATTAAGCTTCTGAATCGTTATGCAATGTTACCGATGCAAGAAGATGATACGATTCAAGTCAAGTTGAGCGAGCACATGTTCGGGGAGGAGAAGTTAATTTATTTACATCGCGATGATATCCTCGTGACATCGTGGGATGGTGGAGATAGGTACTCTTGCACGATCGCATACATTACGTAAGTATACATCATCTTTCGTTTATATTGACTACGCTTTTGAATGTAGTATACAACATCTTTCGTTTTATAACTTTACTTTTGTTTAGGTATCTTTGGACTGTATGTGACTGTGAAATAATCGCCAAATTCTTGCTAGTTGATCAAATAACCATTTCCAATTTTGTTAAAAGTCAAGAAACACGTTGTATAAATCAAGCAATGTGTTAGAAATGGTTAATTTGGACTTGGATCAACAAGTTTTCATCCATATAATACTGGGTAAGTTTAACTTACTTCAACCTATTTATATGTTTTTTGTTCATTAAAACAATGATATTAGAATATTCATTGTTTAATAGATATCATTGGATGTTGATCGTTATCCATCCGCGGGCGAACACCGTTTATGTCTTAAACTCGTGTAGGAGTAAGATCGAAGAAAGTTTTCAATGAATAATAAATACGTAAGTGTTTCAAACCTTAAGAATTAATTGCTTTCTATTAATTTTTCTAATGCTTCAAACTCTTTAGATCCTTGAGAATGTGGCAAGTCAAGCACTCACTTCCACAATATCGTTCCGCCATCACTTGGAAACTTGTAAAGGTAAACATAATTGATATATTCGATTGTTTTGGCCAACAGAACGAAATTTAACTCAAACATGCTATTTTTAAAATTATTTTGCATGTAGTGCCCCTGTCAACCGGGTTTTGTAGAGTGCAGGTACTATGTACAGAAGTATATACAAGAAATCGTATATAATTCTAGTATCTCTATAATGAGCCTTGTAAGTACTCTTATTTTATCTTCTTAGTGATTCAAAATATAATTTAGTCTAATGTTATTTTATATATTATTTCTCTTTGTAGTTTAACACAAAAACTGCATATAAACAAGAAGAAATCGACGAGATTCAAGTACAATGGGCGGATTTTGTTGGCAGATTTGTGTAAGCCATTTGTGGATTTCTGAATTATGTGAAATAGATTTGTATGAAGGTTAGGTAAGTTAATATGTTGGTTAGGTGTACAATATACTTGTTTTATAGTAGAAGTGTATATAATATTTAGTAGTTTGTGGAGAGGCGGGTGACCTCATTCTTCTGAATCTGGGATTGGAGTTTGTTGGGTGTTGTCTATGAATGAATGTGTTTTTTGATGTATATACTTGTTTCTTGGATGTTGTCTATGGAGAGGCGCCTCATTTCCTACACCGTTTTTTTTTGGATATATAGAAGTGTTCTGCAATGTTTCAGGTTATGGTTAGCTGATGTTCTGTAGAGGTCATGCCGAAATTTTTACTTATTGACTTGATTTCGTGTTAGTTTTAGAGTTTATTGTTTTTGTGATATAGGTGTTGATATACGACTTTATGGTTTTAGAGTTATGTTTAAGGTGTAATTTGGAGTTTTGGATATAAGAGTTTTCTATATGCATTGTTTTAGTTAAAAAAGAATTTTGTTGGATGTTGTTATATATGGATTAGTGATTTCATGTATGTTTTGGATATAAAATTGTTTTTGTTGCATGTTTGTAAATTTGTATAGTGATTTCATGTGTGGTTTCAATAAGTTAATATATTTGCAATATTTAAGGTAATTAGTTATTAAATATTGTTGGTTAGCCATCGGGCTATCAACTTTTTTTTTATTAAATTATCCTAAAAACGATGATGGGCATTGCTTGTCATTAAATAAAAAATTATAAACTAAAATAATGACGGACAACAATATAATGACGGACAATTGGTTTTTAAATTTTTTTTTCCCAAATATAAATGACGCGTAATGCCCGTCATGAAAAGTGACCCGGGTTTTAATGACGGGCATTGCCCGTCATTAAAAAGAACTTTCCATGACGGGCAATGCCCGTCATTAAAAACCGCCCGTCATCAAAACATACAATGACACTCGCATAAATGACGGACGACCGCCTGTCATCAAAACCCTTTAATGACGCCCGTCATTAAAACCCTTTTTCTTTCTAGTGGATCATTTTTAAAAGTATCTAAGAGAATTAATAATTCATATTTATACCAATAAGGTATACCTTATTTTAAAAGCCCTTTGAATAGAACTTCGAAAGCTAAGTGTGTATGCAATAAGGCATATTTTGGTCATAAGAAAATATCAAAGTTGTTGGCCTTGGACCTTGGTCATTTACAAATGGGCATTTCCATTCTATTTTAAAAATATCAATCCGTCACATATATTGATAAACTATTTGATTTATGTAGAGACGTTAGATGAGAAATAACAAATCATAAAACCATGATATATATATATTGAGTAATTAAAATCTTGTAGTTAAGATCTCGTGTTAGATTCAATTTTTTTTTTGTTTAGGAGGCTTTATTTAGAAATTCAAAAAATTCAAGAATGAAATTGAAATGTTAATTTTTTAGTTCAACAATAATTATGAAGGTGAGAATTAGAGAGGGCAACGAGGCGTGGTGGAGTTAGACATTGCACTCTCCATCCCCTTCTCCATCCTATATCCCATTTGGGAAAATTGGGTTTAGAATCGGAAATCTACGATTGGAAATCCAATCCCACAGAAAAATCCATGTCTTTTCTTTTCTTTTATTTTTATTTTTTATTAAAAATCAATAATTATAATAAAATCATACAAAAATTATGTATTATTATTGTTATATTTATTTATATTATTAATTTTAAAAAATATTTAATATATAAACTTATTACATTTGAAATTAAATAGAGTATAGTGTATTAAAGGAATACCTATCATATAATATAATATAATATAATGTTATTAATAATATAGTATTATATATCAATATTATTATTACTACAAATAATTATAACAGATATCATATAATTTATTATAAAAATTAATACATCAATATTTTCTGGGTAGGTTTGGGGATAGAAACGTGACAAAAATATCGTTCTCGTCCCCGACTAGAGAGACTCGAAAGGGATCCTCCCATATATACTTGAGTCAAACTAGGGATCCCTGCCCCGTTTGATGAGGAATATGTGGGAACTCGATTCTACATCTATTTTTGTCATCTTTAATGGAGACTGGCCCATTAACATTTTGAAGGATAATTGATGTTTTTGTCTATTGAGCTATGTTCGAATTGACAACTGAACTATTAATTTAACTCATCATAATTGTAGTTGTCCTCTACGAGTCTTCGTATTATAAAATCACTGCAAACTAACTTTATTACATATCTTATGAAATACAATTTGTGTGTATATATTATACACACAATTGTTTTTCTTTTGGGAATGATTGGGAAAGGAAAAAAAATAGTAGTTACAATTTTAAATAAGTATATTTAAAAATTTTTAAAATTAGGTGCAAGCCCTCTTGGACCCATGGTACTGGCTTTCACGAATTGTGGCCAACAAAAAAAATAAGCCCCATTTGATAACCATTTGATTTTTTATTTTTAAAAATTGTACTTATTTTCTCACAATTTTTCTACAATATCGTCTTTATCTTCACTACGACAACTTTAATCTTTCTTAAAAAAATACTTAAATTCTTAATCAAATTTTAAAAACAAAAATAAGTTTTTAAAAATTACTTTTTCTAGTTTTTAAAATTTGACTTGGTTTTTAAAAACACAACTAAAAAATAGATAAGAAAACATGAAAAACGGAAATAATATTTCTAGGTTTAATTTTTTTTAAAAAAAAAAAACTAAAAGGAGGAGGAACCTATATATAAAGAATAGTTTCAATGCATTGATCTCTATTATACCAATTTATATTTTTTGACATTTAGCTTGTTTAAAACCCAAGGCCAGTCTTTTAGCTTCCTTACGAGTTTTCTTATATTACTATATTATTTCTTATTTAAAGTCAACATAGTTTACCCGTAATTGACATATATCATTGATTAAGATCGTCAAACGTTTAAATTTCTTTACATCTAAGTGTTGTTGAACTAAAAAGAAATTTATTTCTTAGATTTTTGGACTTATACCAAATCCATTTATGGCCTCGACGTTTGATAACCATTTATTTTTTATTTTTTATTTTTAAAAATTAAGCTTATAAACACGACTTTCACTTAGCGTTTCTTTGTTTTGTTACCCACTTTTTAGGTATGTTTTCAAAATTCAAATCAAGTATTGAAAAAAAAATAGTTTTGAAAAATTCATTATGTTTTTATAATTTGACTAACAATTCAAATGTTTTCTTAACTCTTAAGAAGGATGAAAACCATTTAAGAGAAATGATAGGAAGACAAACACAATTTTAAAATACCAAAAACTAAAATGGTTATCAAACATGACCAAATTACAAGTTTGGTTTTTAAACTTTACGAGTTGTGTCTAAGGGACCGTTTGTTTCATGATAATCCAAGATTTCTCATGGGATGAGCATCTGGATTATCTGTTTGTTTTATATGAATGCAGGATACTTTGACATTTAATTTCAAGATGGCCAACCATCTTAGGATGCCTATACGGAGCATCTAACCAATTTTGGATGCCCTTTTGAAACATGAATTTTTAAGATTCTCGGGTTGGGGTATCCTCTCATTACATATTTTCCCTTTTTCAAATTTCTTAATTTTACCTTTTTATTTTTATTTAAAAATAAATTAATGTATTTAATGCAATAATAAACGAGCATGCGTAATTAGCTATATTTATATTTTACATTTAGATATAAAATAAAGTTGAGTTGAAAACTTGTAATTGAATTAATATTTGATTTATTATAAAAATCTCAAACTAATATAAATTAATTTGTTCTACAAAATAATATATAAACATTAGTATAAACTAAATTGATGTACAAATAGAACATTAATTAATAAAGACCAAAATACATGTGATATAAATTTAAATTATATTAAACTAATACGTAAATTACCTATAGATTAGCAAGGGTGTTATTGGTATAACACATAATCATAAGATATTTCCATACACAAAATCATGTGAAACAAACATAGTTATCTAAATATTCTCAAACATTCTTATAAATTATTTCTTCAAAACAAATGTAATTATCGAAAATGTCGGGATCTATATTTTTGGGTGTCTATGATTCCAAGCATCTGAAGATTCTGGTTATTTAGATTCGAAAAAAATAAACAACCCTAAGTCTCTAAGAGCCCCTTTGATAACTATTTAGTTTTTAAAAATTGTGTTTGTTTTCCCATCATTTTTCAATAAATTTCATTTTTCTTAAATAAAACCTTAAAGTTCTTAACCAAATTCCAAAAATAAACTATTTCTTTTTTCCAAAACTTGACATTGTGTTCTTATAAAAATATGTAAAAAGTAGGTAACAAAATAAAGGAAGCTATGGGTGGAAGTAGTATTTATAGGCTTAATTAATTTTCAAAAATCCAAAACAAAAAACGACCCCGTTTAATAACCATTTGGTTTTTTATTTTGAAAATTGTACTTGTTTTCTCACCATTCTCTACAATAGATTTCATCTTCTATACAATAGTTTCCATCTTTCTTAATGTAACAACTGAGTTTCTAGTCAAATTCTAAAAACAAAAACCAGTTTTTAAAAATTATTTTTTTTAAAAAAAAATTGATTGGACTTTTAGAAACATATGCAAAAAGTAGATAAAAAATCATTGAATCTCATAAGTGAAACTAGTATTTAAAGGCTTAATTTTCAAAAATCAAATAGTTATCAATCATAACCCAAATGATCAAATGGGGTATAAAATTTTAATATTGTGTTTAATTAGCCTGTAAATTTTTAATTTTATATTTAGTAAATCTCCAAATTTTGAAAAACATCCTATAAATCAAAGATCTTAGATACAAAAAGTTTTTTTTTTAAGAAAAGAGGCAAAAAGTTGAAAGTTTAGGCCCCGTTTGATAATCATTTTGTTTTTGCTTTTTAGTTTTTGAAATGTAGACCTAAAAATACTACTTCTACCAATGAGTTTATATGTTTTCTTATCTACTTTGTACCTATGTTTTCAAAAACCAAGCCAACTTTTGAAAATTAAAAAAAGTAGCTTTCAAAAACTTGACTTTGTTTTTAGAATTTGGCTAAGAGTTCAAATGCTTACGGAAGGGAGATGATCTCTATTATAGAGAAATTAGGTGAAAATAAGCTTAACTTTCAAAAACAAAAAACAAAAAACAAAATGGTTATCAAACGAAATCTTAGAAATCTATTAAATGTAAAATTAATAATTTAGAAATCAACACTTTTTAAAGTTCAAGCATCCATTATACTTAAATCCGTTCAAGAATCTATTATACTTAAACCAATGGGCAGATTTACATGAAGACAAGGAGACATGACCCTAAAAAATTTTGAATTTAGTATCCTATAATATATATATCACGGTTGCCTTAAAAAATAATAATATATGCTTACAGTTTTGTATAATATATGTAAATTAAAAAACAGTGCTTCCTCTCAATGGTAAGACACATAGCCTGATTCTTTGTGTGGCCAGGATATATACTTTTAAAAGAGAACCTTTTTTATTTCTCGTAAATTTTGACTTTGATGCAATTGAATTAAATTACGACCAATCATATTTGGAATATGCTTAAAGAATCTGAAAAACAATAATGACGTGGCCCTCAACAATATTTAGTTTGCTTTCACATTCAGCATGCATTTTGGAGACACCATTTAACAAAAAGAAGCTCCACAGTTCATAGGACAAAACCTCAACATCGTAATCCAAAAGAGAGCTCACAATGTTTTATGATTTTATTTTTTTTCTTCATATATAAGACAAAAATATGATAGGTGGAAATATATTTCAGATTAATGTAAATTATATATATCCTAAATGTATCAGCTACAAATTAAAAGTGAGCACCAATAATTTTGATTTGTTTGGTGCGATTTATATTGCAAAGAAAAGATAATTAGCAAATCAGGAGGTAGTCTAATAAAGTTGGATATTCTTTAATCAAATTTAGGATGCGTTTGTGAATTGCGATGGATCATGGAAGTACGTAAAATTATTTTTGAGAAAATTCTAAGCAGTTGTTTGCAGCGGGTTCGGATTCAGAATCCTGAGAATCAAAAATTTGAAGGGCTTGTTCTGAAGCATGTGAATCAGACAACTATATTTGAGGTGCGTTGTTCGCTTCGAGAATCGTAGAAATTGTGCTTTTATGTGCAATTTTCTGAACTCTAGGTTTGGTATAGTTTTTTTTCACATTTTTCCTTTTAGTTATTTTTTCTTTTCAAATTTTTGTAATTGATCTTATGTGAATTATAGAAGCTAATGTCTAACATGGATCAATTTTTTAAGTAACTTTTAAGCTTTCAATTTAGGTTGTTGTTGAGAAATAAAAAAATAGTTTTAAACCTCTAGAACAATTTTTAGTATTTAGACCCAACCTAACTATTCGGTTGCAAATATCTTCAACCTAAACAACTAATTAAGTGATGAACCAAATCTAACCCAACCATGAAACATTTCGGTTAGGTTGGTTTAGGTTGATACGTAATATAAATAAATATATATATATATATATATATAAATATTGAATTAGGATTAAATTAAGATTAGAAACTCCATTTTAATTTATATTATGAATTGTTTCCTTCCAAAAGACTCAAAAACTTATTTTAAAAAGTTAGGAAAGAATAAATCATCTAAAAATAATTATAAAATTAAATAAAAATATGTACATATAGTTGTAATATAAGTAAAAAAATATTTTTCTAAAATTAATATAAAGTTTGGGTTGGTTCGTTTTAGGTTCAACCCAAACTAATTTTTCGTGAGTCCCACGAACCAACCCAACTCATAAAGTTTTTTTTTTAACCCAACCCAACAAAAATCGTAGAATTGGGTTAGGTTGATCGGGTTCTTCGGGTCATCAGGTTTTTTGAACACCCTTACCACGAGTTTACACATACACCTCCCAAAAGTGTTGCAACTGACATGAAACAAAAGGACAAACGTCTCTGTGTGAAAGAAAAAAATTATTTCATTTTTTTCTAACTTTTAAAAAATAAATTACAAAATTGAGCCATTTGAGTGTACATTAAAAAAAATAAAAAAATGTCAAGTTGTTTTTCTTTTTTTTTAAATAAAAAATTCACAAAATTCAAAGGTTTTGAGAGTAGTATAAAAAATTGTTTAGTAGCCATTTTTTAGTTTTATTTTAACCTTTTAAAAAATTGACTAGATTGTCGGATTGTTGGAGTGGTCGAGTTGATGAGGTAGTTGGATTGTCGAGGTGGCCGCTGAATTTTTGGTTGTCGGTGGTCATCGGGTCGTCGGAGTTGTTGTTGAAAAGGTCGTTGAGGCTGCCATCAGTGGTGGCGAGTCGTCAGTATGGTCGTCGGAGTTGTCGTTGTCTGTGGTGTCAGAGTTGTCACTGGAATTGTTGTCAAAGTGGTGGCTGGAAATGGAAACGACAAATGGAAGAGGAAATGAGAAACCAAGTGGCGCAAGAGGTAGCCGTCAACGGTGGTTGAGTCCCTGGTGTGGTTGTTGTAGTTGTCGTTGTTGGTGGTAGCCGGAATTGTCATCGGAGTTATTGTCGAAGCGGTCACCGACAATGAAAAATGAAAAATTGAAGAGGAAATGGAAAATCAAGTGTTTTCCGGAGGCTGACATCAACAGTAGTCGAGTCGGCGGTGTGGTTATCGAAGTTGTTATTGTCAGTGGTATCGGGTGGTCGCCGGAGTTGTTACCAGATTTGTTGCCAAAGTGGTCGCCGGTACGGTCGTTGGAGTTTTCGTTGCCGGTGATTGTTGGGTGGTCATCGGAGTTGTCATCGAAGTTGTTGCTAAAGTGGTCGCCGGTGCAATCGTCGGAGTTGTCGTTGTCGATGATCGTCAGGTGGTCGTCAGAGTTTTTATCGGAGTTTTCGTTGTGGATGGTCGTCGGGTGGTCGCTGGAGTTTTTACCGGAGTTGTCGAAGTAATCGACAAATGTATGAGAAAAACATGGAACAAATTCTATGAGATTGCACTGTTGTAACTCATGAAGTTTCACTATTTTAACCCATGAGATTAAGTTTCAAAACCAAAGATTTGAAATACCTTGCTATAAACATGAGTTTGGATTTGGAATCCAAACCCACCCAAATACAAACTCATGTGCCAAACACACTCTAACCGTTTTGGGTTGGTAATTTAGATTTTTTTTAAAAAAATTATACAAAACCACCTTTTAAATTCTTTCGTTTCTAAACTTTCTTAAATGATAGCATTTGATTTTAGCTTCTCCAACAATATTTTTTTTAAAAATTTTTCATTCCTTCAGCATCATGTATGAGCTTCCATACAATCCCAACATTGAACTTGCAAATTTAAGCAAAAACCTCAAGATTGATAATTTTCTTTTCCTCGGTAACAATTTAATTTTTTATTTTTTTTATTTTTTTTGGTCGTCCTCATCTTTTTTCAATTACTATTTTTTTCTTTTTTTTTCCGTCTCATTTTCTCTCCAAATTTTGTTAGGAACAACGACCTTCATGACTTTGCTTTTAGTTAGAGCCAGCTCCTTTATCTGGAGCACACCGCCAGCCTAGGACGACTCCTTTTACTCGGAGCACACCGCCTACCCAATAGAGCTCTCTCCACCATGACTATACCTTCAAAGTTCGCCTCCTTTGTTCGACATCTGAGGATTCTATTGATCATGGCTCAGGATACCATTGTTAGGGACAACGACCCTCCACATATCTGCGCATTGGTATGATATTGTCCACTTTAGATATAAACCCTCATGACTTTACTTTTGGTTTCACCCAAAAGGCCTCATACCCATGTGGGACTTTCGTGGCACTCCCAACAAATTGTTCATGGTGTTTTCCGACATCTCAAAAAGATATCAAAAAATTCATTCAAAATATTTTTAGACTAAAAAGATGCGGTTAGATATTTGATTTATGTGATCTTGTTTTTATCTAATTTTTTAAAATTTTATTTTTTTAATATATTTGTACTATATCCTTTAGATTTATTATGTATTTTGAAATAAAATAAAGATAATTTTGAAAAGAAGAGAAATATATTGCAATACTGAAATGGTTTTGAGTTGAAAACTTAGAAAAAAAAAACTTTTTATTTAAAAAGACTTTAGGGAGAGAAAGGAGGTTTAAACTTTTTTTTTTCTTTAATGGAGTAATTTCCTTTGAATTTACTAAATTTTCTGGATTAGATTTTTTATGTTTAAAAATTGAAATTTACCAAACACTAATTTGCTTCTTGATTTTCATAAAAGCACCGTTACCAACAATTAATTATTTGAAAAGCTAAAATAATTGCAAATGGAACCTTAATGGTGTGATTAGGAATGTATGAAATATTCAATAATACAATATAGATATGGATGTGAGGAAGGGAAGCAATATTTTGGAATATGAAATTTGAGACATTTTACTCACGAGGTGGATGTTAAGGACCATCGCCACTTCACATATATCTTTATGGTATGGTATTTTTCACTTTAATTTAGGTATAAGTTCTCATGACTTACTTTTGATTTTACTCAAAAAGATCTTGTTTCAAAAGAGGTAATTGTCTTCCTCACTTGTGTATTACCCATAATTTGTCTATTTCTTAGTCAATGTTGGACTTTGATTGCATTTCTAATAATTCTTCCCTCGATGAAACAAGGTATCGCATAGCCACTACTCTTAGAATAGTCGTTCATGTGACTATCCAGAGTCACCCATGTTGACTGTTAAGAGCTTGCTCTTTATCAAGCAAATTCCTCTCATTTGAAGTAGTTTGAACCTCTCCTAGGTTGTATTTAATGTTTGTACTGATATAACACGGTGTCGTGAATAAGATTGTGAGTTGTACTTAATGTCAATCACTTCTTGTCCCACCCTTAATTAACTTCTCCTCGAATAAAAAGATATAACTTCTTTGATAGAGCTACTATTCATGATCTTTCTATTAGTCTATACGCATTATTTTTTATATTTCAAATGTTCATTCAGGCTCAAATTTTATTTAATTTCATTGTTCACGCATCAATTTATTAAAATATGTCATGATTCTTCATTGACTTTCTTTTGTTTTTTAATAATAATAATTACTACAACTATAACCACAACAAAATAAATATATTATAATTTTATATTTTATACTTCTTAAAAGCGTCCATTTTAAAAATAAATATATAATATGTCATAAAAAAACTTATTTGTATATTCAAATTTTTTACTATATTTTGAAACCTAATAAAGTTGATATTAAAATTTTGGTTAAATTACAAGTTTAGTTCCTAAACTTTGAGATTTGTGTCTATTTGGTCCCTGAATTTTTAAAAGTGTCAAATAGGTTCCTAAACCTTCAATTTTGTATCTATTTGGTCCTTAAACTTTGAAATGTGTCTAGTAAGTCTTCAAATTTTCAATTTTGTATCCAATAGGTCTCTGAGTTTTCAATTTTGTGTCTAATAGGTCATTGACCTAGTTGACATTTTTTAAAATTCATGAACTTATTAGGTACAAAATTGAAAGCTTAAGCTTCTATTGGACAAAAAATTCAATTTTATATATAATAGATCGATTAATTTTAAAAAAATTGTGAATATTTTAGGTACCTATTAGAAGTTCAAGGACTAATTAGACATTTTTAAAGTTCAAGGACTTATTAGATACAAAATTGAAAGTTCAAATACCTGTTTGACACTTTTTAAAGTTCAGGGACTAAATAGATACAAACTTCAAAATTCAAGGACTAAACTTGTAATTTAACCTAAAATTTTGTTTATTCTAAATTTAAATGAAATAAAGAATATTGCATGATGCTATACTAGTAAATTAAAAAGTCACATTCCTACCTCAATAATATTCTTAACTAGCTACAAGTCTTTTTGAAAGATTAAAAATTTTATTCATAGAGTATGGATTTCATCTTCTACTTAAAAGCCTATGGTTTAGATATTGAAAATTCTAGATTAAAGCATACTTAATAAAGTAGAATAATTGTGTGTTTAGAATAACTTTTAGAAAAATGTTTTTTTAAAAAAATAAAATTAGTTTTTCTACAAGCACATTTTGAAAATTTAATAATTTAAAGTGGGTTTTTCTACAAGCACATTTTGCGGATTTGGCTCCTGACCCTGACATTTCGTGCGACCTGACCCCGTTACCATAACACATCTCCTTGCGAGATTGAAGATATTATCCCACAAATCAACAGAATTTATATTTTGTGCTCACTCACGTGCTCTTACAAACGGCACTTTATTTAGATTTTGCATCGAACGGTCTAAAACTTAGACCAGAAGCTGGGAGGCGGCATGGAATGTTGAGTTGACGTACAGTACCAGCACCGGCCTTCGGCGACGGCGAGTTGAAGAGGCAAACAGCTGCGCTTTGGCAATCCCTTTATCGGTGGCCTTCTTTCCGATTCGGCAGCTCTCCGGCCAACTCAACTTCAAAAGTTCCGACTTACTGTAACTGCTTGACCACCTCAACCACCGGCACTGCCCATGGCGAACTTCCGTCTCTACTATCAGCTTTTTTCACTCACCACTTTTCTTCTTCTCCTCTCATTTCCTCTCTCTTTCAGTCATTCGAAGCACGGTGACGATGAAGCCGATCAAGATTCTCCAATCTCTCGCTTTCAATCCTACCTCAGGATCAAAACCGCTCATCCGGATCCCGATTACGCCTCCGCCGTCGCCTTCCTCAAATCTCAAGCACTGGAAATCGGTCTCCATGCGCAGATTCTCGAGTTCGTTCCAGGCAAGCCTCTTCTCCTCGTGACCTGGTATGGATCGAACCCTTCTTTGCCCTCGATTTTACTCAATTCTCACATGGACTCTGTCCCTGCCGAGCCCTCCAAGTGGCTTCATCCTCCATTCTCCGCCGTCCGGACTTCCGATGGCAAGATCTTCGCCCGTGGTTCTCAAGATGACAAGTGCATTGCCATCCAGTATCTCGAAGCTATTCGGAACCTCAGAAGTCGGAATTTCGTCCCTGTCCGTACGATCCACATCTCGTATGTGCCGGATGAGGAGATTGGGGGTTTCAATGGAGCTGCAAAGTTCACCATGTCGAAGGAGTTTAAGGAGTTGAATGTGGGGTTCGTGATGGACGAAGGACAGGCGTCGCCGGGAGATGAGTTTAGGGTTTTTTACGCCGACAGATCGCCGTGGTGGCTGATAATTAGGGCTAAAGGAACCCCTGGGCATGGATCTAGAATGTACGACAACAGTGCGATGGAGAATTTGATGAAGAGCATTGAGATTATCAGTAAGTTTAGAGAGAGCCAATTCGATATGGTGAAGGCCGGTGAAGCTGCTAATTCGGAAGTCGTCTCTGTCAATCCCGTTTACGTCAATGCCGGAATTCCCTCCCCCACTGTGAGTAGTCCTTGTGAAATGAGTTCGCAGAGTTCATGTACACAGTAGAAAGTCCCTCTGCCTATGTCTTTTTTCGCCATTAATATTGTGGTTTGTCTAAGGGATTCGTGATGAACATGCAACCTTCGGAGGCGGAAGCCGGGTTCGATCTCAGAATACCGCCCACCGCCGATCCAGATGCCATAAGAAGAAGAATTCTGGAGGAATGGGCTCCAGCCCGGCGGAATGTGACGTCTCAGGTAAGTGGCTGGCTGCCTGATATGATTCCCATCACCATTTTGCTCCCACCTTTTACTAATTTGATTCTGATATTCATCTGTTCTTTTGAGTTCCCCTGTTTTTTTAGCTTCCATTATTAGTATTCTCCTCTGTAATCTAAAGAAAAAAGCTTGGAGAAGTCCTCTTATGACTTGTCATTACTGAAATCAGAGTAAAACAGTAAGATTATGATCTTAAACCAACTTTGATGTGGAAAGAATTTGAATTCTGAGCCAAATATTGAAACTTCCATTCTCTCATGGTAGATGATGTTATAGTTATGTCATATTATGAAACTCGTCTACTGCATCCACAACAAAATGCACCAGGCTATTTATGGCATACGAATGAGACTCTTTATGACGAGAAGTTATTTCAGGAGGCCGCCACAATGTGATTAATAATTTTGCACAGTTGGATTTGTGAGAGATTGTAAAAATACTCCAGTTTTGTATCCTATATTTATTGGGAGCAAACATATTTTTGAATCTCCATCTGACAGATATTAAGAGACATATACATTATGGCTGTCTTATTGAATAATTTGTCTTTTATGATATACAAATTTTCTTTTGTTATGGATGAAATTGACTAATTTTCCTCGCTTCCGCTCTACATATTCGAGATTGAATGCTTGTTTTAGGCATGTCTAGCCTTGAGCAATCTTATTTATTTCATGTCTTTGAAGGGATTAGATATTCTAGCGTTTGCATCATATAGCAATCTCTTAAGAATTAAACTCTATCTCTTTCTATGTTATCTTAGCAATATATGGTAGCTGAAACAGAATGGATCTAATTTCTGCAGATTCTTGAGAAAGGGCCCATAAGAGACTACTTGGGACGTCCATTAATGACGATGACAAACGATTCGAATCCATGGTGGTCTGTTTTCAAGACAGCCATCTCAGATGCAGGAGGCAAGCTTTCTAGGCCTGAAATCTTGTCTTCGACGACTGATGCACGCTTCATGAGACAGTTGGGGATTCCTGTTCTTGGTTTCTCCCCAATGAGTAACACTCCTATCTTATTGCATGATCACAACGAGGTTATGCTAGTCTCCATTGTTATATCTCTCTTTTTTATCCATGTTCTTGCTCGATTCGTGTTATGTTCTTACTATAATCAGTCGTCTCCTTTGCTTATACCTTGTTGCAGTTCTTGAAGGATACTGTTTTCTTAAGGGGCATAGAGGTTTACGAATCCATAATCAGTGCTTTGAGTTCCTTTCAGGAGGATTCATCCCAATAAGTGCTCCCATGGACGAACACTGTTATTGTAAATGTTGGAGTTCTCTTTTCAACAAAGCGTCACAATTCACTTGTAAACATTCTCTTCCCTTTTGTTTCCTTTTCATGAGATTCGAATAGGGAACATGGTTTAGGGTATCAACACTAAAATGTATATTACTCGAAACAGAAGTCGTGCTACAAACACATTATCTTTTAGGATGTCATTCCAAACAAGTCCTTACTCGACTAGCTAGGACAATTTGAGGGGCTAGCTTGTGCATAAGCGAAAGACTTTCAGAGAGAAAATGTATATGTTGTGATAGTAGTGATATTGATTATAGTATTTGATACTGATTGCGTAGAGAAAGTTCTCTAAATCCAATGAGGATCGAAAGGGATTTATTTTGATTTGATCTAAGTCATTGGTATAATAGTAAATAAAGTATCATCTCCACATAAATGGTTAATTCGCCAATGATTAGCCAATGATGCTAATCACCAGAGGAATTAAATTCTCTCTCTCTTTTAACTAATCTCTCTCCAACATTAGCTAGAAAGATCGATGAAATGTTGTTCAGTGGAATGAATGTGAAAGTAGAAAGAAGAAAACAAAGAAATAAGGCTCCGTTTATAATTATTTTGTTTTTGGACTTTAGTTTTTGAAATTTAAACCTAAAAATACTACTTCTACTAATGAGTTATATGTCTTTTTATCTACTTTGTACTTATGTTTTAAAAAATCAAGTTAACTTTTGAAAATTAAAAAAAATAGTTTTAAAAAATTTGACTTTGTTTTTAGAATTTGGCTAAGAGTTCAAATACTTACTTAAAAGAGATGATCTCTATTGTAGAGAAATTAGGTGAAAAATAAGCTTAACTTTCAAAAACTAAAAACAAAGACCAAAATACACTTTTGGTCCCTAAAGTTTGAAGTTGATGTCTAATTGGTCCCTAAAGTTTCAAAATAAACATTTTAGTGCTTGAGGTTTGGAAAAAAGTTCTAAATGGTCCCTGAAGTTAAGTTTACCGTTAGTTGACTAACGGAAAAATGATGTGGTATGTTGAATTGACAATTTTTAGATGACGTGTTAAAATTAATATTATTTCAACATTATGTGTTTATATTTTTAAATTCTATTTTTACTTTTTTTTTTTCATCTTCTATCTTCTTTTCTTTTCTCTTCTTCTTCTATCTCTATTTCTTCTTGCTTGTCTATTTTTTATTCTATTTTTATTTCCTTGGCTCCAACACCAATATAGGAAATGACAATAATAACAAAGACTTTTTCGTCGTTTTGATGTAGCGCCTTACTCAGTTCACCATTCTTAATCTTTAAAAATGTGTCTCTGTCCACAACTTTGAAGTACCCATGTGTTAATTTTTCTTTAATTGATTCGATTTTTTCGATGAGTTTCTTATTTTTTTGGTGGTTATTTATTATGTAGAGTTGTGGTTTGATAAAAAGAAAAAAAAAACAAAATTCATAGGTAAGAAATGGAATACCGAAAAAAATGCACATGAGAAGTCCCAAAAGAAAAGAAAAGAAAAGAAATAATCTTAAATATAAATAAAAAAAAAAACTACATAATCTTAAATATAAATATTGACACATCATTTTTCCGTTAGTCAACTAACCTTAGGGACCATTTAGAACTATTTTCTAAACCTGACTAAAATGTTCATTTTAAAACTTTAGGGACCAAATAGACATCAACTTCAAACTTGAGGTACCAAAAGTGTATTTTGCTCGAAAACAAAATAGTTATCAAACGGGGCATAAGAGAACGAAATTGAAATTGGTTAAGCTATGCTAAGCTGTTGTTGGGAAACTCAGTAGTAGCCATTTGTCACTCCATCTCTCTAGGCTTCACAATAGCTCTCCTATCTTGAATAAAAAATGAGTTCTCCCCTCCCAGAGAAGAAATTCGAAAGGAATTGAAAATTCTGTTGAAACAGGATCTAGGTTTTTCTATCGATGATGATGATGTCTCCTCCTTGCCCGATGCATTTAACGAAAGGAAAAAAATTGCATGTAGAGATATGTAGAGGCTTATAGTTTAATTGGTTGAAACATACCGCTCATAACGGTTATACTATAGGTTCGAGCAAAGGTACTAAAACCTAAAACTAGGCGAAATTTGAAAAACGAATCAATTCCCACTTGACCGATTCTTTTAACTGCACTAGCATCATTGGATACGACAATAGAGATTCTTCCAACTTCGTTTCAGAGGTGGGTTTGTACACTATTGAATTCCAACTTCGAGAGGAGAATGCAGAGAAGAAAGCATTTCTGTGTAAGTTTTACCAATTAGCACTCAGCTTTGAAATTTTATTAAAGTTGTAAAAGAACTTGTAAACATCTTTGTCTTATAAGTTTAACTTACGGTTACATGTTCGAAGATTATTTTAACTTTCATCTCTCGTTCTCAAATTGAATCTAAAATCATGCCTTTACAAGCATTAAGACCAAAATGAATCTCTCAAAATGGGGACAAAAAAATCTATTGGCTTGGTCACTAAGAACTCCATTTTAAATATATATATTGATGTCAAACTATTTGAGACGACGAGAAATAACACAAAATATATGATAGAAAATAAGTGCTAAGAGTGCATCATAATTTATTGGATAAACACACAAATTACCATCTCAAAGGTTAATGATCCGATCTTCTACCTCCCCCCAAAAAAAACTAACATGACATCTGTATTATAAGTAAATGGTATTTTGTTCTAGTCTATCTATCGGAGTAATTTGTTATATCTTTCTTATCTCACCCTTATAACTACTCTAATATACGCCAATATGAACATAATTCAACGGTTTATATATATATATATATATATTCTTTTTTTGAAGGTGAGGATTTAAATTCTCATTCCATTTCATATTTATTATATAAAAAAACCATTGTAATATAGCTTTTTATTTCAACACTATGTTTTGGTTAAAGAAATTAAAAAAAAAAAAACTTTTTGTATGCCAATTTGTAGCGATTTTAATATTTTCTGTGTTATTTCTATTGTCTATTGTTGAATTATTGTAACAGTCGTTCAGGTTTATAATCGCACACTTTGTAGGCAGCTGTTTTTATAACTTAATTATTGCGAGTCTTAATGATTTTAAAACTACTTTTATGTACATATCCATTCACTCCGTAGAAATCAAACAATTCAAATCAAATAAATTTCAAGAGATACACCAAGAAATCAAGTTAAATTGGGCCAAAGATAATCAATCAAGTAGCTAGCCAATTGAAGTCTAACAACATCCGAGGGAGTAGCGTTGAGATGTTATTTGAAGTGTCTAGCGTTGAGATGTTATTTGAAGTGTCTCAATACTTGTAGACGCACTCAAGTGAGAAAATCTAAGAGACTCGGGTCGAGACGTTGTCTATAGTATCACAATGCTAGCAGGCAATAATTAATTATTATAGCGTCTCAACCTTATATATAGCATTTTAAGGTTGGTTGCACATTTGCACTCCACAAGAGGGAATTATGGATTGATCTGCAATGGACAGTTGAAGGAAATTCTTTGTTTTTCTCCTTTTCATCTCAATTTTGTTTCATAACTATTTTATTTTTTATTTTTTATTTTTAAAAATTAAGTTAATAAACACTACTTTCATCCCTATTTTTTTTAATTTTATTATCTATTTTTTTAAACGTTTCAAAAACCAAACTAAATTTTGAAAACTAAAAAACGTTAGATTTAAAAACTTGATTTTGTGCTTTAAATTTGGCTTGGAATTTAAATATATTTTTAATAAAGGTGAAAAACTTACCCAAAATTGTAGAAAAACAAGCATAATTGTTAAAAACAAAAATAAAATGGTTATCAAACAATTTCCTTATTCTCTTAATTGGATGAATTTGTTTATATTTCTCTATTCTTCATGTTTTTAATATATTGGTCATAGACTTAAAATTGATAGTTGGTTGAGTCTATTGGTCGTACTTAGTTAATCAATTAGTAGCTTTAGTTGATGAAATCAATTCTTTACATTATATTGATTAATTGATTTTTGCATTTTAATTTGACTCCCTAAATAAAATTGAGTGATCATATTTATTGTATTCAAGTGGACTAAAATCTCACTATAGAAGATACCCTTAGTATTCATATCCTACTATATATTAAAATTTGACTCGTATACATATATAGGAAGTAATTATAAATATAGTTACACTCTATATAACAATCATTATAATTTTTATTTTTATCGTAATTGTTATTTTTGCATAAAAGGTCATTGTTTAAATCAAAATACATAAAGAATAATAATTAAAGTAGAGACTACCTAAACATAGTGAAACTATCACATCCTTTCTTAATTTGCATAATTGATTGAAAAATTAGACTTCAACTTTTCCAAAGTCTTTAATTTCATTAATTTGTGGAAGATACAAACTCATGACCAAGGAAGACTTGGAAAAGATGCATTGTCTTCATCCATCAACATAGTCTTTTGATGCACTTATCCTTTTACATCAATGTACACTCACTAAAGAATTGGAATAAAAAATGTAAGTATATTTTCCAAATTTACTAGAACAATAAGTTATACAAAGTGGAAATTAAATGTCTTCTAAAAAGAGATATTTAATCAAAGTCAATGCATAAATTAATAACCAATGACCAATGTGAGCATATTTCAATTGACATACTAAATGTGTTAATGACCATGAGGTTTGTGGTTCGAATCCTTCCAACTTCATTATACCATTTGTACTAAAAAATGCTAAATTAATGTACTTTCTCAAGTATACTGTGTACACTTGAGAGGCAAGTGCCTTAATGACTTTTACTTTTTATTGGAAAAATATATAGATATTTTAGAAGTTATTAAGATATTTTTGTGAATAAAAAGAAAAAGAAAATATTTGGGTGTAACTTGGGCTACACCCATCTACAATGCAACCCATTTTATAGTCACACGAAAAAAAAAAAAAAAAGAATTTTGTTCTTTTAGCAGAAAATTTGTGTGGTTAAAAAAGAGGCTATACAATACTTGGGTGTAGCTCAGGCTGCATCCAAATTTTACACAATACTCGGGGTAGCCCAGGCTGCATCCAAATTTTACTCAAAAGAAAATGTCTCTTCAAGAGTGTTTATAAACTTGTAACGACTATATTGGAGATTTGACACCCTTGTAGAAAAGAGAGAGTTAAAATACCATCTTGATTATTGTATTTTGTATTTTGTTCTATTTTGGTCTCTCTACTTTAAAACGTTCAATTTTAGTCCTTCTACTTTCAATAAATTGGTCCCTACTTTTAGTTTATTGTGATTTTTTTTAAATAGTCTCTATTAGGTTTCCGTCTATAAATTTTAAAAATATGTTTAGATTGTGTCTTTTATTGTCTTAAAAGTACAATGACCAAAATATTGGACATTTGAAAGTACATAGACTAAAATAAAATAAAACTTAAAATACATGGACCAAAATGGTATTTTAACCAAAAGAGAGTATGTTATAAGCCTTCTTTTTTCCATCTATGTTCATCTTTTGTTTTGTCATTTGTTTTAGTCCAACAACAAGTGGGGATTGTTAGGATTCGAACAACTATTCTCTTAGTTGAGGACATATATGTCTTAACAAATTGAGTTATACTCCGGTTGGTTTATCATTTTGTTTATGTCTATTAGTTGTATTAAATCAACCAACTTTTGCCATAATTTAACTGCTTTTTTAGTGATTCATAATTTAACTGATTAAAACTATACAATCGTGACCAAGAGGTTATAATTTTAAAACTCGATCGTCACATCTTCAACAAAAAAAAAACTAATAATAAAACAAAAATAAATAAATAAAGGAAAAAAAACAACTTCTATCCCATATAATTCTTTTTTTAGTTCAATTACACATTCAAACATTGACTTTTTTTAGTTCAACTACACAGTTGAATTATGCTCAAATTGACATGTCATTATTTAGTTAATAATGTTACCAATAAACTGTTTTCAAATTAGTTTAGTAATAATAGACAACTATATAAAAGTTAAGAACCAAAATTATAATAACCCTTGAAAGTTATTATGCTACTTTTGATCAATAGAAAAAAAAGAATATCTTTCTAAAAGACGTAATTTGATTAAAGCAATGCATCATATAAGAGAGTATAGAGAGTATAGTGGATTGACTTATCAAATGTATGAAAAATGTTATATATATATATATAATATCTTACCTAATATATCATATCTAATAACCAAAGTTCCAAAATCTAGCATATTTTACCTAATTAAATACCCCAACCTGCAAGAAGCTAATAAAAAAAGAAACTCCTAACTTATTGATTCAGTCCAAAACATGAACTAAAATATAGAAATCAAATGGTTTTTGCTTACAATTTCACAAAAAAACCCCAATAATCTCTACAACCAATTTTCCAAATTCCACAAACTCTCTGCCACATCATCCTCCAACACCCAATCAGATGCTGCCATTTGGCCATCAAACTCTGCAACTTCACAACCACCCAACAAAGAAAATGGGTCTTGTAATTGTTGGTCCACTTGAAACTCACCATTCATTGGCTGCAGATCAGAATTCCCAAACTCTTCTGAAACACTTTCAGAGGATTCTGGCCATTGATTATAATAAGCCTCAGAGCTCTGAATTGATCTCTGATGGCCTTCAATGGCGGTCTCTGAGGATGATCCAGAAGGGTTTTGCAGCAGAGCTTGTGTGAAGCTCTGTGAAGATGGAGGATTGTAGTTAAAGGAGAAGGATGATGATGATTTTTGGTCCATTTTTTGGAGCAACCTCGGAATCCACGAATGTCGAACTGTCTCCAAGAATTGTTGGCTGTTTGATTCGATGTTGAGCTGTTTTGCCTGTTTTTGTACCCTTGTTCTCCAGTAATTCTTGATCTCGTTGTCCGTTCTTCCTGGTAACTGTTGAGCAATCTTTGACCATCTGGGAACCAACGACAAATCAAACGAAGAAACAATCTTAAATTTTAATGGAAAAGAGCTCAAATTCTTTGAATCTTTCGCGTAAGTGATTATCAATATTAATTAGAGAAGAAATGACATTATAATCCAAGCCACTGTTGAATTGGAAAAAAGAAAATTCAAAAATCGAATTTAACCTAAATTTTTTTTTTAAGTGATGGGTTACGATAAATTTAATATTTTGGAGTGATATTCTTAATGGAGCTTTACCGATTGCCCCACTTGGAATGGAGTTCGAGGATGAGGAGCTGTTCTTGAGGAGTGAGATTCCCACGCTTGATGTCTGGTTTTAAGTAGTTTAGCCATCTCAATCTGCAACTTTTTCCTGTTCTCTTAAGGCCTAGATGAGGAAGAAGAAGAAGAAAGAAAGGAAGAAAGAAAGTTTAATAACTGAAAAATATTATAGGGGTGGAAATAGAATTAATAGGATTTTTTTTTTTTTTTTTGACCTGCATACTTAGCTAAGTTGTTCCAATGGCCTTCACCATGACAAACAATGTAATTAATAAGGAGAGTATCTTCTTCAATGGTCCATGGGCCTCTTCTTAGCTCACTTTCTGTTGCATTATTGCAGCTTCTAATTACACTTTTTCTAACACCTTCCATTGAGAGAGAGAAAAAAAAAACATAAAATAAAAAACAGAGTTTTTTTTTTTTTTTTTTTTTTTTTGGATTCGGGTGTGTGTGAGAGCAAAGAGAGAAATTGGGGACTCAAAAGATTTATAGAGATCATGGGAAAAGTCCAAAGGGTTGTGATCTAGAAAGCTAGACTAATAATATTGGTACCTAATATTGGAGAATTTCTTCACATGTTCCTCTCTTTTCTTTTTTTTTCATAACTTGTGTGGAATTTTCTTATGAAATGGGACAACCCAATCAAATTTACCCAACAAAGTTGGTTGGGTTCGGTTGGATTGGGTTGGATTGTTTAATTTATTATTACTGTCTCTACAAATTTAAACAAAAAAATAAAGAAATTATAAAAAAATAAAGCTTTGTTTTTTCCTTTCTTAGGAAAGAAAGACTACTAAGAAAGACTTGTGTGATAGTCTACTTTGTTTATAAGAGTTGGCGAGATTTTAAAATCTAGTGACGTTTATTTTTTATTCATTAGAATTTTTCCTTTTTAAATCTTTTAGAGGGATTATTATGCAAAGATGTTCAGAGCCACAACAAGAAAGATAACTCAACCGATACGAAATATAACATATATATACTAAGAGTAATAATAGGCTCAAAACCCCTTTCCAAATTTCAAATGTGTGTTGAACTCAAAAAAAAGAAAATGAGTCATCTACAAATTATGATAAATTAAGAAAATTAGAATAAATTAGATATACTTTTTTTTATTGAATTTCACTTGTGCATATATATTAAGTTGTTCAACAACATCTAGAGGTGGAGATTTGAACTTCTAATTTTAATTGGTGAATTAAAGATGTGTATGAAATTTAGAACATACGTGACTATGCTCTTATCCCTAGTCCCTATCTTCATGTACGTTATTATTTTCCTTTAGTCTTTCATTTATGTTATATTTTAATAAAAGGTATGTTATGTTAGATACTTAGATTACAAATTTATTAGTGATTGACTTTTCAAGTTGTGTTAATAGTTTTTTTAACTTTAAAAAAAGCGTTAAATTAGGTCTTTAAACTTTCATTTTTATGTATAATTGGTTAGTGTTTAGCCTTTCATTTTTTACTAGATATATTTTATTTTTAAATTTACGAGATTGATGTAAACAAAATTGTAAGGTTAGGATTCTATTTTGTGTATAATATAGATTTATGAATTTTAAAAGATATCTAAGTTTGAGATCTATTACATATATTGAAAATTTAGAGCTCCATTAAATTCAAATTTAAAAGTATAGGAATCCATTAAACTCTTTTTAAAGTTCAAGAGTCTATCAAATAGACATCTTGATATAATTAAATTTACCAAAAACCATCAGCTTAAGTTTTTGGTTTGATTAATAATTTAAGATGGTATAAGACGAAAGTCTTGTGTTCAAATCCATGTATGTAAGGTCAGTTTCCTCCCCAATTAATATTGATTTCACTTGAAAACTTAGAGAAATATTAGTCCTAAAGAAATAAATTACTAAAAATAATAAATAATTTAAAGGGCTAACTTCAAAATGTATAAATTTACATTTAATTTCACCAAAATGTATAAATGTAGATTTAATTTCACCCCAATTATTAGTCCTAATTAAAGAAAATTTTATCATCAATTAATAAAACAAATCAATCTCATTCCCTGATAAGTTTTGCATGAAAAGAGAAAATCCTAGCTAAGGAAAGCAAATTGAAACAATATTTAGGACACAATTAATGACCAACTTAAGGATAAGAAGATGCCTTATTAATACTAGATAAAAGATTTCATTATAGCTAGGCCTAGTATTGTCTTGTGTGTTAAATTTTTGACCATTAGTTCACTATCGATCTTGATTGATTTATTTTCCTATTTTTCTAATTTTATCTTGTAATCCCTAATAATAAAGCACTCTAATTCTCAAGCTTATCAGGTCAAAGTTTCGAACTCTCCACTTTCATATATGTTGTCCAACTAACAAAAAAAACTCAGGTTTGACATAGAGATAACATCTCTTCTTTCATAGCTTTGATTCAAGTCATTTATTCTAACACATATATACACTATAAGAATTTCAGTTTTTGTCTGACTTGAGGGTATAGCGATATGAATAATTATTCTTTCATGTATATTGGAATTTTTACACCTCACTTATTTGCCTATATAACTCACAAATACTCTTCTACTTTTGTAAGTCGTAATTCTCTAGTTTTCATCATATATTCTATTTGTAACGCCTCGAGTCCAGATCTCCTCTGCGACACTGGCTCAAGCGTCACTATATCATCCATGATCGCTTGTAGAGTGAAGACACTACCTCCACAAATCAACACGGGTCTTTTTCAAAGATATATTTGTCATCACTCACATGCTCCTAGGAAAATTCCCAAGAGGTCACCCAACATAATTGCTCCAAGCCAAACACGCTTAATCGTGGAGATCTTATGATTGAGCCACCGAAAAGGAAGGTGCACCTTGTTTTTCGGTGGCTCAATCATAGAACTCCACAGCTTAAGTGTTTTTGCTTGGAGCAATTCTATGTTGGGTGACCTCTGAATTTTCCTGCAGAGCATGTGAGTGAGACAAAGCATGCTAAAAGGATCTGTGTTGATTTGTGAAAAAGTCTTCAATCTTACAAGCGATCATGGATGATAGTGACGCAGCAGTGCTCGCAGAGAGATCTGGGCACCGACGTTACACTATTGACTCATCTGAGATTGTTCAGTGCACCAAAGCCTATAACTTTTCAATTCTCTTTCCAAATACAAAGAAAAAAAATGCATTTATTTGGCTCAAGGATCAAGTTTTCCTTGATTTTCATGTGCAAACACATTGCAACTTGTCATACTCATAGTTGTACATTAGTAATAATTCCTTCATCAATCATCATCCACTACCCAAAAAACAAAAGGTACAAAGTTTTAAAGGGAGTGAGTATTGACTACAACTCTATAGGTTCCCTTCTTATGGACAACTATATACCAAAAGCATATAATATATATATGCAAATTCAATTTATAGTCTGTTTATTGTAGCTTCCTATGTGATTTTAAGGACTAATAGTGCTTTTTAGAAAAATCTATATCCGTGTTTAGTAACTAATAAAAAAACATCAGGAACTAAATTCATTACTTTTTATTTTTTTTTAAGAAACAATTGAGAGATAATTATCCAAAAAGTTGTAAACGAAAGAAAGAAGTACTAGAAATAAGAGAGAAATTACACTAAAGATCAAGGACTTGAATTGCATTGAAGTGAAAATTATATTACAAGTATTTATAGAAAACCAAATAACTAATCACTCACCCACTAACTATTCCACTAACTTTAAAATTCTCCTTAATCATTTCCACTAAGTCACATTCCCCCTAATTAAGAGGTACTATCCTAAAAAGTAACATACTAACATTAGTTTCTAATAATTAAAAATTTTAACCAAGTCAAATTACTTGCTTAACAAGTTTGCACTAATAAAAATGACTTTAAAATGATGGTTGAAAATTAACTTCTAACTTCTAATGAATAAAAAATTAATTGTGATATTAGTTGACACTTTTGATGCAACCAACTAATTTTATTATTAAAAACACTTAAAGAGAATGTAACCAAGTAAATTTATTATTACCTGAATCAATTTATTTGCATAACATAACAAGTTTGCACTAATTTTTAACAAAAGTGACTTTAAGACAATAGTTGAAAATAATTTCTAAAGAAAAAAAAATTAATTATGAGTACAATAGGAGTTAGAGAATTCAAACCACAGATCTCATCGTTTTTAACAAATTTAATATGTCATTTGAACTATGCTCTTTCAGGCACGTAAGTTTTTATTTTTATCTTTTGAAAAAATTATATTACATGGTAAACTATTAGATGATGATGATAAAGTGAGATGGTTTTTTTTTTGTTAGGATTAAGGTAAACATTTGATCCATGTCACAAAGACTTGAATTAGTGACAAGTAACAAAAGAAATGATGCCTTCTCCCTCTCTTTTCCTTTTTCTTTCTTCGATTCCCTTTTCCTTCATCAATCATTTTTAAATTTTAGCTATTTTTTCTTTCAAAATTTTTTATCTCTACTCGAACCTACGAGGAAAAAGCAACCTAAATGCTTTTTAAAAATATTCCTAATTACCAAAGAATGATAAGTGCGGCCAAAATAGCTATCAAATTAGATAATTGGTATATACTTTTGAAATCAGAAGTTTGATCACCTCAAATGATATTGAATTAAAAAAAAATGATAAAGTGCTTTTCTTTATGACAGTTTAATTAATAAGTTAATTTGCGTACCTATAAGTTTTGTTTTTTTAGTACAATTAGAGTGGGGTTTCGAATCACATACCTCGTGGTCATTAATACATGATCATGTCAGTTGAGCTATGCTTTCTTTGGCTATAATAAAGTTATTTAGATGGTTCTCTCGTCAGAAAATCCCATATAGATGAAAAGTTGTGGCTCATTATTTCAAAAGTAAAACATTTAGACTCTGTTTGATAATTATTTGATTTTTGAAAATTATGCTTGTTTTTTCGTAACTTCTTTTCGTCTTTTCTACCATTAGTTCCATCTTTCTCGAGATATCATTTAAGTTTCTAGCCAAATTTCAAATACAAAAATAAGTTTTTGAAAACTACTTTTTTTAGTTTTTAAAACTTAGCTTAGTTTTTGAAATCATAAGTACAAAGTACATAAGAAAACAATAGAAACTCATTGGTAGATGTAATATTTTTAGGCTTAATTTTTAAGAACCAAAAACTAAAAATCAAATGGTTATCAAATGAGGTATTAATATACAAATTAAATTTTACCATAACTATAGTGTGTTTGAATATAACTTGTGAAAAAAGAATGCTTCTAAAATAAAATCGATGTTTCTATAAGAACTTTTTAAAAAATAAATAATTTAAAGTGTGTTTAGTATAACTTATTGAGACATTAAATTATCTAGAATGACTTCAAAATATGTAATGAAAAATAAAAAAAAATTTATAATTCCTAAAATCACTTCTGAGTGTAATGTTACCAACTAATTTTGTTATTTAAAATACTTTTAAAAATATATATGAGATATAGTAATATTTTTTTAGTCCGCATATATATATTTAAATTAGGGGTTGTTTGGAGAGTGAATACTTATAATAACATGTGTTATAATAATCAGTAGAGTAATCTGCACACCAAATATAGGCTATTATAACTCTAGACTAAACAACTCTGCATTTTAAACAAAAATGCTACTTTCAATAGTCGTTTCAAACTCACACAAAGTCATTAAACTAAAAAAGATTAAATGAAAAATGATGACATATTTTGATTAAAAAAAGAAGAGGAAATTTCTAAAAAATGAGGTGGGGTACGAGGGGGAACAATGGGTATATAAATAGGGCATAATTACTTTAAGAAGAGAAGGATACTCTTATTTGATTGAGAGACTTAAAGTGGGTAAATGAAGAATATAATCAAATGAAATATGAATATCAATTTTCTTCATTCACCCAAAAAAAAAAAAAAAAAACCACAAAACCCATTCTTTCTACTTTACACTTTTCCAAAATAAAACAAACCCCCTTTTAAAGGTAAGAACTGATTGAAACAACAAAAACCCATCTCAATAATTTGCATGTTTTTTTCAGCCTCAATATCTCAGAGAAGAGAGAGAGATGTCTTGTTTTTGTTTTGTTTTGTAAATGCTTATCCAATTGCATAAGTTGGTGCAATAATTGGCAGTGAGATTATGTGAACCATAAGAGTTTGTTTACAAATGTAGGAAGCAAGCATGCTTTTGGGTGGGGGACTCTTTCAGTACACAAGATAAAGATTGATTGTTCTTTATTTATTTATTATATATATATATATATTTAAAATATCTTGAATCTATTATCTAATAATTCGAATGACCAAGGTACGGGATGTAGATAACACATCATTAAAAAAAAAAACTCTCCTTCTGCCCATTGATGTAGCTAACACAATATTAGTGAACCACATAAATTTGTGTTGATTTAGGGACAACGACCTTTCACATATCTCTACATTGGTATGATATTATTCACTTTGGGCATATGCTCTCATGACTTTGTTTTTGGTTTCACCCAAAAGGTCTCATACCAATAGAAATACTATCTCTCACTTATATACCCATGATCTCCCCCTTCTCTAGCCGATGTGGAACTTTGGTCGCACTTCCAATCTCTTGGGCTCTAAGTAATTAGATTTTTTTTTAGAAAATAATTGGGTTTAAGGTATATGTTGTAGTTGGAGTTATCTCACACTTCCAAGGATGATTTTAAAAATTTATGGAAAATTTGATATCGAGATCGTTTTTAATATACAGTTGGGACAAAGACAAGCAACCAAGTCCGTTATCTCTTGCTAAAGATATATATGGAGCCAATAATTATTCTAAGGAGAGGCAAAATATGTCTTTTATATATTATATACATATATATTGATTCTGAAAATTAGAGAAAAAGCTTTATAGTTGTTACCTTTTTATATATATTTTTTTAATTTAAAGTAAATTAAGGGGCATTTGTCCTCTCTTTTTTCTTTTGACTCTTAGATATTATTACAAATTTTAACTACACTAAAATAATGAAAATTATTAATGTGGAGACCAAATACAAGGGGATAAGGATGCTATTAAATTTCCATCGATAATGTCAACATTTCCACATGTTCAACATTTTCATAGGTTCATGAGTTTGATATGGACATATATAGAAAATGATCGATATTTTCATTATATCATAAAAAAAAATTGATGAAACATATCGATATCGCCATTTTATCGGTATTTTTATAAAATAGTGACTTCGACATTTCCATCGGCATTACCTTGCAAACCTTTGGTAATAAGTAGGCAAGGTGTCGTCCACATGAGGGAGAATTAGGTTAGGATGAAATTTTGTGAAATGAGAAGAAAACGTTTTCGTAGAGTTATTTTAAAAGTTGAAATAAAAGAAAGAGGGTATATACGATTCATTTTGTTTGCTAATTAAGGTTAGAAATGAGAAGGATTTCATGGAGCATATGTTAATGATATATGTTTTGAGTTGATGAATCATAACAATATGATTTTAATATTCTATATAGTTAAAGATTGAGTGGTAAATAATGTCACGTATGATTCTTTCAATTTTTTCAAATGTCAGTTGGCACATTAGGTTACGCGTCCGTCATTTTAACGAAAAAACTCTTCAAGATTTTTTTTTCTTTTAGACAATTTCAAAGTTTAAGAGTTGATTTTTTTAAAGTTTAGAAGCATAATTGAAATCATCTTAACGTTCAAAGGTATTTTGTATAATTTAACCTAGATTTAAATTAAGAATACTAATTAGAACAACCCTCCAAAATATAGCAATATATTGTCAAAATTGTATTAAATATTTTTTTTAGTTCAACAATTGTGGAGTAAGAGATCAAACATATTAGTGATTTATCAAATGAACCATGCCCGATGGGCAAAATTGTATTAAATGTTGATTTGATGAATCACCTACCATAAACTTTATATGTTAAACTTTAGTTGTGTTCCATTAAATTGTGAGATCATAACTTCTATTATTATCTTTACTCAGGTCACGATTGATAATCATATGGTTTTTTGTTTTTGGTTTTTGAAATTAATGGTTGTTTTTTCTACAATTTCTCTTCATCTTGATCTCTACAATGATTTCCATTTTTCTCGAAGTACCATTTAAGTTCCTAGCCAAATTTTAAAGACAAAAACATATTTTTGAAAACTATTTTTTTTTTAGTTTTCAAAACTTAGCATGGTTTTTGAAAACATAGGTACAAAATAGATAAGACTACATAGAAATACATTGGTAGAAGTACTATTTTTATACAATTTTCAAAAATTAAAAGCCAAAAATCTGGTTATCAAATCGGACCTAATTTTATTTAATTTAATCCATTCTCACTAATTAATGCAATATTTAAAAGAAAATTAATTTTAGGATTCATCCAAGGCTCTAAAAGAGTAGAGAGATTTTAAAAAAATGAAACAAGGTACAATTTGGTCCTATGATTTTAAAAACTTCACTTTGGTTTCTATCCATCATAAATCGTCCCTAAACCATCATTTAATTATATGAAAGCACGCCCAATTTTCTCCTAAATTTTTTCTTGGAAAACTTTAATACAATCAACTAGGGATAATCGTCCAAATAAAAAAAAAAAAACATCAACTCACTAGCATGTAAAAAAATGTGTTACACAATACTTGATATTCTAACAATAGGAACGATATAATCTGTGAGTTTAACTAAATATATAGACCAAATTAGGTTGAAACTAAAAATTATAGGAATATATAAAACAAAAACTTTTAAAATTATAGGGATTAAATTGAAACTTATGATTATAAGAACTAAATTTTTTAATTTAACTTAATTTTTTTAAAAAAAGTATTCTAAAAATTTAAGAATTGAAATGATACGTTTCTTACTTTTTCATACTTTAATTAGATTTCCATTACTCTGAATTCCATTACTCTGAATTGCAATGATATTTTTGTATCTTGACTTTGTGTAACACGAAAAATGAAAAAAAAAAAAAAGAAAATAGTTCTCATTCCCGACAAGCAAACGTAGGCTAATTGATGAATATTGTGTATTGTAAAAAAGTTAAATAGGAATTGAATTCTCCTTTTTATTTTGGAAGATTCAAAATCATAAGATGATTTATTGAATTGGTCATTATCAATGTGTCGTATTCAAGAATTCTGCGTCACAATAAAGCTGTATTTTTCAATTCCACAAGTCATCCATTTTCTGAATTGACAATGATCATAAAAATTGAAAAAAAAAAAAAAAGTTGGCATGTTTTAAGCTGTGAACCACTTTGCTTTATAATTTCTTCTTGGCTTCATGGATTGATCTTAATTTGACTTAAAACTTGGACGGGTTTTGTCTATTTCTCAAAAAATGTTCTTCCAAAAAAAAAAAATTATGTTTGATTACAAATTTGATCTCCTTAGCTTTAGATATAGTTGCAATTTTTTTTCTATGCGTTGGAATTTAGTTTTAATTTAGTTTCTATAGTTTTCAAATATAATTTTCAACTTAATCTCAATAGTTTAGTCTAATCTTACCATTAATCATCCCTATTATTTATATATTAACACATTTTTTATGTGAGATCACGAGTTAATATTTTCTATTTGGCTGACTATATTAGTTGACTAAACTAGAAAAAAACATATACTTTGATTTAGGGCATTAGATTAAGTAAAAATAGAAGTAAATATTGTCGATTTTTTAGATTAGTGAAATTTGGAGAATTCAAACTATAGAACTCGTGACACATTTGATATGTCAATTGAGTTATGTTGCTTTTGGCAACCAAAACTAAACATTTTAAAACTACAGGGAATCAACTAAATTGAAACTAAGCTCAAATCATATTGACTAAATTGAAACATTTAAAACTATTGAAACCAAATTGAAATGTGCCAAAACCATAGAGACTAAAAATTTACTTTAACTTAAAATTAGTCTCTAAACTTTATATCATTATATCAATATTTTTTTTAGTTCTAAAATTTGAGAAATTTTATTTTTATCTTCAAACTTTAATCATGGTTCTTACCTAGCTAGTTCATTAACACCATTAAAGGAAGATTGATATGAGGCATAACCCAAATAGAAGCATAATCTAAAAGTTAAAAAATTAAACCAACTTAAAACAGGAAATAAAAAAGTGTAATTGAAAGTTTCATAAAAACCACTAGATGGACTAAATTTATAGTAATATAATTAAAAATAAAAGAGGATTCCTTTAGAGAATCAAGTCTGCAGAATGACCCTCATTTTCCTGTTGCTTTATAAGATACTTGGGAATTTTCCCAGTGTTGTTGGGTTAATTTCGTAGGAAACTTCTTGCCTTGCCTACAAACAAAATGGTAACTAAAATTTTTCTAACTTCTTTTCCACGACAAAGAATAAAAAAAAAACAAAGAGGAAAAAAGAAAACACACTCAATATAGTCCATGCTAGCTAGATTACAAAATTAATGTAGGTAAAGAGTTTTCGTATTTATTTAGGGCTCGTTTGGAGCACAACTTATTATAACCTGTAGAATAGTATGCACCCTAAACACAGACTTCTACACCTTATATAAACACAGACTATTATAACCTCGGACTATACTACTCTGCATTTTAAATAATATTATATGATTCTACAAATTATAATAACTCACAAACTATTATAACCCCTTGTTATTATAACTCACCCAGCGCTCCAAACAACCTCTTAGTTTTTTTAATTCTAGGTAGATTACAAAAGTGATGGAGGAGGTAAATAGATTTTACAACGTCCACTTGCATGAATAGCAAATAAATAATAATAATAATAATAATGATGATGATGATGATAATAAAATCTAAATGGTAGGTGTGCCACCTGTTTATTCAATTTGAAAAAATACAAAAAAAAAAAAATAGTCTAGTCCAAATGGACATAGCGAAAAGTAAAAAATACTCTTGCATTTTCTGTGTGTTTTTCAATATGAGATGATATAATATTGTTGATAGATTAATGATATACCTAACAAAGAGTAAATCATTAATATACTAGTTATATACTTATATGAAAATGATCATCAGTATATCAGTAACTCGCATATGATATATACATAATATAAAATATATCATTATAGTCAACTACTGATATACTTTATTTTCTACGGATGTTGTTCAATATGAAGTTTGTTAGTAGTCTGTAAATAATGTACTGCAGATAGATCAACAATATACCAACATAGAGTACATCATTAATATACTACTAATATACTTACATGAAGTTTATCAATAGTATATTAGTAACTCACACATGAAATATGTTCATTTCACTTATACAATGTCGATATACTTAATGTTAGGTATATAACTGAAATGAATATATATATCTACAATGAAGTATATCAGTTATATGCCAAACATGCAAAATATATCAATAATATGCTACCATGATATATGTAGAGTATATCATTTAACTAATATATCTAAAAAAAAAGTGTATCAGTAGTATATCAGTAATATAATACCTAATATATTTCATTTTAAGTATATATCAGTTGACTACAAATATAAAGTATACTAGATATACTATTGATGTATCAAATATAAAATATGTCAGATATATACTAGTGATATACCTATTGATACATCAATGAAGGTAAAATTGAAATAATAAAAAAAAAAAAAACAAAACCTCCATATTTAAAATATATATATATATATATATATATATATATATATATATTTGTAAATCTAAAAAACCATGGTTAGATCTGCACATATCGTAATATTTTTTACTACTTTTATCATTCTTCTTTTTTAAAAAAAATAATAAAAATATACTTTCGTCCATGAGGTTTTGGGTTTGATTGTATTTGGTCTTTGAATTTTCAAACTCAACAAATATATCTTTGGAATTTGCATTTAATTTTTCCATTAATAATTAACGGTTTTTATTTTAAAATATATTTTTGTATTATTTTATATTTTTAGTTAAAAATATTTTTATTTCTTTTTCTCCCTCCTCCTTCTTCTTTCTCCCTCCTCTTCCACAGAATAAGATCGACACAAAGATTTACACGGTTCACTAACGTTGTGTTGGCTACATCTATAGGCAGAAGAAGAGAGTATTTTCATTAACCGAGAGAAATAGAATACGTATAATTTTTCAGATGGGAGCGAAGTGTTAGATGACAGATCTAAGACATCTTTACAAATATTGTTAGCATAATCCCTGTTGACTCAATTATTGGTCATGAAGATACCAACGACGATTTCAATCATGCCAAAAACGAAAAAAGAAACAACCAGAGCGAGCGATCTCCTTGATAGTGAACAGAGAATTAGCCATGCATCCTAATGTCTTCGTCTGTTATCAAAATGGAATATAATGGTCCACATACGCCAACTTTCTCTAATAACTACTGCTAGTGCTCGGGATCTAGGGTTGAATGAAGAAGAAAGTGTTGTTGAAGCTTCGAAATGCAAAAAAAGAGGAATCGAATTTGGTGAAGAAGACGGGGGTGGCGACAGTGGAGTTTTTATTTTTGAGATATTGAATCTGGGTTTGTTCTCGATTTCAATGAAGGATAGATTTTTCCTTTGTTTTTCATACTAAAATGATCGAAAAATATCCTTCCTTTTATTTATTTTTTAATGTACGGAGAAGAAAGGAGAGAAAGGAGGTGAGAGATTGGGAAAGAAGAACGGAAGAGGAAAAAAGAGAAATAAAATATATATATATATATATATATTGTTATTGAAAATAGAAACTAAATGTTGAAGAACACAATATATTATGAAATTGAGAGACAAAATCGGGCACAAAAAACTTTACTAAATCATATAATAATAATAATAATAATATAAAGGAAATTGGAATTTAAGAAAATATATATAATATAAACTAAATTAAATAAAGAAAAGAAAAAATGAAGATGAAGAGAGAAAGTAGAATTTTCCATCAGATATGTATATTATTTTCCACTAAAAACCTCTATTTATAGGAAAATTGGCAAGCAAAATGCGGTACATTTGGACACTAGTCAATGGTGGATAATGGGCACATGTAAGCCACATGGTCAATGGGAGGGATGACCCTTGGTAAAGGGAAAAATTGACATCTATTTTTCACTAGATTTATAATACTCCCCCTTAGATGCCCATTTTATATACAATATGTCTCGAGAACTTAATTTATATGTTTCTCACAACTTTAATCCTTCTGAGATTCTCATATAAATGTCATTATCCAAATATCCATATAAATATGTCGTGACTACATCCATTAGATGCATTTTCATATACAATCATACCAATTAGATATCTCAACGTTATTGCATCAACCACGGGAGAATATGTCTCCTCATAATCAATACCAGGTCTTTGCGAGAATCGTTAAGCAACAGGTCTCGCTTTATATCTTGTGACCTTATTCTTTTCATTTTTTCCTTACAAATACTCATTTGTATCCCATAGTTTTGACATCTTCTGGTGTCTGGATTACTAGTCAAAATACCTCACGTGTTGAAAGTGAGTTTAATTCTACATGGATTACTTCTTTCCATTTAAGTCAATCATTTCTACGTCGACATTTTTCCATGAATTTTGGATAAGAATCATCATCTTCATGAATAATATCATGAGAAACATTGTAAGTAAATATGTTGTCAATAACTATATCATTTCGGTTCCATCTTTTTCTTGTCATAGCATAGTTTATGAAAATTTCATTATTATCCTCAAGTATTGGACTTTCATCAATACTTTTATGAGTAGTTATATTCAAGATTTCTTCGGGAACATCCATATTCTTATTTTGATCATTAATTACTTTTCTTTTCCGAGGATTTTTATCTTTGGAACTCATTGGTATACCACGCTTGTGGCGTGCTCCAGACTCATTATTGACAACTTGTTGCGTTGGGATATCAATTTTTTATGGAACATTTGTTGCGGGTATATATGATTTACTTACTATTTTAGCATATGTAAATGCATTTGATAATTGATTTGTTATATTTTGCTAATGAATTATCTTTTGAACTTCAAGTTCACATTGATCTCTACGGGGATCTAAATGAGATAATAAAGATGGATTCCATGTCATTTCTTTTTCCAGCTTCTTAATTCCTCCCCTTAATGTTGGAAAATTTGTCGCGTTAAAATGACAATAAACAAATTGTGAAGTAATTAAATACATCACCTGTCAGGGGTTCAAGATATTTAATAATTGATGGGGAATCAAATCCAACATATATTCCTAACCTCCTTTGAAGACCTATCTTAGTACGTTGTGGTGGAGCAATTGGAACATATCCTGCACATCCAAAAATTCTGAGATGGGATATATTTGGTTGTTTATCGTAAGTCAATTGTATCGGGGAGTATTTATTATAACTTCTAATTTGAAAAATCTGAACGGTAAAACAAGAAGGAAAAGCCACAATTCATGGAAAAATGTAAATTGTCCATTGTCAGTGAATACTATCACAATTCATGAATAATATCACAATTCATGGGATATATCTGAACTGTCAATTGTCAGTGACGCAACATGTAAAATAGCATGACCTCATACATATATTAGTAACTTCGCTCTCATTAGCATTGGCCTATCAATTAATTGCAAGCATTTTATAAATGATTCTGCTAAATCATTTTCTGTATGAACATGAGCTACAGGATGTTCAACATTTATCTCAATGACCATACAATAATTATTGAAAGTTTGGGATGTAAATTCACCAGCATTATCAAGACGAATGATCTTAATTGTATAATAAGGAAATTGTGTTCTTAAATTAATTATCTGAGCAAGTAGCCTTGCAAATGCAAGATTTCGACTTGATAATAAACATACATGTGACCATCTGCTTGATGTGTCAATCAGTACAATGAAATATTTAAATGGTTCATTTGGTGGGTTAATAGGTCCACATATATCACCATGAATTCGTTCCAAAAATGCAGGTGATTCAGTCCCCACTTTAGTTGGTGATGATCTAATGATTAATTTGCCTTGAGAGCAAGCATCACAAGACAATTCATTAGATTGAAGAGTCTTTTAGTCTTTCATGGATGTCCTTATGAATTTTCAATAATTTTTTCATCATTATTGACTCTTGATGACCCAATTGGTCATGTCAAACGTTGAATACTTCTGGATTCATGAACTTCTGGTTCATTATTACATAGATTTCAATTACTGGTATATGAGTATAATATATTCCAGAAGAAAAAGCAGACGGTGTTTCTAATATACGTTTTTCATGTGAAACAATAGATGTAATATAGAGACATTTTATATTATTTTTACGATCAGTTTTAACATGATAACCATTGTCACGTATATCTCTAAAACTCAATAAGGTTCTTTTCGACTTGCTAGAGAACAAAACATTATTAATTGTAAATTTTGTTCCTCTAGACAAGATAAAATTGTTTTTCCAAAATCTTCATTCATGTTTGCAGAACCTGATATAGTATTGACATTTGCTTCAAGCATTATTGTTGCGTAAAATTATTTTGCAATACCGCAAGTGTACGAGTCAAGTTTTAGTATAGTGATTTAAGAGTCCAAGTATCGTCCTCGGGAATGGGTTTCTAGATTAATTAACTTCCAAAATACTAATTCTCAATTTTAACTAAAGTAACATAACATGAATAGGTGATGAAAGTAAAGGCAAACAACAAACAAACAAATGGAGACACAAATTGATAGATTTAGAGGAAATTGACGTCACAAGTTAATAACTTAATTAACACATGCAATTAACTAATGTGATGAATTTATAAACAATAAGTAAAATACTCAAGAAAATCTTAGTGAGCCTCGCACATGCAATAAATTCTATAGTCTCCATATGAACCTACAACATGCACGACATTAAGCAACTTCTTTATGTGTTTCCATTATTAGACTTCTAGGTCATTCTCATGCCAGACTTCTAATGGTTTTAGCAACTTTGCTCTAATCTAAGTTTTATCTCTCGAGTCTACTTAAACCAACAATATCAAAGAGTTAAAGAACGAATTGCCAAAAATAAATGTCAAAACATAATTCAATACTTGGGAAACAAGTCTTAACATGCAAATCAAATCCTAACTACAACAATTAGCTACTCTAAATCACAAGAAAACCAAACTAAAGGTGTAGAAAACGTCTTAGAACATTGTTACAATCTGAAAGAAAGAGAAATTTAAACTTATGTGTCGATGTCGATCATTCGTCTCCGAGCTCCCGTCCTCGATCTCGAACCTCCACGAATGCTTTGGCTCCAAAGAATGCTCTCTTTTCTCTTCTCACAAAGTGTATTTCAAAATTAGGGTGAATTCTTTATCCAATTCGGCACCATTTGCAAGAATGCATAGTGTTTTATTTATAATGTTATTCGGTACATCGTTGCTACGCTAGGGACAACGTGGCAACGCTGTACCCTAACCGCATATCAAATATGGAAAGCATCGGCAGCGTTGCAACGCTGCTACCTTAACAAGCGCGTTCCTATCGATCCGACGTTGCGACGCTGCAAAGCGGCGTTGCAACACCCAAAGGCAACGTTGCAACGTTACCTACATAGGCCTTCAATGCACCAAAGCAGCACGTTCGGCGTTGCAACGCTAGGGAATGTTATTCGGTACATCGTTGCAACGCTAGGGACAACGTTGCAACGTTGTACCCTAACCGCGTATCAAATATGGAAAGCATCAGCAGCGTTGCAACGCTGAGGACAGCGTTGCAACGCTGCTACCTTAACAAGCGCGTTCCTATCGATCCGGCGTTGCGACGCTGCAAGGCGGCGTTGCAACACCCAAAGGCAACGTTGCAACGTTACCTGCATAGGCCTTCAATGCACCAAAACAGCACGCTCGGCGTTGCAACGCTAGGGACAGGGCGTTGCAACGCCATCACCTCGGGTGTTCTAGCTTTGAATGATCCTTTTAATTCCAATTGATTTTCTTTTTAGCTCCAAAAAGCCTTGTTTTGATCTCGAGTGATCCAAAATGTCTTCAATTGTTCTATTTAAGCTCTTAATCTGAAATTGAGTGATTTAAACACGTAAAACCCCTGAAATCATTATAAAACTAGCAATAATTAAGCCTAAGGATAACACATTTTGTGTGCTATCAATTATCAATTTGGAAAAGTGTTTTCTATTTTTGAATATGGTGTGAGTTGTTGCACTCTGCTAAGCATAAATCTTCATGGTTCATCTTTGAGTCACTCAACATATGGAAATTGTCCATATCTCTTCATTAAAAAAATAATTATAATAAGAGAAACATAACTCATAATATAAAAAAATCAATGTTAAAAGAACAAACAAATAGAAAAAAAAACATTAGTTATATATTCTCAAAATCAAAAGAATCATTTGTTATTCCATCAATTAGGGTGATATTCTCTTCAAGGGATACAAATGAGTCTGCCACATCCCAATTTTCATACTGGATTAGTTGAATATATCATTATCTTGATAAACAAGATTTGCTTCTACATTTTTCCTTGTTCCTTCAGAGAAGTTTAATAGAGATCAACAGAGTGTTTGGACGTACAACAGGTACCACTATTACAAATTTGGTCTTTATTGACAGCTAAAAACTGTCAACATTCACTTTAGTTGACGTTTTTTGACTGTCATTGAAAGCGGTGTCAATAAATCTAAGCGTCAACTTTAAGTTGATAGTTGACGGTCGTTAAACGTCAACGATTATATCTTTATTGACGGATTTTAACTGTCAATAATATGAATAATGACACCTATTAGCCATCAACTATGACGTAAATCTGTCAACAAAAACCTCTTTATTGACACTTATTTACTGTTAACATAGGGTATAATTGATGGTTTTTAGCCGTAAATATTTAGGTGAAAGCGTCAACAAGAACCTTTTTATTGACACTTAGGTGGCGTCAACAAAAGGTATAGTTGATGGTTCTTAGTCGTCAATATTTAGACAAAGCGTCAACAATAACCACTTTATTGACATCTGTGAGCCGTCAAAATCAGGTATAGTTGATATTTTTTAACCGTCAACATTTTTAGCCAACCGTCAATAATACCCCTTTTATTGACAGTTATAGTCTGTCAATATAAATATATCTTTACGTATTTTAGCTGTCATTTATAACTATACTTGACGTTTTGCATTGTTCACTATGACATACATGCTGACAGTTTTGAACCGTCAATACTGCTGATTTTAATGTCGAGTCGTCAACTATAACTATGTATAAAAAATAAAAAATGGATATTATTCACTCATCCTCTACCACCTGCATTTGTATGAACAATTCTATTAATTCACATTTTTCTCATTAAGGTAATTATCAACATGTAATTCACGTAAGACTAGGAAACAATATAATTGGAGACTCAACGATTTGCCAAACTATATAAGTACAAATTTTATCAAAATAAACCTTAATTACTAATGAACAAAAGTAAAGTTCTATTGACTAACTAATTATAAGTTAAAATTATTATATATCGTTCCAAGCAAACTGTTAAAAAACATAACACTAACTCCTGAAAATCATATAAATGAAGTATGATAACAAAAATGGTCATAGGTACCGATTTACAAATTCACATAACTCAACTCGTATCTCGTCCAACTCATCTTGGGTATACTTATCTTTTCTCGTCAACTGAAAATAAATAAGTGTATATACATCAAAAAATTGAATAAACCAAGAAACTTTAAAACACATAGAATAAGATCAAAGTATTACCACATCCGTTAGCACTCGACTTCTCTGTGTTACTATATCTCGAATAAACTTCATAATATAGTACCCACACTTTGTACTCCCCGATTGCTTAGCACACTATATAAATAGATTAAAACATATAATAAACAAGACTCGAATAAATAAACAAAATGGTAGTAAAAAATGGTAGATTTGAAACGATTACCTGAACAGCTATCCAATTAAAATTTGGACTTCTAGCGTTTGCTTGCGCATAGAACATCCTAATAACCCTATACAAGTACAAATACATAAAAATAAGTTAATAACGTTTTTCATCAGAAACATATCAATGGTAGAAGTTTCATAATACTTAGTATTAATTAAATTTTTCACGTAATCGCGAACGCCATGTCCTACGTGACTAATGCTTAGTCATTTCACTTTTAAATCATTTATGTTCATCATCTATTGAACTCTTATTTTGTGGAGATTTTTCTATATAATTATCATTTCGTGTGGTTCTCTTGACATTTCAATTATTATAATGACCACCATGATTGTTAAAATTCATATAATTCACTTAAGGGAATAACGTTGCTCCAGTTTGCCAAGATTTATGAGTTCAGAATATTTTTAAATCACCACTTTCGATATTGCTACTGCACGAGCATATATTCGAGACATAACCAATAATCTTTTCTATTATTGTCAAGAGATGTGAATTCTAATTTTGTAAGGTTTGTTATTGTAATATTTCACAAAACAAACATTGCATTGATATTAGAAATTTAATATATATTAAACATGCAAAATAAAACCTAATTTATTATATAAAAAAATGGGATACCTGTAGGACCTACCTTTGGCGTTAGAAATAGCAGAGTCTCGTGCTGATAACATGTTAAAATCATATAATAATAATAATAATATAAATGATAATCGTAATAAAGATAATAATATAAAGGAAATTAGAATTTAAGATAATATATATAATATAAACTAAATTAAATAAAGAAAAGAAACATGAAGAAAAAGAAGATGAAGAGAGAGAAGAGAGAAAGTGGAATTTTTCACCAAAATTTGTCTATTATTTTTTACTAAAAACCTCTATTTATAGACAAATTGGCAATCAAGATGTGGTACATTTGGACACTACTCAATGGTGGATAATGGACACATGTAAGCCACATGACTAATGGGAGGGATGACACTTGGTGAAGGAAAAAATGAGCATCTATTTTTCACTAGGTTTATAATAATAAAAATATATATTTTTAGTACCTAACAAAAAGGCAGGAGATCAAAATGAAACTAAATGCAAATATGAGGGTATATGTTGTGTTTGAAAACCCAAACACTCAAATGTTAGGGGTGTACAAACAACTCGGTGCCTTGAATAGTTTGTACTACCCAAATCAAATCGTAAGCGTTAGGTTTGTTAGCTTTTTTTCTATTTGGGTTGAGTTAGAATTTGAGAGAATCGAAATTTTGGGTTGATTCTCTGATTGGCCTTTTTAGCTTGGGGTGACCCGACCCGACCTAACCTAAAATTTATGTTTTTTAATTTATATATACTTATTAAATGAATTATTTGTCAATTTTTAATATGGTAACAAATATTAAGATGTTTTGAACTTTAATGTTTGATAATTGAATTTTATGTGATTTTAGTTATAAATTTAAGAAAAAAATATTTTAAATAATTAAAAATTATTAAAAAAATCAACCCGGTGACCAAATCCAATCCAACCCAACCCAATCCAACTCGACAAACCAAATTTTTAGGGTGGTTTTGAAAAAACCTTTCAACCCATCCCGTATAATACCCCTACCAAATGTAACTAAGACAAAACCTCAAGAGCTAAAAGTGTATTTTTTTAAAGAGGTATGTGATCATTATATTGTGTTATTTTATAGGGTATTTTGATTTCGCCTATTGTGTAATATGAAATATCAACCGTCAACATGAATGTAGTCTACATATTTAGTGCGCATGTCCTCGGTTAATAGGACAATGAAAATGAATAATATCATCTCTCATGAAAAATTATAAAATGAGCATAGATGAATAGTAGTTGCTATGTATTTATTTTCTTGGGTTTGAATGTTGAATTTACCATACACCAAATTTGTTATACTAAAATAAATCATAAATCAAATGACGAAAAAATCTAAAATAATTCATTTAACCAAGTTTCTCTCACAAGACTTTTAAGTCGAGAGTGTATTTTTTACTGTCTTTGTTGGCAAATTCTACCTCAAACTGTCTGATATTATTTTTAAAGTATTAAACAAAATGGCACAAGTTACCAATATGTCTATCAACCTAATGAAAATTAAAAGAATTAATAATTTTAAAAATTTTAAAAAAAGTTTGAAAAACCCACACAAAAAAAAAAAAAAATACCTGGGATGTTTGCTTACGATTTTGGGTTTGACTAGTTTTAGAATCTAAATCCAAAATGGTTTTCAGATCACTTTGTTCAAACCCCATAACTTTTTAAAACAATCTAATGGTTTTGAACCATACAACTCTTCTTCTATTCCTAGGCTTTAAAACATTGTATCCAAACATGGTTTTTCTGATTTTCAGGCTTTCATGTCTTTTTGATTTTTTAGGCTTTCAAACTTTCCAAGATTTTGATTCCGAGGTGGTGAACCAAATTTCCCAGGTACATTACGCATGCAAGCTAATTAATTTTTTTAAAAAAACACACTAATTAATTTCAGTTATGTTATTTGTCATCACTCTTTTGTTTGCTAATAACAATTGTAGTTGAATTTGTTGTATTATGAATTTTTCATCTCTGAAGACACAAGACATTCAGTCAGTGTGTTAAGTGCAAAGTTATTTGAGCCTATAAATAAGTTGTACGTTAATCATAAGGTCGTTTCCTTAAAAATTTTGTTGAATAGCCATAGTAACAGGTATCTCTGGATATAAAATATATGTGAATAAAATGTTCAGCAATTATAAAAATAATAATAGTTGCATTTGGGTATTAGTGTTATCAGATTTTATGAAAATAAATTATGTTTGTGAAATTGATTCTAGAAACATTATATAATTGTAAAATATTAACTAAACCAACTGGCCAAAGTTAAATATAAATAAAATTAGTATGAATTAATTGATATCAACTGATATAGCTCAATCGACCAAACCATCAGAAATTTCGAATTCTTCCACTCATAGTTGTTGAACTCAAGAAAATGGACTTCCCATGAAAAATTATAATCAGACAATTAATGATAATCATTTAAAAAATTGAATATTTCTATTATTTAATGGAATAATTTTATTATGTTTTATTATTAGTGAATTGATTTATAATTTTAAAAAATAGTTTTTAAAATTAATTTGATTGATGTAATATATTTACTTAATAAATTCATGAGCCACTTAATATTTATTATAATGGAATTGTGACGCCCGGCAGGGGTGATCATCGGTCGGTCGGGGTCGGTTTTCGACCCCAACCGACCCCCGAACCGATCAAGGGCGGTCGGTTCGATCGGGATTTTTTTTTTTTGAAAAATCTTACCAAAACCGACCGACCGACCGATCGGTTCGGTCAATCGGTTTGGTCAGTTTATATATATATATTTAAATATTTTTTTAATTAATTATTTAATAATTTATAATTATCATTTTATTATTATTTAATAATTTATAATTATTATTTAATTATTTTGAGAAATTTTTTAGTTTTTATTTTTTTAATTATAATAATAATAATTATTATTATTATTATATATTTTTTTTTAAATTTTTGGTCGGTTACCGACCGACCGACCGATCGGTTTTGTGAAGGCCAAAACCGACCCCGACCGAAACCTTCACAAAATCGACCGACTGCCCTCGGTTCGGTCGGTTTCGATCGGTCATGTCGGTTTTCGGTATTTTTTTGCTCACCCCTAATGCCCGGTAATTTTCGGAGACTCAAATAACCAAAATCTCATTCTTTACTTATTTATTTATTTATTTATTTTTAATTTTTAATTTTTATTTTTCCTTTTCTCTTTCTTTTTCTTTTTCTTCTTCTTCCTTCTCCTTCTTCCTTCCCCCAGCCGACCGCACCCTCCCCATCCCTCTTGTGCGCGCCTGCTGAGCTGCACACCGACCACCCACGCCGTCCTGCGTCTGCCGCCACGCTTGTTCCGCCGTCCGCGCCCAACGCGCACGTCCGCGCCCCAGTCGTCGCCCTCATCCCGCGCGCGTTTTGCGCCTCGCCCCACGCCCCAATGCCCACCGCCGACTCTCTCTCTCCGCCACCCACGCCCATAGCCTCATCGCCAATGAGTTTTTCCTCAAAACCATTTAGCTTTGGTTCAATTGGTTCGAGCGTTTTTAGATCGGTTCTCTTAAAATGGTTGTTGGTTTTGGATAGATCGGGTTATGGGCATTATGGATCTATGCTCCACGTGTCGCCACTCACCGAAAAATTCGTCGTCGCCGCTGCCGCCGCCGGATAGGTATAACCGATCGACTTCGTTTTCTCGATCTCGTTTTAAGTCTCCATGCTATAGTTTGGTCATTCAAGTCAAATTAGATGTTTATGGTTGATAGAAGCATGTTTTAAGTCGTTGTTTGTTGTTTAAGGGCTCGAACATGTTAAGAAAGTACGGGGAGCTCGGGATCGAAGCCTTCGTCATCCATGTAAGTAGTCATTTGGATTAAGCCCCTTAAAGTCATTATTCAATTTGTTTGTATGCGGTAATCTATGATTTATGTTTAATGCCCGAAAATGACGTTGTGATACTTATGTATGAATTTGGGTTCGTGTTGGTGTTGTTTGTACCGCTAATGGACTAAGGAAGAAATCTATAGGGGAATAGAGGCTTAAGACTTGAAGTTAAGAGTGAAACTTAAAGCCTTGGACCGTGATGAGTTGAAAACAAACGTTGTGGGTTTGAGATGGATGCAGTGGAAAAGTAGTACTATGTTTGGGATCCTCCTCGAGGTTTGCATTTGGTTTATGAGTCTTGAATAAACTATAGATGGGCGAGTGTGACAAAGTATAGTTGATCAAACTAATTAGAGGATTGTTGTGTTGGATTTAAGATCGTTTAAGTGTGAAATGGTTCTTAAAAGGGCTTGATGTTATGAACTACTGTCTGGTTACAGAGGTTTGGGCCAAGTGTGTCCGTTAAGCGTATTGCCTTAAGTTCGACTCGTATTTAAGTTGTTTAGATCACTATAATCGTTGGTGGGCGTTAAGGGTAAGCTCTAGGCAACAGTTGTGACCTTTCATCTCATTGGAATTGTTTTGGGCGAGCTTGTGTTTAACTTTCGAAGGAAGGGGTTGTTTTGTGGATCCTTGAAGCGTTGTTTGTAGTCGACTCGATCCGGTAATCGCGCTCATGAGCGAATGAGCTTGTTTGCATAGCTTGTGGATTGAACCCCGAGTGTGTTAAAGTGGTTGGTTCTGATCGTGAATGAGTTTGCTTATGTGTGGTTGAGGTTCGTATTCGATATGCAGCGTGTATTGCTCGCATAGTTGTCATAACATATGTTCGAGTATGGTTTTAGTATCAGTCAAGAGAGTTGTGTCAGGTAACCCCTCAATCTTGAAGTCCCTACCCTACTCCTGGTTTAGGTGATGTCATCCTACGACCTTGAGTGGCGAGGAACTTGCATGGATTACGTATATGATGATGTCTCGTGGTGAGTCACAGTGTGTGTGGCAATAGACAGGGACAGTTATGTCTTGTGGTGAGCCATAGTAGTTATGGCAACAGACCAAAGACGAGGATGCTTCGAGGTGAGTCACTATGAGGGTGGCAACAGACTCGGAGTGAGACATAGCTTACGAGCGTCCTGCGCGAGGCGGTGCAGGCTATGTCGAAATGCTAGTCGTGAGATGTTTACCAACGTGAAGCAAGGAGCTGAGTGAACCTGAGTGAGTTTGGGGTAGGCTAAGCCAGACTTCTAATTGAGTGTGGTCTGACAGTGGGTTTGGGTAGTTTGAGGTGTTGACTAAAAGAGAGAACCTAGCCTAGTTTGAGACCCTTGAGAATAGGTCGAGGATATTAGAAATACCTAGATAGAACCCTAAGTAACCTTATAAAACGTTGAACTCAGCACTTACTAAACCCTGAATTACGCGTGGGCGAGTCGGAACCTCTAGGTTGACGATATATATAGGCTCGTGAGATTGGGGTGCGTCCCCGTTGAGATCGGGAGTGGTTGTTTTCCATTATTCCGCACTAGCCTAGGGGTGATTCCCCAATGGGTGTGTTGGTTATGTACCGCACTACACCATGCTAGTGTATTATGTATTATGAGAGCTTGGGGTGCATCCCCACCAGCTGGTAGTGGTTGCTTTCCATGATCCTGGGCCGGTTTAGGGGTGATTCCCATGGGGCGTGTGTGGATACGTGCACACTGCTTACGCTCTATACCGGCGTGTGGCGTGAGAGTTGCTTTCTCTCATTGCATCGTCAATCAAAGTTCCAAGACCGAAAGTAGAGCTCGAGTTATTACCACATATGGGCTCAGGGTGAAGTGTGCTATTCGTGAGACCTGTTTGGGGTTGGGTGATTGGGAAGTTGTGTTTTGATTGGTTGCTTGTTTGCTTTGTTGGACGTGAGTGAGCTACTTACTGAGTATTTTTATACTCACCCGTCTACTTTGTTGTTTTTGGTTACGGGTAAGAAAGCCTGAGGCAGATGATGACGACGACGACCTCTTGAGGTTGTGGGACCCTGTTTCCTTCTAGTTTCTTTTGGCTTCGAGTTTTCATTTGACATTGTTTTGTTGTAGTTTCTATTTTATATGTCTAGACGCTCGACACCTTGTTTTTCACTTGTGCTTCTTAGTTATTGAGTTCTGTTTCCGCTGTATGTTTGTTTTATCTAAGAGATCGTGTTTTGGAACTCTGGTTGTAGCCCAACCCATTTTCTGATTGAAGTTTGGTGGGGGTTGGACATTCTTGTTTCTTTAGAAGTGTTTTTCTGCTTATTAGGTTCCAGGAAAAATTTTGGTTTTCTCCTTGCTACGTCGTTATGCTGCCGAAATTTCGGCATGAACGGTGTAGCGGAGTAACTTCCCTAACGTAGATTCGTCTTTGAATTTTAGGGTCGTTACAGGAATAATTAATTATATTAATATTAAAACAATGGTATCTATTAAAATTAATTATTTGATATGTTATTACTTTTAATTAATTTTAATATAGCTTTATAAATTATTAATTTAATGCAACTATATTTTTTAAAAATAAATTAATTAGATAACATAAATAATTAGTAAAGAAAATATAAGAAGGATAGAGAAAGAGGAGAAAAACATGGGCATGAGAGAAAGCCCATACATTTGTGAAGGTATGGGCTTATGAAATTCTAAGAATGGGTTATTTCCATTATTCCATAATGACAAACCTTATAATAATAATAAGTAATATCTCTATTCTCATTTCTGCCCTCTTATTATATTCCTCAAGAACCAAACGACACTTTATTTATCACACTAAAAAAAAAATATTGATTTGTAAGTTTGTTAAATCTGAGTTTATTGAGCATAGAGTTGTTCCTGTATTTGGATGATACAAAAAATATATAGTTTAACTTTATTAAACCCGTATTTGGCTTGTGTTAGATTTGAGTTTGTTTAAACTTTGTTTGAATTCTTAATTTGTTAAAAGTGTATATTTTATTGGTGAATTTAAAATTTGTAATCAACAATAGATAATTTATATATTAATTATTTAAGTAAAATAATGAAAACTATACATTAAAGTAGATTTTAAATGTAACTTTTATTATGAAATTAGAGAGTATTATTTTAATAATAAATAAATAAAACTTTAATACATTTGTCTACTCAATTTTCTTTCCATAATTATTTTTACCGAATATATATTTGATTGTTCATAAAATTAATCATAAAAAAGGTTATCAATGAATTATTTAATTATTTATTTAATTATTCATAACATTGTTATTGTTGAGTGCTAACTAAATTTATTTACAACTTATCATAAAAATTACTATTCAACTCATAACTAATATATAAGGTTATAAAGTTAAAATATTTTTAATAATATTATTCTAAAAAGCTATTAACTCCAAGATAAATTAACCAAAATAATTTTAGTTCAGGATGAGCAAAAAAAAAATTCAACCGACTCGACCGACCGAAATCGACCGAACCGAGGGCGGTCGGTCGGTTTTGTGGCTTTTTCGGTCGGGTCGATTTTGTGCTTGATAAAATCGACCGAATCGGTTGATATTTAAAAAAAATTATATATATACATATAATAATAATAATAATTAAAAAATAAAAAACTAAAAAGATTTTCTCAAAATATATTAAATAATAATTATAAATTATTAAATATTAATTATAAATTATTAAATAATTAATTAAATATATATATAAAAATCGATCAAACCGACCGGTCGGTCGGTCGATTTTGGTAAGTTTTTTTTTAAAAAAAAAGGTCGGCCGAACCGACCAATCTTAGTCGGTTCGGGGGTCAGTTGGGGTCGAAAACCGACTCCGATCGACTGATTCTCATCTCTAGTTTTAACTAATTAATTTTATAAATATTATATCTTTATTTGACTATGATAACATAATTTAAAATTTTTGAAGAGTTTGGAAAAATTGTTGATTTAGAAAAATAAAATGAAAATGGATGTATTAAATTTAAGTTTATATAACCGGTGTGATTTGAAATTTATAATAAAATAACTTTTCATTATAATTTACATGTTAATAAATAGTATGCATGGTAGCATATTAAACTCGAGTTTACAAAACTGTCAACCAAACATAAGATTAGCTTACTCATACTCCCTATTTCCAAAACAAGGAACCAAATGCCTCCACATCTCTCTCATTTTGTCATATTCTCTTTTTCTTTTGATGGTATACAAGTTGTGTTTAATGACTCAAATTCAAATCTCGTGTCCAAATGCAAGCAATATATGTCATCCCGCGCAGAAATGAATGTTTTAGTTCCAAAACACAAAAGAATTCAATCGAACACGTTAGAACTCATAGCTTAAAAGAGTACACTAATGCATCCAACATAGACTAGGTGCCTAGTTCTTTGTTATCGTTGTAGGTTCTACTATAATATATGTTGTTGGAAGAATGATACAAGAGGCTATAAACACTTTAATTAGAATGATTTCTCTAAAGAAAAATACATATGAATGTTGGAAAAGGAACTTTGGAGATTGAAAATTAAACTTTGGAAGATAAATTTTGAAGAATAGGCTACTTGTATTATTGGTCAATTCTAGCTCTTGAGTTTTATTTGGCTTGATACAAACTCTAAGATATCACCCCTATTTATACTAGCTGCATCCCTTAAACTAATGGTTATGGTTTTATCAACTCATATAATCTAGAGATTACAAAGGATTCTCTAGAATATATTAGATTCTAGATAATTCTACAACATACTTTAAAACATCTTTAAAAAGAATTTCTTTAGAATACTCTAACACTTAAAATGTTTCTCGAAATTAGGCTTTTATTTAGACTATGCTCAAATACTAATTACCTAAAATCAAGTTTATATTTCAACACCCCCCCTCCCCACCTCTTAAACTTGATTTTGTTACTCCAAGCAAACCTCTCAACCTTGTGAAGTCTTCTTTTTAAGTGGCTTGGTGAAGATATCAGCTACTTGATCATGAGTCTTCACATGCACCTTGTGATGCACTCTCTAATATAATGGTAATGCATATCAATGTGTTTGCTCCGATCGTGAAAAATCGAGTTCTTACTCAAAACAATTGTTGACTTGTTATCCACACAAAAATCCTCCCCGACTCCTCTTGTGACAAACCCAACTCCTTTAGCAGATTTCTTAACCAAATTGCTTGGCAAACACATGAGGTAGCAACTACATATTCTGCTTCACATGTTGAAGGAGTAACAATTGATTGCTTCTTTGACATCCATGTAAAAGCATTGTCTCCCATATAGAACACAAAACCAATCGTGCTCTTACGGTCATTCATATCTCCACTCCAATCACTATCACTGTATCCCACAAGCTTATAATAATCATCAGAAACAAAATAGTACAAACCGTAATTTATCGTACCTTTGATGTACCGAAGAATTCTTTTTGCAACCTTTAAATATGTGGTTGTCGGTTTCTCCATATAGCGACTGAAAATTCCAAACGCATAGAAAATATCAGGTCTTGTGCATGTCAAATACCGCAAACTCCCAACTAAGCTCTTAAAGAGTGTTGGATCCACTTTTTCTCCTTCCTCGTGATCTGATAGTTTGATTCCACATTCAATGGGTGTGTCGATCGGATTAGAGTCATCCATCCTGAACTTTTTGATCACCTCCTTAACATAGTCTTCTTGGGTGATTAAGATGTTTTTATCTTCATGTTTTACTTCAATGTCGAGGTAGTAAGACATGAGTCTGATGTCGGTCATCTCAAACTCGTTCGTCATCTCTTCCTTAAACTTGTTGAATATGCTCACTTTATTGCCTGTAAAGATCAAGTCATCTACATACAAGCACACAATCAATACATCATTATTTTGGGTTTTGATGTAAAGTGCATGCTCATATGGACACTTGATGAAATTTCTCTCTTATAAGTATTTGTCTATTCGGGAATTCCAAGCTCTTAGAGTTGTTTCAACCCGTAGAGTGTCTTTTTCAACCTTTAAACTTTGTCTTTCTTTTCCCTCAACTTCATGGCCTTGAGGTTGTTCAATATATACTTCTTTCTCAAGAACTCTATTAAAGAAAGCAGATTTCACATCCATTTGATGGATTCTCCAATTGTTTTGAGATGCTAATTAAATTATTAGTCTAATTGTTTCTAGTCGAGCAACAGGAGCAAATACCTCATCATAGTCGATGTCGGCTCTTTGAATATAACCTTTCGCCACTAGTCTTGCCTTATATCTTTTGACTTCTCCTCTAGCATTCTTTTTGGCTTTGTAAAACTATTTCACACCAATCGCCTTGTGCCCTTTTGGAAGTGAGACTAGCTCACATGTGTTGTTCTTCTTGATCGTCTTGATCTTTTCATCCATTGTGTTTTTTCAATTTTTGTTTTCCACAGCTTCTTGGAAGTTCATGGGCTCACAATCGGCAAAAAGACAAAAGAGAGTAAGATTATCTTGATTTGTAGTTACCTCATAAAGTTCTTGTAAGATTCTAAAGCAACGAACTACTTCACTTGAACTTTCATCCTCTTGAGAACATGTAGTTGGTGAAGCTTCTGGAGTAGAAGGCTCCTTTCTTGTTTGCTCCATCCTTCCTTGCTCTATGTCCTCTTCTTCAGAATATGGAAAGAAGTTATAGTCTTCATTATGTTGTCTCCAATTCCATTCTCTTTATTCATCGAGTACTACATCTCAACTAATGATTGTCTTTCTCGTATCATGGTTGTAGAGTTTGTACCCTTTATTGGAATCATAACCGATGAAGATGTACTTCTCACTGGTATATGAACATGAGCAATGCTTCCAAAGACTCTTAGATGGAAAATCCTAAGCTTTTTTCCACCCCATGCTTCTTGTGGTGTTTTCCCATATATGCTTCTTGTGGCGTTTTTCTATATATGTTTTTTTGTTGGAGATCGGTTGGATAGGAAGACTGCACATTCGTTGCTTCTACCCAAAACTCCTTTGGTAATTTCTTGCTTTTTTCTTGTCATGTTCAGAATGGTTCTATTCTTCTTTTCTGCCACTCAATTTTGTTGGGGAGATCTCTGTATTGTTAAGGGTCGTCAAATTTCAGGGTCTTCATAATACTTTTAAAATTCTTTTGATGTGAACTCTCCTTCATAATCAAATTTCATGGTATTGATTACCAAACCACTTTCTTTCTCAACAAGGGCTTTGAACTTTTTGAAATTCTCGAACATCTCTGATTTATGCTTCAAGAAATACACTCATGTTTTTCTTGAAAAAACATCAATAAAGAGAAGAAAATAATTACTTTTACCGAGTGAGCTTGGCTTGATCGGACCGCACACATTTGTGTGTATAAGTTCTAGAGGCCTTTGAGCTCTTGAGTTTGACTCTTTTGGAAAGCTTTTCTTGAATTGTTTTCCAAGTAGATATCCTTCGCACACTTGATCGGGGCGGTTTATGGAATGCAATCCTCTCACCATGTTCTTCTTGGAGAGTGGCTTTAATCCTCCAAAATTGAGATGCCCGAAGCGAAGATGTCATAGTCAAGATGTATCTTTGTAACACATCTTGAGGCATTTTGTTACATTGTTTTGAATGTTGAGCATAAGCATTTTATTTCTTGTCATTGGCGTCTTAGCAATTAGGTTACTTGTATTATCTCTTATAGAAAGATTATCTTTTAATTGAATGTCATCATCTTTCTCTAAGAGTTGGCCCAAACTCAAGATATTACTCTTCATATTTGGCACGTAATAAACATTTGAAATAAGTTGATGCTCACCATTCTTCAATTGGATAAGAATGTTACCTCTTCCTTTTACTTTTACCTTGGATTCTTCTTCAAAGGCTACATTGTCGCTAACCAATTCATCGAGTTCTATGAACTTGTTCCTTTTTTCACACATATGGTTGTTTATCCCGGTGTTTAGATACCACCTATTATCTTTGTTCCATTTGTCATTCGTGCAAGCCATCAATAAGGTGCCACATTCTTGATCTCTTTCTTCAATGTAGTTTGCTTTCTTTTCAACTTTATTGTTATTAGTCGCTCTATATTCAGATGCATAGTGACCATATTTCTGACAATTGTAGCATTTAATATTTGGCTTATCGTACTTTGATTTTGAGTTACCTTGCCCACGACGTCTTGTTAGTTTCTTCTTTTTTGAAAGTTGTTGTTGTCATCATGGGGCCTCCAACCTCGTCCTTGTCCTAGTCCATGAGTTATTCCTCGCCGTCGATGACCACTATTACCTCGTCCTCATTGGCCTCTACCATTGTGACTGATTTCTCCAGTAGTTGTTGAATCAACTCGCACCTTGAGTAATTGATCCTTCTATTTATTTTCTTCATATGCTTGTAACGAACCCAAGAATTGCTCAATGGTCATAGTCTCTAAGTCTTTTGATTCTTCGATTATGGCAGCAATATGTTCAAACTTTGGATCTAATGATCTTAGAATTTTACATCATCAAGCTTTTCACCATTTCTCTTAAGTTGATTGGTGACCGTTAAAACTTTAGAGAAATAGTCGGAGACGACTTCTCCATCCTTCATATGCAAAGTTTCAAACTTCAACTCTTAGAGTTTAAAGACGTACCTTTTTTACCGGATTCGCTCCCTTGTATCATATTTAAAACTTCTCCCATGCTTCTTTCGCCGTCTTTGCTTCTGAAATCTTCTCAAAAGCATCGTTGTCTAATCCTTGATAGATTAGATACAGAGCCTTCTTGTTTCTCTTTCTTGAGTCTTTCAAACTATCCCTTTGTATTTGAGAAAGACTACCATCATTCTCCCCCTCGGAGTGCTCTTTCTCTACTATCTCCCATAGGGGTGTTCAAAAAACCCAATAACCCGACCAACCCGACCAACCCAAACCAACCCGATAGGTTGGGTTGGGTTATGAATTTATTTGATTTGGGTTGGGTTCAAATAAATTAAAATGTATGAGTTGGGTTGGTTCGTGGGTTCACCTAAAATTAATTTGGGTTGACCCGACCAACCCGAACTTATTATTAATTTTAAAAATTATCTTTTTAACTACCATACAACTATATATACATGTATTTAATTTATTTTTATTTAATTTCATAATTATTTATTATTTAATTGCTCTTAAAATACATTTTTAAGTCGTTAGGGTGTAATTTTTCATAATATAAATCAAAACTAAGTGGCTAATTTTAATTCAATGTTTGAAAAACAAAGAGTTTTTGTTTTAAATGATGACGATTTATTTAAATGTTTCTTGGGATAATTGTAAATTTGTAATAGAATATTTAAGTTTTATGATTTTTATTTAGTATAAAGACATTTGGAGTTTTTTAATTCTTGAATTTTTTATATTTATATTAATTTTTTATTTTTTATTTTTTATTTAAAAAAAAAAGATAAAAAAAAAGCTACCCCGATGACCCAACCCAACCCAACCCGAAAATGTTGGGTTGGGTTGGGTTGGGTTACCCTCATGAATAGGGTTATTTGGGTTGGAAGAATGACCAACCCGAAAAATCGGGTTGGTCCAAAAAACTAGCATGACCCGACCCAACCCGGCTTATATACACCCCTAATCTCCCATACATCTTGCGATCCACGGAGAGCTTTAATTTTGATGCTCTAATTATCGTAGTTACTCTTGCTGAGCACTGGGACTTGGAATGTGACCATGTTGTTACTCGTCATCTTTTTAGAAAAGATCTTCGAGCTCTGATACCACTTTTTTGGAAAATGAACTTTGGAAATTGAAGGTTAAACTTTGGAAGATATAGATTTTGAAGAAGATACTACTTCTATTATATTGGTCACTTCTAGCTCTTGAACTTTATTTGGCTTGATACAAACTCTAGGATGTCATCCCTATTTATATTAGTTGCATCCCCTAAACTAATTGCTATAGTTTTTCCAACTCATACAATCTAGAGATTACAAAAGACTCTCTAAAAAATTCTACATTCTAGAGAATTCTACAACATACTTTAAAACATCTTTAAGAACAGATTTCTCTAGAATACTCTAGCACTTAAAATGTTTCTAGAAATTAAGTTTTTATTTAGACTAGACCCAAATACTAATGATCCAAAATCAAATTTATATTTCGAAGTCTCTTTAACAATGTCAAAGACACTATATGCTTACACAGTTAGCTCTTGATTTATCCTCATCTCCAAATAAATTAATATAAAATGCTTGCCCAAAGAAACTATAGAAATGAGTGGTAACGTCAATTTTTTTTTTTTAGGAGATAGATTTGGGTCGAGCAGCTCTGAATCAGAATCCTCAAGTTATAGAGCCAGACGTCAAGACTTGAGATTTGTGAATGCTAAAATGTTTGATGGATGGCAAAGAACTAGCAAAATGTAGCTCACATTTGGTGAATTAGTATAAATCTAATGTATGTCGTCTCTCTTTCTTCTATGTTTGTTGTTCTTTGTTTTCTTTAACATTTAAGGTTTTTTTTTTTATTATTTATTTATTAAGTTGTGAGTTCTAGCATTAATTTAATATGTTGTTTTTTGAATTAAAATTTAATTCGGATTCAACAATATTTAAGGGTGAGGAAATTCAAACTCATGACCTTCATGGTCATAAGTACACATATTGTATGTTAGTTGCCATGCGTTTAGATATATATATTTCTAATATAACAACTATTGTATGTTAGTTGCCTTTTTTTCTAATGAACATTCTTTTCTTCTTCAAATTTCTTTTTTAGATATATATATTTCAAATTTCAGGTTTGTTTTAATGACATGCTAATGAACATCTTCAAGTTAAAGATGTTTGTTTTAATGACATGCTAATGAACATCTTCAAGTTAAAAGATAAACCCGTGAACATCTTCAAGAAGAAGTACACATATTGTATGTTAGTTGCCTTTTTTCTTTTTTGGGGTGTATCTAAGACTTCGCCTTATGGAAGTATAGGATTTTCCATAAAAAGGAAATTAAAGTCTAATGAAATAGGAGAAACCAAATGGAAAGTTGGATGAAATAAAGTGTGGGCTTCTACTTCGCTATCGTTAACAAAGAACGTGTGCAAAGTAAATTGCTGATAGTACAACAAAATTAATATTAGATTACATGAAGTTTCATCTGAAAATTAATTGACAAAGAGATGAGTAGTTTGTGTATTTTTTATGTGTGAAAAATTCATTGTGAATAATAAGGTGTATATGTAGCTCGCAACTAAGTTCTTCAATTTGTATGAATTTGACACATTGATTAATTAACTCATAGCTATGCATTTATAATTTAATGATGAAATAAATGATATTTTATTATTGAGCTCTATTAAATCACAAATCAACGGAAAAGTTTAAGCTTTATTGAGCTCTATTAAATCACAAATCAACGGAAAAGTTTAAGCTAATAGATTATAGTAAGTTTAATTATATTAATACTCACCTTATTTATGGACTTAGAAATTTGAAGGAGACCCAACAAATAGAAATCAATATTAATCGGAGAGGACTTTACAACTGTGAACCTCACCTACTCTAATACTATGCTAAATTAATTAACTAAATTAAAAGCTTAAACTGACGGGTCATGGTAAATTTAATTATATCCACATCCTAACAAGATCTTTTCCTCATAGTTGGGATTATGGAACCTTGTAATAAATTAAGAAAAAATTGAAGTTTGAAAATATGTAACTGTTGAAGAAGACTAGATTTGCAAAAAGGATATGTTTAGCATGGAAATGTGGATAGAAGTAGAAGAAGATGCTAGGGATAGAAATAACAAATGCAAGTTGAGAAATAATAGATTTGATTGAACACTGGTGTGAGCTAATACTTGATCATGGACTCATGACAACTCTTCTATTATTGTAAGGGTTAGTGTTAAAAACGAAAGCAGTAGATAACGAATAGTCACAGAAAAATCAACACACATAATTTACGTGGTTCACTAACGTTGTGTTAGCTACATCCATGACAGAGGGAGAGAGTAATTTAGGAGTTTAGGGGGTTTATACATGACACTCTTCCTAAACCCTAATACAGAGTCGGCCCAATAAGTCCAATATACGGAAATATAAATTGATTCAAGACATCTCTACAGTTAAAGAATTCTCTTTTCAACACAATATCACAACTTACTTACCTGTAAACCATTCTCATCCCTTTTATTCCCTTTTTATGGGATTCCAATAAGCCAAATAATGGAGGGATTAACCTTAGCCTATTCTATTTTGGCCTTGTCATTTTTACAACCATTCTTCAGAAATCTGATGAGTATCAATCAATACTGGAATGGTAATTAATTAATGTTGATTGTGGTATCTGATGAAACCCTATTATTCTATTATGAGCAAAAGCGATTTTGGTTTTGATTGGATTTGATTCGATCTGTTGTTCAAAAATGGGCTACAAAATTAAAAGCACTTCGGGATGTTGCCTCTTCATCTTCCAACATCTCTTCCAAATTTCAGAACCATCACTCCACTTTCCCCATCCTCCAAATCTAAATCTAAATCCAATTTGAATTTTTATTTTTGAGTTTTTGAAAATTAAGCCTATAAATATTTATTCGTGTTTTCTTACGAGGTGAAAATTATAGTAGAAAAATCAGAAGAAAATAAGTTTAATTTTTAGAAACCGAATGGTTTAGTTTATAAAGCGGGAGCTTCTCTTTTTAACATTTTTTTTTTTTTTTTGTAAGGAAAGAAACAAAACATTGGTGTTATAGGCCAAGTCATGTGCATCTTCCAGAGCTCTCATTATTTCACACCAACAAAAATACATGTCTCTGTATCTGTTTATATGCAGCGTACGGAAGCTGGTACATTTGGCCAGCCTGATAGAAGAGGATAAAAGGGAAGAAGCATTGCATCTTCATTAATGGCCATAGAATTGGATTATGATTTACAGCATTTTGGTGGGTCTCACTTAACAATATAAATGGGGAAAAACTTGAGGAATGTGGGTATCTGTCATTTCAACAAAACTAATTTCAAATTCACATCTAATTATGGTACTCAATCCAATTTGTTTTAACTTTTTAAAATCAAATAGTTGTCAAACGAGACGGTAGTTTTCAACTAAGATTTCAATGATTTTTGTGGGAATTCTAACCAACGATTGTTAGAGAGCAAACTTGGGATTGGTTTGATAGATACTCAAACAAGTATTAACCAGTAATGTTATTGTTGAATAAATTTGGTTAAATATCAACTTGATCATATCTCAATTTGTTAAGGTCTATATCCACTACAAGAATTTTTCCATATGTCGACGATATTTATTCCGACGCTTTAAAAATAGTCGAGATATACAGAAAATCCCGACTGGTCATGAGACCATGGTTGGGAAAGGTAGAGAGAACTGCCGACCAACTTATAATTGGTCGGTAATTAAGGACTTCTACTGACTATTTTCTACATTGGTCGGCAAAAAGTTGGAGAAACATGGTCGGAAAAACGTTGGAGAAAGGCCGACCATTTGTACAATGGTCGGCAAAAAGTGAGAGAAAGGTCGACCATTTGTAAAATGATCGGAAAATGTTAGAGAAAGGTCGACCATTGGTAAAATGGTCGGCAAAATGTTGGAGAAAGGCCGACCATTTGTAAAAATGGTCGGCACAAATCAAGAACGGCCGACTATTTGTAAAAAGGGTCGGCAAAGGCATGGAAAAGCTGAGGAAAGAGGGAAAAGATTGAGGAAAAGAAAGGTCAACCCATGTCCAAACGGTCGACCAAAGTGGGAGTAAAGTCGACCGTTTATTGAATGGTCAGCAAAAAGTTGGAGAAAGGTCGACCCATTTTTAAAAATGGTCGGCAAAGAGTGGGAAAAATCGACCGTTTAATAAATGGTCAGCGAAAGGTTATAGAAAAGCCGCCCCATTTGAGAAGGGTCAACAATGAGTTTAGTAAATTAGGGATGGCTCGAATTTGAGCTCTCATTTTTCCCCCATCTCACAATTTCGATTTCCCTCTTCTCTCTTTCCCTTTCCCTCACCCTCATCCATCAATTTCAGCACCTCCTCATCACCCGTCGTCCACCGGTCTGAACGTCGCCTGTCGACCATCAGTCTGCACGCTGCTTGTCGGTCGCCGATCAACCACTTTGCCTCCGACTTTCTCCAATTTGGTGTGTATTCCCTGTTTTTCTCTCCCTCTTGTTTTTTTTTTCATTTTCGTAACAAAAGAATGGGAGGTGAAGGGAAGTTAGGTTTAGGAAGAGAGAATTACGGAGGAGGGGTAATTCTAGAATGTTTGAAGGAATGGAATGGTGCTCCAATCCCTATCTGCTAGTTATGTTGTTGCTCAACCAGAGGATTCAAAATTCAATTTACAATAGCTTTATTTATTTTGTTTTGTTATGTTTTCCTTTTTCTCCCTTCTAAGTATATGTCAAATATGTGTAATATTTGGGAAGACTCTAATTAATACCAAACATAAATTTCTTGCCATTTTTGGTTCTGTTGGATGAGTTATCTGAATTTATTTATGTTGTTGCTAGTTATTTATACATATTCTTTTGTTTGATAAAACAACCTATAAAGTTGTGCATCAAACTCAAAAGTTGATTTCTCATTTTTTTTCTGCCATTTATTTGTATAATGATTGAGTTAATTATTTCTCTTAATATATATTTTTAATTTATTACATTTTAAATCTATGATAAATTCCAAACTTGAACCATTTTAATATTGTACCAATCATCAGAAAAAACTGAAGTATTTGAGATCCGTATGAAATATTAAACATTATCAAATACAAAGGAGGAGGTTGTGGTTAATAATGGCAAAATAACAAAAAGAAAAATATTTGATTGTATTCTCCCTAACCTCACCATTCAATTGTTGACAACAAATATTGAAATATGGAAAATACTTTCTCATTCTTTGTCAACAATTGATTGGTAAGAGTTACACATAAAAGTGTAGCCAAATTTTGTGTTTAAAGCCTTTGATTTCTATTTAATTAAACTTTCGAACTAAGTTTGAAAATGTTTGATTATTTGGGCGAAAATTTTAAATTAAAAGAGTTTTGGAGTAAGCGTGTTATTTTGTGATTTAAAGGGACCTGAACTAATCTAGGTAGGTTTATTTAATTATGGTTGGATGCCGTATGGAGGGTGTGTATTCTAGACTTCCCTTCTCCTCTTGTTCTTGGGTGAGTTTTGGTAAAGGAAAACAATACGATTTGCAAACTTGCTCCAATTACTCGATTTCTATTTAATTAATCTCTACCCTAAACTTGCTGCATCCGAAGTTGGGTTTTTGATTAAATTAATTCAAGGAATCTCCATTTTATCCTTAATGCTTCAGTCTATTACTAGCTGAATACTTTTCCTAGAGTGTGGCTTTTTGAACTTCTAGAAAAAACAGTGTTAGATGTTTTACAAACCATACAATAAAATATCTTCTTTTTATCATTTTCTGACATGTTATGTTTTACCTATACATGATCATGGAAACTTCTCTGTTCATTAACCTTTTATTATATATACATACACTCATTTACAATTTCATTTTGTTTTGTACTTTTTTGCTAAGTGTTGTTTGTAATTGTTCATTTGGTATAAACTTAGATTTAGTTAAGTGTATTAAGTGTTGTTTGTAATTGAGTTTTATGTTTTTAGTTGCCGGTTTTGTTTCTATGCTCATATGTTTTAGTAACTTTGAAAAGTTTGGTAAGTTTGTAATTGTGATTTTTATGTTATGTGAGAGAGAATGATACTTATGTATAGGAAGAGTAAGTAGAACTTTATTGTTTAACTTTTTTTGTTTGAATTATGTTTGGGCTTAAAGTCGTTTGAATTCTATACGCTGAAATTTAAGTTTTAGTTAAAGCTTGTTTATATTGTTGATTTGGTATAACTTTTTTGCTAAGTGTTGGTTGTAATTGTTCATTTGGTATAATTTTAGATTTAGTTAAGTGTATTAAGTGTTGTTTGTAATTGTGTTTTATGTGTTTAGTTGTCGGATTGATGCTAAGTTTTATTTCTATGCTCCTATGTTTTAGTAAGTTTGGTAAGTTTGTAATTGTGTTTTTTGTGTTGTATGAGTGAGAATGATACTTATATGTAGTAAGAGTAAGTTTGGGTTCAGTTTCTTCATTTGATTTTTTATGTTATTTTCGTTGTTATATGTTTATATAGTTTTGATCTTAGGTTTATGTCTTTTCATATAGGTGGATCGACTCGACATTGCTCTGAAAGCAACACGAAGATCTCCCTGAAGATAACGTGTAGTTAACTTGAGTTTAATATATAAAATTTTGTTTGTAGATTGGGTTATTTGGTCAAAAACTATATTTTTATTTTGCATGAACAAAGTGTAATTAACTTTAATTTAATGTAAGTAAATTTTTTATTCAATTTGTGTATATTTTATTTCATATACATCAAGTTTGAAATTATAGTGAAAATCCAAATAAATACTTATTCGAATATGTAAAATATCAAATAGAAGCAATAGGCAATTCTAATATATGCCAACCATAATAAAAATATTGGTCAGCATTTCGAAGATATGCCGACCAAAACTAAGTTAGTCGGCAAACATAAGAAATGTCGACTATAATTAAATATTGGTCGGCATTTCTTAGCTCTACCGACCAAAATAAGGTGGTCGACAGAGCTTAGCAATGTCGACCAAATTTTAAATATGGTCGGCATTTCTTTGATAGACTGACTAACACAGATTGGTCGGCATTCTTCCAACCGCCAACCACTTTTTTTATCGTCGGCATTTATTCGAAAGTCCGACCAAACTTTTTTGGTTGACATTTCTTTACAATGCCGACTAAATAAGATTTGTTCGGCATTTCTTTGAAATACCGACCAAAAAAGTTTGGTCGGTCTTTTGAAGAAATGCCGACGATAAAAAAAATTGGTCGGCAAAAGGTTCCCAACGAGGATAAGCTGATCATTTTGTCAACAAGATTTTGCCCGACAGAAATACATTTGTCGACCATATTTTGGGATTTTTCTGACCATTTGTGGCGTCGGAAAATTCCAAAATTCTTGTAGTGATCATTGACTGACCCTTAAAACTGAGAAATTATTGGAGCATGCCCGTACATTAAGACTCTTTCCCAATTTGTTGCCATGTGTGGTGGTTAACCATTTGGTTAATTAACCATCCTAGTTAATTTTCTTTTTTTAGATTGCAGGTATATAATCTCCACGTTAGTTATTTTATTTTCTTTTTTAACTTAATTTTTAGATTATCATTTATAGATTTCTTTTCTTTTCGTTAAGATTTTCTTGACCAAGATATTTTTTTTTTCAATGATTTTCTTTTTTTTTTATCTTTCTTTTTCTCATTTTCCTTTTAAATTTTCAAGTTGCTCTCCTCTTTCTCTTTTATTTATTTTTAAACTCTTTTCGAAAAAAATATTTGATCACTTTTCAAAAAAAAATATTTGATCAGCTAAACTAATATAAATGTTATCTTTTAATCTATTTTTTTATAAAATTATTAGATCAATTCAGAATTCATAAATAAAATGTTATGTTCACTAAAAAATATACTATTTAATAAATTATTTAGTTGGAAAAATTCAAACATTACAACTAATGACATTTAAATGGTCTCATAAATACATCACTTTTTTCTTTTTTGTTTCAATTTTGGTTTAATTCTTTTATTTAATTTTTTACCATAGAGTAATAATGATTTGACTACCCATGCCTTTTTTAGGTTAAAATTTAGTTTATCTTTTTTAGTTTCACTACTAAACTAATTATTTTACTTTTTATTTTTTATTTTTCTCCTAGATTTAGCTACTAAAAATGGATTGCTAGTTAGTTTAACAATAACTATATATATATATTAAAAAAATAGCTTACTAAATAGAAAAACAAAAAAAAGATGAGAAACCAAATTTTAAGGAAAAAAAAAACTTAATAGTGAACCTAAAAGTTTTGAAAGAAAAAAAAAAGAGGGGGAAGAATATCAATTAAATCAAATAAAAATATCAACAAACCATGACAATTTTGAATAAAACAAAAAAAAATAAACAAAAATGAAACCAAAAAAAATAGAAAAGAAAGCTCAATATTGAAAAAAAAAATTAAAAAGGTTAATGGTCTCAACAAACTAAATAAGGCAAAGAGAGCATAGCTCAATTGGGATAACGGATGTGTTAACAATTACGAGATCTGTGGTTCAAACCCCTCAATCCATAAAAAAATGGTGAGAAAGTGACGTAACATTTCTTGTTATTGGGTTCGAAATTGAAAATTTATGGTCCTATATATCTATTAATTTTAAAAAATATCTTGAATATCTCAATAAGAATTATTGGATATAAAATTGAAAATTTAGGGATTTATTACACTGGTAAAATTTAGAGATCTATCAAACACAAAATTTAAAATTGAAAGATTCATTAACATTTTGTAAAGTTCATAAACCTAAGACACAAACTTGAAAATTTAATAACTAAACTTGTAATTTAACTAATAGATTTTAAATTTACTTGTGATGAACAATGTAAGACATCTTTTACTTGTACTACTATCAGGACTATATATCGTCTCAATATTTTAACTTCATATCAATTTGATTTTCTATACTTTTAAAGTTATCATTATTACTGCCAAATGGCTCTTTTGTTAGTCAAAAGTAACATCATCCCAATATGACAAGGTAATTGCAGTTGAATTTTAGAGAAAAAAAAAAAGTAACAAATAACTGACTAACTTTTACATGTTTCTACCAAGATAATAATTTATGAACTTAGTCAAAATTTATATTTTTCAATTCAATGTAACATATCAAACTCTATGTACAGCATCCACAGACAACTCACATTGTTTTAACTTGGAGGTCAAGTTCTTGATGGGATTGATTCCATCAACTTTTATTAATGAATTTTCCTTACAATTTCACAAAAGCAAGCAAGAACACTTTCCTGCATGTTCTGACATTTTTCCATTTAGAAAGAAAAAAAAAAAAAAGCATGTGAGTTCAATTTATTAGCAAAAGAACATCATAATTAGTCTAATTAATTAAGGTGCAAAATCATAGTGTTAGCCACCTGATTGACCCTTATTCAAGAAACACAAATATATATATATATATATATATATATACTCTGTTTCAACAAAGAGGGGCTTCAGGAATCTCTCTTTTTTTTGCTTGTTTATTTATTTAGTTTGGATTTGCTATTCCCAAGTTTATATTGTTTTTGCACATTAATGATATAAATGTGATAAAATAATTAATGTTACTTTGAAAACAACTTAATATATTATTTCTCTTGTGCATTTCCAAATTCTCAAAATTAAGATGAAGAAGAACAGCTTTTTTGGTATCTGTTTTCTCATATTTCCATTCACTTATTAACAAGTTGCACCAAATAAAACACAAGAGGGTGTGGAAGTCTTTTTTTTCTTTTTCTTTTTCTTTTTTTTTCATAGATAAGGAGGGTTCAAACATCTGACATTTTAATCGAGATACAATGCGTTAATCCGTTGTTGTTATATTTTTTATTAAGTTAAGTTTTTTATGAATATATAGATGATTTTACAATAAAAAAGTATCATGCATGGTACCATAATTTAAATGATTTTTTTAAGAAATAATTTTAGTAAATTTGTAATTTTGAGATCTATGAATCGCACTCTTCTATTAAAATAGATATACTATTCCTTTTAATGAAATTGGTCGAGGGGTTTTAAAAAATGATGAAATTGGTAGAGGTGGTATATTTTATGTCTCATTATGTACCAATTTTATTTTAAAAAATTGTGCCAAAACATGGGCATATAAAACTCATTAGTGTAATTAACATGTACTCCTCTTAAAGTTCGAAGTTCAAATTCCTATACCCTAAAAACTATTTTAATTAGTTAGCAAAATATTTATTTGTAAAATTTATAAAACATGGAACTGATTTCACATTTCTATAAGATACCCTTTTCTTGGAATTGAATTTTTGTGGCAAATATGATGTGTACTCCACCTCATTCTAATTTAAATATGTTTGCGAAATAGTTGAAGAAACAATTGTGCAAAAACAAAATCTTTTTTAAAATTGTTGACTCTCTTCCCAATGTGAAAACCAAAACTAATGGTCAATTTTTTTTTTTATTTTTACCTATGATATTGGATTTCCTCAAACTTTTCCCCTCAAGTAGGAAGAGTTATTTAATATAATATTAATTACAGCTGCTCTAATTAGAAGTCTTAATCCCATTTGTTAACTTCTTTAAGTAAATAGATTAACATTAAATTAATATTTAGCAAGTAAACATGGTGAGAAACTAAACAAAGACTAATTTACATATGGTCAAATATCATAGAGCTGTATTCTATCTTCAAGGCAATATATGAAACTTCCTAGGAGATTGAATTTCTAATATAGAATTGTGAAGTCCAATTTATGTTTCACATGTGAGTTTTTCTTTTCCCATGTTTTAAATATTTTGATTTTTATAAACTATATATACTTGCGATTAAACTAATTCACATTTTAAGGATAGGTAAATTACAAAAAGAAAAAAAAATCAATATAAGTCTAAAAAGGATATTTAGCTAATGAAAATAGACTCGTGTAACCTAATATGGATTAGACATGTATAATTTATATATATGAATTTGTTTATCTCACGCCATAAATTTCTTTTAATTTCATTGGCGGTGACTCATAGGAAAACAAATTCACCTTCATATTATTGCTAATATTACAAGTTTGATTTTTCAAAATTTTGGATCATATCTATGTTTAAATTAAAGAAAGATTATAATAAATCTCCAGTACTTTTTTTAATCTAGTGTCTAATAAAACTCTATCATTAATTTCAGTTTAACACTTACGCCACCAAACACTTGAACTTATTTGAAACTACTTTGCCGTTAAACGATATTAACCTACTAAACACAAATTCTAAATTTTAGAGACCATTATTAGAATTTTGTTTTTTTAACTACATTGATTAAAGGGTGTAGTTGCAGATATAGCAAAATAATTAAAGACAATGGTAGCATGTCATCTGTATTTTTTATTTACGACCGTAACAAAAATAATAGGTCCAACCCAATTGAAAATGGCGAAAAGACAAAAATCTCCCTCCGTGTAATCCCACATGTTTTTAATATCAAGTGTATCAACTTTCTAACATTTGATATATCAATGTATATCAAATATACCTAAAATAAATTACATTAGATTTACTATATCGATATACTTTAGTTTGGTACATCAATCAAATTGAATTCCTTACCTTCACTATATCAAGAGTGTGTGTATATATATATATATATAACTAGTATGAAGTATATCACGAGTATAACACTAACTTTATTCCGTGTATTTGATATGTTATTGAGATACAATATCAAAATTTAGTCATATGTTATTTAGTCGCATCTAATGTATGTTTTTGTAACGCTCGTTTTTCTTTAAAAAAAAGGTAAAAAAAAAGAATTAGAGAAGTCAGGGAGGCAAACGCCCCCCCTCTCGCGCGCTCCCTTCACGGTCGTCGCCTCGGCCGACGACTTCGCCTTTTTCTTCTTCTCCCGCTCTTTAGCCTTTCTCCCTCACTCATCTCCTTTTCATTCGCAGATTCTCTATCTCTCCTGAGGCTCTCTCTTTTCCCTCTCGCACTTTCGCAACCACCATCCGCCTCAGATCCGTCGCGTCGTGCCTTCGTCGCCGCCTGCAACTCTCGTCGCGTCGTCAGAGTTGTCACACCCTCCTTTCAGCTCCGCCGCTCGAGCCTTGCCGCTGTCGTGAAGCTTGATGCCGCCACCGTGCCCCAGATCCGAGAAACCCACCCTTTGGTTTAGTCGGGGTCGGATTTTTTCTGATCGATTTTCAGCGATCAAAGTTCGATTCTTGGTAGATCGGGTCGCGACGAGTCCGAATCTAGTACCCGTCTGTCGTCGCCGTCGAAGTCACGCGTCGCCACCGTTGAGCCCGCCGATCACCAGAGTCTTTGGGACTCTTTCAGTTCGTTCTTCAAGTCATTCGGACCTTCGTGGGGTAAGTTCGAGTCTTTGCAAGTCTTGTAGGCCTTGTTTGTGTTCGATTTTTCTAATATGTGTTAATGCTCGTCGTTAAGGCTTAGGTGGAAGCGAAGGCACTGTTTGTCGCTCGTCTGTCTTTCTTGAATCGCGCATCAGCTGGATTTAGGTAAGTAGTTTTTTGGATTGCCCCTAGGGGCAAACTGCATGCAGTAGAGTAATTAGGAGTTGAATTTGGTTGCTTGGAATTATGTGATAGCATGTGACGTTTTCTTCGTACTTGTGATTGATTTAGAACTGTATGATGATGTTTGATGTTAAGTTGGTACTGTAATATTGTGGATATTATGTTGCTCGAATCTGAACCATGTCGTACGTTCCCTCAAGTAGAGGCTTATCGGTTGTGATTTTGATTCTGTGATAACCTGGGAAATTGTTCTGTAGCCTTAGGATCGTGGCTAACACAACCAGCCCTAGTATAGACCAAGACTCCTGTATAACCCTTAGTTATGGCTCTAGGTTTAGTGAGGTAGATATAGGAGGTAGGGTTCGTCCTCCATCCAGTTATGACGAGATATGGGATGTGGGGTACGTCCTCCATCCAGATGTGTTGAGATTTGAGATGTGGGGTTCGTCCTCCATCCAGTAGGGTGACTCATAGAGTGAGCCACAGTTCTTGCTTGACACCAACCTAGTCTAGTAGCTAAGGGTAGGACAGGAGAATAATGGGTCTGAGTTTGAGTCGGATTCAGGGTGAAGGTGGAGTTCTATAGAACGGATCATCGAGTTGTGAGTGGTTAGGCTTAGGGTTTGACCCTTGTTGCTTTATTTTGGATGAAGTGGGCTACTTACTGAGTATTTTATACTCATCCCTCGTTTTGTGTGTTTTTGGTTGCAGGTAAGGCGAAACCATGAGATGACCAGCGTTGTCGAGACCCTGCGTGGCTATGAGGGGCTTATTAGCTTTTAGTTAGGGGTTTGTTGTTAGGAGTTAGTTCTATTTGTTTTCCTTCGCCTCTGTGCACTCTATTTCCTCAAGTTCGTTTCTACGCATTTAGTGTATTGTTGAACTTATCATGTTTTGTTGTTAACTTTCGTGATTGAAGCGTGTGTTCTGTGTTTCTGGTTGTCTGTGAACTCCAAGGGATTGGAGCCCAGCTTGATAATTTCTTGTAGTTTGGTGGAGGTTGGGTGCCATTGTGAGACTTCTTTTGAAGTGCTTCCTTGTTTACGATCAGGTTAAAATTTTTGGTTTGTCCAGGTTGCGTCGTTATGCTGCCGAATTTTTGGTGTAAACGGTACAACTTGGAGTAACGCCCCGAGTAGGAAGAGTTCAAAATACGGGGTGTTACAGTTTTATAGTATATTTTGAATATGATCTTACGCTCCCTTCACTTATGGGCTTGAAAATTTTAAGAAAAGTCAAACAAGTGGAAATCAATATTAATTAAGAATGAAACGATTTTACATGGGTTTAACCTCAAAACCTCATGCTCTGATACCATCTTAAATTACCAATCAACCCAAAAACTTAAATTAATTGGTATGAATAAATTTAATTATATTAAAATAGTCTAACCTAACCCTCTCAAAAATCATGCATAATATGATTTCCCAATTCAAACATGGATTACACAAATTGGAAAGTTCCATTTTAATAAATTCAAAGTTTCTTTAAACCGCTAGTGGAAAATGTTTGTAGTTAGAGTTTTCACCAAACATGAGAAAAAACGCGGCTTTAAAACAGCAACTATCCAAGCCAGTGAAGCAATAGCTGTTTTGTTTTACTTTACCATTTTTTTTTTTTTTTTGTTCTTATTTGATTTTCAGCAGCTCCCACTTCAGTTTCTTTTTCTTTTTCTTTTTTTTTTTTCCTTTTATTTGTTTTTGTTTTGTTTTTTTTCTCCGTCACAGCCAAAAGTTTGCTGAGGCTCACTAAAAACTCTGCAAGATCCTGGAACCTGCCGCTCCATCCACAGCATCCTATTTTATGTCTCTCTTTTTCTTACAATATTTAATTAACAAACAACCTATTTATTAACTTTTTCCTTTAAAAAAAAAACACATTACTTTAATTAATTTAGAGAACTTTTCCAATAATAGTAGATCCGATAGACCTAAATAATAGTAGATTTACCCTTAATAAATCATTCCTAAATTTACTTTACATTTGATATATCAGTTATAAATTTATTAATGATATACAATTTGTATATCTTTTAATACAATGTATACTTTTATTAGTATTATCAAAATAGTATATATATATATATCAATAGTATGTTGCATTATGTAAATTATATTGTGTTATGATAAAAAAAATGTGACCCAACTCTGCCCCGAGCCTCGATGGGTCGACCGAACCAGGAGGCTGACTCCCCGACTGAGAGTGGGCCGACCCTGGTCGACCTGGCTCGACTGGCCCAGGAAGCTGACCCCTAGGGGTCGACCCCGAGCCCCGGTAAGCCGACCCCAGGGGGTCGGCACATCCCAACCCGACCCGACCGGTTGCAGGTCGACTCGATCTGAATCGTAGAATCGGAAAGTCTAGAGGTGGGCCCCGATCGCAGATGGTCGATCCAGAGTGCGCGGAAGGGTTTTTCGCATGTCACACGTACCGTTACGACGGAGGGACATGAAAGCGTTGAGAAACGGTTCCACCGTTGTAACTGTTGTCATTAATCAAGCGCAATCATGGATGGTTAGTGGGTAATTAACCATCCAGAAGTCGTTATGATTAGTCGACTATATTATCTCGCGAGTGGTGTTGAGAAGGGTAAGCAATCATTTGGCCGGTGTTCTAGCTTGAGATTTATTTTTGTGTGAGATTATCCTCTCTAACTTGAGCATCGGAGTGCATGTGGCAGAGCACCACACCGGTGTTAGCTACCTGTTTTGCAGGAGATCGTTGTCCCAGTAATACAAATTCACCGTTGATCCGTCAAACTAAATTCTGGCATCATTATGTTGTATTAAAAATGTATTTCATATTGCTAGGAACAATACTCAAATGCTATATACGGATGTATAGATAATTTCTTAGACACTACTATTAAATTTTTGGCAATATTTCGATTCTGTTTTATGTTTTTGTAATCATTAAATATGTGTAGGTAGATATGTTTTCGAAAACTATTTTTGGATTATACAATTCAAATAGTAGAAATTCTAAAAACAACAATTTTAATTTTTTTATTTTACAACAATTTTAATTTTTTTATTTTATCTAGATTTTGAATTTAAAATTTTAATGGGTAGAATTATACTAAAAAAAATAAAAACTTTAATAAATATAGTATTTGAAGTTATAAACCTAATTTAATTTTGTTAAATTAAAAAATATATAATATAAGATATTATAAATTATAGGGGCAATTGGGTTGGTAGCAAATAGGCCCAACATAATTGCCCATATAGCAAAGGGTTTCATCTATTTGCAAAAATAGCAAAAAATTGAAAAGAGGAATTGAAATTACTAAAAACTCCCACATTGAAACCCACACCCACGTCATAGAAATCACAGAAATCATACATCTATCACTGATAGAAGTGATAGACTTCTATCAGTGATAAATGTCTATCACTGATAGACTTATATCACTAATAGTTGTCTATCACTGTGATAGACTTCTATTACTGATTGTTGTGGTCCTATTTTACTTCTTATCAACCAATTCTTATCAATTCTTGCTTTTTTTGTTTGTGTATCAATCATTAACTTCTTTATTCTATCACTGATACATGTCTATCAGTGATAGACTTCTATCACATCTGATAGACTTCTATCAAATCTATATAGAAATGATAGACTTTTATAAGTGATAGATGTATATCACTGATTGTTGTGGTCTTGTTTTACTTCTTATCAACCAATTCTTATCAATTCTTGCTTCTATCAGTAGTCCTGTTTTCACAATTCAAATTTTCTCATCAGATGTCACTCATAGGTTTAATAGGCTCTAGTTTCTTCATTTTGACAGATTTTTTATATGCTTTAGTTTATGGTTTTAATGTAGCCAAAGTTCTTGTGTTCATAGTATTGATATTAAACTTCAGGAATATAAGCAATCACAAACCTTGTATTGATAGTATGGATAATATGATAACAACAATATTGAGTTATATCTTGAAAACATATATCTAAAACCAATTGTCAAAAATTATATCATGGTAAAAATGGTGGAAATTTACATGTCCTATGATTGTGACCAACACGATGACAACGACTATATTTTGTGTGACTTTTTGCTTCACCAATCGACAGAATCCTTTGCTTTTGGGGCCTTCTTGCTTGACGTTTAACAATTGGAGGTAATGCATTCATGCCAACATCTATAGAACTCCATTCAGAATGATTCTTAAGCATCCACAAGTTACTATTCTTATAACGCGATGCTCGAACATACCATTGGCAACCCTCTTGGGCACATTGAAATTCAAGTGACTTTGAATTTGTTTTTAACGTCCTAAACTCAAAATTCTTCTTCACAGCGAGGAATGAAAAAAAAATTTGACACAATTTCCTTACTTGCAAAAACTTCATTTTCCTCCACATTTACATCTCTATAAATGTCTATAATAACGTGAAAATCACCATCAATCCTAGAAGAAGACGACGAAGAAGCAATTGATAACAACTTGTCACTTCCATCACTAAGAGCACAAGAGGAGCCATCAAAACAAGCATCATTGATATGAGCAACTAAGAGATATCTTGTATTTTGATCTTTCACTAAAGTTAAAAACCAAGCAACATCTTTATCTTCTTGAAATTTAACTACATCCTAAGCACCATTCATCCCATAACCTAATAACATCGACAATTCTATAGAAGAAATAGAAGTATCCATTCGAATTTCTTTCGCAATTAGATTGATAAAATCATCAAAACATATCATATCATCAACCAAAATTCCAATAGTTTTGTAATTCTCATAGAAATTTTTCTCGTTCCATTGTCCATGTAAAAAATAACTATTGGAAGCTTAATCAGAGTTCCAAAATAACTGCAACAGAAAGTAATAAGAACATTAAGTAATTATATCATTGATCGAAATCGATCACCACACACACAAATTATACTGATCACTAGCATATTCACTCATATATCCTTGATAGAAGTATATCACTGATATCTATAAATCACTAGCATATTCACTCGTATATCATTGATAGAAGTATATCACTGACATCTATTGATCACTAGCATATTCACTATATATCACTGATATCTATTGATTACTAACATATTCACAGATATCATTGATAAAAGTATATCACTGATATCTAGCATATTCACACATATTCACAGGTATATCGCTGATATCTATTGATCACAAGCATAAAATGCATATCACTGATATCTATTGATCACAAGCATAAAACAGAGATTAATAAAAGAGAATGACTCGTATATCATTGATAGAAGTATATCACTTACATCTACTGATCACTAGCGTATTCACTCGTATATCACTGATATCTATTGATCACTAACGTATTCACTCGTATATCTCTGATATCTATTGATCACTAGCATATTCACTGTATATTATTGATAGAAGTATATAACACATTCACACGTATATCACTGATATCTATTGATTACAAGTATAAAGCAAAGACCAAGAAAAACAGAATCAGCATAAAGCAAAAAATCTAAAACAAAGCTTCCATACAAACCAACAAAAAATCACCATACAACAAAAAATTGTAAAAGAAAGCTTCTTTAAGCATAATCGATTAACAGATTTTGATAGATTGGAAGAATATTGGGATGTGGACTTATAAACCTAATCGATTGGAATGTGGACTCCAAGCTGCAATAATATTGACAAATTGGAAGATGGAATTCAAGCAGCTTGCAAGAAGATTGTATATCTATTTTATGTCTTCAATTTAAGGTTTTGTTGTTAGGTATAACTTGTGTGATTCTGATTTTGCTTATTGGGATTGTGTATTTGTTTTAGGCGCTCAATTTGGAGAATATGGATATACAATTTTGATTGATATATATATATATATATATATATATATATATATATATATGTGTGTATTTGTTTGTTGGGCATTAATGGATTTATTCCCAATGGATTGTGTATTTGTTTTAGGTACTCAATTTCAATATAGATGTACAAGAGAATATGGTAATTTGAGAATATAAATGTATATCAGTGTCTATTAGGACTAAAATGGATTGTGGATCTGTCTATTGGGAATTACATTTATATATGTGATTGTGTGATTCTATTGGGATGTTTATCAGTGTTGATTGAAGTGTATCACTTATAGGCTACTTCGTTGAGATGTAAGAATGTTTATCGTGGTTGATTGAAGTTTATCACTATCACTAATAGATCGCTTCTTTGGAATTTGAGGCCTATCGGTGATAGAAGTCCATCACTATCATCGATATCATCGACTTATCATCGATATGACTTGTTCTTTGGAATGTTTATCAAAGTCTATCGGTGATGTAAGTCTATCACTGTCACTGATAGACTAATTTTTTTGAATGTTTATCAGGGTTGATTGAAGATTGAGGTCTATCAGTGATAGAAGTCTATCATTATCACTAATAGACTTATTTTTGGGAATGTTTTTCAAAGTCTATCAGTGATAGAAATCTATCACTATCCACCATATACTTCTTCTTTGGAATGTAAGAATGTTTATCAAGGTTGATTGAGGTCTATCAGTGATAGAAGCCTATCAATATCACTGATAGACTTATTTTTTTGGAATGTTTATTGAAGTATATTAGTGATAGAGGTCTATCACTGATAGACTACTTATTCGAAATGTGTATCGTGGTTAATTGAAGTTTATCGGTGATAGTAGTCATCATTATTATCACCGATAGACTTCTTCTTTGAATGTTTATTGAAGTCTATCAATGATAGAAGTCTATTACTATCACTGATAGACTTATTCTTTTAAATGTTGATAGTTCATTTTGTAAAATAACATATTATGTATAAAATACTTCATAATCTTAAAATCCTTAAATATATCTATGTTTATTTTATCACCAAAGTATATCCCACCATCCACCCCTACCCAACCCCTCCTAGTAGGAATAGAGAAGTTGAATCATAGTTACCTTAACAAGAAAGAACAACAAAGCTAAATTCCCATATTGATGTAGATTCACGTTTTAAAAAGAGAGCTATTAACATTGGAGATTGGTGGAAACTCAAAAGAGTAGAAAAATGATGATTACAGCTTTAGAAGAATCCCACGAACCAACAAGTGAAACAGAGCCGTAAATATAGAGTTGCCCACACGCTTGTAGATTTTCCTCTTGCTCTTCATACGCATGAGAGCCACCATCAAATTCGGTACCCATTCTCTTCCACCGGTTCAATGAATCGCTCACCACAAAAAATTTCGCAGGCTTAGATTTGTGAGATAAAGGTACTATCGCCAATCTAAAGTGCAAGTCGAAGCCATGTAAAAGAGGCGTTTAGATTTCTATTTCGTTGGCATGCAGAGTTGGATAAAGGCGCGAGAGGGATGAGGCATGCGCAGTTGAAGCGTCTCTGGGATCAGTTGGGTTGATCTTTCTTTTCTTATCGATAAGAAGAAATACACACAAAAAATAGGAAGAAGAGTAAAACTGGAATTATAAAATGTTCTTAAAGATATTTGCCATATTTGCAATTCTTTTTAAATATTGTCATATCTGCAAATAATAAGGTCATCCTTGTTACCCATTACAAATTCTTAATAAGGGGCAATTGGGCTGGTAGCAAACATGCCCAATATAATTGCTCATATAGCAAATGACTCAATCTATTTGCAAAAATAGCGAAAATTTGAAAAGATGAATTGAAATTACTAAAACACCCCACGTTATTACCGTGATATCACCCACTGACTCAACCCACGCCAGTCACTGCTATCAGTGATATCACTGATGGGATGCTATCAGTGATATCACTGATAGAAATATGTTTATTTAATAACTAATTTTTTTGTCTGTTAATTTTTTTCTTATAATTTTGATAAACTACTATTATGATATCTATCACTGATAGAAGTGAAAGATTTCTATCAATGATAGTTGTCTGATAGACTTCTACCACAGTTGTCTATCTATTACCTATTACTCATAACTTTTCTATTACCTATTACTCATAACTTTTCTATTATCTATTAGACTTCTTGTTCCTATTCGACTTATCATCACCGCTCATCACCGATGAAGTGATAGACTAATGATTGATAAAAGTTAATGAAAAAAGTGATAGACTACTAGTTGTTTGATAGACTTCTACCTATCTATTACCTATTACTCATAACGTTTCTATTAGATTTCTTGTTCTTCATGATTATTAACTTATTTCTTCTATCTAACTTCTATCAGTGATAGATGTCTATCATTGATAGTTGTCTATCAATCATTAACTTTTTCCAAAGATGATAGACTTCTATCGGTGGTAGTTGTCTATCGCTATCACCGATAGTTGTCTATCTCATTAGCTATTCATCGCTTGTTTGTTGTGTGGTCTTCAAATTTTCTCATCGATGCCAAAGTTCTTGTGTTCATAGTATTGATATTAAAATTTTTGAAACAATCACAAACTTTGTATTGATAGTATGAATAGTATGATAACAACAATATTGAGTTCTATCTTGAAAAAATATATCTAAAACCAATTGTCAAAAATTACATCATTGTAAAAATGGTAGAAATTTACATGTCCTACGATTGTGACCAACACGATGATAATGACTACATTTTGTGTGACTTCTTGCTTCACCAATCGACGAAATCTTTTGCTTTCGGGGTCTTCCTGCTTGACGTTTAACAATTGGAGGTAATGCATTCATGCCAACATCTATCGAACTCCATTTAGATTGATTCTCAATTGGGCGGATTACACCTCCATAAGTTGTCACTCCCATCACTAATTGCAAAAGAGTAGCCATCAAAACAAGCATCATTGATATGAACAACTAAAGGATATCTTGTATTTTGATCTTTCACTAAAGTTAAAAACCAAGCAACATTTTTATCTTCTTGAATTTTAACTACATCCTGAGCACCATTCATCCCATAACCTAATAACATCGACAATTCTATAAAAGAAATAGAACTATCCATTCGAACTTCTTTCACAATCAGATTAATAAAATCATCAAAACACATCATCTCATCAACCAAAATTCCAATGGTCTTGTAATTCTCATATAAATTTTTCTCATTCCATTGCCCACTATAAAAAATAACTATTGGAAGCTTCATCATAGTTCCAGCGAAAAGTAATAACATTAACAACATTAAGTAATATAGAAACCGATCACCACAATAGTCACTCGTATATCATTGATTAATGATATCACTGATAGTATTCATATCTATTGATCACTAATATCATATCTATTGATCAATGATATCACTGATATCTAGAAAATAGTGATAGATATCACTAATATCACTGATATCACTGAACTTATATCACTGATATCATTGATATCTACTGATCACTGAAATCATTGATATCTACTGATCACTGATATCATATATATTGATCAATGATATCACTGATATCATTGATATCTAGAAAACAATGATAGATATCACTGATATCATCGATGTCATATGTATTTCACGGATGATCACTAAAGATATCTAGAAAACAAAACAATCACCAAAATAAGACTTGCGACTCCAAAATATTGCAGAAAAACAGTGATATAACAAAATGAACATAAGAAATACCCACGAAAAAAGCTCCGGTTGATTGAAAAACTCAAATACCTACGAAAGGAGCTCCAACAGAAGATCGAATTGGAAGATACTCCAGAGGCTTGCGACTCCGATCAAATAGGTAGATACTACAATCAAGGTTACCATTGATAGGAAGATATCAATCACCACACACAAAAATGTAACATTTTCTAATGATTTATAGGAAATCACTGATAGATATCGATCACCACACAGAAGCAATATTATGTTTTCATTTATACGAAGTATATCACTAATATCAACCGATCACTATCATTAATCTTGTGATTAAAGTCTAAGAAACTGATCACCACATATACAAATTACATTAGATAGTGATTTATAGAAATCTATCACTTATAGAAATCATTGATAAAACAACAGTTAAATATATCACTTATAGAAATCAATCACCAGAAAAACATATCAAGAGAAAGAAATCACTGATAGACTGCTTGCAAAAAAATCACTGATAGAAATCATTGGTAGAACAAAATTCAGAAAATGACTACTTGCAAAGAAATTATGAAATGCAACGAAGATAAGAAAGTAATACTTGCGATTTGATTACAGAGAACGTAGATCTCGAGTCTTTGCGACGTGGATCTCAACTCCTTGCTTGGACCGCAAATTGCAATTGATTTCAATGGAGGAAATTACAGAGCAGTTCCAATTGGAATTGCAAATTACAGAGAAATCGAATTATAAAAAAACTGAAAGATGATGTGGATGATGAAATTACAGAAGCTTGCAGCAACAGAGGCTTGAATGAAACTTACAAAGAAACCAAATGGAAAAAAACTGGAAGATGAAATTACGGATACCCGCAAAAAATCTATGGGAAAAACAATCCTAAACCTAATCGAAGAAGACAACATACGCACGGAACCGAATAGAAGCTTGATTGCAGATACCTTGAAAAGTAAAATCGAAAAAAACATTCAGATACCACCAAAAGTCTAAGGGAAAAAGCAAGTGTAAACCTAAACGAAAAAGGCAACACGCGAAACTGAGGGGTATAATTGGAATTATAAATTTTTTTAAAAGTTTTTTGCCATATTTGCAATTCTTTTAAAGCGTTGCTATATCTACAAATAATAACCTTAAGTTTGCTACCCATTACAAATTCTCTAAATTATAATATATAGTAAAATAATAATTATACAGAAATTATAACGAAAAACATATTCATAAATTAATTAATAATTATATAATTCATATTCATCTAATATTTAGTTTTGCAATTACAACAAGTTGAAGTCTATAAATATATATGATAGAACACATTTTGAAGAATTGTTTAAATTAAAATCTAATTTTTAAATATACAACCAAACACTTATCTAAAAACATGGAACATAACTTTGTTTTCAATAAATTTGTTGTTCTCAAAATTTTGTTTTCAAGTGGTGCCTACCAAGTCGATGTTGAGGATTCCACATCAAAAAAGTGGAGAGTTAACTCACAATATATAAGATTGGTGTTGCTTCTTTCATTATCAATTGGTTTTGAGATAGAACTCATATAATTTAATATGGTATCAGAGCTCATAATAGCCCGTTCTAATTTTTTATTAGTTTTTATATATATGGCCCTAAAAATCAGTTGGATTGCCCTCCAAGCCATCTCCCAAAATTTCCCTTCCTTTTTTAGTTAGAGAACTAAGAATTCGCACCATAAATATAAATATATATAACTATAAGTTTGACTTATTTCATAAAGAGTTCTCTAACTTTTTTTTTTTTTTTTGCTCCTCTCTCTTTCAAGTAGAGATGAAGGTTGGTTTTCAGGACCCAGATGTCATTTTAAATTTGACGAATAATAGATGTAATTGAAAATTGAAATCTGTGTATATATTTATTTTAGTCTGAAAAATATCTGTCACCCATATCGATTTGCGTGTGTTCGTAAATCAAAATCAAACCATTTACATTAAACAAAATTCACTTAGGAATCTTAGTGAATATAAATTAAACTAAAAAATAATCTCCCTCTCTATAAATACACCACTCATTTCATTTCCCTCTTCCTCCATTGCTTTTTTCCCACACTCCATTTTCAAGCTTTGGTTTAAGAGATTAAGATTTGAGCACAATTTTTTCATCTGACGATCAAAATGGTGAAGAAGGAATTGCCAAATGATCATCATCAATCAACAGCTCCAACAAGTAAAAGAAAGTACAAGGGAGTGAGAATGAGAACATGGGGCTCATGGGTTTCTGAAATTAGAGCTCCAAATCAAAAGACTAGAATTTGGTTAGGTTCCTATTCTACGGCGGAGGCCGCCGCCCGAGCCTACGACGCCGCCCTCTTCTGCCTCAAGGGCTCCTCCGCCAATCTCAATTTTCCCATCTCTTCCTCCTCTTTCGCACATTTTCACAATCTCTCCTCCAATAATGACATGTCTCCAAAGTTCATTCAAAGAGTTGCTGCCGAAGCTGCTGCCAACACCGCCTTCTTCGATGGCAATGTCGATGATTCGGTGGGCTCTATCGATGTCCCCCCATCGCCACCGCCTTCCTCTTCCTCCTCTTCCTCCGTGTCGTCGACGTCGAATAACGATTCGTTTTTGACGACGGAGCCGTCGTGGTTCAACTTTGATGACATTCTCTCCCCCAAGTACGTTGGCCAAATGATAGATGGGACGATATTTGATCCACCAGTGATTGATGATTTTTATGATGAAAGTGATATTCGTTTATGGAGCTTCTGCTGAAACCCAACCAAAAAAAAAAATCAATGTTTTATTCTTTTTTTTTTTTTTTTTTGCATATTCATATTATAAGATCCCTCGGTTGTTAAATTTCACAAAATTACTGACAAAAGAAAAACATTTCATATATATAAATACATAGGTTACGACCACAGATTGTTTTTCTGGGTCGATTGATCTCTTAATTTGGTGGGATTTCATTTCATACGTTTGTTGTTCTGTTCTTCAAACTTGTTTTTGTTAGATTTTTTTCGAGTAATACATGTAATATATAATATTATCTTGAGTAAAAATATCGAAGAAACAAAACCATTGGCCATATTAAATCTGTGTCTTGTTTGACATGATCATCATGTTGTGTTGTTTGTTCGAATCAAAATTAATTGTGTTTCCAATATAACACCCCAGAGTTGTGTGGAAAGTGATGCACTAAATTGAAGTCCAACAAATATTGTCTATCATTAAAAGTGAAAGGCGTATTTATTGATGCACAATTGTTGAACCCTAAAAAAAATGCGGGTATAGTTTTAAATCATTGTGAAAATTTTGAAGAATTTTGTTAGGTTGAGATTTTAGTTTAGACATATAAGACGCCAAAGTGAACATAAATCAACAGTTATTGACATATATTTCTTTCTTTGAAATCGGAAAATAGTAGAACAATGGTCAAATAGAGAGGCCTAAAACTGGACAAAATTTTTGTGGGGGATTGAGAAATTTGCACATGATGTGTTTGTTTATAAATTTTAGTTTTTATGTTGGGTAAGGGGCATGGAGTCCCATAATGTGTTTATTTGTTTTGTGATGGCTTTTACAATGCATCTGGTCTTAATACTCACTCTCAACTTTCCTTCAAAGTTCATGCATGAAATCCCCTCATAACTTTTCATTTTCATCTCTCAATCATCAGAAATCAAGGGTTTGTTTCAGCCTTGTTTCTTTTTCAAACCCCACAATGAAATCAATCAGAATCTTTTTGATTTGAACTCTTCTTTAAATGTTGTTTTCATATACATATTTTATGGTATTTGTAATATATATATCTAGAATATCTAAAGATTTGGACTTTCTTTAAAAACCATAGATTTATAACTAGTTGGTAGAATAATAACGCTTTAAGACTAAAATAAAAGTCTTCTAACCTTAACTAGTTTGGAGATCATCTGTATGCTTTTATTAAATTTTGTTGTCACATATCCTAATGTTTTGATTAAGGTTTACCAAACATTAATGACTAATCTCAATGAGAATTTTATTATAGAAATTCAATGTAACACACCATCAATCACAATCATAATGGGGAGCTCTAGCTTCCTCTTAAATAGTGAGGCAATATTCAAATTTTTTTGCTTCACTAAGAATTTGCTCTTATCCGAGCTAACTCTTCTTCTTTGGGCACACAACCTTTTCGACAAAGCTTTACTCCGAATCTCCAAATAACTATGGTCTCATTTGATAATTATTTGGTTTTTAGTTTTTGAAAATTGTGTTTGTTTTCTTGCCATTATTTTCATCTTCTTAGAGAAACATTTGAATTTCTAGCCGAATTTCAAAAACAATAACTACTTTTTTTTTTTTTGTTTTCATAACTGGGCGGTCTTTGTAAACATAAAAAAAATAGATAATAAAACATGAAAACTCATGAGTGGAAGAATAGTATTGGTAAGTTTGATTTTCAAAAATCAAAAGATTTTATCAACAGTTGTACTCCTATATTTGAGGTAGGACTCTAATACCCTAAGAATGTATAAATAAAGTTGTGCTCACCTCCATAGTAAATGAGGGCACATAAGATTTACAATAATACTCTCGAACACTCTAACAGAATTAATTAACAAAGATATTGCTCAATGATATATATCTTGAACATTGAATGTCTCGTTTGATTACCAATTGATTTTTTGTTTTTAGTTTTTGAAAATTATGCTTGTTTTTCCACAACGTTTATTTATCTTCTCTGCAATGATTTCCATTTTTCTCAAGGTACCATTTAAATTTCTAGCCAAATTTCAAAAACAAAAACAAGTTTTTGAAAACTACTTTTTTAGTTTTCAAACTTTAGCTTGGTTTTTGAAAACATAGATACAAAATCGATAAGAAAACATATAAACTCATTGGTAGAAATATTATTTTTAGGCTTAATTTTCAAAAACTAAGTTATCAAATAAGTCTAAGTTAACCTTAGTTAAAAATACATGACTTTGAGTCATGCTTTCAAAGGGACATTTTTTTTCTAAATTTATTTAGCTCAATGCATATACGATGAGATGACTCAAGCTTCGATCTCTTGATCAAGAGTATATATCTTAACTAACTATCAGACATGTGAGGCTTAGATTAATTGTTTTGTTTCGAAGTTTAATTCATACCATCATAGATTAACTTGTGACATTATATTATATTTAATGTTAATAAAACTATTCTAAAGAGACTAAAATTAAAATATATAGTAAAACCTTAATTTTAATCAGAATTAATTTCCTAAAAGCAAATTTATATATTAGAATTTAAATAGATTCGAAGTTGCTAAGAACCATTACATTAGAAAAGAGAATTAATGGATAAATTAGGAAAATTTGAAAGGTGGGGATGGCATAAATCACTAAGCATAGGATACCATTATATGAAATAAGACTGAAAATGGAAGGAAAAAAAAAAGTGGAAGAAAGCACATGATCAGAAATGACAATTTCCAATGTTGCAATATGACACATCATCACATGTGCCTTTCAAAAGCATATATTCAAAGTTCGAGATTTTTATTTATTAATTCATTCTATTTTAATTACTTTGCTAATCTATAATTAATTTTATATCTATCTTCGTGCATTTAAAAAAAAAAATAAATAGAGAGAGGCATTTTTGGAAGTTAGATCCAACACAGAGCGTGAAATTAATGATGTGGGCTTGGCATTATTACGACAAAGTTAAGGGATAATTGATTAAATCAACCTATAATTAATTGCTAATGATAATATTTATAATAAATTTTTAATAGTTTAATAGAATAACTAAATTACCTGAAAATATAATAATAATAATAATAATAGATGGGTGTGTTTAATAAACAATCTAAAAACAGAATTTTAAAAATAAATAATTCAATGAAAACAATATTGTATTCCATGTTTTCATATATATGTTTAGTAGTGAATTCATAAATTAAATTCTAATTTAAAAAATTAAAAAATATATTTTATAATATATTTATAGACCATGAAATTAGTTTTAGTTGTAAAACTAAATATTTAATTATATATAAATTATTATTAATTAATTAATTAATGAGATTTTTTTATATAAAATTTTGTATAATTATTATTTTACTCTATCATATAATTTATAATACATTATATTATACATATTTTAATTCAACCAAAATCAATTGAGTTTATAAAAGAAAATACTATATTTATTAAAGTTTTACCTTTTTTAATATAGTTATACATTTTAAAATACTATACTCGATCTTAAGAGCGGCTTTATCTGCAACAATCAAATTATAGTTGTTCCACACATTAGTATCTTCGTTAACGACCCTTTTGTTCTTGTCTAAATTAGATTGCTTTAACATTACCAATATAATTTGGATAAATTAGGTTATATTATAACTGCAGTATCTGAAATTTTAAGTTTTTTAAGTTTGTGTTGGTTTAATCTGTTAACTTTTAAAAGTATCTACAAACTTTCAATTTTGTGTTTCATAGATCTCCAAACTTTCAATTTTGTATCTAGATCTCATACAAATTTAAAATTTTTTAAAAACTAATTGATCACTTATCATATACAAATTTGAATTTTATTTAATAAAATCCTAAAATTTCAATTTAATGTCAAGCAGACTTGTGAATCTTAAAAAAATTCAAAAGTTCAAGGATTAAATTGGTAGTTTTGAAAGTTTATGAACTACATAAACACAAATTTCAAAGTTTATGGACTAAATTTGTAACCTCTAAATTTGATAATAAAATAAAAAGTGATTTTAATCCTTCAATTCACTTTACTTATTTACAGTAAAGTTTTAAATATATTTAAAAATTACATGTTAGATTTTATAAATTAAAGTTGACATGTTATGTTTTTCTAATATATATTTGACGAAATAATTTAGAATTATTTCAAAACTTAGAAAAATACGTGTAGTGTAGTGTTAACTAGCAAGTTAGAAATGAGCTTAAAAAGAAAAAAGAAACGCTTGATTTTTCCTTTTAACCCTTTTAGTAAATTACTATTTTATTAGATAAAAAAATGAACATATATTTGATTAATTTTGCCATTATAAATTGAAGATATTTTTTTAAAGTACAAATTAGGCTAAATTATAAAATTAAGTATCCCTAAAACTTACAAATTAGGTAAGATTCCTTTTGGGTTGTCGATTGTACTTCCTCACCCACATTCAACTCATCCTCTCTCTCGTGGGTCTATTCCACTTCCCCAACCCTTGCTTTTCTTTATCTCTAATCCTTATTCTTTCCTTTTTGCACTTTTTAATTTTTATTATATTATTTTTAAATGCATTTTATTTCATTATTAATATATAATCTAACACAATAATTAATTCTAAATCTTAGTGTTTAAAATTGTTTTGAAAAAAAAAATAGTGTCTAAAAGGTTAGAAATATGAAGAGAGATCAAATTGGATTTTAAATTTGCAAGAGAGAGAATCTAAAGAAAATGGATGAAAAAATGATGAGTGAATCATTGTATTGGGTGGGACCAACAATGGACTCTAAAAGCAGAAGATTGATGTTAAGGACAACGACTCTCCACATATCTCTAGTATGATATTGTCCACTTTGGACATATGCCCTCATGTCTTTACTTTTGGTTTCACCCAAAATGCCTCATACCAATAGAAATAATTATCCTTCCTTCTATACCCATGATCAATCCCTTCCCTAGCCAATGTTGGATATTTGTTTGCACCCTAACAATTGACAAGTGAAAAAGTAGATTGAATTGTTTCTATATTTAGTTTATAATCCTTTTTTCGTATTTTGTTTAAGATTCTCAATGTGTTTTGAGTTTCTTATTGTTGTCCTCAACAATTTTGAAAATTAAGAAGAAAAAATGGACAATAAGTTGAAAAGGAAAGTAGAAGCATTTGACGATAAGGATATTTTGATTCTAAAGGTTACCTTATTGAATGATGAGGTAATTAAATTTTTACCATACACTTCAATACCTTTTTAATTTATTGTAAGTAGAGTGCATATCAATGTGGGTTTTTTTTTTTTTTCCTATAAATGCCATAGAGATACCGAATGGGCCTGATCTGAATGAGGGTGATTGCGGCCCACATTGAGACATATCGAACGTACTGGGCCTATTTCTTAATGGGCCTTCTCGTTTGGGCTTTGTATTGTTTGCGATTGCAATATGGGCGAACTCCTCATGAAATACATATATTAATTTATAGGGTAAAATACCTTTTTGGTCCCCGAGTTTTGAGCAATAGGTGTCTTTGGTCCCTGAGTTTTTAAAATAGACTTTTTTAGTTCCGTAGTTTTGAGAAATAGGTTTAAAAAGTCCCTCATGTTATTTTTTCTATTTTTTTAATTCTTTTTTAATTAATTATATAAAATCAATATTTTTTAATTAAAAAAATATATATATTTTCTCTCTCAAATCTCTCTTATCTCCTCTCTCCCTCCCTCCTCCCTTCATTTTCTTCTCTTTTTCGTTTCTTTTTCCCTCTCTCACATCTTCTACCCCACTCTCTCTCCTATGTACATCATGGAACTTTTACATAAAAATCTTTAAGTTTAATCATGAGGTTCAAAACTTAAGTGGGTTTGAAAGAGAAGGATCATAACTTTGATTATGGATTATGGGTGATTTGAGAAGATTGAGGGAAAAAACTAAATCTTAAGAGATATTTTTTTTGATTTGTTGCAGTTTTGAAAATTGAAGGGTGGGTAGTTGAGATCCACCCTTTTGAAGGGTTAGAGATAGTGAAAAAAAGTGAGATACATGAGAGAGAGTGTGTGGAAGATAATGTTGTGGGAGAGGAAAAAGGAAAAGAAGAAAGAGAAGGAAGATGGAGGGAGGACACATGAGAGTGTAACGAGAGAATTAAGAGAGAATTTATTTTTTATTTTTCTAATTAAAAAAATCTATATTAAAAAATATTGATTTTATATAATTAATTAAAAAAGAATTAAAAAATAAAAAAATAACATGAGGGACCTTTTAAACCTATTTCTCAAAACTTGGGAACTAAAAGGGTCTATTTTAAAAACTAGGGACCAAAGGCACCTAATGCTCAAAACTCGGGTACCAAAAAGCTATTTTACCCTAATTTATATTAATTTAAGAGATGACTAAACATTTTTTATTTTGTTTTGAAAAAAAGGCCGAGCAATCGATTAAATTATTATTCATAATTTTAAATATTAATGATTAAATCACCAAACTACCCTTAATAACTTAAGATTCCCTAATTATTGTGTGATTATATTAAATTTAAAATAAAAATCTAAACTAAAATTGATTATCTAAACAAGAAAAGATGTTTCATTATCTAAAATTTAAATGAGAATTTCACAATTACAACCATAATTTTTTTAAAAAAATAATCTAATATGCCAAAATACATTGCAATTAAAAGAATCCTAACATTAAAAAATTAAATAATAATAATAATTAAAAGAATAGATTAACAAACCAATAAAATCATGAGAATTTGTAATAGGTAGCAAGGGTGACCTTATTATTTGCAGATATAACAATATTTAAAAAAGAATTGCAAATATGACAAATATCTTTAAAAACGTTTTATAATTCCATTTTTATCCTTCTTTCTATTTTTCCGTGTATTTCATCTTCTTCGATCATATTTTGTTCTTAGATTTTCTTTCTCCTTCGTTTCCTCCTTTGACTTTTAGGGCGTAAAATAGAAGACAATGGAGTTATCCCCCATGGATAGCAAGGGTGACCATTTATCCCTTTATACTAGTTACTTTCTTTTTTCGGTCGGGTTCGGTTCAAAGCATCCCTAACACTGTCTTCTTCTTCTTCTTCTTCCATTTTGCATGAAAGTTCTACACTCTCTTTCAATTTCAGAGTCGAAAGGTTCTCTGCGCTTTGGCTTTTTGGGGCGTAAAATAGAAGACATTAGAGCTATGTTCTACTCACACTGCCTTCTAAGGCTCTTTAGCCGCCATTTGGGTCACTGGTTACTACTTCAAAAAACTCAAGAAATCTCTGGTTATGGGGACTGATATCCCCTCCTCTGTTGGTTCGTCTTCCCTTTTCTTCATCCTCTTCAAATTTTATTTTCCTTTTCATATCTACATTTGGGATTTGGATAAATGGAAACGTGCCCCAATATTAAGTTGGTTACTGAAGTTATTCCAAAGCGCTTAGTTTTTGGCTTATGGAGTTGCGTCCAGGTGTTTAAATGATTGTATTTCCTAATGGATTGTGAATATATCTTGTTTTCAATTGCCAATTTATGGAAGGAATGGAAATCGTTTCTTTACTCGCAATGTATTTGTTAATTTGATTATTGTTGTTCGTTTATGAAATCCATTATTATAAAATGGTCTGTTTATTGAGGGAATTACTTATTTAATAGAGTTTCTGAAATTTAACCTTATAATTTTCGTTCAAGTTTGTTTGATTATTTTCTTCAATTCGATCGGAGTCACAAGCCTTGATTGTAGTATCTTCCTATTTGATCGGAGTCGCAAGCCTCTAGAGTATCTTCCAATTCGATCTTCTATTGGAGCTATTTTCGTGGGTATTTGAGTTTTTCAATCAACCGAAGCTTTTTTCGTGGGTATTTCTTCTGTTCATTTTGTTATATCACTGTTTTTCTGCAATATTTTGGAGTCGTAAGTCTGATTTTGGTGATTGTTTTGTTTTCAAGATATGCTAGTGGTCATCAACGATATACACATGACATCATTGATATCAGTGATATCTATCATTGTTTTCTAGATATCAGTGATATCATTGATCAATATATATGGTATCAATCAGTTCAGTGATATCAGTGATATCTTTCACTGTTTTCTAGATATGAATGATATCGGTGATATCATTGATCAATAGATATGATATCAGTGATCAATAGATATCAATGATATCCATGATCAATAGATATCAATACTATCAGTGATATCATTGATTATCAATGATATACGAGTGACTATTGTGGTGATCGGTTTCTATGTTACTTAATATTGTTAATGTTGTTATTACTTTTCGCAGGAACTATGATGAAACTTCCAATAGTTATTTTTTATAGTGGGCAATGGAATGAGAAAACTTTCTATGAGAATTACAAGACCATTGGAATTTTGGTTGATGAGATGATGTTTTTTGATGATTTTATTAATCTGATTGTGAAAGAAGTTCGAATGAATAGTTCTATTTCTTCTATAGAATTGTCGATGTTATTAGGTTATGGGATGAATGGTGCTCAGGATGTGGTTAAAATTCAAGAAGATAAAGATATGGCTTGGTTTTTAACTTTAGTGAAAGATCAAAATACAAGATATCATTTAGTTGCTCATATTAATGATGCTTGTTTTGATTGCTCATCTTGTGCAATTAGTGATGAGAGTGACAACTTGTGGAGGTATAATCCGCCCAGTTGGGAATCATTCTGAATGGAGTTTAATAGATGTTGGCATGAATGCATTACCTCCAATTGTTAAACGTTAAGCAGGAAGACCCCGAAAGCAAAGGATTCTGTCGACTGGTGAAACAAGAAGTCATACAAAATGTAGTCATTGTCATCGTGTTGGTCACAATCGTAGGACATGTAAATTTCCATCATTTTTACCATGATGTAATTTTTGACAATTGGTTTTAGATATATTTTTTCAAAATAGAACTCAATATTGTTGTTATCATACTATTCATACTATCAATACAAGGTTTGTGATTGTTTCAAAAGTTTAATATCAATACTATGAACACAAGAACTTTGCCATCTGATGAGAAAATTTGAATACCACACAAAAACACTAATAGCTAACAGATAGACAACTATCAGTGATAGTGATAGACAACTACCACTGATAAAAGTCTATCACTGGAAAGAAGTTAATGATTGATAGACAACTATCAATGATAGACATCTATCACTGATAGAAGTCGGATAGAAGAAATAAGTTAATAATCATGAAGCACAAGAAGTCTAATAGAAAAGTTATGAGTAATAGGTAATAGATAGGTAGAAGTCTATCAAACAACTATCATTGATACAAGCCTATCACTTCTATCAGTGATAGTAGTCTGTCATTTTTTTTCATTAACTTTTATCAATCATTAGTCTATCACTTCTATCAGTGATAGACAGTGATAGAAGTCGAATAAGGACAAGAAGTCTAATAGATAATAGAAAAGTTATGAGTAATAAGTAAATAGACAACTATCACTGATAGAAGTCTATCATCACTTATATCAGTGACTATCAGTGATAGATATCACAATAGTAGTTTATCAAAATTATAAGAAAAAAATTAACAGACACAAAAATTAGTTATTCTATCAGTGATATCACTGATAGCATCCTATCAGTGATATCATTGATAGCATCCTATCAGTAATATCACTGATAACAGTGACTAGCGTGGGTTGCGAATGGTAATAACGTGGGGTGTTTTAGTAATTTCAATTCATCTTTTCAAATTTTTGCTATTTTTGCAAATAGATTGAGTCATTTGCTATATGGACAATTATATTGGGCTTATTTGCTACTAGCCCAATTGCCCCTAAAATCATTAGAATATAATTTAAATCAAAAATAAAAGTATTCCAAAAAAAATCTAAAATTAAATTAAATTATTAGTTACAATTGTCACACTAAAATTAAAGCTGAAAATACTCTTTGAAGAGAGAAATGTCTTTCAGCGCAAATTGATGATCCATTCTAGAAGGATTCATTTAGGATTTTTCCATTTTACGTTTCCTCACAAAATTTCAATTGATTTTCAAACCTTGAAAATTCTCCAAATCGTTAAACTCATCTCCTTGATTTATAAAATTTGAAATCTGGTTAACGAGATTGATTAGAATAATTATGAGAAAATAAAAATTGAAATATACTTTTGTGCATCTGGGTTCTCTTAAATATAAGAAGTTACCATCTTACTCAACATAGAAAACTGCATTTTGAATGCCAAGAATGAGATTGAAATTTGAGAGGCAATATTATAATCAACTAAAAATATTTGACAATCTAAAAACTCACTTCTCCTTATCTCTTCATGATCACTCACAATTATGTTAAATAATTTGTTTTTTGTCGAACAAAATAAAATTCCAATTATTAAAACCCTTTTTTGTTTCAATTAAGTTGAATTTTGTGTCAAAAAGGAGAAAAATGGCTAAATTATTATTTAAAAAAAAAAACTCTTCAACTTAGTCATTTGTTTAAAAAAATATCTCAATTCTTTCAAAAATTACAATATTATTCTTAATCTTTCAAAACTATTCTTGAAATAGAAAAATCATTAGAATATTGAACAAAAAGTCGACATGTTTGAATGTCATTCTTTTAGACTTACCATCATCATCACATCGATTTTTAGTCCAACATTTAATGGATTTCTACCTCGAGTAATTCTAAAATGTGTATGGAAGGTAAATGGTAATATTGCAACTTTTGAAAGAATATCAGTATTTTTTTTTTTAATCAATGGACATATTTTAAAGAACAAATTATTCAATGAGGCTACTATCATAGTTTTTTTTATATATAATTTAGGAAAAAAAAAAGTGTAATTCGATATTTTTTGAAATTTTACTTTTTTTTATCTTTGGAATTAAATTTAGGATCAAGGTCTCAACCATTAGTAAGAATTAATAAAAAGAAGAAGATCATCACAAGTATTTTGCGATTGTACACTAAAACAAATCATAAAATTCTTAGAAACATTATCATAGTTCCTCCAAAACAAAATTAGCCTTTTCCCTTATTATTTTTTTTAATATATATAATTCTTTACATCGAACTTATCCATACTTTCAATTAAGATAATTTATTAAACTTTCATGTTATTAAAATAAAATATCACATCAACTCATTTGTCATATTTATAAATAACTTGATTGAGTACTGTTTGATATTTTTCAAATAATGAAATAGATATCTAGTAAATTAAAGAACCAAATTAAAACTAGGATTGAAATACATTAATTAATAAATTTGTAATCTATAGTGTTTAATGAAAAAGACACAAACATATAAAATTGAGGTTGGGTTAAACATCTCCCTATCATTGTACTAAGCTTTATTAAATAACAAACTTACCTACAAAAATTACAATTAATTGTACAAGAGTTTGTTTTTTATTAAAATAATCTTCCATAATTCATGATTCTATTCCCTATCATTGTCCTAATCTTTGTTTTAATCCAAAGTATGGACATGAATAAAAACAAACAAGAACAGCACCATCTAAAAAATGTTAATTAGTGCCTTAAAAAGTTATTTTAATATAGATTCTTTTGCTTCATTCTTTGTAATTATTGATGTTTCCAAATTTAATGCCTTCTAAAACAGCTGCATTGTGAATTTGTGATCAAATTTTCAAACAATTTTGACACTGTTTTTAAGTACATTGTTGAGTTTTGTTTACTTTTTTTTTTTTTTTGAAACATGAGTTTTGTTTACTTAAAAGTGAGGAAATAAAAATTTTCATGAGTTCATAAGTTCTGAAAAATTTTAAATCCTTTTCGTAGCGATTTCAGTTTCATTTATTTATTTATTAACATTTTCACTTATATACTAATAATTTAAGGTCACTGGCATATATAGCAAAAAAAAACTTCATAAATTGTAGTCGTATATGCTCTTTATTTCATTTGCAAAAATAGAAAAAAAAAAAACCAACCCAAACAGATCACATGAAAAATCAAGAATACCTCCGCGTTTTTCTTAAGTATATCAATAGTCTTTCCGTGAAAGTTATGATATACTAATGATATACCTAATCAAAAAGTATATACATGATATACTACTGATATTCTTATTTGAAATTGATCAAAAGTACATCAGTAACTATCATAAGTGTTGTTCAATAAGAAGTTTTTAGTAGTCTATCAATAGTATATTGTCGATAGACCAACAATATACCTAACATAGAGTATACCATTGATGCACTACTAATATACTTAAGTTGAAGTTGATCGATAGTAAGTTGGTAACTTGCATATATCAGTATGATATACTTTGATATATGCAAGTATATTAGTGATATACTACTGATATTTACTTTATTCAATCATATAAATGAAATAGAAATGCTAATATTCCATATATCAATGGTATATCACAAATAGTGATTATATGCTTGATAGTTATTTATGTTGATATATAAGGTATGTTTGATATATAAATATAATAGTGATTCATTTTTAATAAATCAAAGAAATAAAAATTCAATAATGGAAATTCACTCTTAATAAAACTCAGTATATCAATAGTATATAAAAACCAACTAATATAAAAGATATCAAAAATATAATAATGATATCAAGTATAGTGTTGATATACTATTGATATACCAAATATAAAATATATATATCAGATATACTACTCATATACCTATTATATACTATAAGGGTAAAATTGGAATAATAAAAAATTAAAAAGTTAAATTTGAATATTTTTTGCTATATTTGAAAATTTTTAAAAGCTATAGCTAGATTTATAAATATACTTTTTTTTTTGCTACCCATTATAATTCCCATAATTTTATTTCTTTTTTTTAAAATAAAAATTTATTTATTTTATAATCTGCCTTCTATAAATATTTTAAATTTTTTTAATAAGATTTCAAAAATAAAAGGTATTTTTAAAAAATGAATGCCAAATAGTGGGGAAAAAAGATAAATGTTGATGATTTTTGGATTGTCGGATCAACTGTGAATTTGTATTATTCGAAAAAAATCCAATGAATATCTAATGGTAACAAAGTAAACAATACTGGTGGTGTGCTAAGTTACTACTCTCACACTTAAGTTAGTATTGAACTCAATAAAAGCTTAGAGAAAATAATAGTGTGTGTATATCAGAAAGCATACTTCTATGTTGTGGAGAGAAACTTCACAATATATAAGATATATGGGTTACTTGTATCATTGTTAATTGGTTTTGAGATAAAACCTCATATAATCTAATATGGTATCAGAGCTCATTAAACCCAAATGGGGATTCGGTCCAAAAAATTAAAATTGAGATCCGATTCATGAATAGTAAACCCAAAGAGACACCATCTTGAAAGGGCATGTTGTAGAGAGAAACCAGACCATATATAAGATATATGAGTTATTTCTCTAATTGTCAATTGGTTTTGAGATGGAATCTCATATAATCTAATACTCTACAAATGGTAACATTTTTACTTATACCACAATCCTATTTTGTAATCGAACTTGTTTATCATTACCCATTAATGAGTGAATGACGACAATTTTAATAAATCTCTCAAGTCATTATGAGTTTTAGTTTAATCCGGCTCTCAATGAATCTATCATAAATTAGATCGTTGAAAACTCGAATGACTCTTCTTTATGGTTTAGACCACATAATTGGCTCCACTGCAAGTTAATTCATACATAAATCGACTTTCTAGTTCTGTCCACCTCTACTTATATCGATTCGTGGGCAAACGGGATCACCTAACCTATAAGGGTTGGCTTCCTAAGGTCCTTAAGGGCATGTTTATGAGTGATTTTGGAGTGACCAAAATCACTTTTGACATTTCTAAAATCACTTTCCTACCAAAAGTGTGATGTTTAACAATAGTAAGCAAGTGATTTTGGATCCAAAATCATTTGAAGTGATTCTCTTTCAATCACTTGAGAGGTTGTAATTTTGAAATGACTATGATTTCATTTTTGGAAATAGTATACTTTTAATAACGGGTAAAAACCATCATCTTTTGTCAAAATTCATAAATTCCCATAAAAAAGTAAATTTTCTCAAAACCGTCTTATTAAGTTCATCCGTCATTGTTTATAAAATGACAATTTTCAAGTTTTTATAATATGTATCTTATTTTATTATGTTTTTTCTTTTAATTCATATTTTTCACTTTCCTTTCTCTCTAATAGTTGCAACTTTTTTTGAATTTTTTTTATTTCTAATTTTTTTGTTTCTCCCTATAATTTTCGTATCTTTTAAAATTTTTTTCTCTAATGTTTTTTAATCTCTTTCTACTTGTCCCTAACTCTTAACTTTTTTCTCCTCGTTTTAGTTTTTCTTCCTAAAATTTTGATCATCTTGCCGAATTTTTTTTTGTTTATCTCTCTATCTTTGAATTTTACTCTCTTTATTAAAATTTTCTCACTGAATTTTTTGTTCCTTCTTTTTAAAATTTTTATCCCTCTAAATATTAAATAATTTATAACTAAATACTTTTTAAACAGATTAATTATAATTAAATCACTTAGTTTAAAACACTTTATGTTAAACTTGTTTCCCAAATATGTGTTTTAAAAATCACTTAATTGTATGAAAATTACTATTAAAAGTGTGGAACTAAACATGAAAATGATTATATGAAAATCACTTTTAATAAATCAATTATAGACAAATCAATTACACTAAAATCAATATTTCTAAAATTATTCTCAAACATGTCCTTAGTTGATTCATGTAAATCGGACTCACAGACCTTTGGCTAGCCCACATGGGTTGGCCTTATAAAGTCCTTGGTTGACGGATGTGCATTGGACATAGACGGATTTTGGCCGACCCACCCAAGTGTCGGACATAGAGGGCCTTTAGCCAACTCATATGAGTCACCTTTGAGAGGTCAACCATGGCTTATCCATGTGAGTTGACTATGCAAGGCCTTGGCCATCCCTTGGGTCGACCACTTCAATTCTCAAGTCAACCACACTCTCAACTCATAGCTTTATTATGAGCCGATTTTGATAGACTTTGGCTTCTTTGAGCAATTAGGCTTTCGAATTCCGCCAATGAACAAAAATTTGTTTTTTCTTAATAAAAAACAATGTCACCCATAATTGATGGATCTTAATTAATTTGAGAATTAATATAAAATATCAACAATAATTTAAAAGGTTGAAACTAAATTTATTTACGTGTATATTTTAAACTCGATAATTGATTAGTTAGAGTAAATTGGTTCCATCAAGGCCCCTTTAATAATTGATTTGGTTTTTGTTTTTTATTTTTTGATTTTTGAAAATCAAGGTTGTAAATACTACCTCCACTTATGGTTTTTTTTTTTTTTTTTTAATTTTACTATCTACTTTTTATCTAGTTTTTTAATTTTGATAAGAGTTATATTATTTACCATTCGACAAAGAATCTCCTCTTTCATTAATAAAGGATTTGAATTTTAAATTGAGGTTGACAATAGTTTATTACTTAATAAAGGGGAAATATAGGATGTTCTGTTGAGGGAAAAACTACCACAGAAAAAAAAATTGTTTTTTTTTCTTTGGTTGATTATCATTTTTAAATCCAACCCATTAATAAATCCATTAAAATAGTTCGCTTTCCAATTATAGAAACTTTATTAATACCCTATGAAGCCTAGTGCCCTTTGACTTTAAATATCCTTCTTGTTTTAGGAATTGTTTGGCTTACTAATTATGTTCATATAAGTTGAAATCAAGAAGTGAAACTTATGTTTAATATGCGAGTTTAATTAATTTAAACTATTTTTGAACTACATAATCTTAGATCATATAGACTCAAACCTATAAATTTCAATGGTAGATATATATATCATAAACTTAAATAATCATTAGTTTATAGAGAAGAACTACTGGTAAGTTGCTCATTTATTGCTCAAAAGACCATATTTTTTCAAAATATATTCTTAAAATTCAAAATTTCCACTAGTAATTGTTAAAATTTTCATATACATTTCTTTTTGTCACAAAAAAGAAAAATAAATTGTCAACTAAACAGTCAAAATGATTTTGACAAACTACAAAATTGATGTCCAATTATTTGGACTATTTATATTTCTTGTCAATTTAAAAAAATAGAAACAAACATGTATTTGAAAAATAGTTCTTGTTTCTTATTCTTTTTAGTAAAAATAAAATGTAGTAATATAATAAAACATATAACATGTATTAAAATAAATATAAAAAAAATTAATAAAGTTTATAATATTTTATTCAAGTCAAACACAAAATGAATAATAATAATAATAATAATAATAATAATAATAATAATAATAATAATAATAATAAATTTTATTCTTCAAATATGTTCACTAATTTGCAATGTCATATTCAATCGGTTTATTTTAAAGGATTTGTGTTCATTTTAATACTAGTGGGTTCTACATAATTTGTGATGGACCCCACATAATTTTCAAACTACGTGGCTGGCGAGGTAGGGTTGGGGATGCATTCGGGATTCGAACTCATCACCTCTTGGTCACGAGTTATACTTGATGTCAGTTGAGCTAAACTCTTGTTGGCAATTTTAAAAGGTATTTAATATAAAACTTATAAAATTATAAACATTGTGTTTAATGTTAGTGTATTAATATATATAACAGTAACATAATTTCATAATAATAAGATTTATATATATGTGTATATATATATGTATGTATGTTATTACTTATTAGTTATATAAAATTACATATTACTAACAATATTTTTACACGTAATCATATTATATATCATAGATTTTTTTAAAAAAATATAAAATAATTATTCGGAGACGGGGCGAGGATACCGTCCCCGTCCCCGTTCGAGGACCCAAAAAAATTTCTGATGTGACCCCATACCCGGTCAAACCGGAGATTTTCTGCCCCATTTAAGGGGACCCGCGGATATTTTTGTCATCCCTAGTCTAGTCCTTCATTAATTCCATTAAAATATCATTTTAATATCTAGTTAAAGGTGCTAATGACTTATAATTATTAAAGCTATTATTAAAATCGACTACTTAGTGTTAGTGATATAGTATAAACTTCATATGTATTATAAAAATGTCATCATTTTCATTCATTTTTTGTTTAAATATAGCGTGACTTTTTTGTAGTGTTTTATATTATATTTTAGTTTGAGTTTGTGAATTATACTATTTTTTGTAAAATTTCAAACTTTTTGCTAAATGTGAAATACATATTTATGTAAATATCTCTAAAAAATCTATGATAAAAGTAAAGAAAATAGTCAGAAGCATCAAAATTAAGGGTATGAATTCGTAATTAAAGAAATAAAGGAAAGAATACTTCTCTTCAGTTCTTAAAAAAAAAAAAAAAATCTCTTGTTCTGATTTTTCTCACCGTTACCCACAAAGATAGGTTTTTTTAGTAAGAAATTGTATTTTAATCACTTTGTTGAAACTTTTTACGAGAAAAACAATTAATCTAGCCTTGATTATGACTCGTGCTTTTAAATTAAAAGCCTAATTAGGTAAAGACGATTAAGCTAATATAATAATAATAAATAAATAAACCTTATTTTTCATATAAACCCAACCCTTTCTTTGAATGACTAATCAGGAAAAAAAAAATCCGATTACTCTGAAATCCACTGTGTATGATCCAAATTGTGAACTCTCCGATGGCTTTGGCCATGGATAACGCCCTCTCCGATTGCAGCACCTCCACCAACAACTCCGACGACGTCCACCACCTCGCCGGAAACTGGAACTACTGGTCGCCGGTCGTCGACTGGGAGTCTTTTCCGCGCACCCACGACGACTTCCACGACCTCTTCGATTCGATGATGGCCGTCGACGCTCCGCCGTATCCTCCACGTGCGGCGGAGGTCGATGGCGGCAGAAACTGCTACTCCGGGTTCAGTCCGGCGGAGGACCAGGAGGAGGAGGAGGAGGAAGAAGAAGAGGCGAAAGCAGAGGATCAGGAGGAGGAGGAATTTAAAGGGCTACGGCTCTACCACCTCCTCATGGCGGCTGCCGACGCCTTGTTCGGCAACCACAAGAGCCGCGATTTGGCTCACGTGATATTGGTTCGGCTCAATGAATTGGTTTCCCCTTCACACGGGACTAACCTCGAACGCCTCACCGCCTATTATGCCCAAGCTTTTCAGGGCGTACTCGATTGCGCCGCCGGAGGTGGTTCGAATAAACCCCATCACCATCACAGCCACCATCATCTCCACCGCGAGGACCATAGTCCGACGGACGTTCTGGCGGCGTTTCAATTGCTGCAGGAGATGTCCCCTTATGTGAAATTCGGCCATTTCACGGCAAATCAGGCGATTCTGGAGGCGGTGGCCGACGACCGGAGAGTCCACATAGTGGATTACGATATAATGGAGGGGATTCAATGGGCGTCGTTGATGCAGGCTTTTGTGTCGAGAAAGGATGGCCCACCGGCTCCACATTTGAGAATCACAGCCATTACCAGAGGCGGCGGTGGAGCTACCAACCGGAGATCTATCGGGACGGTTCAGGAAACCGGCCGGCGATTGGTGGCGTTTGCGGCTTCGATTGGTCAACCCTTTTCATTTCATCAGTGTAAATTGGACTCCGATGAGAGTTTTCGTCCTTCGGGGTTGAAATTGGTGAGAGGGGAAGCGGTTGTGGTGAACTGTATGCTCCATCTCCCTCATTTCAGTTACCGTACGCCGGAATCCATCGCCTCTTTTCTCTCCGGCGCCAAGACGTTGAATCCGAGGCTGGTGACTTTGGTGGAAGAGGAAATCGGACATGGACCCACCATGGACGGCGATTACAAGGTGCAATTCCTCGACTCCTTGGAGCGTTACTCGGCGATTTATGACTCCCTCGAAGCAGGGTTTCCGATGAAAAACAGAGCAAGGGCATTGGTGGAGAGGGTTTTCCTCGGGCCCAGAATCTCAGCGACTTTAAACCGAATCGGGCAGGCGGCGGCAGAGGAGAATTCCTCGTGGGGAGATCGATTGGAGAAGATGGGATTCAAGGCGGCGGCGATCAGCTTTGCGAATCACTGCCAAGCGAGGTTGTTGGTAGATTTGTTCAACGATGGGTACAGAGTTGAAGAATCGGCGAATAATAAGTTGGTTTTGGGATGGAAATCGAAGCGTTTGCTTTCGGCTTCCATTTGGGCTTCTTCTCCTTCTTCTTCTTCATCATCTTCTTCCTCGGATTCCGAGTAGAGCTGTGTCAGTTTACTGTTCTTGTTCTTGTTTCTCTCTGTTTTGTTCTAACATCCACCACCCTTTTTCTCAGGTTTGGCTGGTTTTTTTCTATACTTCTTCGTTTATATCTGACATTAAATGGGATTAAAAAGATCGAAACTCTGAGTTTTTAAGATGGGTTTGTTTCAGTTTAACGTGTACGTAGCTAGTTTCTTTGAAATCATCAGAATCTTCAGAACCAGAACCAGTCTCTGTTTAGAGGGATTGTTGTATTTGGATTTTTATTCTGTCTTTCGTTTATGGAAATCAGTTTAATTTCTTCTTCTTCTTCTTCTTCGTCGGTTCAATTATGATATGTGTATGTGTGTTTGTTGTACCGTGATGTTGATTTAATAAAAAATGGGTGTTGGTTTAAGAAAAACAAAACTCGGTTTAATTATCGGTTAGATTGCATTATTAATATTAGTGCAGTGTTTAAATTAATGGCTAAATTATAAAAATTGTCTTTAATTTTAATGTCGGTTTAAAAATACCTCTCTCGTAAAAGTTGTGATATTACTTTAACTTTGATAAAAGGTTCAAAACTACAAAAACTATTAAAATGTTTGACAAAAAGTCTCGTTTTTTAAACTTAATCCAAACAAACGTGTTAGTTCAATGATGATTCTAAACATATATATCTGAGGAAGATCAAAGATAATATTGTGAAGTATTTTTTTTTAAAACAAATAACAAAATTCGATTGTATTTTTTTTTATAATTTAGCCCAAATTAATTATCAGGAAATTTAATGCATGATTCTATATAGATGATCGGAAATTTAAAACTCCTTTTGATAACTATTTGATTTTTAAAAATTAAGTTTATAAATACTACTTCCACCTATAGTTTTTATGTCTTCTTATTTAGTTTTTACATATATTTTCAAAAACTAAATCATGTTTTAAAAACTAAACAGAGTAGTATTCAAAAACTTATTTTTGTTTTTGAATTTTAGCTAGAAACTCAAATATTTTCTTAAGAAATATGAAGACTATTGTAGACAAATGGTTAGAAAATAAACATAATTTTCAAAAATTAAAAACTAAATGGTTATCAAATGGGTCCTAAGTTCTCTATTTTTTATTTTTATTGTTTTTTCTATCTCTCGTTTTGGCTCCCTCTTTCTCAGTAATGTTTGATAACAAATGTCAATTTTTAATTAAAAATTATTTGAGCAGACCGCCACAAATATGACTAGTAAATTTGTTTTGCTTGATATATGAAAGAAAAACTTTTAACATATTTTGAATTTGGTATCTTGTGGTTATAGAGACATGTATATTTTCAAATCTAGGTCCAAAAGTTATTAAAACGCAAACTATTATAGTTAATTAATTTTACTTTATTATTCACTTAATTAGTTTACACTATTCTGTTTAGAAGTTGTTAATTATGTTATAATTAACTCTCTTCTTACTGACTCTCAGTGAAATGAATGACACAAGTATCATTTTTCATCCCTTTACATTTAATATGGTATTAGAGAAAAGTTTGAGTTCTAAATTTGTTGTAAATTATAACGGTCTCATTTAATAATTTTTTCAATTCTAGTTCTTTCTAGAGAGGTTTCTTATTTCAACCATGGTAAGGTAGAAAATTGAACCAAACTATTGATCTTTAAAATGCAAATGAATGCCTTGGTCCTAAATATTTAATACCACATTGAAAATTTTTAATTGTTTGTGTTTGTTGATTGTGGTGCAGAAGGATGTAGGTGGTGGCACATGTGGAGGATAAATTATTCCATGAGGATTTGGATTCAATATTTTTTCTAACTCCTAATATAATCGCTCAATATAAATTTGAGATACTTCTCTCTCTACCTCAAATAATAAATAACTGTGTCAAGCCCCCTACCCCAACTGTTGTTGATTGTCAAGCACATTGTTTGCAACTTCACCAAATAATTTCTCGAGTGTGGAGGAGATTTTAGAATGTTTGTTGTGTCAGCCTAAATAGGCGATAGATGGGTGGAAGCTAGATGCATTTCTGATTGAGAATGTGCTCAAATTTAACCCTACCTAATTAAACCCGCTTTGGTTAACATTTTTTACTTCTAACCTATGTACTTTTGTTAGGTCATCTTTTGTTAAAAAAAGACATGTTTGGTCTTGCCCAATAAAAATGTCCTTTAGTCAAGTATTTGATAAGTGTTTTCTTTACCAAGCACACAAAAGTCTAAGTACTTACTTTCGACTTAAAAAAAAATCTATGTTATCTTTAAAATAGGATGATTTTGAAGACAAACTGTTTTTGGATTACTCCTAATTAAACATTGTTTATGAGGTAGTGATTTAGAGTTAAAGATAGTGTGATAAAGAATGGTCTAAACTTCCAGTTACGATTCACTTTTTATTTGAGAATTGATGTCATTTTATTATTTTTCAATTTTATTGATTTTAGGACATATTAAAGTAGGAGTATTTTTATGTACTCAAAAAAAAAAAGTAGGAGTATTTTTGTCCTTTTTTTTATGATCGTGTTTGGGTTTTGTTGGGAGGCTATCTATGACAAATCATTAAGTTGTATAAACATATTACGAAAAATTGAATTTTGGTGTTTTTGCATTTCTTTCAAGTCTAGTCTAGAGACCTTTTTGCTTCTTTTGGCAATTCATGACTTGAGTTGCATGTCAACAACGATAATAAAGTAAATCGATGATCATCTTATATTGTAGAGTATTCGACTCTTGGGCCAAAGAAGTTATTCTTTGTCTCCTTGATCTTAAAGCACTTTTGAAATCATGATTTGGAAGGTTTCAGAATTTATGAATTAGGGATTCACATATATTCAAATGGCCCAAATTTCAATTTACTAAGATTTTCCTATCATTTGATATTAGAGTATTTTTAGTATCATATATGATCATTCGGTATCATATCGTAGGTAAGTCTTTATTTAGTTGTCAAAGTTTGAGATAAACTTATACCGTATAAATTTTTAGACTTGTACAACTCATCCATACTAATTTTAAACGTAAAATCTTATGAATCATAAATTCATAGTCTAAGGCCCCGTTTGATAACCATTTTGTTTTTTGTTTTTAGTTTTTGAAATTTAAATCTAAAAATACTACTTCTACCAATGAGTTTATATGTTTTGTCATCTACTTTGTACATATGTTTTTAAAAATCAAGCCAACTTTTGAAGACTAAAAAAAGTAGATTTCAAAAACTTGATTTTGTTTTTAGAATTTGGCTAAGAGTTCAATTACTTACTTAAGGGAGATGGTCTCTATTATAGAGAAATTAGGTGAAAATAACCTTAACTTTCAAAAACTGAAAACAAAAAATAAAATAGTTATCAAACGGGGCTTAAATAACTAGTTTATAGAATCAGACTTCTATCAACCATTTTTTTATGGATGATCAAAATACACGTTATGCAAATTTAAACTTCCCCATTAAAAGATTTCATAAACTCATACTTGTTAAAAACGTGCATAAAACATCGCTTCAAACATATCATGTGTAACTAAGTGTAAGTAGTATTTATAAGCTTTAATTTTTAAAAACTAAACGGTTATCAAACGGAGCATAAATATAGTCAACAATTATTTAGAAATGAATTATAATTTATTAAAATTAAACAATGATTAATAATTATCTTTTTCTTTTAATTATACTTGTTTTTTACCTTGTGCAAATATAATGCATGTGTATTTCAATTTATTCTCTCACTGTGAGTAAATATTAAAATTTGATTACTAATAAATTCACATGAGAATTGAGATAATGCTCAGTGAATGGGTGGAAATTTAGAGAAGAAAAAGATGTCGTCTAAGATCCAAATTTATAAGAAATTGTTACAGGATTTGAGTTTTCTTCCTTTAGATGACATTTTTTCTTCTAAAATTATACTAGTTTAATAAGTTTGGGGTTATGTAACACTTATAATGGTAAGAGATAAAGTTGAAATGTGACGAAGGAAAATGGGTACATGAATGAACCGACTACATCTGAATAAGAGGATTAATCTTGAGGATATAAAGTATGGTACCCGAGGAAAAGGGTCCATGAGAGTGACCATGAAGATATGAAAGTATAGTTGAGAAAGGCTTAAAAGAATTGATACCTACTACCTGTACCAACAATGTGCACACTCTTTTTCGGTCGCTCAATTATAGGAACTCCACAGTTAACGTGATTGGATTGGAGCAATTCGAGGTCACTTTCTCGAATGATATAGTGACGCAGGCAGATCGCAGGAGATCCCTTAATTAAGATGTCTATACCAACAAGGTGCTCTCCCAGTCCCGTGTTGGTTGAGATCCTAGGTCTGGGGCGTTACATGAAAAATGTTAAACTATATGACATTAAATTGAAAATTTTTAAATAATAAAAACTAAACTAAAACTTTATTTACTTTTTTAAATAAAAGAGACGAAAAGGACTAAAACATATATTTTTCGTGAATATAATTTTAATGCAAGTAACTCAATTATTATTTTGAAATTATAAATTTATTTTGAATATAGCATTATAATTATGAGATTAAAGTTTTAGTTATTGACTAACAGGTAAGGCTTTTGATGTCTTAATTGGACTTTTTAGATAAATTTATTAATTAGTTTCATATCATAAATTAATATTTTAATAATAACACATGTTTATTTAGCATACACAATATTTGTAATTAATTAAAATAAAAATATTAAATGAAAATTTTAAGAATACTGATTTATCAATGTAGTTTTATTTAATATAATTTTTTTTTATCTTGCAATGTAGATGTTTCTTAAAAAATTAAAATTTTAACGTCTAAGAGTTAGAGTGCCCCAACCTTTAGTGTACTAAAAAAAGAGTTTACAGTGAAATTGTTGTTAATTATAATAATTTTCATAATTGAAATTAATTAGAATCTGTTTCAGTTAGTTATTTTAGATTTGCTTTAGTTAGTTGAATGTTTTTATTTCTTTTGTTTGACGAAAAACATATTTTTATTTCATATATAGTACCTCTATGAATTTAGTACTGTTGTATTGTTTGGTTAAGTTTTTAAATAACAACTAATTTTAATATATAGAAACAAATTTAATTAATTAGTTTTCCAATAATAATTTTTTTTTATAATAGCTTTTGTATAATTAATTTATGCAATAGTATTGTAAAAAAGTTGCAATATTTTTCTTAAGTTTAGCCGGTGCTCTATCACGACTTTAGAAAATGGAGAAATTGAATTCTGAAAAATTGAGAATTTTGATTGAGAGCATGATCAACGTTCTTGTTTTTATAAATCTGATTAAAAATTTGATCTAGTATATATTTTTAGATTCAAATTCAAAACGATTGATTTTGAATCAATTTATCTCTTTTTTTTGTTTGAATTCAAAATTAAAACATATATTCGTTTTAAGTTAAATTATTAAATATTTGCTTCTTAATATATACCTACATAGAGTTAATTTTTTTAAATGATGTAATTATAATTAATTTAATAAGAAAAAAATGAATATTTGGAAAATGAAGCTATTGGCTCAAATTTTCTTTAGAGTTTAAATAGTTTTTTACAAATAAATAAGTTAGGGTGGTTAATTTAGTAAGTGATATATGAAATCCAAAATTTGAACCAATAAATTAATTAATGAAATGAGTTGACAACAATATATTTGCAAAGTTCTTATATTTTTTTTGGAGAAAAAAAATTGGGTGTAGTTTGGGTTGCACCGAAACTATTGTGCAACTATCTCAACTCTCTTAAAGTTGTAACGTAATTTTACACATTTTAGAATTTTAAACAAATTGTTTTTTTGAATTTTCATTCAAAAACAATTTTCAAAATATTTAGATTCAATGTTCAGAAGATCCACTCAAACCAACTTATTTATTTAGTAAATCTTAAAATATATATATATATATATATGAATTACATAACCTAATTAATCAAACAAATTATCACCATTTTTTAAGGATAAAATCTTTTCCTTTTTTTTTTTTTTTTTTTTTTTTTTTTTTTTTTTTTTCCAAATCTTGGGTTTTCTTAATCCAAACCAGATAGATTATAAATCAAAATAGAGGTTTAACCTGTGATTATTAATTTTCTATTCCTGTTCTCACAAAGAAATACTACTCCAATTTCCACTTCGAGTACTATCGATCTTCTCTATATAAACATTAAACAAAATCAACATCCCCCATACTTAAAACTCTCAATCCCCAATTTAATTTGCAGAGAAAAAATTCGACAAAAATCAATCCACTAATCCACAACCCACCATGGCCAACGACCAGCTCGAACTTCTCAATGTTCTCGACCGTGCAAAAACCCAATTCTACCACTTCACGGCGGTGGTAATCGCTGGAATGGGCTTCTTCACCGATTCCTACGACCTCTTCTGCATCTCCCTCGTCACCAAACTCCTCGGCCGGATTTACTACACTGTCGAAGGCTCCCCCAGTCCCGGAACCCTGCCTCCCGTCGTCGCCGCCGCCGTCAACGGCGTCGCTCTCGCCGGCACCCTCGCCGGCCAACTCTTCTTCGGCTGGCTCGGCGACAAGCTTGGCCGGAAGCGCGTCTACGGTCTCACCCTCATCCTCATGGTTGCCTGTTCCATCGCCTCCGGCCTGTCCTTCAGCAGCTCCCCAACCGCCGTCATCGCCACCCTCTGCTTCTTCCGATTCTGGCTCGGCTTCGGCATCGGCGGCGACTACCCTTTATCCGCCACCATCATGGCGGAATACTCCAACAAGAAAAGCCGCGGCGCGTTTATCGCCGCCGTCTTCGCAATGCAGGGCTTCGGAATCCTGGCCGGTGGCGCAGTGGCGATCATAATCTCATCGATCTTCAAAGCGTTGTTCCACGCGCCGCCGTACGCCGTGGATCCAGTGAAATCGACCGTCCCAGAAGCGGATTACGTTTGGAGAATCATATTAATGTTGGGAGCATTGCCAGCGCTGTTGACTTATTACTGGCGGATGAAGATGCCGGAAACGCCGCGTTACACAGCCTTGGTTGCGAAGGACGAGAAGAAAGCCCGGGACGACATGTCGAAAGTGCTGAATGTGGAAATTGGGGCAAATGTGGAAACTACCGAGGGGCGAATCAAGAAAAATCCGAACTCTTTTGGGTTTTTTAGCAAAACGTTTCTCCGTAGGCACGGGCTTCATCTTTTAGGCACGGCCAGCAGTTGGTTTCTAATCGACGTGGCATATTACAGTCAAAATTTGTTCCAAAAGGATATTTTCACTGCGGTGGGCTGGTTGCCTGCGGCCAAGACCATGAACGCTTTCGATGAGGTTTTCAAAATCGCCAAGGCTCAAACGCTTATTGCCCTTTGTGGAACGGTTCCCGGCTATTGGGCTACGGTTCTCCTCATAGACCGGGTCGGTCGGTTTTTTATTCAGTTGGTTGGGTTCTTTTTCATGACGGTTTTTATGTTTGCGCTTGCTATTCCTTACCATCATTGGACTCACAATCATGTGGGGTTTGTTGTCATGTATGGACTCACTTTTTTCTTTGCTAATTTTGGACCTAATTGTACTACCTTTGTCGTCCCGGCCGAGATTTTTCCGGCGAGATTCCGGTCGACTTGTCATGGGATATCCGCGGTGGCTGGGAAGGCCGGTGCCATTGTTGGAGCTTTTGGGTTTTTGTATGCCGCTCAAAGCCCGGACCGGTCCAAGACCGATGCAGGTTACCCACCCGGAATTGGAATGAGGAACTCTTTGATTATTTTGGGAGCTATTAATGTGGCTGGATTGCTTTTTACATTTTTGGTTCCGGAATCGAAAGGGAAATCTTTGGAAGAAATCTCAAAGGAGAATGAAATTGAAGAAGAAGGAGAAAATAATGAAGAGCAGGCTAATAGAGTTGCACAGATGGTTTAGATCAAGTTTTACAGCTTTTTTTTATTTAAGTTTTGTAATTAGAAGGAACTTAGACTCTTTTTTTTTTTTTTTGATAGTTTAAGAACTTAAACTGATTCATTTGATTTGTTTGTTATGGTTTGTTCTTTATGTGAATATATTTTAAATTTTTTACTTTTAGTTTGTGGGGGGTTTATTTTACTTTCATTTTGTTTCACTTTCGTATTTACTCTGGTTAGTTCCTTAGGCGTGTGAAGTTCTTGGTTTTATTTTACTAATAAAATTTGATGATTTTTATTTAACTGGAAACTGATTAAAATATTGTAAAAAATTAGTATATGGTTTAATTTTATAATTTTTAGGTTGTTTACCACATACATACACACACATATATATATATATATATATAAAACTACATATTATAGGTTTTATGTGCATTAAATAAATATTACTTATCTGAGTCATAGTATATATCTTTAATCAAAATATTAGATAGTTAATTTCTAACTTTTACATATTTATTGAACTTAAAAAAAAATTATTTGTCTATCCTATAATATAATCAAATAGGATAGAGTTGAGTTGGGTGAAACACTAAAAATTTTTAGGAATTAAAATGACGCTATTAAAATCAATTGGTCAATTCATGAAAGGATCCTAGTTACAAGTTATAATAAACATAAACTGTCATAATTTAACTCAATGATAATTAATATGTATCTCGACTAAAGAATCAAAAGATCGAACTCCAATGGAGTTGAACATACAAATAAAAATTAAAAAAAAAAACATACCACATAATAACAGATTTTCTAGAGCTTCTGAACTGGTATATTAATGGATTGAGGAAGAAAATGCAAAAGGTATAAATCACAGCTAATTATGACGTTTAAAAGCGCTTCTAATAAATACATTGATCAGTGCTCGTGAAGATTTTAGGAAAAAAGATTTCAGTACCTTCTACATTTTTTTTTTTTTTTACTTTAAAGAATTTGAAATTTGTTTCATAAGAATGTGTAATTCCTAGCTCTCTAGAGTGTGCTAACTTGTTAAATAAAACAATGCAATATCATTCCATGTAAATATGAAAAAATAAATTTAAAGGGAAAAAAAGTCTAAGAATGACAAATTACCTATTAATTATAAAGAAGTTTAAGTTGATCCGTTATAATCAATATTTTAACATTCTTTCTCACTTGAGGGAGGAAAAAATTGTAGAATGTCTAACAAGTCAAGTAAAAATTAATAGTAATTGGGAGGAAAATGACATTATAAAGGTTCGAAACAAAATCCTCCTACTTCAATAATATAGATTAAATTACAAGTTTGGTTCCTTAAAACTTTGAGATTTGTTTCAATTTGGTCCTTAAACTTTCAAAAATCTCTAATATATACGTTTTTTGAACTTTCAATTTTGTGTCTAATAAGTATACGACAAATTCAAAATCTTAAAAAATAATTGATCTATTTGAGATTTAAATTTTATGTCTAATAAAAGTCTAAAATTTTAGGCTTAGTTTGATAACCATTTTGTTTTTGGTTTTTAGTTTTTGAAATTTAAACCTAAAAATACTACTTATACCAATGAGTTTATATGTTGTATTATCTACTTTGTACCTATGTTTTCAAAAACCAAGCCATCTTTTGAAAACTAAAAAAAGTAGCTTTCAAAAACTTAATTTTGTTTTTAGAATTTGACTAATAGTTCAAATGTTTACTGAGAGATGATTTTTATTGTAGAGAAATTAGGTGAACGTAAGCTTAACTTTTAAAAACTAAAAACCAAAAACAAAATGGTTATCAAACGGGATCTTAATTTTGTGTTTAGTAGAGATGTGAATTTTAAAAAATTTGAAGGCTAATTAAGGGTCTAAATTTGTAATTTTGAAAGTTTAGGGATCAAATAAACAAAAATCTCAAAGTTTAGGGACTAAAATTGTAATTTAACCTAACATATACCGTGTTAAATTACTAATCAACCCAATAACCTAAATTGATGGGTTATGGACTTACAGTAAATGTAATTTTGATATCAATATTTGAACAAGGAAAAATCGGTGACTATATTTATTCTACAATGCCACTTTTTGCCTAATATTTGTTTCCTGGTTCCAAAATCCAAAGGAAAAAGTCTTTAGAGAAATGTGGAAGGAGAAGAAAAGGAGTATGGTAATGGAGTTGAAGGGATGGATATAAGAATTTTTAGAGCATTTTGTTTGTTTTTTTTTTCTTCTTCTTCTTGTTTTCAGTTATTTTTGTTGTTGTAATTTAACCTAAGAACTTGGAAATTATTTCCATACTATTGAATGAAAAACTTTAATTAATCATAAATTGTTACATCATTGTTTATAAGTTAATAACAAAATCACATATTATTATATATGGGACCTATTATAAATTGACATATGTCTGAAATTAAATTTCAAGACAAAAAATAGTAGCCCAAAGCATAACTCAACCGACATCAAATATAACTCATGACCAAGAGGTAAAGGATTCGAATCCTACCCACTCATTGTTGATGTACTAAAAAAAGACAAAAAATAGTAAATTTCAAATAATGTCATGTGTCTTATAAAATTTCGAACGTTGTTGTGATGATTTAGTATTATATTGATTGGTGTAAATGGTGTGTTTTCATCTTTTAGTTTGGGGATGTTTTGATTGACTTTAATTTTAATGTTTTTCGTCTCAGTACTTGCTTTTATATTTGCTCTTATTAGTTTTATGAGGCATGTGAAGCTTTTTTTAATGTAAATGCAGACAATTAAAATGTCATTAAATTTTAGTTTAATGGTTTAGTTTTATATTATAGTTTTTCTATATTAAATTGATGTTGATTAATGAAATTGTTCGTCATCCTAGTTTAAAATATTCAAATATGATAGAGTGGTCTCTAAGCACCAAACTTTTTAAATAACTTGATTAAGAATTTTTTTTTTTTAAAAAGTCTTCTAGTTTTAGAAGATATAAATAGGTTACTTAAACCACTCTTGTTCTTTCAATCGAAATTAGAAGTTTGAATATTCACTCTACATATTATTATTGAATTCAAAATAGAAAAAAAAATAAAATAGTAAAAAACAAAAATTGACTTTATCAATTTTTAAAAATTAAATTAAATAATAGTATTTAACCGCATAATCTCTATTATTCACAATGTAACTTGGAAAGAATATTAAAAAACCATCGACAATTGAAGAATGTAGGAAAATATATTTTTTTAAAAGAATGTAAAATATAATTAATATCTTATAATATTTATAAAAAAAAAAAAGATAAGCTTGCAATTTTTTTAAAAGGACGAAATAGGAATGATACAAAATAAATAAATAAAGTGACTGCAAGTGTGTGCACACGAGTGGTTTTAATAATGACTTCATAGTATGTTGATCGTTAGAGATTATATGATATTTTGTAATTGACAATATTTAGAGTTATATATAATATGTAATTACCATGTCGCTTGAACATCTTATTCTTGATAACGTATATATAATTTAATTTAATATGATTCATACTACCATCAATTTTGGGTTGGATTTTTGGTAATATATTAGAAGTGAAATTGTCTCACATCTGAAAGGTGCAAAGAACTGATGGGCTCCTGACACTATAAAAAGAGTCTATGATTTTGGTTTCAAAGCATCCCAGTTAGAAACACTTTAAGGTTGGTGTACGAGTTCTAGTTAAATTCCCTCTTTATATTCTCTAGTCTGAGAGTGGGAAGAAGGGAGGGTGTGAGTGGTATAAAGTTGTATAATATAAAGTTTTGGGAGAGTGTTTTTGTAATTGGGGTCGGGGAGAGAATTCTATGTGATTGTAACAATTTTTCACATAGTGGAATTTCTTTCTGTTCGTGGTTTTTTCTCCGGGTTTGGAGTTTTTCTACGTAAATTCTTGTGTCTCTTATTTTGTTGTTTTCTTTTAATTTCTCAGTTTATTTTTGCTTATTCCTAGTGGTGGGACGTTTTTTCCTAACAGTGGTATCAGAGCCATGCCCCTGACAAAGGAGGTGAGCCTTGAACTGTAGTCATGGTGGAGATCCGTGGTAGAGAGCTCTATCGGATAGGTGGTGTGCTCCAAGTAAAGGAGTTGACCAGGATAAGAGCTAAGCAGATGGATGGTAGAGAGTTATATCAGATAGGCGGTGTGCTCCGGGTAAAAGGAGTTAGCCTAGGCTGGCGGTGTCCTCCAGGTATAGGAGTTGGCCAGGATAAGAGCTAGGCGGATGGATGACTACTTGAGGGGAGGCTCGGTTGGTACTTTGTTCGAGGGGAGGATTGTTGGGAGTGCGACCAAAGTCCCATATCGGCTAGAGAAGGGGAAGATCATGGGTATATAAGTGAGGTATAGTATCTCCATTGGTATGAGGCCTTTTGGGTGAAACCAAAAACAAAACCATGAGGGTATATGCCCAAAGTGGACAATATCATACCAATGTGGAGATATGTGAGGGTCGTTGTCCCTAACAAGTGATACCAATTTCCACCTTGGCAAGATATTTAAAGAATCCACATCTCTTACTGCATTATTGTCTTTACCGACAATCATAATCCTCAACACAGAGAACTATAACCTACTCCACCATAAAAGTAGACCACTTGGAATATCACCTTCTAAGACTTTTTTTTTTCGTCACATGCCGATAAACCCAACTGAAATTTATGGTGCAACTTCCACTTACTTGGTTCACCTGGAAGTTCTTCAGCCATCGACATAACTTCCACCACACACCTTGCATAACCGCCAAGTCAATGCCCGTGGTGCAAACTTGTGGAACCGCTAACATCACATCCTCTACCATGGCAAAGCGGACATACCATAAGAATGAATTTTGTCTTTCTTCAGAAGATGTCACCATCTCCCCTGACGAGAGAGACCATGTTAGCATCCGACCCAGAGCTTTTTGACGAACTTGCTCTGTTAGGACAATTTCTTTTCACGTGTCCAGACTGCCTGCCTTCCCAGCAACTTTTCTTTTGCATGAAGTCTTTCTTTTTCTTCTTCCAATTCCAGACTGTCATATTGGATTTCTTAGAACCTTTGCTAGAACCACAACTGGACTCCGTTGGACCACCATCACCGCTTAACCTTTCAGGAACACCACAACTTGGTCTTCCCTTCAAAGCCTTGTGTAACCCAGATTGTATCAGCATATTTTTGACTTGCACTTGTCATAGGCCAAAGTTCAAGAACTACAAACCTAAAGCTCTGATACCACTTGTTGGGGACACCGATTCCGACAGATCTCCACAATGGTATGATATTGTCCACTTTAGGCATAAGCCCTCATGGATTTGTTTTTTATTCCCACCAAAAGGCCTCATAGCAATGGAGATAGTGCCCCCACTAATATACCCATGATTGTCCCCTTATCTAGCAAATGTTGGACTTTGGTTGCACTCCAACAATCCCAACAATCCTCCCCTCGAACAAAGTACCAACCGAGCCTCCCCTCAAGTAGTCATTCATCCGCCTAGCTGTTATCCTAGCCAACTCCTATACCCGGAGGACACCGCCAGCCTAGGCCAACTCCTTTTATCCAGAGCACACCGCCTATCCGATAGAGCTCTCTATCATCCATCTGTTTAGCTCTTATCATGGCTAACTTCTTTACCCGGAGCACACCCTCTATCCGATAGAGCTCTCTACCACGGATCTCCACCATGACTACAGTTCAAGGCTCGCCTCTTTTGTTCGGCACCCGAGGATTTTACCGATCACGGCTCAGGGGCATGGCTCTGATACCACTGTTAGGGACAACGACCCTCACATATCTCCACATTGGTATGATATTGTCTACTTTGGGCATATACACTCATGGTTTTGTTTTTGGTTTCACCCAAAATGCCTCATACCAATGGAGATACTATCCCTCACTTATATACCCATTATCTTCTCTTCTCTAGCCGATATGGAACTTTGGTCGCACTCCCAACACTTTGTTGAAGAGACACACAAGATTCAAAAGCAATCAAGCTATAAGAAAACTTTGATCCAACACTTTTGGGTCTATAATGGTTTTCTTAAGAAATTAGTTGAGTATTTTGTAAAGAACTTTAAATTCTTGTAATTTAGACTTAGACTTTACTTTGGGCTTTGTGTTGTAAGACCCTAAGCCCACCATCCTTGGCCCAAATATTATTTTAAGTTGATTTTTATTAACTTAAGTCGCTTAAATTTGACTTAACCTTGTTTTATTAACTTAAATGAATTAGTATTTTTTTTTTTTTTTAACCAAGTTGGTTTTAACATGGATTTATCATTTTTTTCTTTTGTCCATCTATAATTTAGACCCCAAAGGTTTAGGGGAAAAACAACAAATCGCATACAATTTTATAGATTATGTTTAATCCTATCTAATGGTCCCAGGCAATAATAATTCTAAGTCTAGATTTCAATTTTCTTTCATCCTACCATCGTCATTGTAATTATTCTTGACTTTATACCTTTTTGTTCTTGCCTTGGTCACGAGTTAGGGACTATCAATAATTTTAAATTTTATCTAACATATATAGTGCAGCAAAATGTATTGTCTTAATCTCTATAATTCAACATTAATTATTTAGTACTATATATGTGTTGTGTATCAAAGATAGTTAAGGAAAAAAAAAAAGTTTCTGTACGTTCACCAGTAATAAATTGGACCGAAGAAAAAGTATTGCGGTGGAAATTCATTTAACAACAAATAATTTTTTTTTCTTCTTTTTTAGTTGAAGAAAATGGCGTCGGACCAGAATTCAATCTTCTAAATTTTATATCGCCAATATAATGTGACAATATGTTTTAAGTTTTAACCGGCTGAACTAAGTTTAAAAAAATCAATAAACAAGTAAAAAAAGTAATTTGCATAAAATCAAGAAAATTTCACATTCAAAAGACACAAGTTAAAAGGTTAGTGTTGATAGAAATATAATAATATGACACTTTTATGAAAATATTAATTTGACCTTAACAAAAATTTGACCTTAAAATATTTCTTCCAGAAACATCAGAAAGACATTCAAGCAATAAAATCACTCTTGGAATGTTATGAAAGGGTATCTGGGCAAACGATAAACTACGACAAATCAGTTTTTGTGGCTAGCAGGAACACTACTTTAGACAAAAAGAGACGCATTGAACGGATTCTTCGGGGTAAGAGTACAGAAACTTTAGGTTGCTATCTGGGTCTACCATCCCAAACCACAAGAAACAAATCCTTTTATTTTTCGGAACATTAAGGAGCGGCTCTGAAAAGTGTTGCAAGCTGAAAAGGGAAGTATTTTCTATAGGCTGTAAAGATGTCCTGATGAAAGCAGTGGCCCAAGCTATCCTCACTTATACTATGAGTTACTTCTAACTACCAAAGAATTTGTGTGCATATCTAAATACCGTCTCCACAAATTTTTTGTGGGGTTCCAAGGAAACAGGACGAAAGATTCATTAGAAAAACTAGGAAGTTTTATGCATACTAAAAGAAAGTAGAGGCATGGGGTTTAGAGATTTATCTTTATTCAATCAGACAATGTTGGCTAAACAATGTTGGCACTACTTCAGAATACTGACACTCTGCTCTACAAAGTTTATCAAGGTCGATACTTTCAGCCAGGAGATTTTCTTACAACGAATTTAGGGGCAAACCCTAATTACTGCTTGGCGTAACATTTTATGAGGACAGAAACTTTTCAAGCATGGGTACCGATGGAAGATCGACAGTGGACACCAAGTTAACATCAAGGAGGATCCTTGGTTCGTGATAGAAGGAAGGGATAAACCTTTATGAGTGGACTCCAACCTGGCTATGTGTAACATGTGCATCCTATTAAAAGATGATGGATACTGGGATGAAGACAAGACCAAATGCCATTTTAACCAAATGATGTAGAAAACATTCTAATGATTTCAAGAACAGAAGACCTTACCTCTAACGAAATTGTGTGGAAATATAATAAGAAAGATTTGTTTTCAGTTAAAAGTGCTAATCAGTTAGGTCTACATATTTGTGCCACAACTGAAGCTTCGACTTCTGACAGTACAAGAACAAAGGTCATGTGGAGGTCACTATGGATTGTCCCTCTACCTAACAAAATCAAGATTTTTTTTGTAGAAGAATCATCCAAAACATTCTCCGACTAGAGAAACCTTGATTAAAAAAAAAAAGCATAATATTGAATCCAGTTTGTCATTTCTGCTCCAAAAGCCAGAGACGATGAACCATATCTTCTAGAGATTGTAAGGTATCTTCCAAATTTTGGGAGCACTTTCTACCTTCTAACTCAACTTTGTTTTATGATTACAAGAATTTTTGGAATACAACTGACTATTTTTGTTAGGTATTGGAAAAGCATAATCATATGGACCTAGCCATGTTTAGGACAATTCTTTGGAAGATTTGGACATGGCGGGATGTACTTGTCCAAACCAAGGGGGTCTTGACTGGAAAAAGGTTTTTCTTACCACCCAAGTTCAATTTCGAGAGTTTATTCAGTCTGAGGATATGAGGGCACAACCATGGGGAAGTCTACAAGCAGCGGTTGAAGTGTGGCAGCCACCGAGTATGGGTTGGTGGAAATTAGATACAGATGCTTCCTGGTGTCCAAATACAAACACTAGAGGTTTGAGTTGGATTGTACGCGACTGGACAAAAAGAATAGTTCGTGCAGGACATCAGTATATTACAAACAAATGGTCTAAGTCTATCGTGATTTTTGAGTTAAGTGGCTACAAGAATTTTTAGATTTCCCGACGAGAGTTTTCCCGACGCAACGATTTTCGTTGGGAAAAGTGTGTTTTTCCCGACGAAATAGGCAAGCGTGGGAAAATCTGTGTACTTTTCCCGACGCTTGCAAATGTCGTCGGAAAAAGTTAGTTATGCCGACGAAATATCTTGCGTCGAGAGATATTTGTGTGTACTGTAGCTTGCCAAAAGCTATACCGACGCTTTTTTGGACCTATGTCGACGTTTTATTGCGTCGCGAAAACTAAATTAAGTGAAACGTGCGTTTTGACTTTTCCCGACGCTTTTTGCACCTTTGCAGACGCGCTAAATGCGTCGGGTAAAGTCTCGAAAAATAAAAACCTAACCCTCTCTTCTTTCTTCTCCTCTTCTTCTTCTTCTCTGCTTTTTCCTCTTCGCTTTCTTCTTCGCTTTCTCTCCGCCATTTTCATCTAAAATCTCATTTTCTTCCCCATCTCTTCTTCTTTTTGTCCATTTTCTTTCATATTCTTTCACTCATGTCACATCTCTTATGTTTTTTGGTATTTTTCTTGTAGGTTTCGATGACATGAGGTTGTGGTCCGATTTTGGGCATTTTGAGGGGAGAAAATTTTGGGGGTTTTGCTACATTTTACCATTTCTCAGGTTTAGTTCCATTTTAAGCTTGTGTATTTTATTTCCAAAGGTATTTATTTGATTTTAACTCATATCAATCTAGTTATTTTGAGGTTTTCTCTTTTTCTCAAATGTGATTAAATTGTGATATTGAGGGCAAATGTGATTAGTTTGGTTTTGAGTTTATTGTGTGTGATTAAAGTTTGATTCTAAGCCTATTCTATAATTTGATTTGTAGCCTATTTTGTGATTTTTATCCTATTGAGCCTATTGGACATTAAAATGTAAGTGTTACTTTTTAGCTTAATTTAAGGTTATATATTGAATTAGGGTGTTATATTTTGAGCTTAATGAAGATTATATTTAATTTTGTACTTGGAACTAGGTTAGTGCACAAAATGCTAGACTAAAAGGTACATTTCCTTAATATATCATTGGAGGGTTAGAACGATATTTATTGAAAATTAAGTATTTTTGGATGTTTGATGGTTAGTTTAAGACATTTGAGAGAAATTAGATACTTTTTGAAAAAGTTTAGAGTGAGTTTGGGATGAGTTAATCATCTAAAATTTGCACCTTAGACACTTTGTAGTGAATTAGACACTAAACTTGCATTAAATTCGATTTATAATTAGTAATAGTTTTGACTTTTTATTTTTAACTTCATTGATAAAATCTTTCTTTATAATTTTCTATTTATAATTAGTGATGGTTTGCCCATTTTTTTTGAAGTAAATGTATTTTGATCGTACAATGTCAAGCAAACAAGAGAGCATTTTCTAACTAGGTATGGATGATTTCTTTAATGTTATAGAATCATTATGAAACTTATTGTCTTTTATATGTTTGGTTGTATGTTATATTGTATTTTATGTTTAATTATTAGTTTATATGGTTATTTAGAAGTTATTTTACCCATGATTGAGTTTAGAAATTAGTTTGGGTGAATTAAGGTACTTTAGTGTCAAAGTTTCTACTTAAATAAATGACTATCCTGCAGTTATGGTAGTAATTCAAATAAAGAGTTAGTTTTGATGAATTAGACACATTTTTTAAGGGTTAGAAATTTGATAAGTTAGTGAGATTTTAAGAATAGATATGTTAGACACATTTTTATGGTTAGTTTGGGTGAGTTAGTGGGATATGTGTGAAGTGTGTTTAAGTGAGTTTATGATATTTGAAGTAAGAATTTCAATGAGTTGAGAATGTTTGTTGGTTTTTAAAGTATGCTTAGGCACATTTAAGGCATCTTTGTAGCATTGAGAGAAGGGGAGATTGTGTACTTGTTCATTTTAGATATTTTCTAGCTTTGTTTAAGAGTCAAAATGACATTTAGACTCTTTTCCAATCACTTTTTGACAACTTTGTAGGTTTCGAGGAGCCTAACACACTCTTGTAGGTCATTTTGAGTTAGTTTTTTTTTGTCTCACAGTACGCTTGACACCTTTAACATACTTTTGTAGCATCAGAGAGTGAGGTGTGTGTTTTAGGTTCACTTAGGCACTTTAATTTCTAGGTACTTTTTAGAGTCAAAATTAAGTTTTTGGTCACTTTGTAGGTTCCCATGTGTAGAGTAAACACTTTTAGGACATTTTAAGTTAGTTTTTAGACTCAAAGTATACTCAGACACCTTTAAGACAATTTTGTAGCACCAAGATGTTTGTTGTTTTCTTTAGTTTCACTTTAAGCAGTTTTTAAGTTTTCTTAAGAGTCAAAATAAAACTTAGATTCTTTTTAGGCATTTTTCGGCCACTTTATAGGTTCCAAAGGGCAAAATAGACACTTTTATGTGTTTGAGTCTGTTTTTGGACTTAAAGTATGCTTAAAAATCTTTAAGACTCTTTTAAGTTCTCATTGCATGATCACTTAGACACTTTCTAAGTTTATTTGAGAGTCATCATGACACTTAAACTCGTTTTGCCCATTTTTAGACAACTTTGTAGGTTTCAAGGGATGGAGTAGACACTGTTTAGGTTGTTTTAAGTTATTTTTGCCTCAAAATATGCTTAAACACCTTTAAGACACTTTTGTAGCATCAGGAGGTTGGTCGTGTAGTGCATCAAGTTTCATTTTAGACATTTTCTAAGTTTCCTTAATAGTCAAAATGACACTTACACTTTTTTGTACTTTAATTTCACTTTATATATCTTCTTTTATTTTTTGTTTTATATTTAAAACTTTTCATATTTTTTTTCTTCAGATTTGTAGCGGTATAATCTTGAAGATCTATTTTCCAAAAATATGGATAAAGACGAAGATTGAAGCCTTCAAGATTAATTTTGTTTTCTTTTTTATGTATTTGTTTTTCTTCTTAACTCTAGTACATATAGAGATTGAACATTTTGTAATCAACTCTAATACATATAGAGATTAAATATTTTGTAATCAAATTATTGCAGTCCAATATTATTTCTTTTTATTATATTTTTTGTTTTAAAATGATATTATAATAAACTATGAAGTATAATAGAAATAAATAATAAATAATAAATAATTAAAAGAAAAATACTGCAAGTTTTGCCGACGCACATTGTGTCGGCAAAAGTGACCTTCTCCCGACGCATGCATTAATCGTTGGAAGAAACTTTTTTCCGACGCAATGCATTGCGTCGGGAGAAGTTCACTTTTGCCGACGCAACACCATTTTCGTCGGGATGTGGCTTTGCCGACGGGGCTATGCCGACAAATTGGCCAACGAAATATTTTCTTTGGCCAAGACTTTTCCCGACGCAATACATACTTTTCCCGACGCTTTAGTGCGTCGGGAAAAGTAAAAAATTTTGTAGTATTCTCAGGGGTTTGGATTCCATTTCGGAGAAAAATATATCTCTATTTATTGAATCTGATTCTTGGGAGGCTATACAACTACTTAATGGAAACATGAGGATCGTACGGAAGCCAAGGATTTTTCTAGGGTGATAAGACAAAGAGCAAGCACATTGTTAGACATATCTTTTCGTTATAATAGTCGAATAGTCAATGTGGCAGCACACAATTTGGTGCAAGAAGGACATCGTTTATATAGAGAAGAACCGTGGATGGAGAGGACTACAATGGGCCTCTTGAATTTTTTCTCTTGATTTATTTTCTTGTTTTAGTCTTTCCTAAAAAAACAAAAAAAATTGAAGAAAAATATGAAGCTCATGAAAATGGATGGAAATTATTAATATTAGTAAATAAAATTGTAATTGTGGCTTAGCTAGGTTATCATTAACAATTTTTTAATTGAAAATAACTAATATTTGTATAATTAATGTCATTAACCAATAAATTTTTTAGAGAAAATAGTGGAAAATTACAGAAATGGGTTGGAAATTTTTTAATTGTGAATGAAACTTTCACTATAACTTAACAATGATATAATTCATCATTTTTAAGTTTCATATTGACGAACCTAATTAATATTTGTATAGTTCTATAATTAAGAGAGATATTACAGCTCTGTAAATAACTTATGATCGTAAAAAAAAAATACTATTTCACAATATTTAGATTGCATAGAATGAACAACACTAGGGGTGAATTTAAGAAGGGTTCAGAGTGGGCTCAAAACCCCTTCCCCCTCAACTTTTGAGAAGCTTAGGGCATGTTTGGTAAACAATTTGAAAACCGAAATTTGAATATAAGAGATTGAATGAAAACAAAGTTGTATTCATGTTTTCAAATATGTGTTTGATAGTAGATTTAGAAATTTGATTTCATTCCAAACAGTTGTTTAAAGTGTGCCCCTATAATATATTTATAGATCATTTCATTAGTGGTAGTTGTAAAACTAATTATTAGATGGAATATAAGTCATCATTAATTAATTTATGAACATGATTTTATAAATTTTATAGAATTATCATTTCAAAATATATTATATTATACATATTTTAATTTAACAAAAGTAAATTGAGTTTATAGCATGAAATATTGTATTTATTAAGATTTTTATCATTGTTTAATATAATTCAGCATTTTAAAATTTTAAATTCAGAATCCGGATACAATGAAAACATAAAAATGTTGTTTTCAGAATTTTTACTATTTGGACCCCATAATCCAAAAACAGTTTTTGAAAACACATATGACAACACACATATTCACTGAATTCAGTGAATCCGAAAACATAAAATAGAATCCGGATTGCATACCAAACAGGCTCTTAGTTTTATATATAAAATGCTATGTTAATTTACAAATTTTATCATGGCCCAGTGGCAAGCCCCTCCTGTTTTTTCTCCTTTTTCTGGTTCAATTTCCAATTTGTACAACTTTTAGAATATGTGTGTAATTTTACATTTTATTATATATATTAAATCATATTTATTCACATTGGTAAATCATTTAAATATATCTAATTAAAAAAATATATCATATATTTTTTATTTTTTTAAGTATAATAGGGATCAGGAGGATTGATATGTACTTTCAAAAGATCTAATAAATCATATTTCTTTTTTAGTACAATAAATCATATTTTTTCACCTCTTGTAAATAATTTAAATATATCTAACTAAAAAAAATATATCATACTTTTTATTTAAAAATATATCATATTTTTTATTTTTTTAAGTACAATAGAGGTTGAGATGATTCGATAAAAATTTTTGTTGTAATCTATTCTTGAAATTATTTATTTATTTTTTAAGATTTTTCTTCTTGGTATCAAATATAAATAAAACTGAATGCAAATATTTTTTAATTTTAATAAAATTATTTTTAAAAGTTAATTACATAAAAGAAAATATAATTCTATGAATTCTTATTAAACAAAAGAAAATATTATTATTTGTAATGTTTTCTCATATACCGTATGCTTAGGTTAAAGAATTTAGTCAATATTAAGATTTCATTTTCATCCATGTACTTTGTGGTTTGTTTTATTTTAGTCTCTATATTTTCAAAGTTCAATTTCTTAATTTTAGTAAACCATAAAAATAGAATAAGACTATACACAACCAATATTAATGCGTTCAAAATAATTTTTATACGAATTCAAGCTCCCCCAAACTTGAAGTTCTAGATCTGCCACTGAACAACATCATTTTTTTAAAAAAACAAAGTAAAACAAAAGGAAAAAAACACAACTAAACACCAACATTATGAGCAAAAATGCTAAAGTGACTATAATTTAACGATAATTGACATGTTTTTTCGATTAAAAGGTTAGAGGTTCGAATCTATCCCTCTAAATGTTGTTGTCAAGTTGAAAAACCATTTAATATCACAAACTTAATTAATACTTCACTTTGTAGAAGTGTGTACCAACTTTAGGGTGTTGATTAAACTTAAAAAATAATAATGATAACTATGGAGTAGTTTGATAATTATTTTGCTCAGTTGGATAATTTTTTAGTTTTAAAAAATTAAACTTTTAAATAGTACTTCCACTTCTGATTTTCTTTGTTTTGCATTTTCTACTTTTTACCGTTTTAAAAAATTAAACCAAAATTTGAAAACTAAAAAAAAAAAGTAGTTTTTATAAAACTTACGTTTTATTTTGTGAAATTTAGCTAGGATTCAAATGTTTTCTCAAGAAAAATGAAGAACAAGGTAGAGAAGTGATAATAAAACAAATACAATTTTCAAAAATCAAATAGTTATCAAGTGGGGTCTTCATTTTTTGTATTTATAATCCTTAATGAATAGTAGATATTTTTCTAAAGTTTTTAATAATTTTCGATGTAAACTAGATCATTTTCAAAAGCTTTTAATAACCTACAATAAAAGGTAGGTATTTTTTAAAAGGTGTTTAAAATACATTCGATAAAAGATAATATATTTTTCAAAGATTTTTAATGTTTTTTAATAAATATATATATAGTTTAAAGGGTCTTAATAACCTTAGATAAAAAATAGGTCGTTTTAAAAAGATAATAATAAATACCTTCAATAAATGATAATATATTTTTCAAAAGTTTTCAATGGTCATTGATAAATATACACCTTTTTCAAAGGTTTTTAATAACCTTCGATAAAAGCAAGTATTTTTCAAAAGATTTTTAAATATCTTTGATCAAGGACAATATTTTTTTCAAAGGTTTTTAATATCCTTTTATATATATATATATACTTCAAAGGTTTTTAACAACTTTTGATAAAAGATAGATTTTTTTCAATAGTTACGATAAATGCATATCGTTTTTCCAAAAAAAAAAATTATACCCTTTGATATGGATATTTTTCAAAGATTTTTTCCAATGCCTTCAATAATTGTATATCTTTTTAAAAAGTTTTATATAAGATGATCAAAACATACCAACAATTTTATTTTTTTAGTACAATTAGAGTCGGAGATTCGAATACAGACTTTCATTAACACATTCATTATATCAATTAAGTTATGTTCTCTTTGGCAGCAACAATCTTTAATTTCTCTCTCTCTCACATCTTTCTTTTTCTCTAATTAATAGGGTCTCTTTAGCACATTTTTTCTCTCTTTATAACCTTTCTTTTCTCTTTCTTTAACTAATATTTCTCTAAAATAACTCATACTCTTTCAAGTACTTTTCTCCTTTTTATATTTCTTTTTTTTAATTTATTTTTCTAAAACATTTTCTCATTCTCTCTAAAGGCTTTTCTTTATCATTTTTCTGAGTAAAAAAATTATCTTTCCTTTTACATTTTTTTTTGTCTCCGCATACATATTTATTATCACTAACATTTCTCTCTACTTCACTAACCTAAAAAACAAAATTAAAAAAAAAAAAAGCCAAAAACAATTAAGAACCATGTAGATTTTTTTTTTAACAACCAAAAACTCACACAAGTCCTACGTAATTAAAAAAATTATAGGTCAGGAGAGCTTTAGGAGAGAGAAAGAAGGGAGAGAAAAAGAGGTCCATGTTTAAACTTTCCATATATATCGATAGAAATATCGAGGTCTAAAATTTCAGAGAAATATCGATAAGATTTTGATAGATATTGCTGGAAAATTTTTAAAAACAAAAAATTAAAATATATTAAAATTAGAAAATAAACCTTATACACTTTTTAAATGAGTTAAAATACTTGTTTATAATATTATACTCACATTATGTTACATCATGTTGTTATTTTCTTTAATATTTCATAAATTTTGTACGATATAATGGAAATGTCGATTCATTCCTAGTGTCGATGTCGAACCCATGGACATGTGAAAATATCGATGGAAACGTCGATATGTCGATGAAAATTTAATACCATGTATATATATATATTCTCGACATTTACCAATATTTCCTCGATTTTTTTCAACATCTCGAGAAAATGAAATTTATTAGCTCATCAAGATTTCAGACTCTTTAACATGCAGTTAGGGTGGCTTTTAAACATGTTGCTCAATATTTTACACATTGCACATTTGTAGGACCATTAAAAAATCACTATTATTCATAAATGAATGGGAGTAATGTAAGTGTATAATTAAATTTTCTAAATAAATGATTGTAAGTCTAAATGTATATAATTATAATTATAATTATGCAAAAGTCAACCGACAAGCAAATCTTACGTAGTAGAAGTTGATATAAAATGTGTCATTACGACTAAGTTGATGTTTAATACATTATTATTTTCATTATAAAAAAAAAAAGAGAGAGAGAGAATTGATGTTGCACAGTCATTTTGACTTCTGGTAAGTTGTCTAAAAGCTTTTCTATTTTGAAAGAATTTCAAAATTTACATTGGTGTGCACGGGCGGATTTACCATGGGTTCAGGTAAATTTTTTATCTTTAATAATATATATCGAAAAAGTCAGATTAAATAACATAAAAACTTTTTGGCATAGTGGTTATTATGACAACATCCCCTCTTCAAGTCTTAGATTTAAGCTCTAATTTGTATAATTTTAAATATTTTTTCAATGTCATATTCAAGCTCCTCTCGATATAAATTCTAGATCCGCTACGGTTGGTGTGGTGCTATATGTTCAACATATTTTAATATTTAAGTCATTATTTAGATCTAAGTAGTGTTGAGTTGAGCTATATAATATAATTGGTGTACTTCCTTAGGTAAGATGTATCCCTTCTATTTACAATTTTTCTCTTTGAGTGATGTGTCAAGGTCATATGTTAAATTGGTTTGAACGCCGTAGAGAAAGGACACATGCCTCAACATGATTAACACCACCTTGATAGCCCGCTTCCTCCTTTTAATAGTTAGGAGGTGAGTCAAGGGGATCTTGGAGGCCTAGCTAGGCCTAAGGGCTCAATATCCATTCAAGTATGCCATTGAAATTTAAAAAATATGCAATAAATATCTAAGGTATCGTTTGATAACTATTTAGTTTTTTATTTTTTAAAAATTAAACCTAAAAATATTATTTCTATCAATAATTTTTTTAGGGTTTCTTATCTACTTTGTACATACGTTTAAAAAAAACAAGTTAAGTTTTAAAAACAAAAAAAATACTTTTCAAAAACTTGTTTTTGTTTTTGAAATTTGGTTAGAAACTTAAATGGTATCTTGAGAAATATAAAAATCATTGTATAGAAAATGAAGAAAAATCGTAGAAAAATAAGCATAATTTTTAAAAAATATTGAATATGCTAGAGATTTTAGACAAAATGGAAACACCTATTAAACACAAAATTTTCCATTCAAATCTATTCCATCATTTTTAAAATTTAGAAACTCATATCTCTATAAGATACAAACATAAAATATCGACTAACACTATTATGTTCCAAAAAGAGTTTAAATAGGTGTGAAATTCATTTATTACTAATGAGAGTCTAAAAAAAGCAAGAGAAAATAGGAGGCCTTGAGACTTGTTCCCCTTCCGTGAAATTTGAAAAAAAACAAAAAAAACCCACCCTTAATTTTTGCCTCGCAATCAGAGCCCTTGAAAAGTGGTCCCACATGTCAGATTAAGAGATGAACGGTGATTAGAGGAGGTAGAAAATTGTTATCAATTAGGGCAAATGGTCAAATGCAGCACAGCCTACATAGGATCATTTCCGTTTTAGAACTGAGTTTTAATTTTTTTTTTTTTTTTGTTTGTTAAGAAGACTGTGGTAGCACGTGCCACACCTGTCACACTAAAGTGAAAAAGAAGACCGAATCTTGATCCGACGACCATATCTCGCCGGTAACATCGCGCTCCATCTAACGGTCTTTATTCTTTTCAAATCTCACTCCGTTAGATTCCCATCAGACGGCTCTAATTGAATCTCGATCCCTCCTTTCATTCCAACAATAAACATCCATCTAAACCCGCCCCCTCAATTCTCTCTCTCTAAAACACGTTCTTTCTCTCTCCTCTCAATTCGCTTTCTTTTTTTATCTTTGAAGCAAAGGGGGTGTGTAAGTTAAGTGTAATAAACCTTCTCTGAATTTTGTTGGCCTTCCTTCACTTGTTTCGCTAATTTGCGCCATTTTTTTTTCTAATTCTCTGCTTATCGTGCGCCTTCGCCGGAGATGTTGTTGACGGCGGCTTCTGAAATTGCCTTGGTTATTAGAAGAATCTCGAGATATAGAGCTTGGTGAACGGAGAAAAGGGAAAAAGGGGAAAGTGGGAAAGATCTGTTTGACACTGGGTAGTGGGAAGTGGGAAGTGAACTTTTCCGGTGAGACCTATTGTTTTTGGGTTTTTCTTTTTATCCGATGGACGGCCAGAAAAATCAGGCGAAACTTACGAGAACTCAATCTTCGCTTCTTCGTTCATCTCCCACCGTCCGATCGATTCAGAGTTTGTCCTCGGTTACCGAGGAGGATGTAATCGAACCTGATAACGACGACCGGAATCGGAAGGACAAGATGCTTCGCCGGAGCCGGTCGTCAGCGAGGACGTGGTCGACGTGTTTCGCTAACCCTGTTTTGGGTTTGGCTTTGCTTTCCTGTTTTACTCTCCTCTCCATTTCTTGCTTCTGTTTCTTCTTTTTCGCGCGGAAGGAAGAGATTGCGACTTCGGAGAATCTTCTACTGGCGCTGGTTTTCGTTGCGATTGCGCTCTTCTTCGCCAACAGAAACAAGGGTTTAATCCAGCAGACGGTTTCGATTTTGAAACAGTCGTGGGACGAAAATGCGAGGCGGTTTGGGTTTTCGAGCACCAATGCGAAGCCTGTGAAGTGGTTTATTGGAAGTCCGAACTCCAATTTTGGTGCCAAGAAGAAGAAGCAAATCATCAGAGAAGGGGTCGAGTTCTACAGTAATGGCGATTTCTATGAGGGCGAGTTTCATAAAGGGAAGTGCAATGGAAGTGGGGTTTACAATTACTTCGCCAATGGAAGATACGAGGGAGATTGGATCGACGGTAGATACGATGGGTATGGAATCGAGAGTTGGGCGAGAGGAAGCCGGTACAGAGGCCAGTACAGGCAGGGTTTGCGGCATGGGTTTGGGGTTTATAGGTTCTACACAGGGGATTCTTATGCAGGGGAATGGTATAATGGACAGAGCCATGGCATTGGAATACAGACCTGCTCCGATGGCAGCTGTTATGTGGGCGAATTCAAATATGGCGTCAAGCATGGCCTTGGCTGTTACCATTTCAGGTGAATATTTTGCGCTTTCAGTGTTTGTTTTATTTCATTTGATGCATACATTTGACTTGCCATTGTTTTTACTTGATGTTGATCTGTTATATGAACTTTTGTTGGGCATCAATTGTTTTAGTACATGATCTTAAATGTGTGTGTGTGATTCTTCCCCTCTTCTGGGTTTCCATCAAATTTCTCCTTAGCCATCTATTTTGGATTGGATCTGATGGTGGCTGTTTGATTTTCAATACCTCTGAGATATCTCTGAATTGATTGAAGCTAATGTAGATTCTGAAAATTGGGCCACTACCTACTTAGATTCCTAGCATCTATATCTACATTGTAGATTGAGGGTCTGATGATATTAATGATCTTGTGACTTCTGAGCACATTGAATGAGGATCTATGCATTATATCAGAGCAACCTCTCAATTTTGTTAGGATGATTGGTCTGTTATGTAGGAATGGAGATAGATATGCAGGGGAGTATTTTGGAGACAAAATACATGGATTTGGAGTGTATCATTTTGCCAATGGGCATTGTTACGAAGGGTCATGGCACGAAGGGCGGAAGCAAGGTTTCGGTATGTACACTTTCCGAAACGTCGAGAGTCGATGCGGTGAATGGGATGCAGGCCATCTCAAGCACCCTCTTCCCCCTCTTACTGACTTAGTCCTTGGAGCAGTTCAGGTAAAGCAACAACCACATTCCATTGCTGCTGTTCAGTTGTCAATTCTTATGCTGATTTAGTTTACAATAAACCTGAATAGGCTTCCCGAAAGACGGCGGAGAATGCGATTAAGATCGAGCCAGTGGAGGAGGAGGTGAACAAGGCAGTGGTAGCTGCAAATAGAGCGGCCAATGCTGCTAGAGTTGCTGCAGTGAAAGCTGTTCAAAACAGAATGAAAGGGAAGTTTTGTGATATAGGCGTTTAGAAAAGTGTAAATTTTGACTAATTTTGAGTGTTTTGTGGGGGGAAACAACCACCCTGTTGAGCAAAAAGCTCATCAGAGGTTGAGGGGGGCTTCTTTTTTTTCTCTTTCTTTTGTGCTTTTTCATGATCACAAACTAACATGTATGTATATACACGCGACCCAACTCGACCCTTGTATATCAATGGAAGCTTCATCTGTCATGAACTCTTTCTCTTTTGTCTGTGCATTATTGTTTAAGGTGATAAGAAGTAATGAGAGGAGAGGAAGACAAAAGGCAAGCCACGTGGAGGATGGGAATTTGATTGGCCTTGGCATTGAGAGAGTTTGAGACGGAATTACTTACTAGTCACACTCACATATGAAATCAAACTTATCCATAATCAAAGTTCATCTCAAAAACAATTAATTTTAAAATGTGGTCTGATTAGAATGGTGTTATTCAAAGTAGTTCGAAAACAAAAGATAATAAAAGGAAAGTATATATAGTAGTATTTTTGTTGTTTGGTTGTTTAAAACAATCATTTTAGTGCATCAATATCACCATCCAAATTATAAACTATATACTTAAATGAATGCATTTAGAAAGAATATGTTGTTGGCACTCAATCACATCATAGAATGGAGAATTACACAACATCAACGTTAACAGAATCGAAATAAAACAAGTCATTTTCGTCGAATTCATATAAGATTATGAAACATTTTGTGTGGAGCTAAATACATATGTTATACAAATTTATGTGGAATATGTAGGAATTAGGTTTTGGATGAAGAAAGAAAGTTCCCGAGCAGCAATCCATCAAACCATGTCCATTGCCACGTCATTTCCGACATGAGTAACATGACTGTCGAGATGAGATCTCATTTCCTAAAATCTCTCTCTTTCTGTAGATTGGTTTTTCCCCTTCTGATCCGCTGATTATAGTAAAGTAAATAAAAATGTTCTCTTAAGATACAATGTATACGGCATAACAACAAACCTCAACGGTACAAACCTGTTTTTCTTTTCTTTTTAGACTCCATTTTTTTATATATATATATTTCTCTATCGGACTATGTGTCAATTTAGTCTCTTATATTTTAACATTTTTCAATTAGGATCTTTTCTTCATTTTAATATTAACTAATGATAAGCTTTTATTGTATGATATATTTTTTTTTATATCTATGTGTGTTCGAGTCAACTTACGCACATCTCGACTATTTTCAAAAACAGTATGTTTGAAGATCATTTGTGATCGAGCATTTGTTAATGAAGTCCGTCCCATGAAACATAGTTTCAAAAATTTTTTCAAGATTGAGTCATCTATTAAGGGAAAACAACTCATTCACATGCACCCAAATCTAATGAAGGAACTGTAGAATCAACAATTACCTAATACTACTACATTTGGTTGTCAAGATAACTTATGTGATATTAAATCTTAAGTAGATAATCACCATGGCTTGAACCAATTTTTTCCATTTTTATAGTATGGTACTTGAAGAAATTAGACTAATTAAGAGAGAAAAAGAAGGTCAATTTTCTCATAAATTTGGAGAATTTTTTTTTTAAAAAAAAAAATCTTTTTTTAGGTAACCTTATTCCTCTTCTAAATTTCTACCAACACACTAAACATCATATCGGGTTAGTTTATCATTAGTCAATTTTAACTTCAATCAATAAAAAAATATAAAAGATTAAATGGTGTAGTTTTTTTAGTAGAGGGATTCAAAAACCACAGATTTTGTATTCATTAATATATTCAATATGTCAGTTAAGTTATGCTCTATTTGACTAAACGACACGAGTAGCCATTATTAAAACATATATTTAGCTAGTGTGACTTTTATAATGAAAATGGATGTAAACTTTAGGGGAGTTACAATATAATATTAATGAAGATACACAAGCAAGAATCTATTTGGGTTGCTTTAAATTCTAGCTCTCTTCTTTCTTTCACATGGGATATTGCTTTCTTTGAATATTTAATTTGAGTATTGGGATTTTATCATTATTTATTTTTTCTTTCGATGTAATAGAAACAGCTTCATCTCCTTTCTCTGCAACTTTTTGACCAATCTTTTAGTTTATAAAATAATTTTGGTGAAGAAAGATTGGAACTCAGCACATTAATATTCAAATGGATGCAGTGTCGTGGCTTCCAGAGAGTGTAATTTATTTATTTTATTTATTTTTTATTTTTTTTAAAAAAATATATATATATAAATCAATAGCATGTCTTCTCTCTGCCAATGTCCACAGAAATCAAAGGATATCTCGACATGTTTTAATGGCTCAAATTTATTTTTGTACATTTCTTTAATGTTTGTGGTTATCCTTACAATCAGGTTCATTACAACTCCTCAAGGAAAGGGTTAGTTTTTCTATATTATTATGTTTTCAGTGTTTGGTACATTTCTCCTTTTGTGTTTCTTCCTTTTGCCAAAAAAAAAAAAAAAAAAATTATTTTCCGAGTGAAGAATGTGATTTTGAAATAGGTAAAATTATTTTGTCGTATTTAAAATTACTTTAAAACATGTTTTTAATTATATTCAAAATGATCGATTTTTATGGAATAAAGATCAGATTTAAAAGTGTAAAATCAAACATTATAATAAGGTCATAACTATTTGGTTTTTGAAAATTAAGTCTACAAGTACTATTTCCACCTGTGTTTTCTTGTTTTATTATCTACTTTTTACTTATGATTTCAAAAATTAAGCCATGTTTTGAAAACTAAAAAGAAAAGTAGTTTTTAAAATTTTATTTTTGGAATTTTGGAATTTGGCTAAGAATTTAAATGTGTTCTTAAAAAAAGTTGAAATCCGTTGTAGAGAAATGATGACGAAATAAGCACAATTTTAAAAAATTAAATGGTTATCAAACGGTGCCTAGGTTATTTGAATGATTAAAGACATGTTTAGAGTAATTTTGGAAACGAAAAAAGTGATTTTAACCGTTTCCAATTCACTCCCAAATATGCCCTTAGAATAGATATCTCATCTTATACGAAGGTTGATCAAAGGTTTTTTTAAAAAAAAGAAAGTTGATTAAAGTTAACTTTTAATGTATATAAGAAACATGTTTGAGAGTGATTTTGAAATGATTAAAATTACTTTTTTAATATTCAAAATTACTCCGAAACATGCTTTTAGTTTTATTCAAAAAGGTCAATTTATATGAAATGAAAATTGCCTTTAAAAGTGTAAAATCAAATATTATATTAAGCTCATGTTTGATAACTATTTGGTTTTTTTATTTTTTGGTTTTTAAAAATTAAGTTGATAAATACTACTTTCACGTACGAATTTCTTTGTTTTGTTATCTATTTTTTACCTATGATTTCAAAAACAAGTCAAATTTTGAAGGACAAAAAAAGTAATTTTCAAAAATTTATTTTTGTTTCTAGAATTTGGCTAAGAATTTAAATATTTTCTTAAAGAAAGATGAAATTTGTTGTAGAAAATTGGTGACAAAACAAGTACAATTTTCAAAAACTAAATTACTATCGAACTGGGTCTAAGTTTTATTTCGAATGGTTAAAGACATATTCGAAGTAGTTTTGGACACGACAAAACTCAAAAGTGATTATAACCGTTTCCAAATCACTTTCAAATATGCCCTTAAAATAGGTATCTCATCTTATAAGAAAGTTGATTAAAGTTTTTTTTTTTTTTAAGAAAAGAAAGTTGATCAAAGTTAACTTCTCGTAAAGTTAATGTATACACAAGAAGCTACCCATGATACTATATTATAATTTAATTTAAAATAGATGGCAAATTCAATTAAAAAAACACACACATCATGTAGATCTCGTCCCATTTAGGTCTCTAACAAGTTGTCCCTTCTCCATTTTTTTAATCATCATTGTTAAATTAACAGAGAGATGCTATTGATTATAATATATGAACTGGATTAAAATTAATGGCACTTAATTTAATAGTTGTAACTTTTATTTTAATAGTTACCAAAAGGATAGCTCTCGATCATGAGAGGTTGGAATCCTCCAACTTTAGATATTACAAATTTTATATATATTCTTTCATTTTTGTACTCTATTTTAGATCTTTAGAAATAAAAAGTTATAAATGATATTCTCTGAATTCTTGAAAAACAAGCATGCACATAAAATAAAGAGATGGCAGCTTTGCCTAAAATGAGAATGTAGAGAATGTATGCATAAAAGAGCTTTTGAAGAATGTTTCAGGAAAAAAAAAAAAAAAAAGAAAGAAAAGGAGTAAATCTTCTTGTTTTCATTATAAAGTAGATATACAAATATATGATATATTTTAAACAATCGAATAAAAATTAGAGCCTATTTGATAACCAATTTTATTAAAATTTTCTACTTCTTTTTAGAAGTAATTAAGTATGTGGTTAAATTATAAGTTTAGTCCATGAACTTTTAGGTTTATATTAAATAGGTTCCTAAACTTTAAAAAGTTTTTAATAGATCCCTTAAGTTTCAATTTTGTGTCTAATTAGTCCATAAACTTTAAAAAGTATCTAATAAGTTCCTAAATTTTTTATTTTGTATCTTTTAAGTCTTTCAACTTTAAATTTTGTGTCTAGTAGATCTTTAACCTATTTGACATTTTTCAAAATTCATGAATTTGTTGGACACGAAATTAAAAATTTAATATACCATTAGACACAAAATTTAATTTTATGTCTAATAGATTTGTTATTTTAAAAATTTTGAATATTTCAAGTACCTATTAGATACAAAATTGAAATTTCAAGGTCCTATTTGACATTTTTAAAATTTATGGACCTATTAAACGGAAAATTGAAAGTTGAGACACCTATTAGATAATTTAACCTATTGGTTTATTCATAATTTCTTTGTTTTGTGTTTCAATTTTTTAAAATCTTTATCAAAATTCAAAAACTTGAAACAAAGAATTCCGAGTATGTTCGTGCTTTTAAAATTGGGCTAATCAAAAGTATTTTTAAAAAGGAAGAATATATATATATATATACATACATATTTTAATCAAAGAGTAAATTTCTGGCTAGAATCTAAAAAATGGGGGAAATTAAATATGAATTAGGTTACCTAATCTTTTGGGCTCTCAAATCTAGATATGTCAGCCTTAGATTACAGATTTAACAAGGATTAGTTGAAGGATGACAGCTATGGCTATTGGTAATTTGGTACCAAAATCTCTTTTCACTTTCAATTCATTAAAAATAAATTTTTAAAAAATAAATAAAGAAAGACTCAAATTTACCATGCCGCCCTAAAAGTACAATCACAAGAGGTCAAATAAGGAGAAAACAAATAATAATTAATTAAATTTAGATTAAAACATAACTTTGGCTTAATATTATAAATTTTCATGTTTGGTCTTTGGTTCTATTTTTATTAAGTCTTTCATCTCTAGAAAGTTTTTAATAGGTCTCTAAATTCTTTCCATTTTTCTTTATCTAATAAGTGTCTTAAATTTTGATTTTATATCTAATAAGTACTTAAACTTTTAATTTTGTGTCGATCTATTTGACATTTTTTTAAAAATCTATGAATATATCGAACATAAAATTATAAGTTTAATGTTCTATTAAACATAAAATTCAATTTTATTTCAATATCAAATAGGTCTCTAAACTTTCAGGTTTGTATCTAATAAATTCGTTAATTTTTAAAAATTTTGAATATGTGAGTACCTATTAGACACAAAATTAAAAATTTAGAAACCTATTTGATATTTTTAAAATTCAAGAACCTATTTATTCAATTAGTCATTAGAAACAAACATAAAAATTAAGAAATAAACTTATAATTTTAACTTTATTTTTAATCATGCAACTTTAAAATATTTTGTTTTAGCTTTTAAAACTATTTTAGTCATTACCTTCAATTCTTTTTTTAATCATTTAACCAAAAACTAATTCCATTTAGAAAATCAACTGATAATACTAGTCCAAAATAGAAATACATTGATTAGATAAATAAACAGAAGGCACGCTTATGTCAAATTTCTATTAAATAATTTATTAAAAAATCAATGGTTTTTTAATGCAAATTTCAAGATTTAAAATATAAATAAAATACTCATAACTTTTTTAAAACTAAAATAGAATAAACACACAAGCTTCCAGATCAGAATATGATTTATACAAAGTTTAAAATTTAAAATAGAAATAAAATACTCATAATTTTTTAAAATTAAAATAGAATAAACACACAAAGTTCCAGATTAGAATATGATTTCAACTTGTATCATCCTACACAATTTTTTTTTTTTTTAAGATATACCATCCTACACTTTAGATACCAAATTTAAAATACAGGAGAAATATCCAGGAACAAAAGTACATTTGAACGTTAGATTTTATCATTAAAACATAAGTCAAATTTACAAAATACAACGTTAATTTATCAAATTTTCAAATTAAAAATAAGTTCCTTTTCACGTGGGAGTGGTCAGGTGGGTGCAAAATTCAAATTGGAAACGGTAGAATTGAGTTGTTATTTAAAAAAAAAAAAAAAAAAAAAATAAAAAAATTATAAAAAAAATGTAGAATTTAGTCACCAATGGGCAAAAGCATGTGAGATTTTTTTTTTTTTAATGTAGTGACCATTTATTACCTTATAGTTCTCAAAAAATCGAAACCAAAGAAAAAAAAGTGTGGAGCAGGTGTATGTCTTGTCACATTATTTAAACCTTATAATTACTACTGATATTTCCTAAGTTTTAATTCACCCTTATTGCTTGAAGTAGAAGCTTATGTTTCTTTTTCTTTCCCATGGTCGAAAAGGACAATCATGACTTTTTCTTCTTCTTTTTTTTTTTTTTTTACTATTCTTTTATATATATATATATATTGAAAACTATTCTTTTATATATATAAAGATGATGAAATTATTGTAGTCCATTATGTAGCTGTTTTTACAAATTTGGAAATTTGGGGCATGCTTTACACCTATGCCCTTCATTTATTCCTACGAGTGAGGTTATTGATTGAAAAAAAATTAAATAAAATCTTGTTTGGCTCCTTTCGACTTTTAAATTTATTGTTTCATCCTTTTTACATATTTGGTACTATTTTGTTTTTCGATGATGTAATTGGACAAAACTTTAAATACTTTTCATATAACACCTGCTTGTTAGGTAAATGAACAAAAAAAAAAATGTTACATGTTTTTTTTTTCTTTTTGAACAATTCATGATTGAATTAATTTAAAATTTTGTAATTTGGTGCTTCTCCCTTGATTGATTTGATGCCAAATGCCTCAATAATTTGATTAAAATAATTGAGTTTCTTCCTCTCTCTTTGTGGGAGAGTTGAGTTTCAATATTACAATAAGAAATGTCTTTCACTAAATTGAATTAATTTAAAAGGTGAATTATGTTATGGAATTTTAAATTTAAAGAGTTTCTGTTCAATGTGAAGTCTCGAACTAATTTTCATTTTCAAGTAAGTCTAAGGCTATTTTCATCCATAACCAATTTTTAAGGTTTGATTTAATAACTATTTAGTTTTTTAAAATCAAACTTATAAATATTATCTTGACTTAAAGGATTTTCATGTTTTATTATCTATTATCTACTTTTTCGCATATATTTTCAAAAACCAAACCAAGTTTTGAAAACTAAAAAAAGTCATTTTCAAAGAGTAATTTTTGTTTTCAGAATTTGGCTAGAAAGTCAAATGTTTCCTTCATAATTAGGGAAACGTTGTAGAGAAAATGATAACATTCTTTCTTCTTCTTTTTTTTTTTGAAAAAGAGAAGATGAGAACTCATGGTAGAAAAATTGTAAAAAAATATATATATAATATTCAAAAACAAAAAATTAAATGATTAAAAGGATTTTTAAAATTTTAGCCCAAAATTTTTGAAGAATAACGCAATAGTCATAATAATTGAGATCTTAACAAATGTAGATAATTGGCATGTACCCCTCAAAGGTTCAAATTTACATCCCCACATTTGTTATACTTAAAAACAAACCAATGCATTTTGTAAAAAAAAAAAAAAAAAAAAAAAAAAAAAAAAAAAAAAAAAAGAAGAAGAAGAAGAAGAAGAAGAAGAAAAGAAGAAAGAAGAAAGAAGAAAGAAGAAAGAAGAAAGAGAGAGTTTTTAGAAAATAAAATCTAATCAAATCTTGGAAAAATATTTCAAATCATAGTGATTTTTAAATCAAATCAGATTCCAAATGATTAGGTTTAAAATAAAATAATAATGATAAAAGTCAAAAGAAAGAAAAAAAATCAAAATTTTCTTTTCAATAATCTACAATGTAGGTAAGGGTAGCATATATTATTGATAAACAAAAGACATAATCTGTGTACTTATAAAAAAAATTAAACTTGTATGTATTTAACATGTATTATATTGATAGATATTGTATACTTATAACTAATTTACATGAATAGTATATAATTTGCCCCATGAAGCTTTTTAACTTAATTGGAAGCTAATTGTGATTATGGAATAAGACTTGATTAGGAAGCTAATTGTGATTTATGGAGTAAGTTGAGATCTAAATAATTGAAGGACTCCCGAAGAATGTTAAATTTGAAGTCTACTCTGTAATCTTGTTGAAGGGAGAAGATGAAGATAAAAGAGAATAGAGCATGTTTGGTAGACAATCTGAATTTCGTTTATTGGATTTAGTGAATATACATTTTTCAAAAACTATTTTCGAATTTTGTGATACAAATAGTGAAAATTCTGACAACAATATTTTTATGCTTTCAGATTTGAATTTGAAATTTTAAAATGTAGAATTATATTAAAAAAATAAAAACTTTTAAAAAATATAGTATTTCATGTTATAAACTCAATTTATTTCTATTAAATTAAAATATGTATATAATATATTATAAATTACATGATATTGTAAAATAACAATTATACAAAATTTATAACAAAAACATGTTCATAAATTAATTAATAATAGTTTATATTTAATCTAATATTTAAATTTGCAACTACGAAACTCATGATCTATAAATATATTATAGAACACATTTTGAACAATTCTTTAAATTGGAATACAATCCCTAAATCTACTACCAATCACACAAAACATGGAATACAACTCAGTTCTCATTGAATCTTGTTTTCAAAATTTTGTTATCAATTTGCCTACCAAACAGGTCTAATAAATTTTAAGGGTTGTTTGGGGCACTAACTAAATTATAATAACATGAATTAGTCTGTGGAATTATATAATGTTGTTTAAAATACAAATTTGTTTAGTATTGAATTATAATCATTTGTATTTGGAGTGCAGAATACTCACAAGTTATTATAATCCACGCCCCAAACAACATCTTATAAATTAGTTTAGGATTTTCTTTTCCGAGAGAAAAAAAGATTTGGAGATATAAGCGTGAGGTCATGGTTGGAATTCAAAATAATTGAATTAATGGCTATAATGGTAATCTAATTTTTGAAAAGTTATAATGGTTTTAAACATTACATGCAGAATACTTGTGAAAATTTTTCTTAAAAGATAAGAACTTATAATCTGTTAGGGTGGAGCGCATAACATATATTATAATAGTCTATGAATAAATCTACATTCTAAACCTAGATTATTATAACTCACACAACTCGAGAGACTATTAACTCACACAACTAAAAGACTTCAGAAACTTCCAACAACATCCTGGGAGACAAAAGGGCCTACTAAATCGACCAAGGCCCATGTGAAAATCCAAGGACCGGCCCAATATTTTCTAACCATAAAATAGAGAAAACTTCATAGATGCACCTTTCGACTGCTTCATCATCAAAGTTATAACTTATAAGTAAACATTTTCGAATGCACCTTTTTTAAAAAAAAATATATAATATGTTTTCAAATTCATCTTTTTTAAACGGATATCATACCCAAAATATTATCAATCTATATATTATAATCCTTCTATACTAATAATCGTTTGCCACTTTAAATTCAATGAAGTTGAAATCTTATTTTAAAAAGATAAAATGAAAGGGTAAATTTGAGACAACAAAATATCTTGGGATAATATTGGATACTAATAACTAATGAGCATGAGCCTACATCATAAATTTGTAGAAAGTTCAAAGTACGTTTGGTTGAAAAAAAATATATATCAGTTGAAATATTCATTTGATAACACGTTGCCACCGTCAACATCTTACAATGTTGTACTCGGACAAAAAAAAAAAAAAAGAAAAACATCTTACAATGTTCAGACGGGTGTATGATAATTTTTCATATTAAATTACAAGGTTAGTCCCTAACTTTCAAGGTTGTCTATTTGATCCTTAAACTTTAAAAAGAAAATCTCGAACTTTAAAAATATCTAAATTATTATTCTTAACATATCCAAAAATTTTAAATTAACTAATCTATTAAGATATAAAATTGAATTTTACATCTAATAGGACCCCGATCTTTCAATTCTATATCTGTCAGGTCTATGAATTTTAAAGAATATTGAATAAGTCAATGATCTATTAAATACAAAATTGAAAACTCATAGACCTATTGGAAACAAGATTGAAAGTTTAAAGATTTATTAGACACTTTTTAAAATTTAAGAACCAAAGAGACACAAATCTGAATGTTTAGACTTCCTTTGATAACCATTTGGTTTTTGAAAAGTAGGTTTGTTTTTTCACAATTTCTCTTCATCTTCCCTCCCTAACTTCCATTTTTTTTTTAGAAATCATTTAAGTTTCTATCCAAATATCAAAAATAAATTTTTGAAAAGTATTTTTTTTAAAAAAAATCAAAACTTAGCACAATTTTTAAAAACATAGGTATAAAGTAGATGAGAAAACATAGATACTCATTGGTAGAAATAGTAAATTTAGACTTAATTTTCAAAACAAAAAATCAATGGTTATCAAACGGGCCTCAAAGATCTATTGGATACCCTTTAAAGTCTGATATAACCAAATAAACACAATGGGATTAAACTTGTAATTTAACCGAAAAAAAAACTATAAAAGTCATGAATAAAGCATTACTCCTCGCAGAAAGGAAACAAACTCGGATGAAACTTAAATTTTCTTTTATTTAAAAGTTTTAGATGATAAGAAATAAGAAACGACTAGAAAACTAAATTACATTTCTTTTTCCAACAAGAAACCAGAGAGGAATGGAATACTGAACGAACCTTGACATGTCTCTCAACCATACATTCAATTGTTATTCTATTTACTTGAACTAGTAATTCTAATCCAATCACAATATGATTACAAATAACTAAAACTCAAATTTATCTCAACTACACCTACTTCATAAGAAAAACAAGTGCATGAATCAAAGCTTTGAATTATGGAAATTGCTGAAACAAGTATTTTTGAAGAGAATATTTCCATCATGCTTCAAGAAATTTGAGAAAACCCTTAACGTATAAGCCTATGCTAACCTTGATTCTGAGAAGAAATGGAGTACTGAGCAACTTGAGAGCTATAACTGGTTTGGATGGCCATGGCTGCCTCTCTTGTGGAATCTCCCTTTTCCAAAATTTGTTCAAGCTCCACAATCTTCTCCAACAAAAATCTCGAATTTGAGTTGGTTGATTCAACCAACTTACTAGCAGTTTCAAGAGCACTGCACATCTGAAAATGACCCCAAAATTCAGTCACAAGGAAATACAAGCCAATTTGATGGATAGTATAAATGCTAACATCTGTCCTCAAACACCAAGCAGTCTTTCAAAATCATAGCACATAGGGAAAAATTAAGCTACAGGCGTTATTTCATATCACTGTATTATTCAATGTCCAACACAAGAATGAACAAACACCCTACCTTTAATGTCAAAGCTGTCCAGGAGTGATCATTATCATCGAATGCTTTGTTCAATCGATCGTAATTTTCCTGAAGTAGAAGAGGATGGATAATGTAAAATTCTCGTAGCTATTACGATTGGAACAGGAAATAAACATAAAGCTGATAACAATAATAGTGGAAGTCCTTCAAAATCACATTCGCAATAGGAAAAATCGCAATCGTAGCCTCAATTAAAGATCGATCGAAAATTGAAGGATAAGCAAGAAACCTGAAAGAGTTTAGGGAGATCGGGTGGTTCAGATAGGAGTGGAAGAATGGAAACAGAAGCAGCGGAAGAAGATGGTGATGTTACTGATTTAGGGGTTTCATTAGATCCTTTTCCTTCTCCGGTTTCTTCTTCTCCGACATCGCACAGAAGATCGCCGATGCATAGAAGAGGACCTCCAGTTCCTCGCATCTCTCTCTTTCTCTCAGTTTCTGCAAATCGGATCGAGGAGAGAGAGACCGGAATCTTCCGACTGAACCCTCTTGGATCGGACTGGAGCGACGCCTTGCCTTCTTACCTATTCGAGGCTGTGCTCATTTCTCTGCAAAAAGATCAATAGTTCAATTCCTTAAAAAAAAAAAAAAAAAAAAATCAATTGTTCAAATGGTGAACCCACATGTTGAACTAAAAATGAAAAAATCTTCTATAACATCTTTGTCATTACCAAAGACTAGCTATCACTAGTGACATATGAACAAATTATTCAATGAGATTGTCATCATGTGAATATAAATTCAATAATTTAACGCCTCCTAAGAACTACAGAGATATAAATTTGATGTCTTTTCTACATCCAACAAATGAAAAATCATACTAATACATCAGAAGTGTGCTCACCAAATAATTTATCTATCCTTTTTTAAAATGTTAGAAAGAAAAGGTGAAGAGTTAGCCTTCCATACGAGATACATGTGAAGTTAAAATTAACAAACTATATATTTGAGTAAGTGAAGAATAGAGAGATGAATAATAATTCATCATAAAACTTTCGCTCACTAATTTCAGTTCATTTTTTCTATCCATTTAACAAAATAAAACTTTTTTTTGAGTTCAATACGTGAAAATGGAGATTTGAATCTCTAACCTCTAGGTCAAAGCTATATTTTAACTAATTGAGCAAACAAATTAAACTGATTTAGATCTCAATTAAAAAATCATTATGAATATTATGGAAGTTCAGCAATCCTGGAAGATATTCATATCATTATTTGATCCGAATAGTACAATCAAAGAAAAGAAAGCAAGGCGAAAGAAGCCTGCACTGAAATGAGGAACACCTCTGTTACAATATAAGGAAAACATGTATTCAAACAGCAGCTGCAAACCATTCTCTGAAGGTTTTCAAAATACAGAAAAGTAGCTAAAAAGAGGTATCAAATACAACCTAGTTTTCGAGCCGCCGCCCAACAGACCAAAAAAAAACCTTGATTGGGCAGCAAACAAAGAACAGATGGGAAGAGAAAACATTATGTTTAGTCTGAAGCTGGGTTTGCTGATGGTTGGGATCAAGCATGCGAGCCGTATCACAAAAAAGTTTCAGTGAGTGGAACTGGCCAACAAAAAACCAATGGCCTTCTCCAGAAACCAGCTTCTGTTTTTTTTTTTACCCTACACAACTAGAAAGCAATTAGAACTGAAGCCACATTGTATTTCTTTCTCCATCCTTTATCTACAACTCTCCACCAGATCATGTCTTCTTCCCTACTTCAATGAAGCTTCAGCAGATATTACACCAACGAACCTAAAAACCCCTATTGCCTTTTGCACTGATTTTCTTATCTACAAACAGAGCTAGGCAATTCCCAGAAAGCAAAAAGAGAAAAACTGTCTTGTGTCATTATCACATTCTGATGGAACAGTGGGATGATAGCAAATGATTTCCCACATCAAACACCGTAGATTACTTTAAATATGAGCTCATGTATAGCCTAACACCGATGTCGATAGGTCCATCGTCCCCACCAAACGCATGAAGTGCTACGGGTATGGTTGAAAGGAGCCGTACTGTGAGGGGGAAAACTGCAGGGTCGATTCCAGTATCTGAAACATGAGATTTCAAATTGGACTCCTGTTCCACAGCAGCACCCCGTGTGCTTGCTCCACCCGACTCACTAGGACTCACTCCCCCAAGCGTCCTCTGTTTAACATTCAGGTCGCATGGAGAAATAACTAGTGCAACATCTTCCAATGCCTTCCACTTAATTGAACTTGAACCTCTACTCCTATGTGAGCGCCTAGTACCAAAAAAACTAAGCACCAACGTAGATGTAGCATCGAGCCATTCAACTGCCAAACCTTCAACTTCGTCATAGTATATTCTCCGCTCAATCTGGATAACATATGCCATGAGAAGATAATTAAAACAACAGAAAATAATGAAATACCAGTTGAGACATTAAAAGTAAATACTACAGGTTCAAAGACCACTCACAGCCAGCTTATGTATATACACAGACATAAATCTTGGACCAAGGCCCAATACCCTTGCATCTGAGAACAAAATCTGCAAAAATAAAGAAGCCATAGATGAATCAATCATCCATCGAAACTTAATACTTATAGGACAAAGAAAAACATGAAAACATTAGCATCATCTGTGAAAGCTAGTTGAATAAGCCGAAAAGGCGACCATCTATGTTTGAAGATGATAGGAAGTTTAACAGGGAAAGGTAAAACTCCTATGACGGTGTGGAAAGAATTCTACTCGCAACAAATAGCACCTATTTGAGAATTTTATGACATGCAACATAACAGAGGTTTTTTTTTTTTTGTGTGTGTGTGTGTGTGTGTGAGAGGGGGAGGTTGGGGGTGGAGAAATAGAATCACAAGGGAAGGGTGCAATGCCCTGGACACTAACGCCAGTACTTCATATATAGAAAATAAATTAAATAAGCATAGTATTAGCAATTCATGCGTAACTGCTCACAGTTTGAAACAAAATAACAATTAATCACTGAACCGGTTTAGAGAAAGAATACACCCAACTAGAAGAAATGACAAATATAGTTGCACCAAGATGGTGTTCAAATTATATCAGAAAAAGGCATAAAAGAATACCTTTTTTTTCTTCAAAAGAGCCCACATGTAGAGCTTATCACAAGCATCCGCAACATGCTTACTAGCCAATTTTCTGCTATTGCAGTGCAGAGCAACATCTGAAAGTAATTTAGAGCATGGAACTCCATGCCTCAGTGCTGCAGACGATAATGCTTCTCTACCTTCCAAGGAGTCAGCAGCATCTTTGTCAAAATAAATGCCAGTAAAACATCTCATCTGTTCATCACTATTAACTTTCGGTATGATTCCTTGGTGCTTCAAATACAACCCCTCAGCCTCAATAGCTGCTGCAAGTGTGCGATGAACTACAATATCAGGATACCGTCGTAATGGAGAAGTGAAATGTGTGTATAGGGGGACAGCCAGTGCATAATGACCCCCATTTTCACCATCTTTCAGCTCTCCATTGCAGAAATAAGTTGCTAATTGCATGGGCCTTGTGGCATAGGATATAACAATATCGAACAGCAAAGGATCATCATGAAGTTTTATCCTGATCTGCTCCAATGACTGTTGGAACTGGACTGAAGAAGATGTGTCAAGTTCAAAACCATGCTTGGAACAAAATGATTCAAAGTCTCTGAGTTTCCTCATTATAGGTTCAGGATGCCTTCTCAATAATGCACTGTTGGGAAAAGTTCTGGATATAACTTCAGCCACAGTCCTGTTTGCCAAAAGCATGAACTCCTCAACAAGAAAATTTGAATCTTTTTGCTCATAAAACGTGCTATCATATGGAATTCCATATTCATCATATAAATAAACTATTTTGGAATTCTCAAGACGCAAAGCTCCATCTCTAAATCTCTTCTCCTTTAGAGTTTTCGAAATGTCATGAAGAATTTTAACAGATGAAGTGACATCAAGCCATGCAAACTGGCCATGCAACTGGGGAAAATTATTCCCTAAAATCTTTAAACTTTCAGAATCAATTAACCCATTAATAATGTCCTGAGCATGTTCATATGAGAGTTTGCAACAAGAGCATATCACCGTACGGCCAATCCAACAACCTTTAACATCTCCATTATGGTCAAGGTCCAAAAACAATGAAAACGCAAGTCTATCAACTCCAGGGTTAAGTGAACCTATATTCTCAGAGAGTAATGGTGGCAACATCGGTATCTTGCGTTGCAGAAGATAAACACTTGTTGATCGGATTTGAGCCTCCTTATCTAAGGCAGTGTCCGGCAATACAAAATGTGATACATCAGCAATATGAATGCCTACTCTGAAGATGCCATTGGCTAATTTTTGAACCGATAAAGCATCATCAAGATCCAAGGCAGAGGAAGGATCAATAGTAAATATACATAAATTTCTTAGATCTCTTCTGCATTGAAGTTCCTCGTGTGGGATCTTCCAAGGGGTATGAGGGAGGCAAGACAGTGAATCATGAGAGAATTCACACGTACGAATTGCATTTTCAAATAAAATAGCATCAATATGAGACTCTACTTCACTCCCCCGTCCTAGAACATGCAAGATACGTGCTCGTGGAGCTGAACTCTCTTCAACCCATTCATCAATTTGTGCAGTTACCAGTTCGCTTTCAACTGTTACATCACCATTGTCCAATCTCTTCTTGATGCAGTCAGGTAAATCCCCTGCAAGAACCATCATTATTGGGAATCTTGCATCATTAGGCACCAATTGGACATATCCACGATTTTGCGATGCTGATAAACATGAGTTTGTATTCATCTCTTTCATATAAATCTCCTGAAAGGAGAGGAACTTCTTGACATTAAGATGGCCAACAATAGTTTCTCGCTGTCGAGACTTTTCAAAGATGGCCACTACCTTGCCAGTCGGTCTTTTTGAAGGATATAAATTAATCACTGCACAGATCCTCCCTATGGCCTTAGACACGTCATCTTGATTACTAGAATAATGTGCTTGTGAAGGATCCACAACTGATGACTGGTATATGTCACATTGCTCGTAATTGGATAAAAGTTCATCACAAGCAGTTCCATCCAGGACTTTGTCCTCACTACAACACCTCTTATCAGATAAAGAGGAACTCCTAAAACTGTCAGACTTAACATCACCATTAACTTTATTCTTGCCTTTACAATTATGACCGTCCTTTTCGGTCTCCTCAGCAGGTAAGTTGGCATCTTCCATTGAATGCACATTGTTATGGGCCTCACTAGTGCCTTTCATCCTAGTCCATGACGTCAAAGGATCCACCTTAATGGCAACTATGTCTCCTTCCACCTAGATGAGGACAGTGATTCCAAATCAATAAAAATTTCTACCCCTGAACAAAAAAAATACATCGTGGAAATTTCCCCATATTTACATTGTGATTGTTCTACTCGTAATTCTACGGCAGTCAAACACAAGATGCTATATTGTCATTTGAAGGGGAAGTCACAGAAAAATGATGTTTCGACAGAAGAAGTTCAACACAGTCAAATGAACAGGAAAAAATGTAAACAGGCAACAGAACTAACCAATTGTCCCCTTTCATTAGTGTACACTACAAAATAAAAAATCAACACAAAACATGAATAAATCTGTTGATGTTTCTATGTTTCAGTGTCATGTCCCCTCCCAAAATGCATTGCAAGCACCTTTTTAATTCATTATCTCATAACAAACATCAGAAGTTTATGTGTCTAGCAGTGTTTTAAAAAGCCCATTCGGGCACAAGGCCCACCTTAAGCGCTTCACCTCGAAGAGACAAGGCGCATGTAGGAAGGCGCGCGTGAGGCGCACGCCTTCCATGAAGCCCAAGAGGCGCACCAGGCGCGCGCCTCTGGGGCTTCTTTTATTTATTTTTTTTTTTTCAGTTTTAAAAGTAAAACTTGCCGTTTTACTTATTTTAAATATATTTAGTGAAGAAGAGATTGATATTTAAGGCTTTTGATCTTGTATTGTTTATTAGTGTTGTATTGTTTCATGTTTTGTAATGGAGTATTGACTCTGCGTTCAAAGACCAATACTTGAACATTATTTTTTTTACCTATTTTTCTTGGTTAAAACTTAATTTCTTTCCATGAAGAGTTTTTTCTTATTGTGTATGTATACATATTTTTTATATATATAGTGCGCCTTAGGAAAAAAAGCTCGTGTCTTTTGGTGCGCCTTGAGCCTAGGCTCCAGAGAGCTATTGCACCTTAGTGCACCTTGGGCCTTTAAAAACACGGGTGTCTAGCCATCTAGGTAAGTATATGCAACCAAGCACATGCAAATAGCATGAACAAATGTTCCAAGATCAGAAGCATAAATCACAGCTCATATGAAAAATGAACCAAAATGCTTGAACCTTGTCATACCCTCCATAAAATCATGTGTGTGTTTGTATGTTTGCGTGAGTGCATGAGAGAGAGAGAGAGAGAGAGTATTTACAGCTCTGTTCTGAGATGCAATTCCATTGATTAAGACATCAACTGGTAGTCCGTCAATTTTGCAGTAGGCCTACAAGATAAACATATTATGTTCAAACAAAACTTAAAAAAAATATGTGAACAAACATCCTCAGCAGCTAAGATTCAGAGCATGATATATCAAAGGATTTTCAATAATATATACTAAAGAGATTTGACACAAACCTCAAGTCTATTGTGAGCATTAACACGAAATAAAGCTTTAAATACGTCGCCTTTCTGCAAAAGTGGAAACAAATTGCTGCATTATATCAGAAAATTTGATATCATTTGACAAAACACTCACCCCTAGCAGCTAGCATCATGCAAAATCAGAATGTCACACTGACCTGTAATCCTTCATTGACATCATCCATAGACCAGTGTGAAGTAAAATATTTCCTTTGCGTGTTATTTTCAGTTACACCAGCAGGAGGAGAATGCTGGTTCGTAGATATCCCAGGCATCCTTCCACAAGCAATCTGTTCAGGACATGATTTTATAATCCTTCCACCAGCATCCAATGAATTAAGATGCTTATTTATCGAATCTTGCGACTCAGACAAATCTGCTTGTTCACTAATATGCAGAGGGGGCAAAGAACTAAAGGAAATCTTATTTCTTCTGGTCAAACCACGCTCGGTTGGATGATTTGATTGATATGCTTGTGGTGTCAAAGAAGAACAATTTGAGGGTGCTGTTAAGTTAGCATCTATTCTACCATTTTCTACGCAGTCTGATGCTTCCCCCGGTACTTCATTGACTGAACAGCATGACACTGCCAAAAAGGGGCAACATATCTTGTAAGTAAAAGCATATTAAGAGAGGAAAGACGGTTTAGGGGGGAAATAAAAATAAAACACAAAAGCATCTTCCTGAGCAACAAAAAAACACATCTGAAAGTATTGACTTAGAATCGCCACATATCAATGCGCCCTGAGAAAATCGTCTCAATGTAACACTTAACTACAACTTCTAACATTGAAAATTAGAGCAATATGTGGATTACATCCGCTAGGATTCCCATATCAAAGAAGGATACAGCATTCTTAATCATACCCCGCGATATATTTCTCTTAGGTTTCAATATCGAGACATTCAAACAAAAGTAGACAACCATATTCAGCAAAATCCCACGAACTGAGACTAAAATTAAGCAAACAAAAAACAAAGTTAAAGTTAAAGAGAAGAGTACCTGACGTCGTAATAGAGGCGTTCTGCTTAGATCGCCGATTGGATCGACGCTTCTTCTTCTTCTCCTTCTCGCCATCTTCGTTCCTCTCGGGAGTGGATTGCTCAACAGCTCCCCTCATAATAATCAAACGCAAAAAAACCAAAAAAAAAAACCTCAAATCTAAACGAAATAGAAAGAGATAATAAGACAATCTTCCGAATTGTTGAAAAAAAGAAAGACGGAAGACGCCTTTGACAATGGATCTAAAGGACCCAACAGAGGAAAAGGAGAAAGGAATCAAACAGAAGGCGTGAGAGAGAGTTTATATGTTGAAGAAAAGTTATGGAAAAACTGAGAGAGAAGAAAGCGTTGGTGTTGGTGAGACTGTGGAAGAAGAAAGGGACGCGATGATTGGTCGGCGAAGACAAGGGCGCCGACTCTCGATTCCTTTGTCTTCCCACTTTGCTTCCTTTTTCTTTTCTTTCCTTTTTTCTTTCCTTTTCTTTTCATCTCCTTTTCTATCCTTTGCTTTTTAAAAACAAAATAGGAAAAAACTCATTTTCACTCTTAAATTTATCTGGTTATATCAATTTTAAAATTTTATAAGACTGATGAAGTATTACCATTTTAATCTCAAATTTTAAAAAATATTATAATTTTAACTATTTAATAAATTCTTATTTAAATATTGTTAAAAAAAGTTATGCACTATGTAGATTATGAAATTGATAAAATTTTAGAGAAAAACGATATTAGAGGTAAATTTTTTTAGTTGAAATTTATAAATTTTGGCAAAGTTATTTAATGATTAATGTGTTCATCAATTAAACTTATATTTTTATGTAAAATTTTATTTTATTAAAATTAATGAGTTTATGAAGAGTTTTTTACACTGTTTTTTATATTATTGAGTGAATTAGTAAGATTTTATTTTAAGGTAAATATTGTCGTATTTATTTAAATTTAGAGTTTAATCGGATGAAATTAAAAGTTTTAATTACAAGTTTACAATCTACAGCTTACAGGTGAATCAATTTTGATTTTTTCCAAAAAAAATAAAATAAAATAGCGGAGTGTTTCTTTCTTTCTTTCTAACGGTGTGAAGTTACAAATCTAACGGTGTGAAGTTACCTGACCGGTAAGATTGATCAGTTTACATACACGTGTCCTTCACTGTACGCTCCTTCCTTTCTGCACACTCCTCTCCATGTAATATTTGAAGCTCAGCCTTTACGTCTTCTCGTTGCTGTCTTTTCCACTTCTCATCTCTCGATCCTTATCCAATTTATTATTTTGGTGGAATGAAATCTCATTTTTGTCCTTAAATTTTAGGGTGAGATTTTTTTTAATTTGAAGACTTTTTTTTTTTTTTGGCTTAAGTTATAAGAAAAATTACTAAAAATTTGTTTGATTTTGATCTAAACTCCAACATTATGTTATTTAGGTCTGATTTGATTTTGATCCTAAACTCTAACCTTGTTTATTTAGATTTTGTTTGATTTTGATCCTAAACTCTCAAATTATATAGGTAGGTTTCTCAATTTTTAGATTTGTCGCATTTTAGTATTTGAATCTTCTCAATATCTAGATCGGTCCCATTTTATAGTTTGTTCTAGTTTTCAAACTTTAGAGGAAAAAAACTATTTTGGCTCTTACATAGTTTTTTTTCCTAACAAAATGGGTTTTTAGTGCAGCTTTAAGTAGGTAAATTCACTTATTATTGTGAGCATATATTCAAACCATATATGTTGGATTCATGCGAAAAAAATAGGCATCTCTACTCAAATTAATATTATGTGATAAAAGTAATAAACCATTTATTAAGAGTTATTTTTGTTTTAAAATTTTAGATATCAAACTAAAATAAACCTAAAATTTAATAACCAAAATAGAATTTAAATCAGTCATTTTAACATATATTCGAGTATTCACCCTAGCAAACTATGCTAGAGTGGTATTATGAATTTAATTCTTAATTAACCTAATTAGTTATTTCGAAATTAAATGGACATGAAGATGTCAATTTCGTCAATTAATATTTTAGATGAGAATATGACTCACAAAATTAAAATAAATCAATGGATCAAATTCACAATTAAAAACCATGGGCGCAATGTCAATATTGTGGCGCCAAATATTGTAGAAGTCAAAAGTTTTGGTACATTTTTCCATTTCCATGTGATATACATGCTATGTTCGAAAGTCAATGCTCGTATTATGGCCTCCTACCATCCAAATATCTAATTAGATAGCTAGGGGAAGTGAAGAAAAGTGGTGGTTTTGATTATAAATATGTTTTCAAGTCCATTTTGAAAGAGTGGTTATCATGTTTGTTTATTTAAAAATATCAAATTATGAAAATAACAGTTCAATGAATATAGTTTAATTGACATGTATCTTCGATGAACAAGCTAAAAGTTTGAATTTCCTCATCTCAAATGTTGTTGTTGAACCAAAAAAACTATAAAATTAATATTTAAATGTCATTCATAATTTTATTATAACAACTACTAAAAGGGTTAGGCAATTTAGATTTTGTGTATATATTTTTTCGATGCATTGAGCTTAGTGAATATTGGTAGATGTGTTTGAAAACAAGATTTTAAATTTTTATTTTCTTAATGTATCCAAATTTTGAATATTAAATTTTAAAATGAAAAATTATATTAAAAAAGATAAAACACTTTTAATAAATATAATATAATAATTTATGTTATAAACTCCAAATAAATAAAATTATGAATAATATAATATATTATAAGTTATATGATGATAATTATACAAATTTTATAACATAAATATGTTCATAAATTATTAATAATCGTTTATGTTGAACATAATGTTTAGTTGGTAATTTTTAAAAATATATTATCAAACACTTGCTTATATCTAGTAAACATAACATTGCTATTATATATAGTAGTAGGTTACATTTAACGTTTAAAATGTCGATGTCATTAAAAATATCAAAATCTCAATTTCATGGAAATGTCGAGAAAATGTCAACGTCGATGGATATTTCTGGAAAAAAAATTAAAAATAAAAATTTTTAAAAATATATTTAAATTAGAAAATAAGTTTCCACACTTTTTAAATGAGTTAAAATATTTGTTATAATATTATATTCACATTATGTCACAGTTTGTTACAATTTTCTTTAATATTTCATCAATTTTGTACGATATAATGGAAATGTCGATTCATTCTTGGTGTTGATAACGAATCCATGGACATGTCGAAATATGGATAGAAATGTCAACATGACGACGAAAATTTAATACCATAATTAGATTGCATCTTTATTTCAATTTTCAATTTAGGATTTCATTTTTTATCGCTTCATTATCATTATTACCCTTGTTGCACCAAAAAAATCACATAAAATCTTATTATTTTTCTACTTTTAAGTAAAAGTGGAAAACTCCAATAAAATCTTACACCGCAAAAATTTATTTTAAATGCCCATGCTAGATTAGGGTTACGTTTAATGATGCTGTATATTTTCAACTTAAATATGGATATTGTTTCAAAGATTAGAATAAAAGAAAAGCTTAATATGTTGATAACATGTCAACAAGAGCATAGCTCAACTGAGATCAAATAATTAAGACTTATGACCAAGAAGTCATAGGTTCGAATTCACCACCCCAATTGTTGATGTACTAAAAAAATATTGATAACATGAAATTAAAATTATATTTTCTTAGAGTAAATAAAATAAAAGTTAGTGTGAGCATCAAAAAGTATAGTTCAATATTGTTATTATATTGAAATAAGTAGAATATGAGATTGAAAAATTTGTAATACTACTAGTATAGATAATTTTTCATACTATTTTCATAGAATACTTGTCACATGAACATTATTTTGAAAATAATGTAGAATTTATTGGTGTTAGAAAATAAATAAATATATAATATAAACAAAAGGGAGTATGTACTCTCGTGACGCTAGAAAATTTTCCATTGGCTAGGCTCAATTTGTCAAATCCTAGTTTAGTTTAGTTTAGTTTTATTATTATTATTATTATTTTAATTTCGGGAACCAACCGTTTGAGTGAAAACTCATTGGGTTTTAAAAGTTAGATTTCATTATTAGTTATTTGAAATATGTACATAGATTTTTTTTTTTTTTTTTAATACATATATGACAATTAATTAAAAACAATCTAAGCACAGCAGAGTGATAAATGACATAGATTAGGCTCTATTCAGTTACCACAAATCAAAATGATAAGAATGCAGGAATGAAAACGCGAATGTTATTTCTTTAATGATGTTTATTAAAAGTTATTTATGATGAAAAAATAATATTTATTATTTACTGCTATATGAAATCGAATTAGTAATTAAACATATGATAATTACTATAATAATTTTTTTACATGAATCACTAGAATATTTGTTTCATATTTCTTACTACTAAAAAATGCACTAACTATCTACCAACAAGAACATAATTTAACTGGCATCAAATAATACTTATGATCAAGAGGTTATGGGTTTTTATTAGTGTAATTTGGACAGTATGTGATTGACATACAAGAGGATTATATTGAAGAAATAATCTAAAGGACCATAATAATATGGATAAGGTTGGGTGTTTTATCTTAGTAGCACTATTGATACAACCCAATTTGTCATAGTTACAAACGATTTGATCAAAATCTATCATGTGGAGACATGTGAGTGAGACATTTTATACACAATGAGTTTGTATAAGATTGAACCACGAAATATTTAATCCCTTTTTATAAATTCGTTAATTGAGAAGATTAATATTTCTTCAACATGACCATATATATTAACCCGATTTTAATCTTGAGAGTGAGTTATGAACTCCTTCTTGTGAAGGCAAACCTTTGATTTGCATGGGTGAGAATGGTCTTTGTAACCGATTCAATATGCCTACCATTTTTTAGACTTTACTAAATAGGGAGATGAAAACATAATCTCACAAGATGAAATTCACTTTTTCCCATATAGGATATCTAGATGAGTAGTTTCTTAAGTGCTGATTACGGGACTTGAACAATAGGGCTGCAATATTGAGTGAGTTATGAACTCCTTCTTGTGAAGGCAAACCTTTGAATTGCATGGGTGAGAATGGTCTTTGTAACCGATTCAATATGCCTACCATTTTTTAGACTTTACTAAATAAGGAGATGGAAACATAATCTCACAAGATGAAATTCACTCTTTCCCATATAGGATATGTAGATGAGTAGTTTCATAAGTGCTGATTACGGGACTTGAACAATAGGACTCCAATCTTGAGTGAGTTATGAACTCCTTCTTGTGAAGGCACACCTTTGATTTGCATGGGTGAGAATGGTCTTTGTAATTGATTCAATATGTCTACCATTTTTTAGACTTTACTAAATAGGAAGATGGAAACATAATCTCACAAGATGAAATTCACTCTTTCTCATATAGGATATGTAGATGAGTAGTTTCTTAAGTGTTGATTACGAGACTTGAACAATAGGGCTCCACTCTCTCACTAGCCCGAGAGCGACTTAGTTTATGATTGGATCATAAACAAATTGTTCATTGGATGATCAATGATACTTAAGGTACAAGATATAATTACAAGGGCAAAACAAACTTCTGATCCAATTATAATCACGAACAACTCATGAAAGATCGACTTGCATGTAGTGATAATATCCATGAACACAACTTGTCATATAGTACATCAACTCTAAATCTATAGTGGAATGACCTATAGTTAATGAATGAAAATTAATTAATTAAATAGTTTAATTAATTGATTTTATATTATTGGAGCTTATAATCTGTACGTTTGGTCTCATTGCTAGCTTATATAAACAAATACGGATCAATTTCATTTGAAATGTTTGAATTAAAGTTAAGATAATTGATATACTAAATGAAGGAAAACATATTTATTATTTATGATGCATTAAATTTAAAGAAATTATTAATGTATTAAGATACATTTTAAAAAAATATATTTATTAAATTTGAATTAGATTCAAATCAGGAAATAAATGTCGTAGAAGAATTTAGAAAGGTTCGAGTATGATTCAAATTAGTGAGCCATTTGTGTTCATTCTTTAAAAGAGACATATCTCCTCAATAGAGAACAAGAGAATAATCATAGCAAGGAAGACTTTTGTGGAAGAGACTAAGTATACAATAAGAACTTCTTTTATTCAAGATATGTTTATGCTTAACTCTAATATTAGAGTATTGTTCAAAATAAACTCAAATGGATTATGAAGCTTTCGCTAGGGTTTAATTAGATTATTTCCCTTCATTTATGTGGGTGTTGTGCTAAATGTATTGGGTTTTATGTCCTAAAACTCGTAGCTTGTAAACTGTAAACAAATCCTATTATCAATGAAGTTGTTATTGAGGTTATTCAGTAAAGATGTTATTAAATAATAAGTGAATTATGCATTATATAACCCAAATCCAATAAACTAAGAATCTCATGTTATAGTATGTATACTTGAACTTTATGTGGAGACATAAACATGAATCAAGTTCGAGTAGTAACCATAATGATCTATAGTATAGGGATAGGGTTGGGTACCTTATCCTAGCGACACTATGGATGCGACTCACTTTGTATACAGTACCAACAGTGTGATCCTAAATCGTTCATGTAAAGACATGCGAGTGGGGACGTCTTGTGCAATGAGTTTGCACAAGACTGGACAACGGAATAGTCACTTTTACTTTATAATGTCGTTTACTGTTAATACTGACTATTTCATACGATGACCTAGGTAACTCGTTCTTAATCATGAGCTAACTATGAACTTCTATTTATTTGGGATTATCCTTTGATTTACATGGGTAAGAGTGACCCGAGATCGTCGACTCAATAAACATACCATTTTAAGGATAAGACTGGATAAATAGTTGGGGGCATAGTCCTACAAGAAGGAATTCACTGCTACCCGTTTTAGGGTTATTAGATAAGGTTGTTCCCTTAAGTATTGAGTTCGGGTCTTGAATAAGGGGCCCCAGGCCCGAGAGGGACTTGGTTTGGTGGTTGGACCACAAACCAATTTTTCATTAGAGGATCAGTGGGACGTAAGGAATAAAAGATAATTACAAGAGTAAAACGATAATTTTGACCTAGTTGTAATTATGAATAAGTTGTGAAGAATCGACTTACAAATCATGTTATATCGAGTGGACAGAAATATATCTACAGCGAGGAGAGTACAATTGTTGAGCTATAGTGGAGTGTCCCGACAGTTAACGAATGTTGGTTAGCTAGGTAATGAGTTTAGTCGGTTGATCCCGGATCGTTGGAGCTCATGATCTGTAGGTCCATTAGGTCCCCATGCTAGCTCATATCGGATTGAACCTTAGAACAGTGTGATGAAAGAATTTGATTTGTCCAAATTTGATTTAGGAAGTAAGCGTTAATCATATGTGATATATTTAACGTATTATAACTTAATTATGAATTAAACTAAAGAGAGAATTGAAATATATTTAAATATGATTTAAATATTACTAATATGTATATGATCCATATTTTGGTTTGATTTTTAAGCATGAATAGGAATTCATGTTAAACGATCGGTTTTGAAAAAGGTCGGGATTGATGCAATTATTTAATTTGGTATTGATATTAAATTAAATAATTACAATTAATTAAAATGTTTAATTACCTACTTAAAGTTAATTTTATTTAAAACTAGTTATTTGAATTATTTTAATTAAAATTAATTAAAGATTATCTTTAAAATTCAAGAAAAGACTTGAATGTCAAAAGTTGGTGCTTTGGTGACTAATCTCATGGATTTCTCATAAATTAGCCACCTAATTTGATGTTTAAACCAATCCCACTCGATGTGTCTTCATTTGCAAGGGTTTAGTTGCATGATTTAGCCTTTAAATAAGTTTTGGTAGACATTTTTCAAGGTTGGAAGCTTGCTGGAATTTTTTTCTCTCAAAACAAAAACCAAACTTGTTCTCACTTTTCCCTTTAATTTCTCATAAATGTGGTTCTCACAAACCGTTCTAAGGCCGAGGAATAGAGGGGAAGACACTAATGGTCCACGAATGTTCGTGAATCAAACAAACCAACTGATTGAAGAAATTTGATCCTCAAAGGTTAGTGTTCTTCATTTTCTAGTTTTTCTTTTTTTTTTTTTGACAACATGCTTTTGTTCAATAAATTGATGTAATTTAAGTGCCTAAGATCCTAATTGCTTCCACACACTCCATCAAAATGTACATTTTTCTTGAAAGTTTTACAACTTATTCTCGAACGTAGATTGTTTTGAGGGCTTTGCAACTTGTTCTTGATTGTAAAGTTTTCTCAAGAGCTCTGCAGCTTGTTCTCGAGTGTGAATTTGTCTCAAGGGTTTCAATTTTTCAAAGAGATTTATGATCTTCAAAGTCTTCTGGTTTTTAAGACTTTCGTTCAAATGAAGCTTGTTCTCGAATGTGAATCTATCTCAAGAGTTTCAATTCTTCAAAGAGATTTCTGATCATCAAAGTCTTGTGATTTTCAAGACTTTTCGTTCAAAGAGTGTTTTATCTTTTTTGTTTCTGAATTTTCTATAAGTTCTCTTTGAAAATTTTAACTTCTGATTCCTTATCCCTTCGAATAGAGGAGAGTTTTCCTATTTATAAGGTTTTTCACGTGCACGTGGGCTTGGACTTTCATAGCTTTTGGTCTCAACCATTAGACTTGGATCTTGTTAACTGTGGGCCTAGGACTTAGACTTTGTTGAACTAGAACCTATCCCTTTGAACTTTGTTTTAGTTTGGCCCAACTCAATTGAGAAAATGGTTGTAATAATCCATATGTCAATTGGATAAGAATAATTGATCTTATCTATATCTCAAATGAATTATGCAATTGTGTAAGGGCCTTGTAATGAGATCTCCCATGATGAGAATGAATCCCACAACGGAAGCGATGTGAATCACGTTGCTTTTCGTTGTGTTACCGTTTTTCTTAAAATTAAACATACATCTCATGATATTATAGATTAAACACGCTAAGAGAAGGAAAAAAGGTACAACAAGTGTACTAACCTCTTGAAGAATCGTTGTTCTCGAATTCCTTCTCCCAGTCACGATCTCAACGATCTCTCTACAAGTCACGAACCGATCTTGATATAGGGACACCTCCACTTGATCTTCTAAGTTGTTCTCCGACGGATGAAGGAGAGTTGTGGGGCTCCCTTTGGATTTGGGTGTGGAGAAAATTAGAGTGGATTTTGAGAGAGAATTGAGAGAGCTCTCAAGGTGGATTTCTAAAAAATGAGAATGAAGTCTTATGAAATCCTTAACAATCCACCCTTATATAGTGGTATGTGGTGGAGGTAAAATCTCCACCAATTTATCACTCTACCACAACCATATAATATGCAAATCATATTTGCATATCATATAATATAAGGTATCACATACATTATTATACAAATCCCATTTGCATAATTATGGAATTTAAAATTGAATCACATTCAATTTTATTTCTCTCAAATCAATTTCTCCAACATAAGCCCTAATTTCACAATTAGGCTATACTATATTTTATTATGAATCTCATCCACATTAAACTATATGTTATGCCAATCATATCTCATTTAAATGGCATTAATACCCTTTATATGAATTTGAACACTTCAAATTCACTCCAAACTATATACCCTCATTAAGTCCAAATTGAGCCAACCGAGGGACCTAATGGATCTACAGATCATGAGCTCTAATGATCCGAGATTAACTGATCAAACTCTATGATTCGGTTAATCAACATTCATTAACTACAGAGTCACTCCACTATAGCCCCGTAGCTGCACTCTCCTCACTGTAGGACAAGTTGTGTTCATCGATATAACCAATATCCATGAGTCGACCCTTCACAGGTTGTTCGTAGTCACAACTTGGTCAAATTACTGTTTTACCCCTGTGTCTACCTCTTGCTCCTTAAGTCCCACTACTCCTCTAGTGAACAATTTTGTTGTATGATCCTACCATAAACAACGTCCCTCTCGGGCCAGTGAGAGGGTGGAACCCTATTGTAAGCCCTAGAGTCAACACTTAAGTGAACAACCCCTCTAGTTTTCTTAGCTCGGGAACGAGTGAATTCCATCTTGCGTAGTTAAGTTCCCAACTCCCCATGTTGTTCTGCCCCTGAGAAGGTAGGCATATTGGGCGAGCAACACAAGTCATCCTCACCCGTACTTATCAAAGGACAGACTCCCACAGACAGTAGTCTGTAACACGCTCAGGATTAAGGACGAGTCACTAATGGTCATCTACGAATTTATTAGTCCTAAACTGTTAACGGTGTTACATCAGTTGGTATAATAATTCACGGTCTGGTCTTGTACAATCTCATTGCACAGGATGCTCCCACTCGCATGTCAACTACATGAACGATCTGGATCGCCTCGTTTGTATCCAATACAAAGTGGGTCGCATCCATAGTATTGTCAGGATGAGGTTCCCAACCCTATCCATATACTGTAGACCGTTCGGGTCAATAACTCGAACATGATCCTACCTGTGTGTCCACTACATACCGTTCAAGTTCTCATAAGTATTACTCTAGAAATTAGTTTATTGGATTAAGTTTATAAAATGCGAGATCCAAAGTTTGAATAATAAATAACTTTTATTCATTAAAACAAGAACTGTTACAAACGACACGAGCTTAGGGCATACACCCCAACATCCCACACAAGATCTTGTTGCTTTTGAGTTAATAAAGTATTTAAGATTTGTTTAGGGTGCATGTTATAATAATTTATGTTATAATGGTATATGAAATACTTTGCACCATAAATACAGATTATTATAACTTGCATCCTAAACATAAGTTATATAACTCCACAGACTATTAGAACCCACATATTATTATAACCCATGTTATTATAATTTATCCAACGCCCCAACAACCTCTTCAAAATTATCACTTAACACTTGTCTCCTCCCTTCCTTTTTGAGTGAAGAGTGAGTTAGTTTCAAGTAAGGTTTTACTAAAATAAAAATTTGTAATCAAATTAAACTTCGTGATTTAGGGGTATCATCGGTCGATCGGAGTCAGTTGGAGTCGAAAACTGACCCCGAGCCAACCAAATTCGGTCGACCTCTTTTTTTACTGCCTTCAACTGACTGATTGGTTCGGTTGATCGATTTAAAATATTTTATTTAATTATTATTTAATATATTTAGGTCTTTTTTGCTCACCTTTAGGGCATGACTCACGACACATTAATTAACCCACTGGGAGGCGATGTTGACTGGGTCGAAGTATCGTTGACGTTAAGGGGTCGTTTGGTGTAAGGTTTTGGGGATGAGAATGAGTAAGAATTTTAAATCTTCTTATTTGGAATAAGGTTTGTAAGCATGGACGTGGACATCACTTATTCTCATGCATTATTTTTTTTCCATGATAGATGAGTTTTCTATACCCTTGAAGACCGATGAGTTTTCTTTATACCCATCAATCTCTCTCTTCTTTATTAATATTTAAATGTGTGTATATATATATATATTCATTTTCAATAATCACAATTCATTATTTAATTAAAAATATTTATAATTAATTAATTTATTTTTATTAGTTGACATTAATTTTGATTATTTAATAAAATAATATTTTTAGGATTAATTTTATAAAACAAGCCATCATTATAAAATTCATTAAAAAAATATTAAATCATTAATTAATATTATATTTAATCAATTAATTACAAATATTATTAATTTATGGTAAGAATAATTATTATAATTAATTATTCATGAGTTGTTTGTGATAAATTAACAATTAATTTTTTTATTTAAAAAATATTAATTAATTATTTTTTATTAAAAAATATTAATTAATTATTTTTTTAAAATTTTTTTTTATTATTTTATTAATAATAGATAATAATTATATAAAAAATCAATCTCATAAAATAAAATTACACATTATTTTAGATCGTAATTATATATTACATAACATTTATATATTGATTTAATCAAACAACATAAAAATTTGATGATATTTCACACCTATTACTCATGACATCCAATAAAACTGTAAACAAAACGTTCCAGTTCATTATTTTTTTTAAGAGATATCTTAAAATATGACGTAGCTCTAACCAATCAAAATTCCCGCAAATCATCATAAAAAAGGAAGGCGGAAATTTCCAGATGATCCTAAACCCAAGAGAACGGTAGTTCGACCTTCAGCTTTTAGAATATCGCTTTTCTTTCTCTTCGACTCCGAGAAGGATCTCCAAGCTCTCCCATGGCGTACGTTGAACGAGGTTCTCTCTCAATTTCTCTTAAGTTTTATTTCAGAGTTTGGTTGACTTTCAAATTTTGAAATATTCTATGTTTGGGTTGTTGATGTATTATCTTTGAATCCTTTCCCTATTTCCCGTGGTCATATGCATTTTATGGTTCTGATTTCGATTTTGAGCTTACTAGGTTAGATCCAATTATTTTTCTGGAAGTCGTGGTATTCTGAGGGAACTTTGATCCGATCGCATATCTCTTGGTCTAATTGCTTAATTTGTCAGAAACTTCTTGAATTTTATGTTATTCGAGTTTTTCATCTACGTTATTGGTTCTTTTTTTTTTTAAAAAAAAAAACTCGAATTCGAGGGGTTTTCCCTCGTAAAGATGAAATTCATGACCTAGGTTTATTTTTGTTCATGTGCTTTTATCTTTTGTGTACGGTTTTTCCATTTGATTCATAACAATAGGGTGGATGGGTTCGGGAAATTTCTAGTCATTAGATAAGGCACATTATTTGACTTCTTATTCCTGATCTTAAACTTCAAATTGGTGCCATTTTTAATCTGTTATTGACATTTTAAAGATGAAGGCATTTGGTTATTTCTTTGAGTGTGTGGATAAAGTGACGTCGTTTTTCTAATTTCTCAACTCTGTTTCTAGTTCTACACCGTGTTTATCATCCCATGGTTTTAGTGAATAGAACTGAGGATGAAATAGGCCTGGAAAATGGCTTTAGCTAATAGTCTCTTCACTCAAAAGGCTTAGACTTTCATTTAAGAGGATTTTTTCGGATAAAAGGCATCTGCTTAATATAATGCAGATGGTACTTCATAATGGAAGACGAAGTATCAGTGCTTGTGAAATTTCGATGAATAAACAAATATGTCTTCTTTTAAACTTGTTTGATTTGCTTTGTGTTCGTCTGGCTCTGTAGTGCTAGTGATTAGTGTTAAGTCCATGTTATAAACAGTGTAGAGGTTCTTTGCAATCGCATCTTCTGTTGTTAAGCACTACCTGATTGCAAGCACTGAACAAAGATCTTGTTAAATTTTGTGAAATTGCCATAATTTCAATTCAAGCAGTATAGAGAAAAGATATCGAAGTTTAAATCTTAAAGAGCTTCATGGTTTTGTTGTTTTGTAATGCTGTTGAGCTGAATCAATGTGCTAAAAAATTTTTATATTCCCATGGTTGAGCAGTTTTTCTGCACTCTCTTCAAGTGCTGGTTAAGAAGTTGATGTTTTATTGAGTCCTTTTTTTCTCATGCACATCTAAAAATATGTCAGCGACCTAAGGAGGTTACTTATCAGGAAGCTTTTATTGTTATCAACTCGTGCTTGGAATTCCTTTTGGTTGCTTCTTACTGGTGAACTCTCTCATATTAAATCATGGGGGATGCTCATGTTTCCGAAGCATAAATTGATTCTAAATTTGCCAGTATTAAACAGCTATGTGTAATTCCCTATTGCACTCTGCTACCTGTCTCCTGGTACATCAGTTTCACATTTTCGTCAGAGTACATAGAACAGTAATATTATTGGGGAGCGAGTACTAACGGCGTTCTGTTTTCAGTTTCACCTGCTTAACATGTCTTCATTAATGCTCTTTCACCTCTTCTCTATGTACAGTTGTCTGTATGATATTGTTTTTTACGTTATCTATTTGAATTGATTTTATGTTCAAAAGTTCGAAGAGAGGTTGAAATTGCTTCCACATTGCACGATGCCCCATCTTATCTGATTTGTACATCCAGATTGATAGACGTTGGTGCTATTCTTAGATGGGTTTGACATGTTACTAATCATTTGATATTTTCTTGGAACTATGAAATTGGATGTTTGTGTGTTCTTGATTCCTAGCATGTAATGACCAGCTATGCACTTGCGTGATATCTTGTAGGCGTTGTGAAATCCCAGAGATCATTTTGGCGTCTGAAAACCATAACTGATTTCTTTTGGGCCATTGTAAACGTTATCGGTGTGTTTTTTACCACCTTGTTCTCGGTAAGTTGTTCTCTGTTGCCCTGAGAATAATGTTAGCATTCAGAATCGACATGAAGGGAGGGAAGATTAACTTTTCATGCTTCTTTCTAGATGGAAAAATCAGAGGCTTATAGAAAAGGATCTGGCTCTGGCAAGAAATGGGACGGTGGTGGCCCTGGAGGTCCCGGGTCGGGGCCTTATGGTGGTCGTCCACGTGGTCCTCCTCGTGGTCTCGATAACGTTCGAGGGATCGATCATAGTAAGTTGAATGCTTGTGTTCGACCATTCTTTCATTTGATTTATTTTACTGATCTGTGATCTGAACCTATGGCAACCAGGTTCATTACCTGCCTGTGGCTCGTGCTGCGGCTAAGTTTTTGGCTGCTTCCATGGTGCATTTACACAAAGCTGTCTAGAAAATGTTATTTCAATTTAAAATCGTGGGACGTCTTGTACATGTTGATGGAATATTATCTTATTATCTGCGAATATAAATTAGTTTCTCAACTCTGTATTTAAATCCTAATTTGTTAAATACGAAAGTGTATTTGGTTGGTAAATTTTAAATTTCTAATAAATAATATAAATTATTTAATTAAAGTAATAAAAATTATGTATTAAATTATATTTAAAGTGCAACTTTTATTATGAAGTTAGAGAATATTATTTTAATAATAGATAAAATATTTTTAATATATTTATTTGCTCAATTTTCTTTCAAATAATTATTTTATCGTTTATGAAAATATTTTCAGTTTACTTATCAGTTATAAATTATTTCTTTACTGATTTATAACTTGTTAGGCTTACAAAAGTTTTTTTTACTACTTATCATTAAAATTACTATTTAATTTTAATTTTCTATATTTAACTAATAGTTAAAGTATTTTAAATAATATTATTTTAGTAATTTTAATTTTCTATGTTTAACTAATAATTAATATTATTTTAAAAGCTATTAACTTTAAGAGCTGTGTTAAGTCGTAGATTTGGTGTAATAGATTTTTTTTTAATCAAATGTAAATTGACATATAAAATTTATGTTTATATAATTTTTATTAAAATTTATGTTTATATAATTTTTATTAAAATTTATGTTTATAAAATTTTTATTAATATTATTTTAGTAATAAAAGCTTTCTTATAATTAGGAACTATTACTGATAAATGAATAATTTTTTTTTAATATTATTGTTAATCTGAACAATTTTTTAATAATAATTATTTTGTAAAAGAAATATTTAGTTAGTTTTGTAATTGTTTTTCCTAATATTTGTCCATGTATGAATAAAATTCAAAGAAATTCTTTTTTATTAATTGAATTAATTATTACTATTTGAAATTTGAACTAAATTTATTTACTTAATATTATAATTATTTTTACTTTAGTAATATATTTTTGAATAAAAATTTAATGCATTTTAAAAGCATGATAAAACATAATGTAGTAAACTTGGAGGGTATAAATAAAATAGTGTAGTAATCCTAGTGAATAAGATCAAACACTATAGCAAATTTGAGAGGTAGGATAATTTTAGAATAATATGTAGTGCAACAAATCTGAATTAACAACGCTACCAACTAAACATGAGTTTGTTTAGAACCAAACACTCCTTTAATGACTGAGTTTTTTTTTAATTGAAATTTGTACCGTTTGGATAAAATTTTAGAAATCACTTGTACAATCAAGGTTTTTTTTTTTCTTCTTCTTCTTTTGCCAGAGGTATTTCTAACTGGGATTAGAAGTTCGTTGATGTTATTTACTGGAGACGGTCGAGATAAAAAAGGAATTGGATCTATTATAGTTACTAAAGTCCTATTTGATAATCATTTGATTTTTAAAAACTGTGTCTAGTTTCTCATCATTTTTCTATTACGAGATTATTTTCTAAGAAATATTTAAATTTTTAGTCAAATTAGAAAAATATTTTTTTCTGAAATTATATATATATTTTTAATTTTTAAATTTTGGCTAGATTTTTTAAAATATATGTAAAAGTAATAAAAAAAAACACGGCATCGAACCAAGCTTAAGATATCACTTTCATATTTTTAAATACTTTAAATTTAAATACATTACTAAATAATATGCCAATCTACCTTTTAATTAAAATAATAATAATCAACCATCAATTTTAATTTTCTTTAAAAGATTTTTACTTCAAAATAATAATAATAGCAATAAAATTTAGTTTATTTCATTACTATATTTTTAAAATTATTTTATTACTATTTTAATTGATAGTAGCGTTATTTATTATAATTTATTTAATATTAGAAAATTAAAATAAAAAAACATAAACTAAAAAGATCAAATAATTTGTTGTATTAAAAGAATATGTTACTACTTTAACGAAATAATTAATAATTAAACTTTAACAATATTAAATAGAAAATTTGAAGGCAAAATGCACATTTAGTCTATGTGATTTGAAGTTGGCGTTTATTTGGTCCTCTAAGGTTTCAAAAGAGACACTTTAATCTGATTTGCAAAATAATTTATCTTATTTAATTAGATGCCAAATAAGCTTAACTATTAATTTAAAAATTCAAAGCAAACTAGTAAGGGCCTATTTGGTAGATAATCTAAAAACATAATTTTGAAAATAAATGATTCAATAAAAACTGAGTTATATTTCATGTTTTCAGATTTGTGTTGGGTAGCAGATTTAGAAATTTGATTCTAATTTACCTAATTGTTGAAAATGTGTTTTATAATATATTTATGAACCATTAAATTAGTTGTAGTTGTAAAACTAAATATTAAGTTGAATATTAATTAATTTATGAATGTTTTTTTTGTTATGAAATTTTGTATATTTATTATTTTACAATATATATCATATAATTTAGGTTAAATTATAAAAAATATCTCTAAACTATGGGGTTGGTTTTAATTATACCCTTGCACTTTGGAAAGTTTCAGTTTAATCCTTGAACTTTGAAGGTTGTTTCAAAATAACCCTTGAAGGTTTTTTTTGTTAAATTTATGGCTGAAAAATGACGTATCTGCCTATGTTTTTTTTTCTTTCAATATATAGGTTCAAATATGTTCACATACAAATGCAAATACAATGTTTTCCGTCCATGAATTTAATAAAAAAAAAGTCTTCAAGGGTTATTTTGAAACAAAAACTTCAAAATTCTAAGAGTTAAAATGAAACTTTTCAAAATTTAGAGGCATAATTGAAAGCAACCCCATAGTTCAAGGGTATTTTTGATAATTATTTAACCTAAATTCATAATATATTATATTATACATATTTTTATTTAATAAAAATAAATTGAGTTTATAACATGAAATACTATATTCATTAAAGTTTTTATCTTTTTTAGTATAATTCTGCACTTTAAAATTTCAAATTCAAAATCAGGATACATTGAAAACATAAAAATGTTGTTTTCAGAATTTCTACCATTTAGGTCACAAAATTCGAAAACAGTTTTCGAAAACACATCTATCAAATGTATATTAATTGAAATCAGTGAATTCGAAAACATTAAACAGAATCCAGATTGCCTACTAAATAGGCCATAGAGTCTCGTCTCTTTTTCCTCTTTATTAATCCAAAGTGTGTCATAGCATAACAATCAATTTGCATTGGAGACCCATCTTTCATCTTCAACTTTCTCGCAACCATCAATGAGATAATTCAAATCCAAAAGGTTCAAAATTTATCATAACAATGAAATTATGAAGATGACATAATCAATAACAACAAATCTATTTTATGTGACATTTATGCTCTTTGTATTATACATCGTAGAGCTCAATGGGTAAAAGACGATAAATGTATTCAATCGATGATGAAACTCTTCTAATGTCTATCATCAAATCGTTGCAACCATCGACGTGAGCAAATTCTTATGCTAAGACACTTCACAAATAAATTTGGAATATTTTACTATTTTGATTTTGATTTTAATTTTTAAATAAACTATTCAACTTTTTTGACATTTAATTAAAAATAATTGACATGTCAGTCAATCTATGTCAGCCCGTTAACAGTCTAGTCATCATTCTATTATGTTAAAGTTAATTCAATGACCATTTAGAATCATTTTACAAATCCCGTGAACTAAAATTTCTCTTTTAAAACTTCAAGGACCAATAGACACCAACTTCAAATTTCTTCAAACTTTTAATTTTATAAAAAAATTAAATATAATAGAAGAATGAGAAAAATACATTTTTGGTCATAAGTTTTGAGTATAGTTTCTATTTGACCCCTAAGTTTCAAAATGTTACATTTTTATCACCGAGTTTTAAGTTTAATTTCCATTTGGTTCCTAGGTTTTAAAATGTTACATTTTTATTCTTGAGTTTTGAATTTAGTTTCCATTTTGACCTTTAGGTTTCAAGATTTTACACTCTTACCTTTATTTAATAGAAAAATTAACACAAGATATCAAAAGTGAGTATTAGTGAAAACTCATGGGTAAAAGTGTAAAATCTTGAAACATAGAGATCAAATGGAAACTAAACTCAAAACTCAAGGGTAAAAATGTAATATTTTGGAACCTATGGATCAAATAGAAACTAAACTAAAAATTCAGGGGTAAAAATATGACATTTTGAAACCTAAGGACCAAATAAAAACTACACTCAAACCTCAATGACTAAAAATATATATTTTTTTAAAAGTACAGACGAGTATGTTTTCTTCTTCTAGGTTGTAAAGTCCAAAAATAAAGGATGAAAATGATGAATCTGATGTAGGATGAATATTGGTTATTTAGTTTAATTTAATTGTTATTAGTTTAGTATTAATTTTAGATTAATGTATATTAGGTCTTTTCTTTGTAATGCTATATATAGCCCTTTGTGAGATTTGTAATAGAGATTTTTTGAATCCTATTTGAATAGAACATTATAGTTCTTTTGGAGAGTTCTCTCTTTTGGGATGAATTTCACTTTTTTGGGCATGAATTAGGCTAAATCCATTTTACTCCTACATTTGTGGTCAGTCCTCCAAATTGATTTCCATCCTTGGTGGTTAGTCCTCCAAATTGATTCTACTTCTACATTTTAGTAAACACCGATTAGTGGGAATAAAAATTTTCATTTTAGCCTAAAATATGTATCATCGATCACGAGATTAGAGGTTCGCATCCCCCACGCTACATATTTTTTTTAAAAAAAAAGAAGAAAAAGAAAATGGAGCCTTAGATATAAAGCAACTAAAGATATATTTGAAAGTGATTGTAGGATAACCAACATCATTTTTGCCATGTTAAAAAAATACTAAAAGGGATTAAAATCAACTAAGCAAATTGGGATTAAAATCACTTTTAAAGAGTTATTTGGGGGCAATGAGTGAGTTATAGTAGTCTGTGGAATTACATAATTTGTGTTTAGCATGCAAAATTATTTAACCTGGGTTATAATAGTCTGTGTTTGAGGTGTAAAATATTTCAAAAACTATTATAACTCATGTTATTATATCTATAAATCCTAAGGTACAAAGTGAATTATAATAACATGAGTTATAATAGTCTGTGGATTCTAATAGTTTGTAGAATTATATAATATTGTTTAAAATGCAGAGTTATATAGTTCGAATTATAGAAGTTTATGTTTGAGGATGTACAGTTATTCATAGATTATTATAACACATGTTATTATAACATGTACCCTAAATGAGAAGGTTACCACTCTAAGTTGGCCTAATGATCAATAAGGGTTATGTAAATAATAAAGGGGAGTGAATAGGTTCAAGATGACTTTATACTTAATTTAATATCGACTAAATGTAGTGGTCCCAGACGACTCGACATTCACCGATATTAAAAAAAAGTTTTAACAATGCCAAACACCTTTTTTTTTTTTAGAGTACCATTGACCCTAAACTTTCACGAAAATAGTAATTTAGTTCATAAATTTTATTTTGTAACAATTTAGGCCCTCATTTTTAAATTTGTAATAACTTATCTTAAACTTTATTATATAACAATTTTGTCCACATACTTTTAAATTCGTAGTAATTTAATCTCTCTATATTAGTAAAAAATTCATCAAATTAATTAAATGTCTATTTTAAAGATTTAATGGAGTCCCTAATTAGTTTATTGTTTTACTTATCTAAGATATGTTACTAAATCTTAGCAATAATTTTTACGATAACTAAATTGTTACAAATATTAAAGTATATGGACTAAAATTGTAACGAGGCTAAATTATTACAAACTAAAGTTCATGAGCTAAATTGTTACTTTCATAGAGTTTAGAAACTAATAACCTATTATTTTTGTTTTGCAACATTTTATTTTTAATAATATTTTTTTAAAAAATATTTTTTCAAAATTTTATTCTATGAACCTTGTACTTTTGAGATGTTCTTTTATCTTTTTTTTTTTTTTAAGAGGAACAATTTCAACTAGTTGGTACGCTACCTAAAGTTGTCATGAGGTTGCTTTAGACATATATTAGGTCATGAATGTATAAGCCTTAAAGTTTCTTGGATAATATATTTTTTTTTACAATTCATATCTTAGATTACATGCTAAGAACATTTTAATAAGATTAATCATCTTATATCTTATAAAGTGTTCGACATTTGGGCCCAAAAACTTTTTTTTTTCAAGAGCTTTGATATTAAAAAATTATGTGTCTAATTTAAAATTGAAGATTGAAATCGTGCCATATATTCGTGATTCTTAATTCCAATTCACTAGAATTTTCATGTCACCATCTCTGTGTTAAAGTTGTATAATTACTCCCTCTTTTCTTTAGCCACTCCGACCTATAAAGTCTTCCCTCTCTTCTCAATTGCTTTCTTTAATGCTTTGTCTTTTACTTCAATAATAATTATCCTGTGCCTTCTTAATTAATCTCTATAATAATTCTCTTCAATTACGCGATATAATCCTTCATCTCTTAATCTAATTATTCAATTTCCCTTCCTAACTAATCTCTATAAGTACTAAGAAAAAACTAATCTCTATAATGGCCGGTTGGGACAAAATACTAAATATAAAGAGACTTTTTTTATCTAGGATTTCAAACACTTCAAAACAAACCTGCTGACAACCTGTTCTGATATCATCTTAAATCACCAATCAAACCAAAAACTTAAGCTGATGGTTTGAGACAAAAATTAATTATATTTAGATAGTCTAACAGTTATCTATCTCCCTCCAGCTAGGGGCGTGCAAAAATTGAGAAATTTGAAGAACTGAACCAAACTGACTGGTTTGGTTGATTATTTTGAGGGAAAAAAATGGCCTCTTTGGTTCAAGATTTTTAAAAATCGCAATATTTGGTTTGGTTTACCGTTTGAATTTTTTCAAAACTAATATAATCGAACTGAACCAAATATAATTAAAAAATAAAATGAAAAACCCTTTGGGATCGTTTGGATTGAGGAGTTAGGGGGAGTAGGAGTTGTAAGGAGTAGGAGTAAAGAAGTCTGTGGAGCCCACAGAAAGGAGTTAAGAAGTCTGTGGGACCCATAAAAAGAGTGGAAAAAAGAGTTAATAAAGTTGCGGGGCCTACAAGAAGGAGTAAATAACTCCTTGGGCCAAACAAGGAGTTGAGGGGAGTTATTAACTTCTCACAACTCCACTCCCCCCAACTCCTCAATCCAAACACCCCCAAGCCTACCTAATAAAACACAATACAATATTCAGAAAAACCTTAGGGTGTGTTTGACACATGAGTTTGGATTTGGATGGGTTTGAGTTCCAAATCCAAACCCATGTTTGGAGCAAGGTGTTTAAAACCCTTGACTTCGGAACCCAACCCCATGAGTTACAACAGTGCAACCCCATTAGTTTCAACAGTGCAATCCCATAGAATTTGTTTCATGCTTTTCTCCTTCATTTGTCTATTACTTCGACAACTCCGGTGAAAACTCTAACGACCATCAGACGACTACCGACAACGACAACTCTGACGACTCGACCACTGCTGATGGATGCCTCCGGCGACACTTGATTTTTCATTTTCGGTGACAACTTCAACAACAACTTCGGTGACAACTCCGATGATCACCCGACAACCACCGATAACGGTAACTCTAACGACCACACCGGCGACTCGACCATCGCTGGTGACCACTTGATTTTTCATTTTCGACGACCACATCGACAACAACTCCGGTGACAACTCCAACAACCACCGACAACGACAACTCCGACGACCACACAGGCGACTCGACCACTGCTGACGATTGCCTCTAACGAATACTTGATTTTTCATTACCTCTTCAATTTGTTGTTTTCCATTTTCGGTCATCACTTCGACAAAAACTCCGATGACAACTCCGACAACCACCAACAACGAAAACTTCGACCACCACACCGGGAACTTGACCACCGCTGACGGCTGCCTCTTCCGACCACTTGATTTTTCATTTTCTCTTCCACTTGTCATTTCCATTTTTTATCACCACTTTGACAATAACTCCAATGACAATTTCGGCGACTATGAACAACGACAACTCCGACGACCACACCACCGCCTCGTCATCACTGACGACTGCCTCAAGCGAACATTTGATTTTTCATTTTCGGCGACCTTTTCGACAACAACTCCGGCGACCACCCAATCACCACTGACAACGACAACTTTGGCGGCCTCCTTGACAATCTAACCACCTCTACAACTCGACCACCACAATAACCTGAGAATCTAGTCAATTTTTTAAATGATTAAAATAAAACTAAGAAATAGTTACTAAACAATTTTTTTGCTTAATAACATGCAATTATACTCTCAAAACCTTTGAATTTTGTAATTTTTTTTTACAAAAAAGACAATAAAAATAACTTTGTATTTTTTGTTCATTTTTTTTGTTTAATGTACACTCAAATGACTTAATTTTGTAATTTTTTTTAAAAGGTAGAAAAAAATGAAATATTTTTTTTTTGCACAGAGACGTGTTATGTCATTTTGTTTCATGTTAGATGCAAAGCTTTTGGACTATGTGTGAACTCGTGGTAGAGGTGTTCAAATAACTCGATGACCCAAAAAACCCAATCAACCCAACCCAATTCTACGATTTTGGTTGGGTTATCAACTTGTTTGGGTTAAGTTGGGTTAAAAAAAAAAAATTTTATGGGTTGGGTTGGTTCGTGGGTTCACGAAAATTAGTTTGGGTTGAACCTAGAACCGAACCAACCCGAACTTCATATCAATTTTAGAAAAATATTTTTGTACTTGTATTACAACTATATGTACATATACTTATTTTAATTCTATACTTATTTTTAGATTATTTATTCTTTAATAACTTTTTAAAATAATTTGTTAGTATTTTGGAAGGTAAAAAGTTCATAATATAAATTAAAATAAAGTTGCTAATCTTAATTCAAGATTAAATATATATATATTGCATATCAACACTTGACTTTTTAAAAAAATAAAATTTTAAGCCTGACCAACCTGAACCAACCCACCCAAATGTTTCATAGTTGGGTTGGGTTGGGTTTATCACTTTGTTTGGATTAAAGATATTTGCATCCTCAATAGTTGGGTTGAGTCTAAAAAATACCTCAACCCGACCTTCAAACACCTTTAACTCGTGGCATGCAATGCTTTTTTCTCTCTGAATGCTAAAAATTGTTATAAATGTTTAACTCTTTTTTTTTATTCTTCAACTACAACATAAATTGAAACTTTCATCAAAAAAGTTACTTAAAAAATTGATCCATGTTAGATAATAGCTTCTATAATTCACACTACAAAAGTTGATAGGAATAAAATAGCTAAAAGGAAAAATGTGAAATAAAACTGTACCAAATCCAGAGTTCAGAAAACTGAATCCAAAATACAATTTTTTGATTCCCAGGCTTCAGAACACTGCACCCCAAACACAGTTAAACTTGCACCCAAAAACAGTTTTCTGATTCTCAGGCTTCAGAACCCCTCGTGACAAACCCCCAGGTTTTTGATTCTCAAGATTCTAATTCCAAACCTACACCCCAAACAACCCCTTATTGTTTTAATTAGTTGTAGCAACTTTTTTTTCTCTCGCTAGTGCTGATATAATTAACCTCAACCTTCTCAGCATCCCTCACTAGCGGTCGTCTTCTTTTTTAAGTTTGTAAGTTTCGATTTGCACTTTTTTTTTTTTTTTAAAAAAAAGGGTTAAAAATTGAAACCAAATTGAGTAAATTGAAGCATCTGATTCGATTTTGAACTGAAACCAAAGAACACTTTGATGTACTTGGTTTAACCATTTAAAAAATTAAGGAGGTCGATTCAGTGTCTTTGATTTTAGCCAAAATCAAACCAAATCGAACCCATACCCCTATTTGAAGACCAAATTTTGAAAACATGGAATTCTATGAAATATAAGTTGTATTTTATATTTTCAGATATGTGTTTGTTAACCGATTTAGAAATTAGATTGCAAATTAAACCATTGTTTAAACTATGTTCTATAATATATTTATAGATCTGAAAGTAATTGCGGTTGCAAAAATAAATATTAAGTTGAATATAAATCATTATTAGTTAAGTTATCAACAAGTTTTTTTAATATAAATTTTGTATAATTATTATTTTAGTATATCATATAATTTATAATATATTAATTATACCTAGTTTAATTTAATAAGAATAAATTGAGGTGAGAACATAGTGCAATTGAGATAACAAATATGTTAATAAGTACAAGTTCTCAATCACCTAAATTTTTTTTACTAAATTTATTCACATTTTAGTATGCACCATTTACACGCAATATCACCATCGGCAACAAATGAAATTTAGAAGTAATAACAATAGCAACAAATGTTTAGCGCCCAAATCAGCGACACACCAAGAATTAGCAACCCAAAACCAAAATTAGCAACCCAAATCAACAACAAACCAAATTTCAAATTAGTAATTTAGGCCTAACGATTTCATTTTTTGTTTTTAATTTTTAAAAATTAAACCTAAAAAATAATACTTCCACCTACCAAAACTTTTCTTTCTATATTTTCTTATCTACTTTCTATCTATATTTTCAAAAACCAAGCTAAATTTTAAAAACTAAAAAAAATTGTTTTCAATTTTATTTATTTATTAATGATTTGGTTAGAAACTCAAATGATTCTTAAAAAATATCGAAACTATTGTAGAGAAGATAAATAGATTGGGAAAAAATAAATATAATTAAAAAAAAAAACTAAATGATTATGAAAGCTATAACAACCCTAATTTAGGGAAACAAATCGAATTTAGGAGCAGCAGCAACACCAACAAACCAATTTGACACTAAGAATAAGCATTTACACGAAAAATAAGGTCACCCAACCATGTTGGTTTTTGGTCAACTTTCAAATAGAATTCTTCTTCTTCAAGGGCAAGGGAAGCTTATTAATGAAGCTTTTTACCTAATAAAGATAATTTTGAAATTAACACCCAAGTTTAAGAGTATTTTGTGTAATTTAGTCTATAAAAATATAAACAATCACATTAGTTTCAATGCATATATCAACATACTATATTATAAAAAAATAACTTTAAATTTTGTCATTTATTTTCGCATGGACTTAATCTAAATAAGCATTTAAATTAATAAATATGTTAAATTATTCAATGAGACAACCACAATAAAGTTAACTTATAATAAGATATAGATTTAATAATAGTTATATCCTTAATAACCATTAGACCCACCACATTGTAGTTAATTAACCGAATAATTTGTGGAATAATATCCATGTGATCGGCATGAGGAAGACGAGCCTTCAATTCTGCTCTGAAAAGTCGCACCGAACTTGTAGTTCGTTGAAACCGTATGGGTTGAAATTTGAAATGAACTTTGTATAGCTGCTGTTTCATTATTATGGCTGGTTGTTGAATGGAACGATCCACAACTGTCCACGTTTCACCCATCCCTTTCTTCTTCATTTCTCCGTTCCACTACAAAGCCTTCATTTCTGCGCTCCATTTCTACACACTAGATCTAACAATGGAGGTCGGGAGAGTCCAGGACATAGCTTCCGCGGTCCTCTTCTCCGATAGTCTCCCTTCTGAGTTCATCCGCCCGGAGACCGAGCAGCCCGGCATTACCACCGTCAAAGGCCAAACCCTCGCCGTTCCAGTCATCGATTTCAGTAACCCAGATGAAGACTCTGTTCTTCGAGCCATCGACGACGCCAGTCGCAATTGGGGCATGTTTCAAATCGTCAACCACGAGATCCCAAATGACGCAATCGCCCATTTGCAGGCCGTCGGGAAGGAATTCTTCGAGCTCCCACAGGAGGAGAAAGAGGTCTATGCTAAGCCCCCTGATTCCAAATCCGTTGAAGGCTATGGAACCAAGCTCCAAAAGGAAACCGATGGAAAGAAAGGTTGGGTCGACCATTTGTTCCATATCATTTGGCCGCCTTCTGCCATTAACTACAAATTCTGGCCCCAAAAACCCGCTTCCTACAGGTAGGAGCTATCAGATGAGAAGATCTCACCAATTTCTATCCTCTATTCCTTGATTATTGAGTTTATTTATCTGTTTTTGGGGTCTGAATTCAGGGCTGCGAATGAGGAGTACAGAAAGCATTTACATGGGGTTGTCGATAAGCTCTTTAGAAGCCTCTCGCTGGGGCTGGGGCTCGAAGAACATGAACTGAAAGAGCGTGCTGGTGGAGACGATTTGGTGTATTTAATGAAAATCAACTACTATCCGCCATGTCCACGCCCTGATCTGGCTCTTGGAGTCCCTGCTCACACCGATATGTCGACCATAACAATTCTTGTGCCTAATGACGTTCAAGGTCTCCAAGCCTCTAGAGATGGGCATTGGTACGATGTCAATTACATCCCCAACGCTCTCGTCATCCACATTGGCGATCAAATTGAGGTACTGTTTCAATTTCAACTCCAGAGATTTTCATTTTTCTGCTGTGGAAAGAAGGCCTAATTGGAAGTACAACTGTTTGTTTGTGTTGATTATGTGGCTGCCTGCAGATTCTGAGTAATGGGAAGTACAAGAGCGTGCTCCACAGGACGACTGTGAACAAGGAGAAGACGAGGATATCGTGGCCGGTGTTTTTGGAGCCACCGGCGGAGTTTGAAGTCGGGCCTCATCCAAAACTGGTCGATGAAGACAATCCGCCTAAATTCAAGACGAAGAAGTACAGTGAGTATGCATATTGCAAACTAAATAAAATTCCCCAGTGACTGAAACTGCGCCGTCGTCGTTTGTTTTGTTTTGTCTTCTCCGGCCATCCGCGGCGTTCTGCAATTCAGTTAGCAGAATGGTTTCTATTAATAACGTTTTTTAAAATCACGAGTCTGAACCAATTTAGGTTGGAATTTTATTTTGGCCAAAAAGGGAAATTAATATCCCTTTTTCTCTTTCGTGGGTTAAAAATTTTAATCTGGTTAGGAGGAGATTCACCCGAAGTGAGAATGTAATTCGGTGTTTTAATAAGAGTTGTATTTTATTGTAGGTTGAAATCTCAACTATTATTAATTAATAATTAAGATTTTTTTATTATAAATTTTATATAATTATTAATTTACTATATCACATAATTTCAATATGTTATGTCAAAGTGAGGTAGGGCTAGATGATTTATTTGTTAATTTTAGCTTAATTAGTATTTTAGATTTATTTAGTTATTTGTTTCTTTTAACATTGTTCTTTAGATAAGGTTCTTTCAACGTTGGAGAGACTATTCCTTTTTTGGTTATGAATTTGACCATCATCATTAATTTTAATAAAAATAAAATGAATTTATAATATGAAATATTTGTATTTGTCAAAGAATTTATAGAATTTCTATTCCAAAATCCAGTTTTCAAAAATTATTTACCATAGAATGTTCTATTCATTTTCTTTGATAAATGAAACTATCTTTTCTATCTCCATTTCTCTCTTTTTATGTTTAAAAATAGTGTTAAATTGATGTTGGTAAATTTCATTATTAAACACAAAAAGCAAGTTAATGTTTTGATAAATTAATATTAAATTATTGTGATTTAGCTATTATGTAATGTCGATTTTTAATTTCAAATTATTTTATGTTTTTCATGTTTTATTTACTTTCAATTCTTTGATACAAACTAAGAATTTTTTTTTCTCTCAACTTAAATACGAAAGATTTACATGGAAAGATAAACTCTATACTAGGGTAAAACTGATAAGAAGCACCAAATAAAAATTAATAAAAAGAATAAAATGACAAATTTTACAAAGAATGGCAAAAACTATTCCTGAATAGTGGACCATGGAAAGAGGGAGAAGAGAGATGAGAAAATATAGGAGATAAAAGAGAGTAAAATGGATCTAATTTTCACATTTTTCAAAGTTTAGAAGTCTAATTTTTACCCTTTTAAAAATCTGATAGTTTAGTTTTGACTAAATTTTAGAAACCCCCCTTAAAATATGAATTTTATTTCAATAATTCTCCTAAAATTAAATAAATTTCATAAATACTCATAATCTTTGAAAAACATTAAAAAATACACTTACCATTTAGTTTTGGAATATTCCTGAACATTAGAAAATTTCCAGAATAGCCTTGATCTTTCAAAACATATCCTTATCGTTTAATACTGTTGATATTTAATTGTTATTTCCTGACTTAAAGTAATATCAATAACTTGAGTAATTTGAATTTTCATTCCGGAGAGAAAAACATTGGTGGCAAAATTATATTGGATGAAACATTATAATATCTATTTTTTTAATCAAGTATATATTAACATATTTTCTGCTACATATGTGATTTTACAATAACATATTACAAAGAGTAATTAAACAAACTATTATAATTCTAATAATTCTAATTGTGATTTAAGAAAAACAAAAATGAAATGTTATAGAACTATTTAAATCTTCAAATAAAATTATGAAAACAAGAAATAGTAATAATAAAAAATAAAGATTCACATATACCTCAAAGTAATTAATTTGGTGCAAAAGAAGAAAAAACATTGTTGATTACTTAGAAATAAGTTTATTTGCAAGCGCTTAAAAAGTATTTTTTTTTAAAAAATATATATTATAATGCATCATGAAATTTGAAAAGTTTTAGTAAATTAAACAATATTCTATTGGTAAAATGACGGAAGTTTACTAAATTAATTAACATATTAAAAAAGTATAAAGAAATTAGAAAAAAAAACTTTCCAAATGTCCCGTCTAAAAAACAAAAGTTTACCCATTTAAATTTTTTTAAATAACACATCATTTACCAATTTTAAAACTCTTTTTAAGAAAGTTTTAAAACCTCTTAAATAATACAAATATTAAATAATACAAATATTAAAGAAACCTCTCCATCTATAACAAAGAGTTCAATGCATCTCAAAGTTTTTTTTTCCTTTTTTTCTTTTTATACTTTTCAACAAATTATTTTGTGAATAACATTAGCTCAAAAATTCCAATTATTTTTGAAAAATTTGAGTTTATGTATTAGTATATTCTTCATTGTATTTGAAATTTTATAATAATATATCACTAATTAAATTTAAACAAACTATTATAATTCTAATTGTGGTCTAAACAAAAGTAGGTTGACAATGCAATGTAGTATATAGGTTTTTTTTGAATCTTCAAATAAAATAAGTGCAAAAATAATAATAATAATATAATTAAATAAATAAATCTTGGAATATACCTTGAATAAATCAATTGGGATACAGAAAAAATATATTATTATATATATTATACATTTTTTTTACTTAAGCTTCTTTTCAAATGCATCGATAAATTTATTAGAAAAAAAAAATATTATAATGGATCATTTAATTTTTTTGGTTATGGAATTTTAAAAATTAATTAGATTTTCATTTTAAAAAAATGAAAATGAAAAGAATAAAGAATCAAAATTTTTCAAATTCTAACGGTAAATAATAGAGAGTTTAATTACTAAATTAATTATTAACATATTAAAAATGAATAAAAAATTAGAAAACTAAAGAATCAAATAAATCTTTCGAATTCTTGAACTAAAAAACCTTTCAAATTCGGTAGGTAAAAATCAGAAAGTTTAATTATTTACAAAATTAGTAACATGCTAAGAAGTATATATATATATATTGTGAAAATAGGATGAAAACTGGGTATAATATAGTATAGTAATAGTAGTAGTAGTGTTTGGAAATAGAATATATATAAAATATAAATATGAGATAGTGGAAATTTATGGCAAATTAAATAAGAAATAAAATTGAGAGAAAGTGTAAGAAGGGAAGAGAGATTGGAGAAAATCAATCAAATGGTGTATTGCATTTGTCCACCAATACCCACTATTTATAGACTATTTGACAAGGATGAGTTGGTACATTTGGACACTAAACATTGGTAAATATTGGACACATGGAGAACACTTTGGCTATGGATGGTTTGCCACTTGGCATGAGTTTTAAAGTAGCATGTGGAATGAGCATTTACATGTGTTTGTTTACAATACTCTCCCTTAAATGCTCATTTATATAAAATATGTCTCGTTAAAACCTTACTAGGGAAAAACCTAATGGGATAAATGAAGGAAAAAGAGTACATATTTTATATAATACATTTACTCCCCCTCATGAAAACATCACTTGAGATCTCTGAGTCGTCGCATTCCAATACTGTGAACCAATTTCTCAAATGTTGTAGTTAGTAATGCCTTTGTAAATATGTTTGCCAAGTTATATTTTGAACAATCTGTTGTACTGAGATTTCACCATTTTCTTCAAGATCATGAATGTAGAAAAACTTTGAAGAGATATGTTTCGTTCTATCTCCTTTAATATATCCTCCTTTGATTTGAGCTATACATGCTTTGTTGTCTTCGTATAATATTGTTGGAAGAGGTTTACTCGAAGACAAGCCACATGTCTCACAAATGTGTTGTGTCATCGATTTTAGGCATACACATTCTCGACTTACCTCGTGAATTGCGAGGATTTCAGCAAGATTCAAAGAAGTGGTCGTGATGGTCTGTTTCACTGATTGTCGTGATATAACAGTACCTCCATATGTGAATAGATAACCCGTTTGATTGCATAAATTCTCTCTACAGGAGATTCAAAATAATCAGCCACATCAAGATGCATCATATTGTAGGGGTCAAACACATCATCTTCTTGAATGACAAGATTTACCTCCACATTCTTCCTTTTTCATTTTTTCCTTCAGGGAAGCTTGATAGAGATCAACAAGGTGTTTTGACGTACGACAAGTACGTGACCAGTGGTCAGTCATTCCGCACCAGAAACATTTATGTTCATCACTTTTTGAACTCCTATCTTGTGGAGTCTTTCCTTTATGATCATCACTTCATGTGAGTTTCTTAAAATTACAATGCTCACCACGAAAATAGGTATTCCTTCCTCTACCGCGGTCACGACCTCGACCACGATCACAACTTTGACCACGGTTATTAAAATTCACAACATTCACTTCAGAGAATGATGTTGCTCCAGTTGGTCGAGATTAATGATTTTTCATTAATAGCTCGTTATTTTGCTCAGCCACGAGAAGACATGAGATCAATTCTGAATATTTTTTAAAGGGTTTCTCTCGATATTGCTGCTGCAGGAGCATATTCGAGACATGAAAAGTGGAAAATGTCTTCTCTAACATATCAATATCAATAATCCTTTCTCCGCATAATTTTAATTTTGAACTAATTCTGAATAGTGTGGAATTATATTCACTTACTGATTTGAAGTCTTGCAACCTCAGGTGCATCCAATCATAACGAGCTTTTGGAAGAATAACTGTTTTTTGATGATCGTACATTTCTTTCAAACCTTGCCATAAAATGTAGGGATCTTTTATTGTAAGATACTCCATTTTCAATCTCTCGTGAAGATGATGGCGAAGGAAGATCATGACTTTTGATTTTTCTTGATTTGATGCATCATTTCCTTATTTAATTGTTTCTCCAAGATTCATGGAATCTAAATGGATCTCAGCGTCAAGAACCCATGATAAGTAGTTATTTCCATTAATATCCAGGATCACAAATTATAATTTTGCAAGATTTGCTATAGTAATGTTATCAAAAGGCATTATATTTATATTAAAAAATTAATATAAACTAGACATGCAAAATAACATTAAAAAAATAGCTTACCCGGTGGACCTACCTTCAGTGGAAAAACTGGCAGAGCTTCGTACTGATAACGTGTTGTGAAAATAGGATGGAAACCAGGTATAATTTTACCAATATTTAGATGATGATGATGATAATAATGATGATGATATATGGAACATTATATTCAACACGATTCACAAAAATGAGAGGATTTTGATTTTGGCTTTTGTGACCCAAGAAGAAAATGAGAAGAATTGGGAAGAGTGGAAACAAACTTTTATAAAATTCCTATGTCTCAGTTAATTCTACTATTGATTCCATACTACAACAAACATCATTTTCCTTTGTTTTTTCTCAAAAGTTTCACATATTAAGAGAAGAATCAAGCCTAATGATACTAAAATGGACAACCAAGATCTTCCTCATGTGTTCCTAAAAACAAGCCATCTAGAAAGAAAATATCCCAATAATTTAAAGAAAAAGAATGATCAAATATGAATGCACGACCTACTTTGTATCTTAGAAGTAAACCAAAAACTAATAAGTTTGTTTAGAAAATCTCTTCTTTCACTCTCTTTTGGAACTTTGGAGCCATCCAAATATAACAAAATGCAATACTATATGTGAAAGCTTCTTATCATGAAAATGGAAAAAGAGAGGAATTAGAGAGTAGAGAGCTTGTGATGTACTTGATATAATTCTCTCTCTTTGACGATTGAATTCTTAATTGAAAATTATAATGAATGGAGGTTGCTTGTCAAACCAATCAACTCTTTTGTGTTGTTCCTTAATGCTTCTTCTTCTTTTTTATCTTGAGTGACATTTCATTTTTAATTCTCTTTGACTCATGTCTTTGCATGTCCGAAAGTTAGTAAATTATGTTCAAAGTTTGATGATACATAATAATTTAAAAAAAAAGAAGAATGATCAAATATGAATGACTTAGTTTGTACCTTAGAAAGCAATCTAAAAACCAATGAACTTCTTTAGAAAATCCCTTTAACTTTCGTTATGGAACTTTGTAGCCATCTAAACATAATAAAATACAATGCTAATTAAATGTCAAAGCTTCTTTCCCATAAAACAATGTTGATTCCCTTATACCCATAACTACCAAATAATGTTCACCAAATGACAATAAACACCTAAATTAATGAAACCTAGTTGAAAACGAAAGGTATATCTAACAAATTTTCAACAAAGCTTATCTATATAATATGGAAGAGATCAAATTAAACCTTAATCACACTAGTCCATTGAACTAAAATGAGTTAATTTTTTATAAAATGCTAACCTGCCTAATTCAAGATCAACCTAAAAATCAAACAAAATAACTTCAACAAACACCATACCAGAATCTACCTCTTGGATGCATCAGATTCTGCCTTTCAGATAACTACAAGAATTCAATTTAATCTGCTGTGGTTGACCATTGTCTTATCATTACAAGTTGGCAATTACAGCTCCTCAAAACCCTTCAACAAATCATTCCTATATGGACCATTAGTTGACTCATAAAACTTTATTTGTTTATACAAAATCAGCAAGCTACAAATACTCCTAACGTTTATCATTCTCATTAATCATCTATTCAAGAAGAAAAATATTGACACAACTGAATTTGCAATCAACCAACACACAGTCCGTTGATATCATCACACCTGTAACATAGGAATCCAATTCAAGGATTAACCCAAGTTTATCACTGCACTGCACCATGCTACAAAAAAGCAGAATGCAACAGCTGCTAATTGATAGAGTTCAGTAGTCTGAGATGACAGGCTAACCATAAGTGTTGAAGATCACACATTGGAAAAGTGGAGAGAAACCTCACAATATATAAGATATATTTGCTACTCCCTCCAATTGGTTTTGAGACGAAACTCCATATAATCTAATATGGTATCAGAACCTATTAAACCCAACAGGCATTCGGTCCAAAAATTGAAATTGGGATCCCATTCAAAAATGATGAACCCAAATAGGCACCATCTTACCCCACGACATAGACAGGAATGCACCGACGAATACCCCGTCTGAAGATTTACCGCCACATAGTGAAGCTGTAATTCCACACAAGCACATAAAAAGGAAAATCTGGAGCAATCCTCAAAGAACAATCACTGCTCAAACAACATGAAGTTTTATAAAATAAAAGAAGTTTAGATATCGAAAAATAATAAAGGCTCGTTTGATAATGTTACTGTTTCCTGTTTCACGTTCCCGTTTCTTGTTTCTAAAAATTGGGCATTGCATGAAACATTGAAAAAAAAATACAGACATTGATCTGTTCAACAACATTTGGAAATGAGCGTTTCGAACCCACGATATTTTGGTCATAAGACCATATTTCATGCTAGTTGAACTATGCTCTTGTTGGTGATTTAAAGCAAACTAACCCTTCTTTTGTTTACAAAATATGTATGAGCGTGCACAAAAAAAAAAAAAAAAAATTAAAACAAAATTTTTGCTTTTTCGACCTCCCTTCATTGCACATTTTATAAAAATGTTATATTGAAAAGCTATGAAAAGGGATCTTTCTGTAGTAAGTCAATGACCATTTAAAATCATTTTGCAAATCTCATGGACTAAAATTTCTCTTTTAAAACCTCCAATAAACACCAACTTCAAATCTCTCTAAAATTTTAATTTTATAAAAGGATTAGATATAATAGAAGAATGAGAAAAATACATTTTTAGTTCCCGAGTTTTGAATATTTTCTAGTTGATCCCTAAATTTCAAAATGTTACATTTTTATCATAGATTTTTAAGTTTAATTTTCATTTAATTCATAAATTTTAAAATGTTACATTTTTATTTTTAAGCTTTGAATTTAGTTTCCATTTGACCTTTAAGTTTCAAGATTTTTCACTTTTACTTTTAACTTTTGATCCAGGCTCATTTATAGTCTTTGGTGTTAACTTTTAGTTAATTAATTTAAAATAATTGTGATGTTTAATCTTTTAATTAATTTTGATTTGATAATGACAGAATATTAGTGAAAACTAATTTAACTTTAATTAATTTAAAAGAATTAAATTAATTAATAGAAAAATTAACCCAAAATATCAAAAGTGAAAACTCAGAGTAAAAGTATAAAATCTTGAAACATGGAGATCAAATGAAAACAAAACTCAAAGGTAAAAATATTGTAATATTTTGAAACCTATAGATAAAAAAAAAATAGAAACTAAACTTAAATTCGGAGTTAGAAATGTAATATTTTAAAACCTAAGGACTAAATAAAACTACACTCAAAACTCGAGGATTAAAAAATATTTTTTCCTAAAAGTCTAGATAAGTATGTTTTCTTTTTATTAGATGAAAATTATTAGTAATGTAAATAAGAAAAAAATGGTAAAATAATTAATAAAAAGGTTGTGGGTCTCGTTTAGGGGGCGTTTGGATCGCAGAGTTGGGTTGAGTTGGGTTGAGTTGAGTTGAGTTGTGCAGAGTTGTTTTGTCAGTAAATTCTGGAAATGAGTGTTTGGTTTGCAGAATTGAGTTGAGTTGAGTCAGGAAGTCAGTGTTTGGTTTGCAGAGTTGAGTTATTATGTCAGGGGTATCTAGTGCAGTTTTTTTGTAAAGTGAATAAGTATGATTTTTTGTGTTTTTTTTTTTTTTACTTTTTTTTGTTTCCACCAAATCAATTGCAAATATATTTATCTACAATTTCAAAATTTTATTATGAGATCAATTACAAATTTATAATATATATTACCATTTGTAAGATGTATGAGATATTTAGAACATTACTAGATATTGAGATTGATATCAATTTTTCTTCTTCCCTAAAAATCATTTTTATCTTATGTAAAGTGAAATATCTGATTTTTTTTTTTTACTTTTTTTTCCTTACTTTGTTTTCACAACAAATCAAATACAAACACATTTGTCTACAATTTCAAAACTCAATTATGTGATCGATTATAAAATTACAATATATATTACCATTTGCCAAATGTATGTCAGAAATATTTACAAAAGTAGTGGATATTGGGTTTGATATCAATATCCTTTTTCTAATAAAATTCATTATTTAAAACTTTTACTCTTCAATATGCACTTTATTCCTTTTTTATGCACATGTTCACCACCACTTTTTTTATTTTAATTTAAGTAGGTATTAATTTAGTATTAATACTTTGCATATAAATAGTGTTTATTTAAATTATTCTAAACACATGCACTGTCTATGGACACCTTTAGAATGAAATAAATAGTTTACCTTGCGAAAATGTTAAAAATATGCCAACAGACTTAAATATTTTATGTCATATTGAAGTTGCATATTTACATATTAGACATGTCATCAAGGACTTAGCAACGCCGTTATGCTACCGAAACTTTCGGTGCAGGCGATATTGCTTAGTAACGTCCCTAGGAAATTTTGAGTTTGAAAAATTAGGGTCGTTACAGTTGTTATCATAGCATGAGTTTTAGATTCTGCATACTCGTCTACATCGTAGGCAGCGATCAGTATAGCCTCTCGCAGGAAGTCGCCTCGTTGTCTCCAAGTTTGTTTTTATTTTGTAAAGTAGTTAAAGTTATTTGAGTTGCTTGTGTGTTAACACTTGTTATGTTATACTTTTGACTTCTTTGTTCTTGTGCTAAGGTATTTTAGAGTTTAAGTTTAGATTATGGCTCGAAGACGTGACCGTTGTAAAGTTCTAGCAACTTTAGAGGACAAAAGTTTTTCTTAAATGAGTATATTGTGACACACCATAAAATTGGATGTTCTAATTGTATTTGTTTTAAATTTGAATCTTTAGATAATCATATCAGAATTAGGGGATGGTGTTTCAAAGTTTAAAAAAGCATTAGGATTTCTGTTTTAAAAAAGTTTAGGATTTCTTTTCCTAAAAAGATTATAATTTCTTGTTCTAAAATGATTATGAATTTTTGACGCCTATTTAAATTAGAGTATTAGCAATTTAAACGCACACTCCAAAACTCTTATTATATTCTTCTTTTCTTCACTTTCTTCATCTCATCGGGTCGTAGTCGGAAAGTCGTCGGACCATCGTCGGACCATCATCGGAGAGTCGTCGGACCTTCGCCGGAGAGTTGTCGGGTCGTCGTCGGAGAGTCACCGGATTGTCGTCGGATCGTCGCCGGAAAGTACCATACGGTTGAGTTAATAACCCAACTCCATGGGGTTGGGTTATTAAGTCACCGGTTAAAATTGTTGGTGAACCAAACAAGGAGTTGGTATATTAACCAAACTCAACCCAACCCAACCTCATAAACCAAACACCCCTTTATAGAGGAGAGAGAAAGGACAAAAAAATATAGAGTAATTATTGAAAAGGTTGTAGCGCTAAAAAATAAAAAATAAAGAAGGGAAATTGACCAAAGTTTAAAAAAAGAATGAGATTATCCTTTTATGGGGTAAGGGATTCCCAAATTAGTGCTTGGTCCCGCAAATTGATTTGTCTACTCTTGCATTTTAGTAAACGTCCATTAGTGAGATGAAAATTTTCATTCTCATTTCAAAGTAAACATCCATCAACATGAATATATAAGCCAATTCGCATAAAATATGTATCATCGACCATGAGATCATAAGTTCGAATCCCCACTTCACATATTTCAAAAAAAAAAAAAAAACGAAGCCTTAGATATAATGCAACTAAAGACATTTTTTTAAAGTTCAATAATGATAGAGTGGTGATCCAATCATTAACCTTTTTGAATGGTAATTGATGCATGATACATTATGCTTGAATGAGCTTTAACTTAGTCTTTATAATTTTATAATCTCTCTCTTTGTAAGTACTATCTCAATTGACTCTCTCAAATCATAATAGTCAAAAGGTTACTTTTGGCAACTATATATATACATTCGATATGCATACAACCTCTTGTAATTTTACCATTTCCACCACTTGATAGACAAATTTTTTTAACAATAAATGTAGTGTAGACATATTCGAACCTCGACTCAAAAATAATGAATAAATCTCAATTACTGTTGAGATATGTTGCCCATCTAAAAAGTAATGACTTTACCACTTATGCTATTATTAGAACTTCATAGTGTTGAACTATGTAGCCTTCCTTCTGTCTCCGACTTTTTTTTTTTTTTTTAAAATTATTCTTTTGAAAATGACTCCGACCATATGTTAAGTTTAAATTGTTATGTTGGATGAATTTTTAAATTTGGGATTGTGAAAATGCCTTGGTTCACGGCAGCATCCAAGAGGGTGAGAGTCAAAACATTGCATTGATCCAAGTAGTGTGATACCTCCTTTTTAACCAATAAATTTATAGTTGGGTCAAAATCAACACAGTTCCGTAGTTAAAAGTATTAATTCCTTCTCTTAAGATTAAAAAATTAAATCTTCATTCTCACTTTTCTTGAAAAAAAAAAAAAAAACACATCTCATAATATAACCTATACTTCTTTTTTTTCACCAATAAATTTAGAGTTGGGTCAAAATCAATCTGTAGTTAAAGTATTACTTCCTTCTTTTAAAATTGAAAGATTGAATCTTCATTCTCACTTTCCTTTGGGAAAAAAAAACTTAACACATCTAAGTGCATAATATAACCTATACTTCCTCTTTGTATAAAAAATGGTAAATTATATAAAATATCCTTAAATTTTGGCCATTGTTTCAAAAATACCTTTTTATTCTTTAAAATGTTTCATTATTATCCTTCACATTTAAAAATGTTTCAAAAAAGCCCGTTGGAATAGAAATTCAGCAAATCCAAGATTGCCACATCATCAACTCAACATTGATGATGAAATTATATTTAATTGAGGACTAATTAAATTTTCAAGGATCCCTAAATTTTATTATGGCAAAACCAGCTACACATTTGACTTCTTTAAGATTTCGAAGACCAAAGCCTAAATTGAAAGCCCAAATTAGCCAAATCTAATCTAAAAAGGTTGGCCCAAAGTCCAAGTCTAGTCCATAGACAAGACCTAAAATCAACTAGTCTAGAGGCAAAGGTCCAAATCAACTAAGCTTAGCCCAGAGACGAGGTCCAACATCAACAAGGTCTAGTCTAGAGGTGAAGGTCCAAATTAGCCAAGCCCAATCCAGAGGAAAAGACTCAAATCAACCAAGCTCAATCTTAAATGACTGGCCAAAAGCCAATCAAGTCGAGGCCAAAGGGTTGACCCAATTTCAATCGGGCCTAGTTCAACAAGCCTAAACCCACCTAGAGGCCCAGAGGAACTCTATAAATAGAAAAATTCCTCCTTCATTTCTAGGGTTCAGAAATAAACAGTTCAGTTCGTTCATGGGTTAAAGAGAATCGAATTAGGTCATTGTATATATATTAGATTTAGGGTTTCTTCTTTCCCCATAGGCCATAACCACAAGCTCCCAACCCTCCCTCTCTATAAGGGTTTTTTGGTTGGCACTCCTCTTGTTAAACTCGCCTCCCCTTTACCATCCTCGTTGCCTTTCACAATCATTCTTTTGCCATTCGATGCCCCCCTCTCTCATTCTAGCTTAATCAACCACTCGTTTAGACATCTCTCTTCAGCCAAGGGTGTGCAAGAAACCAAGATAATTGAACACTTGAACCAAATTGATTGGTTTGGTTCAATCATTTTGAGAAAAATGGTTTCCAATATCCGATTCGGTTTATTGGTAGGGATTTTTCTGAATTCAACAATATTTGGGGATGAGGGGTTTCGAACCTATGACCTTTTTGGTGATAAACCATACTTCATGCCAGTTGAGTTATGTAATTTTTCAAAACCAATAATAATCGAATCGAACTAAATATAATTAAAAAATAAAATTAAAAAACCCCACCAAATAAAACCCTAACTCAATATTCAAAAAAACCTTATTGTTTTAATTAATTGTAGTAACCTTTTTTCTTCCACTTAAAACTTCTCACATCTCTCACTAGCCTTATTGATCTGCACTACCTTTTTTTTAAAAAAAAGGGTTAAAAATCGAAACTAAACTATGTATACAAAAGCAAACTGTTTGTGTTTTGAACCGATGAAACCGAAGAAATACTTCAATTTACTATGTTTAACCACTTGAACGAGTTTGGTCCACCAAACCATGCACATTCCTATTTGAAAACTTAATTTCGAAACAAGGGATCTATATTTCATGTTTTTAAATATGTACTTGGTAGTCAATTTAAACCATTGTTTAAGTTGTGTTCTATTTGTCAAAGTCAAATACAAAGCAGAAATTTCATATTTCAAAATAATTTTGCTTCAAAAGACAATGATTTTTATTTCAAAACTTTGTTATCAAAGTCGAAGGGTAGGAATTTCATATTTTAGAAACTTTCTTCAAAAGACAACAATTTTATTTCAAAATCTTATTGCCAAAATAAAATACAAAGTAGAAATTTTATATTTCAAAAATTTGTTTAAAAAAAAGGTTTTTATTCCAAAACGTTGTTATCAAAATAAAATACAAAGCAAACATTTCATATCTCAAACTTACTTCAAAAGACAACAATTTTTATTTTAAGACGTTATTGCCAAAATCAAATATAAAGTAGAGATTTTATATTTCAGAATTTTTCTTCAAAAGGCAACCGTTTTTGTTTCAAAATCTTATTGCTAGAATCAAATATAAAGTAAAGATTTCATATTTTAGAAATTTCCTTCAAAATACAATAATTTTTATTGCAAAACATTGTTGTCAAAGTCAAATACAAAGTAGGAATTTCATATTTAAAAAACTTGTTTCAAAAGACAATAGTTTTTATTTCAAAACTTTATTGCCAAAATCAAATACAAATCAGTGATTTTATATTTCAGAAATTTGCTTAAAAAAATAACATTTTTTTTTTTAATTTCAAAATCTTATTTTCAAAATCAGGTGTGATTAGTCATCCATTTTAGAGGAAAAAAATTGATTTGTGAAATAAGAAATTAGGTTGGGAGTCGATTGAGTGTAGAAAATGTGTTAACACCCCTACAACACTCGTTTTAGAAAAATGATTATCACATTTTATTTTAAAATTATTCTTGTATAAAAAGGGAGAATTCAACACACAATGACATTAAAATATTAAAACATGCAGAAATCACATGGCGAAATCAAAATTTATTTAAATAATTTTCATTAATTTATAGGTACTTGATAATATTTTTCTAAAATTTTATAGATATTTTCATAAAATCTGGGACATTTTTATCCATTGTCTCTCTCCACCAAACTCATCAATATCCATGTGATCCACATGATGAAGACGAGCCTTCAATTCTGTTTTGAAAAGACGCACCGAACTTGTATTTCGTTGAAACTGTATTCGTTCAAATTTGAAATGAACTTGTATGGCTGTTTTATTAGATGACCCTTCAAATGAAGGCTGATTCACAAGTAATAAATGAATCATACATAAAATTATCTGTATTACTATAGTAATAAAAAAATTTCCTAAAGAGCATAACTCAACTGAGCTGATGAATGCATTAACGACTCGAGGTCTGTGATTCGAATCCCCAAATTCCAATTATAATTTTAAAAAAGAAATTTTTTTGTTTTATTACGGTTGGTTATGAAATGGAGTGATCTACAACTAACTGTTCATGTTTCACCCATCCCTTTAAAGGTAAATTGGAGAACTAGAGGTGTTTGAAAAATTTATGATAAAAAACAGGTGGGTAGCTAAACTATTTATAAAAATAATGTTTTTTTTGTTTTATTGGGATGCGTCTCTTTCAAATATGCATTCAACTAAAATTGTGTCTTTTTCAGTTTTAATGAGTCTCTTGGAGAGACGCATCCTTTCAAACCCTACCTTTCACAAAATAGAAAAATATCTATTTTTTAACTAACTATCAAATCAAATAATTATTCACTAATCATTTTTTAATGGGTTAAATATATATAACCAATCATTTTAAAAAACCTTTTAAAATTATTTATTTAGAAATATAAATATTGTAACACCACAAATTTTAGGTATGGTAAATTTTGGGGTTAGATTAAAATTATTGGATGAATGGTTAAAGCTTGAGTTGAAATTTCACGCTTGATTGTTATTAATTGTGGAATGAAAAAAAAAAAAATTAGAATTGGAGTTAGAGTTGAGAAATTTTAATGTTGGATTTTTTTAAAATTTAGCAATTTGAGGTTTATATGTTACTTTATCAAGTGTATGGGTCCGTGGTAATTTAATGAAGATATGAAGGGTAATTTTGGGAAAAGAAAAGGAGAATTAGGGTTAGGGTTTGATAGAGGCATTTTTGTAAGTGAGGCACAAATTTTGGAGACTCCATCTTCCTCATCTATTCTACCTCTCTCTACCTTCACGAATTTTTGGCCCTAATTGAAGAAGCTTTGAAGCTTCAACCCACCACCCTGTCGATCAAACTCCTCGCTATCGTCACCTGCTCACCGTCACAAACCTCGCCAAAAACACCTATTGTTCAAGTCGCCTGCAACACAAATTAGGGGTGTACACGGGTTGGGTTGGATTTGGTTGAAGGAGTTTGTGGAAGCAGCCCAAAAATTCGGGTTGGTCAGGTTGGCAATCCGAATTACCCGATTAAGGGTTGCAACCCAACCCAACCCAACCCTATATTTTCGAGTTCGGTTGGCTTGAGTCGTCGGGTGATGACGCTACATGCAAGTAAGGTAATCAAAGTAATAAAAGGTTGAATTGAGGTTTTTTAAGCTGCAGTAAATTAAAGGAAAAATTAATGAATTAGAAGAAAGAAATTCAAGTGCTTTTGCCTTTTCGGAGAAAATGCTGCTAAAAATGCTGCAACAATTTTGTCAGCAATTCCAAATCTAAGTAAATCGAGTTCAATTCTTATTCAGTTTTGCTCCCAAATCCTTTAGGAAACTAAGAAATTAAATCTACATGTATGTGGCTAATTGAGCTTAGATGGTTCTCGCACACAACCCTCTTGATTTCGGAGTCTCACCCTATGTCTAGGGTCGAAGTTTCGGATATCATGTCTAAGTCCTTTCCTCCATTGTTTTTAGGAGATCCGTTGTTCCTTGACCCTTTCGGTATCAAGTTCGAGCTTGTTGAACAAGACCCAGCGGTTAACTAAGGTTGTCCCAATTTATTCACTAAAAACAACCTTATATTCGTTTACCAACACAACTACCTAGCTAATTTAAGTTAGCATCTCTCTTCTAGGGCATTCACACTTGAATCCCTAAAGAGGATTTGGCTCATGATTAAAGCAAAAGAAAACATGATTTTAGTTGCTGAAATATAAAGGAAAAATAACACTAAACAAAAACGAAAGTAAGATGAAATCGAAAAGAAAAATCTACTTAATGAAGCATCTGTTGGGATGTATGCCCTAATTTTGTGAAGTTTGTAATACTTATTGTTTTAATAAATAAAGGTTGTTTATTTATCAAACTTTGTATCTCGCATTTTATAAACTTAATCCAATAAACTAAGCTCCAATGTCATATTATATAAGAGAACTAAAACTTGAACGGTGTGTAGTTAACACACGGGGAGGATCATGTTCGAGTTAATGACTCAAACGGTCTACAATATACGAATAGGGTTGGAAACCTCATCCTGGTGACACTGTGGATGCAACCCGCTTTGTATTAGATACAAACGAGGTGATCCAACTCGTTCATATGGTTGACATGCGAGTTGGAGCATCCTGTGCAATGAGATTGTACAAGACCGTACTGTGAATTACTAGACCTACTGATATAACACCGTTAACAGTATAGGACTAATAACTTCGTAGATGGCCATTAGTGACTCGTTCTTAATCCTGAGTGTGTTACGGACTTCTGTCTGCGGCGGTCTGTCCTTTGAGTAGTACGGGTGAGGGTGACCTGAGTACGCCCAAAATGTTTATCTTCTTGGGGACATGACCTCATGGGGAGCTGGGAACTTAATTACGCAAGAAGGAATTCACTCGTTCTCGAACTAGGGAAACCAGATGAGTTGTTCCCTTAAGTGTTGTCTCTAAGACTTGAACAACGGGCACCCACCCTCTCACTGGCCCGAGAGGGACGTTGTTTATGGTAGGACCATGCAACAAAGTTGTTCATTAGAGGAGCAGTGGGACTTAAGGAACAAGAAGTAGACACAGGGGTAAAACGTTAATTTGACCCAACCGTGACTACGAACAACCTGTGAAGGGACGACTCATGGACAATAGTTATATCGATGGAGACAACTTGTCCTACAGTGATGGGAGTGCAGCTACGAGCTTCAGTGGAGTGTTACCGTAGCTAAAATGAATGTTGATTAACCGGGTCAAAGAGTTTGATAAGTTAATCTCGTATCATTGGAGCTCGTCATTTGTATGTTCATTAGGTCCCTCGGTTGGCTCAAATTGGATAAAAAGAGGGTTTACAGTTTGGAGTGGATTTGAAGTGTTCAAATTCATTAAAAGGGCATTTATGTCATTTATATAATGGACATAATATATAGTTTAATGTGAATGAGATTCATAATAAGCTATAGTATATTCTAATTGATTAATTAAGGCTAATTTGGAGAGATTGGATTGAGAGAAATTAAATTGAATATGATTCAATTTAAAATTCCACAATTATGCAAAAGTGATTTGTATAATAAGATATGGGATACCTCATATTATATGATATGCAAATATGATTTGCATATTATATAGTTGTGGTACAATGGTAAATGGTGGAGATTTTAACTCCATTATACACCATTATAGAAGGATGGAATGTGAGACATTCCGTAATGTTTTTTCTCATTTTTTGGATTTTGCACCAAAAGAGAAACACACAATTCTCTCTAGCCTCTCTCAATTCTCTCCAACCCAAATCCAAAAGGAATCCCACAATTCTCCCTCTACCTCCCGAGAACAACCGAGAAGATCTTTTGGAAGTGTCTCCTTGTTCGTTTCATGGTACGAGTTCGAGAGATCGTAGGATCAAGAGAGATCGTGATCGAGGAGAAAACGCGAAGAAGTGTTCTTCAAGAGGTTAGTAACACATTACTCACTGTTTTTCTTTTCAAAACAACATGCTTAATCTAGAAACGTATGTTGATGCATTCAATTTTAAGAAAATAGAAACACACCAAATCAACGACGTTTCGCAACGCTTCCGCATCGAAAAATCCATTCCCTTCAAGTGGTATCCGAGCCCAACGTTGCTCTTCGTTGTGTATTCTGTATTTTTCTTAAAATTAAGGTGGGTAGCATTAATTTCATGTGATGAATGTTAATGGTTTGCAAAATGGATGTTTTCCGTTTTCACACTTTGAATAGATTTACATTTTCGTTGATAAGATCAATGTAAGGGCCCGTTATTTTTGGGCATTTTTAATGCAAATCGAGTCTGTAAGTCCAGGTCGTTCGTGGCAAGAGTTGCTGTGAAGAAACGGAGCGGAAACGGGCAAAAAACAACAAGGTGAGTTGCTGGAAAGAGCACAGCATTGCAACGCTGTTCATCGGCGTTACAACGCCGTCCAAGCAAAAGGACGCGGTGCAGGCACAACGTTGCAACGCTAGGCATGACGTTGCGCACGCTGCCAAGGCGTTGGGCAGCACAACGTTACAACATTGGCCACGTCATTGTAATGCTGCTGCGTAGTGGGTAGTTCCAGCGAGCTTTTCGCGCGTAGTGGCATTGAGGGAACAGTTTTTTAGGGCATTTCTCCGAAAATATTTATTTTATTTAATTTATATTTTGTAAATTAAGTTTATTATTTAATATTAATATAATTGTTATATTGATGTTGAATAATTAAATTAATGTCCCTAGGGTGCCAAAACCGGTCCAGTTTGTTATTTTATTATTTTATGCAAGTGTTGTATGATTTAATTATATGCATAATGTATGTCATATAGTTTTAAAATCCCACCTTAGGTTAAGCATTTCATGCATCATTTTTATATTATAAATGCTATAATGTATAGTATGCATGATAGGTTATATTATAAGAGTTATAATATAAAACATGTTTTAATTTAATTAATATAAGTGTTATATTATTTAGATTAAAAGTATTGGCATACATTTATTCATGTGATGAATGATCAATCACAATAACATAGAAATGCATGTAACCTAAGTTAATTAATTAATTTTAAATGGTTTAGAACTTGAATTAATTAGACTTAGGTTTTCTATTTCTAATAAGATTAGAATTAAGAAATCAAAATATAACTAATGGATGGTGACTAATTAGTAACTCTGTCTAAGGAAGGTTTTGTCTAAGGTTGGGGTGTTTAAGCTGACGCTTTGCAGAACACCCCTACCTGGGAACCGACCTGGGAGTGAATTTGGTCCATAGATTCATAGGTTATATTTTCGTGAGTGCCATTAATTAAATAAACTCACATATACCTAAGTTAATAATATGATTATAGACTTAGGTTAATCCAATATAAGAGTTATATTGGTAGATTTAGGTAAATATAGTCGGTTTATCTAAGTCAATCCCATTAAACTAAAGTGTTGAGTGGGAGGAATTATAGTGTATAAGATACATTTAAATTCCATCCACAAATCTCCGTGACGTTCATACCGTGAGATCCATACTCGACTTTGATGGGTAAATGTAATTAAAAAAATAATTTTATTGAGTTCATAATTTAAAAAAAAAAAGTTAATTGTATTGGGTAGCAAATTAGAGTGAATTATTTGCAAATATAACAACTTTTAGATTTGCAAATATAACAAATCTTTTAAATGAAGTTTTGTTATTCCCTTTTTACCTTTATTGTTGGATGTGAGAGTGGAAAAAATGACCACCCAAAAGATAATGTGATTTTTTAATGCCTCCAAACACTGTCGCATGAGTTTTTTTTTTGTATTTTTTATTTTCTTTGCCTTCTTCTTCTTCTCCTTCTCCTCTCTCCACATGTGCCCTTCTGCATTTTATGATCATAACATTACTTAAATCTTCTTGAAAATTACAATTAATAAAAAACAATCCTACTATACTAGATATTATATCGCGAGAGATTAAAACCTTTAACAATTCCATCTTTGATATATTAATTAAAGATCACCAAATGACGATAGAGAAGGAAATAAAATAAAAAGATAAGATATTAATTGAAAAATATAATTATAGAATGTGTAATTAAAAAACACTTTTATATTTGAGCAAAGTTCTATATAAATGATTAATCTTTAATGAAAAACGTTTAATTTGAGTTTAACATTTAAATCTTCAATTTAAAACTAGTATTTAACACTTACCAAACTTCTAAATTATTTAATTAGGGACTTTGAAATAAGTTTCATCCAATAACCTAAAAATTAATCTATCTCAATTCAGTCACTTAATTCCAAAAACACTCTAAAAGACGAAATTAGTCTGATGTAAAAACCTGGGGCATTATACAAGAAGTCTATCAGTGATAGTGATAGACTACATTAAACACAAGATAAACAACAACAAACAAAAAGTCTATCAGTGATAATGTTAGACTTTTATCACTAATAGACTTCAATCAATACTGATAAAATACACAAAGCAAGAAGTCTATTGATGATAGTGATAGACTTCAATAAATACCAATAAACAAAGAACAAACAATAAGTCTAACAGTATTAGTGATAGACTTCAATCAACACTGATAAACAATATCAAACAATAAGTTTATCAGTTATAGTGATAACCTTCTATTAATGATAGACTTCAATCATCACAGATATACAATACCAAACAAGAAGTACTCTATCAATGAAAAGTGATAGACTTCAATAAACACAGATAAACAACAACAAACAAGAAGTATATCAATGATAGTGATAGTGAGATCCTTCTATCCTTAATAGACTTCAATTAACACTGATAAGCAATACCAAACAAGAAGTCTATCAGTGATAGTGATGGGTTTCTATCACTGATAGGCTTCAATCAACATTGAACATTGATAAACAATACCAAGTAAGAAGTCTATCAGTCACCAAGTAAGAAGTCTATCAGTAAGAGTGATAGACTTTTATCATCACTGATAGACTTCAATCAATATAGATAAACTCAAGAAGTCTATCAATGATAATGATAAACTTCTATCACTGATAGACTTCAATCAACACAGATAAAAAATACCAAACAAGAAGTCTACCAGTGATAGTGATCGACTTCTATCACAGATAAACTTTAATAAGAAGAGATAAACAACACAAATAGAAGTTTATCGGTGATAGTGATAGATTTCTATCACTGATCGATTCCAGTCAGAACAGATAAAACAACACATATAGAAGTCTATTAGTGATAGTGATAGACTTTTATCACTGATATACTCCAATCAGAAGAGATAAACAACACAAATAAAAGTCTATTGATGATAGTGATAGACTTTTATCACTGATAAACTTCAATCAGAAAAAATAAAAAACTCAAACAAAAAATTCATCACTGATAGTGACAAACTTCTATCACTGATAGACTTCAATCAGAACAAATAAAAAATCAAAACAAAAAGTCTATCAGTGATAGTGATAGTAATAGATTTCTGACTTCCATCAAAACAGATAAACAATTGTGGTTTTTTTATATTTTGTTATATGTACTATTTTTTACCCTCATTTTGTCATATACCCAATTATCCCTAAAAATTATTGGTTAATGTATTTTAAAAATATTAAAAAAATGATTTTTTAGATCATAATTACAAAAATATGTTTTTAAAAAATTGTTTTTGTACCTGCATAAAAAAATGATGGGTGGATGTGTTTAAACAAACAATAATTTAAAAAAATTGACTAGTGAATAATTATTTGTGGATGAATTAATCCTAAAAAAAAAAATTAAATGATAATATATTTGATGGTTTGTTACACATTTATTAAATAAAAAATTATTTATTAAAAAATATGTGTTTTTTGTTTCACAATGTATTAGTTCAAGATAAGCCTTCTAATAATACAAAAAAAACCTGCCTTATTTGTGCTTCTCTCCCCCGGGATAATTTTGAAAGTCTCCATAACTACTCTCCCTATTTTTATAAAAAGATCTCTTTAATCTTCATTTTTATGAAGTCGAAATATTTATCTCTTTTTATCCAACAGTGACAAATTGTTGGTCACATTGTGGCGCTAATAATTTATGGGAGAGATTTCTAGTACTACCGCAATATCATATTCCCTATATTCACACCATATTTTAATACTAGATGGGAGAAGTTATTCGGTGATGCCACTACAATATGACCGTCAATTTTTTATCGTTGGATGAGAAGAGAGAAATATCTCGAATTTATATTCAAAAGATATGAGGTGGCGTGGATCTATATCCAACTGTTATTATGAGGCAGCCACGTCGTGGCGTTGTGATTGCATAATTTATCATAGTAGACCCCACCTATCTCATTTATGATAACTCCCGGTAGTAGTATAAATTTCCCCTAAATTCTCCTATAAAGCCCCATCATCAGCTGTAAACTGTACCGATTCCCAGGTCTGCGCTCCATTTGTACACACGAGATCAAACAATGGAGGTCGGGAGAGTCCAGGACATAGCTTCCGCGTTCCTCTTCTCCGATAGTCTCCCCTCCGAGTTCATCCGCCCGGAGACCGAGCAGCCCGGCACCACCACCGTCAAAGGCCAAACACTCGCCGTTCCAGTCATCGATTTCAGTAACCCAGATGAAGACTCTGTTCTTCGAGCCATCGACGACGCCAGTCGTAATTGGGGCATGTTTCAAATCGTCAACCACGAGATTCCAAATGACGCAATCGCCCATTTGAAGGCCGTCGGGGAGGAATTCTTTGAGCTCCCACAGGAGGAGAAAGAGGTCTATGCTACGACCCCTGGTTCCAAATCAATCGAAGGCTACGGAACCCAACTCGAAAAGGAAGCCGATGGAAAGAAAGGTTGGGCCGACCATTTGTTCCATATCATTTGGCCGCCTTCTGCCATTAACTACAAATTCTGGCCTCAAAATCCCCCTTCCTACAGGTATGGAGATGTCAGATGAGAAGATATCTCCAAGTTCTATTCTCTATTCCTTGATTATTGAGTTTATTTATCTGTTTCTGGGTCTGAATTCAGGGCTGCGAATGAGGAGTACGGAAAGCATTTACATGGGGTTGTGGATAAGCTCTTTAGAAGCCTCTCGCTGGGGCTGGGACTTGAAGAACATGAACTGAAAGAGGGTGCTGGTGGAGACGATTTGGTGTATTTAATGAAAATCAACTACTACCCGCCATGTCCACGCCCTGATCTGGCTCTCGGAATGCTTGCTCACACCGATATGTCGACCATAACAATTCTTGTGCCTAATGAAGTTCAAGGCCTCCAAGCGTTTAGAGATGGGCATTGGTACGATGTCACTTACATCCCCAACGCTCTCGTCATCCACATTGGCGATCAAATTGAGGTACTGTTTCAATCTCAACTCCAGAGATTTTCATTTTTCTGCTGTGGAAAGAAGGCCTAATTGGAAGTACAACTGTTTGTTTGTGTTGATTATGTGGCTGCCTGCAGATTCTGAGTAATGGGAAGTACAAGAGCGTGCTCCACAGGACCACTTTGAACAAGGAGAAGACGAGGATATCGTGGCCGGTGTTTTTGGAGCCACCGTCGGAGTTTGAAGTTGGGCCTCATCCGAAAATGGTCGATGAAGACAATCCGCCTAAATTCAAGACGAAGAAGTACAGTGATTATGCATATTGCAAGTTAAATAAAATTCCCCAGTGACTGAAACTGGGCCATCGTCGTTTGTTTTCTTTTGTCTTCTCCGGCCAGCCGCGGCGTTCTGCAATTCAGTTAGCAGAATGGTTTCTATTAATAACGTATTTTCAAATCACGAGTCTGATCCAATTAGGTTGGAATTTTATTTTGGGTAAAAAGGGAAATTAATATCCCTTTTTCTCTTTCGTTAGGAGGAGATTCACCCGAGGTGAGAATGTCCACCTGGTTGGCTAGTGTAATACAGTGTTTTAATAAGAGTTGTATTTTATTGTAATTTGTAGGTTCAAATTTCTTTTTTTTTTATTATAAGTTTTATATAATTTTTAATTTACTATATCATATATTTTTATGATATATTATGTGATGTAAGACTGGATGATTTATGTGTTAATTTTAACTTAATTAGTATTTTAGATTTATTTAGTTATTTGTTTCTTTTAACATTCCTCTTTAGATAACATTCTTTCTATAAACAACTCATTTTTTATTGGTTATGAATTTGACCACCATCATTATATTGTATATATTTTGATTTTAACAAAAAAGAAATAAATTTATTATATGAAATATTGTATTTGTCAAAGGATTTATAGAATTTCTATTCCAAAATCCAATTTTTTTTCAAAAACAAATTTATCATAGGATGTCTGTTCTATTGATAAAGGAAATTATCTCTTCTGTCCTCATTTCTATCTTCTTAGGATTGAAAATAGTGTTATATTAATGTTCGCAAATTAATATTTTGATAAATTATTGTAATTTAGCTATGGTGTAAGTTTGATTTTTAATTTCAAATTATTTCACTACAAGAAATACAGACTTTAGCGACAAAAAACGTCGCTAAAACTAAAAAATCGACACAAAAACGTTTCAAGAACGAAAATATATGTGTTGCAAACAACGTTGTTGAAACCTAGTCTCATAAGCTTTTTAGCGACGTTTTTTTAAAACGTTGCAGGTTTGCGACGCAATAGCCAATGCGTCGCAAGTTGCGACGAAATGTGTGCGACGATTTGTTTTTCCATCGCACGTCATGCGACATTTAAGTTCTTTCGTCGCAAGTTTTGCGACGTTTTAGCTTTTCTGTCGCACAGGGTTGCAATGCTTTAGCTGTTTCGTCGCAAGTCTTGCTATGTTATTGCTTTTTCGTCACAAGCTTTACGAGATATAGTTTTCTGTTGGTGGCATTTGTCGCTAAAATGATCATTTCTTGTAGTGTTTTATGATTTTTCATGTTTTATTTGCTTTCAATTATTTGATACAAACTAAGAAAACAAATGTTTTAAAATGTTATCTTAACTTAACAAATAAAAATTAACAAAAAGAATAAAATAACAACTTTTAGAACAAAGTGCAAAAACTATTGTTGAATATGATGATTGTATTGTAATAATTGTTCCCTAAACTTTTAAGTGCAAAAAAATAATGGCTCAAACTTTCACCGAAGGATAGAATTAAAACTACAAGTTATGTAAGTATAGTTGAATGGGTGAATTTGTTTCAAAGATTTTAGCAATGAGGGAAATCTTCACGTTTTAGCTACAATAACAAACCAATAATTTTTTAGATACAAATGATTAAACCATGGATGAGAGAATGACAAAGGGAAGGAGAGAGGGAGGAGAGAGATGAGAAAATATAGGAGATAAAAAAGTGAGTAGAATATATCTTTTTTTACCTTGTTCAAAGTTTAGAAGTCTATTTTTTACCCTTTAAAAAGTTTGAGAGTTTAGTTTTGACTGAATTTTAAAAAATACCCTTAAATTATGAGTTTTATTTCAATAATTCTTCTAAATTTTAAAAAGTGTCGTAAATACTCTTGATTTTTAAAAAACATCCAAAAATACACTTATCATTTAGTTTTTGGAAAAGTTACAAAGTTTCGTTTTAATAATATTTCGAACTTTAAAAATTTCAAGAATACTCTTGATTTTTCAAAACATATCCTTGTCGTTTATATTGTTGATATTTGATTGTGAATAAAGATAATTAATTTGGTACAAAAGAAAAAAATGTTGTTAATTACTTAGCAATAAGTTTATTTATTTATTATTTTGAGTACATAAAATGGGGATGAGGGGATTCAAACCCATGACCACTCGGTTATGAGCCATAATACCAGTTGAACTATACTCTTGTTGACTAGCAATGAGTTTATTTCAATAATTCTTCTAAATTTTAAAAAGTGTCGTAAATACTCTTGATTTTTAAAAAACATCCAAAAATACACTTATCATTTAGTTTTTGGAAAAGTTACAAAGTTTCGTTTTAATAATATTTCTGAACTTTAAAAAATTTCAAGAATACTCTTGATTTTTCAAAACATATCCTTGTCGTTTATATTGTTGATATTTGATTGTGAATAAAGATAATTAATTTGGTACAAAAGAAAAAAATGTTGTTAATTACTTAGCAATAAGTTTATTTATTTATTATTTTGAGTACATAAAATGGGGATGAGGGGATTCAAACCCATGACCACTCGGTTATGAGCCATAATACCAGTTGAACTATACTCTTGTTGACTAGCAATGAGTTTATTTGCAAATGCGTAGAAGTATTCTTTTTTTAAAAAAAATCTATATTATAATGGATCATTTATTTATTTTTTGGTTATGAAATTTGAAAAAAATTTAGTAACTTACACCATGTATAAATAAAATGAAAAAATAAAGAGAAAATCTTTCCAATTCTATTAGTAAAATGACAGAAATTAATTTAATATAAAGAAATTAGAAAAATTAACTCTCCAAATGTTCCGTCTAAAAAAAATGTTTAACCAATTTAAATATTTAAAAATCTTAAAACTCTTTTTTTTTTTGAGATATTTGTACGAAAGACCCCTTTTTATTATAGTTAATGTTGAATGACCTGACGCTCAGATATAATGAAAATCGACCTGTTCGACGTGGGCAACGCGCGCCGCAAAATTACGCCGGCGGCGCCCACGTGAACGCCGACGCCGACTTGCACACCCACGTGAACGCTCGAACGTTGACGCTCACGTGAACGCTGACTCGTTCACGCAATCACGTTCACGCTGTTTCGCTCACGCTTTTTTCGCTGGAACGCCGACTAACTCGCACGCCCACGTGAACATTCAAACGTTGACACTCATATGAACACTGACTCGTTGGAACGTTATCGATGAGCGAATAAACGTGACTGATCTTCGAGTGAAAACTTCGTCTAAACGTGAGCGTTCCTGCGAGTAAGCGTGAGCGTTCCTGCGAGTAAACGTGAGCGTTCCTGCGAGTAAGTGTGAGCATTGCTGCGAGTAAGCGTGAGCGTTCCTACATGTAAACGTGAGCGTTCCTACGAGTACGCGAGAGCGAGTCTACGAGAGCGTGAGAGCGTGACCATGCGAGACGGGCTTAATACTGCCCTTTTGAGTAATTTGACACGCTCTGTCATGTCAGAATAGGTCAATTTTCATTATTTTGAAATGTCAGGTCAAATGCCATTAATGCGCGGGAAAATGGGTCATCCGTACAAATACCCCTTTTTTTTTAGAAAAATTTTAAATCCCTTAAATAATACAAACATTAAGAAACTTCTTCATCTTGCAAAAAGTTTCAATGCATCTAGAAGTTCTTTTTTTTTATACTTTTCAACAAATTGTTTTGTGAATAACATTTGCTTAGTAACTCCAATTATTTTTTAAAGATTTGAGATTATATATCAGTATATTCTTCATTGCACTTGAAATTTTATAATAATATATCGCTAATTAAATTTAAACAAACTATTATAATTCTAGCTATGGTCTAAAAAGAAATCAAAAGAAAAAAAACAGCTTGACAATGCAAGGTAATATATAGAACTATTTGAATCTTAAAATAAAATGAGGGAAAAATAATAATAATAAAAAAAATAAATATTGAGATATACTTTTTTTTTAAGAATAGAAATTCCTTGAAAACAATCAAACCCTTTGGGTTATAACATTTGACTTCCCAACAGCTAACAAATGTAGAAACCAATTAGATAATTTTGTTGTCCACAGACGTGAATTTCCGAACAAGGCCGACCTGACCATAGTATCAACAAGAACATTTGACTCACATTGCAAATGGAAAAACTCTCATTTGGAACTCGTTCTTAAAAGAAAGGATGTCTTAAACCATGTTCTGTATTTCAGTCGTGGCCTCCTCAAATCTATTCATCATAGAAACGATGTTGAATGAGTTAGAATGAACGTAAACCTTCGACAAGCCAAATCTTTGGGCCAAACGAAGCCCTTACAAAATGGCAATCGCCTCTAAACGGTCAATATTACTGCTCTTCCCAATTGCACCTATCACACTTCCATGTGGATAGCTCTCAAACCTGATTTCCTTGTAGCCTCATTGTAAGCAACATCCACAAAAAACATTCATCCAGACATTAGCTCCCAAAACAATATCCCTAGTAGCCATGGTTGTAAATCCATCCAATGGTTTATTACAAACTATTTTAAGTTGCTGAAAACCCATGATCTACTCACACTTCTCCTCAACTTGTTGAATTGGGTGATTAAATAACTTACTATTATGATCATTCCAAATAGTCCACACACCAACACAAAAAATATTGAAACATACCTTGAATAAATTAAATTGGCACAAAAAAATATTTTTTTTACTTACAATGAGAACTTCTTTCTAAATAAATGCATTGATGTATTTATAAGAAAAAAATATATATTAGAATGATCATTTAAGCTTTTTGGTTATGGAACTTGAAAAACATTAATTAGAATTTTTTAAAAAATAATACGAAAATTAAAAGAGTAAAGAATCAATTTTTTTTCAAATTCTAATGGTAATCAATTACAGAAATTTTATTTACTAAATTAATTATTAACATATTAAAAATGAATAAAAAAATTAAAAAAAAAACTAAAGAATCAAATAACCCTTTTGAAATCTCGAACTAAAAGAATCTTTCAAAATTTTTAATTAAAAAAATCCTTTCAAATTCTGTAAGTAAAAATCAGAAAGTTTAATTATTAAAAAAATTATTAACATATTAAGAAGTATATTTATATAGATAAATTAGAGAAAAAGAAAACAAAAATTTTCAAATTTCTAGTATAAAAACATAAAGCTTACCAAATTTAAAATCTTTTAAAGAATACATTATTCACCCATTTTAAAATCTCTTAAATAAAAAAAATATTGAAGGAGTACTAATTAAATGGATTAAAAGACACATTTAGAATTAGAGAATTAACATTTAGATAAATCAGTCTAAAAATTATTCTCTAAGTTGGTACCTTTTAAGATAGTAAATATAATATAAGATATTATATTATATTGTAGATTATAGATGGTAGATTGCGATGTTAAAGAGAAAATCAATAAATATATTCATGTAGCCAATAAGAGCATAGCTCAACTGACAATATAACTCATGACCAAAAGGTCATGGGTTCGAACCCCCGACCCCCAATTGTTGATGGACTCAAAAAAAATAATCATGTATTACAAATAAAATTTTAAAAAAGATTATAATAGATATAATTTTTCATAACAACTAGTATTATTGTAAAAAAAGCTAAATTCATTTATAAGAATTCACCTATGAATTTAACTTAAAACATACTTACTCTTAACTTCAAATGATAATATATCATCCTTAAGCTCATCTTCAAGTGTTTTCTTAAACTACAAATGTAATCATTTAAAGAAAAATGTTAATTTTTATAAATTCGGAATACATGACTTCGTAATTCCCACTGGCATTCGTAGCTTTTTCTTGTCATCTGCCCAATTATGTCTCTTGCCTTTACCTAAAAACATTTTTTTTTTTTAAAATGGAGGGTACTTAAATTTCTCGAGCGTTACAATAAATGATTAACATTGCAATAAAAGAAAAGGTAAATGAAGGTAAATAATAGTAATAATAAAAAATAAAAATTCACATATACCTTAAGTAATTAATTTGTTATAAAAAAAGGGGATTTTTTGAAAAGAAATCTATATTATAATGGATCATTTATTTTTTTGTTATGAAATTTAAAAAGTTTTAGTAAATTACCCAATGTATAAAGAAATTGGAGAAATAAAGAATCAAAACCTTCTAAATTCTATTGGTAAAATGACAGAAGTTTACTAAATTAACAAACATATTAAAAAACTATAAATAAATTAGAAAAAAAAAACTTTTCAAATGTCCCGTGGAAAAATCAAAGGTTTACAAAATTTAAAGATTTTTAAATAATACATTATTTACCAAAACCTCTCTATTGTGTAGGAAGCAAAGGGAGACTACAAATCATCTAATATGGAGCTGTAAAATTGCAAAAAAGGTTTGGCTATATTTCTTTCCTAATCTAACGAATTCTTTTAATTTGTACAGGGAGCATTGGGAGAGTTTCGACAACTGGGAGTGGTTTACAACACACATGAACAAGGAGGAAACGATCACGAAACTGGTTATATACCACGAAAACAAAGAGCAAAAGGACAACAATGATAGGACCAAAATAGCAAATTAATAACCCACCAAGATCTCCTCTAAGACAATCAACCAAAAATAGTACTCCAATCCACCACAAAATATTCACCAAATAATTCTCAAGCAACAACCAAAGAATGGACAAAGAACAAACCATAAACAAATGCAGAAAACTAAATGCAAGAAACACACGAATTATACGTGGAAAACCTCTTCGATGTGAAGAGTAAAAACCACGGGACTTGTGAGGAGTCCACCCTTATCACCTTCTAATAAAATTGAGGGAAAAAGAACCCAAATCAGTCTTACAAAGATTCACAACCCACCAATAGTTCCATAGAACAATAATTGAGAGAGGAAAGATGATAAATATCACCCAGTTTTTGTAGGTTCTGTCCGACAGCAATATCCGATAAACCAACGCTTAGAACGACAATCCAACCGTTCAAAACAAGGCCCTGTGAGTCCTCAACAAGCTGACAAAATTTCAGCAAAATCCAACGGTGGAAACTCCGGCAAACGACAACTTTGTAAACGTTGTCAGTGAAAAATCGAACTGCACTAATCTCCTCACGTTTTATTTTTTCTCCCTCCTTTTTCCTTTTCCTTTTAGGTTATATATCCTTCTAAAAAACCCTAGGCTTTCTAGATAAGGCCACTCATTTAACCTCAAATGGGCTAAACATATAACCCGATATTTTGGGCCTACAAATAAGAAAAACCCATGTTTGTCTAACAAATGGGCTGGACACCCATAACAAACAATTCCAACCTCACGAGTATCATTAGACAAGTGGAAAGCATAGGAAAGGGAAACTACTATACCTTTCGACCGGAAGGCCATACTGAACCAAACAACCATTTGAGTCTGTAGATATGGCAATCTCCTTTTGTCGTCATTGACTTCTCCGTTCGAACACCTCCAAATGGTCTTCTCGGTTGTTCTCTTGGAGAGGGAGAGAGAGGTGGGATCTCTTTTTGGAGATTAGGGAGAATGCAGAGAATTTGAGAGAGTGGTTTTGTGTTTGTCAAGTTGCAAAACCACACAAAATGATTCCAGTGTTCCAAATGCATCCAAAAGGATGCTTTTATAAGCAATGTGGGTGGAGACAAATTCTCCACCCATTTTTCCATCATTTCCACAATTTATGCATTATGCCTTAATTCCATAATTAGGCAATAGTAAGATTCATCATGAATCATATTCAAATAGAACTATATATTATATCAATTATATCATATATAATTGACATAATTCCCTAAATTGAATTTGAACACTTCAAATTCATTCCAAAACTTTATATCCTCATTTAATTCCATGTTGAGTCAATCGAGGGACCTAATGGACCTACAGATCATGAGCTCCAACGATATGAGATTAACTAATCAAACTCTTTGTTCCCATTAATCAACATTTGTTAACTACGAGTCACTCCACTATAGACTCGTAGTTGCACTCTCCTCAATGTAGGATAAGTTGTGTCTGTTGGATCGGTATGGCAACCCTAGAGGGGGGTGAATAGGGTTTAATTAAACTTTTTTGCTAAAAATGCCCAATTTATCTAATTAAGAAACTTTTTAAGAAACAATTAAAAAAAATAATTAAGAGAAATTAATCCAATATGCAAGATAAATAAAAAGTATAACAAAAATTAATTCTATCCAATACTTAGCAATTAATTAAGGAACAAATTAAAACATGCATAAATAACTACTAGTAATTGCAAAAATAAATTGGAAAGAGTTAGAGAAGAGGACACACAGTAATTTTATAGTGGTTTCGGTCAAACTCGACCTACTCCACTCCCAAGCGCCTCTTGGGAATTTGAATAAAAATTTCACCGACTCTTCCCACCTGATTAGAGCCCAAATCTGCTACACCACTCTTTTACGGGTTTAAGAGCAAACCCGATCCTTTCCACTACTTAGGATCAAACTGCACACAAAGTTTGCTAAAGATTTGAAGAACACACTAATACTCTCTTGATAGAGTAGATTCACAAATTTTAACTCTCACAAAATAATCCTCACAATACAACAAAACTCTCTCAAGAAAAAGATGAAAAGAAAAAAATTGAGAGCTTGGAGAGAGCAACAATGGAGGCTTTTGATTTTTGGAGGATTGTAAAATGCCAAAACTTCTTGTAAAAAAATTGGAGAAGAAGATGGTATAAAAGAGAGGGAATGAGGTAAAACAAAAATTTTAATTTAGACCATTGGATTGTGGTAAAAGAGAAATAGATGGTGGAGATTAAAAGTAAAAAGAAAATGATTATTAAAAGAATTATTTAATAATAATAATAATAATAATAAAATATTATTTATATATATATATGTGTCTAATGGCAAAAACAAATTTGATTTTTTTTTAAATCCCAACGGTCAGAATTGCATTAATGCAATTCTGACTTTTTTTTTTTTTTTTTTTTTACTTTCAACGGTTATATATATAAAATATAATTTTTATTTTTTTTCTTTTTATTTTAAAACAACCAAAAGTCCACCAAATGTTACTCTCTTATAGTCCACATGTCATACTTTAATGGGTCTACAATGGTAATTTGGTCGCCACGTCATCGCGTCGGGAAATTTCCGTTCAAACTTGTTTTGGTCATAACTTCTTCGTTTTAGCTCCGATTTGAGTGATTCAAGAGGCGTTGGAATCGTTATTCCGAGCTCTATGCAATAGAAACTTCAAAACAATTAAACTATTAGTAATTAATAGAAGGTTTGTTATCATCAAAATATTAATTAATTAATATTATAATTAATTAATTTTAGATTAAGGGTAAAAAAGCCAACAGTGTCCATTGATTTAACCAATGCCCATGATTCAATCCTTTATAGGTCATTCGTAGTCACAGTTGGGTCAATTGATCGTTTTACCCCTATGAATACTTCTTTCTCCTTAAGCACCACTGATCCTCTAATGAACAACAATTTTATGGTCCGACCATAAACAATATCCCTCTCGAGCCAGCAAGAGGGAGGAGCTCCGTTGTTCAAGACCTGGATTCAGTTTATAAGGGAACAACCTATCTAGTTACCCCAGTTCTGGAACGATTGAATTCCATCTTGCGAAGTTAAGTCCCCAGTTCCCTACGAGGTTTCATCGCTGAGAAGATAGGCATATTGAGTCGGCAGCTGTGGCCACTCTCACTCGTACTAGTCTAAGGATAAATCCTCGTAGACAGGAGTTCGTAACTCGCTCAGGATTTAGGTTGAGTCACTAATGGTCATCTTTGAATTATTAGCCCTAATCTATCAATGACGTTATTAGAGTGGTCTAACAATTCTCGATCTGGTCTTGTACAATCTCATCGCATAGGATGTCCCCACTCGCATGTTAACTACATGAACGAGTTGGATCGCCTCGTTTGTATCAAATACAAAGTGGGCCACATCCATAATGTTACCAGGATGAGGTTCCCAACCTAATCCATTTACTATAGACCATTCGGGTCAACTACTTGAACTTGATCCTAGCTATGTGTCAACTACACACGGTTCAAGATCTCCCTAAATGTGGCCCTGAAGCTTAGTTTATTAGATTTAAGTTTTTAACAGCGAGAATACAAGGTTTGAGGAAAAAATAACACTTTTATTTATTTTCTTGAATAATTACAAATACACGAGTTTGGGACATAAATCCCAACAGATGCCTCCTGGAACAACGAATTGGGCATAGGAGGGCTCGGCTGGATAGTGTGAGACTCGGACGGTTGTCTGGTGGGGGGTTGGCAGTCAACGAATAAAAAGAAAGTGGAAGATCAAAATCATGAAAATGAGAGCAATCGTCGAAGGAATCAGGAGTATCTTTACCAATTTCTTTGAGGATATTCCTCCAATTTACATTGAATCAGATTCTGTAGAGGCGATAGGGGCTCTCATCAACAAAAACTCAGATTTATCTGAGTTGAAAAACTTATGTGTTGAAGCTCTGGACCGACGCAATGGGAAGGGTATCGTTCTTGAATTGCTACCGATCAAGGAACACAGATGCTCACAACCTTGCATGAGCAGCAATGTCCCCCATTTTCGATTCTATTTTTTTGTTCGGAACATCTGGGTTACGTTTGTGTTGTAGCCGAAAAGGCTGTCTTTTGGAGAGGCTTTCTCCCTAGGTGGTTAGCCTCGGTTATATCGACTGAGGGTGGTTGAAGTTAATGAATTCCTTTTCAAAAAAAAAAAAAGTCTCAATGCATTTAGAAGTTCTCTTTCTTGATACTTTTCAACCAATTATTTTGTGAATAACATTTGCTTAGAAACTCCAATTATTTTTTAAAGATTTGAGATTCTGTATTAGACTTTTGATGCATTTTTGTAAAGCTATGATAATGCTATAATAAAGTACGAAGATATACCGTATATACAATGTTATGAAAACATTTTATAGCGTTTGTTATTAAAGTTATAATATGTTTAGATAGTGTTTTCTTAACGCTATCTTTAACCTATTTTAGCCTTTTGTCAATGTTATCTTCAATATATGATAGCCTTTTGAGAATGTTATCTTTAACATATTATAGCTTTTTTATTAACGTTATATTTAACATATAATAGTCTTTTCTTGATGTTATCTTTAACATATTATAACATTTTCTTAATATTATTTTTAACTTATAATTACATTCTCTTAATACTATCTTTAACTTATAATAATATTTGTTTATTTATCACTATCATTGTCATCATAGTAACCTTTTCATAACATTTTTTTTTATCACTATCATTGTCGTCATAGTAACATTTTCATTTTTTTTTTTTGCTATGTAGATTTTATTATATACTCATAGCTATATAATTGACTTTTAATGATACCAATCGATTCATCTTATTGCTTAAATTATTTAAATTAATTCAATTTGAAATTGAAATTTTGTAATCCATTTACATTACAAAATAAAGTTTTTAATGATGGTTTCAAAAAATCTTTGCAGCAAAAGCCAATTGGGAATCGACTCACATTTTAATAAATTTTCTAAAATACTAATACATAGGCAAATAACATAGAACACAGTAGAACAAATTTCTACAGAATTAAAAGTTAGAACACTAATCTCAGGCAGTATGCATGGAATTTTCTTTCTTCAAAGTTCCAAGATCACGATCTTCCTCCAATTTTACTTCTGTCAACATAAATTGGAACCAATAGAGGACACCACCCATAAAGAAATCTTCCTATATCTCTGAGATTTTTTTTGTAGGAACCAATCTCGATTGGATAGGAAATAGTTGTAGAGACAAAAATTCTTTGGGAGAGTTTTTACGAGGAGAGGAAGAATTCAAGTTGTTCAACAAGCAAAAGTCTCTGCCCTCTATGTTTATAAAATAGAGGAAAGTGAGAGTGTGAAATATAACATGGGAATGCCACTTTTTTTACCCAACTTCCAACAACCGCTGGAAATTATGGGTTAATTAAATTCAATTTAAATTTAAATTAATTTAATTAATAAAAAATAATTAAATTAATAATGAATTAAATCTAATTTAATTAAACTTCATTTAAATCATATTAAAATGAATATCTCTTACATAGTTTTAATTCCATTAAAATAATTTTAATTTAATTAAATAATTAATTAATTGCTAAATTATATATCATATATTTAATTTAAACCTTATAATTGAATCATATCTAACTATAATTCTCCCATAACCTATAGTTTTAATTCAATTAATTCAATTAACTCAAATTTAATTTAATTAAACAATTAATTAATTGCTATCTTAATTATCATATATTTCATTTAAACCTTATAATTGAATCATATCCAATTATAATTCCCACATGTACCTCTAATGTGCATTAAATTTAAGCTAGAGTTTTAATATGAATCCAATTCACATTAAAATAATATTTGAACTCTTTCAAATATTTAATTCTCTCATAAATTAGTTTCAAATCACATCTAAAATTAAATTTATATTATAAAGTTTTAATCAAAATATAATTTTTATATTATAATGTATCATTATATATTATAATAATTCCCTAAGTAAATTTGAACATTCAAATTCCAATCAATATCAAATAACTTCAACACCCTTTATGAGCTAAGAATGGGACCTAATTGACCTACATATCAGAATCTCCAACGATGCAAAATTTATTAGCTAATTCATTAACCACATTCGTTAATTGTGGGTACACTCCACTAAAGACTCACAATTGCACTCTTCTCATTTCAAATATATTCCTGTGTCTACGAATATAGACTAATAATAACAAGTTAATCCTTCACGAGTGTTCGTAATACCAACTGAGTCAAATTACCATTTTACCCCTAGGTTACCCCTATGTTTTTAAGTATCGTGCTCCTCTAATAAACAACATGTTTAAGTTCCAACTATTAAATAGAAATTCTCCCTCGGGCTAGTGAGAGGGTAGGACCCTTTATTTAAGTCCCAGAGACATCACTTAATGGAATACTCATCTACTTCTCATAAAGTAGGGAAGAAGCAAATTCTATCTCGTGTAATTATGTTCCCAACTCCCCACTCAGTCTTGTCCTAAAAATGGTAGGCTTATTAAAAGTGACATATTTTGGGTTCACATCCACTTTTAATGATGGGCATTGCCCATCATCTTTTTGTTTAAAATTTAATAAAAAAAAAATTGATTGCTTCGATGGCTCTAACCAACAATATTAATATTTCTCAAGCTTTGTATAAAGAAAACTTTAATACTATTACATTTTTACACAAGTAATCTTACAAACATAACTAAATTAATAAAATATAAAAAAATGTGATAAATTTCTTATATTGAACTGCATTACATATCCCACAAAAATATGTATACAAACTACATTTACTTTACAAAGATAAGAAAAATTGCTATACAAGGGAAATGTTAACAAAGAGGGATGGGTGAACTTGCCTGCAACATGTAAATGCCCTCATGAACTAAGAAAGTCATTCCAACACATTCAAAGCAATAGTCTGCACCACCACCAGTCATTTCAATGATCACTTGCAAATTATTAGGGAAATAATTAGAGCAAACTATTAGCACTATTTGAATTAGAGCAAAATGAATCATAAAAAGTAATAGAAAAATATGGCAAAGAATAATAAAAATGAGTTAATGAAAAATAGTGAACTCATTGGCTAAAAGGAGAATTTGGAGATATATCATCGTGGTTAGACATAGCAACAGAGGCCTAATCCAATATGGCCTTTCAAATATAGAAAAGAATATCCCAGAGTCAAGAAATAATAAAAACATATCAAAATAGCATCCACGTTAAACAAACCAATAACTCACAAAATGACAAACAAATGAGCAATAAAAAAAACTAAAATTATGCCTCTGCAACCAAAGAGAATAATGAAAAACAAAAATACCATAAGATCAAGTTGCTCAAATGACTATCCTTTATAATAACAAGTTAGAAAATGCAACAATCTCTCTTATGATTTCATATGCATATGTTTTTCAAAGAAGTAATAAAATATAAAAATCAAGAATAGATTAAATCAAGTTCTTGAAGATTCAATTTTGAAAGAAAGTAATTGTGGCTAAGAAAGTACCTCCATCTTTCTCATTTTTTACTCGATTTTCCTCTTCTCACTACTTTTCCATACTCATATCCTAACTTCTTCACATTTATACCTTGAAGGTAGTCCCTTCGTTCTCTTCCATTTTTCATCAGCGCATACCACACTTTATAAGCATCAAAACTACCCAAAATATTCAACTCAATGTTCAACAATACACAAAAATAAAAGAAAAAACAATGACCCAAATGGTAATATCTTGATCTCCATCAAAGTTTCAAAATAAAACAGGACAAGTACAAGAGAAAACAATGGTAATTTCCTAACTCTATCAAAGTTTCAAAGTAAAACATGACATTGTAATTTCCTTTGTGCAGAGTACTCAAACTCTATAAAATTCAAACAACATAAACATATAAATAATTAATAAGAAAACAACCTACCCCTATCCTCAACCTCAATCCCTAAATCAATCTCTAAACACCAACCTACACTTAAACCATTCATTGGCTACCATAACTGCAGGAACCATATCCAATAATCTCCAAATAAGAGTTGCATTGAAATAAAGTAAAACAAATAAAACAAATAAAAGTCGAAGGAAAAAAATAGAGTATCAAATTAGCATGAGTACAAAATATCAAACATATGTTAAATTTGTTATAATAATACTTTTGTGACGACCACGACCACAGGTACTAATTATTTATTTTATTTAGCGTTCTATCAACCTGTGTGTGTGTCGAGTTGGATTAGTGAATCTCATCAAGCTCGGTGTTAATGAGTCGTAGATTTTATTAGTTTAAAGTGAAACATTCTCCTTTAGACGACTAATTATAAAATTAGAAGATGAGGACGTGTCAACGGCACTTTAGTGATTATTGCCTAAATGAGGGTTATAGTGGACATTTGGATTTAACCTAATTGGGAGTATATAAGGTCCTTAAGTTGAAAGAAGAAGAAGGATAACCCTAACCCTAACCCTAACCCTAATTCTCCTCCTTTCTTCTTCTCCTATTTTTGCCCTAACCGTGAAAACTCAACCACAAAGAACCCAAATGGCCGACTCACGTAGCTACTCGTGCGGCGAAGAAGCCACGCCCGACCGACCCACGACGACGCGCACTGAAGACCTCGTGACGCCATCGAACAAGTCGTGGTCGCTTCCTTGCGCGGATCTCACGAAGCTTCACCACCGACGCGAGAGCGCGCTCGAGCGCGGGCTTCACCGCTGAGTGGGTTCAGACGCGCGCGCGGCCATCGTGAAGTCACACCATCGAAGCTTTGCAGCGCCGGATCTCCTCACGCACCAGCCAGCCGCCGCCGCTCGTGAACTTCGTCCCAGTCGTCCGCTCCGATCGTCCAGCCGCCCTTTCACGTGCAGTTTCTACGGTGCCACGCTCGCTTGCTTTCTTGAGTGTACGAGCAAGGCGCAAGGCGCCATCGATAACTCGTGGTAGCGCTGCCGCCGCCCCGATCGTCCAGCCTACCCACAAGCTTCACTCCAACCGAGAGCCACGCCACCCACGAGCACCGCAGCAGACCTCACCGGATCCCACAAATCCATCCTCTTCCCTTTGTCGTCCGACGGTGCGCCGCCGAGCTCTCTGGCAACGCCGCCAAAGAATCAGACAACAACTAAGATTTCAAATCCGGTGAGCGATCTGTTTAAGTTTCGAACTTGATTGAGAATTATTCTTGACCTATTGATTATCTAAGCGTATAACCTAGAGCCTAAGCTACTATTTCAACACAATTTGTAGGGATTAAACTTGGAGCGGAATTGGAGGTCAAACGCCAAAACAAACTAAGGAATATTAAGTCCTCGCGTTGAACCCGAGGTAAAAGCGGGCATGAAATTGTAAGGACTTGAGTTAGGTACTTCTACAATTATGGATTTAGTGAAGGCTCTGAATAATTTCAATTGTTGTGTGAATCAGTCCCACTAAAGGAAGAGTAGTCAAGGAGTTCTGGTTAGGTTTTGGAGCGAAATCTAACTAAGGTAAGGGACCTTGTGTCGAATCTTTTAAATGGGATTAGAGAAAACGAATTTCAATATTTTATGTGAAATTAGTACGATATTTTACTTAAAAAGATTTAATGATTTTCATACGAGAATATCCTTAGATTTTATGTGAAAATACTTTGATATTCTATGTGAAGGTATCTCATTATTTTATGCGAGCATAATCTAGTATTTTATGCGAGAATGTCTTTGTATTTTACGTAAGGATATTCCAATATTTCATGTGAAGATAGTACAGTATTATCTATGAGAATATTGTATGATTATATACGTGAGTATTACACCCTATCTGATGTGAAAGGTCATGATTTGCATATTCATGATAATGGTTGTGGCATGTACACTATAGTTATGTTGAATGATGGGACCTCATGCATGTTATGTATGTCATGAAATGAATTGATGAAAAGTGTGGACATTGGTCTCTCCCGAGTGCATTATGTGCATGGTCAAACATGCAATAGAGACCCTATGGGTCAAATTACAGTGGTCCGTGAGGACTCAAATTATTACAGGGTCCATGAGGACTCAAACCATACAGTGGTCCATGAGGACTCAAAATGAAATGACTCGTGGATGACCAACGGCCACATAAATAAAAAGGAAGTCATGGATTAAAGACTCGACAATATGAGAAAGTTTAGGTCCCGCATATGTACATTTTGAACAAGATTAAAAGTCATGATTGTATGTGTATGCATATCCCAAACCTCATGAATGCGAGGTCACTTACTGCTGGGTATTGTTTTGCAATACTCACCCTTTCTTTTAAAAATGTTTTTCAGGTAAGGCCAAGGACGTGCAGGGCGAGTGACGGAGGCGCGTTGCTAGAACCATGGGAATAGACATGTTTTCCGCACATTTCTTTTATAACTGATGTTGTCCCTTTATGTTTTTTTTGGAGTTTAAATTTACTTCACAGATTTTTAATAGGCCATGTTAAACTGCTCCTTTTATTTGTTTTAAATGATTTATTTGGGATCCCTAAAGACAAATTATTTTTAGTTGGAGGTTTTTAAAGATCTTTTTATCTCTTGGCCTATAAATGCATGCATGTGTAGTAATGTCCCTAAGAGTTTAGTCATAGGAAAGTAGGGGTGTTACAACTTTATTGATAATAAATAACAATTTACACTTATAATCTACGAGTTTTAGAGCATAAAATTCAACATTTAATAGATAAAGTTTTCAATAGTATTCAATAGAAGGATACAACAATACAAAAAATTCACCAAATGTAATTTCTAACAAAAAATTATAAGTTTAGTTCACAAAATACAAAATTCCCCAAGATTATAATATCATGGGGTTAAGTTGGCATCTTTGATCATTTTGCATGTATAAAGTATCATCAACACGAGCCGAGCTGAGTTGAGCCGACCCGAGCCAAGTCGAACCGTTTCGACCAATTTGGTTAAGTCTCTCTTCCTCCCGCATACACTGACAACGAATCCAACCCATTATTTTCCTAAATTCTTAATCCAATTAGGATTAGGAAAAGACCCGACCTCCTATAAATACTTCATTATAATTCTATTAGAGGTAACCTACCCTACAAGAAATAACATATCATATGATAGCTAACGACAAAAAAACTATAATAGACCTTTTTTTTAACTCTTTTAGATAGTCCTTGCTGTCATTAAAAGTCTAAGACTTTTAGTAGCGTTTTTGTAAAGTTATGGTAATGTTATAATAGAGTACGAAAATATAACATATATACAATGCTATGAAAATATTTTATAACGTTTGTTATTAAAGCTATAATATGTTCAATTAAATAGCATTTTCTTAATGTTATTTTTAACCTACTTTAGCTCTTCAATATATGATAACCTTTGCATAATGCTATTTTTTACATATTATAACTTTTTATCAATATTATCTTTGACATATAACCGTCTTTTTTTAATTCTATCTTTAATATATTATAACCTTTTCTTAACGTTATTTTTAACTTATTATAGCGTTCTTTTAATACTATCTTTAACTTAAAGTAACATTTGTTTCTTTATCACTATCATTTTCATCATAGTAACCTTTTCATAATATTTATTTTTTTTATCACTATCATTATTACTATTTATTTGTTTCTTTATCACTATTATCATTGTCGTCATAGTAACTTTTCCATAACATTTTTTTTTTGCTAGGTAGATTTTATCATACCTACTCATGGCTATATAATTGACTTTTAATACTACCCATCAATTCATTTATTACTTAATGGTCATTTAAATTGATTCAATTTTGATAAAATTTACTTGTTTTTTAGCTAAATTCACAAACATGAAATATTTCATACATGACACATTAAATATTTTATCATAGCTACTCATGGCTACATAATTGACTTTTAATACTACCAATCAATTCATTCTATTACTTAATGGTCATTTAAATTGATTCAATTTTGATAAAATTTACTTGTTTTTTAGCTAAATCCACAAACATGAAATATTTCATACAGGACACATTAAATACCATTACTTCATCTTGAAATGGAAATTTCGCAATCTATTTACATTATAAAATAAAGTTTTTAATAGTATCATAAAGTTGTCAATAGTATTCAATAGAATGATACAACAATACAAAAAGTTCAACGAATGTAATTTCTAACAAGAAATTAAGTTTAGTTTACAAAATACAAAATTCACGGAGAGTGTTCAAGATTATAGTATCATGGAGTTGAGGTTGCATCTTTGATCCTTTTGCATGTGTAAAGTATCATCAACCCAAGCGGAGTTGAGCTGAGCCGACTTGGACCAAGTCAAACCATTTCGATTGGTTCGATTCAGCCTTTTTTCCTCCCGCACACACTTACAACGGATCCGACCCATTAATTTCCCTAAATTTCTAATCCAACTAGGGTTGGAAAAAGACTCCTCCTGTAAATACCTCATTATAACTCTATTAGAAGTAACATACACTACAAGAAAAAACATATATGATAGCTAACGAAAAAAAGTTATAATAGACCTTTTATAACTTTTTTCGAAAGTCCGGACAGTCGTTATTATTAAAAGTCTAAGACTTTTGATAGCGTTTTTGTAAAGTTGTGGTAATGATATAATAGAGTATGAAGATATAACATATATACAATGTTATGAAAACATTTTAGAGCATTTAGGGTGTGTTTGGCCCATGGGTTTGGAATTGGATGGGTTTGGATTCCAAATCCAAACCCATGTTTGGAGCAAAGTGTTCCAAATCCTTGGTTTTGAAACTCATTCCCATAGGTTACAACAATACAACTCCATGGGTTACAACAGTGTAATCTCATGGAATTTGTTCCATGTTTTTCTCATTCATTTGTCGACTACTTCGACAACGACGATAAAAACTCTGACAACCACCGACAACGACAACTCTGATAAAAACTCCGACGACCACTTTGGCAACAACTCCGATGACCACTCAACAACCACCGACAACGACAACTCTGACGACCGTACCAGCGACCACTTTGGCAACAACTCCGGTGACAACTCCGGCGACTACTCGACATCATCGACAACGACAACTCCGACGACCACACCAAATGACTCGACTCATCACGGCGACGATCGCCTCCAAAAACACTCGGGGCGCGAAATCGCAGAGTTGGGTTGAGTTGGGTTGAGTTGAGTTGAGTTGTGCGTAGTTGTTTTGTCGCGAGTTCTGGAAATCAGTGTTTAGTTTGCAGAGTTGAGTTGAGTTGAGTCAGGAAGTCAGTGTTTGGTTTGCAAAGTTGAGTTATTATGTCAGGGGTATCTGGTGCAGTTTTTTGTAAAGTGAATAAGTCTTATTTTTTGTGCTTTTTTTCTTTACTTTTTTTGTTTCCACCAAATCAATTGCAAATATATTTATCTACAATTTCAAAATTTTATTATGAGATCAATTACAAATTTATAATATATATTACCATTGCAAGATGTATGAGATATTTAGAACAGTACTAGATATTGAGATTGATATCAATTTTTCTTCTTCCCTAAAAATCATTTTTGTCTTATGTAAAGTGAAAGATCTGATTTTTTTTATACTTTTTTTCCTTTGTTTTCACAACAAATCAAATACAAACACATTTGTCTACAATTTCAAAACTCAATTATGTGATCAATTATAAAATTACAATATATATTACCATTTGCCAAATGTATGTCAGTAATATTTACAAAAGTAATGGATATTGAGTTTGATATCAATATTTTTTTTTCAATAAAATTTATTATTTAGAACTTTTACTCTTCAATATGCACTTTATTCCTTTTTTATGCACATGTTCACCACCACTTTTTCTATTTTAATTTAAGTAGGTATTAATTTAGTATTAATACTTTGCATATAAATAGTGTTTATTTAAATTCTTATAAACACATACATTGTCTATGAACATCTTTATAATGAAATAAATAGTTTACCTTGCGAAAATGTTAAAAATATGCCAACAAACTTAAATATTTTATGTCATATTGAAGTTGCATATCTACAAAATATTAAACATGTCATCAAGGACTTAGCAACGTCGTTATGCTACCGAAACTTTCGGTGCAGGCGATGTTGCTTAGTAACTGTTGGGTTTTATGTCCTAAAACTCGTGGTTTTGTAAACGGAATGAATATTCTATATCACAATAAAGTTGTTATTGAAATTTATTCAGTAAAAGTGTTATTGACTATTGTGTATTGTGTAACCTTAATCCAATAAAGAACCCTTGGCTATAGGATGAATACTTGAACTTTATGTGTGACATAAAAGTGGATCAAGTTCTAGTTATAGCCGTAATGATCTATAGTATAAGGATAGGGTTGGGACCTTATCCTCGGGACACTATGGACGCGCCCACTTTGTAGAGAAACAAACGATGTGATCCTTAATCGCTCATGTGGAGACATGTGAGTGGGGCGCCTATGCAATGAGTTTGCATAAGATCGATCACGCAATAGTCACTTAGACTTTATAACTCCGCATCGCCTTAATCGACTATATTCATCCGATGACCTAGGTAACTCGATCTTAATCCCGAGCGTTCTATGGACTCCTGCTTATTCGAATTATCCTTAGATTTACATGGGTGAGAGTGGGCTCGAGACCGCCACTCAATAAGCTCTCGCCATTTCAAGGATAAAACCGGTAGATAGTGGGAACATAGTTCGGCAAGATGGAATTCATTCCTACCCGCTTTAGGGATTAGTAGAAAGGTTGTTCCCTTGGCATCGACTCTCAGTCTTGAACAATAGGCCCATCCTCTCATTGGCTCGAGAGGGATTTGGTTTGTTGGTTGGACCACAAACCAATTGTTCATTGTGAGGATCGGTGGAACTTAAAGAACAAGAGGTAATTACAGGGGTAAAACGGTAATTTTGACCCAGCTGTAATAACGAATGACCTGTGAAGGATCGACTTACTAATCATGGTTATATCGAGTGGACATAAATATATCTACAGTGAGGAGAGTGCAGCCACTGGGCTTTAGTGGAATGTCCCGGTGGTTAACGAATGTTGATTAGCTAGGCTAAAGAGTTTGGTGGTTAATCTCGTATCGTTGAAGCTCATGATCTGTAGGTCCATTAGGTCCTCCTTACTAGCTCCTGGACTTAGCCTTATTACTTTTGAGAGAAAAGAATTTGAATTGTTCAAATTCAAGTTTGGGAGAAAGCGTTATTTATATGTGATATATTTAACGAATCATAGCTTAATTATGAATTAAACTATGATTAATAAGAGGTGGATATATTTAAATATGATTTAAATATTGGGATCGGTTTATAACATGAATAAGGATTCATGTTCAAAAAAATCGATCGAGATCGGGCAATTTATTTAATTTAATATTTAATATTAAATTAAATTAAAAATTAATTAATTAAATTAATTTTGAATTATTTAATTAATTATATTAATTTTAATTAAAAATCAATTTAATATTGATTTTTGAATTAAAATTAAATGTAAAATGAGGGATTTTCATGATTTTCATGAAAAACAAGTTGCCAACTTGCCCAATCTTACTCATCTTCAAAATTCACCAAAATTGGCCACCTCCATCTCAAAACATCCTCATCACCCTTGAGTTGTCACTCCATTGAAGCTTTTGAAGCTTTATATAATGGTGATTTGGGGTGTTTAGAGAGAATTACACAAAATTCAATATTCCCGAATTAGTGACCTTTGAGGTCTTTTCTTCCAAATTCTCTCAATCTAGGATCCCACAATCCGCTCTAAGGCCCGAGGGTAGTAGGGAAGACTCTAACGGTTGTCCACGAAGTGTTCGTGCTGAAAACCATCAACCGGGTGAAGAGAATTTTATCTTCAAAGTTGAGTTTTCTATCCTCTGCTTTTTCCAAACTTTGAGCATGTTTTTATTTTTTACAAAATTGATCAACTTAGAGTGTTCAAGATCCAAAATTGCTTCCGCTTTCTTAATCTAGACTCTTTCAGTAACGTCCCTAGGAAATTCTGAGTTTGAAAAATTAGGGTCGTTACAATTGTTATCAGAGCATGAGTTTTAGATTCTGCATACTCGTCTACATCGTAGGCAACGATCATTATAGCCTCTCGCAGAAAGTCGCCTCGTTATCTCTAGGTTTGTTTTTATTTTGTAAAGTAGTTAAAATTATTTGACTTGCTTGTGTGTTGACACTTGTTATGTTATGCTTTTGAATTCTTTGTTCTTGTGCTAAGGTATTTTAGAGTTTAAGTTTAGATTATGGCTCGAAGACGTGACCGTTGTAAAGTTCTAGAAACTTTAGAGGACGAAAGTTTTTCTTAAATGAGTATATTGTGACACACCATAAAATTAGGTGTTTTAATTGTATTTGTTTTAAATTTGAATATTTGGATAATAAGATCAGAATTAGGGAAGGGTGTTTCAAAGTTTAAAAAAGGATTAGGATTTCTGTTTTAAAAAAGTTTAGGATTTCTTTTCCTAAAAAGATTAGAATTCTTTGTTCTAAAAGGATTATGAATTTTTTGTGCCTATTTAAATTAGAGTATTAGCAATTTAAACGCACACTTCAAAACTCTTATCATATTCTTATTTTCTCCACTTTCTTCATCTCGTCGGAAAGTCGTCGGAGAGTCGCCGGATCATCATCGGAGAGTCGTCGGACCTTCGCCGGAGAGTTGTCGAGTCGTCGTCGGAGAGTCATCGGATCGTCGCTGGAAAGTACCGTACGGTTGAGTTAATAACCCAACTCCATGGGGTTGGTTATTAAGTCACCGGTTAAAATTGTTGGTGAACCAAACAAGGAGTTGGTATATTAACCCAACCCCATAAACCAAACACCCCCTTGATTTTCCATTTCCTCTTCAATTTTCGTTTTTCATTATCGGTGACCGCTTCGACAATAACTCCGATGACAACTCCAGCGACCACCCGACAACGACAACTACAACGACCACACCAGGGACTCAACCACCGTTGACGGTTACCTCTTGCGACCACTTGGTTTCCCATTTTCCTCTTTCATTTGTCGTTACCAGTTTTCAGCCACCACTTCGACAACAACTCCAGTGACAACTCCGATGACCAAAGACAACGACAACTCTGACGACCACATCGGCGACTAGCCACCACTGATGGTTGTCTCAACGACCTTTCAACAACAACTCTGACGACCCGATGACCACCGACAACCAAAAATCCAACAACCACCTCGACAATCTCACCACCTCATCAACTCGATCACTCCAACAATCCAACAATCTAGTCATTTTTTTAAAAGGTTAAAATAAAACTATAAAATGGCTAATAAACAATTTTTTATGCTACTCACAACACCTTTGAATTTTGTGAAATTTTTATTAAAAAAAAAAAAGAAAAATAACTTGGTATTTTTTTTAATGTACACTCAAATGGCTCAATTTTGTAATTTCTTTTTTAAAAGTTAGAAAAAATGAAATAATTTTTTTTCTTTCGCACAAAGGCATTTTATGTTCTTTTGTTTCATGTTAGTTGCAACACTTTTGGACGATGTATCTGTATGTGTAAACTCGTGGTAGGGGTAGTCAAAAAACCTGATGACCCGAAAAATCCGATCAACCCAACCCAATTCGTTGGGTTAAAAAAAACTTTATGAGTTGGGTTGGTTCGTGGGGCTCACGAAAAATTAGTTTGGGTTGAACCTAGAACCAAACCAACCCAAAGTTCCTATTAATTTTAGAAAAATATTTTTTTTACTTATATTACATTTATATGTACATATATTTATTTAATTTTATAATTATTTTTAGATGATTTATTCTTCAATAACTTTTTAAAATAAGTTTTTGAGTCTTTTGAAAGGTAAAAATTTATAATATAAATTAAAATGAAGTTTCTAATCTTAATTTAATTTTAATTCAATAATTTATATATATATATATATATATAAAAGTTATAATCAGAAAATTATTGAAGAATAAATCATCTATAATCAGAAAATTTATAATATAATTTATCATAAAATTTATAATATAATTTATAATATATATATATATATATATATATATTTATATTACGCATCAACCTACACTAACCCAACCCAAATGTCTCATGGTTGGGTTAGATTTGGGTTCATCACTTAATTAGGGTTGTTTGGGTTGAAGATATTTGCAACCCGAATAGTTGGGTTGGGTCTAAATACTAAAAATTGTTCTAAAGGTTTAAAACTCTTTTTTTATTCCTCAACAACTACCTAAATTGAAAGCTTCATGGAAAAGTTACTTAAAAAATTAATCCATGTTAGACATTAACTTCTACAATTCACATAAGATCAATTACAAAAATTTGAAAGGTGAAACAAAATTGTACCAAACCTAGAGTTCAGAAAACTGCACCCAAGACACAGCTCTCTGATTCCCAAGCTTTAGAACACTGTACCCCAAACAAAGTTTTTTGATTCCCAGACTTCAGAACACTGCACCTCAAACACAGTTTTCTGATTCCCAAGCTTCAGAACCCCTCAGGACAACCCTTCAGGCTTCTGATTCCCAGGATTCTGATTCCGAACCTGCGCCCCAAACAACCCCTTATTATTAAACTACTATAATATGAAAATGTTATCTTTAACCTATTTTAACCTTTTGTCAACGCTATCTTCAATATATGATAGCTTTTTCATAATGTTATCTTTAATATATTATAGCTTTTTATTAACGTTGTCTTTAACATATAATAGTCTTTTCTGGATGCTATCTTTAACATATTAGAACTTTTTCTTAATGTTATTTTTAACTTATTATAGCATTCTCATAATACTATCTTCAACTTATAATAACATTTGTTTCTTTATCACTATCATTCTTGTTATAATAAAATTTTCATAACATTTATTTTTGATCACTATCATTTGTTTCTTTATCACTATCATCATCATCATTATCGTCATAGTAACTTTTTCATAACATTTATTTCTTCTTTTTTTTTTTTTTGCTATGTAGATTTTATGATATCTACTCATGGCTATATAATTAACTTTTAATGCTACCAATCAATTCATTCTAGTACTTAAATGTCATTTAAATTGATTCAATTTTGATAAAATTTAGTGTAAGTACTTGTTTTTTAGCTAAATCCACACATATGAAATATTTCCTATATAGCACATTAAACACCATGACTTCATTTTGAAATTGAAATTTTGTAATCTATTTAATTACATTACAAAATAAAGTTTTTAATAGTATCATAGAGTTGTCAATAGTATTTAATAGAATGATACAACAATACAAAAAATTCACCGAATGTGATTTCTAACGAGAAATTAAGTTTAGTTCACAAAATACAAAATTCACTAAGAATATTCAAGATTATACTATCATAGAGTTGAGTTGGCATCTTTGATCCTTTTGCATGTGTAAAGTATCATTTCATTCACCTGCATAAATATATATAAAAATATATAAGTATGTATGTTTATGTAAATATCAATAGTGTAGTAAAAAAGATTTTTTATTAAATATAAATAAATAGATTTGAAAGTTTCTCAGTTGATTCAACCTAAAATAATTTTAGTTGAAACATAACATGAAGTTCGCTAAAAACGCACCATGCATAAACTTAGGATAACTTAATGAAAAAGTTTATATGCTTCTTTATTAAATATGACATTCAAAGCGAAAGTAACGCATCTGGACAGACCTATCTATCATAAAATAGAGGCAAGGTTAGAGGTGGGCAAAAACTTTTGACTTGAACTAGTTAGAGAAAATAGAAGGCAAGTTGTTCATCTCCAAAGGAGTTCACACAAGGAGTCCCTCCACAATAAGCCATCCTTTATTAGACAAATAAGCAACTTCACGAACACCTTGCGAGCATTATTACACAAACACACCCACTAGATTTTCACCCTTCAAAACGGTGAGATTACAATGGACATACAATCTCACCCTTTTAAAAACTTGGTTCAAACTATAATAAAAATCCATGCATAATGTCATAACCATTTATGAAAGGCAAAAGCAACTTCGACCAAAACACACACACACACAAAATGCACAATTCATCCAAGTGCTAGATGTGTTTTTATTTTCCACTATAAGTCATTATTTATAGGTAATTTGGAGGGCATGATGTGGTCTATTTGGATACCGATCTATGGGTTTTGTTGGACACATGGGAGACACTTTGGCTATGGAGAATTTGCCACTTGGCATGGGTATCAAAGTGGCAAATGTGATGGGCATTTACATCTGTAATGTTTACAATACTCCTCATTAAATGCTCATTTATATAAAATATGTCTCGTTAAAATCTTACTAGGGAAAAACCCAATGGGAAAAAATCCTAGTGAAGGAAAAACAATACATATTTTATATAGTTTACTATAATACATTCACTCCCCCTCATGGCGACATCATTTAACTAATTTCTATTAGTACATTCCAATGCTATGTACTAATTTCTCAAAGGTTGCGGTTGTTAATGCCTTCGTAAATAAGTCGACTATGTTATCCTTCGATCAAATTTGTTGTACAGTGATATCACTATTTTCTTCAAGATCATGAGTGTAGAAAAGCTTTGGTGAGATATGTTTCGTTCTATCTTCTTTGATATATCCTCCTTTGATTTGGGGTATACAAGTTGTGTTGTCTTCGTATAATATTGTTGGAAAATGTTTACTAGAAGGCAAACCACATGTTTCACGGATATGTTTAGTCATCGATCTTAACCATACACATTCTCGACTTACTTCATGAATTGCAAGGATTTCAACATGATTTGAAGAAGTGGTTGTTATGGTTTGTTTCACTGATCGCCACACTACAAGAATTTTGGGATTTTCCGACGCCACAAATGGTTGAAAAACCCCTAAAATATCGTCGACAAAAGTATTTCCGATGGAAAACCTCCTTAAACCCCCATGATATGGCAGTTCCTCCACATGTGAACAAATACCCTGTTTGAGATCTAGCTTTGTGTGGATTAGATAAATATCCAGAATCTGCATAACCAACTATATCAAAATTGGATTTGTTAGAATAAAACAATCTTATATCAACTGTTCCTCGGAGATAACGAAGTATATGTTTAATTCCATTCCAGTATCTTTTGGTTGGACAAGAACTATATTTCGCTAATAAATTTACTGAAAATGTGATATTTGGTCTTGTATTATTAGCAAGATGCATAAGTGCACCAATTGCACAAATATAGTACTTCAGGACCAAGAAAGTTCTTGTTATCATCTTGTGGTCGAAATATATCTTTCTTTACATCTAGTGAACAAACTTCCATTGGAATGTTCAATGGATGTGTTTTATCCATATAAAATCTTTTTAAAATTTTCTCTGTATAAGTTGACTGAGGAACAAATATATCGTCTGTTAAATATTCAATTTGAAAACCAAGGAAAAAAATTGTTTTACCAAGATCTTTCATCTCGAATTCTTTCTTAAGATATTCTATTGCCTCTGATAACTCTTCAAGAGTTCCAATTATATTTAAAAGTCATCAATATATACATTTATAATAGCGAATCTTGACTGAGATTTCTTTATAAAAACACATGGACATTTATTTTGATAACCTTTTTTCAACAAATAGCCACTTAGGCGATCATACCACATTCGTTCTAATTGTTTTAATCCATATAGTGATCTCTGTAACTTTATTGAATATAATTCTCGAGAATACGTTTCTGGCATTTTAAATCCTTCTAGGATTCAAATATAGATCCATATAAATATGTCGTGACTACATTCATCAGATGCATGTCAAGATTTTCATATACAGTAAGGTCAATTAGATATCTCAATGTTATTGTGTCCACCACGGGAGAATATGGCTCCTCATAATCAATACTAGGTCTTTGTGAGAATCTTTGTGCAACAAGTCTCGTTTTATATCTTGTGACCTCATTCTTTTCATTTCTCTTTCTTACAAATACACATTTGTATCCCATAGGTTTGACACCTTCTGTGTTTAGACTACTGGTCCAAAAACCTCACGTTTTGAAAGTGAGTTTAATTCTACCTGGATTGCTTCTTTCTATTGTCGCGTATAATTATGATATGCAATACCGTTGTGTATGGGTCAAGTTTTAGTATAGTGATTTATGAGTCCAAGTATCGTCCTCAGGAATGGGTTTCTAGATTAATTAATTACTAAGATACTAATTCTCAATTTTAGCTAAAAAAAAGCATAGCATGGATAGGTGGTGAAAGTAAAAACTAACAACAGACTAACATGTGGAGACACGAATTGATAGATTTGAGAAAAGTGATTTTACGAGTTAATGACTGAACTAACACATGCAATGAACCAACAAGATGAATTTACAAACAAGAATCAAAATACTCAAGAAAACCTCTCGATTCTTAGTGAGTCTCATACATGCAATAAACTCCATAGTCTCCATATGAACCTACGACATGCATGGCATTAAGCAACTTGTTTATGTGTTTTCCTTAAGTTTCTTAGTCATTCTCATGCCAGATTCCTAAGGGTTTTAGCAACTTTACTCTAATTCAAGTTTTATCTCTCGAGTCCACTTAAACCAACAAATTTAGATTTAAATAACGAATTGCCAAAAATAAGAATAAATCATGCTTCAATACATAGCAATTTAGTCTTAACAAGTAAATCAATTCCTAACTACAACATCTACTTCTCTAAATCACATGAAAACAAAGCTAAACATGTAGGAAACGTCTTAAAACGGTATTATAATCTGAAAGAAAAGGAATTTAAACTTATGTGTCGATGTCGGTCCTTCGTCTCCGAGCTCCCATCTCCGATCTCGAACCTCCACAGATGTTTTGGCTCCCAAAAACGCTCTTTTCTCTCCCCTTGCAAAGTGTATTTCGAAAGTAGGGTAAAAAATCTACCAAATTCGGCTCACTTGTAATGAAAACATAAGGTTATATTTATAGTGTTCTTCGGTACAGCGTTGCAACGCTAGAGACAGCGTTGCAATGTTGTACCCTAACTGCGTGGTATATATGGCAATGCGATCGGCGCGTTGTAACGCCGAGAGCAAAGCGTTAACGCTGCTACCTTAACGTGTGTGCCCCTTATCGATCTGGTGTTGCGACGCTGCAAGACAGCGTTGCAACGCCCTCTTTGCGGCTCCTCATGTGCATCTTCCTATCGAGATAGCGCTGCGACGCTGCAAGGCAGCGTTGCAACGCTATCGCCTGGGGTCTTCAATGCCTCTAAACAGCAAGCACGGCGTTGCAACGCCATCACCTCGGGTCTTCAAGCTTGGGTTGAACTTTCTGCTTCTAAATGATGTTATTTTTAAGCTCCAAATAGCCTCGTTTCGATCCCGAGTGATCCAAAACGTTTCCAATTATTCTGTTTAAGCTCTGAACCTGAAATTGAGTAATTTAGACACGTAAAATCTCTGAAATCATTACAAAACTAGCAATAATTAAGCCAAAGGATAGCACATTTTGTGTGTTATCAAACACTCCCAAACTTAAAGTTTTGCTAGTCCCGAGCAAAAACAGAATTAAACATTGAATTGTTCTTATACATACAACTGATTCAAGCCACAAAGGTTTAAGAGAAAATCTAGTAATCACAGGAAACATTCAACATATCACTTTAGCAAGCAATTTAAAACTTTTCCTAAGTGTTCCTACGTGTGTGTGTGATTAGCCTATGTTCCCTTCATTTTTACTAAACCCGGATCAACTTTATTAGGCTCTCTATTCGACTTCCCCCTATACTGGTCATAATTACTAATCTTTGAGTCTCCCCACATTCAAGAATTAAATAACTCTACTCAGCACTTACTCACTTTTTATCACTTTTTCTATTTTCTTCTTCTTTTTTCTTTATTTTTGTGCAAGGACACTAGCTTTCATACATCCACTGCAACGACCCTTACCCATAGCACTCGCTTAATAAGTGGCCTAACTGATCACAGTGAAGGTAGCTCTCTTTACCCTCACAATTTTTTTTATTTAGCAAACAAACAACAAAAACCAACTATTTCACATACTATACAGGTCATGCACTTCATATTGTCATTCACCCTATCCTGCAGTTTAACTCTCAAATCAGTTCTTAGACCTATCAGGTGACATCAAACTTCTAAGCCTAATAATTTTGTTCTAAGCATTTCAAAACTAGAGGAACACAGACTATGTGCATAATAGTGCAGGAGAAACTCAAGAAAATTTTTAAATTAACTCAAATTCATATCATGCTCTCAAGTTTCAACAGAATCACAAAGATTTCTAATTATATCTCATCCTAAGCTATGATAATCATACTTATGTAAAAGATCAATCAGCAATTCCAGAACATACTCAAGACAGTCACAACAAATAAACAACATCCCACCCCCAAACTTAAACTAAACATTGTCCCCAATGTTTGCAGAAATAAGCACACATTAAGTATAAGTGTATGAGTGAACAATACTGTCCTGAGTTATGGAGATCTTTCTGAGTTCCTTGGATAGCCAAAGCATGTGTGTTGGAGCTCCTCAGGACGGGAGCATTGATTTCAACGAAGGATGACATCATCACAACCTACAAAGCAAAACAAACAAGTTAGTAAAAAAACTAAGAACTGAAAAAAAACAACTAAAACAAACTAAAGCAAGCTAAAAATAGAAAAACAAAAGTAAGTAAAGCTTAGGTTGCCTCCCAAAAAGCGCTTTGTTTAACGTGTTTAGCTAGACTGTACTCCCTCAAGGTGTTTCTTTTCTTTCTTGCAGTGCTCGGAGTAATGTGTTCATATGGCCAATCTGGGTCTCAATTTTCTTTATTGCAGCTCCATGACTTGTCACTATACCAGATAGACTGGTGACTGCATTCTCCAGCTGGTTGGACCTACTTCTCGATTCATCTATGAAGGAGTGCAATGTCTCTTCCAGAAATGGTTTCCTCTCTGATGTAGAAGCATACCCTGTAGGAGGATTCAACACATTTTTATTGTTAGCATAAGCAAAATTTTCATGATACCTCAAACCTGGATTATAATGTGTTGGGAGGTTATTCTGAGTCTAGCTTCCTCCATAGTTGTTGCTTCTGTTGTTCAGGTAGTGCATGGGAGCATTGAGAGAACATCCCTGTTTGTGGTGATCCTGCAAAATTATTCAGAGCATGAGTGAGGGATGTCATATGAGATCTAAGGGAAGTTACCTCATCCAATTGATACAATCCAGCTACTGGCTTAGATCTGTCATTATCTGTAGGTCACTGGTAGCTGGCAGTTGACACTTACTCGAGGAGGGCACGTGCTTCTGGCACAGTGTTCGCCATGAAAGCCCTCCAGCAGTGGCATTTAGAATGGTCCTGGTCTTACCTTCCAGTCCATTATAAAACTGTTGTACCTGGAGCCAATCTAGGTAGTCATGTTGTGGGCACCTCCTGAGCATGTCCTTGTACCTTTCTCAGGCCTCAAATAGCTGCTCTCCCTCCTGCTGCCTGAATGTTCCTATCTCTGTCCTTAACTTTGCAGCTTTTACAGGTGGAAAGAATTTGGTCATGAAGGCTTGGGTCAACTCCTCCCACGAAGTGATACTGCCTGAGGAACGGATCCTAGCCATTCTTAGCTCTCCCCTGCAAAGAGAAAGGAAAGATACGTAAGCGAATATTATCAGCAGAGATACCATTCATTTTAATTATACCACAGATTTCTAAGAAATTTTGAAAGTGTGAGTTAGGATCTTCTGTGGCTAATTCTCTAAAAGCACCTTCCCTAACCATCTGTAGAAGTCTTGTCTTAAGTTCAAAATTATTAGCATTTATAGGGGCGTGGATTATTCCAGCCTGCTCAGAATTAAACACAGGTTGGAAGTACTCCCTGATGGGTTTAGGGTTATTGATGAGCTCCTCATTAGTCATTGTCTGAGTTTCTGCTTTTCCTTCCCTTAGGAGTCTCCTACAGGTCCTTTCAATCTCAGGATCAAAAGGGTGTAAGTCTGCAGCTCTCCCCTTGGGCATACACTTGGAGGTACAAAAAGATAAGAAATTAGATAAAAATAACAAAACTAGAAAATGAAATAAAACATAAAAAAAAAAAAAGAAAACACAAAAACAGAGAACATAAATCATAAAACTTGGGTTGTCTCCCAATAAGCGCTTTCCTTAACGTCTTTAGCTAAACGGTGACTTATTAGGGCACATAAAACTGCTAGTATTTCTTTGGGCCCTTTTTGCTCGAATCGATATAGTCTTCTAAGTCTAAAAGGGTATCCTTTTTCTTCTAGGCACCAGACAAAAAATTATTTTTGGTATTTTTGTTTAATGAAATGAAAGAACAAAAATCAAGACACGACTCGTGAGTGTAGGATAATTGACTATAAAGAGTAAAGAAAATTTCTGGAGTCAAAAGGGGAAAGGACTTCTCAACCTCAACCTCTATCACCTGGATCTCTGCTGTGGGAATAATTGTATCACCAATGTCTACCTCACTATCCTGTGTCTGGTGTGTCCTAGTCTCCCCCAAACTATCCTCATTATCATATGAGCAAGTCCTCATAGGTGGCACCTCCTTAGTGGTAAGGATAATAAATTGTTCCTGTAAGGCTTTAAGGGAATTTACTAGATGATTAAGATATTGTGCTCTATCCTGTACTATTTCCCAAAGACCTACCAGCTCAACTTCTAACCTATCCAACCTCTCTAATTCATTATGAACCAAATTTTTAATTTTCAACTCTAAGGTATATTCCATTAATTGATTCACAAGAGAAGATTTTTCATTAGGTTGGTCAAGGTATGAAAAATTATGGTTCCAAGTGTCTAAATAACTACCATCATAAGGATTTTTATCAATTTCGAGTACAGAATGGTAAAAATTAGACATATGGTCATCAGAGAAATCATGATGCACATACCTAGGGTCGTGGGAGGGACAATAGAATGGTGGAGAATCAAAATCATGCAAAGTCATACTTGAAAATTTAGTAATTCAGATCAAAACTTTTACACAATATCAATACAAGTAAAACAGGGGATAAAGACTCACTCAAAACTAAAATAAAACAACTAAGGAAATAAACAAACACACAAAAGACAAATAAGGAAAGACACACAAACACACTTTAGTCTAAAATTTCAAATTTTCTCCTAATATTAATTAATCTAAATAATCGTCATTCCCCGGCAACGACGCCAAAAACTTGTCGCGTATAATTATGATATACAATACCGCAGTGTACGTGTCAAGTATTAGTATTGTGATTTATGAGTCCAAGTATCGTCCTCGAGAATGGGTTTCTAGATTAATTAACTACAAAGATACTAATTCTCAATTTTAGCTAAAGAAACATAACATGAATAGGTGGTGAAAGTAAAAACTAACAACAGACTAACAAGTGGAGGCACGAATTGATAGATTTGAGGAAAGTGATTTTACGAGTTAATGACTGAACTAACACATGCAATGAACCAATGAGATGAATTTATAAACAAGAAGCAAAATACTCAAGAAAACCTCTCGATTCTTAGTGAGCCTCACACATGCAATAAACTCTATAGTCTCCCTATGAACCTACGACATGCATGGCATTAAGTAACTTTTTTATGTGTTTCCCTTAAGTTTCTTAGTCATTCTCATGCCAGATTCCTAAGGGTTTTAGCAACTTTGCTTTAATTCAAGTTTTATCTCTCGAGTCCACTTAAACCAACAAAATTTAGATTTAAAGAACGAATTGCCAAAAATAAGAACAAATCATGTTTCAATACATAGCAATTTAGTCTTAACAAGTAAATCAACTCCTAACTACAACATCTAGCTACTCTAAATCACATGAAAATCAAGCTAAACATGTAGGAAACGTCTTAAAACAGTATTGCAATCTGAATGAAAAGGAATTTAAACTTATGTGTCGATGTCGATCCTTCGTCTCCGAGCTTCCGTCTCCGATCTCGAACCTCCACGGATGCTTTGGCTCCCAAAAACGCTCTTTTCTCTCTTCTTGCAAAGTGTATTTCAAAAGTAGGGTAAAAAATCTACCAAATTCGACTCCCTTGTAATGAAAACATAAGGTTAAATTTATAGTGTTCTTCGGTACAACGTTGCAACGTTGTACCCTAACCGCGTGGTATATATGGCAACAGTCGGCAGCGTTGCAACACTGCTACCTTAACGTGCGCACCCCTTATCGATCTGGCATTGTGACGCTGTGCAACGCCCTTTGTGCGCCTTCCTATCGAGATAGCGTTGCGACGCTGCAAGGCAGCGTTGCAACGCTATCGCCTGGGGTCTTCAATGCCTCTAAACAGCAAGCACGGTGTTGTAACGCTCTGCATGGTGTTGCAACGCCCTCACATTGGGTCTTCAAGCTTGGGTTGAACTTTCTGCTTCTAAATGATGTTATTTTTTAGCTCTAAATATCCTCGTTTCGATCCCGAGTGATCTAAAACGTTTCCAATTGTTCTGTTTAAGCTCTGAACCTGAAATTGAGTAATTTAGACACATAAAAGCTCTAAAATCATTACAAAACTAACAATAATTAAGCCAAAGGATAGCACATTTTGTGTGTTGTCATCTATTTAAGTCAATCATTTCTATGTTGACATTCTTCTATGGATTTTGTATCAGAATCATCATCTTCATGAATAATATCATGAGCAACATTGTAAGCAAAAATGTTGTCAACAACTATATCATTTCGGTTTCATCTTTTTCCTGTTATAACATAGTTTATGGAAATTTCATTATTATCCTCAAGTATTAGATTTTCATTAATATTTTTATCATTAGTAGTGTTTTCGATTTCTTCTGGAGCATCCATATCCTTCACTGGATCATTTTGATTATCAACTATTTTTTTTTTCGAGGATTTTTATCTTTGGAACTCATAGGTCTACCACGCTTCTGGCATGTCCCAGTCTCATTTGTGACAACTTGTTGTATTGGGAATTGATTTTCATCTGGTATATATGATTTAGTTACTCTCTTAGCATCTGTAAATGCATCTGGTAATTGATTTGCATATTTTGCAAATGAATTATCATATCTTTTGAACTTCAAGTTCACATTGATCTGTACAGGGATCTAAATGAGATAATAACAATGTATCTCATGTAATCTCTTTTTCCAACTTCTTAATTCCTCCCCCCCTAATGTTGGAAAATTGGTTTCATTAAAATGACAATCAGCAAATCGTGTAGTAAATACATCCCTCGCTAAGGGTTCAAGATATTTAAGAATAGATGGGGAATCAAATCCATATATTCCTAACCTCCCTTTGATAGCCCATCTTGATACGTTGTGGTGGGGCAATTGGAACATATATTGCACATCCAAAAATTCTTAGATGGGAAATATTTGGTTGTTGGTCATAAGCCAATTGCATTGGAGAATACTTAATTATTATAAGTTACTAGCCTAATGCGTACTAGCTATGCAACATGAAAAATAGCAAGTCCCCATACAAATATTGGTAGTTTTGCTCTCATAAGCATTGGTCTAGCAATTAATTGCAAGCGTTTTATGAATAATTCTGCTTAACCATTTTGTGTATGAACATGTGCTACAGGATGTTCAACATTTATGCCAATAGCCATACAATAATTATTGAATGCTTGGGATGTAAATTCACCAGCATTATCAAGACGAATGACAACTGTATAATCAGGAAACTGTGCTCTTAACTTAATTATTTGAGCAAGTAACCTTGCAAATGCAAGATTTCGACTTGATAATAAACATACATGTGACCATCGGTTGGATGTGTCAATCAGTACCATGAAATATCTAAATGATTCACTTGGTTGGTTAATAGGTCCACATGGTATATCACCATGAATTCGTTCCAAAAATGCAGGTGATTCAGTCCCCACTTTGGCTGGTGATGGTCTAATGATTACTTTTCCTTGAGAGCAAACATCACATGATAATTTATTAGATTGAACAATCTTCTGGTTCTTTAATGGATGTCCATGTGAATTTTCAATAATTTTTCTCATCATTATTGATCTCGCATGACCTAATCGATCATGCCAAATACTGAATATTTCTGGATTCATGAACTTCTGGTTCATTGTTGCATAGCTTTCGATTACTCGTATATGAGTATAATATAATCTAGAAAGAAAAAGTAGGCGGTGTTTCTAATATATGTTTTTCATGTGAAATAATATATGTGATATAGAGATACTCTATATTATTTTTACGATCAGTTTCAACATGATAATCATTGTAACGTATATCTTTGAAACTCAATAAATTTCTCTTTGATTTGCTAGAGAACAAAGCATTTTTAATTGAAAACTTTATTCCTTTAGGTAAGATAAAACTTGTTTTTCTAAAACCTTCAATCAAGTCTGCAGAACTTAATATAGTATTGACTTTTGCTTCCAGCATTGTCAATTTAGAAAAATATTTTCTATTTATTAATATTGTGTGCGTAGTTGTGCACTCTGCCAGACATAGATCTTTATTACTCATTTTTTAGTCATTTAACATATGAAAATTGTCCATATTTCTTCATTAAACAAAAATAATTACAATAAAAGATACATAATACAAAAAGTTTAAAGCTAAAAAGAACATAAAAATAAACATCAGTAATAGACATTCTCAAAATCAAAAGAAACACTTGCTAATCCATCAATTACTTCAATCTTCTCTTAAGAAAATGCAAAGAATTCTGCCACATCCAAATTTATCATATTAGATGAGTTGAATATATCATTATCTTGATAAACAAGATTTGCTTCCACATGTTTCCCTTTTTTCCTTCAGGGAAGCTTGATAGAGATCAACTAAGTGTTTGGATGTACGACAAACAAGTGACCAGTGTTCAGTCATTCCACATCGAAAGCATTTATTTTCATCACCTCTTGAATTCTCGTTTTGTGGAGTTTTTCCTTTATGATCATCAGTTCGTGTGGGTTTCTTGAAATTTGGATAATTATAATGCCCACCACGAAAATAATTATTTCTTCTTCTACCGCGGTCACGACCTCGACCATGACCACAACCTCGATCACGATTGTTAAAATTCACCACATTCACTTCAGGGAATAGTGTTGCTCCATTTGGTCGAGATTCATGATTTTTCATTAATAGCTCGTTATTTTGTTCAGTCACGAAAAGACATGAAATAAGTTATGAATATTTTTTAAAGTCTTTCTCTCGATATTGTTGTTGCAGGAGCATATTCGAGACATGAAAGGTAGAAAATGTCTTCTCTAACATATCCACATCATTTTCTCCACATCATTTTAATTTTGAACTAAATTTGAATAATGTGGAGTTGTACTCACTTACTGATTTAAAATCTTGCAACCTCGGGTGCATCCAATCATAACGAGCTTTTGGAAGAATAACAGTTTTTTATGATCATACCTTTCCTTCAAGTTCTTCCACAAGACATAGGGATCCTTCATCGTTAGATATTTCATTTTCAATCTCTCGTGGAGATGATGGCGAATGAAGATCATAGTCTTAGTCTTTTCTTGATTGGATGTCGTATTCCCTTTTTTAATGGTCTCTCTAAGGTTCATAGCATTCAAATGTATCTCAGCATCAAGCACCCATGACAAATAATTATTACCATTAATGTCAAGGGTCGTGAATTCTAATTTTGCAAGATTTGTCATAGTAACACTATCAAAAGCATTGTATTTATATTAGAAATTTAATATAAACCAAATATACAAAATAACATTTAATTATAAAAAAACGTACCTTTAGGACCTATCTTCAGCGAGAGAAATGACAGAGTCTCGTGATGATAACGTGTTGTGAAATTGGAGGCAAAACCGGGTACCAAGATTTTACCAAAACATATAATAATAATAATAATAAGAGAGATTGGAAATTAGAGTTCTGAAATTGGAAATTGGATATATATATACATATATATAATACAAATAAAAGAAAGTGGAATTATATGACAAACTTAAATAAAGAAAAGAAATTAGAGAGAAAGTGGAATGTGAGAAAATTGATTGGAGAACTTCAACTCAATGGTGTGTTTTTATTTTTCACTATAAACCACTATTTAGAAGCAATTTGGAGAGGATGATATGGTCTATTTGGACATCAATCTATGGGTTTTGTTGGACACATAGGTGACACTTTGATTATGGAGAATTTGTCACTTGACATGAATATCAAAATGGCAAATGTAATAGGCATTTACATGTATAATGTTTATAATATATATAACATTCTTAGAAACGTTGTTCGGAAAAACAAAGGAATTTTAAAATTGATTAAAAGAAAACACGGTAGTTAAAGAAAAGTTTAAACTATAAATTTGATTAATAGACTTTAGATGATGTAGACCAGGGGACATCTATTATTATGCTTCGAGGACCAATCATAAGATCAAGAGTTGTGGTTGTTCTCCCCACATCGGATGAGGGTAAGGAGTCTGTACTTGGATGACTAGAACTCTGTAGGTTGTTTGTTAGTTTCTGTAATGGTTTATTAAAAAAAATCAAGAGCTGAAAAGCTTTAATAAACATTGATTCTCATGTGTCAACTATTGATCAACTTGACAAAGGACTTAAAAAGGAAGATGTTGATGTAGTTCCTACATGGTGCTGCAAGTACAATATAGCTTCAACATATATTAAATTATAAATTTGATCTCTATCCTTCAGATAAAGTTTCAATTTGGTTACTATGATTCTAAAAATTTTAATTTAATCTCATAATTTGGACTTAGTTTTCCCTCCGTCTTTTAGATTTAATTTCAATTTGGTCTTTCTTTATGTTTTAGTCAGACTTCACAAACTGCGTACGTATGTTGTCATCAATATTGACAATTTTTTTTTCATGTAAAAGTTGTTCATTAAGGTTTAGAGGTAAATAAAATAATAATAAAAAAATCTGACGATAACTATTTAATTTTTTTTTTTTTGAAAATCAAGCTTATAAACATTATTTCTTCTTATAAGTTTCTTGTTTTGTTATCTATTTTCTATCATAAGCAAAGTTTTGAAAACTAAAAAAAATAGTTTTTAAAAAAAAAAATTGTTTTTGAATATGAATATGAATTCAAATTGTTTACCTAAGAAATATGAAAATTAGAGAAATAATGTGAAAATAAGTTTATTTTTAAAAATAGAAAACTAAAAATCAAATGGTGTCATCAAATGAGATTTGGAGTGAGCAAACCACAATATAAATAAGAACTCTAAAACTAGAGGTTAAGAAAAATACTATGGGATTTTTGTACGGAAGACCCCTTTTTAATATATTTAATGCGAAATGACCTAGCGCTCAGATATAATGAAAACTGACCTATTCTTACGTGGCTAAGCGCGCAAAATTACGCCAAAGGGCATTCCAGTTATACGCGAACGTTCATCCGCACACTCGCTCACCTGTGTTATGAGACTCGCTTACTCGCTTACTCGGACTCGCACTCGATTACTCGTACTCGCTTACTCGCTCTCGTGCACTCGCACTCGAAGCACTACTCGCTCTTTTGCTCGATCGCTTACTCGCTCACTCGTACTCGCTTATTCGCTCTCGACTCGCTCGATTAGCGCTCCATCGCAACATTACTCGCTCACTCGTTTGCATCACTATCTCTCATTCGCTTGCTTACCACTACTCGCTCACTTGCACTCGATTAGCACTCGATGGCTTAACATTTGAAACAGAATATGCAACAGAAGATATTTATAAAAGTTGAAAAAAAAAACGGGACTTCATATTGAAAATTACAAAACATAAACAAAATAAAGAAAATGTAGAAATGTCATTTTGTCCCCTAGTCTGACTCGCTCGAGGAGTCGATTATGACTAATGGCGCATCTTGAATGGCCTTCCTCTTGGGGCGCTGTGTAGGAATGTTGACCGAACATTCCGACGGCGCCTGTTCGGCAAGGGGTGGTTGTGGTGGTTGTGGTGGTTCGCATGCGTGGGGAGTAAGCTCAGTGTCCCCAAACGGGACTTCGGAGCACTCGAGGGAGTCATGTGAGGACTCTTTCAATGACTCACTTGAGTCCTCTGAAGACTCTTCGGAGGACTCGCTTGAGTCCTTAGAGGACTCCTCCGAGGATTCCTCCGATGAATTGTTCGGGGGCTCCCCAGGATAGTTGAAGAAACTATCATCCGACGACTGTTCAGCAGGTGGAGTGAGAGAAGAAACCGGTTGGTCAACCTCTTCTCCGACAATGTTGCCGGATGTAGTTTTTTCAGAACTCAAATCGGTTGTGTTGGAATTCATGATGAGGAGGATGAAGAAGATCAAGATAGCTTAATTGTGTGTTATGATAAAATTTGTATTAGCCTCGTCGTTTATTAATACTAATAACTCAACGGTCAAAATTAAAGAGGTCTGACCACTCATTATTGCGTCGATTGGTTCCCCGAATCAGGAATTAATACATTTTAGAATAAATTAATAATAAGCGAGTAAGCGCGTCAACGAATGCGAGTTGCTGGAAGCGAGAGCGAGTGAACGAGAGCGAGTGAACGAGTGCGAGTAAACGAGAGCGAGTGAACGAGAGCGAGTGAACGAGAACAAATGAACGAGAGCGAGTGAACGAGAGCGAGCAACATTTCATATAAAAGGGATTTCTCAGTTCACTATCTTTCTTAAGTTCGGACTCCCTCTCTCTAAGGAACGCTCCATCTCTCTAAGTCTAGCTCTCTCTAACGAGGTCTGTCGCACGACCTACCGCCGCCGTCAGCCATCGCTCGTCCTCAACAACTGCCGTCAGCCGTCACGGTACGATATTACGTTATTCGTCGTTGTGAGTTGAATTTTTTTTCTTCGTAAGTGTGTGATTTTGCGATGTTGGTTTTGTTATGTGAATGTTATTGTCTGTCTTAGAGATACATGTATTTTATCGAGTTTGTAGGGAGAATAAAGCTTACGTTACGTTTAGGGTATAATAAGGGTTTACGGTTTCGACTGTTAGATGAAGGAAGAAGACGACGAGAGTGTATGTTATAGTGAACGAGTCAGTATGAACGAGTCCGAGTCAGTATGAACGAGTTAGCATGAGCGAGTCTGATGCAGCGTTCCTCTATTGTACAGAATGAATTTCGTACCTTCTGTAAACTGTTTTCAATTTATGGTGTTCGTACTTTTCTTAATTCTTGTTGTACCCTCTATGCACAGATTTACAATGGCAGTTGTCCTTAAAATAGCGAAAAAAGATTGGTTTCCAGGACAAGCCTCTAGTTTAGCACACACATCAGCAAGTCTTAATAAGGTATTGAGGCGTAAGTTGACACCTACACAACTCGTCTGTTGCTTGGACGGACGATGATCGGTCCTTTTCGTTGATGTGGACCTAATTTTCAACAGTCCACTAGTCCATCACATACTTCTTAGGGAGGTGAGTGGAGGAGATGAAAACAATGAAGTCATGCGGTTCAATATGAATGGAACCGTTGTGAAGTTCGGGAAGGAGGAGTTCATCCTCATGACTGGTTTGTGGCCATCCCCACAGTCACGTGAACGTCCTGAACCGTCCATCGCCCTACGAGAGAAATATTTCGATGGGATGGGGACTGACATACACGTGCATGATTTCGAGTCCGCGTACAAGACACGAAAATTTGACAACGACAAAGATGCAGTCAAGGTGTCTCTGATCTATTATTGCGAGGCGGTCATGATGGGGAAGAACAAGTCGAAGGTTGTTGTCGACAGTTCCTCGTTTGGTGACGTTGAAGACCTCCAATACTTTAATAGTGATAGACTGGGGTTCCAGAATATGGGAGAGGACTATACGTTGCTTGAAGGTTGCCTTGCGGGACAAGGTTGACACGTATAAAATTAAGTCCCGGACAAACAAGTCCCGCGTTTCAGGTATTGCAAGTTCTACACAACACTTTTTATTTTGTTCTAGATACCGATGTGATTAAAGAAATGTTGTTAAATGTTGTTTATAGGTGTGGGCGTATGAGACACTGTCATCTGTGGCAGATCGGATTGCTACACGAATTAGTGATGATGCAGTGCCACAGATTCGAAGGTGGTCATGCAAACACTTTGTGACGTTCAAGACGTTAGAACGAGACGTATTTGCATCGACAAACGTTTACTTTTAACTTACATTCAATATGTATGGATCATGATGTTTACTCACATACTTTTTCGTTTCTAGTTGATTTAATTTTATTTTATTTGTTGTATCTGGTTGTCGTTTCGGACGTGGTCCCATCCAATGCGGAGTTGCAGTACCGTGACACACTTGTCCATAATAGACTTCACACGGTATCTGAAGATGAGTTGGACTCTGATGATGAAGAGGATGAGTTTGACCACGTCGAACATATGGATGTTGATGTTGACAAGGACATTAATAACAATGAAGATAGGGACACTATCGGGTTTCCACACCAGGAGCACATGTCCCTTATCAAATCCCTTCTTCGCTCCCCTATCAGATCCCCCCTTCGCTCCCCTATCATGTCCACTCTCTGCTCCCCTATCAGATCCCCTAACCGCTCACATGTTACCCCTCCGGTCCATACTCGATCCACCGGTATACACACTAGAGCATCAGAAACTGAATACCTTCAGGATATAAACATGCGTGTCGATGGTATTGAGAAGTCCATGCTTGACTGAAAGAAGACCTAATGGATTTGCGAGGAGAAATGAGAAATGAAAATGGGTGAGGTTAAAACCCATTTGATATATATTCGTGAGTTCATTCATAGAATGAACAAGGTACGTTAGATAATGTTGTTGCCTAATATACTTATTGTTGGGTTAATACCTACAGATGTTTAATTATATGGATTGCACAAATTGCAGGATGGTGGTTGCAATATGGATGTAGATAAAGTCACCGATGTCGCCACCGATCCCTCCACCACTACCACCGTCCTCCCACCACCCGCCACCGATCCCTCCACCACTACCACCGATCTCCCACCACCCGCCACCGATCCCTCCACCACTATCACCGATCCCTCTACCACTATCGTCCTCTCACCACCCGCCACCGATCCCTCCACCACTACTTCCACCGTCATCCCGGGTCAGCCCGAAACATCCCTTGCCATCATTCCAATTAAAGCATTGGCCGAGAAATCAACAATCGATGCCTCCACCGTCCACACTGAGCTCATGCCCTCCCCAATGGACTATCCATATGATTTAGATAATCCGGATACGAATGCAGTTACTGCATTGGATTGTCTAAAAATGGGAACAACGATAGCTGTGATTGGTGGACTGAATGAACCCAATTTGCAGATCGAAAAATGTTGACGTCACCGTCCCTATTGCTGTTTGCGGATCTTCTATTGCAGCAGTTGCGAGAAAGGGCAGCCGCAAAAGAACAGCATCACGTCGTTATTCGCCTAGCGACAAGACTGTAAGTAAAACCACTGGGAGTATACTCACACCAGAGCGTAAGAAGGCTAAATATCATATCCCTGGTAGGATCATGATGATTCATGCGCCGATCGCACAGTACAATCCTGCACATGACGTGGATGTTAAGACATTCGATCCCATGATGTCATGGATTCAAGACTCATCCACAACTGACGATATACGACCAGGGTTGGGGACGACTTCAATCCCGATGGAGAAAAAGTTCTTCACTGATCTCCTTACACAGAGCTCATAGGTCGAGTGTGACGTAAGTGGTATATTATATCTTTATAATTGTGATTCCGCGAATTCCCATTATGATGTTTTTTTTTTTTTTTGTAGACTATGAACACATTATGTATGTTCGTGAAGAAAAAGTTGTCCACTCGACCCGATATGTGCATAAACAAATTTACCATTCTTCCATATGGGATATTGGTAAGTTTATGAGCAACGTTTTCACTTAGTTCTATAGGATTAAGTACATATAATTGTCTGAGTAATACTATTATGAGTTTGCAGTCTCATCTAAATGCACGGGGCAAAGATAGTATATTCCAGAAAATAAAGAATAAACTCAAACTCAAAGCTGCTATGGTTTGGGGTACAGAGGATACGTACACCGAATACGTCCGAGGCGTGCATGATGATTACAAACCGGCGTGGAGTGAGGTGGATTTCGTCTTCTGTCCAACAAACCTCAAGGAGCATTGGTTTTTGTTATGTTTAGATATGAACAGGGGATGTATTACGATTTTTTATTCTTATCTGTCGTATCTTAAGGTCGAAGATGTCAATAAATTTCTAGAGCCCTCGACGTATACACTCCCAGTCACTCTTCAGATTATTGTGACCTCCAACGTGTCAAGGATGGATTACAAACGGATAGATGACAATTGCTTCGGTCAAGATGTGAAGATTTGCAGAAGAACTCCCTTGACTGCGGTATATTTTGTGCGAAGTGAATTGAGTATCTTGTAACCGGTGCAGACAGATCACAGTTCATCCAAGATCGTATGACGGACTTTAGGACCCATATGCTTGTCAATTATGGGTTGGGTCTGCTTGTTTTTTATTCAAACATCCATATGTAACTTTACAATGCTCTTACCCCATGTAAATTTACACTAAATATATATTCTGTAATTTTTTTTTGTTCATATATTACATTGAATGTATTTACAGGTTACATTTATGTATTTGCTTCCACTTCACATTTAAAAAATAAATAAATGGTGTCAGCAGCAGTTGAGTGATCCAACGAGAGCGATTCAGCGAGAGAGATCAAACGTTAGCGATCCAACGACAGCGATCCAACGAGAGCAATCCAACAAGAGCGATTCAGCGAGAGAGATCAAACGTTAGCGATCCAACGACAGCGATCCAACGATCATACGAGAGCGTGCCAGCGAGAGCGATCTAACAACTGCGGTTTAACGAGAGAGTTCGGATCCAAGTTCGATTACGAAATACGTAATGCGATATGTAAATATCAGCGATTCGAAATGATTATTAAATCAGTAAGTTATAATTCATAATGAATACCTTATGATTCAACTGGTCGGTCGAAGTCCATAGTGTTGAGTGGTTGATTAGATGATTGTCGATTGTGCCCGACATTACCACACCGACCATATTTTTTAGGTCGCCTATGCTCTCCACCGGAAGGAATCCTTTGCACCCTTCGTCGTCCAACCCTAATCACACGTTTCGGTGGTCGTATATGAACATCTACATAACCAGATGGTTTCGGCCATTCAGATATGTGACCAAGTGGGTATATTGGTTCTTGATATACAGCTTGAAGAGTTTCAACATTATAACAATTGTTGCAAAGGATAGACGGAGCAATGTTGCGCTCTCTAGCAGCCATGATAGCATGGGAACAATGGATTTCATACAAATCAAACTCCCTGCAGGTGCACTGTCGTGTTTGAAGATTGACGATACCATCCAAATGACCATCTCGTACATGATAATTGTAACAGTCAATAGGGTCCACACGATAACGTCTACCTTTATCACATTCAGTGGCAAGTCGTTTCTCGACGTAATCTGAAAGCAGAGTTGTTCGCGTGAACCAATAATTCTGCCGCTCATAGAGCCACCCCTGTAAATGTCCTCTCACAAAATCAAACAACGCAACAACGGGGAGCAATCATGTCTCAGCAGTAAGTGAATTGAAACATTCAGCACTGTTAGACGTCATATTGTCGTAACGTTTACTTAACTGAAAACATGTTGCCCATCGCTCCATACCTACGCTCTCTAGATATCGGCCTACAGCACCTCCACGCAATAAAAGAAGTTGATCCCAATACCGCTGAATTGGACTCTGCATCCGCTCTCCGCACACTCTTATACAATTAGACAAATGACTTGTCCTTGAAATTATTCATCACATTCACTCAAGTGATAAGTACACACCCCATGAAATGCATGTGGGAAGAGGCCGTCAACAACATGTGGCAATGCTTGCATGGCGATCGGATACAATCACCAAAGTAGGTGAGTCACTCATAAATAATTTCAGTTTCGTCATGAACCATGTCCATGACCGATCGTTCTCGCTGTCAACGATCACATAGGCCAGTGGGTAAATTTGATTATTTCCGTCCCTCCCTATGGCTACTAACATACAACCTTTATATTTTCCCTTTAAGTGAGAGTCATCCACAATGACAACATCTCGCATGCGAGAATATCCTCGTACGCACGACCCCAATGCCATGAATGCATATTTAAAATATACCTCATCTTCAACCTCTATATCAAATATGGTGCCCAGATTAACAATTTTAAGGGCTTCACCATATGCATGGAGCATGGCATATGACTCCTCTGGAGTACCTTTGGCTAGTGCATGTGTCATCTGCCTCGCACGCCATGCTTTGTCGTAACTGATGTTAACTCCGTATTGTTGCCTTACATCCTCAATTATGTGTTTCTGCTTGTACACTCGACCAACTCCCTCAAACTTGCTTCTTATTATGTGGCCAATAACTTCAGCACTTGTTTGTCTATGATCATGATTCAACAATCCAATGGAGCATGAATGTGTGCGTACATACTTGTTTATTCTGAACATGTTTGAGCTGGAGTTGGATTTGGTATTGGAGTTGGAATTGGTATTTGAGTTGGAGTTGGTATTGAAGTTGGAATTGGTATTGGAGCTGGAGTTGGAATCGAACATGCTTCATACCGATCCATCTCGCATTGTCTATAAACATCATGAACATATTGTGACTCCCAAGGTTGGCCTCGCTGCTCGCTGGAGAGACTCTATCTCATTGGTTGGTATATACACCTCCTCTCTATGTATATTACGGGAGTCAACATTTGAAGTTCGGTGAATATCATGACTCGTATGGGAGACGTCCTCATTCGGTTGTACGTTACCATTATTTCTTTCTACCGTTGATATAAATAGCTGCAACTTTGAGACAAGTTCTTGAACTAGAAGAAATTGAAGATCCCGGTCAGTCCTTATATACATTGGAGGGGATTGCTCTAGCAATGGCATCTTCACTCTTATTATAACGTCAAACATAATCGGGTTAATGTTTGTAACATCATATATAATATTTTTCAACTCCTCAAACCTAATGTTGTCCGGCACAAAAACGTCTGTTAGACAACCTCCGATGTAATAGTTTTCAATTTCATCTCAACATCCATCGTATCTTATGAATAGAGATTTCTTGTCCATCCTACAGAAAACAGTAAGTCGAATATTTTTTTTCAAACACAAAAAAACAGCAACAATATTAATAAACAACAACAAATTAATGAAACTAAGAACACTGCAGATTGGGACTCGATCTCGCTTACTCGCTCGGGTGGACTCGCTCTCTCTTACTCGCTCTGTCTTTGACGCTCACGCACGTATAGGATTTGATACTATCCCTCGCTTCACGCTCTCACTACTCAATGCTTATTACACTTTTATTTACTTTTTTTTCTTTTTTTTTTCTTACGATGAAATTTTTCAAATACAACGAAGTCATCCTAAAGATGTTTTCATTCCGATCGAAACGTATAAGGAAATAAAGTAGACACTCATTAATATTGAAAACTGCAAATTTGAACGTACCTATTACGAACGAGAATTAGTTGATGCACGAAGGTAGGGAGGGTTTTACGAGGATTATTCGAAGAAGAAGAAGTATGCGATGAAGAAAACACGTATGAACATTTTATAATTCGTGCACACGAGGTTCGGTTTTGCACACTAGTTAAATATATTATTTTAATATTAATATTATCATCATTCCTTTGTCAGAGTCTTCGGCTAATAAATTGCAATGTCATTTCATACAGTGTCTTGATCGTACAAGTAAACACTTATAATAATAACCGCTTACTCGTCTGACTGGTGAGTAATTCGAGTGCGAGTGAGCGAGCAGTGCAAACGAGTGAGCAAGTAATGCTGCGATGGATAGAGCGCTAATCGAGCGAGTGGGAAAGAGCGAGTAGTGCTTCGAGTGCGAGTGCGAGTGAGCGAGTACGGGTGAGCGAGTAAGCGCTCGAGCGAAAGAGCGAGTAGTGCTTCGAGTGCGAATGCCCGAGAACGAGTAAGCGAGTACGAGTGAACGAGTACGAGTAATCGAGTGCGAGTCCGAGTAAGCGAGTAAGCGAGTCTCATAACATAGGTGAGCGTGTGCGGATGAACGTTCGCGTATAACTGGAATGCCCTTTGGCGTAATTTTGCGCGCTTAGCCACGTCAGAATAGGTCAGTTTTCATTATATCTGAGCGCTAAGTCATTTCGCATTAAATATATTAAAAAGGGGTCTTCCGTACAAAAACTCCAAATACTATCCGACTAAAAGAACATAATTGTTCTCCCCGAGAAAAAAATCTTCTAATAATTTTTTAAAAAAAAGATAAGCTTGCAAAATGGATCTTTACAATTGGTCGTTGAATCCCTTGGTCCAAACGGGTACAGAGTAAATCAACACACCAAATCCAAACGAAATGGCCATCGTGAGAGCTGCGTACGCGTAGGCTCTCCAAGGCTGCTCGCTCAGCCTCATCGCATTGAACTCTGCAACGAACGTCGACACCGTGCTCAAACATCCCAACAGCCCCAACTGCACCCCACTCGCCACCGTCTCCACTTTCTCTGTTTTCACCGCTTTCTTCACCGTCGCCAGCGCCGCCATCACACACGCCGCCGAAACATTAGCCATCAGAGTCCCTATCGGCACCCATTTCCACCGCCCTCTCCGCCCCACTCCCCGCCCGTTCAGCCTGGCCAAGAACCACCGCACCCACACCCCCACCGGCCCCACCAAGCAACCCACCCACAGCTCCGCCGCCTCGCTGCTGAAATCTTTATCCAGCAGACTCCCACTCAGGCTCCATAGTAGAATCAGCATCAGTGAAAACCCCACCATTGCTGCTAAGTGGCGCTCGTAGCTGTCCATTTTCCAACACCAGCTACAGGTCATCTTCTTTCTTCTTAGAATCCATCGGAAGCCCTTTGCTGTCTCTATTCCGAAGATTATGGAGTAAGCCACCAGAAACAAGCCTGCAGAAGAATCCGTAACATTTTGTTGTACGGTTCTGTTCTTCTATATATTATAATGATTTTGAATCATTGGATTACTTACCTATGAGGAAACCGAGGATTGCAAATAGCCAGTGGCCGTCGACGCTGAGATCCAACATTTTCTGATTCCATCCGCTGAATGTTGTTAGGCTTCCCAAGTAACCGGTTGTCAATCCAATAGCTAGATAATCTGAAATGTCTGAAATGTCTCCTTTGAAAACCACACCCCACCATCCCATCAAGAATGATCCAACCTATCAATTTAATATAACAACAATTTTGCTTACTTTCTTAGAGGTGGTTCACTACAAGATTAAACATTAATTAAAGATGCGAAGATAAAAGTGAGTTTGGAAAATTTAAGAACTGCTCTTAATTGACTAAGAACAGTTTTCACTTTTATAAAAGTTATTTCAAACTAACTCTTATTTTAACAAATTTTAGAAAGTTTTTGAAGCTTCCATACAAAAAAGCCCTTTTAAAAAAGCTGCAAGCCTTCCCTATTAATGCACAGATAATCGAAGCTATATGCAAGGTGGCCCACCATAACATTCATACCAAAGATTTTTTTTTTACTACAAGAAAAGGCGAAGCACATTAAATAATAAACTTCACTTTCACCCTTTTGATACCAAATGAATTAGATATTCCAGAGGGTAGACAAAAAGAAGGTCAGTAACAAATCAGTTTATGAGAGAAGAATTGAGAGCAAGACCATATTGGAAGGAAGATCCGGATACAAAATTGTCTCATTGCTCGTCACATTTGCATTCTCTGGACCAAACAACTTCTGTAGTCCATACCTTGTCAAGACCTGCATAACAACACAAAAGCTTGAGTGGAGGGTGCAACAGAGGAAGCTCTATAAACAGAAAATGGTTCAACAATCTCAATCTTTATGTAACTCTGGAGAGGTTCATAACTCCAATCACTCAAATCATAAAGTACTGTCAAACGATGACAGTAAAGAGCAGAAACCTGAGTTATAAATGAGAGATGGGCGGTGTTTTTCTAAGAATGCACCAAAAATGGTCACTATTTCCAACTTTTTCTAAATGTAGAATTTTCTTTGAGTTACCCCAAGAATTCCAAAAACAGCAAGATGAACAAGGCAGGTTACATACTCCAACAGCTTTGAAAACTTCCTCTTGTTTTCCTGTTCATGAAACCAAACAAAACAAAACGCATAAATAATCCCAGAAAGGGAAAAACAAAAACATTCAATTCAGCCGATGTCAAAATAAAACCCACTTGCTTTGTGTCTTCAGAATGAACTATGGGGCAGGTTGGCTGAGGGGACACGACTTCCTCTGCCTGAGGTGGCACAGGAGAAACAGCAGTATTAACTGCTGCAGATTCACGACCTCGAAATCCATTGGATTGCAAGAAGGTGTTCTCTGGAATTGGGGCAATAATTGCACCATTCTCTAATGCACGATCAAGAGACAAGCTAAAGCGCTCGCTGTCACTGAATCTGTTGCTGTAAAGAGCACGATCCCCTATGTCTCCTGCTTCTGAAACGCTCTCACTTTCAGCATCGTGATCAGTTCGAGGAGGCTGATCGCAAGAAGAGTTAAAAGAGTTTCTTCTAAATGAAGAGCCTAAGCTTCTTGCTCGATTAAGTGAAATTCCTTGTCTGGGGTCTGGGTTGCTATCCCCATAATCCATGACCCTTTTTTGGAAGGAATCGCAATCACGGAATCAGATATGTAGAGATGAAAAAACATAACAAAACAAAAGAACAGAGGAATTATGGCGATGTGAGAGTAAAGAAATCAGGTTGGTGCCATGGAGATGTGTCGCTGACTCTGGAAAATATATGGGTTGGGGAGAAATCAGAAATGGGGAAAGAATGAGGGAGGGAAGGGACTCTTACCTACACCAAATCGGAGTTGCACACGACTGTACCGCGTCAATTCGCCAGAAAATAGACTCCAAAAATACCTCCAATCGCTGGCTGTTTGAAGGTTAGGGGAAGAGAGAGGTCAACCCCGGTTTGAGATGGCGACGTGCGAATAGCAGTGGCAGCGTTGACGACGGATCGAACCAGCGTCAGGCGCATCGGCGTATGGTGCTGGGCAGACGAAACGACGAGGCTGGGTGGGTTGGGCGTGCGGTCGGTGCTGGTCTGGAGTCGAGAACTGTGGACGACGGTCGTGGGGCAAGTAATTAGTGTCGGCTTCTGGTAAATCACAGTGGAGGATGCTTGATTTTGTGGATTGAAATGGAAGAAGGTTAGGGTATGAGGGTTGAAAAGAGAGGAAAATGGGGATTTGGGAGAGACGTGGAGGCGGAAGTGAAGGCTACGGCGGTTGGGAGGTGGCAGTTGCGCCGCGCGCTTCTTTACAATGTAACTGTGTGCGAAAGAGATGGAACGTTCAGCGCATGCGGCTGCGGCATGAGAGTTCGTCTCCTCATTTTGACTTTCTTTCTCTCTTTTTATTCTAACTACTCACATTTTTTGAGAAATTATTGGGAGATAATTTTTTTTTTTTAATTCAATATCTGGTTTTTTTTAGCGGCGTGGATCGATCTATCTATTAAACGCAATAGAAATAGATAAATAAAAATATATCATATAAAAAATGTAATTGTATTGTCATTTTTTATTTGATTATAGTTAAATTATAAGTTTTATCTTGAATTTCAAAAATTTGTCCACCTATATAACTACATCAACTTTAAAATATATCTCATAAGTCTTAAAATTTTCAATATTATATATCTAATCAATCTCTGAAATTTAGAAAATGTTAAATGGATTATAGACTTTCGATTTTATATTTGGAAGGTCCTTGAATGGAGAGCGATGACAAGGGAGCATGAAGATGTGGGAGGAGGAAATGTAAGAGACGGAGAAAAAAATTGAGTAGAAAGAAAAAGCAGAAAGAGATGCTAACTCATATAATCCAATCACCACAAAATTAATGTAATATAAAAGTTAATGTAATTTACTAAGTCAGCAAACTCAGTCTACAAATAACGACCCCACAACCAAATGAGCTCAATAATCATTTAGAAACTATTTTTCAAATCTCACACATTCAAGCTCAAGGGCTAAAAATGTATTTTACCTTTTAAATTAAATCTTCGTTTATAATACTCTTAAAAGAAAATTATTAATATGGCAAAGAATCTGATAGGTAAAAGATGAATAATATCTTAAATAAAAATGCACACATCTTAATGTTAATTAATGAGTTAAACTCATTTCTCAACCTAAACTAATTAGATAAAATATCAAGATAATAGATAAGACGCTCAGGTAAAAAATTCAAATTCTCAATCCATCGAACAAAATTGAATCTATATATAAAATTTGATTTAAAATGGATAACTTTTTTTTGGTTGGTTGAAGTTGATTTAAAATGGATGGTTGAGGTTGAAAATGCCAAAGTAAAGCATCAGCATAAGGGTAGAACAATGAAGACATGAAAAAGAAAAAAAAAAAAAAAAAACATGAACTCCAAACTTTATATTTATTTGATAATTATGTTATTGGCCAAAACATGAGAACCAACAAATGTTCTTCCACTTCTTTCCTTGTCTGACAAGGAATCTCCTACACACTACTTGCAATCTACAAACCCTAATTTAAGACCATTCATATTTATATACACAAAATTCTCAATATCAAAAGAATTTTCAAACCATTTCATAACTATTCGATTTTTTTTAATTTTTATATTTTAAAAATTAAATTTATAAATTTTACTTTTATTAGTAGATTCTTCTTGTTTTGTTATTAACTTTTTACCAATATTTTAGAATTCAAGTCAAGTTTTAAAAATTAAAAAGAAAGTAGTTTTTAAGAATTTATTTTCTTTTAAAATTTGTCTAAGAATTCAAATGTTTCTTTGAGAAAAATGAAATTGTCATAAAGAATTTATGAGAAAATCAAATTATCAAACGAGATCTAAATTAAAGAAATTGTCCATTATTTAATTAGAAGAAATGAAAATCTAGATTTTTTTTTTAGTACATCAACAATTTGGGACGGAGAGATTCGAACTCATGACCACTTAATCATGAGTGATACTTAATGTCAGTTAAACTATGTTGGCAATGAAAATCTAGGGTTAAAATTGATCAATTTAGTTCATTACAAGGATAAAAAAATGAAAATTTTCTTCCTTTAAAAAACAAATCATTTGTTATTGTCCCTCCTATATTTAATGGATTGAGTCGAATTTCACTGAGTTGGTTGTTAGAATTAATTTCAGATTTTTGGTGTTTTAATTTGTTACATCATTAGCATATTTTATTTATTCTATTGTATATTAAAATTGGGAAGATATTTCTCTTTAATTAATTGAAGTTTCGAATTCAATAACATGATGAATATGTCTTAATTCATCGAGATATGTTTAAATTAACTAATTAAATTAAAAAGTTAAGAAGTTAAGTGTACTATGATTTTCACATATACCACACACATGTGCGGTATATGTGAAAATATATATCTGGTTTTCTTATACACATATGCCAGTCTTATTTTTTATTTTTAATTAAGAAACAAGAAAATGACACCATTTTTTAATAATAAAGTCAACACTTTGCCCCAATCACTTCTCAATTGGGCATTATAGTAATCAATATCACCATAATCATATTTAACCATTTGTTTATCGTTAAAAATTATTTAATGCTACATAGTAGGCAATTAATTGATGACTAATCCGTAGTTACTGACGTTGACATTTTTACACGTGGACTAAATTCGTCTGGTCACCAATCCGCCCAAAGCCCCTCCATTTAGTGCTTAATGGGCTTAGGCCGCTGGTATGGGCTTAAATGGGTTTGCATTCCGCCCATCTTTCCAAGCCCACTCCCTCCCCTTAGCAACTTTAAAATATGTCAAATAATTTTTCAACTTTAAAATATGTCAAATTGGGAACAATTCTCGTACAATGACTTAGACACCAAAATGCATCTAAATGCATTTATTTATAGTAGTATGGATGAAGGTAACTTCATCCATTATCCCACTCTTTCCACCATACAAGCATTATGCAAAATCAAATTGCATAACGCTTTTAATTTAGTATCTTATACTAAATTAAATATGCATTGAATCATATTTCAATGCATATCTCTCATATGACCTATAGTTTTGATTTGAATCAAATTCAAATCAATTTTGTCTTAAAGGTCTAATATGAACCTTATTCATATTTAAATAAAATTGAATAATTTTACCATAAAGTTCAATTTTGAATCTCACTCAAAATAAACTTTATATTATATCAATTATATGATATATTCTCCCTTATCTAATCTGAACAATTCAAATTGCTTCCAAAACTAATGATCCTTATTAATCATTAGTGAGCTAGCGGATGAACCTAATAGACCTACAGATCATGAGCTCCAATGAGATGGAGTTAATCGATCAAACTCTTTGACCGAGTTAACCAACATTCATTAACCATGAGTCACTCCACTAAAGACTCGTGGTTCCACTCTTCTCACTGTGAGATAAGTTGTGTCCATCGATATAACCAATACCCATAAGTCGACCATTCACGAGTTATTCATAATCATAGTTGGATCAAATTACTGTCTTACTTCTGTGATTATCTCTTACTCCTTAAGCACCACGGATCCTAATAAGGATCGTGGTTCAACCTCCATTTCATGTGGTTAACTATTATGAGAGACGAAGGACCATTTGGAGGTCAACATTGAACTTGACCATGGAGTTGCCATTAATGAAATTTGAGTTTACCAAGCATTTTGAAGACTTTATTTCATTTTATAGTTTCATAAAATCTTGTGTTATTTTAAGCTTTTAAAGGTCATTTTCAAGCTCATACAATCAAGAATAGGAGTTACCAAACATGCCAAACATGGCCATTACTTTTTGTAACTACTTTTATGGCTTTTGAAGGGTTTGGGATGACTTTTATGAGGAGTCTATACATACCTACAGGATTAGTTTTTGTAAGAGATGTCATGGATGAATGAAAACAAAAACTTTCATGTTTGAGATATTTTTCTTAGAAATCTAGCAACATATCTTTGCCCATTCTAAGTGTTCTTGTAATTCTTGTGATAGATTGCAACTGAGTCATTCAATCGAGCTTTGATCAAGTTTGATTGTTGAGTGACTCAATCTAGAACAAGATTTCTCAATCTTGCTTCTAGATCTTTATGATCTTAGAGTTAATCAAATTCTAGTCTTCTCTCTAGGTTGATATAAAATTTTCATAATGAGGTGTTAGACTCTTTGAATAAAAGGTTCTTGTTTTCAAAAGTTTGGATCTTTGGGCTGAGAATGGTTGGGTTTTATGCTCTAAAACTTGTAGTTTGTAAATTTGTAATTTATTCCAATTTTATCAATAAAGTGTTATTGTTGTTGAGATTTATGCCCTAAACTTGTGTAATTTTGATCAATTAAATAAAGTGTTATTTGTTTTGATAAGATTACAGTCTTGCTTTTATAAATCCAATAAACTAAGCTCCAAGGTTATAACGTTTATCTTGAAATCAGTGTAGTGGACACTATTTGGGTTGACTTCAAGATTATAACCTAAATAGTCTATGGTATAAGAATAAGGTTGGAAACCTTATTCTGGTAACACCATGGATGCGACCCACTTTGTAATTAGTACAAATGAGGTAATCCAACTCATTCATGTAGTTGACATGCGAGTGAGGGCATCCTGTATGAAGAGTTCATACAAGATGGATCGCAAATTATTAGTCTAACCAGTGTAACACCGCTAATGAGGATAAGACTAGTAATTTATAGATGGTCATTAGTGACTCGACTGAGATCTGAGCAAGTTAAGAACTCCCGCTTATAGGAGTTTGTCCTTGAGACTAGTATGGGTGAGGGTGGCACATGAGTCGACTCAATAAGCCTACCTTCTCGGACGTAACCTCGTAGGTAGGCGGGAATTTAAGCAGCATAAGATGGAATTCACTCATTCCTCTGTGAGAATTAGATAGGTTGTTCCTCAAGAATCGACTCGGTCTTGAACAACGGGGCCCCGCCTCTATGAGGGTATGAGTCTAAGGTAGGACCTTAGACTTGTTGTTCATTAGAGGATCAGTGGTGCTTAAGGAGCAAATAGGTAATCACAGGGGTAAAACGGTAATTTGACCCAGTTGTGGTTACGAACAACTTGTGAAGGGTCGACTCATGGGTAATGACTATATCAGTGGACACAATAATATCTACAGTGAGGAGAGTGCAACTACAAGTCTATAGTGGAGTGACTTGTAGTTAATGAATATTGATTAACTGGATCAAATAGTTTGATCAGTTAATCTCACATCATTGGAGCTCATGATCTGTAGGTCCATTAGATCCCTCCGTTGGCTCAATATGGTAATATTTAGGGTATAAGGTTAGGAGTGAAATTGAAGTGTTCAATTTCATACATGAGGAGTTATATCAATTATATATGATATAATTGATATAATATATAGTTTTAATGTGAATTAGATTCATATATAAACTATGTACTAAAGAGAGAATAAAGGAGGGGTAGGATGGTCATTTCAATCCCAATCCCCTATATATATGGTTGCATGAGATGCAACTAGGTTAAGGGTTTTTCATAGAATTACAAGCCCTCTCTTGTTGTGTTGTTGGAAGAGTTCCAAAACATACATCTCTCATAAAAACCTCACCTCTCCTAAGGGGAACCCACATTCCTCCTCACCTAGAGAACAACGAAGAAGATCTGGTGGTCGTGTCTTCATACGTTGGAATTCCTGTTGCTGAGATCGTGATCGTGGGAGAGAGGAGCACTCGAAGAAAGGTTCTTCAAAGGTAATTTCTTGCTGTCCATTCTATTATATATGCTTAATCTAGTTTTTCATGTTCTTGAATTTACCGTTGTAACTAAATCAAGAGCGCGCGATTCTCAATCGCTTCTGCTGCGGGGACTTCGATTCCCTTCAATTGTTACTATTCAATAAGGTGTTGTTGAATTTTATATTAGTTTGCCTTAAAATAGCCTTAAATCCAATAAACAAATATCTTAGGTTGTATCATGTGTCTTGAACTTCATGTGGAGACATACATGGATCAAAAGTTCAAGAAACAACCTAAAAGATCCATAATATAGGGATGAGGTTGAGTACTTTATCCTGGTGACACTATGGATACAAGTCACTTTGTATTTGATGCAAACACAATGATCCAACGCGTTCGTGTAGGTAACATGCGAGTGGGGGTATCCTATGTGATGAGTTCACATAAGATCGGACCACGAAATAGTAACCGATAGATGTAACTTCATTGACTAATTAGGATTCTATTTCAATAGGATGACCTAGGCGACTTGATATTAATCCTGAGCAAGTTACGAACTCATGTTTGCGAGAGATTGTCCTTTGACTAGTATGGGTTAGAGTGACCCGAGACGTCGACTCAATAAGCCTACCTTCTTAGGGATAAAACTGCTTAAGTAGCTAGGGACTTAACTTTGCAAGATGAAATTCACTCTTTCCTGACTTAGGGTTAGTATATGAGTGTTCCCTTAAGTGGTGCCTCCGAGACTTGAACAAAGGGCTTAACTCTCTCACTGACTCGAGAGGGGTTTCTGTTTATTGGTCGGACCATAAACAGGTTGTTCATTAGAGGAGCACTGGTACTTAAGGTCTTAGATGTAACCCAGGGGTAAAACACGATAATTTTGATCCATCTGGTGTTATGGACACTCGTGAAGAATTTGAACGGATCGAATCCTGCAGCGAAAGCGATTGTTAATCGCATGTTCTTAATTTAGTTACATGAATTACAATCAAGATCTAATCTAACTAGATTAAGCCTGCATTTCTACAAGATGGACAACAAGATGTTACCTTTGAAGAACGTTCACGATCTCAGCAACACGAACCCAAACGATCACGGACACTACCACCGGATCTTCTCCGTTGTTCTCTAGGTGAGCGAGGAAGGTGGGTTCCCTTTAGGTGAGATGAGATGTTTGTGAGAGAGGTTGTGTATTTTGTTAGTTGAACCTTTCTAACAAAACAAAACACTTACAATCAGGGTTTTCCAAGATGTTGTTTCACTATCAAATTGCATCTCATGCCACCTTTTATAAGAAAATAGGATGGAAATTACCATCTTATCCTTCCTTCATTCTCTCATTAGTATATAGTTTATATGTGAATCTAATTCACATTAAAACTGTTGGGAGTGCGACCAAAAAGTCCCACACATCGCTTGTAGAAGGGAAGATCATGGGTATATAAGTGAGGGATAGTATCTCCATTGGTATGAGGCCTTTTGGGTGAAACCAAAAGCAAAGCCATGAGGGTTATGCCCGAAGTGGACAATATCATACCAATGTGGAGATATGTGGAGGGTCGTTATCCCTAACAATAACCATATATTATATCAATTATAACATATATAACTGATATAACACCTCATATATGAAATTGAACACTTTAATTTCATTCCTAACTTTATACTTTCAATATAACCATGTTGAGCCAACGGAGGAACCTAATAGACCTACATTTCATGAGCTTCAATGATATGAGATTAACTGATCAAACTATTTGTTCCAGTTAATCAATATTCATTAACTACAAGTCACTCCACTATAGATTTGTAGTTGTACTCTCCTCACTTTACCCATGAGTCGACCCTTCACAGGTTGTTCGTAATCATAGATGGGTCAAATTACCGTTTTACCCCTGTGATTATCTCTTTGTTCCTTAAGCACCACTGATTCTCTAATGAACAACAAGTCTAAGGTCCTACCATAGACTCATACCCTCTTAAGTCAGTTAAAGGGCGGGGCCCCGTTGTTCAAGACCTGGAGTCAGTTCTTAAGGTAACAACCTATCTAATTTCTCAGTGTAGGAATGAGTGAATTCCATCTTGTATAGTTAAGTCCCCAGCTACCTACGAGGTTCTGTCCCTGAGAAGGTAGGCTTATTGAGTCGGCAGGCCACTCTCACCCATACTAGTCTAAGGACAAACCCCTATAAGCAGGAGTTCTTAACTTACTCAGGATTCAGGTCGAGCCACTAATGACCATCTATAAATTATCAGTTTTATCCTGTTAACGGTGTTACACTGGTTAGACTAATAATTTGCAGTCCGGTCTTGTATGAACTCTTCATACAGGATGCCCTCACTCACATATCAACCACATGAATGAGTTGGATTACCTCATTTGTACTAATTACAAAGTGGGTTGCATCCATGGTGTTACAAGAATAAGGTTTCCAACCTTATTCTTATACCATAGATCATTTAGGTTATATTCTTGAACACAATCTAAATAGTGTCCACTACACTAATGTTCAAGATATATTATAACCTTGGAACTTAGTTTATTGGATTTATAAAGCAAGAATATAATTTTATCAAAACAAATAACTCTTTATTTATTTGATCAAAATTACACAAGTTTAGGGCATAAATCCCAACAGAATTGACTTGTTGTTATTGGTCTTTTATCCGTGGACACAGAAAAATATTTGCAATGAGAAGAGTGCAAATACAAGTCTTTAGTGGAGTGTACCCGCAGTTAACAATTGTTGATTAATTGATTAATGAGATTTGCCAATTAATCTTGTTTTGTTGGAGCTTTTGATTTGTAGGTCCATTAGGTCTACTTCTTAGCTCGTAAAGGGTTTTGAGATTCTTTGGTCTTGATCGGAATTTGAAATGTTCAAATTCGCATTGGAAATTAACGTAATGTATAGATATACATTATAATATAAAGTTTTTATGCTGATTAAAACTTTATAATATAAATTTAATTTTGGATGTGATTCAAAATTAATTATTGAGAGAGTTAAATATTTGAAAGAGTTCGAAGTATTATATATATGAATAAGATTCATATTAAAAACTATATGTTAAAATTTAATGCACATAAAATGTACATTAAATAGATTATGGGAGAATGATTAAATGTGATTTAATTATAAAACCTAAATTAAATATGAGATATTTAATTTATAAGCTAATTAATTGATGAGTTTAATTAAGTTAATTAAATTTGATTTAATTAAAAGCCAACCAAGTTCCTTACTCCAAGCCCAGGATTGCATAACTCCTCATTGTATGTAGAGATGCGTTTTTCTAACTAGCACGCTCACAAAGCACGTAGCTCAGACTCGTTCTACAGGACACTCGTAGCTAGATTTCGCTTCGGACCTATTGTCACACTCATTGTGGCTTAACTCGAAACACCTTCGTCCCTGGTTTGTTGTCATGCCTACTATGGCTCACCATAGGATGACATTGTCCCTAGACTGTTGTCACCACGCTGTGACTCACCACGAGACATATCCGGACTAGCTTTGACTCTACCATAGGACGCCGATGAACTAGCCCGCTTTTGTGCCAATTTCTCGACACACACCAGGATGCAGGACAACGCTCTCGTAAAAATGGGTAAAGTAAGAGTCACTAGCCCAATGGGTTCTAAGGCATACTCCTCGTTACTTGGTACCAAAGTCACAACTTAAGAAGACGTACTAAAATTGAGACTTATTAAAACCACACATCTCATAGTCAGTTAATTGGTCAATTCAAACCAACGTTGGTCATATAATAACAATCATGTGAACAACCCAAGCTACATACACACTTGTGGCCCATAATCAAACATGCATCAAACACATCTCAAGGTAAACCAAAGTTGACTAATAGCCATGATTCACAACCATACTTGTTTTACCTATTTATTCATAGCTAGGGTGCGAAGAATAATCCAAATAGCTACTTACCTTGGCGCTAAACTCAAATGATCAAATTTAAACTGCCAAATATTAAATACGACCAGCTGAACGACTTCCAAACTACTAGGAACTTGCACCAACCTTTTCAACATAAATTAACACACCAATAACCTGACTTCAACACTTAAACCACACAAAATTGCTTCTGGTAATTTTCAGGACTCAGGGAAGACTTACCCAAGAAATGAAATAGTTCATGCCAAGTCAAAACACATCTGAATCACCCCAAACGCCTGCGCCGGTAAAGCAGCCACACACACCCCCAAATTGGTACGAATACGCTTAAATTAATGATGAAACACACCCAAAGATCAAGAACACATCACCCATTAATTCTAACACCAAAAATTGCATCCAAGAGACCAACCAACACAGCTAATCAACCAAAACTCACCTCGGGCACGCCGATCACAAGTTTCCGTGAAAAACCCTTGAACCATAAATCTCGTCTTACTGAAAGTTAGAGAGAGAACTCATGAAATAGAGAGATAAAGCTATGGAGAGAGAAAGTGAGATAGAGAGAAAGAGAGAGAGAAAATTTGATTTCCATCACTATCTCTACATAACAGCAACAACAATAACAATTTACCAAAAGAAAAGACAAACGAGAATAGGAAAAAAAAAAAACAAAAAGATGGATCGGTGTTCAGAGGGAGAAAGAGTGAGGAACCGATGTTCTAATGTCTCTTCATTTTAAATAGGGAGTTGTACGTTATCAAAATTTAGAATTAATTATTATGTTAAATTAGTTATTAATAATTAATTTTTTATATTTTAAAAAATATTATTTTTAAATAATATAATATAATAAATATTACAAAATTGCAAAAATGAAAAAGAAGAATTAGAGTTGACAGATAACAAACTCTTCAAATATTTTTTAATACAAAAGTTAATATAAAAAATTAATGTTAGTTTCTAATTTTATTTATTAAAAAGACATAAAAAATCAAAAGAGATTTTAGTATATAAACTCAATTTAAGGTTTAAAAACTAAAATTTTGAAAATGTGTATCTAAGATCATTTATTTTAATATATTTTTAATGATATTTTAACTTCAAATTTTTTATTTGATTTTAAAAATAATGTTTTTAATCTTAGAATTTGATTGTTTAAAATTATTATCAACATCTTTTAAATACAAATATTTGACTTTGTCTCCTAAAAATTCAATTATTTATTTTAATAATTTATAAAATTAAATACCAAATTGATAAATACAATACAAATTCCTATTTAAGGATAAAACTTAAAATTTATTAAAACAAAATCTTGTTTTTCCCATCACACTCAATACCAAAAAGATATATAAAAATTTTAAAAAATTAGAGGAAAATGCAATGCAATGAAAAAAGATTGCTTTAAAAAAACAAGAGTGATTCATCTTCCGCCCACTTAAAAAAAAATAGTGTGATCCATCTTCCTCTCACTTAACCAAGACATCTTATGTGGTTTTTCATTTTTAAACTTTTTCTGCATATTTTGATTGAATACTTCCAAAAAAAAAAATTTAAAAAATGTTTGCAATGACATAATTTAATAGAAAATAAAATAGAAATCATATTTATTATTCATCTTCAACTTAGGGGATAAAATAAATATAAACTAACAAAATATATATATATATAATACTTATAATAAATAAATGAAAATAAATATTGATCTTCATCCAAATGATTCTTAGCTACAATTTTCTCAAATCAACCTTCATTAGATGAAATTTAACTATAGTTCTTTCTTTCACCTATTTGATGTTGGAATGAAGCTTTACTCATGATAGTTGGCAATATTTATAGGTTACAGATAACAAACTCTTTAAATATTAATTAGGGGAAGATTAGAGATTATTGTAGCAAAAATTTATATTCAAATTAGAGATTATAAATTTTATAATTTTTATTCAAATTGAGGGCATAATGAAAATCTTTAATAAAAAAATCTTCAAATTAAGAAGGAAAAAAAAAGGAAAGTATGGATACTGATTTAAAATATTTTACCAATTAAGGAAAAGTGTTAAGTAAAATAGGTTATTTAATTGAATCTAGTTTGTTTATTGAGTGACATGCTAGTTATTTTTTTAGTACAACATTTTTGGGGTGAGAAGATTCGAACCTATGACCTCGTGACATGTTAGATATTGATTGATGTTCTTATCTGGTGAATGTAAACATAAATTAAGTAGATGATTTTTTTCTCTTTCTATATTGAGTTTATAGATATGAAGGAAAAGAAATGACCTGCAAAACAAAAAAAAAATGCACATGGTATGGTGCTTGTCATAACCAATTTGATGAAGTTAAAGACAAAAATAGGCAAGCTAGTAGGGTGTGAAGATTAAGAATAATCGTATGATGGGCCCATGAAGGGAGGAGTTGAATTGGTCGAATCGATTCGGCTCGGCTCGGTCCGGTCTGGATTGAATCAATCGTCTAGATCCTCTTACATGACTCTTTGTTACATGACTCTTTGTCTCTTCCAACTCGATTCTATTCTAGATATGAAATTATTTTGCTTAATAATCTTCTATAGTTAGATTTAATATGGTAGTCCAAATTTATCCGTAACAAATATATAAAATTAGATTTAAAATGGATAACTTTTTTGGTTGATGTTGATTTTAAATGGATGGTTGAGATGGAAAGCACGAAATGTAGATAACATGACATTCCAAATCCAAAATTGATATTTATTTGATAATTACGCTATTGGCCAAAACATGAGAAACCTACCCTACCCAATGTTCTACTTCTTTCATTTGACAAAAAATCGCACCTCTTACAAACCTAATTTAAGATCATCCACATCTTGTACTCAAAATTTCAGCTACAAAAGAATTTTCAAACGTATTAGATTTTTTTATGTTTTATTTTTAAAATTATATCTTAAAAAAAAATGTTAACCATTATAATGAATTCGTGAGAAAAGCAACACAATTTTCAAAAACCAAATTATTTTCGAGATTTAAATTTAAAAAATTGCACTTTAAGATTTGATTGAAATAAATGAAAGCCTAGAGTTCAAATTGATACATTTGAATCGGGTTATGGTATGAATGACATTTTTTAAAGTCAAAATGATAGATGACCTGGCCTTTCAAAATAGTGATGGATAACCTTCTACTAATGTCACGAGAGCAAGAGTTACTGACGTGGAGAGTTAGATAAAAACGAGAGCGAGAGCCAACTTCAACCTTCTTGGGAAAGCGAGAGTACGATAAAAACCCAACGAGCTAGAGCAATACCATCTTCTCGATGCCTTCTTTTTGCATATACCATTTTCAAATTTCTTCTTTCCTATTCACGGTAACCCACATCAAATCTAGAATCAAATGTGTAATTTTCAAATATGTTCGAGAAGAGTTGAACATGGCCTCTTGCTCTCATTGAGTTTTATCAAGGATGTTGAAGACAACTTCTTAACGCTCCCGAATGTGACTCAACATAACATTATCAATCCTTATTTTAAAAAATCAGATAATCCATCATTTTGACCGGAAAAAAAAAAGTCAAATGGGTCAAGTACAAGAATAAAAAATCAAAATTTACTCATTTTTAATTAAAAAATAATTCTCTCGATTTAATCCAAATGAGTTAGTAGATTTGAGTCAAATTTCACTTGGGGTTGAATTTTAGAGTTTTGATTTGTTACTTTATTTGCATTTTATTTATTATTTTTTATTAAATTTTGAAATATATTACTTTTTAATTAATTTGAAATTTCGAGTTCAATAACATTGGAGTGAGGGGATTCGAACCTCTGATTTTTATATCTTAATTTATGAATCTGTTTGTACAAAAAAAATGTCTTATATATTTGTTAATTTTATAAAATATTAAATGTATCAAAAGACTTATCAAATATAAAATTAAAAATTTGAAAATATAGTTCACATTTTTAAAGTTCAGAAACTTACTAAACACAAAATTAAAAGTTGATATATTTATTAGATATTTTTAAAATTTAAAAATTTATTCAACCCAATTATAAAAGTGGAATTAAACTTATAATTTAACATTATATTATGAGCTCATATTTACTTTTTCGTTTTAGTGGCGTTAGCATAATGAACGGCATACCGTAACCATTGGTTTTGAACACATGATTTTGGATTTAGAATCCAAAACCATTGGAGCAAAAGGCTCCTAGGTATTGGTTTTGCAACCCATTTATTATTTTTTAAATAAATATATGAGTCTCATTTTGGCACCTTAATAATAACTATTATATTGTATTAATTTCAGTATGACGAGTACAATCTCTAATATTTGATCTTTCGACTCTCTTGTTTATATGTTTGACTCAAAGGATTGCATAACTTGTTCTCGAGATGGAAATTACAATGAATTCTTTGAATTTCAACTGGGGGTCTTGATCTTGAGATGGAAATTACAATGAATTCTTTGAATTTCAACTGGGGGTCTTGATCTTGTGTTCTTCCTTAGAAGTATTTGATTTTCGGGAGCGCAAAAAATTTTTGGTCTTCATTTCTGAATTCTTTATAGATTTTTTATCTAGAGTCTTCAACTTCTGAACCTTAGAAATGAAAAAGAAAGCTCTTTATTGAGCCGATTCTGGGTCACCCTTTGGACTGGATCCGACCTAGCCAATACTTTTAGATTGAGTCTAGTTGACTTACTTTTGATTTTGGGGCTTGCCTCTAGTATAATTAAACATAGCTTTTGTCTTCTAAATTTTAAAAAACTAATTAGATTTGTTATAATTTAATTTAGAATCTTTACGATTTTAATTACTCTCTAATTAAATAAAATTTAATCATCACTATTAGATATAACGACGATTTTTGAATCCTAATTTTCGTTTTAGTGGCGCTGGAACAGTGAACTGCATAGATTATGATATGAATAAATATATGCGTCTCATTTTGGCGCCTTAATAGTTATTATTACATTATATTGCTTTTAATATTGTGTTTTGGATTACGTGTTCGTTTGCGGTTAACTTAGTTATCTAAGTGGATGACGTGGCAATACCTCAATGGATAAGGGCGAAGAGAGCCGAACCTATCTGGAGCTGATAAAGCAGCTCACAACCGTCCGATCGTTGGGTCCCACGTCACCACGAATTCTCCTTTTTCCCTCGAATCTCTCTTTCAGAGAGATATCCACTTTCGAAAACTGAATCAATACTCAAAAAACTCAACTGTCCGCCATTGATTCCTTCTCTGAATGACAGGCTGCTTAATCAACTAAATATACATTGCTCGAAACCTTTCGATTCTTTGTTCTCCTTTTTCTTTTTCCTTCTTGTAGATTTTTTTTTCTCTTTTCCATGGCCGAGGTGAAGAGATCGAGCGGCACTGTGAGGTGGTTCAGTGCGCAGAAGGGATTTGGTTTCATCGCTCCAGATGATGCTGGCGACGATCTTTTTGTCCACCAGACGTCGATTCGCTCCGAAGGATTTCGTACTCTTTTTGATGGTCAGGCTGTTGAGTATGTTATCGATTACGACGAAGATCAACGCCCCAAGGCCGTCGACGTCACTGTAATTGGTAGATCTAGCGGGTTTGGAGGTGCCCGTGGGGGTGGGCGAGGTAGAGGCGGCGGTTATGGACGGTTCAGCGGAGGAGGTTATGGTAGCGGCGGCGGTAGCGGCCGTGGATTTGGCAGAGGAGGGCGGTACGACGGTCCAAGCGTCGCCTTCGGCGGTGGCGGTGCTGGTCGTGGAGGTGGCGAGTGCTACAATTGTGGCCGGATGGGTCATTTGGCGAGGGATTGTTATCGAGGAAACGGCGGTGCGCCTCCCGGCCGTGGAGGAGGGGGTCGTGGATACGGCGGTGGTCGGGGTTATGGCGGCGGTAGTGGTGGTGGTGGTGGCGGTGGCGGTGGTTGTTATAATTGCGGAGATACAGGACATTTTGCTAGGGATTGTCAAAATGAAAGCAAATGATGAAGAATGCGGGTCTTCCTTTAAGCGGTATTTATTTATACTTTTTTTTTTTTTTTTTCTGAAGATTAATTTGGTTGGGGTGTTAATTTTTTGGTGCGAATTCTGGGATTTATAAGTGTGTCGGTGACTGCAAGTCTGCAATTGAGGGCACGAGGATCCGGGACAATAAATCACAAGGCTTCTTCAATTGATCATTGTTTCTCCTTTTGGGTGTTCGATAATTTGTTGATGAATGGAATCAATTGTTTGTATATGCTATATACCTTACTTCCATTTCTAATCCATTCTTCTTTAATTGTTGTGATACTCTTAACATGTTATATAATATCATATATGTAATCCCGTCAAGAGTATATGTTCATACCATTTTGTATTTCTTATCCTTCATCTTTGTCAATTACTGTAATCTCTCTCTTTTTTCCCCATTATTGATTTCTTGGTGCTTTCCTGGATTGTTTGCTGGGAAACTTACATTACTGGCGTTGGGTTGCCAAAAAAAATGATTGTCCTGCACCATGTACTGTATTATTGCGTGTGTTTTCTCTGGAAACTGAATGATACAGCTCTTATAGGTGTCCATTTAGTATTTTGCATATCTTTTTGAAGTCTTTCCGTGGAGAAGCTATAGTTTTTTTGGGTTTTCTCCTTTTGGGTTGTTTTCCACATCAAAATTCTACGCATTGAAATCTCAGTTGCTGGTGCTGCTCTTGATGGTTATTAAGTTCTTTTTGTAGGTATAGTCATCATTTTTATTTTCATGTTCTATGATTGGATGTCTGTTTTGCATTTTTATTCAATGAATGTCGCCAATATGTCATTATATTTGAAGCTTGAGAATGTTGGAGGTTGTATTCTATTCAATTCTCTGCTTCCTGAGAACTTGTGAAATTGTTTGGCCTTCTGTTTCTTAACTATTAACCTTGTTTACGGGGTTCCCCCATCCAAGAACTGAGATGTGATGCTTGCAATTTGTTCATATGTTTCATTTGCATTATGTTCATATGGCAGAAATAACTTTATATAAACGTTGTCCATTGAAAAGCAATTGACCACTTTATAATCATTTTGTTCTTGCCTTTTCTGAGTGGCATTTTAAGCCCCCTCAGCTTTATGGGAAATAAACTTCATTCTAAGTTGTCAAGGTTTATCTAGATGATCATGACACTAAGAGTTCCGCCATTTCTTTTTCTGTTAAATTTCCTTGCTTTGAAAAAAATTATGAAATGAATAAGAATGTGACTCTGTCATGATCTAATTAAACTTTCACAGTTTAGGGATGTTTGGAGCACCATTTCGAAATCAAAATCCGGAAATCGACACTCTGAAAGTTTTGTTCTAGGGGAGTTTAAAAAGTCTAGAATCATAAAATAGTATTTGGGGTGCAATGTTCTAGAGTTTGAAAATCATAAAATAGTGCATGGGATATGGGGTTGTATTTCAAATCCATTAGATTTTGAAAACAGTAGTCCAAACGCTGTTTTGGATTTGAATTTCAAACCCATCCAAACCCGGTTGGATTTAGCATGACTTTCTAAAAACGATTTTAAACACTTAGAAAATCATTTCCAAACAGTTCCATTTCTAATCCTAGCAAGTTTCTATATCTTCATCGTGTAGGAAAATGCAATAGCAAAGAATGCCTTGTGGTATCCTTTTTTTTTTTTTCTGTTGAAAAGATGGCTTGTGATGTCTTTCGGCTATGATAAAGATTTATGCATGTTATTCATTACTTTCTTGGTCTCCATGAAATCAATCCTTCTGGTTTGATGTACAATAGTCAATCTAGGCTTTAGTGTCACCAAGATACAATTGTAAGAAATATGGACAATAAGTTTGATGTGATAAATAATTAGCTCTTTTGATTCTTGATGGCTCTATGTGTGCCTTGATTTTTTATTTGCTGCTAAAACTATCTTGCAGGGTTAGATAAGAGTGATGGGCGCATTGACCCAAATTACTAAAAGGCCATTAGTCTCTTATCTGTCATACTTACTGCTCTAGGATTTATTCGTGCTCGAACACTATTCATTTAAAAATATCTTCTTTTAAATGTGGTCAGAAAAAAAAATATATCTTAGAAGTGCTTATAAAATATTCTTAACGTAGTTAGCTAAGAAATACTTTAAAGCATTTCTTAGAGTGTAGAACTGAACTTTGGTATGTATTCAGTATGTCTTTTTGTGCCGATGAAGGATGGATGGAAATTTTCAGAGTGGTAAAACTTGTCTTTAACTCATTAAAATACATTTTAAATTTCTTGATAATAAACAAAAAATAGTTTAAAAAGTTTTTAAAATAGCCAAGAAAGACATTGAAGTGGTGTTTAGATGAAGCTATTAGTTACTGTTTGTAGTAGTTGATCTAACTATAGTTATTTTAGTTTGTTAAAGATCATCACTGTGAACTTATACTTAGAGCAAACCTTCCTAGTCAGAATTTTTATAAGCATTATAGATAACAACTCTACATATTTTCACATTGATATGATATTATTCACCTTGAATATAAGCTCTCATGATTTTGTTTTTTATTTCATCAAAAAGGTCTCATATCGAAGGAGATGTTGTCCCTCACTTGTAGACCGATGATCTTTCCTTTAAGTAAATACGAAATTTTGTTAGTCTAGCTTTTATCCAGGCTAACTCTTTCTCTTTAGAGCACACCGTCAGTATAATATAACTCAACCAGGAATTTCTACTATGACTATGTCTTTGAGGCTCACCACTCCTTTGTTCAACACTCGAAGATTTTACCAGCATTATTAAGTCAAGGCATAACCTTGATACCACTTGTTAAGGACAACGACTCTCTAGATATCTCCACATTGGTATGATATTCCACTTTGGAGATAAGCCTTTGTGACTTTATTTTTTATTTCACCCAAAAGACTTTACACTAATGAAGATGTTGTCTCTCACTTATGTACCCAAGATATTTTCTTAGTCAATATGGAACTTTGATCGTACTCCCAACAATTCAATAATAAACTCTGTTTCTTATTTCTTAAAAAATGCTTATTAAAAAAAGATTTCACTCAAAAATACTTTTTTCCAAAGATATTTTATAGCTCCACCCTAATAAAGTTCTTATAATAAAGTAGTTTTTCAGCATCAAACTTTTTAAAAAGTTGTTAAGCAAATAGTTCATCAAACAAACAGAAAATTTTTCATGTCGACGTGGCAACAAACTTCCAAACACGTGCTGACAGATTCCATCTCTGACACTGTGTACAAAGAAGAAAGCATTGTAGAAGAAGAGAAGCATCCATCTTTACTTTTTCTTTACACCTATCCTTTAATTTCAGCTCAATAATGTCCCAACTCTCATTATTGTAGTTAATTTCATAAATTCGAAAAAAAAAAAGGTGGTTTTTTTCCTTTTGAGTTTTAGTCAAAAATGTAAAAGTAGAATAAAGAGACTGAAAATCTGCAGTGAACAGAGGAGATCCAGATAGAGAAAGGTTCAATTTAAAAGATGGAAAAAAAAAAGCTGTTACCTTGGAAAGTTCTCAAAAGGGTAATATCATATGTGATGTTCCACATCCAACGAGGGACGACTTCACTCTAGAAAATTATTTAATGAGAATGTCACAATTTGGATAGCAATTTTGCACTATTAGATATATAAGAGAGAAATTATACAAGTATATAAAACTTGTATATAATAGTTATGAGAGGGATGAAGATTTTCGAATTCATATCTAACCATTATTAATAGACAATTACTTAGAGGAAGCTCCGAAAAGGAACGGTTCAGTTGTCACTGTTACAGGCCTGGTTTGTGTAGGCCCATTTGTTGACAAAATTATGATAAGCCCATGAAGGGAATGGGGCCCATCCATAAGCCCAATGCTTTTGTACTGTTTACAAAGGGAGCCCACATAGAGGCAGCTTTTGCAGAGACAGAGTTCCCAATTTCTGCTGCTTTGCTTTTTTCTGCCATGTCCCAAGAGGACTATGATGTGCCTTGGTCAATGCTCTAAAATTAAAAGGACAATCCAATTATAATACAAAGCTTCATTTCATTTGTTTGCATGGAATAGGTTTTCAATTGTCTCCTATTCTATTTGGTTGGGAGATACTTATATAGGTAGTTGTGTAGTTTTTACGTCTTATCCGTGAATGAGTTTATAAGAGAGGACAACGTATTTTATGTATAAATTTTTTTAGGTAAAACTCTACAAAGCTCTTCAAATTTAATTAGTCCTAGTAATAACGAGTTCCTGCTCCTATAATTACCCATGTGGATGATCTCTCTAGAACAAAGTAGAAGTAGAGAAATGAACAAATGTATTATGGTGTAGAGAGCAAGTGAATGATAACTACTTGAAAGACCACTAGATTGTCCTTTACTCAAGGGAAGGGTATAGAATATGACTAAAGCTCCACATGTCGGTCACAAAAGAAGAGGATCGTATACTTATAACCAGAAATGAATAACACTCCTAATAGTGTCAAGTCTACACAATAAGTTCAAAAATAAAATAACATAAGATTAGAATTAGATGGACAAGCTAGATTGATTGTGTTAACACCTAGTAGTTCGACATATCAAATCTATCTTCATCAATTTTGAGTCATTCTCATCTTGTATTGTAGTGTTTAATTTAATATAAAACGAAAAGATTATTCAAATCTTACGAAATATTTTATTCTCACTCTATTAGTTATCTCATCATCACATCAATTATGTTTTGTAAACGAAAGAAACGTCTCCTTTTATGATTTTTATTTTTTTTCATTCATTATCGATTGATACTCACAAGAAAAAAAAATGCGACAAGATGACAATAGTTGTCGTTTAAAAGCAACAAAGATCTTATCAAGAAGTCACAACCATTTTTAACAAGATTTTGATTGATTAAAACTACTATTTTATTTATTCTAGTAAGTAGTAGATATCTCTCCCTATCCTATGTTATGGTTTGAATTGAAATAGGAAAAATATAATATATAAAGAGATGAGAAATTAGATAAGAGGTAATTTTGTCATTACATAAAAATGTTGGCAAATGAATAGAACTTGCCATTGAAATGAGTTGAGACCTTCCAAATAAGATTGAACAACTCCAAACCTAGTGATCCTTTCATCTTTTCCATTAGGACCCACCAAAATTTCCTCTTGGGTAATCAAACTTTTTTGACCAAAGACCTTTGAAGTGATGGCCCGAATAGATTCACAATTAGAGGGGCTCAAAAAATTCAATGAACCAAGAAAATTTTATTCATCCCATTGATATATAGTATATGAGTTGGATTAGGTTATAAACTTGTTTGTGTTCAATTGAGTTTAATCCAACTTTTATACGGTTGGGTTGGTTATTTTATTCTTCTAAAATTAGTTTAGTTTAAACTAACTTAAATTTATTATTTGTTGGCAAAATAAACATAGTCTCACATCAACTAAAAATGAAGAGGATTTATAATATTTTAGTATGTACAATATTCTTAATATATGTTTTTCCTTTTCCTTGTGAAACCAAAAGTAGATTCATGTAGATGTAGGCCGAGGCCTCCATTGAGCAATTTCATACCATTTTTTTAGTACAACAAATATGAGAATACGAAGATTTGAACCTCTGATTCAAGGAAAGGAGTACATACCAATTGTCATTGAGTTCACTTTGGCAGCAATTTCATATCATTGTATAAATATCAAGAGGGTCTTCATTTTTTTTAGTTCAACATGTCGAGTAAGGGAATTCAAATCTCTGACTTTTTAGTCGAACTATACGTCTAAACTTGTTGAGTCCTACTTAGGGTTGGCAAGAGGGTTAATTAAAAAAAGTTCCTAACTCAATCAATTGCACACCATTAAAGATTGGAGAAATTATTCGATAAAGTCGCCAAAATTTGACTAGCAATTTTTCATCGGTGGATATGAAGAGAGAAGTACCTCGAATTTCTATCTTGTGGCTATTAAGAGGCATGGAAATTATTGAATCCACATCCAACAATTATTATGAGATAACCATATTGTGACGATTGATTAGTTATTGATCGGGTACTAAATGGACCTACAAAATTTCTTTGGTCTTCTTTCTTCTTTTCTTTTTTTTCTTAATCCCCTCTCTCTCACACACAATAATTTGTAGTGTTAGGACAGCTAGTTGGGACAATGACTATGAGGTTGCATTCCCATTCTCGAGATGAACTAATGACTTCTTTCCTCTGTCGTTAATGCAATGAACAACCAGACAACAACAAAATCCCCTAATTGCTCAAACACAAGAGCCCTTGCAACTCACAAACTCTCTTTGAACTTTATGTTATAATGTCATTAATCAGTAACCATGGCAGCAGCAACACATCACTTTTTCCATTAGAATGATAAAAACCTCTTAATAAAAGCAACCATTCTTATCATAACATGCTACACACTTTTGCTTTTGTTACTTACATTGCATGTGCTTCCAGACCATATTAATCTTTAGGATGAAGTTAAGCCATAATGGAAAATGATGAATAGAATAATATCATTCATAAAGAGAAAGACTTAACAGATTTCTTAACATCAAAAAGAAAAGCTAGTGGACTCACCAGTTACAAACTCAACTGGAGGTATGTATAGGGATAGGGGTGGCCAAGATTGCCATCACACCTTGTCTTAAAACCATCACCAATACATGGAAAAGGCAAAGAAAAAAGAAGAAGAAGAAGAAGAAAAAAGGGATTGCCAATCTCTTTACACACAAACATATTTATGTTCTTTCTCTCAGTCTCAGTGCCTGTTTTTTTGTTTAAATTTTGAATGATCTGATCTGATCTGTTCTCTCTTTCTGTGAGTTAACTCAATGCTTGTGAGGAGGGCACTGATAACACTTTGTGAATAACCCAAAAGTGTCAACTTGATGAATGAAGTTGAGCATGCTTGCCCATCCTCCAAATCCAAATCCCACAATCAAAACCCATCCAACCACAAAGATGTTCACAGAGTATAGCCCTGCCCAACCTCCCAACAATGATGGAGCTCTCTCCACTGCATTCTGTATTGTTCAAGACACAAGAAAAAGGGTTAAAAAGTTGAAAGAAACTGAATTATGAAGAGTGGGGGCAAAAATTATCAAACCTCTCTAGCTGATGGAGAAGCAAAAGTGACCATGTGAGCTAAAGCGGGGATTATGTAGACGGTGAAGCTGACGAGAAGAGATCCCACTGTTGAGTTGATTGGTCCGAAGAATGGGAAAATGATTGCCAAAAACCATATCGGTATCACGACCGGTAGTCTCGCGAGAGCTCTCTTGATCAAGCTCTTGGTCTCATGTACTCTTATGAATTTCTCCCACACAAAGTAGAGAGGTGTGCAGGCAAACCCAAATGTTATGAACTGTGTGTAATCAATCACCACTCCCAAGTGTCACATTACAAAATATAAATTTATCAACCTTAATGAATCTTATTCAATTTGGCTTGATTTTGCAATTAGAATTTCACCTGATGGATGAGCATGAGGATGACAGCAGTGTCTCTGAAGCCAGTCCTAGGGAGCATAGCAAGTGCATTGGCATGGGTCAAGAGGTCATCCCCAAAAGCCCAATAAACAGCAGAGGCTGATGGCAAAGTCAGTGTAAGCACATAGAGGGTTGCGATCAAGTAAATAAGCTTGAACTTCTGTGGCTTCCACATGGCATGCATAATCTCCCTACAAAACAAGTCAAAAATTGAAGATAAATTTGGCACAAATGAATGAATGATTTCATCTGACCCTTAAATTGTCCTTTGAATTCTTACACTGTTACAGCATGCCCTCCAAAGGTGTAAAGAATGTTGGTAGCCCCAGTAAAGTACAGAACCATTTTAGTAGGCCCCGAGTGCTTCACTCCCTCAACCTTCATGGAAAAAAAAAAAAAAGCAAAAAGGGTATCATTCAAACACTTTCTCAAAAAGTGTATCGTCCAAACACTTTCTTCTTCTTCATCTTCTATTTCCGTGAAACCCAATTCAGGTAAAACCCAGTTTGATGTTTTAAATTTAGATGACTTTTCCTTTACTACTCAACCATGACAAGACTCTGATTTCATTCCTGAAAAACATCTTATATACTAATAAACAATTAAGATGTGTTTGGATTGTTTTAGAAGCAAGCAAGCTGGCAGAACAGAATTTGAAATTGTAAAACATGAAACTACTAATCTATATTAAACTAATGAAAGTTGAGGATATTAATGATTTTATTATTGTACCTGTCCGTGGATAAGGGAAGCAATGGTCATATACCAAGCAGTGTAAGTGGTCATCATGAGGCCAAGGAACGACCAAATTCTGTAATTGTGGAATGAGGGGATGAAGACAGTGGTAGCACAGCAAGCGCCAAATATATAAGTCCAAGTCCTCTTGTCCAAATTGTCGTTTATGTAATAGATGTTACTGCAAAAACCAAACCCATCAAAATCGCATGAAAAACCAGAGAATTATTGAAGCTGAAATGCAAATTCAGGGCAATTCGTTCTAGTTCTTGTTAAACTACCTCGCACAAGCAATCAACTGAATCACAGATCCAAAAAGGAGAAAGGTGCAGTTGAAAAACAAGCCCGCATTTCTCCAGTGTTTTCCCAGCAACCCATCAAGAACTTCAAACCACTGCCGAGAGGAAAAGGAAACGATGGATTTGAAGAGAAACAAGAAATGGGTATGTGCTTATGAATGTGAATGAAGATTAAGAACTTACCTGAATTACATGGTTTCTGAAATCAACCTTCTCCCTTTCCTTTCTGGTTCTGTATTCAACATAAAGAACACTGATAAGATAAGCAGTCCAGCTTCCCATGAGACCATAGAAGAGCTGAAAGAGAATCCCAGAAAGCATCCCCAGTTGGGAAAATGAATATGGAAGTGTGAGAAGCACTTGAGCAACCTGAAAAAACACAAAATCCACAACAAAAAAGAGAACCCCAGAATCAGAAAACCACGAAAGACTCAAAAACAGAGAAAAAGAAAGATGGGTACGGGAGAAAAAAAGGAATGGAGGGTATTTGCCTGATTAGAAGCACAGCTAAACCATGCATCATAAACAGAACCGCCATGCCAGAAGAGTGTAGAGAGCTTGCTCTTAGTGGGCTTAGAAGAATCGCCCTCTTCTCTCTCCATTTCGACATAATTGCCTGCAATTACAGTTTCAACTTTCTCAGAAGCCATTTGCGCGCGTTTGGGTAAGGTGGGAGGAAGGAATGGTTGGATTTAGAGCCTTTAAATAGACAAGAAGAAGGACAGTCTGTTTTTTGCTCTTCACTCTTCAGAATATATTAGCAAGAGTAACAAACATTACCAAAATCCAAACTCTTTTACAATAAAATATAAAATTTTGGAAATGGGTTTTCTTTAATTATTAGTTATAAGTTTGAAAGAAGATATTTTTGATGGGATGAAATGAAAATGAATAGTTAGAAATGATATTGAGCCTTGAGACATATATGCCTAAAATTCTGTTGAGTTCAAATTAGGCTGCCTTCTTCTTGTAGCTTTCGGTGGTGGGTATTATGGAACTGTTTCAATCAATTGAAACTCTATTTTATTTTTTTTTTCTTTTTTCTTTTTTTTTTTTCCAGCTTTTAGAGTAGGGTAAATAAAAAGGAAGGTTTTAAAAGAGGTTCTTCACATGTGGGCTTCAAAAGCAGAGTTTATGGGCCAGGCCTAGCATGCAGCGCACGAGCGGGTTGGCCCACTATGCTCATTATTTCTCCTTTTCTCCCTCTTTTATTTAATTTTTTTAAAAGCCAATTAAAAAAAAATTAATATTTCTTTTATACATTACATCAAAATTAAGGAGGTTAAGATTCAAATTTTAATTTTCAAAAATGAGAAGGTAGATGTGTTTTTTTAAACAAGGGAAGGTAGATATGTTGAACTATAAATCTAGATTAGAATTTAATTAATTTTGAATTTTAAAAAATTGTAATTATGTTCCTAAATTTTATAGTGTACTTTTACAAGTCTTTTTCATTAGTTTTTCATTAGTTTCATCAATGAGTGTTAACGTGGCATGTTCCATAAATAAAATTTGACTTAATTAATTTGATATAATAGATAGTAATATGTGTATATTTTTCTTTCTATGCTTTAGAAATTTTTCTACATTGCTCTCATTTTACTTTTAATTTTATTAAAAATTAGAACAATGTAAACCCACATAATAGAGTAATATGTGGTTAAATATTAATGGAATAAATATGTATTACCGTAGTACCAATATATATTTTCAGTTAAATAAATTAATAGGTGTCAACTCACGACAAAACTTCTTTATTGATATTAATGATAACAAGTAAATAAAAACCTAATCGAATAAATTAATAGGTGTGTCATGACTCACGTCAAAACTTCTTTATTGATATTAATAATAACAAGTAAATAAAAGCCTAGTAAAGATTAAGAATGACATCCATTTTTTAAAAGAAAAAATCAAAATAATCTTTTCAAAAGGAAAAATAAAAATTTAAAATAAATATGATGTTGAAGATTGATTGACTAAATATTACACTTTATGAGTTTTAAAAAGAAGGCCTGAATGGGAGTGCAAGATGGAGAGAATGATTGCATTAAGGGTGTGCTTAGTGGTAAATATGATTAGTAACACACGTGTGACAACTGGCTTTGCCATTAAACAAAATTTTCCACGTGGACCCCACTGCATGTTTTCCTTTCTCCTTGGGTTGAATGGGCCCCACTCTTTTCCTATCCTTAATCATGATATTAAGTGCTTCTTAAAAAAAATTAAAAAAAAAAATACTATTTTCTATTAATTTTTAACCATAATTAAATTTAAAAAGTTCTATTAATATTTGTTGATGCATAACTTTCGGACAATGTGAGAGCGTTGACCTGGCGTTTGAAGTGTTTTTCGGTCAATTGAGGTGTCAACATGCAAATAGAATCTTGCACTAGTGTGGTATTCAACTCTATACACTCTCACATCTAAGTTAGTTTTTAATCTAAGTTGGTGTAGAGGCAAGCTAGTTAGTATTGCATACTTTTCGAGAATAAATGGTCTTTGCATTTTATATAGAAGGGATCTTGAAGTTTTGTCTTGTCACTTCTAACAGTATGTATCTAGTTGTCAACAAATTACAAGTTGGTGGCATTTGTACACTCAAGTTAGTTGCATAGATGAACTTGCACATAATAGAAGTGTGTCTCGACATTGCTCAAGTCTTCACCTCAGCGTTTTCGAGTTAGAGTTCACACACGTTTCATCCGGTGATTAGACCACATGGAAAGCTCTAATTTGTGCCCAACAATGTTCATTACATTGAAATTGTTTATTAGAAATGATGAGCATAATGTTCATAGGTTGGGTGATTAATGGACGAAATTAAGTCACTGTGAAACATTTATCTTTTTGCTCTAATCATCTTAATTTCTTTTTAGCTTTTGAAAAAAGAGACATTATGCGATTTTCGTACTTTTGGGATGTTACTGGTTGGGCCATGAGTGGCTTTTCGATCCACGAAACATTAGTAATGTGAAATGGGCCTCCATTTCCACCACCTCAAATCTACGGTTCAGCCATATGTTGGGGACTTCCAAGCAATTTGTTTTTAGATTTTCAACGCATTGAATTAATAAATCAATATTATTTTGGGCCAGTTTGCAAAAGAAATGCATAAAATATGGGTTGTTTTGCAATACCATAGATTGCATTTTGGGGTTCATACATATCTAAACTTAGTTTTAGAGAGTATTAACAAAAAAGTAAGACAAAAGCTCAAATATGGACGAAAACCAGTTTAAATTTCTACATTCATATTATTTACTTTTAGATTTGAATCTACAAATTTTTTACTGTTTTATTTAAAATGAAGATGTTGTATTTTTTTTCTTTTTTACTCTAACATGTGAGAATGAGAATATAAGCTTCTAATTTTTTGGTTAAGAATATAATATCTTAACCAATTGAGTTATATATTAGGTTGGTCGATGTAGTACTTTTGTTCACACTCCTATTTTGAGTTTTGAAAATAATTATTTAATAGAGCTAAGGGTTCAAAATTATTTTTCATACTTGAAATAAAAAGAGGGGGTGGGGTGAGGTTGTGGAAGAGAAATTGCTTTCCATTGGATTCTTGGAGGTTGACATAGCAATGATGAGCATATTGGAGTAATAGATTATTAATCAACAGCTTGGATTGGTCATAATTATCTTCAATATATATATATATATATATATATATATATATTTAAAAAAAACCACTTTAATGGTGATGATGTTGATGGTAATGGCCAACCTAATCCCTAACCCTACAAATGAAAAACATTTTTTTTTAATGTATGCACATTTTTTCTATGGAATTTTTGTTAAAAATCATTTCACTTGCAAATTTAATCTTTTATTTCAATCTTAAACTATATGTAGACCCACAATCATATATTAAAAAAATTGAATGAGTAATACTAGCAATATATTATAATATATATTAAGAATGATATTTGATTGGTTAAATTAAAAGTGTGATGATTAAATTTTTAAAGTGATGTTGGTTTAAAATCTCTTTTACTTTACAAAGTTTTTAATATGTTATTGAATTTTCATTTTTTTTTTTTTGTTGTTTAATAGATTTACATTATTAACTCCATGGGTGATGGGTGTAATGTTTACCCAACACCATTGTTTGTATTATTTAAAAATAATGTGGCAGAGTTTAATTAGTTGAGCTCTCATCAGATTGATGACTTAATTTCAAGCTAATTCACGTATTAAAATTTGAAGGCAATAAAGACCTACTAGATACAAAATTAAAAATTCAACCATTTTTTTTTTAAGTATATAAAACTCTCGAATTAATTTGACTTTTTAATAACCAAACTTATAATTTCACTTATTTTAATTTACATTATTTGGTAATAAAAAAATTAATCATCATTTAAAAGAAAAAGTAGAATAAAATTAGTAGTACCTTAGTAGGGTAGGCTTTGAAAACAAGAGGGTACCATAGGGATTGAATTTCAAGTTTTTTTTTTTTTTTTTTTTTTCTCCATTGAAGGCAATTTGATTTTGAGTTGCCTAAGGGAAAGTTGGACCCTAGTTTAGATCAGTACAGACGCAAAGTTACATTATGCCATGTGGCCTACAAAAAGAAGCTAAAGTAAGCTATAACTCAAGTACTAGCTTCCAAAAAAAAAAAAACTGGTACTTTTTTTCTAACATTTCTAGCAATTCACTTAACATAAAAATGCATCTAAACTAGCATCATAAAACTTTAGTTATATTGTTTATATCTAAAATTAGGTTAATTAATAATTTTTTGCTCTGTATGTTTTATAATTTTTTTTTTAAATTAGCTCCTCGGGTTTAGACGTTGTTTCAATTTGATTATTCTGGACTTAACAACTTCAGTTTGGTTTCATATGTTTAACCGGATGTTATAAATCGTCCATATTATTATCATATTGACACTTTTTTTACCTAACATGAACAAATGTTTTCAATTTGACTAAATGCGTTAATAAGTTGTAATAGGGTATATGGGCTAATTAAAAAATAGAAGGATATTGGTGGAATTTTTTGGGTGGATAAGAAATAGTTTAGAGAGGATTGGTGAGGTTTAGCCAAATCATAGAAATTAAATTCAGATTTTTAAACCATAAAGACCAAATTAGAACTTTTAAAGTAAGGGAATAAACCAAAACTATGCTTCCATAAGAACCAAATTTGTAAAAACTTTGGAGTTTATATGAAATTACTTCAACTCCGTTAATAACTATTTGGTTTTTTATTTTTGGTTTTTAGTTTTTTATTTTTTTTAAAATTAAGCCTATAAATATTACTTTCATCAATGGTTTTCCATGTGCTTCCTAACTATTTTTTCGATGTGTTTTAAAAAACCAAGCAAAAATTTGAAAACTAAAAAAAGTAGTTTCCAAAAACTTGTTTTGTTTTCGGAATTTAACTAAAAATTCAAGTATTTTATTAAGAAATATGAGAACCGTTGTAATTTGTAGGGAAGATGAAAATCATTGTAGAAAAATTATGAGAAAACAAGTACAATTTTCCAAAACCAAATAGTTATCAAATGGATCCTTAATTGTACTATTTACATCATATTAATTAGTTAGACCTCGTTTATTAACCACTTAGTTTTTAAAAATTAAGTCTATAAATACTAGTTTCATTTATGATTTTTTTTTTGTTATTTTTTTTCTACCAATGTTTTCAAATCTAAACCAAGTTTTGAAAACTAAAAAAAATAGTTTTTATTTTGGAATTTGGCTAAGAATTTAAATGTTCATTTTTTAGAATCATGGTAAAGAAACTATGAGAAACAAACATAATTTTCAAAAACCAAATGGTTATCATTTTTCATCTCCAATTTGAATAAAGTTAGTTAGAATTAAGAAAAAAAGATACAGAAAAGAGAGAAATCAAAAGATAAGGAAAAGACGTTTACTTTTCTCATTGCACAATCAGAATAGATTGCAGTTGAACATCTTAGCAAAGTCGTTGTCCAAATTTAGATCGTAGGTTTGTTTACCTTTAGAGCACTACTAAGAACAGAAAATGGAAATACTTCGGAATGCACATGTCACTATAGACATTTGTTTTTAGTTTTTGAAAATTAAGTTTGTTTTTTCTCAATTTCTCTACTATAATTTTCATCTCTTATGGAAATATTTAAATTTTTAGCCAAATTCTAATCGCTAAACTTATGCTTATTTAACCCATTCAAAAAAACATCTTCACTCATTGCACAAAATGAAGAAAAAAAATAAAAGAAAATGTTCAAACCTCAAATGGGTGGCTTTATTATTGGGCTTGCTGCAAAATCAAAAAGTCTTTCAAATTGGGCTTTCTGCATTTTGTGCCCATTTAGGCTACTTTAATGTGATGTAGAAACAGTAAAGTAATAATGGAGAGAAGATTGAGAGAGATTAATTAGAAGAATGGAACCTTTGAATAAACTTGATGTAAAGGGTCAGGAAAGGAATCTCCAAAAATAAAAAATAAAAGTTAAAAATCATTTAATCCCAGAAAGCACTTTTTTGAAATGGCCAACTTTTGGAGTCCAAGTTATCCTTCTCTCCACACGTATTCTATTCCTCCCTTCATTTTGCTTTATATATATATATATAAATGTTTTTCAACTTTCTATTTTCTACCCCCACAAAAAAAGGCTACCATAACACCCAATATGGCTTCGCCTCTTCATCCTATTTCTCTTTTTTTCTTCCTTCTAATCATTATCTCATCAGGTATTTTCATTTTTCTTATTTTCATTTTTCAACATTTTCTATGTTTTTATATCACACATTGCAAAAAAATCGACTACGTTGTTAGACTATGTTAATATAATTAAATTTACCTCAATCTATCAGTTTAAACTTTTGGATTGATTGGTGATTTAAGATGGTATCGGAGCAAAAGATCCTGAGTTTGAACACCTGTGAAGTTACTTTGCCCTCCAATTAATATTTATTTCCACTTGTTGGATATTTGTTTAAATTTTCAACCAGTTTAAGGTTTTGAGTTGATTGGTGATTTAATTAAGATATGTCAACTTGAAGGTGATGTATGAATATTTAAAATTTCGACCTCAAGGGAATGAATGCATACCAATTATCGTTGTTATGTAAATAGATAGACACAAGATTTTTTTTTTGTTAATAAATTAGAATGTTGATGGTCTTTTGTCTAGATGGAACTTGAGATTCTTTCAAAAAAAAAAAAAAAGATGGAACTTGAGATCTTTATAAAAATGGAAATTTGAGAACATTAAAGTCAAAATTGAAAACATGTTTGTAGATCAAGAATATTTTTGAATAAACCACTTTTCAAAGAAAATGGGAAAACCCACACGGATTCCTTATAACAGTATTAAAAATAATTACTAAAAAAAGAAACACATTCAAGTATTTAACAAATATTTTTTATAATAAAGTAAAATAAAATAAAATAAACTCTTGTTTCATATAATTGCATTTGAATATTCATGAATGAATATGATACGTTTTAATTTTGTTGGCGAAACGGCAGAAATAAGAACATCGGAGGGCGCTCGAGTTTTCACCATAATAAACAACTGCAAAGAAACAATCTGGCCGGGGATCACCCCGGGGGAGAATTTCAACGGCGGCGGTTTTGCACTCAAACGCGGCCAGGCCATCGTTTTCAACGCGCCGGTCGGATGGTCGGGCCGGATCTGGGGTCGAACCGGATGCAAGTTCGACCAGACCGGCAACGGGCAGTGCCAGACCGGAGCCTGCGGAACTTCCCTCAAATGCAAAGCCTCGGGAAAGACTCCGGCGTCCCTCGCCGAGTTCACCCTCGCCGCTCTCGATTTTTACGACGTCAGCCTGGTCGACGGCTTCAATTTGCCGATGGTGATCACGCCGATCAACGGCACCGGAAAGTGCGGCGTGGCCGGGTGCGACAGGGATTTGAGAGGCGATTGCCCGTCGGAATTGGCTATAAAATCTAACGGCAAAGTTGTCGGCTGCCGGAGCGCCTGCGACGTGTTTGATAAGGATGAATACTGTTGTAGAGGAAATTATGGGAATCCGTCGACTTGCCGGCCGACGTTCTACTCGAAGAAGTTTAAGGATGCCTGTCCGACGGCGTATAGTTATGCTTACGATGATCCGACCAGTATTTTCACCTGCACCGCCGCTGATTACATCATCAGCTTCTGCTCCAACAGGTAAAAATTATTTTGAACGGTTGTTTGATATATTTTTTGTTTTTTGTTTTTAGTTTTAAAAAAATTTACTAATATGGAAAATCGACTCGATCCATCAAAACTATTGTTCGATTTTTCAAGTCGAAATTGACCGATCAGTTGGTTTGGGGCAGAAGCCCCAAATTGACTAAACCCACTGATTTTTTTTAAAAAAAATTATATAATAAGTTAATAACAACCATAATAAACAAAAGGTAAATTTTTTTATATATTTGTATTATATCTTAAATATATATTAAATAAATAATTAAAAAAATTATAAACGAACCAAACCGACAGATCAAACTGATCGATCAGTCGGTTGGTTGGTTTTGGTCGGTTTAAGGCAGTAGAAAAAAGAAAAGACCGAACTAATTGAATTTTGTCGGTTCGGCGTCGATTGAGGTTGAAAACCGATTCTGACTCACTAATGATCAAATTTTGGTATTTGATTTTTGAAAATTAAGCCTAAAAATATTATTTTATATTTTTTTATCTACTTTTTACAATGTTTTCAAAAACTAAGCTAAGTTTTCAAAAAACTGTTTTTATTTTTTAACATTTGACTAAAAACTTAAATAGTTTTTCAAGAAAAATTGAAATCATTGCGGAAAAAATGAAGAAAAAAATATAAAAAACAAGTATAATTTTTAAAAATAAAAAATTAAATAGTCATCAAACAATACCTAAATTATAAGTTTAAATGCCTATTACCCACTTTATAAATTTTAATGATGTGTGAGACACCATCTTTAAAGTTCATAGACCAAAATCTATAATTTAATATGAAATCAACTTATATAATATGACAATAGCTTATAATAATATGAAGGAATTAAATTACAAGTTTAGTCCCTAAACTTTAAGGTTTGTGTCTATTTAGTCCTTAAACTTTCAAAAGTGTCAAACAGGTTCCTGAACTTTCAATTTTGTATCTATTTGGTCCCTAAACTTTGAAATGTGTCTAATAAATCCTCAAATTTTCAATTTTAGATCTAATAAGTCTCTGAATTTTCGATGTTGTGTCTAATAGGTCCTTGTCCTAGTTGACGTTGTTTAAAATTCATGAACTTACTAGGCACAAAATTGAAAGCTTAAGATTCTATTGGACAAAAAATTCAATTTTATATGTAATAGATCGATTAATTTTTAAAAATTGTGGATAAATTAGGGACTTATAAAAAGTTCAAGGATTAATTAGACATTTTTAAAGTTAAAGGATTTATTAGATATAAAATTGAAAGTTCTGCAACTTATTAGATACAAACTTAAAAGTTCAGGAATATATTTGACACTTTTTAAAGTTCATAGACCAAATAGATACAAATCTCAAATTTCATGGACTAAACTTGTAATTTAACAATAGCTTGTAATAATATGAATGATTTTAAAATTGTCAACATTAAATTGAAACAAAAAATAAAATTTAAAACCTTATAAAAAGTTATAATCATCACTAAATAGTAAACGTTGAATTAATTTGTTTGAAATGAAAATGTGGGCGTTGCAGGAGGCAGCCGGTGTGCACTTACCACAACCACAAGCTCGTCTGCAGTGGATCAAGTGGCTTCAAATCGTTCATCGGAGGATGGTGGGGAATGGCCGCTTTTTTACTTGTCATCAATTCGTGGGCTCTTTTTTAACATTGACTTCCCTATTGAACTCAAAAAAAAAAAAAACATTGACTTCCCTATTTTTCACATTGTGATTAATATACATTTTTTTTAATTCATTTTCTGTTTCTGATTACTTATTTTTTTCTTCGAGTGCAAAATAATGGAATGGGCTGTGGAATTGTGTGAACTCTTTTATTTTCAATTCTTTATTTACTAGATATTTTTATGCATAATAGTAAAACATATGTTTTTAAACTTATTTAGTGCACTAAAATATAGGGTAGGGAAATTTAAACCCTAATTTTAAAGAAAATTTTTTATGTTGAGCTATACTCACGTTGACAATAATGACTTTTTTTAAAATAATATATAAGAGTGAGAGATTCAAACTTCTAATCTCTTGATCAATAGTATATGTCTTGACTAATTGAACTATATGTTTAAATTGCCAACATTAGTTTAATTGAGTTAATATGCATCTTATTCTAATATGATGTAATGTCCTAAAAAATGATTGATGCATCAATTAGATGTGAATATATGTAATATATGGGCACATTTAATTTAGTGAATTGAAAAAAAATATTGAATTCATTTAATATATGATTATAATTCACTAGATGGTACATTTTGAAGAGATTGGTCTAATTTTACTATTCTCCTTTCATTTCCAAATTAACGTGGGAATGTTTGAGCAACAAAAACTTATAGGACAACGAATCTCCATATATCTCTATAATTCTATGAAATTGTCCATTTTAGACACAAAATCTTATGATTTTGCTTTCGATTCCCAAAAAGCCTTATACTAGTGGAGATAATTGCTCTCACTTATATACCATGAATCCTTTTCTTTTTCTAACCAATGTAGAACTTTGTTAGCACTCTTAGTCCTAACAAAAATCTTTCAGGGCAAGATGAGACCATATACACAAACATCGTGAAGCCTTATATCTCTATTTATTGATCACACCATCTTTCTGAAAATTCCTAGGAAGAGTTAGAAGGGTCTTCTAAAAGGAACAAGTGGGTGTGTTAAAATTGCATTCACTTGATTCAATGTTATATTTAAGGTTCATGATAAGCACAATGTGGTGCGTTCCTTCTGTCTTTTTGATCGGCTATTATTATATATATGAAATTCGATTTGACACCATGCATTTTATTTAATTCAATATTCAAAATGGAGTAAAATTGTTGACACACATAACATTTCATGAAATTTTATATATAATAACTAATAAGAAAGTTAAATTACATGTTTAGTTCGTGAACTTTTAAATTTGTATATATTTGGTTCCTGAATTTTAAAAAGTATCTAATAGATTCTTAAATTTTCAGATTTGTATCTATTTGATCCCTAAACTTTGAAATGTGTCTAGCAAGTCATTAAACTTTCAATTTTATATCTAATAGTTTTCTGAATTTTCAATTTTGTGTTTAATAAGTTTTTGACTTAGTTGATATTTTTTAAAATTCATGAATTTACTAGACACAAAATTGAAAGTTTAGGGTCCTATTAGACATAAAACTCAACTTTATATCTAATAAATCAACTAATTCTCGAAAATTTTGAACATGTCAGGGATCTATTTAGATACAAGATTGAAAGTTTAATGGCTTATTAAACATTTTAAAAGTTCATAGACTTACTATATACAAGGACCTATTTGATATTTTTAAAAATTAATGGACTAAATAAACATAAATTTAAAAGTTCAGAGACTAAAACTTGTAATTTAACCTCTTATTCCTAATAGTAATAATGCAATATTTTACCAAATATAATTTGTGTTTTTTTCGAGTTAAAACATGTGCTTTGTGATTAAAATTCAAATTATTTAATCATAAAATTTTCATGTAAAGAGGTGAAAAAATACTGCATTTTATTAAGTGGTATTTTTTTCATTACTAAAAATTCTCATGAAAACCCAATCCATGAGATTCTCTTTGCAACCTATTGCCATCAAGCTCCCACGATGAATTCCAATATAGCACATGATTGTTGATCATTATTATTTTTTTTTTTTATCTCATAGTTGAATATATTTTCGAAATCATTGAATTGTGAAATTTAATGATAAGGCCAGAAAAGCTTACCTCTTGAATATTTGGTTGAAGATTGAATCATCCAACAATACAATAATTAATAAGAGTGATAGCTAATAAAAACATACCTCAACTGGCATCAAATATAAACTCATGATCTTTTCAAATCCTTCACTCCCAAATGTTGTTGAACTCAAAAAAAAAAAGAAAAAGAGTGATCGACTAAGCAAAACATGTCACGAAGATATAGTAGATGAGAAGTTCAAAGAGAATTTTGCATTTCTAAGATGTATCTAATGTCCAACCAACACTACAAGAAAAAAGTGTTTTTCCAACGTCGGTATTCCCGACGCTGGAGGAATAGTCGGGATATACATAGAACCACCGACTGTTTAGATATAGTCGGGCAAGGTGGAACGAACTGCCGACGAATTAATAATTGGTCGGTAATTATGAACCAATGCCAACCATTTTAAACTTTAGTCGGCCAAAGCTTGTTAAATGCCGACGAATGGGGAAGTTGGTCGTCAATAAGCTTGCGTCCATTCCAAAAAGGTGAGGAAAGGGCGACCATTTTATAAATTGTCGGTAGTAAGCATGGCCAAATGTCGACCAATACAACAATGGTCGGCATTCTCTTTGCTTATTACCGACCATTTTTCATATTGGTCGGTATTTTGCCATACTTATTGTCGACTAATTTTGCTATAGTCGGCAATAAATGAAACGGCCGACCAATAGGCAAATTGGTCGGCAATAGGCATGCATCCCATTCCAAAAAACTGAGGAGAAGGGCGACCATTTTGGAAATGGTCGGGAATAAGCAGGGCGTAATGCCGACCAATTTTCAAACGGGTCGGTAATTGTCCTGTTTATGGCCGACAATTTACGAATTGGTCGGCCATAAATGCAACGGTCAACCAATGGGAAAATTGGTCGGCAATAAGCATGCATCTCATTCCAAAAAAAATTGAAGGGAAGGGCGACCATTTTTGAAATGGTCGGGAATAAGTATGGCCTCATACCGACCAATTTCCAAAAGGGTCGGCAATTGTCCTGCTAATGACCGACCATTTTCGAATTAGTCGGCATTAGGCCCTGCTTATTCCCGACCAATTGGGTCATGGTCGGCAATAAATGAAAAGGCCAACTAATTAAAAAATGGTCGGCATTAGCTGTACTAAAATCGAACAATCCCTTTTCATTTTCACCTTCATTAGCCCTAATTTCCCTCTCTCCTCACTCATCACCGAACGCGCTGCGCTTGTTGTTGCTGCTCGCTTTCTACGCCCTCCGCCGCCTGCCATCATCGTTCCACGGCTTTCGTTCTTCGCCTTTCACCTCCTGGTCGGTTGTCGTTTGGGTTCTCTTTTCCCATCGTCGTTCGGTAAGGTAATTCTTCTTCTTCTTCTTTATTCTCTTTTCCCATCGTCGTTCGGTAAGGTATTTTATTTCTGCTGGAAATCGATTGGAAAAGAGCAGAAATATGATGATTCGAATAGTTTGGAGTTTGAGAGTACTTAATTATAAGATTATGAACCTAGCTAGTATAAACTTTTTAAAGGTTGAGTACTCAATTATAAGTTTAATCAATGTTTTTGTTCGATATATGTATATTTATATACTTTAACTTTACATTTTGGTTCAGATGACTTTACTTCTAAGTGGCTTGAAGGAATTTTGTTTGTTGGACACAATTGTCTAACATATATACAGGTTTAATGGTCCTTTTAGTCTCGACCAAATGAGTTAAAAGGAGTGTTTCTTATAGGGCAGAAGGCATTGCTCTATATAGAGGAAATTTTATGGAACTCAATACATAGCCTTTTGCCATTAATGGCTACAAAAGTAAGTCAAGTTATTTTGCTATAAGAATGAGAGAGAGTTTAAAGAAAGAGGGCTCATAATTGCATTTGTTTCCATTGATTTTTTATAGGATTGAATAGTACATATGAGTTGCATGTGTTTTTCCCGCTTGGATTCTTGGTTTGGATTGCATGTGTTTTTTCCTGCTTGGATTCATGCTTTGGATTGCATGTACTGTTTTTCTTGATTGGATGCTTGGTTTGGATTGCATGTTGTAGTTTTGCTTTTCTTGTTATTTGTGACTCTATTTGAGCCCAACCCAATGATTTGTTGTAGTTTGGAGGAGGTTGGGTGTAGTTAGACTATTTTGAAGTGTTTACAGGTTTTTTTCAAGTTAAGAAAAATTTTAGATTTGTCCGGGTAACGTCGTTATGCTGCCAAAATTTTGGCGCAGAGGGTGTTGCCTAATATTTATCGAACTTTTGGTCTCATCTTGGTGAAGTTTTAGAATGCGAAAGTCAAGGTGATTATAAATTAAAAATTAGAATTACAATTGAGATGAAGCAGCGTATGAGACCTTTTTTAAGTTTTGAATAGATCTTTAAGTTAAAACGTTTGAATCCTTTTACTCTCATATGTTATTGAATTCTAAACCCACTTTTCTTCAACTAATATTAATCTTTAGTTTGTTTGTCTAAATTCTACAGGATTATTACTGAGAAATAAGGAGAGGACTTGAAAAGTATAATAATTTAGGGTAGAAATGAATAAAGATTGGATTAAACTTAGAGAGAGGTTGTCAACCGAGTATAAAGAAGGAGTAACTCAATTTCTAGAGAAGGCAAAGTTTCATGTTAATGACTTAGGAAAAACGAGATGCCTATGTAGAAATTGCATGAAAATGCAATGTGGCAATCTTTAGATGGAGTAGAGCGACATCTATTCGTGAATGGAATGTCTCCCTCTTACAGAGAATGGGTATATCATGGAGAAACTGTCAACCTTCCGATGTTTGAACGTTATACAGTTCAGTCAGTACAAGATTCTAGATCAAATACTGTAGAGTCTAGCCATTTCAATGAAGAAAATGAGGTGTTCAACCTTTTAAATGATCTTTAAGTCCCAATTGGTGAAGTAGATGTGGATGAAGGAAACAACATTGAAAATGAGGTTCACCATACTGCCCATGATAAGGACAGTATTATGTAGTCGGCGTTACTTTATACGCCGATTATTATGTAGTCGGTGTTACTTTATACGTCGACCATACAAAATAGTCGGCAATTGCTTTAACTGCCGACCAAACTTATCTCGTCGGCGGTTGGTACAAATGTCGACCAAATATTATTGGTCGTCATGTCTTCAAACTCCCGACCATAAATTTCGGGTCGGTATTTCTATCGACTGCCGATCGAAATATATTTGGTCGGGAATTGTTTGCAAGCCCGACCAATAAATCTTTAGTCGACCTATAGATGAAATGTCGACGGGTTTAGAAATTCGGTCGGGAATAGGTCCCCCGACGGTGATCTGCCGACTATTTTGCCAACGCCATTATTTCCGTCGGGATTTCATTTCCCGACTATATTTAGGGGTTTTGCCGACCATATGCCTCGTCGGGAAATCTCAAAATCCTTGTAGTGCAATGTCTTAAACTATTATATTATAATATCTATGGTATTAAAATATACATTACACTTATTTGAATATTGTTCAAATCTCCTACCATATATATTTAACTTATTTGAATTGCATTCAAATTTCAAATATATATTTTTTTTCTTTTTCTTAAAATGTGAACTCTAATAAATTGAAATCCACATGAGTTTTTGAATCACTCCATACCTAGTTCTAGGAGACATTGATAAAAATAATTTTGTATAGAAAAAATTAGGATCCACTATACTAGATTAACGATTATATTATCAAGATCAACATAGCTCACTCGGCTAACATGAAGTTTGTGTTTATGATTCAGAGGTTATGAATTCTAATGCTCTCTAAACGTAGTGATCACACTAAATAATAATCTATTATTTGTTAATATACTTATTCAAATATGTATTATCATTGTAAAAAAGAAAATCGAAACTTTATCTCCTAAGCACTTTTGGATAATATATATATAAATATAGATATAGAGAAAAAGATAAATGAAAACAGAAGTACGCTAGACGTATAAAAATACACACAAGAATCTCCCCCAAAATCAAACGAGTTTCAACCTTCATCACATCACAGAGCTCGAAAATGGCGGGTGCTGGTGGCGGAAAGGTCTCCTTCAAAGTCACCCTTACCTCAGACCCTAAGCTCCCTTTTAAAGTGTTCGTAATCTTAAACCCTTGATTTTTTTTCCCTCCTAGGGTTTTCCCCTTTACTTTGCCCAGTATTAAGCTTCAATCTCATCGTTTTTCAATTTCTTTTATTCTCAGGTTTAGTGTTCCAGAGGCCGCGCCCTTCACCGCTGTCCTCAAATTTGCCGCTGAAGAATTTAAGGTGCCCCCGCAAACCAGCGCCATCATCACCAATGGTAATTGATTACCTCCGTGTTGATTTATTCGTTGAATGCTGATTCGATTGCGATTGGAATCTGCATGCGGGAAATGTCTTTTGTCTTTAACAATTTGGGATCTGCCGATCCCCGATCGCCGATCGCTGATACGGGTGGTTCTAGAAATTAGAATTGGTGTTGAGTTCCTTAAGAGATGGTTGGCGTGCCCGCAATAGCACGAAGGGTAATGTCTTCTGAGAGAAACGAGTATTAGTAATTGGATGTGTGGAGATTAGGTCTGTGTTTATTATTATCACTACTACTATTATTTAGTTCAATTGTGAAGGTAGAGATTTGAATCTCTGCCCTCTTGGTCGAGGTATATACTTTAATCCGTTGTGCTAGGCTCAGTTTGTCAGATTGGGTTAGCATTAGTTTCAGAGCAAGTAATTAAAACTTAAAATGCGAAGCCTTTTCTCTCAACTTTAAATTGCTTGTGAACGCCCTTTCTTTTTTATGAAAAGTTGGATTGTTTCCCATCAGAAAACGTAAATTGTTCTTGAACCTGCCCACATTACGTCACTGATCGAGTGGTATCCATCATTATCCTCTGTATTCAAGCTATATAACTATAGTTGATTTGAATTATATTGGTCTGAAGATTCGAGTGTTAAAAAGATTGTCGACAGTAGTTTAATATGAGGAAGAACATACTACTACGTGCTTGGAAATGTATAGGCTGTCCTTGATGTTAGTTGAACTTGCCTACATTGTTCTTCATATTTTTGATCCTGTCATTAGATGTGCTTGAGATTCCTTTTTGTTTTTAAGTCATAGAGAGTCCTCTTCATGCTAGTTTTTTTTGTACTAGTACTAATATGGAAGCATAAGTACCCCAGATAAAGAAAAACCAACACCTTTGAACTTGGAAATAGTTGAGCTAATTTGCAACTGCTGAGTGCTTGAGCTAACTATCTGCAGTTGCTTCTGATTTTACTGATATCTTATGGTAGAGGTCAGAGATTGTGCTTTAGAATTTGTAAACTATGAGATGTGGACTGTGGTCATGTTTCTGTTCTTGCTAGTCATTTTAATATTTGATAGAAATGACATTGTTAGGTGTGAGATGCTCTATGCACGATTCATTTTCTGGGGAAAAGATTTAAGAATCCAATACAAACACGACATTTCCTTCATAGAGACTTTTTGTTTGTGGGGGTATGCCATGGATTGGTCCTCGGATTCACACTGAATGTGTGCTTTTAGATGCACTGATATTATAGTTTTCATTTCAGTCATTTAGCCTCTCATTTTATATGTCTTACATTTATCATATGGCTTGCAGATGGCGTTGGAATCAATCCTCAACAAAGTGCTGGTAAGCTGATTCATGGCTCTATTCTTACTTGACTCCACAATTTATGGTGTCCTTGCTCTCATGTTCTGCTTAGTCATTTAGCCTCTATCCTTACTTGAACTGCATAACGTATTAAAAAACATAAGTTCTGTGATGATATATGGATGGAGGAGATACTGTTACCGCACTGGTGACAGGGTGTTGGAATTTGTCTGTGATTTTAACCCCCATTTGAAATGCAAAGAACTTTACCTTTATATTCCTACGGCTAGACAGTCCACAATTTTTGTAGGAGATACATTTTGCAACTCAGTGAAGTTTGAGGCCACAATATTCCAATTGCAGTTGAAATTTATGGTTGATGTGTTTTTTGCAGGCAATGTCTTCCTCAAGCACGGCTCTGAACTACGCCTGATTCCTCGTGATAGGGTTGGAGCTGCCTGATCTCTGCGAATGTAAACTACAATCCCTTTGTTTGTTTGCCTTAGTTAACTGGCTTAATTTGCAATCGTTAAGCTGGGAGAGTTTCATACTTGTCTTTATCACATTATTGTAACCGATTAGAACCAAAATGCCTGCTTAATTAAATAAATGAGCCTCCTTATTTCGGGACACTTTTTTTTTTATCATTTTAAACTTGTTACATAGTTGGAGACGATATTTTAATTTCAAGGCCTGGTTTGGATAGCGATTTTGTTTTTGGTTTTTTCTCTTTGAAAAACTAAGCTTGTTTACATTTTTCTATAGATATCTTGACTTGAACCCCCTTTCTTATAACACAGAGATAAAAGTTTGAAAACTATTTATTATTTTCAAAACTTGGCCAAGTAAATTTGGGAAAATGGTAAAGAAATACGTTTTTTTTTTTTTAAACAGAAACCAGAAGTAAAAATACTATCAAATGATTCTTAGTTATTTAAATTAGTTGTACTTGTACGTGAGATTTGTCAATTGAACAAGCCAATTCTAAATCTCGGCCGTGGTATCATAAATTTAATATACAATTAGAAGACCCAAACAATTTTATTTAGTACGAGGAGAATATTCAAATCTCTATGTTAATGTCTTTGAGTTAAGCTTATTTTTTTTTAGAAGTTTCATCTGGTTTATAAATCTTAAAATTAGTCTCTTAGTTTGAAGTTAGTTTTTATTAAAATTGTTAAATAATATTTAATAATTTCTATATAATAGAAGACACTAAACGAACATATTGGCAACGTTAATTTGAACCTTCCATTACATGAATGAAAATAAAATAATGTTTTAACCTCAATTTTTTTTTTTTAAAAAGTAGGTTAAATTACAAGTTTAGTCCATGAACTTTGAAATTTGTGTTTATTTAGGGGTGATTTTTATTAATATTGTATTTTTTAAAATTTATTATAAAAATATTGTAATTTTAAAACTATTTATATTAATATTGTTGTTTTTTTACAGGTGGCAGAAGGTCAAAAAAGCGGGGCATGATCGTCTCTTGAAGAGACGACCATCTCACAAATATAACAAAAATCCACGTTTGGTATAGTGGTTGGTTGAATAATTAATATATCTAAGTTCTTGAGTTCAAGTCCTACCAAATGCAAATTTTAACATTTTTTTCTCTTTCTTGTTTCTTTAGTTTTTTCATTATTCCGTTTTTCTCTATTTTTATATTTTCTTTTATTTAAATCAAATAAAATATTTTTAATTTTTAAAATATAGATTATATTGTAATTTATTGTCTTATTTGAAAATGTTCTTCTTAAAAGATATTGTTAGAATAATAAGACAAATTATTAATTTACTTTTAAAAAATAAATTGTAATATAATATTCATTTTACTTAAATTATTATAAAAAATTAAGATATTTAAATAGAATAAAGAAAAAGGAAAAGAATTATCATTTAAATCAGATAGCAATAAGACATATTTTCTTCTTTTTTTTTTCAAATAAGATAGTAAAGAATTATCATTTAAATCAAATAAAATAGTAAATTGATAATTTGTCTTATTACTATGATAATGTTTTAGAAGAAGAACATTTTAATTTACGTCATTTTAGGTTGACTTTATTTTTTTTTAATATCTTAAGTAAATTGTAATTTATTGTTTTTGTACTATAAATGAAAAAACTAAAGAAACAAGAAAGAGAAAAAAAAATGTTAAAACTTGCATTTGGTTGGACTTGAACCCAGGAACGTGGGTATGTTAAAAATTTGTCCAACCGCTATGCCAAACGTGGCTTTTCGTTAAACTTGTGAGATGGTCGTCTCTTCAAGAGACGACCATCTGCCAGATTGGACATGGTCGTCTCTTGAGACGACCATCCCCGCTTTTTCACTTCCTCCCGCCACCGTAAAAAAAAACAACAATATTAATATAAATAGTTTTAAAATTATAATATTTTTATAATAAGTTTTAAAAAATACAATATTAATAAAAATCATCCTTTGTTTAGTGCTAAACTTTAAAAAGTGTCAAATAGGTTTTTGAACTTTTAATTTTGTATCTTATAAGTTCTTAAAGTTTAAAAATGTCTAATTAGGCCTTAAACTTCTAATAGGTCCTTTTTTGTCGAAGCTTCAGCTTTTATGCGTAAGTTCATGAATTTTAAAAAACGTCAACTAAGTCAATGATCTATTAGACACAAAATTAAAAATCCAGAAACTTATTGGATACAAAATTGAAAATTTGAGAAATTATTAGACACATTTTAAAATTTAGTGACCAAATAAATACAAAATTGAAATTTTAAAATCTATTTGACACTTTTTAAAGTTTAAAAATCAAATAACCACAAATATGTTGAGGGACTAAATTTGTAATTTGGAGGAAGACAATTGCTTTCAAAGCTTGTCAAAGTCGAAGTCCAATAATTAAAACACTTCGAAATTTCAATGGTCACCGCCGGGAGAGTTTGAATCGAAGCTGAAGTTGACCAGACAACTGCGGAAAGCCATATGAAACTCGTCTTTAGCGATTACAAAGTCAGTTTCCCCTTCCTGCCGATTACTGATATTCTCAACATTCGCAACAGACCTGGAAATGCTCTGCCGTTCATGCCAGCTTGTGGTCCTTGTCCATGCAACAAGACCGTCGTATTCTTGTGCAAACTTCGATAAGCGTGCATGTCGAGCTCCGACGTAGACATCAAATTTAGACAGAAGCTACCCCCATGCCTCAACATCTCCCTAGACAAATTTGCAAATTACCCGCTTTGAATTTCTCATCAACATGTACGAACATGCCTGCAGAAGGATAGCATAATTCCCACGTTTTTGGTACTCATGTTTGCGAACTGCATAGCGAAGGAATTGCGCCACTGCGCTGAAGTTAGAGCTTTCAGACGAGGCAATGCCATTCATGCTTATATGCGAAAACTTGGGTGTTTGAACGATGTGTTTTTTGCGAACAATTTAATTTCTATGTACGCGGAGTTTTTGAATTTACGAGATGCACAGAAGGTGTTTGATGAAATGACTGACAAAAATATTGTTTCTTGGACCACCATGGTTTCTGCTTTTACTGATAGTGGAAGACCTTATGAAGCAATCCGAGTGTATAATGATATGTTGAAATCGGAGACACCGAATGGGTATATGTACTCCGCGGTTTTGAAGGCATGTGGACTTGTGGGGGATTTGGATTTAGGTAAGTTAATTCAAGAAAGAATATATGGAGATAAATTGCTGGCTGATACTATTTTGATGAATTCTCTCATGGACATGTATGTGAAATGTGGAAGCTTGAATGATGCTGTGAAAGTTTTTTATAATATTTCACGTGCGACCACAACTACTTGGAACATTATTATTTCTGGCTATAGTAAGGCGGGTTTGATGTTCGAGGCTGAAAAACTTTTCCATTGTATGCCACAGCCTAATGTTGTGTCTTGGAACAGTATGATTGCTGGTTTTGCAGACAATGGGAGTCAGCGCGCATTGGAATTTGTATCCTTGATGCACAGAAACGGAATTAAGCTTGATGATTTCACATTTCCATGTGCTTTAAAGATCAGTGCGCTTCATGGGCTATTAGTCATTGGGAAACAAATTCATTCCTATGTCACCAAGTTGGGTTATGAGTCTAGTTGTTTTACTCTGTCTGCTCTGATTGATATGTATTCGAATTGCAATGACCTGTTCGAAGCAGTCAAGTTGTTTGACCAACACTCTACCTTCAAACCTTCCATTTCTGATAACCTGGCATTATGGAACTCGATGCTCTCAGGATATGTTATCAACAATTGTGACCAAGCAGCTTTGAATCTGATTTCAGAAATCCATTGCTCGGGCGCATTATTGGATTCCTACACCTTTGGTGGTGCTTTAAAGGTTTGCATCAACTTGTTAAGTCGGAGGGTTGGTCTTCAAGTACATGGTTTGATTGTCACTTGTGGTTATGAATTGGATTATGTTGTTGGAAGCATTCTTGTGGATCTTTATGCAAAATTAGGGAATATTGACGATGCATTGGAACTGTTCCATAGGCTTCCAAGGAAAGATATCATTGCATGGTCCGGTTTGATCATGGGATGTGCTCAAATGGGACTAAACTGGTTAGCTTTTTCAATGTTCAAAGATATGCTCGAGTTGGCTCATGAAATAGATCATTTTGTCATTTCAACCATTCTGAAAGTCTGCTCCAATTTAGCATCTCTTAGAAGTGGAAAGCAGGTCCATGCATTCTGTGTCAGGAGTGGGTATGAAATGGAGGGGTTCACAATCACATCCCTTCTTGATATGTATTCAAAATGCGGTGAAATTGAGGATGCATTAACATTGTTTGGTTGTATACAAGAAAAAGACATTGTAAGTTGGACTGGGATCATTGTAGGATGTGGACAAAATGGAAGGGCGGCAGAAGCAGTCAGGTTTTTTCATGAGATGATTCAATCAGGGATAAATCCAAATGAAATCACCTTTCTAGGGGTTCTTTCTGCATGTCGATATGCTGGTTTGGTTGAAGAGGCACGAAGCATATTTAATTCCATGAAATCTGTATATGGACTAGAACCTCATTTAGAGCATTATTGTTGCATGGTTGATCTTCTTGCACTAGCAGGGCTTCCTGAAGAAGCTGAAAATTTGATTGCAAATATGCCATTTGAGCCAGATCAGACCACATGGCGCACTTTACTAGGGGCATGTGGAACTCGCAACGACACCAAGCTTATGAACAGTGTTGCTAATGGCCTTCTTGAAGCCTCACCAGATGACCCTTCAACATACGTGACACTTTCAAATGCTTATGCATCACTGGGGATGTGGCATTCCCTGAGTAAAGCGAGGGAGGGTTCCAAAAAAGTGGGAGTCAAAAGAGCTGGGTTGAGCTGGATTGAGGTTTCGAGTTGAAAAAAAAAAAAATGTTTTGCCGATTGCATAGCTGGAAAGATTTCTTTGTATTGATAGGCTTAAACCTCTCTTGAAATAAGGGTCATCTCGTGCAATTGGTAATGTGAACCTACACATGAAAAGGAGAGGTGACTCTTGGCCCCAAAGTTGAAAGAGATCCTACCTTTATGTCCATGGTACGGCAATCACTTCTAACTCATTTGGGGCATAGTCCATGGATAAGAAGTGAGTTTATATTACTGGGTTTTAAGTTTAACTTGAATTTCTCCTCTATTCCCCCCAACCCAAAAAAAGAAAAAAAGTTATTCTGTCTTTCTCCACGCATTTTTTTACGGTTCCCAATGTTTGATCTATTGTGAAAGTTGATCGATAATGTTCATTGTTTGTTTTTGCTATTATAGTTCAACGTGTTACTGGGTCCTTTTCTTGTCATTTCAAGCCATTCATACTACAGAATAAAGGGGGAAAAAGATATTCAGGCATCATTCTGCTCCATTAATAATCAAGCTGATGGATAATCAATTGAGCGTCTTCTTTTAATGGTCTTTTCATCTCTGTTCAAGGACCTGACCTGCCCTGGCGGGAAGATACCTGGTGGCTTAACATAGAGGATGACTCCACTGTTAATTCAAGAAACTGGAAGGTAGACTTACTGCTTTTTGTATAAAAAAGAACCAAAAAGTCATTCTTCTCATTCTTCTAGACAAGATTCCCTGTTTTATATATATATTTTTTCAACTTCTTATAGACTTATAGTCGTAATATGTTGTTAGTTAACACAGTCGGTGAACTACTGTTTCCTGTCAAGTTTTTTATGGCTTCCTCCTAAACTAATAATTCTGTAAGTAATGGACAGAGAGGAGGAGGAATATTCAACTGACATAAAGTGATGATGGCTAAACGACTAATCATGACATGGGTCCTTGGGTGGAGAGCCGGTAACTTCCGTACATTCTTATGGTCCTTTTACCCTTGAAATCCTGTTTTCAGACTTTCATAATTTTAGTTGTTACCAGTTTCATCTTTGCAAATGCTACAAAAAATCGTTGGATAAAATTATCCACTTAAATGGTCCCGGTTATAAAAAATTAACCTTACCTTTGACAAGCTTCTTATCAATTGTCAAGTGTTAATGAGTTGGAATCTAGCATTTATCCAACATCAATGGGATGGGTTATTGACCACGACATGATTTACCAGAACAAAACTAAACATGCGGGATCATAATATCATTCTTCTATAGTACGAGGGTACAAGTTTAAAGCCAAGTTTCATTTTTTATCTATGCAGGGGCACAGCCTATTCTCTATGCGAAATTAAACCCAACCCAGGTTGCCTAATCCTCTACAACGTTGTCAAGCTCTGGTTTCTTTGCATCTCTTGGTTTGGAGGTTAATCTGTAAATGCCAGTTTCTTGCGTTTAAAGCCCAGAAGCAGCCTTCAGAATTAAAACCAAGTCAAATTCAAGCCATTTTGTTGAGTGGGACAGAATGGGTGTTTTTTTATTCCAAAAATGAACAATATGATTGCTGGGACCCGGCAAGATCAGAAGGGCTAACTGTACACACAGAACTTCGTAAGTCTGCTAATTCTCTACCTTTTTAATAATTATAATTAGATGCATGTGAATTTTCTGCTCTCCCCTCTATAAATTGATACGGACGGACTTCTGTAAGGATCTAGACTCATTTCTCAGTCATTAAAATCATTTTTTAGAAGTATTTTATATGCTATTGAACATATTCTAGAAATATTTTGCTATGATAAGTTGAGACCAACAACTGATTCCTCTAGGATGTCATGTCTCCGGCAGAACTGTTGGTGGCAGATTGCTGTCTGAAAAGAAAAACATTCCTACGTTATGTTGCTTTCTTCTTGCAATCATATAACCCACTACCTATCTTACTCGCCAGTTACTTGTCCATTTTACGCCGTGCTTCATCTCCCCCCACCTTTTTCAGGCTCGGCGTGAGGTTACTGCTACCCTTTATTTTTTTACTCTTACCAATGAATGGAAGTAAATTATAATCATGGCCAAAAAAAAAAAGCTACCCAAGTTTGGCGCCAAACTCTCAATGACCTACCTGCTTCTTTACAAGGGGCTCTTTTTGTTTTACCCTTGTTGGGTTTTGTACAAGCCTCGAGTTTTTAACCTTTTCCAAAGAAAATGGGGTCTTACGTTCTAAGTCGCACCAAGTCAATGCTTAGCTTGTAAACTTCAATATCAAACACCTAGAGATTTCCAAAACTTTGGCGGGTACGAGCAGCATGGTCAAATTAATTAGCATATCTAGGATGTGAAAATAATCCACACCGAGCACATGGCCTATTTTGGGTTCACTAAAGCTTTGACAACCACTATAGGAGATTAGGAGTTGCGATATAGATGCGGTCATTTCACGATGGCACCCGTCATCAAGAAACCAAGAATTTCATTGATGAATGAAATTACTACCAATAGTGGATTATAGGGGGGCTCAATTGCGTTAAAAAACTTCACATTCACATCCTCCACAGAGAAAAGAGATGTCTGTGGAGTGGGGCTAGGGATAGCTTCTCCATCTTCGTCGCCACTCCCTATTTCATTCTCAATCCTCACAAACTTTTTTATTTAATTTTGTGGAAAATTATTTTCTATTTATGATTTTTATTTTTTTCTCTTTTGATTAAATAAAATATTTTTGTATAGAAAAATTATATTTATATTGTTAATTTTTAATGAGAAATTTCTATTTATTTAAAAAAAAAATTAGGAAAAACAAAATAATATTTCATAAAAGTTTAAATGAGGGCTTATTCTATATATATAATATATATAGGAATTGGAGCAGGGATGGAGAATGAGTTTTATATATATATATATTTATTTAAAAATTTCAGTCTTTGTTTAGCTAATAAGAAAAATTTCTCCCGAGATTTTTTTAGTAAAAAAATAGACATCTCTACATTCTCCTTCCTTAAGTGCCGACGTTTGTGCTCATTGTTGATGGGCAGGTTGCACCAAGGGACGAGGCTACATAGAAGGTCTTTGCTGCAACAGTGTTTTCGTCCTCCATGTATATGTGTAGGAAGGTCAACTTATTTTTGTGATTAATATATGTACCTAAGACTAAGAGATCATTTTTAGATTTGATCTTAAAGAAAACCTCTGAACATTTGTTTACTACCTTCTCGAAAACGCATAATTGTTTAAAATTATTGCCTGAAGTCATTAAATTTATAGGGGAATAATTATCCTCGCTTCTGTCCTTACTCTGCACTCCTAACTATAGAAGTATGGCAAATGTCTCCACATTATAAGTACAATTTGAATGTGCAATTAAAGCCTCCATCGGTTTGTGTGGATGATATCTCCATCTCCAAGACACCATCAAAACCCACCTAACACAGCGCCAAATGCCAATTTACAAGAAACACAATACAAAAAACCATTAAATTTAACATCTTTCCGATGGCAATCAGACAAACTCTTGCCCAACAAAAGCCGTTAATGGCAGCTAAAAGTTAAAACCCTCCATAAATGACAACAAAACAGGGCAATATTGCCTTGGGACTGAACACGTATAACTCATCCAAATTGGAATACATGCCTGCTGCTCCGGCCAGTGAATCATAATCCTCCATGCTGCCTTCTGAACTCTTCTTCACCCTGCCCGCTATTACTCGGCAAACCAGCATGGCTCGTTTGTCATTGCCGTCCGATGATATTCCGGCGCTGTCATGAGCCTTTCCACTTGTTGCTGTTGTTAGAATGCCCTTTCCGGTGGCCTCTGCGGCCACCTTGAACCCATTCTTGATTATGCTACAGACATTGCATTGTGGGATTGAACTGCAGAGGTTGGAGGAGCCATTTAGGCCCAATGAGCAGGCCAAGGTGGTGCAGTGGAACCTTAGGAGTTCGTTGCCATCTGCTATACAACGTGGATACTTCTTTGGAAGCTTTGTGGCTTTGGCTTTAATGGAGTCCCTGTATTCCTCGAATTTCGAGATGGTTTTTGGAGTGTTCTGGACTTTGAGAATCCTTTCGATTTTGCAAATTGGGGCTTGCTTTTTCAGCCAGCTTGACTGGAATATGATTTCCACTATGTTCTTGCTCGTGTCTTCAGGACCAAGCTCAGATACTAAAAGATTATGCAATAGGAAAATAAGCTTAGAGGCTAGACCTTATTAACTGATAAATTAATGATATACATTAAGGTTGCAGAAAAAAGGAGGGATCGAAATTTTAAGTACCTGCATGTCTAACACTCTGGTGAAGCTCCAAAGTTTCAGCTTTCATAAAAATCTCACCACATTCAGGACAAGGGCAAATGGTTGCTCTAAGAGAAGGATCTCTAGTCATCCCAAGAACAGGGTCAATCACCATTTTACATTCATAACAGCCATAGAACCTCCTGAAAGGCATTCCTCTGAAAGAGGCACCATTGGAGGAATTAGAAGATGATGATGCAGATAACGATGAACATGTGGCTGATAGAACACCATTTTGTTCGTTCAAAGGAGGAGCTTTGGTGGATCTACTTGAACTCGAAGACTCATTGTTTTTAGAACCCATTGAAGTCAATGCCCTTTTCTTGTGAACTTCTGGCGATGCTGCTGCTTCAAGCCTGTGTGTTACCTTGGTGTTGCTACAGAGTGAACCCGAACACCTCATTTTCTTACAGTTCTTGCTACTCTCTTCTGTTGCTTGATCCTGTTGTTTCTCTTTGCGTGGCAATTGATGCTGCTGTTTTTCTGGTTGCTGTTGAGGCTGCAGGTACTTGCAACTGAATATGCCTCTAACAACTGCCCAAGACGGCGGCTTCGGTTTCTGGTTTTCATGGTTCTGTCTGATGATCTTTCTCTGTATTTTGGGTTTGGCCATGGCAGATGCCATTTCTTCACTGAAAATCTGAAAAAAAGTAGAGAAGAGAATTTCAAGCAAAGAAGCAAATGAAATGGGATTTGCTTTCTTCTTTCAGGATCTCAAAAAGAAGGAGCTTCTTCAGCACAACATGAAGTTGAGGATGAAGCTTGATAGATAGGACCTCCTTTAGCTTAGGGGGACGATGGATATGGGGACTCGTGGGACTTTTGGATTTGTGATTTTTTATTTTTCGCCATAAAGTATCAATTTTGACTCGTAAATTTATTGCCCTGAACACGACAAGTTATTATTATTATTATTATTTAAATTATTGTAAGAATCTTTTTGCAATATGTGGCATCTGTTTTGTTGTCCCAAGGTCCCCCATGCTTAGTTTTTTAGTGGAAAACTACATTCAGTTTCCATGTAAATTATTAAAAGAAATGTTTTTTTTTCTCTCTATTTATAAACACCTCCTAATTTAATTTGATTTCTTTTCCTGTCCTTCGTTTTGGGTTTTATCAGCTTTCATGCTCAATGACAAAATTTAAACAATGCCCCCACCTCCATGATTGTGAACATCACATCATTTCTGCATAACAAACATTCTTAAGCCAAATTCCTTGTTTGAGAAAATTTGGCTATTGAAATACAAACAAGCATCGGGAATGTTTGACATCATGAAGTTCTGTTTGATAATTATTTTGTTTTTTGTTTTCTGTTTTTGGAAATTATACTTGGTTCTCTTAAAAACATTTTGAATTCTAAGTCAAATTTTAAAAACAAAATCAAGTTTTCAAACATTTTTTTTTAGTTTTCAAAATTTAACTTTGCTTTTGAAAACGTTTTCAAAAAGTAGGTAATTAATGCAAGAAAACTATAGATGAAAGTAGAGCTTATAAGTTGTCAACTCTCGACCAAAAGATTGTTGGAAAAAAAGAAAAGAAAACAATGAAAATAGAGTTTATAAGCTCAATTTTTTTAAAAAAAATTAAAATAAAATAGTTACTAGATGGGACTCGAGTTAATTTGGATTTTCTTGTGTAGCCCACGTTACTTTTTTATGGACTCCAACTTGAATTTAATGGCTTTATGGACATGCAGTATAAAAGATAAATTTCTTAGGCCTTAAATTTATTCAATGAGATTTGATAAGAGTTCACATTTCAAATACCAACTCAACCTCTTAATTTCTAGTTATACATATTTTATCTCATTTGAAATAGAAACCTATTAGATTATATGGGGTTCATCTCAAAACTAATTAGGAATGAGAGTACTAACTCATATATCATATATATTGTGAGGTTTCTCTCCACTTTTCCAATGTGGGATCCTCAACATTTTAATGGGCTCTGATAACATATTAGATTTTACAGGGTTCCATCTCAAAACCAATTAGTAATGAGATAAGTAACCCATATATCATAACATATGTATTGTGAGGTTTCTCTCCACTTTTTTAATATGGAATCCTCAACAAAACCAACACAAAAATTTATTGAGTAGTGCTTCAAAACTTATGAGTACAGATTAACAATTGTGCTCCCAGTCCGTCAAATTTATTGGTGTACAAAATTAATATTGATTAAAAAGAAAAATCATCATGTGATGTGAGGGGTGTTTTTTAAAAAAGAAACTAAAAAATTGTGGTTTCCCATACCCAACAGCAAATTATGGAGAGGGGTAGGGTTGGAATTGGAAATTGGCAGATAAGAGGAAGAGGAAGCCCAATGCAATTTTTTTTATTATTATTATTTTTGTTTCTTTTGGGGCTAAGCAAAGTGCCCCTAACATTAAGGTACATAGTAATTACACCATAATGAAGGCTGCTTTCTTTAAAAGCTGCTGCCCTCTCTTGATTCCCTTTGCCTCAAAATCACCACAGCACCATTTCTTATGGAATAAAGCTGTCTACTCTTCTTCTTTACATTTTTTTCAATACAATCATTCCTCTCTTTCCCATTTATTCAAACTTCATTAACCCTAATCCATATTTGAATTTTGAAATACATTACTCTTTCTATAGTCTAACATCTTTTTGTTTCTTAAAGCTATAAAAAAACGCTCTTTAATTGTTCTTAGAGTTTGTTTGTATCAAGTTTAGTCTCTCAACTTTCAGGTTTGTGCTTATTTGGTCTGAACTTTAAAACTTGTCTAATAAGTCTCTGAACTTTCAAGTTAAGTCTTTAAGGGTCTGTTTGGTAAGCAATCTGAAAACATAAATTTGAAAACAATGTATTCAATGAAAATAGAGTTGTATTTCATGTTTTCAGATATGTGTTTGGTAGCAGATTTAAAAATTTAATTCATTTTAATTAGTTGTTTAAAATATGTTTTATAACATATTTATAGATCATGAAATTAGTTGTAGTTGCAAAACTAATTATTAGATTGAATATAAGTCATTATTAATTAATTTATGAACATGATTTTTCTAAATTTTATAAAATTATCATTACATAATATTATATTATATAATTTATACTATATTATATTATAAATATTTTAATTTAACAAAAGTAAATTGAGTTTATAACATGAAATATTATTTTTATCTTTGTTTAATATAATTATGCATTTTAAATTTTGAATTCAGAATCTGGATACAACGAAAACATAAAAATGTTGTTTTCAGAATTTCTACCATTTGGATCACAGAATCCGAAAACAGTTTTTGAAAACACATCTGCCAAACACATATTCATTGAATTCAGTGAATTTGAAAACACAAAACAAAATCTGAATTGCATACCAAACAGACCCTAAACATTCAATTTTGTATCAAATAAGTTTTTGAATTTTTCAACTTTTGTGTCTAGTAGTTCTTGTCCTGTTCAACATTTTTTTTAATTCATAGACTTAGTAGATACAAAATTTAAAGTTTATGGTTCTATTAAACATAAAAATAAAAGTTTAAAGTCCTATTAAATGTTTTTAAGTTTAGAGATTCATTTATTAGACATAAAATTGATAGTTCGGAAAGTCTATTAGACACTTTTCAAAATTTAAGAATATTTTAGACATAAACTTGATTGTTTGGGAACGAAACTTGTAATTTAATGTTGATTATAGTTTGATTTTGCCGTAGTTAGAAGATACTTCTCGAACATTTAAACATATATACCATTATTGGGTATCATCAACAACGTCTTAATTTACAATAAACTATAATAAGCAACCATTGGATTCTTATTTCTTCCAATTTCGGTAATGTATTATTTGAAGCATGGAAATGCAATTCAAATCTTAGACTTGAAAAAGAAGAAGAAGAAAAAAAAAAAAAGCTAGTTGCCTCTTTTAAACACAACCTGTGAATCAAGTTGTGCTTTCAGTTTAAGTACTTCTTGGGAAACTACTTGGCAGCATGTACCCTTGAGTGAAAATGAGTACGGGCAATAATAATATATACTACAGCATTTGGATTCAAACCATGGGGAGCAAAAGCTAAGGCTAGTTATAGAAATGTTTTTTATTAAATTGTAAAATCATATCAATAGCAAATTCAACCATAAGCTCGTAAAAATGAAGGCAATGAAATTTGGTTGACTATGAATAGACCAATAAATTCATAAGGAATGCATTTGGGTGTTGTCTTGGTTGCACCCAACTGTGGTTATATTGCAACAACTTAATTAATGCGTTGGAGATTGATTGCCCAAGGTTTAGATTCTATTGATGATATTAGTTAACATAACACAATCTTTCACAAGAGATAATTCGTTCGTTCGGGTCGTTTGAATGCTAAAATTACACTCCATTTTCATAGAAATAATAATCTTGTGGATAGATTTGATATGTCCTAATGCCCTTCAAGAATTCCAAAGAGATGAAGTTAAATTTCAAACCAAGTTTTGTAAGTCTATTTCACTTTTCTTATTTGATTAAGTATACATAATTAGGATCGTTTGTTTTCTCATTACATATATATATATATATGAGAGTTTGCATTCTCTATTGTATGATGTGAACCTTTGATAATGAAGAGAACGTAACCATGCATTTTTTTATCACACATGCATTAACTAAAGAGATATTAATCAAGGTAATTAAAAATTTGGGGTTGCTTCCATTAAATTTTCCTTTTTATTTTTTGTGTTTGTTTGTAGTCTGAATATTACAGACGCAATTAAAAAGAATTATAATAGGCTTTCTTAGGCAAAATGCAAATATGTTAATTGATGAGCATTCATTCAAGATGACTCTGATGTGCAATATTTTGTTGAATAGATTTTGGATGTAATAGTACTTTGTATGAACTTGTCTAACCTTTTTATACTATCAACTGTAATGAAACATTCTAAGAGAGCTTGATATATTCTTTAACCTCTTCATCCGGTGAGAAGACTAGATGTTGCGTGTGCATTTACTAGCCCATCATTTAAACCATAATACAACAAGCTTTAGTTTTAGTTGAAAAATTATGGCGATATACACTACATGGCACTGATTTCCAACAAGTAACAAACACATAAATCGGTTATGAGTGAGTATTGAGAAGGTGTTAGCATCCCTACATCCGTTTTAGAAAAAATGGTTGTTACATTTTATTTTAAAACCATCCATTTATTTATTGCTCCAATAATAAATATTTTTGTGTTTTATTTTTGTGTTTATGTGGCATGTGGGCTTGAACTTTAGTGACCTTTGGGCTCAATCATGAATTTGAGTTTTAATTGACTTTGGACTTAATCATTTGGATTTAGGTCTTACTTAACTTTGACTCTAATTTCATATAACTCAATTTGACCAAATTAAATTTAATTTTTGGTCAAATTGTCACAACGAAGACGTGTAACTTTTTAATTTTTAGCATTCAAAAGGACCCAATTCCATAGAATTGGTTTGGAAAATATGTTTTCTTTTTTATGCAATATGTTAGTCCGATTTTGATTGAAATTTAAATTAAAATTTAAATAAACTATTAGAATGCTAAATTATAGTCTAAAATGAAAAGAAAATCTTTTGAATCAATTTTGGTAGAAAAGGGTAATCGTTGTATGTTTACCATGTTTTTTTACAAATAACAAAAAATTGACATAAAAACAAAAGGTCACAAGAGAGACTTCCAAATCTATTTGACTAGAAAAAGTGCACCCTAATCCAGGAAAAACGTATATGGGATTAGGGGATCGTGGCCCTCCAAAATTTTAATTTAATACTCTATAGTATAGAATGTATTTTTTTTTTAAAAAAAATAACAATCTAGACTATTATTATTATATAATACACTTAATTTAACGGTATCATCTTTCATCATAGTGGTATCATGCAGTAGATAATCTTGCATGTCCATGTTCAAAACCACCTAGATTTATTGTCATTTTCTAATTACTCGTGGGGTAAACTTGTTTTTAATTTTGATTTTGATAAAGTTACTATATTGAACCGTTCTTTTAGTTTCTGACTTGGATATGTATGCTCATGTTGGTGAGAATAAGCCTCTCATTATATCTAATCTCGTAATTTGTGGATGTAAAAGATTTAACCTCATAACTTCTATAGATAATTGTTTGTTCAAAATTTAGTATTTATAAGGTAAATTTTTAGACACAACTTTTGTTGCAATTTTTTTCTTTTAAATTAATAAATAAGATATTTGTTGTGGTTACATAAACACAAAAACTTTACGTCCCAATGTCTCCATCCGATTCTGGAAACAACTGAACCATAATGCATATAGAGAATGGATCGAAAAAGGGCATGCAATTGGTCATCTAGCTAGACAAATGAAGTGAATTAGACTTATTTAATCATATAATGATAAGTACCCAGAGACCCTTTCTAACTAGGTATGGATGATTTATTTGATGTTATAAAAACATGTTAAAACTTATTGTATTGGTGAGTTAATTAAGGTTCTTGATTTAGTGTCATACTTTTTGTGTTTTTTTTTAGAATCTACATAAGAAAGTAAAATCCTATTGAAATCTATAAAGTTTCTATGTTATAGTAAATTTAGTAAGTTTTGTTATCTTTCTAAGTCTAATAATGGTATATTCTTTGGGGAGGGGGTCTCAAGTTTAGTTTTGAAGTTGTAATAATGCTTTGAAATATGATCTTAGGCTAGTAATTCATGCTTGTTAATAGGTTATATATATGAAAATAGAAGGTTCAAGTTAAGTGTTTATTAGAATTGAGAAAAATTAGGTTAGTTTAGAATAATTGAGTTTAAGTCTCTCTCTAGAGTCGTTTCATGAAGGTTGAATATTACTTGAAAGTTATGTTTCCTTTTATGTGAGTTGAAATATTTATGGCGTTTTGCTTTCGAGTAGGAGTTTGTAACATATTTATTAGGTTGCTTGAATTTTTTCAAGTTTACTCTTTGAAGTGTTTGAGTAATTTAGTTTAGTTTTTTGTTCATGGGTTGATGAGAAATTCTAAACCTTTAAGGGTGATGGAGATGAAGTTTGGTTTGGTTATCTGTTATTGGATTTTTAGAAGTGTGTTTTTACTTAAACAGATACTTATAAAAATTTTGGTAATATTGTAGTAATTATGTTATTATGCTGCCGAAATTTTTGAGACATAATGGTTGATAGGTTAGTAGGGTTCCTTATATTAGATTAAATTTTGGGGTCGTTACATTTATGATAAATTGTTATGATTCTAAGTCTTGTTAAGTTTAGTAAGTGTTGTTGTGTTCCTAAGTCTTAGTTAGTTTATTGGTCTATGTCCATTTTTTTATAAATATAGTTATTGGGTTCATGATTTTTTAAGTACTTTTGTGGTTTTTTTTTATTGTTATTTTTTTTATTATGTATTTAGTTGTTGGGTTCATGAAATAGATGTGATATATTATTTAGATAAACCTTCCTTTTGATGATGTTATGTTTGCAATTAGATGTTAACAACAATTGCATGCAAGCTAATTGATTTTTATTTCTTTCTTGATAATCTTTTTGTAGGTAAGATGCATGGACTTCAGATTAAACGTCCACTTGAAGGTTCTGATATTGAAAGTATTGAATTTAGGTATTGAGTCTAGGATTTCATATATACGCTAGTAATTTTGTATCAATGAATATCCAACTCTAGCTTTACCAATTGCGAGCTATATGATAGTATACTCCCTATGTTACTAGCTAATGTATACATTTGATCATAGTTAGTTTGTATGTAAAAATTTGATTTAATGATATATAAAAGTTATCTATATATGCCTTTAATTTGTGTCGAAATTGGGGTGATTTTATTTTAGAAATATGTATATTGACAGGTATTAGACAGTATAGTTTCCATGGTTTTGATGAATCAATAAATAGTGATATACCACTATTTATGATGGTTCATCAATGTCATAGAAATTTCTTAAATGTGACAATTTTTACTTGTCATTAGAGTCATTTCTATGACTTTTAAAACTATCCTAACATGTTTTTTGTTGACAACTGCAAACTATCAAAGAAATTAAATGCTTGACACTAGAAAATTGTCATTACATGTTTATTGTTGACTACAACAACTATCAAAGAAAATAAATGTTTGACACAAGAATATTGTCACAAACATTCTTTTTATTGTCATAGGAACAACATTCTTGACGTTAAAATCTTAGCATCAATAGAATTTCTATGACGTTTAAAATTTGTCGTTATTACACATATTGGAAACGTAGGGTTTAAGAGTTATTTCTTGACAATGTTTAATTGTGATAAAAGGTTTAGTATGACAATCAACAAATGTCTTGAATATGTTTTTTTTTTGACAACTAGTAAGTGTCATAAAATAGTTAATTATGACAATTTTTTTTGATGCATCATGTATAAAGTTTTCTTGATGGTGATTTCTAAGACTAAAAAAAAAGGGTCATAAAATGTCTTTATGACAAATGTTCAATGTCATAAAATGTCTCCAAAATTGTACTAGTGTTTAGGCTTTCTTTCTACTTGTTCTTTTTCTTGCCACCTTTCTTATGACCTTTCTGAACTCTTGCCTTCAAGGTTCAAGCTAGTCTTTCTTAACATCCCGTCAGCCTTCTTGCTAGCATACTTAGTACCTCTGTGTACGCCCAATTTGAGTTTGATGTTCTTCTACGCTTTTGAATTTTGCTAGAGGAACTGATTGCCAATAATTTTGAGGGGCACGTGCTCCTCTGGGCCCCTGTTGGATCCGTCTCTGTTTAAGATAAGGGCTTTCTACACAAATAGGCTATTTATGAGGCATATTTACATAATCAACTCACATTTACTATTTTTTACATAAATGGACAATTGAACCTATTTTTTACACAAATGTCGTAGGTTTTTTACTTTTATATCCTTAAATTCGATTTTACAGTTTTTAAACAAAAATAAAAACAATATATGGAAACCCCCAATGATTTATCAAATACCTTTTTAGGAATAAATTCAAAAAAGGAAAAATAAAATAGTATTATTATGTGAGATTTTGAGATTTCTACATGCATAACCTATTTATGAGATTCAATTTACATACAAATCAAGATTTTTTTTTACATAAATGAATAATTAAGTCTAATTTTTTATAAAAAAGTTGTAGGTTTTTTATTATTACACCCCAAACTTCAATTTTATAGCTTTTTTTAATAAAAAAATAAAAACAATATATAGCAAAAAACATATATTTCTCAAATCCCTTATTAAGAAGAAATTCAAATAAGAAAATGAGATTTGACTCATGATTGAATAAACACATCTAGAAGAAAAACTAGATTTTCGTGAGACAAAGATATCACCGTATGTCATCTACATTATTTGTTCTCAGATCGAGTATATACGAGTTTTGCCATAGATTTTTTCATAAATTTCGTAGCTTATATGAGTTTTTTCTTAAATATATTGGCATTATTGAATTGAGTATGTTTTTTATTTGGTTCGAAAAATATGAGTCAAACCCCACATATTTGATTTTGAAAAAAAAACTGGTCTTTTATTTTTGTTAAATCGTTTTCTAGATACCAAATGAATAAGACAAAACCATGATTATGGTTGAATTCATTTTTAACTTTCTTTTAGTTCTATTACAATTATGTACAATATTCTCATTGAATTTCTTGTAAAATGAAGAAAGAATATGACTCTTTGTTTTCTCATTTTCTTATACTTTACTGTTCAAAACACATAAATAAATGTATATTTCATATATATAGACATTATAAACATTTAAACGACTAGAGTAAAATACATTGGAAAGTGAAAGTACACAAAGAAACTAAAAGACAAAAATGTGGTTATCACACTAGAATATGAGGTATATTGTCACATGTGTGTGTGTATATATATATATAATAGTATATATTTTTGAAATTGTTGGATGGGGGTAAAACGTCAAGACGATTTATTTAGATAATAACATTAGTGTGTCAATCAACTCGATACTTTTTGTCATCTATTTAGTTGAGAAATATGTAAAGTTTGTAATGCACTGAATAACTCATTAGAAGAAATTAAGACATTGAACAAGAGATCATGCAATAGGACAAACATTACCAATTTCTTATACAACATGTATATGTTAATGATATGTGGTACATACTTGTTAGGTATATAATATATGAAATCAGTATATTTGAAAAATATGTGAATATACTTTATCGTATATTAATAATATATATCAATTAAGTAATAGATTGAAAGATTAAGAGGTTATGCAAACATATATATCAGTTGAGCCAACATGACCCCTCTTCCATGATACATTATTGTAACTCAATGAATGTCATTTCATAGTGTAATGATATCTTAGATACTTTGTAACCAACTCGTTCCAAGATCCACCATACAGCATAGGTAAACACAACTACCTATAGAATTGTAATAAAATATATCAGATGGTTCATATTTGATATATAGAGTTAAATATATAATATATACATTTATCTATTTGAAATTAATGTTATATTACATTGTGCTATTTATTCAGATTCCTTCAAATATACATCATAAAACATAGGGAACACACAAGCATAACGAAACAATTATATTGCAAAATCTAGAATCTCATATATACGGTACGTCTAACAAAATATGATGTATAAACTCATTTTATATCATTTAATTTTCTATATATCAAGTGATACAATATATTAATACATGTCATTTAAAGTATATGCACATTTGTTTATAAAATTGAACTGAAAGAATACAATGAAACGTATAAGAACGAACTATATACAATAGAATATATAATATATAAATTTACGTATACAAAACTAATGTAAATAATCCACTATGCTACCTATATACATTCCTTCAAATATAATTCATAAGCACATAGGAAATACAGAAGCATAATGAAACATTAATGCATAACATTTACTAGTTATACATCTAAGAATGCATGCCATTTTACATATATTTCAAATTATATATTCTGTGTTATATTAAACCGTTAAAACATAGATCGAATAAACATAAGAAACAAATTCATATGGCAAACAATTGTTGTAAAAAAAAGCAAACGAAAACAGAAAAGAGTTAAACAATACACAATACACGATAAATAACATACTCATTGCAATGAATAAAAGTGGATGATACGAAAGAAACTCGAAATTGGTGTAATGAATCCTTCTCGTACAACGAGTAAATGAAAAGTGAATGATATGAAAAACAAAAATGAAAAATAGTAAAACTATGTAAATAGAAACGATTTCCAGTAATTAAGGAGAATATTATGAAAGATAAGAAAATGTTTATGGAAAATATATCCAAATACAATATTACCACATATGAAAAGTATATGCAATTAATACCACGAATCGTGATGTTAATTAATAAAAATAAAAAATGGAACGTAAATTAAGGAGAATGTTATGAAAGATAAGAAAATGTTTATGAAAATATATCCAAATATAATATTAACACATATGGAAAGTATATACAATTAATACCACAAATCGTGATTGTAATTAATAATAAAAAAAATAGAACATAAAATAATAGATTTTCATAATAAATTATGGAAGAGAGATAAAGGGTATATTGGACCCAAAATCACTATAAAAGTCTGGTATATTATGTATATTTATGTAAATATGTATCACAAATCTATACACTTCTTAAAACTTGACATCTGTGTAATTAGTGTTAACCCAAAAAAAAAAGTGGGAACAACTCAATAATTTCTAAAAATAACTTCCAAATAGCCCATTCGAGCTAAGAGAAGCCCAAGTCTGTTCCAAATCATTGATGGGCTTTACATATTAGTCCAGAAGATAATCGGCCCAACAGAAAAGCCCAATATATTTTAATGCGATTTCAAATACGCTCCGACGACAGGGGACAGGTTGAAACAAAGCGATCCTTTCAAAAATTACTCTTTCCCTCTCAGTCCCCTTCTTCACAGTACCTACTTCGACAGCAATGGAGACTTCCACTGATCTCACATCTGTAATTCTCACCAAGCTCTGGATCGAGATGATTCGAAACCAGAGTTTCTGGAATTAGAACATTTCCTTCATCCTTCTTCTCTTTTCCCCTGTTACTTCTCCTTTCCCCATCACGAAATGCCGTTCGGAGCCGACCATGGACAGGGAGGCTAACCTTCCGGTCCCGTCCGCATTTGCGAAGAAAGTAAGCCGTCAGACCAACCCAGAGACTACATCGTCGTCTTCATCCTCATTTTCTTCCTCTTCACCGCCGGACTTCCTTCGACATGTTCAAGCCGCCTTCAAGCGCCATCGGCCACTCGGTAAGTATCTCTAGGTTTAATAATCAATTTGTTAGATAATGTGATAATTAAGGCTGGTGTTTATGTGCTGTTAATTTGGAGCTAATATAAGAGGAATTGCTTTTTGTACTATACCATAGACCTTCGCTTCAGTTCGAGGGAAAAAAAATTAGATATTCACCAACTATTGTAGGAAGCTTAAAAAAGGGTAGTATTTAATTTTCTGTATTTGCGTTTTAGCTTCAATTTTCATGAATTTTGAACTGGATAACTTTTCGCGATAATGAATCCTTAGGGAACTATATGGTTTCTCTGAGATATTAGATTAAGAAGTCGTTCTAGGTTTCGGTCTCTGGAGTTTCCTTAGATTGTTATTTCATTATTCGGTTTTGGGCCTGCTTGGAAGGAATTATAAACCTTGTTCCTTTAGAATCAAGAATATGTATTAAATATTTCGGAAGAAATATGGTTCTGCGTAGCTTGAAGAAATATTGCATAAGATTTCAGGCAATGATTTAAGTTTTATGGTTCTTCTTCGATACAAATAACCTTTCTGACAATCATAAGAAATTTCAGGTGTGACGCAATCAAATAGTATAAGACCCAGGCGCTTGTTAGTTCCCCAAAGAGAGGTGTCAAGGAACCCTCGTTCACAGGCCGGGATTGCAGAAAGTGTTAAGGAGCCTGAAAATGAAGTTTCATTAAGTCAAGATCATGTAGTGAAGGATTTGATTGAACAGACGAAGAGCACAATGACTATTATTGGAGAAACTCAAGATGAATCAGTTACACCACCTTCTATTTCAGGCCTGATGACCAAAAGCTTTGATGGAAGTTTCGCAGCTGATGCCCACAGAGATGAACTTGTACGCGCTGCTGGTTGTCAATCAAGGAATGCATCATCTTCTTTAAATGCAGGATCCCAGCATGTTGATGGCCAAAAAATGGTTCGATTTTCTGTTAAAAGCAACAAGACATCTCAGGGTAAATACTGGTGTCTTATATTTGCTTGTTTAAATATCCTATCCTCACTTCAATGGTTTTCCACAAGCACTTTTTTTGAAATTTGTAACTTCTTCAAATTAGGCTCTAATGTTGTATAGGTTACTGGTTTTGTACCAAGTTTTGCAATGCATATGTCATTCTATTTCCACTTGTAGGGGACCATGATCTAATGGCCAGTGGATTGGAAAACTTATCATTTCATATGGCTTCACTTGCGTTGACAGAGATGGATTGGATAGCTGGCAATCAAGGAGAAGCTTCTAGTGTAATCAATCATGATGAATCTAAGCACCGAAGTTTTCCGAACACAGAGTCTGAAATGAACATGAAGAACAATGGTGGGATTTCAATGTTGGCACAGAGAACGCCAGCTGTGGAAGATCAACTCAAGCGCTTTGAAGACTTTTTGGCTCAACCAGTTAGTCAGCCTTCATTTGGACCATCTTATGCAACCACCACGTCTGTTCACTCGAGTTCAGTGCCCATGCTCAATTCAACAACGCATTGCTCTCATTTGCATCAAGAAAGTGGTGGTAATATTGCTACTGAACCTTTGAGTGACTTTAATGCAAATATTCAACATGAAGCTAAAAGAAGTGTGATGCCAACATCGGGGTCTTATCTAAAGAACAATAGTGGTGAGGACAACAATGAGAAAGGCAATGATGCCATGCATGCTCCAAGCCTTGTTGCCAATGCTGAAAAAGTTATAAGGCAATATGACATCTCTAAGGAGCAAAGGGGAAAGTTAGCTAGAGAAAGCGATATTCCTATACATGATTTGCAACAAAATGATAAATCATATGAAGCCAAAGGTTTCATAAGGGATGCCACGGATACAAAATCAAAGGCCCAAGTACCCAAAAAGTCAGTTTCTGATGTGAATTTGGACCCTTCCGGTTCAGAAAAACAAGAAAAAGTGGCAAGTGGGAAAAGCAGTTCAACAATTCGTAAAAGAAATTATGATCCAGACTTATTTTTTAAGGTTAATGGAAAGCTTTATCAAAGACTTGGCAAGATAGGCAGTGGAGGAAGCAGTGAGGTTCACAAAGTCATCTCATCAGATTGCACGATATATGCTCTTAAAAAAATTAAACTTAAAGGTCGGGATTATGCTACAGCCTATGGGTTCTGTCAGGAGATTGTGTATTTAAATAAGTTGAAAGGGAAGAACAACATTATACAACTTGTAGATTATGAGGTATGTATCTTCATCTTGATATCTTTTATGCATGTGTTTTGCATTCATATTACATCTCCCTCATTTTCAATGTGTGAATGTTGATCATTTTACTATCTCAGCCGCTGCTCAGGCTTTTGAGCCATGAGTCGAACCGTAGAAGGCACTTGATATTTTTTCCTTGTAGCTTTTAATTTTAAACCTACTTTGGCCCCATTTGATAACATTTTCCATTTTTAGTCTTATGTTTTTAAAAACTAGATGTGTTTGCTAAAACTTTTCTTCCTTAGTCTTTCACATTTCAGAAACACTTTTGAAATCTTTGCTAAACTTGAAAACAACAACAGATTTTTGAAAACTATCATTTTGGTTTTTAAAATATGACCAAGATTGTAAAAGTATTTTTGGTAAACTAGATTAGGCACAAAGAAATCTTTAGTGTACACTTAATTCATGAAAACTAGAAATAAAAAAAACCAAAATGTTATCCAATAGAATCTGTGTTGATCAATTTTTGTCTAAACCGTGGAATATTTATCAGTTATTCATGTTTATTTGTGTCATGATTAACTAAGAATCTGTCTGGTTTTAGGTAACAGATAGGACTTTACTTCAGGAAGTGTTGAATGGCTCCACGAATAATAAAGATGCAAGGGTTAAGGACGACGGATATATATACATGGTGCTAGAATATGGTGAAATTGATTTGGCTCACATGCTCTCACAGAAATGGAAGGAAATTGATGGCTCCGATCAGATAATGGATGAAAATTGGCTTCGATTCTATTGGCAGGTGATCCCCTCTTCCAATTTAGAATCAAACTAAGCAATAACAATAAATGCACTTTTATTAATGTTCACAATACTTTCCTTTTTTTTCCCTTAGCGTTTTTAGTTTTCAAAATATGGCTGAGCATTTGGTAACAATTCTTATTCTAGCTAAGGGTTCTAATTTGGCCGTTTATTTTCATGTTCTTGTACATCACATCCATGAAACACCTCAGTACCCTGTGTTTAGACACAATTGTATAACTATTATTCTGGGAATTGGAGTAAATTCCTTCTTTTTTCTATTAAAAAAAAAAAAAATCTTGAAGCCACACAAATTTCATATATGATTAGTTAATATTTACGGGAAAAAAGGGATTGCCACACACATACCCTCGGACATGCCAGATTTCAAATCAAGCATGTGAGGTACTAAAGCTTATTAATTTCAATTCATTGTGATGAAACGATTGCCTTACATTAAAATTTTGTTTATTCTGAGATTTGTTGCATGTGCATTGTTTTGATTGGTACTGTACCACAGGATCCTTTACTTTTAGCTGTTTGGCACCTTGTTCTGTTGGAGAAATTATGTTCTGCTGCATATTTTTTTTGCCACTTAACAAGTTTGCATAAGTTTCATAGAAAATGTTTTTATACATGGCAGCAAATTCTTCAAGCTGTAAACACCATACACGAGGAGCGCATTGTTCACTCTGATTTGAAGCCAGCAAACTTTCTTCTTGTCAAAGGCTCCTTAAAACTAATTGACTTTGGTATTGCAAAAGCAATAATGAGTGATACAACCAACATCCAAAGGGATTCACAGGTGAATGTCATTCGACGCCCTTCCTTGCTTTTGTTTTTACATGGTGTGGATATAACAGTTAGGTATCTGCCTCTTCTCACCTGCTTAACACACAGAAAAAACAGAACCATAACACCACAAATAGAGAAATGACACTACTCTATTAAGAGTTCTTCAATAGATGGTGTTCATAATATGATGACTTGCTATTCAAGGTTACAATATGAAAAAGATACTGACGCGCAGCTGTTAGAGAGAGCTGAGAACCTCTCCTATCCTACTCCTACTCAATTTCTGCCTGCCTTCTAACAACACACACCTCACCCATAAAAACCCTCATTCTCCCACAACCCGTACAATAGCCCACGATCCCATACAAAATGGTCCCCTCCTTAACCAACCTCTAGCCTTCTTTTACTTCTTTGCCCCTCCTACTATAGGTTTTGGTTATCAGAGGCCTAACAATAACTCGTACAGAATATTGCATCGTGCAATAACGCAAAGTTGCATCAGTTTTTTTTTACATTCATGTTATTAATCAGTCAAATAAGATATGGTTAGAGCAAGGCTATATTATCGTTCTGGTTTTTGAATTTTACCGTTTCACAGGTGGGTACACTGAGTTACATGTCACCTGAGGCATTTATGTGCAATGAGAAAGATGCAAATGGAAACACCATCAAGTGTGGTCGACCATCTGATATTTGGTCCCTTGGCTGCATTCTTTATCAGATGGTTTATGGGAGGACCCCATTCTCCGAGTACAAGACATTCTGGGCTAAGTTCAAAGTTATTACAGACCCAAATCATGAGATTAAATATGAACCCGTTGGCAACCATTGGCTTCTTGATCTTATGAAGAAGTGCCTTGCATGGGACCGCAACGAGAGGTGGAGAATTCCTCAGTTACTTCAACATCCTTTTCTCGTACCCCCAGTGTCCCCACACCTATCCTTAGCTCGAGACCAGAGTTCCAAACTTCTGCAACTTATTGCAGAAACTTGTGAAAATGATCAGGAAGCTTCATATCTATGTTCTCAGCTTCAACAACTGTTCATTAACTCTGTGCAGCCGGTGACATCTCTGTTAATAACTTCTAAAGATAATCAAAGTGAGCTGTTTTCCCAAACTTCAAAGAACTATTTTCTGCTACACAAAAATCTAGCTACTCAGAAAGATGAAAGGTGAAAATCCTAGCTTTGTTTCTTTTTCAAGGAATGGTTTCAAGTTCTCTTCGGCCTGAAAATATTGGATTTGAGTAGCCGATGATTTTGATAAAAACATACGAGGCCGCTTCTTGGTAGATGCTGATTTTGCCCCTCCAGGTTCGGCGCACTGGAGGATCAATTTAACACCTCTGTATTGTTTGCCAATAGTGTACAATATATATTGTTATAACTGTGTTCTCGGCTTTGACGATGTAAATTTGTTTGTAGTTTTGTTCGAGAGCTTTCCCATTTATGTTTCTTCTGAGATTCAACCCACAAACCATGGATATTGAACGTCTGGCGATATGTATCCACAAGTTTCCAACGGAATTTGACATATTTGTATAATGTTTACGCAGGACTCATCTGTGTTCTAAAATTGAGGATGGTTTCTTCCTACTTTTGCCATTATAATTGTCGGCCTCTTGATTTTGATTAAGCTCCCTCCAGGATGACTCTAATTTTAACATGTTTTCAAGAACACCAAGTATAGTTGCCTCCAAGGGGCCGCTCCATTGATAACGACTTGAAGTCTCTTGGTCATACCGGTTTAGAGGTCTCAAACGAGCTTAATAAATAAAAACTTCTGATGTCTCCCAGATTTGAGTCTTGGGGCGGGCACGGGTTCTTTAGGTATAGGGGAGCAAAATTCCGACAAAAACACTGAGTATAGTTAGTATAATGAGCTTGCAATTGGCAAACTTGAAGATGAAATCAATTTAAAAGACAGGGTTGTCTTAGCTGCTTTCATAATGAGAACTAAAAGGATTGAAAATCATGGGTTTTTTTTTTATTTTAGAATAGTGAGTTTTCCCAAATTCTGTAAATTCAAACTCTCTCTGCAACAATATTTCCAATCAGAACCTCAAAGGTATTTTGAGAAGGTTCACATGCATGATATTCAAAACAAGCACAAATTTTATAGTTTATACTATGAGATTGATTGAAGATGATCATAATTTGTTGAAATTTTGAATTATTTTAGAGAATTTAGAAAGTTGCTCCTATGCATGATAACTATGATTAGCACAGGTTGCATTGCATCTAACCCTTCTGTATAAGTTTGCATCGAGAACTTTAAGGTATTAATTAAGTGAATTTCAACCTAGTTTAAGTTTTCAAAAAATAATCACAGTAGATGTACAATGATGTTGTATTATAAAATCAGTTATTTTCATGAACTAGAAGCAATATTTACTGTATTTTTGTTAACACCATGCACCATAGCCATGTAACTGGACCAAGCATATATTTTGTTTTCATGACTACCAACTCCATTTTCATAGAATTTAACTGCTATAATCACTTTTCAAAACTACAACCAAATTTATTTTCAGATACAAAGGACACAATGAAGGCAACCCCTACAACATTGTCATGAAAGTTTCCACTCGTCGAAAAAGAACATGCTTTGGAATACATATCAAGCGGAGCCTAAATAGTTAAATACCCCCACCCACTTTTCCCCTTTCTGAAATGCAGTACTTCCACATTTTTCAACACAAAATTAGTAGCTTACAGTCAAATTATGAAGGAACAGCAAAGTTAAACTGGAGGAACCTTATTCTTCTCTTCGCTTCTTTGGCTGGAAGACTTTGGTTCAGTACTTTGGAAATCTCTCCTTATACTTGGTATATAATTACGTCTCCTTGAACTTTGGCATATTCAGACTTTTAACCCCCATACCTTAAAAACACTGTTCAGAAACCGATCTTCATCAGGTTTAATAGAAGTGCTACCAATTGATGGTTTATTTTGAGGTAAAAAAATGCATCTTGAATCTCAGGTGAAAGCTATGGCTCATAACTGATAAAGAAAAACGTATATAAAAATGGCTGACAGACTCTTTGATCTTTAGAACTCAAAGACACAAACGTATAACCTATAGAACAGATCTTGACCTCATTCAAATAAGGTCGCGACAGGCTGTTTGTTCTTAAAATACCAAATAATAAGACATCAATATTGAAAATGATGCCAACCTTCTTATGTGGTCAATAAACTCATCCAAACTTCGCTTTGAGAAATGAAGGGAACTGAGGCACAGGTGGCATAAGTTGCAGCTAGGACATAAAGCAGAAGTTATAACCAGGATTAGACAATGTTTGAAAGAGTAGGGGAAACAATATTGTAAATATTTCTTAAATCATTTTGTTGTTTTGATCAATTTATTAATTTCTACTTAAGAAAGAAAATACTTTTTATTTTTTAGTGCAAAAACCAGGCCATTTCACCCACAGGATTCAACATGTCTTGAACTACAGAAGTTACAATTCACCAAATACAACCAAGTCCTAAACGATTTAAGCTCATATTATGCACAGAGAGATGCAGCCAAGAAAGGTTCTGTATAAAGCATGGATCTGAACTTACCACTTAAAAGTAATGGTGGGTCTACTCATCATCAATATATGAGAGTTTATATGAAGCTTCAGCACGAGCTTCCTCCAACTTTAGCAGCAGTTCCTTTGTGAAACTTGAATTAGTTCCATGAGTAATTCGCAGTATATCAAACGCCTTGGTATAAGATTTCACAGCATCCTCTGTATACCCAAGTAGCCTGCAAATGGAAGTCAACATCACATATTTGATATGTCAATGTAACAATTTCCCAGTTCTTGAAAGAAGCTAATCTGAGAGCTTTGCAAGAAAAAAAAACGTAACCACAAGATAAACGGTTTGTTAAATCATGATATTATTCTCAATTAGAGAATGATGAATTGACACATCTCAAGCAATGTAATCATGCAGTTTTTTGAGCTTTAGAAAATAAAATAAGATGGACATTGGTTTTATCTTTAGCTTTCTTTTTCTGCTTTTTCCAGTGTTTTCTGGCTGTAAAAAAGGGAAGAACTAGTAAATGATACAACATCTTCGTGCATTACTAACCATTCCAATTTCCCACAAGTATAGAACTGCAATCCAAGCAATGGATGGATCCCAGGGTATACTTCTGTAATCAAAGAGAGTTGACTTAGAATATATTATATGAACTGTTAAACTGTGTGGATTCATAACACAAGATCAAACATAGTCTACCAAGCCCGAGAAGAAGTATAATAGTAGTTTACGAGGACTCGAATGTAACAACAAAATGACTGAATTGAAATAACAAATTTGTAATCCAGGGATCAAATCAATAACAACGTGAAGACTACTTTAACTGGGGAAATAAATCTTCGATGTCAGCATGTAGCTAAACTTCAGAGGGGTTGTTTACAACGATTACTGTAAATCCTTGAGATGTTTTCATGATTTTAGCCTCTGGTGTCCCTTCACACACAGGTTTTTCAAAACTATTCCTCTTTTTATTAATGTCTGTCATAGAAATCTCCATCAACTTTAGGCCAGCTTTGTATATGTTTCTCTCTGCACTGAAAAGGTCATCTTTCGTATCATAAAAACTACTATAAACCTTTACTTGTTTTTCTATAAATTCTTCTATCTTTGATACACATAACAAATAAACCTTGACAACGACCAAATCAAATATGTTGGCTCATCAAAGTTTTTTACATCTTCGCCTACGATCCCTTATACTGTAGCCTGCAATTGTTCGTTTATGCATGCAGAGAAAATGATAAATCTTCCTTTAAGCGCACCGCTAACTCCATGTCGCACTCTTCTTTTCATATACATTTTTTAACTAGAGGTGTTCAAGTCTAGTTTGCATGCACCTCACTTAATTCTAACAACTGTCTAGCTCCATAATATTTGACGTGAGGAAATTCAAAAGTTATTTTAACAATCACCGTGACTTAAACTAAACATCGGGCCACTCTACTTCCTATGTAAATCTTATAACACAAGATGGCCACCTTTGGACTTTGACCAAAGGGAAAGTGGTAAGAATTTTTCCACTTGGTTTTGCATTTATCTACAAATCTGCTATATCCCACCTCTCTTTTTATGTGTAGGATTTAAATTCAAAGCTCAGACACGAGTAAATTTTGCAGTTGTATCAAGCAGATTATACCAGAACAATAAAAAAAGAGACATACTCTGATAAACCGACATTGTCATTTTGCAGTATGCTAGAGCTTCTGTCCAATTCTCTAGCTCCATTGAAATCTGCAAGACACATCGGACATTCAATCACAAACCAATATATGTAACATATCTGAGAGAAGCTGCAAACATAAGTTTATCAGGGGGGAAAAAAAAAAAGAGAGAGAGAACAGTTAACTGCTCATTATGCTTAAAGATGATAAACAATGGGCATCGTTTTCTATTAAAACATTAAGAGGTATGGTAAAATATTGGCTATATGCCTCTATCCGGCAAACCCATCCCTTAAAATATAGTGGTCGTTACAATCACACCCTCAAATTTTGAATTTGATCAAGAACTCTAGACTTATGAAATTGTAAATATTGTAAAATGCACAAATCATCCATGAACTATAAAAATTGTTAAAACCAAACACTTGAACTATAAACTTGTTACAATTTAGCCCAATTTTTTAACTCTAAAATTTGAAAACTGTAATAGTAACCAGTAAAAAAATTAGGTTTTCAAGTTGATGTGAGCTATTATCTTGATTTAAGAAAACAAAAAAAAAAATTATGTAAAGAAAAATATTGATTGTAGCAATCCTATAGGCTTGATCGGATCAACACTTATAATTTAGGGATGATTCGGGCATTTTGCAATATTTAAGGGTTTAATTGTAATAATTTCGTAGGTTTAAAGGGGCGATGAAACAAATTGACATCCTAATGATGAAACAAATTGACAGTTCATGGATGTTATTGTAACAGCTTTTATAATTCAGGAGGAATCTTTGCAATTTTTCCACAAAATGATAAGAATTAAAAAAACAATTAGAAAATAATATGAAACGTCATTAAATCATATATGAACAAAAGAGCTAAGATAGCGCTTATAGACAAACTCAACGTTAAGAATGCCCCATGCTACTTGCAATCTTGCACATGACATTTAAGTAATAGCATATTTATCAGATTGAAAATACACCAAACAATAATAACATCAACTTAGATTTCAAAGATTGGTCGAACAAATAAATTTGACATATATCACGCAAATAATTAAAAAAAAGGTAAGGATGACAAAAAAAAAAAGGTGAAAAGAATTGTTAGCCTACCTTAAGAAGCTTTTCTCGAGTTTGCATCAAACTGATGGAATAAGGATGGCATAATTTCTTTTGGAGTTTATCAATTTTTTCATACATATATAAAGCTTCTGCATAATCTGAATTCCGTTAAAGATAAAATCAAATGCAATACTACATGTCATAAATATTATTCCTAAAGACTTCAATTTCTATAGGAACACCAGACCAAGCTTATTCAGATGAAAGAGAACACCCATTTTTAAAAAAATATTTGATCAGTGACAAAAACCCAACTACCAGTTATGATTTATAGTCAAAACAAAAGGATACTTTGGGAAGACAGAAAAGCAGTAGCTTCATCTGATATTGATTTTATCTCACTAGCAATATTTTTTATCTCTTCCTTATTTCGAACAAGCCCACATTGTTGGCATGTGAATCCAGTGTCATCTGCACAAAAAAACGAACTTTGAAATAATAGCACATTCTCAGTTACTGATCCAGTAGTGAAATATCACATACCAGAATTACGGAGCAGGAAACCATCACACTGGTCATTTTTGCACCTGTAGCCCTCCAAAATCGCACTTTCTTTGATTTCATCTTCTTGAACCTTAGGTTTTTTTGAAGGGGGATAAAATGATCATATAAATAACAACTCCAATCATTCTGATTAAACATTATGTGTTTTAAATCGAGGATGAAATACATCTGAAAGATGCAATTATCAATTACAACTTTAATGCATCGAGAGCATGTGCAGGTGAATAAGTAGTTTTCTTTAAGAGCCTTTTGCCGAGTCATAGTGCTTCCAGCAGTTTCAATGTAACTTATTGACACCTAATAAAATACCACGAGATAGATATAATTAGACATGTAACTGGGGAATCATGAAACAACTGAGAAAAAAGAAGGATAAAATAGAGCTACTGCAGATATGATGCACGGATAAAAAAACAACCACATCACTACAACCTAAAGGACAGCGGGAAAAGAATGAAAATAGAGAAAACGGTTACCTCAGCACCTGTGGGTATATGCTGCACAGCACGGACCACAGCAGATCTTCCCTCAAATACCAAAACAGCATTGGGCAAGCAGCTATAGTACCACAACCACTTAGTGACTTAATTGATAATACTTATTAATGAAAATCCAGAACATGTCTTGTGGGGAGTTACCTATGATTTATAATGGAGATTACAGGAAATAGTCCAGTCCCTAAGGGTCTGAGTTCACTGTCACATATGGTATGTGCATTACAAGCAAGCTACATGGAAATGCATGGGGTTAGGCTTCAGAAGAATTGATGCAAACTGATCTTATCAAACCTTGAGCTTATGGAAAATAAGATTTGGCATCATAACTTATTGTAGGCAAAAATATCAAATAATAGCAGCAGAGGAAGTACACAATCCTGAAAAACCAATGTATAAAAGATGGCCTAGATAAATTTATGCCAAAATAGATGTTAAAGATACCAACAGTTAATTGAAGAACTACCGTACATGTCAAAGTGTGGAGCAGCCAAGATAAAATTATGGCTAATGTGTTCTTCATCCAGATAAAGATGATCATTTCTAAATGAAACTTGTTGTTAGACAGCCCAATTTACGAATAAGAATGCCAAGAAACACAAGGTTGTTTAAATTTAGAATGACAATGTTACTAGTGACTAAAAGTCAAGCTCAGCTACAAAATAAAATATGTAGAAATGTAAATGTTAAATGTAGAACCTTGGAAAAGTTTCCTGCTATCTCTTTAACGTTAATTTCTGGCCACTGCAGAATCAAATTCACAAGAGTTCCCATCTGAGCGTACAACACCAATTGTTTTTCATCAACGTCGGACATGTCTGGTTGGAAAAGTGGTTAAACAAAACAAAATTACCGAGTTGAATGCTATAGTTATTATAGCAATGCATTATTCAGATATAGAACTTCATTAAATGAGGATACGATCTATTAGTGCCTCCACCAATTTATAATTGTCTGTTGCAGCCGTAGGTATGACCTGACAATAAAAGAACGATACTTATACACTTTGCAAATATAAAAAAACAATATAAATATCTATATGTATCAGATGAATACTTTTTAAGATAATTTATTGCACAAGACATGAGTTCTACACCATATACAAATTTTTTTTTTTTTTTTGAGTACATCAACAATTGGGGGTGGGGGGATTCGAACCACCTCTTGGTCACAAGCCTTACTTGATGCCAATTGAGTTATGCTCTTGTTAGCTATACAAAATTTCTTATTTGTAACCTCAAGATGTAAACATGAATAATTGCAAATAAAAACTTATCAGAGAATGTTAAAAATGACAAGATGAAGATATGTACAAATAATATTAGAATTATAATGTCATAACCAAAATGGTTTGACGGCCTATAACCAGGTCACATTAACATAAGTATCCATAATAAATAGACATAATCAAACAGGAATGATTAAGTACTGCCTAACACCACTACTATTGTATCAAGGACTTTACAGCTTGATCAAATAGACATATCGGTGTTCAAACATATCTTCACAAAATAATATAAACTTCTTGTATGAGCACATTGCATACATCATACATTGAAATATGGCCCTTCGCTTCAGTTTCCTAGAGAAGCTAACACATTTTGGCTAAAGACAATTCTTAGCAAATAGGACAAGGATTCTCTGATTCTTTTTGTACTGTAGCTACTCCATTCATAAAAGCCTGGGGAAGGCAATTGCCAAAGTTATTACTGTGTTTGATCATAGGGGATGGAACAAAAGTGAAGTTTTTTGGAGGGTGGTGATTGGTATTCAAGTGAAGCCTTTATTGATATACCCTTCCCCCCGGCTTAATGCTCTAGTTGACTGAAAGGCTTCTCAGCTCACAGTACAAGGGAATGTGGGATGGTTACATGAAAAGTTGGAACCGTGCGTTAAAATTCCTTCTGATTGATATAGAAGCGGAGGAACATGCTACCCTTTGCCATTGGTTATTTTTGTTGCCTATTAGCCACCCTTATCTACAGCCAAAAAGACCCACGGGAATAATTGATCATTGTGCTGCTTGTTTCAACTGCCAATAAAGCTTCAAGGCCAAACCACACTTCCGATTTAGTTTCATGCTCAATTGTTTTTCCATGAACAAGTCTAACAGGGAAACCATGAAGCTAGAGAATACTTCCCAACGGTAGTTTTCAGAAAATAAATATGGAAAATACCATACAAACAGGACGTTGTTGATTAAAAGTGGAAGGAATATTTTACCTTTTCACTTTGCAATTTTCTTCGAATAAAGAGTTTGATCATCAACCTTATAGACGGAGTAACAGATTTGTGCCTATCCTTGTCAAGCCTTGCGAGAGCATCACATTCAAGACGATGCAACTTCCACTCTGACTTCTGAAAGTCATTGAAGTACAAACTAGTCAAATCCCATTTTTCAATCATGCTAAGGTGTTATTAGAGGCCAAGCCACTTATACAACCCACCTGCTAGTCACTACATAAAAACACCATACAAATTATATCGAATTTGTAAAATATGACTGGCACCGTCAGACAGAACATAATCTTCCTCTTCTTCTTTTTCAAAGAATTATGGATTTGAGATCGGAATAATGAATTGGAAAACATACTTTCAAACAAGAATTGCATGTCCTAACATCTGCTCAAAAGTTCTCAAATTGTGGTATAGTGTCTTGCACACTCCTAACATGCAAACAAGTCACAACCGATGGATGATCTTCAGCTTAAGTTTTACAGTAAGAGAGTTAAATTCAATGGATCATATTGGAAAAGGAACAAAAAAGACCTCATCTGTCTCATATACCTGGCACATACTACTGCAATACCGTGCAACTTTGCAAGCTGAGCACTTCTTAAGGTTTATTGATGTGAAACATCCGTCACATCTTGACTCGACTATTGAGTTGTTTGGGACACATACATAAGGTTCTTGCCTAATTATTTCTTCTCCTGCAACACTAAACACAATAAGTTCCATAAATTTTTGTTTACATTGGAAGCTCCATCATTAGATACTAACAACGCCTTTCATACTTAGAAGTGCATTTTGTAGTTTTTTTTTTTTTTTTTTTGGATAAGAGACAAAGATATATTGAAACCACAAAAGAGAACAACCTAAGCGCAGAGGGGCGAACAGCCCCCTCCCATCAAAAGACTAATGAAGAATCATCTCTCAGTTAATGAGGATTTGAGTAAGGCTGTGAGATCACAGTAAACAGCACAGTTTTAATAGAGTTCCATATAACAATCAGGTTACGGCATATAACTAAAATGCTTTACACTAAACCACCTACCAAGGGAATTCATGGACCCAATGTCCTAACTAGGAAGTAGAACCCTGTTAGTGTCTTTACTTTTCAATTTTGCAGCCCAATGTTGGTCATTGATATCTTACACATACAGGGATGCAAAGAGTTCAAATCTATCTAAGCAGCCTTAAGCTAGTAGAACACCGAAGTTGAGCACCAATATGAGCTATTTAGCTTGAGCAACAAAAAAAAATGGCAGCATAAGAGTTCTCTCGATTTCAATAAACAAAGAAGATAATCAATACAAGCGATGAAAGAAGGAGAAAGAGAATGACCCGGATGGAAATCCGTCGTGGTAAAAAGGCTCCGGCCCTTCTCCGGCAGAATGGTAACTGTTAGCCCACGGTCGTTTAGAGCACTCTGCAAATCCTCCATGAATACCCCAAGCTCAGAGCACCAACAGTGCCGAGTAAGCTCTGGAAGAATAAAGGTGCCTTCTTTTCCCACTAGCAGCAGAGTGGATTCCCCCCCACCTGAAAACTGACCAAGAATAACCCTAATGAAGACAAATTAAAAGGCTAAAGCTGAAACCTGAAGTTGAGTAAAAAAGGTTAATGCTTTGACGGGGGCGTGAAGAATTTGACTGAATGATAGGATTACAACACCAAATCGAGTAACAAATTGTTTTTTAGAAGCTTGGTGACACGTGAAAAGCAAACAGAGAGTTGCGGCGAGTCACTTATCGAGTTCTTGTCACTGTTGAACCTACAAGGTGAAGATTTGGGCATGAAAGTGAATCATCTCACAATACTTTCGAAAATGTCAATTGGCACTTTGTATTTGGCAATGCGTAGATTGAAAATTGAAATGGTGTTCAAAGATGCTTTGTGTTGTGAGCAAAGTAAGATTGTTTAGTATCAAGTAAGTGGATAGGCAAAGCAACAATCCTCTAAACACCTCTTGAGTCTTGACCTAATGACAATGAAAATTTATATCAGACGTCTTTGACTTTTGTTCGAACAAAAAGGTTGCAGGTTGGAGCCTATTACTTTTGAAGTTTTTTTTTTTTATTTTTTTTTAAATGAGTATATATGTTTTAATTGGTTGAGATGGGCTTAGATTGGTTGATCAAAGCTTTAATGAAAATATCCTAATCAACCATGCTTGTAAAATAAGTTTATAGAGAGATCTTTATAAAGAGTAAGAAAAAAATTGACTTTTATTTGAAGGTAGCTTCATTCTTCCTTAGATATCTATCCATGGAGTGAGTGCGGGGACGGAAAAGGCTTCTCGTGAAATTTCAATCGTCCAATCATCCCCTACCACTGCCACTGCCAGATATTTCAATCGTCCTCATCCCCGCTACTAGATATTTCAATTCTCATCTCGTAAAATTTCCTATTCATTTTAGTTGGTATTGGGTTCCCACGAGGATTTTTTCTTGTTTTGTTTTTTATTTTTTAAAATTTTTTCTCAACAATAGTAGCAATTCTTTTCAACCACTTCCAAATGAATAATTTCCCACATGATTTCTATTTAAATAAGATGTTATAAAATTTCCTAATAAAAACAATAATGTCTGAGTAAAATTATTATAATGTTGAAACAAGTTAATTTATAAAAATTCAAAATTTTATATCACAAACCTTGTCTTTGATTTTTGTTTTTTTAATGAAAAATAATCAAACTAATTCATACTTTTTTTAGTTAATGTGCTAATCGGGGTAGGGTTGGGGTCAATGATGGAGAGAAAACTCTCCCCTCTTGCATTTCCCGCTCCATTTCGGGGTTAGAATTTAGGACCCACGGGTTAAATGGACATCTCTATTCTCCATTATCCCTATAATATGCTAGCTTTTTTGATCTTTACATTGAATTTTGAAAAAAGTTCGTTATTATAATTCGTGAAAACATAGTCAAGGGGGTATTAACACATAAGACGCTTAAAAAAAAGACGCCAAACTTCTTTCTCTCTTCATCTTGATGTGTTATGTATACTTTAAATGCAGAAATTCATGTTAGTCCGTTTTACTATTCACCAATAAGATGGAGCATAATTAAAAAACACAATAAAACATGCGAAGCTAAATTCAAACATTTTAACATAACAATACTAAATTTATATATATTTGAAAGTAATTTTTATGATCAAACTGGGAGATTAACCCATTTAACTTATCTTACATTTGGGCATAACTTAATGATAAATTGTAATTGATACGTACTATTCTCATTGATCTATTTGACCTATGGAAATATACACATTTCATGGTGTATATAATATTATTGGGTGTAATAAAACAGTAAAGAATAGTTGTGATAGTAGTTATAGTCACGTAGTTATCCAATTGGTTAAAATAACATGTTGGTTTTTGTACTTTGAGCATGGTTCTATTTTGGTCCATGTAGTTTTAAATGTCAAATTTTAGTTCATGTAACTTTAACAAGCGTATGATAAGTTTGAAGTTAAATTTTATCAAAATTGGTTAAATAATATTAACAATTTCAATACAAGAAAAGGTACAATGTGAACATATACTTCCAAATTCTGTAGAGAACAAACTAACCGATACTATTTTTTAAAAGAAAAATCAACAAACTAATAATAGAGACCAAATTTAAGTTTTATTAAAAGTACAACGACTGAATTTGAACATTGAAAAGTATAGAGACCAAAATGAAACAATGTTCAAAATAGAATAACCAAAGTAAGGTGCTGAGTGGGTTATAAATTATAATAACATGAATCATAATAGTACGTGAAATTATATAATATTATTTAAAATACAGAATCATTTCATTTGAAGTTATAATAATCTTATATTTAGAGAATAAAATACTTCTCAAATTATTATAATGTAGAGTGTGATAACTGATAACATGTGCTCCAAAGAGCAGCTTCGATTATATTAGAGAAATAAGTTGCCTCATTTGGCAAATGCAAAAGAATTTGAAAACTACCCGTCGCTCTCACAGACTGGAGTGGAGTCAGTGGACCGCGATGTACAGAGCTCGCAATTCTCACGGTCACAGCAAAAAAGCTCACGATTCAAAATCACAGGACATTGAATTCAACATCAAAGAACATCCATCCCACCAATATTCTTCTCGATCTACGGCCTCAATGCATCTGTGACGCCAAATTGTCAATGCGCTCCGTGACGATAAAACCCACATATTGTTTTCTCCGCACCAACCCCACAGAATCTTGCAACGGAGGCTATTCGTAAGGGAAACAAGATGCTCATGACATGTTCTTAGCTAACCCACTTCGCTATTTCAGCAGGCGAGACGCGCGCTACTATTTTTCCATCATAAATTCTCCATCTTTTAGGTTTATCAGCAAAACAGTTGCTTCAGCGCCCACCCCAGGTTTGTTTCTTGCTTGTTTCAATATTTGTTGAAGTAATTTTCCTGTAATTTTGGGTTCATTGCGTTGATTTGAGACGAATTTTACTTTGCTGAAGTTGGGTCGAACTGTTTCATAAAGATTTATGATTTTTTTTTGTTTTTTTAAATTATGAAAAGAAGCTGAATAACTACGTGGGGGTGAGCTTTTAGAGGATTGAAATTGGTTTTCTTCTGGAAAACAGACACTTCCAGTAAAGTGAGGGAAAAAAGGAGATTTTTCTCTCTATTAGCCGGTTTAGCGATGGAGACTAGTTCAATTTGTGCGTTGGTTTTGAGTGGAAAAACAGAGGCTGAGAATGAAACTGCCAAATTGCTGAAGAGGAATGACACTTTGAAGCTCCCCGATGATACTGAAATTTCGGTTTCATTGCACTCAGAAAGGGATAAATCTGTGGAGGAAAGTTGTTTTCAGATTGATTCGTGTATGAATGCTCTTTCTACTGATACTGAAATTCCGATTTCTTTGCATTCAGAAAGGGATCAATCTTTGGAGGAAAGTGGTTTTCAGATTGATTTGTATATGAATGCTCTTTCTACTGATACTTTTGGTAGATTCCTCATTTGGTGTCCACGGATTCCTTCAACTCAGGATGTGATTTCTCAGTAAGTGTAGCGGAAGCTTTCTTTTTCTTTTTTGCCACACTAATTTATCGTTTTTTGACGTGCAAGCTAACTAGTAGTTTGCAACAGCAACTTCAGCGACCTCCCATTGGGTGCTGTCTGTGTGGCTGATGTTCAGTTCAAGGGAAGAGGTGCGTAGTGCTAATAAGTAACGACAAACTGGTAACATGTTTATTAGTTATGGAATTCCTTTTTCTATTGAAAGTCACTGTGTGGATTTAAGTGAAGGTCGATCAAAGAATTTGTGGGAATCTCCGCCTGGTTGCCTTATGTTTTCCTTTACCATTCAAATGGAAGATGGGCGTATTGTTCCTCTACTACAATATATAATATCTCTCGCTATTACCGAGGCTGTAAAAGAAATTTGCGACAAAAAGGTAACTTTTGTCATGTTTCGGCTCATATTAGCAACTCTTATTGAAATCTGTGTTAAAACATGGCAACTCTATTATAATCGGTCTCCTAGTTGAAAAATCTGATCAACAAGTGATACTTTATCACTGAAAAGTGTACTTAAAAAAAATGATCAATGAAAAGTTCGTATTTTGTTCCCCCCCCCCAAAATAAAAAATGAAGAAAACAAGTGATGTTAATTTAATAGCTCAGGGATGTCTCAGTGGCCTGATATGTTAAATAACCAAACCTTTAGAATGGACTAGAGAAAAACATATGGTAATTGAAGGAGGAAAAAGTTAATTGGAAAGAATCCGGAGGGACTTCAGGAATAGATAGGGTTCCAAGTCCTGTTATGAGAATTATTTGTAAATGGTGCTGCACTTGAGTTCAGGTTAATACCGCTCATTCTCTTTGGTTTCCTATTTCAGGGTTTACCCTATATTGATTTGAAAATAAAGTGGCCAAATGATCTTTATGTGAATGGCCTGAAAGTTGGAGGCATTCTGTGCACTTCAACATATAGATCAAAGAAGTTCAACGTTACTGCTGGTAATTGTATTTGTTTTCTTTTCCATCTAGCTTTCCTCTACAGTCCTTTTTTCCCTTCCAAATTGAAACGTACAGTCTCCATACCTTGCACCACTTTGAAAAGCCCAGTGTCGCTGTGGCATATTTTAACTGCTTCATGTTCTTCCAGGTATAGGTTTGAATGTAGACAATGATAAACCAACAACATGCTTGAATGAAGCTCTTACAAATTTATCCAGTATGCCTTACAAGTTCAGAAGAGAGGATATCTTAGCATTCTTCTTTAACAAATTTGAAATACTCTACGATATTTTTATAAATCAAGGTATTTATGTCAACCTGATGTCTTCCTCATCATAAGACATTATTGTCACATACTTGGACGGATTTAGAGCTTCTCCTTCAATCCAACCTTAAAAATGCTCTGGAGATGCTTGTGAGTTTTGAAAATTTTAAGCAGCTAACACCATCTGCCAAAAGAATTTGAAATTGTCCATCTTTCTCTTCTTCTTCCCTCATAGCTGAACATGTTAGTGTGAACATCATTCCATCACTTCATGCTGTTCGTTGCCTTAAGGTTTGGTGCATGCTATGCATTTGGCATCTGCCTATGGCATAAAGGATAGGAGTAGTTCAGATGAATATACGTAAAGGAAATCTTCCTAAGTTTTCTAGTTACATATCCATCAAGTCTGTAAAGATGATAGCTATATGTAATATTTCCTCTGGAGCGGGTGAGAGAGAGAGCTAAGATATTATTCGTTTAGGATGTAGATTTTTAATCTTGTTCTCTCGTGAAAAAGCTAGAATTTTTGTAGCACATCATGTTTATCAGTCTCAAGTTTGTTCTGCTTCAGTTTCAAAATTTCCCAGGTGACCTCATTCTCACTAAATCCGTGAACAATGCCATTTTGTTTTCATCATTTCTGAATAATTAGGGTTTCAGGCTCTTGAGGAACTCTACTATCAGACATGGTTGCACAGGTAACTCATGATGCAGATTAATCTATCTCTTTCTTTATCTATCTATCTATAATATGTATGTATGTATGTATCATGTATGTATATATCATGTATGTATATATATTTTCAACATGTATTCTGTTACAAGATTCTCACGATTATACTTAGTTTGTATTGTCTATACATTTGTTGTCATGGGAAGCAAAAACATCATGGACATGGACTACGTCGTTTGATTTTTTTAGTGCTTGATGTCTATAAGCTAGTCATACTTCGCTTATGTTGCCTTGTGGCTCTGGCTTTGCACACATCATGGATCTCTTGTTTCAATTGTTTTGTTGTGTACATATATTTATGACATATAATGTTGTGCAAGTTATGCCGAGTAGTTCTTACAATTTCTTTGCTATTATAGATATGATTTTGTTTACATCTGTGTATGTAGTGGGCAAAGAGTTATTGTACAGGAAAAGAAAGAAGATCAAGTAGTGGAAAATGTAGTCACTATTCAGGTACGCGTGATATATGAATGATAGCTGATTCTGTGGCAGGCTGCAGCTCTAGTATTTACACAAATGCTGCAAACTTAATCCCACTACTCTTTTTGGTTCTTCACTGTGGTTATTTATATCTTTTCGGTTCAGAAGAAAAGACCTTGTCTCCTGCAGTTTTGTTATGTTCATGTAGTTGTTACTGTTAGATAATCCTATCCTTGAAGTGCGGTCTTGGCTAAACCTTTTGAAAAAAATTCTCTCGTTAAATATACAACATAAATTTCTTGTTCAACTTAGTACTGGAGAGTGCTAAATGCACTATATTCTATGATTTTCATGGCTTTTAAAAACTGGAATTGCTTGCATGTTCTGAAATTTGCTTGTTTTCTTTATACAGGGGTTGACGTCTTCAGGATACTTGCTAGCTATTGGAGATGACAACCAAATGTGTGAGCTCCACCCCGATGGAAATAGGTTAAGTAGTGAATTGTGACAATGCTGTGCTCTAATTTTTTTTTTTTGGGGCAAAAGTTCGACACATACAATTTGATACATCGACAGCAAGAGTACAACATCTGTGTCTCTATAGCATATCGATTGCATTTTGAAAACAATCCTGAAAGATTAAGAGAGTTCATCGTACGTAGAGAAAAGTGAGCTTGATATACGTCTACCGTTTGTCCCAAACTGGACGTCCAAACTATAAATAGGAAAACTTGATAAGTCATCTGCTTCAGGCTTTCACCGAAAATCTGGTCTCAACATTCTAAAATTTTTTCCTTCCTCATTATACTGTAGATAGATGCTTACCAAAAGGGAAAGGACTATCATAACTAAACTAAATCATTATTATTTACAAAATTGACTGAAATTGATTACAAATTCATATGTGACTAAGAAACAGTGGTCAATAAAGTTAACGCCTTCAAAGTGCTTTAGAATCAATCATAATGATTGCAAAGGAAGTGACTGCCCTGTTGGCCAGTCAATCAATATTGTAGTTTCTGCTGTACTCGGATGAAATTTTTAATTCTGATTTATTAATTGCTTAAAAGTCCTTTTGAACTAAGCTGGCAGCAATGTCTACCTGCCCTGTTTTTGCATTGCATGCATCAGCTCACAACCCCAAGCATCTAACAAATTTGACCATTTGAATTCATCTCCAAATGCAATGACTGTAGTGATCTGATTTTCGAAAGCTAATATGTTAATAGATCTGATCTCAAATCTGATGATCATGTCATCTTCCTGTTGTTCTACAGTTTGGATTTCTTCAAAGGACTGATCAAGAGCAAACTGGTGTGAGAATACTACGTTTTCACTTTCCAACAGGTGGCTGACTATGAGCTGTATGGAACGGAATCATGTGCAATAAGGAGGAGGCATTTACTCTGTTTTATTTTTGGTTAACAACTCTCTGTTTCTATAGTGGAGGAAGAGAGAGAAAGATATCTTACTTTTTATAATTAAACAATGAGATCTCTGCTGAAGTTGTAAATATTACTTATCTTTGAACTTACTAAGGAGGGTCCGTGGTCCAGAACGTGCTATATTTTTGTATCATCCTATTGAATGTGAAGGGTTTTCAAGTGGGACAATTTCCAATTGATTAAAACTGTCCCCACAATTGGTATAATCAGTCAGTCAGTCAGCAGTTGTTTTTGTTAGAAACTTAGGAAATTTTCTGCCACTTTATTGCCAGCTGTTGAGCTCGAAACTGAAACCCCGTTATGACAGAAGGTGTTGCGTTGTAATGGAGAACGGATGGAACTTATCTGAACTTTACAACTGTGAAATGAGTGAAAAGAAACAGAAGGGCAAAAGATTCTTGTGGCAAGGCGCCATGTCAGACCCAGAAACTGGTATGTCTTCTTCTGTACATTTTCATTACGGCTGTTGGGGCCTTTTGTTTAGGGTTCACTATCAGAAGAGAGAAAAGGGGTTGGCTTTCCACGTGCAGAACAGTGGATGGATTGAATAAACAAAAATGGTCCAATTATAAGTCCGGTCTCTAAACTTTTAGTATTTTTTTCTATTAGTTCCTTATCGTTCAACTCCATCCACTTATCATGTATCTAATAGACTAAATATATTATTAGGATAGATGGTGGGATTGGTTTCATGTTGACTGAGGTGTATGTGTATGATGGTGTTAGGGTGAAGATTCTCTTAAATCACCAATCAAAATAAAAGCTTAAGTTGAGAGTTAGGGGTAAATTTAATTATATCAATATAGTCTAAACACTCTCCCTCACTTGTGGGCTTGGAAATTTGATGAAAAGCCAAACAAGTGGAATCAATATTAAATGGGGAGGAAACTGACTTTGCAGGGGCTTGAACGCTTGAACACAGGATCTCCTGGACCACCTGCTCTGATACCATCTTAAATCACCAATCAAACTAAAAGGTTAAGCTAATAGTTTGGGATAAATTTAATTATATCAATATATTCTAACAGATTCAAACATTTAATCTTTTAATCGAGGATGCATGTCTTAACCAATTGAGATATGTTGAAGTTAACATAAACATAGACAGGGTGGAAACTTTATGACACTTCGGGACGACCCCTTGTAATTTAACCCTAAAAAAGGCAGCTTTGTATGGTTTTGAGGGGAGTGGGGGCCATGCAAGAACTGAGTTGGGCGGTGAGTGGGATGTCGTGATGTGTGGAGTTTGAGGTAAACAAAAGCTGCAAAAGGGGTAAGCCAGAAACTGTGAAACTGGGTTTGTGTTCAGCTTATGTGCCCTTTCATAATGGCCCCCAACTAAAATTCCCTATTCTGAGTTGCCGCTGTTGCAGCCTTTTTTTTTTTTTGTCTGTCTTCGGCTCTGTCTTATAATCAGCTCAACCTCAATGATGCGGTAGGTATATGGTATCCTTATAATTTATAATGTCGCCACTCTTAACACAAAAAAATCCATTACATCTCATTGTCTTGTCGTTTTGGGGTGTCTCTCAGTATGATGTTCAATGCAATGTAGTAATCAGATCAGAATCAAATTAAGGTATTGTTGAGCTTTCCTATTCATGATCCTCAAACTTTCGTAAATGTTTGTTTCAATTCCGATTGTTAGATGGTTTGTTAATTATTTTTAACTTTGAATACTATTTCCATCGCTCTACTTTCAACTTTAGTTTATTTTAGTCTCTCTACTTCGATTCTTGCACTTTCAACTTTTGTCCATTCATTTTCTTTTGAAACCATCTTTCGGAACCGTAGTTATCATGATAAATTGATCTTTATCCATATCAAATCAACCTGTTATTTCTTTAAAATTTATTGTATTTTCAAACCCGAACAAATTGATGCGGTTCAATCGATTTTTCCTCTTTAAGCTTTCACCCTTTCCCTTTTGCTGTTTGGAGGGATATTTTGGTCTAGGAGAGGGGAAGTAAAAGGGAGATGGGGAAAAAGAGAAAAGAGAAAGTAGCTTAAGAGGTCAAAAGGAAGTCTTTACCATTGAAAAAATGGGTTAAAGACTGGCGAATAAGAATGAGAATCTAAGTGAGAAAGCAAAAAGAGTAAGTAGGGGAAGGAACGAATGAGAAATGGTTAAAAAAAAAGGACCAAATAAATTATTCTTCTTTTAGTTTTTTTTTTTTTAAAAAAATCTCAGAAAATTTTTATTTGAACGAAAATATACGAAAGGACAAAATGTGACTATTTTCTAGAAAGAAAAATTAACATTAAACTAATAGTAGGGATTAATTTTAAGTTTTATTGAAAGTACATTGACTAAAATTGGACATTTGAAAGAACACGAACCAAAATATAACAAAGTCTAAAGTATCGGGACCAAAATAGTATTTATTTTAACTTTTTTTAAAAACCTAATGAAATAAAATGAATTCTTTTAGAAAAATTTTATTTGAACGATTAATTTTCAACGAAAAAATATCATTTAAAGAGAAAATTGTTCAACCTCCTAAACAAAATAAAATAATATTTTATATGCACATCAAAATAATTATAAAATATATAGAGAGTGTTAAAATGTTTTACCATATTCTTAAAAGTTTAAATTTGAATTTTATAACATAGTCTTAAATGATTTAAAACATATTAAGTATACACGTTATTAAACAAGAAAATTAAATTTAAATATTACAACAAAGTTCTAATTGGGCAACATATATATCAAAATATATATTCTTGCAATGAAAAAAAATTCTTAGTTCTTACTCGGTTTTCACCTAAACGGAGATTTATTGCCTTGTATGAAAAAAAAAAAAAAACATTAAGAAGAAGAGAAGGCAAAGAGAGGTTAGTTGATTAGTCAAAGATCCTGGCCATAATCGCAGTGGACCAAACAAGATTAGAGAGATAATATGCACATTTCGATAAAGATAAACAAATAACATAAATGATACCCATCACGCGCCGAAAACATAACTAATTTCAAAGTTTAAAACAAAACACCTCGATAACATAAATTAACAATTCTTTTTCAAAAAAAAAAAAAACCATAAATTAACAAACTTTAAAAAATAATCTTATTGTTCTAATCTTTTTCCCTATTTCCTTTTGGTCTGTTGACTTTCAAACTTATGAATTCTAGTACTTACTCTATTTTAATGAAATTAGAAATTTGGAATAAAAACTAAGAAGGCCAAAAAAAAAAAAAAACATATATATCTTTTCCATGCCAATCCATCTAACTTTTTTGGAGTTGTTTGTTTAGTCACTATTAGACAACTCTTTGATTTTTATACACTTATAGCTAAATTGTAAAGATAAGATTGTAAAATATCTTTTCTTTTTTAAAAATTTATTAGAATAGTTATTCCAATCATTCGTCATGACTTGTGATTGGAATAATTTTCAAAGTAAAGATGGGGAGGGATGATTTAGAGAACTTATGTCTCTTTCTTTTAATTCTTATCTTAATTGTCCTTATTTTACTTTAGCTCATTTATACTATTATTTTAATTCAACTTCAGGTCTATTAATTGAGGATATTATGTTGTAACCAATCAAACTAGTTCACATTAACAATTGTTTCATTATTTCTAATCATTCATTATTTTTTTCTATGCACAATATTTGAAATTGATACATTATAAAATGTTGAGTCTTTAAAGACTATCTATCAAAATATTTACATTAAGGGTCTTTGGTTCAAAATTTCTTAAATGTCTGAGAATAATAAATATTTGGGAATAAGATACTAAGAATAAGATTGTTGAAAATCATTAATTGTTGTGTTTGGTTGTATAAGGTTTTATAATAATAAATGATATTTTTATCTTTTTAATGACATTAATTTTATAAATTTTATATACATTACGGTGCATTAATTAACGAACTCTTCGTCAAGTAGATGTAAATTAATTAATCATAATACATGTATAATTCTAATCGAATAAATAATTGTAAAAGGCTATAATTTTTATACTAAATTAAATCAATTAATTAAATAGATTAAATAGATTACTAATTTATAGTTTCAATAAATATACAATTACATCAATTTAGTTTATTTTATGAAGGAAAAAATTCAAAATTTTACCAGTAATTAAGCATGTCATCGTGTATTATTTTTCTTTTATTTTTTACTATTAAACTAATGAATATAACTTTACCAAAAACTAACAAATTTAAGAAAATGCAGCTCTAAAATTATTTTTCTCTAAAATTTTATCACTTTTGTACTATGTCTATGTCTTATATATAATTCATTGAAAGCATATAATTTTTTTTTTTAACGATTTTTCGAAATAAAACTTATTAAAGGATATAAATTTTAAAACCTTTTTTAAGTTTAAGGTTAAGATATGTAATATTTATCTAAATTTAAGCTACAATTTGATGAAATTTTGTTTATGGTAATTGATAGAATCAATAGACTTAGGTGTCAAAATTATTTTTTTTTTCTTTTTATAAATGAGAACTCGTTGCATATATTTTTAATTAATCACTTAGTTATAATTAATTTATTCCAACTTTTTATAATTTATTTATTATAATTAATAATTAAATTAATCCAATAATTATTAAAAATAATTGTTATATAATCAAATTGATTATAAAAAATAATCTAAATAAATTAACTTAATTTTAATAAAATAAATGAATATATTAAAACAAATGAATATCAACAAATATAAGAGAGAAATAGTTGGCATGAAAAACATTTGCAAGGGTATCAAACACCCTCATTCATTGGTATACAAAATTTATAGGAATAATTCATTCTAAGACTTATGCCTCCAAACCTTATACTAAATAAGGGTATCAAAAACTCTTGTTCATTCTTATCTCAAAACTCTTGTACCAAACGAGAAAAATGCAAACGATAAAGGTGCGTGGGAAAAAAGAACCGTGTGTGGGGTGTGAGAAGAGTGAAAAGTGAAAAAAGTGAAGAAAAAATTACTGAAAAATTGGGTAAGTTTGAGATGGGATTTTACTTTTTGTCATATCAGTGTGGATGTAAATATATATATATATATATATATATATATATATTTTGTGTTTTTGTCCGAGTGTTTGATTTAAATAAGTTTGGATTTTATAAAAAGGTTTTTTGGGAGTCAAAAAAGAATGGATTGGATCTTCTCTCTAATCATTTGGATTGCAATTCCGTAATGATTTCTCGTTGATATGAGACTTCCATCAACTCTCCTTTTAAACCCTCTCGATCCCTCTCTCTTCATTTTTTTATTCATTTTAATATTACATGCTCTATTAGGAGAGAAATTATTCGGGGTTGTCGCAATGTGGCCAACAATTTTTTATTGTTGGAGGTAAAGAGAGAAGTAACTCAAATTTATATACAAGAGATATAAGGCGTGAAAATTATTAGATCCACACCAACGATTATTATGAACAACCACTCATTGAATAATTTGTCCTATTAGAAAACATCTCAACCATCTATTATTCTAAACAAAAATATATATATTTTAAAAATTCCAATTCAATTTGGTTATCATCCTTCTAAATTTTTCATCATCATAGATGTTATTTAATTAAAGTCGAGTTTGGTGAAGAGTAACCCGATAAATTATTTGCAATTGAATGCGAGGAGTGGTAAATTTTAAAATATATGATCTTAAAAGAAATGAGCTCTAATTACTTTGGGTGCGAGTGAATTATAATAGTTTATAGGTTATTATAGTCTGTAAAATCATGTAATATTATTTAAAATACAGAGTTTCTTAGCTAGAGTTATAATAGTTTGTGTTTGGGTGCAAAATATTTCCTATATTATTATAACATGTGTTCTAAATAGGTTGTTTATGTTTTTGAGCTAAAATAGAATAAAATGTTGCATGCTGTTGATTTAAGAAACGTATGGTAAGCTTTAATCAAAAGATATATAGATACTACGATTAAAATTAACTATAGAGGCGACTAAATTGGTATATTAATTAGGAAGAAAAAATTTGGTATGGTAATTAAAACATATGGACTGAAAACGTAATTCCACATAAAACGGAAAAGTTGAATTTATTTGAACAGAAAAAGGAAATGATTAATAGAATATAATTTGTATCATGTTTTGTTATTCTAACTATTTTTTGTCGGTACTCTATGTTGGAATTTTGCATTTCTTAATTCTAAAATGCAACGTTTATTTTCTCATTTTATTTTGTTTCCTTCGAATTTGTTGTTTTTCTTTTCTTTGAGTTACTCTTTCATTTTTCTTTTTTAGTTCACTTATTTCGTGATCGTCACGTCTGATCGAAAAAAGAGAAATATTTATTTATTTATTTATTTTGAAAAGTATATTTAATTTTTATTCTCTCGTTCGGTGAGTTGTCAATTTTAATTTTCCGTAAAAAGAAACTCCAAAATAAGATCTACAATTTTGATGAAACGAGTCAAGAAATAGAGGAGGTTGATTTTCTCTTTATTTGAGTTTATAATTTAATTTGATGAAATTTAAACCACTCAAAATAATTTCTTATTAGTCAGCATTTAATCTCCTAAATTAAAAATCTTGCAATTGTTTGTGCGAAAATCAACTTTTCAGCTCATAATTCTTAAAACTATAAAACGATTTTTTTTTTTGGTCTTATATATGAATTTCTATTTAATAATGAGAATCAATTCATTTATAATTGAGATTTATATTAAAATATATGTTTAAATTACTTTTTTTTTTGTATAACTTACAAGTTTGTTTCATTTTTATTCAAAATTTTAAAATAATTTTTTATTCAAATTTTCAAAATGAATATATATTTTATTTTCTAAACTAAAAAGAATTAATCATTTTTGTCATGAATAATATTTACTCACCAATATGCACCTCGATTAACTTATGTCGCTCCAATAATACAGGCTTGCAAAAAGTTGTAGCTTCATCTTTCAAAAAAAAGTCGTGGGCTCAAAATAGAAGTTTGAATTATTATTTTTTTAATTGTACATAATACTATTTAATTATTTTCTTAAGAAATAATTATTATGATTTAATGAGAGATAAATTATTTCGTGAGGCCACTATAAAATGGCAGACAGTCTTTTACCGTTGGATGAAGAGAAAAGTATCTTAACTCTATGTCCAATAATGATTAGAGCATGAAAATTATTGAATCTACATCAAACAATTATTATGAGGCAACTACATTTTGTTGAAAAATTTTGGTTAAATTACAAGTTTAGTCCCTGAAATTTGAGGTTTGTGTCTATTTAGTCTCTAAACTTTAAAAAGTGTCAAACAGGTTCATGAACTCTCAATTTTGTATCTAATAAGTTCCTGAACTTTAAAAATATATAAATAGTCTTTGAACTTTCAATTTTTTATCTAATAGATACCTAATGTATTCACAATTTTTAAAAATTAACCGATTTATTAGATATAAAATTGAATTTTTTTGTCTAATAGAAGCTTAAGCTTTCAATTTTGTCCCAGTAAGTTCATGAATTTTAAAAAACGTCAACTAGGTCAAGGACCTATTAGACACAAAATTGAAAATTCAGTAACCTATTGGACACGAAATTGAAAATCTGAAGATCAGACACATTTCGAAGTTTAGGCACCAAATAGATACAAATTTAAAAGTTTAATGATCTATTAGACATTTTTTAAAGTTTAAGGACTAAAAAGACATCAACTTCAAAATTTATGAAGTAAACTTGTAATTTAACCAATATTTTTTCTATAAATGTGATAAATGAATATTAGATTGCCACGTGGAATAAGTTTGTTGACTGGAGTAGAGAAGTGGTCAAAGTAAAAAGGAAATGTCCGTGATCATCTGCGCAGAGGAATGCCCTATTTTTCTACTTCCGTGTCCGACCGTCAACTGAAAGTGACGTCACAGACCCTTCCAATCACGTGCTCCCTATCATGCCGCATGTGACCGCATTTTTTTATGTTTCCCCCTCCCTTCACCCTTTTTTCTTTTCCATCCAACTCCCTCATCGACCCACGTGTATATAGTGTATTGGTTTTTTTTTTTTTTTCCTTTTTATATTGTAAAATTAGTCAAAAAGTTCCATTTATAATTTTGCATTCTTAAATTTAGGGAAAAAAAAATTCATCCAATTTACGATTTTTTATTGAAGATATAATGTATACTAAACTAATAATTATATCAATTACAATCCTACACTCCCATAAATGAATTAATTTAGATATTTTTCTCTTGATTTCATTTAAAATCAATTCAAAATTATATAAATAAAATACAATTTAAGCATCAAATTAAATATTAAAATTTTAATACAAAAGGTAATGGTACCCATATAATAAATTATGCTCAAATTAATTATTAGTATCTTTACTCGTGTGGTGCTCGAGTTAGGAGAGAACTGACATCACACGTTTAAGTGAGAGTGGATCTTGAGGACATGCAAACATAGTTAAGATAAGCTTACTAGAATTGATAATTTCTACTCATACCAACAAAGTACACCTTCTTTTGCGGTGGCTCAATCATAATAACTCTAAAATTAAGCATACTTGGTTTGAAACAATTTTATGTTAAGTGAATTATGAAAATGTTATTAAGAAACATGTGAGTGAAGACAAAAAATGCGAAAAAGTTTCATGTTAATTTGTGAGGTTAGTTTTCACTCTTGAAAGTAACACAAGACTAGTATGATGATGTGGTCAAGTCATAAGAGATGCCGGAGAATGTCGAATCAAGAGCTTAGACTATTTCTCGATTGATGCAGTTTGTGCATATCATCTTTATGTAGGAATCATGTTAATCTTATTTGTATCCTTCCAAATATATGTAAATGTTAGTTAATTACATTATAAAAAAAAAGCTCGGTTAAGAATAAAATTTGAACAATGAAGTTGAATAAACTAAAATAAAACCCTTTAACCATTAATAACTAAATTATAAATGAAGTCAAAACTGTATTTTAACCATAAATAAATCAATATTAATTTGATGAGTAAAAGTTAAATTTAAGATGTGATATATACACACACATAAGATTTAGGGCTTAAGGTTTCTTGGACCGATGAGGTGAAGATTCTAACTTTCTAACATTTTAGTCGAGGATATAATGCACTAATTAGATGAGCTATATATGCTTATGTTGTTTATATGTAGATGTTAGTTTGATTAATATTGTTATGTACTATTTTGAACAATTTTTTATTCTAAATATTTGTATAAAATAAGTAATCGTCAACCTGACCTGGGGCGGATTTATCATGGGTCCAGGGGGCTCGAGTCCCCGCTCAAATTTTTTACCTTTAATAATATGTATAGAAAAAATCAAATCAAATAACTAAAAGGCCTTCTGGCATAGTGGTAAATATGTCATCAGCCCCCTCAAATTTTAGGTTCAAACTCTGGTTTATATTCTCGATCAAAAGATTAGATATTTAAATTTTCCCTTGTATCTGAACTAGAAAATCGTGTAAAATAAATAATCAAAATTAGTGGGAAGATTTAATCAATTGATTGAGATTTTAAAACATCGATCTTTTTTTCTTTATTTCTTTTTGAAAAGGTGAAGTTAACAACATAAATTAAGATTTTCCTATGTTGGTGGGGTTGAAACTAACATTTAATTAATTATGATCCCCCGATGCCAGTGAAAAATTCCAAACTATAAATAGACAATTTGATTTTCTTTCTATGTGGCTTTTCATTATCATGGCTAGGCACCGATCTATGGTAAGTAGGTTTATATAGACTAAACATGATTAGTATTTTTTTTTTATTTGCTTTCGATCATGATCTTCAAAGATTCTCATATTGGATTATGGGGATGAAAATTTTGAACCACCTTCTTTTTAAATTAATAAATTTAGAATTTAGATTACTAAAATAGTTCAACATTAATTAATTTGTATACTTAACCCGTGTATTGATTATTTGATCTTGATAGAAAGAGTGAGATGGTTAAGAAAATAGTCATTGAGAATGAGATGTTTGTCGCAAGAAAATTAATTTTAGAGATGTTTTAGAAAATGATGCAAATTAATTGTTGACATTTTACTTCAATATCTACCGTCAATTTGAGCATAAATTCAATTTGGTTTGTGTATATACTCTTAACTAAAATGTTAGACGTTCGAATTCTTCAAAACTCAGATGTGTTAGTCTTGAATTAAAAAAATTAATAATAAATAATGACTCTTTTCTCTCTTGAAATTGGGTACTAGACTAAATGATTTTGATCTCAATCCCAAATTATCCAACATAAGGCTAGATTTATAATTTTTTGATCTAATTGATCCATTCTCTTTCTAACAAAATTTATATTTTTATATAAGAAAAATATAGAGCAGTAACATCTTTGTTTCACCAACTTGTTCTGAGGCGGCTGCGATTTTGGAAAGTCTTCGATTGGCTCATAGATTGGGACTCTCTAAAGTCCATGTTCACTATGACTCGCTAACCATAATGTCAATGGTAAATGGATCATGAGAGGTCACAACTGAAGTCCATATCATAATTTATGATGTTGATTTTTTAAAGGAGTTTCAGAGATTGAAATTTATCCATTTGAGACGCGAGGAAAATATTCTTGCTAACGTTTTGGCTTGATCGGTGTTATCTGGTAATTTAGCTCTATGGACAACGGAAGTACCTCATTGATTTCTCAATTGGTTAACTATTGAGAATTCTAGTGTTGTAGGCCATAGTTGGGTTTTTGGCAATATATTGGAAGTGAAATTGTCCCACATCTGAAAGGTGCAAGGAAATGATGGGCTCCTGACACTATAAAATGAGTCTATGACTTTGGTTTCAAAGCATCCTAATTAGAAATACTTTAAGTTTGGTGTACTAACTCTGGTTAAATTCTCTCTTTATATTATCTGGTCTGAGAGTGAGGAAAAGGGTGTAAGTGGTATAAGTTTTGGGAGAGCATTTTTGTAATTGGGGTTGGGGAGAGAATTCTATGTGATTGTAACAATTTTTCACATAGTGAAATTTCTTTCTGTTCGTGGTTTTTCTCTCAGAGTTTGAAGTTTTTCCACGTAAATTCTTGTGTCTCTTATATTGTTGGTTTCTTTTAATTTCTCAGTTTATTTCTGCTTATTCCTAGTGGTGGGAGGTTTTTTTTCCAACACATAGGGCATAGTCTTTTACCAATGAAGTTTATTTCTATAAAAAAAACAAAATTTATATTTTTCATTTTAGTATATAAAACATTCTTAATTTCTGCCACTCACTTCCATCTCAAAATCATCAAGTCCTCATTTAAAAAAAAAAAAAAAATCAACAAACAAAGTAGAATTCAATCCGAGCACTATAATACAAACGATAATAAGATCCATACTTTTATTATCAATCTATATTTGCATAATAACATAACTTTGACTTTAAGATGGCGATTAGATGGATTTGAAAATTCATATAAAGAAATAGGATAATGGATATACTGAGGAAAATTCTTAATCTCTTTAAGAATCAGCTAATGATGATAGTTTGATTTTCCTCTCTCTCTCTATATATATATATATATAAATGATATATTGAGATTAAAAGGTACATGCGCATTTAAAGATGGGATATTCCTATTTGTATTTTGTAGCTTACTAAACCGTCATTTTCCAATCATTTTTCAATCAAAGCATATATGAAAACGAAGTTGGTGGGAGCTGGAGGATTCATACGACGTGTAATTAAATCACTTCTAATTTCCTTTTTATATAAATTACGTGGCATAACCTATTAAGCGCAAACAATATTTGACTGCATATTAATTTGTAGGTATGTTTTTATGCACCAATATTAAATTTCTAACAACTAAGAGAGATAAAATTAGAAAATAAAAAATTAGTTGTAAACAAATTTTAAAATGGGGTATAAAAAGATACTTACATACCAATATGCAACCAAATATTTTCCATTAAATACCAAAGGAAAAAAAATAGTGGCAGTTTCTTTTGTATTTTTTTTTTAATTTATAAGATATATATAATGATTGAATAGCTAGTTGAATAGCTAGTTGGCAAGTATTAAGAGATCGACTAAACATATGATTGTTAAATAGTATCGGGACCAAGAGAGAAAGGAGGAGACAATTGCCCTCTTAGTTCATCTTTTATATATATATCAAGAATTAAAAGTTTTTTCTTTACTTTTTCTCTTAAAATTCTTAGAAAGAAAAAAAATATATACCTATAAAAAGTTAGAATGTAAAATTATTGTGCCCCTAAAAAATTTATGATTTCATCTTGATGCGACGATCATATCTATTTTATCTCCCATCATTTTAGTTAATAGAAATCTAATAGTTGGTACGTTTAGATTTCTTTTTGAAAACTTGTGCTTTATATTTAATAATCTATTCATTATTCACTTTCATTTCATTCAACTAGCACCAAAACTACACCAACTTATCCAAATCTATAAAAATGATCCATTGTATATACTTTCAAATTAAACAAGGTAATTGATATTTAAAAAATATTAGGAATTTAGTACACACAAAATTTAAGTAGAGAGACAAAATATGTAACCTAACCTATAAAAAATTATAAACAAAGAAAATTTGAATATGAATATTAATCATAGGTATAATTCACTAATTTAAACACAACTCAATGAGTTAAGTATACCAATAATCTTTCTTACATTAAAAAGTTTAAATTTACCAACTAAAAAGGGCATACCTCAATTGTCATGATGAATGTGTTAACGATTGGTTCGAATTTTCCAATTTCAATTATACTAAAAAAATCAAATTTACCACATTAATAATATATAATACTGTATTCTTTTTTAGAATGCGGATAAATACAAAAGGGGAAAAAAGTGGGCATGTTTAGAATTTGCAATGCTATTAATATGATTGTCCTTTGTTAAAAAAATTGGTGGTGAAAATGGGAATGGGTGGCTTTCAATTAATAGACGGTTGATTTGACTTCGTTTTTTTAATTTAATTTAATGTCATTTCAATTGATTTCTTTTTCCGACTTTTCATTCGCAATCTCCAAAAGTGGTTTTCAAAGTGCGAGCTAATCATGGCATCCCTATCTCTCCTTAGTGTCCCAATATTTTCTATAATCAAAAGATAAGATCATCATTATTCCATTCAAATATTATTTTTTTCGTACGCAGAGCTAAATTTATATATATATAAAAAGATGCCATTCAACTTTGTCTCACTGTTTTAAAAATACCTTTATTTTTTTCAAAAATTATAATATTACTTTTGACTTTTGATATACGTTTCAAAACGTTGGACGAAAAGTTGATCAGATGAAACATCATTCTTTCATATATAATATAGATAAGTATCTTAGTCATCACGACCATATAGTTCTAGGTTATTGTCATGTTAATTTTTCGTCCAACATTCTAATAGATTTATATTGCAATGTGATAGTTTTGAAGTGTTTATAAAAAGTTAAAGATGATATTGCAACTTTTAAAAGAATAAAGGTATTTTTAAAATAAATTACAAAGTTCATGAGCATTTTTATTATTTAGCCTAAACTTTATTTATCTATGTGTTTTTTCAATGTAATTTCACTGCATTAAATTTATGAGAGGGAAACTACACAAATACTTCAATTTTTTTCTTTGTAGGAATGAAGACTCGAACATTATATGTTTTAACCAATTGAGTTATGCTTAGATCATCAATTTTCTACCCTTCATTCTTTTAACATTTATATTGTGAATTATGACATAATTACTACAATAAAGGTCATAATATTTTCCTTCTGAACTTTTTTTTTAGTTCAACAACAGTTAGGATGGAAGAATTCAAATCTTTGACTCTCTTAATTGATGGTACCTAACAATTATCGTTGAGCTAAACTTCAAGAATCTCACAAGACGTAGTTATATCCCAACAAAACACACATCTTGTGTATATGATGCACTATCTTTAATATTACATTGGTTTTTTCCTCCCGTTAAAAAGTAATTTCAATTTATCCTATAGTTTGAATTGAAATATTTTAAATAACTTAGGTCTTGTTTGATAACCATTTAAGGTTCATTTAATAACCATTTGGGCCTGTTTGATAACTATTTTGTTTTTTATTTTTAGTTTTTGAAAATTAAGCTTATTTTCACCTAATTTCTCTACAATAAAAATCATCTCCCTTAGGTAAGCATTTGAACTCTTAGTCAAATTCTAAAAAAAAAATCAAGTTTTTGAAAACTATTTTTTTTAGTTTTCAAAAGTTAGCTTGGTTTTTGAAAACATAAGTACAAAGTAGATAAGAAGACATATAAACTTATTGATAGAAGTAGTATTCTTAGGTTTAAATTTTAAAACTAAAAACCAAAAACAAAATGGTTATCAAACGGGGCCTTGATTTTTACTTTTTGATTTTTGAAAATTATACTTAATTTCTCACCATTTTCCTACAATGGTCTTCATCTTTCCTACAATGATTCCCACCTTTCTTAAAAAAACACTTGAATTTTTAGTTATTTTTTTTTAAAAAAAAAACAAGTTTTTTGAAACTATTTTTTTAGTTTTCAAATTTTGGCTTGGTTTTTTAAAACACATCTAAAAAGTAGGCAAGAAAACATGTAAAGCCATAGGTGGAAGTAGTATTCATAGGCTTAATTAATTTTCAAAAATCAAATGGTTATCAAACGGGACCTAAATTTTTTATTTTTAGTTTTTCAAAATTGTGTTTTTTTTTTCTCTACAATAGTTTGCATCTTCTCTAGAGTGATTTCCTCTTTCTTAAGAAAACACTTGAATTCTTAACCAAATTCTTAAAATAGAAACAAGCTTTTGAAAACTACTTTTTTTTTTAGTTTTCAAAATTTGACTTGATTTTTTAAAACACATCCTAAAAGTAGATAAGAAAACATGGAAAACCATAGGTGAATGTAGTATTTATAAGCTTAATTTTCAAAAACAAAAAACTAAATGATTATCAAATGAAGACTTAGGTATATATCTCAACTGATTAATGTATTCTTAATTTTTTTTTATGAGTTATAAAAAGTTCAAATTCCTTTTTTAAGGTATGAATTGAAATATTTTAATGCATGACAATTTTTTGTGATGGATTCCCATTACTCAACTCCGTTTATTGGTAACTCATGCATTTCTTTAGTATTCCCTCAAATTCAAAAACTTGACTTCATCTAAACCTGAACTACTAAATCATTTGTTCAGAATATAATTAATTTCGAATTACAGGATCAACAAAATTAAATATCCCACATGAGAGATGCTTAATTATAATCAAAGTATATTATATATAGTTACAAATAATTGAAATCATCTATTGGATTGATACGTGGTTGAACTCAACGACATCTTATAAAATTACTAAATTTTAAATATAAGTTTTGAACATTATTTTACGAAAACTTTTGTCGACATTTTTGTCCATGATTTTGGTCGTGGGGCATGTTTATGTGGAAATACTCTTGGTCGGTGAAATGATCGAGAGAATTCTTTTTATTTTATTTAATTATTTTGTCACCTTTATGATTATCACGTATTTTACTTCGAATTAATTATTTATTGTGGCTATTACTATTAGACCCTCGAAGATTGGTATATGCAAAATTTGGGACCAAATGATAACTGAAGTCTTTGCATATATACGTAAAATGTTCAAGAAATTTGTCTGATTAAAATAAATATTTTTAAAATTAAAAAAAAAATCAAATGTAAATTAATACATTACCTTTCTCTCCGTGAAAAGTTAAGAGAGAGAGTTTCATACAGCATAACTGTATGAGGAAGGAAGGGATTTTATTTATTTATTTATTTATTTATTATTCTTTTGATTTATTTTATTTTATTTTTGAAAAAGAGTAGGGATTTTGGTTTGGCGATGGGTATGAAGAGATTGTCATTGAGGTTTTCTTATTCATGAATATCATATTTTATTCAATATAAAGCCTGTTTGGGTTTTTTTTTTTTTTTTTTACTTTTACAATTAACACTTTTAAAATAAAATTAAAAAAAAATTCAATACGTCATCTTAAAACACATTAAAAAAATGCTCTAAAATATTTTGGAAAATTTCAATTTGTATGTAAACATATAATTATGTATATGTCCATGTACTTGTAAAAATATGTTTTAATGGCACTCGACTTGAAATTGTTAGGAAAGGCGTGAGTTAGTGCTTAAAATTGTGTAGAGTGATGAGAACAAGAACGTAACTTTAGATTTATGGTAGTTTATACTTAGTTTATGTGTTTGTATATAATGTATTGGTAATTAATTAGTAGGATTAGAGAGAGGAATGAGTTTAAAAAATGGTATGTATTTAGTTTGATTTTGTGATTTATAGGAGAAAATTTTTAGAAGGTTAAATTATTACATGTTATTTGAAATTTTAGGATGGTGTGTATTTGGTCGTTTCTAATTCAACTTTAAGAAGTGATCAATTATTCTTGAACTAATTAATTTTCTTTTTATGCCTAATAAAATATTGAGGTTTTTAAACTTTTAATTTTGAGTCTATTAAGACTTATAATTTTCGATTATATATCCAATAGATTCCTAACTCATTTGACGTTTTAAAAACTATTAGATCTATCAGTCACAAAATTAAAAATTTAAGATTTTATTAGACACAAAATTTGATCAACTAATTTTAAGAATTTCAAATATATATCAACTTATTGGTTTGTGATTAAAAAATTTATTTTGAAAAACAAAGGATTCAGCAGAAAATAAAACAATTTTTTTTATTTATACTACATCTAAAAACATGTTTGGCTCAATTGAAAATTTTGATTTCAAAATTTGAAAACTGTATTTGGTTTTGAATTTGAAAATGTAGAAAACAATTAGGTAAAATTCATTCTTTAAAATTTATTTTTTTAGTGATAAAAATATATTATTAAATAATATAATATAATATAATATAGGAAATTCTTATGTAGTAAATTTGACCTTTGTTGTTGTTGGGTAGATCAGAAGGAAATATATATAGTATAGATAGCAGAAAGAGAGATCAAATTAGTGGTATAATCAACGATTGGATATGTGTAGTAATTTTGAATTTGTTAATTTTTATTATTTGTGGTCTTTATTAAAAAAAATTCATAAAGAATTGATGCACTTTGTAGATAGGGGTGGAATTTTTTATTTTGAAAAAATAAATTGTATCATTCGATTTTGTTGTAGGATAGAAACACATTTTTTGAAGAGTGTAATCCTTGTGTGTTTATAATTTTTGAAAATAAAATTAAAAAGAAACAAAACAATAGTGGGTTGTTTAGAATCCCACATTGAAAAATTGGAGAGTAACCTCACAAGACATACGAGTTATTACGTTCATAGCCAATTGGTTTTGAGATAGAACCTCATATAATCTAATATGGGGTATACATTACATGGGGTGTGTTTAAGAGGTGTGTTTTTGAAAATAAGTGTATCAAATGTAACTTTATTATATTTTATTTTTAATGACTTTTCAGACACTTTTGAAAGTTCAAAGACTAAGAAACATATACGAAAATTGAATGCCTAAACTTGTAATCCAACCATTTTAGAAATGAGTGTGAAACTTAAATTTAAAACAAACGGACACACATATCAAAATAGATGGCACATATTTTTCCATAAATAATATATATAGCTGTTGAAAAGAAGAAAGGCATATGCACTCCAATAAAAAAAAAATGAAAGCTGTAGAGAGGAAATAATATAATTCATAAAGAAAAAAACGACATATATATTACATTGATGGGAGAAAGGAAGAGAGAGAGAGAGAGAATTGAATAAAATGGTAAATTAGAATATTAGAAAAACGAAACACATGCATGGTAATAGTGTTTGTGAACACCACACGTACAGCTACAGTGGGAAGCAAATTTTTTTTTTCTTTTTCTTTTTTGTTGGCCACTCACCCAGTATAAAAATAAAAAATAAAAAATAAAAAGTAAAAAGATGTGTATAGTCTTTGATTGTTAATTTGCGGCTCAAAATCTAAGTTGGAATTCGAAACTTCACTTTCTTTTCTTTTGGGTATTTTACTGTTGAAGAAAGGGTACAGTACACAGAATATTCATACACCGTACTTGGATTGAGATGAATGTACTTGTACACGTGTCGTTTCCCCATTGGACCTTCACCGTAGATCCTCCTACGTCAGAACTCCACGTTTTCCTTTCTCTGCTTCCCCGTTGCGCTTTCCACGTCTTGCTCTCTCTCTCTCTTTCAAAAGTTGATTCATTTTGACTGTCCTATATTATATAGTTGACTTGACCTCTCAATTCTATGATAATTTAAAATTTCAAATTAATTTCTAATATGTCATATTAATTTTTCTTAAAGTTTACATTTAAATAAATGTTATCATTTTTATTCTTTATATTCTCTCTTTTCTTAAAAAACTTACATTATATTTAATATTTGGTAATTGGCTCCCTAAAAAACTCTCATTCATTTAATGAAATTAAAGTTATGTGTCAAATTAAATTTGATTGGTATACTAACTCGAGCATTAAATAATTCTGCTAAAATTAGATTTACCTTTTTTTAACTAGGTTTGTTTTTTCCTCTCAATCTTGTAAATTTCATACCAAATATATGTTTTTATAAATTATAATTTATATTAGACGCATGTGAGAATATATATATATATATTTTAACGATTCTTTCAATGAAAACTTACTATAAGTTAAAAATTGTTTTTAAACTTTTAGGGTTCAAAACATTTATACAAGTTTAAGTTAAAATTGGAAGAAATTGAAAGTTTATAGTGAAAATTGATATAATTAACCATGTTTAAGGTTAAAATGAACATTTTCCTCTTGTTTCTTTTCATAATAGGCTTTGTTTAATAACCTTTTGGTTTTTTTAAAAAAACTATTATTATTTTCTCGTCATTTCTCTATCATTAGTTTCATTTTCTTGCGAAAATATTTAAATTCTTAGCCAACTTCAAAAAACAAAAACAAGTTTTTGAACACTACAATCATGTTTGATAACTAGTTTTTTTTTTTTTAATTAAACTTAGTTATAAACACTACTTTCCCTAACGAGTTTCTTTATTTTGTTATCTACTTGTTACAAATGTTTTTAAAAACCAATCCAAGTTATAAAAATTAAAAATATAGCTTTTAAATGTATTAAAAATTAAAAAGTCATTGTTAAAAAAACTTTTAAAAATTAAAAAAGTAATTTTTAAAAACCTACTTTTATTTTTAGAATTTTGCTAAAATTCAAATGTGTTGTTATAAAGAAGAAAGCTATTGTAAAGAAATAGTGAGAAAATTAACACAATTTCCAAACCCCAAATGGTCTTTCAAAAGAAACCTACTTTTTTTTTGTTTTAAAAAATTAGCTTAATTTTTTAAAAATATATATAAAAAGTAGACAATAAAATAAAGAAATTCATAAATAAAAATAGTATTGATAGACTTATTGTTAAAACCAAAGGTTTGCCCAGGCATCTAATGGTTGATTATCTCAGGAGCCACCAACAAGAGCATATCTTAACTGGCATCAAGTAAGATCACTCCCAAATGTTGATGTACTAAAAAAAATTTATCAACTTAAATTTTATATTTTAATCTATCTATTTTGAATATGGTTTCAATATTTTAAAATTTTTGTTTTCATCTTTACGGGTTAGATTTGATCATATTATAAAGGGAAAAGAAACTTTTTGTTTTTGAATTTTCTTGTGCCTAATTAATTTAAGACTGGTCAAATCATGCCACCTCAATTTGTTTAAAAGTATCATAAATAGATGTCCATTGGTTAACTATTTAGTTTTTTATTTTTAGTTTTTCAAAATTATATTTGTTTTTTCATAATTTCTTCATCTTATCTATAATGATTTCATGTTTCTTGAGCCACCATTTAAATTTATAGTCAAATTTTTAAAAAAACAAGTTTTTGAAAACTACCTTTTTGAGTTTTCAAAACTTAGCTTAGTTTTTTTAAAACATAGACACAAAATAGATAAGAAAACATAGAAATTAGTAGAAATAGTATTTTTATGCTTAATTTTCAAAAACTAAATAGTTATCAAACGAGAACCTAAAAACCATTGGATACGAATTACAATTAAATGTTGACATGAATATAACTTGACCGGTTTAAACATTACTACATCGAAGGTTCGAGTTCCTCTCTATTAGTTAGCTACTAAAAAAACTAGTTATAGAGGAGGAAGTTCAAGTGAGAATTCTACTGAACCATGTCTTTTTAAGTACTGTATTATGACATTCATCTAATAATGATTTCAAGAGATATCTTATATTATATTGTAATTAAAATATTAGGTTAGTCTCTCTACTTTAATGTTCATTTTATTTTAGTCTCTATATTTTTAAATATTTAATTTTAGTCCCGATACTTCCAATAAATAGAGAAACTAGTCCTTACAATTAGTTTATAATTAATTTTTTCAAAAAATAATTAGTCTCTTTCAACTTTCTCTCTAAAAATTTTAGAAACATATTCTAGTATCTCTTCTTTAATGAAAATTAGTATTATTATTTTGTAAAGTTAGATAAAAATGAACTTTAAATGAATGATACAAAACTAATTTTAAGATGGTAAAGAAAACATATCAACTAGCAGATCAAATGTGTTAAACACTACGAGATATGGAGTTTGAATTTTCTAATTCCTATTATACTAAAAAAAAACAAATTTCTAAATTTATTGAAAGTTTAGAAACTAAAATTAACTTCTTAACGAATTTTCCCATGAGAAAACAAGCTCCTCAAGGACTCTAATGCAAATAAATGTGAAGTTGATATCTAATGATTCAAGACATAAAAAATGGCAAGGTCACGTGGTAGCTTTAAACTTGCCTTGAAAAAATGGGATCAAGACATTCATGGAATCACGGGCTTGCCAAACATAACATGCATACAAGGGAATGATATGTATATACACCAACAATTTTATTAACAAATGTTGTTAATGTTAATGAATTTGATATGTATAACGTTCATATAAATAAGTTGTATTAGATAATTAAGTTTGTCAAATCAAAAGAACAAAAAATTGAACAATATTATTTCAAATCATGAACATGTTTGAAACTAATTTAAAAATATAAGAAGTACTAATAGAAAATGTAATAACTAGGAACCTAATTTGAAAAATCTAAGCCTTGATAGGTTGGATTTTGTTTCATGTTTTCATATTTACTTAATTCAATGTATTCAGTGAAGATGTGTTTGACCGATTTGTTTTTGAAAATCGTTTATGGATTATGTGATTTAAAGTAGTGGGAATTATAAAAACAGTTTTCAAATGTATTTCGATTTTGAATTTAAAAAGGTAAAAACCCTCGATAAATATAGTATTTCATGTTATAAAATCATTCCATCTTTGTTAAATTAGAATAGGCATAATATAATATATTATAAATATTTCTAACAAAATATTATAAATTATATGACATTACAAAATAATAGTTATACAGAATTTTGAATGATACTTGATATTCAAAGTAATATTTAATTGTTGGTAACTATAACTATTTTGTGGTTTATAAATATATTATCAAATACATTTTGAAAAATTATTAAATTGTAATTTAATTTTTAAATTTATTTTTTAGTACAATAAGATTGGAAGATTTGAATCATTGACTTCGTAGTCGTTAATGTCAATTGAATTATGTTCTCTTTCACTAATTTCTAAATTAGTTACCAAACACATATTTAAAAACACTAAAAACATATACAATTCTAATATTCATTAGATCTCTTGTTTTTAAATTTTTTATTTTATTTTATTTTCAAATCATCAATCAAGTGCACCTTTTAAACTAATACATGATTTGTTCACAATTTGCTTCAAAATCTCCGATTTGGACGGGTTTCCTTAATTTAAACAAGAAAAGTTCGGTAAAGCTGCTTCTACATTTTTTTTTAAAAAAAAAATTATTATTATTTTTTGAGGATTCTTCTACAGTATTATATTAAATTCAATTGACTTTTTTCATGGAATAAAATTGTGTCGAGTAAGAAGTGGAAATTTTCTGTTTTGTCATGCCTTATAAAATATATTGCCAAAGGTTTTGTTTAAAAAAAATTAAACATGTAAATAAATTTAAGGCATTTCTAACCTTTTCTTATACTGGCCGAAAGGTTCAAATTTTAAACATCCCACCATTTTGTGTTATTAATAATTATTTTAAATTTGTACAGTGATACTTTTCTTTCATTTATTTTAAATAGTTATAACATTACAAATATTGAGTAAGGATTATTAGTAAACTAGAATACGAAAAAAAAAATATTAATAAATTTGGTAAAGAAAGTTGCTAATGTCTTATATATATTATTAAGTTAAGTTGGTGGCACTATATATTGATTTAAAAATATCTATATAACTAAATTTTATTTGCTTGATAATATATTTTGTAATGGATATGTAGAAACACACATTTAACCTATATATAGTAGTGTCATTATTTATTTATTTTTATTTTTTTGGTCTACACGCTTCAACAACTCATTTTAAAGACTTTTAATTTGTGTTCTAATAAGTTCTTATCCAAAACTTTGTCAATTTGATTCAACATATATACAACCTTAAGTAATCAACTTTTCTTTTTTCATAAGGAAATGACCTATTTGAGAATATCACTTAAAATATTCGAAAAGTAAAATAGTAGCCAATTAGAGAACTAAATAATGATTCCCCTTTAAAGAAAAACAATAATGTTTAAAAGTAATATCTATTGTTTTTCTTTTCAAATTTCAAAGTTTAGCTAAATTTTCAAAAACATTTTGAAGAAAAAAATGTCAGTATATAAACATGATTTTCTGAAAGAAAAAATAACAAAAATTATGATCAAATATGCACTCAATTTCATAAATTTTAATCAAGAGTTATTTTTCACAGGAAAATTCATAGTTCAAAATAATGTTAAAATCGTCTAAATATATACAAAGTTAAATTACAAGTCTTAGTTCTTGAATTTTGAGATTTGTGTCTATTTGGTTTTTTATTTTTTAAAAGTGCATAATACGTCTCTAAACTTTCAATTCTCTATATATAGAACATTGAACTTTATGTCTAATAGGTTACTCACAATTTTTAAATCTTTTTAAAATTAATTGATCTATTATATATAAGTCTGATTTTATATTTAATAAAATCTTAAAATTTCATTTGTAAAATTTGAAAAATCTAAAGTTTATGGATTAAATTTGTAATTTAAAAAATTCACGGATCAAATAGATAAAATGTCAAAGCTGAACTACTAAAATTATCATTTAACTTATATACAATCATGTTTTGTTTTACACGAAAGAGATGAAAATGCAAAAAAAAAAAAAAAAAAATCATATGATACTTTTCACTTTCTTCCTTTCTGTGTTAAAAATTAAAATAACCCAACAAAAAACGAAAAAGAAAAAAGGAAAATTAATTTCATTAAGGAAGGAACTATCTTCAAAACGTATCTTTCACTTTACATATCATTCCTACCGAAGGGAAGACGTTTTCCTCTTCCCTCAAATATTTCACTACTCTAAACGAAAATCTTCGAAATTAATAATTAATAATTAGCTAGATTATAAATTTAATTCATAAACTTATAAATTTATATCAATTAAATCTCTAAAATTTAAAAAATTTCTAATAAGTCTATGAACTTTTGATTTTGTGTCTAAGTCATTAAATTTTAAAAAATATTTAATAAATCTCTAAACTTTCGATTTTTTATTTTTTAAGTTTTTCAACTTTCAATTTTGTGTTTAATAGTATCTTGTCCTATTCGACATTTTTAAAAATTTATAAACCTATTAGATACGAAATAACAAATATAATATATTATTAAACACAAAATTCAATTTTATGTCTAATATATTCGTTAATAAAAAAAATTTAAATATGTGAAGGATTTAATAGATATAAAATTAAAAAGTTAAGGACATATTATATATAAAATTGAAATTTCAAAAACCTATCTTTTTTTTTTAAGGAAAAAAACTAGGAACCTATTTAATAGGAATATGATTAAACTTATAATTTAACCTAATAATTTAATAACAACCGTGAACAATTAAAAGGATCTAAATATTTATAAAAATGTTAAAAGACCAAAAAGACCTTAGAGGGAGTGGCCCGTTCCCGTCAAACCCTCATCCGTCCCCACGTTGTCGATCCCCCCTCCCTCACCCACCTGTATATCTCCCACCAAACCCGCGCCGTTCCCCACTCTAATTCCTGCACCCTCCCGCATCCAAACAAAACCCCCACAAAAACTAAAAAAGGAAATTAATTAATTAATTATTATTTTTTTAATAATATTGAGAAGTATTAATTAACCACCCGTCCGGTCCGGCGACCTCCCCCATATTTAAACTGGTTCGGCCATTGAGTCGCGTCTTCGGCAGTCGCCGCGTGTCAGCATCGCCAAAGCGGACGACGCAGCTTCTTCCTCCTCCTCTCCGATTTGCCTCTTCTTCAATTCCCCCAATTTCCCATTTCCATTTTCAACCAACATCAAATACATTAAGATTTCTTTTCTTTTCTTTTCCATCAAAATTCTTTCCATTCTATAATTGAAAATCCGTTTTCACCGAGCTTCTCGCTCAAGATTTCCATGGCCATCGCTGGTTTCGCGGCTTCCTTATAAGACAGATTTATTAACTCAACCGCCCTTCTTCTCATAATCTTCGTTTCATCAATTTGGATCAATGATTCCTCCTCCGGCTGACTCCGACTCCGACGACGTCACTTTCACTCCCGCCGCCTTCCCTTTCTCGCCACCCTCGTCCTCTTCAGATCCCTCCCTTTGATTGTTTTTGCTTTTGTGTTGTTTCTTTTTAATTCCCTATGCATTCTTTCTGCTGCGTCTCTACTGTCTCCGAAAACTCTCCTTCCAAGCAACCGCCGTGTCCGATGCCGGACCTTCATATCTCCCCCGCTTCTCCTGCGGTCTCTGTCGCGTCCAGATCCGATCCCACCATTCGAATTTCCCATAATCGGAGTCTTAGTAGTAGCGATCCCGGACGACTTAGCCAGCGGAGTATTTTTGCTGCTGAGATGGTTGCACGCCATTCCTCCGCCAGGGAGCCTCCCGTTGACGTCAAGATCAACGATATTGTTGGGAATGGTATTTGTGGTATTCTTTATAAGTGGGTGAACTACGGGAAAGGTTGGCGTCCTCGTTGGTTTGTGCTTCAGGATGGCGTTTTGTCCTACTATAAGATTCATGGACCTGATAAGATCGTCGTCAATGAGCAAACAGAGAAGGGATCCAAGGTCATCGGCGAGGTGTCGATGCGGCGGATTTCTAGGTATAAGAACGGGTTCGCTAATCAGACCATCCAGTTCCCACGGCGCAAGCCGTTTGGGGAAGTTCATCTCAAGGTCTCACCGATTCTAACTGCTTCTTCATAATTCACGCCTTCAAGTATCATGTCATTCATTTTTCTTTGTTTTGGAGGTGCTGTTATTGCGTATCAACATCTTCCTTCATTTTCTGATTCAGTTTGTGTCCAGTTTTGGTTATTTCCTCCGCTTCTAGACAATGACTTGTTTATCTATTTTTTTCATTGAAATTCAACATCTTCATCCATGCTTACAATTAATTTTGGCTAGATTTTATTTGTGTTTTCTTTCTGGTCCTCTCAAGATTTATGCCTTCCATTTCAATCGTGAATTAGACTCGAGAAATGATGTCTATAGGACGCAGATGTTTCTTTTAATTTACATTCATGCTCTTCTTGTTTTCATTCTGGTTCTGTGGTTCATTTGCCACCGTTGAACTTTTTCCTATGACAGGTTTCCTCAATTCGAGAAAGCCGATCAGATGATAAGAGGTTTTCCATCTTCACTGGGACAAAGCGACTTCACTTGCGGGCAGAGACCCGCGAGGATCGGTTGGCATGGATGGATGCATTGCAGGCAGTGAAGGAATTGTTCCCAAGGATGTCTAACAGTGAACTCATGGCGCCCATGGACTGCTTGTCTGTGTCAACAGACAGGATTAGACAGCGGCTTTTAGAAGAGGGTGTCAGTGAAACAGCCATTCAGGACACTGAAAATATTATGAAGAGTGAGTTTGCTGCATTGCAAAACCAGCTTTTGTTGCTCAAGCAGAAGCAGTGGCAACTTATTGACACGCTTCGGCACTTAGAGGTACATTGAAACTGAATCTGGAATACTTCATATGAATCAAACTCGGAATTGTTTTTTTTATTCTTACTCTTACTGGAACTTTTCCTTTCAATTAAATTACTAAGGAGCTGGGGCATACATTGTTACTCTGTTTTAGAGATTGTGTATCTTTTCCCCATCTTGATGATTCTTCTGATAGAATGTAAGGGGAACCTGAGTTTGTAAGTTTACTCTTTCGTAACTTTGTAAGAAATTAAATTTCTCAATTTTAATAATTAGCTACATTTTGCTAAATGCATTTCCCCCTCCCACATGGTACTATGTTGATTATTGATTCCATAGAGGGATTTAAGCCCGATTGATATATCGGTTATTTAAACCCATTACTTTGGTGTTCATCTCTTCATCCAATAATTCTGATTGTCTATTATTGGTGGCATTTGGCTCTATTACTGGTAGAGATTGCCATATTTTTCTAGTTACACATACTTATTCTCACTGCAATGTTGAATTGGAAGCAAACTAAAATATTGTAGAGTAATTACATTTCTCCATGAAACAGAACCAAAATGAAGTCGAATGTCCCACAAAATGCACAAAGTTTTTCAAACGACAAAACTATAGTTTCCACTCCTCGCATAATTCCATTTGGTTATCTAGGGAAGTTTGTATTTGTCTACCCTTTTTATTTTAATTTCAATAGGTTTTATTATTATTTTTTACTTGTATGTTACTTAGTTCCTTGATTGAAGTTTATTTACATGCTGGGTTGTTTTCATTTTTTCTATTAAATGTCCCGCTTGTGTCTTGCCTTTTGTATCCCATTTGTCTAAAATTTTGAAATCGGACACTTCGAAGCAAAATTCAGAGCTTGCCTGCGTTCAATTTGATATTGGAACTTATGTTTAGAGCATGCCTTGGGTTCTCGATATTCACTCTCTTTTTAAAATAGGGTGTCCATGATTCCTAGCAGATTACAAGTATATCAAAACTTCTCAGATTTATTCCTTTCTTGAGTTGAGATACCACCTACTTGCAGCTGAAAGCTAAAACTCTCTTCCCAAGACATTTCTATTCCCGATTCCTGGTTTCTTCATCAAGAATAGTGAAATCTTCTGCTGCTTTCTTTTTGTGCTTTCACTTTGGAAATGGTTTTTCTAGGATCTCTTGATTGCTTTGCATGAAGGTTGAAGTTAGCCGGGAAAGGTTTTATATGCTTGTTTCCCCCAAGCATGCATGCACTTCCTGCAAGTTATATATCATTATAATATTAAGGCTAATCAAAGTTTGAACGCCATTTGGCTTCAACCTTACATCAAAGCAGTGTTGGTGAGGCTTAATCCAAGCAGACCATTTGTTAGGCACTTCAGATTTTTTTCCCTCACACCTGAGCTATTCAATTTTTTGAGCTTCTTTCTAATACATTTATTTATTTCTAGAATTTGATTCTCAATTTCCATGAATAATTCATTTTTTGTTAGCATTGAGTAGACCTCTAGTCAAACCAATAACAATAGGAGTCCCGATAGAAGTTCATTAACTGACCATCTTAAGGTCAGTCATGTAAAACGATCTAATTCTGCATTCCATTCAACATTTTCTTTTGGTCGTTGTGCTCTGCTTAAATTACTTTCTTCATTGTCTTGTGTAGACAGAAAAGGTTGACTTGGAGAACACAGTAGTTGATGAGAGCCAGAGACAGTCCAACGAGCCTGGGACTTTGCCTGGTCTGCTGGAAAAGTACAGTGGTGAGTTGTCATGCTATATAACTGCACAATCATGGTTTTACTAGTCTACACACTTCATTAATTTTGTATCACTGTCTTTTGGCCTGTCACATTTCCCTTTTAATAATTATTATCAGAGGCAATATTGTTGTCTTGGGTTATGTAAAAGAGATTTTCCTTCGTGTTAATTGCCAGCTTTGTTTTTCTAATAATGATATCTGACATTTCTTTGTGGTACTCTGTTTTCTTGATATGCCATAATGAAGATAAAAATGGTTGGCAGAAATTTTATGAAACCCTGCATGTTATGAGCTTAGCACTAGACTTGGATCTGGATTTGATAGATTGAGGTGAGGTGTAGCCCTGCTGATCTCGCTCAAGCAGCACTACTTGTATGAGATATCATGGATGGTAGTGAGAGTTTTCTAATGAAGGCTACATAACTGAAAAGCGACTGGACAGTAAGATTAGAAAAACACTTATAAGATATAAACCTATTTTTTATTCTGGAGAACAAGTCAGTGCAGGCGCGGTAAAAGAACAGTGCAGTAAGCTATAGGGAATTAAGAATTGGTAACACCAACACAGTCCCCTGAAACAATGAAGACATAAATGTCTGATTAAGGATACTATTTCATGACTTGTGTTTTTTTTTTTTAATTAAAGAGAAGAATGGAGTTACTATTTGCTGTGACCAATGAACGTATTTATATCAGATTTTAAGGGTTGTTTAGGGCACTGACTGAATTATAATAGCATGGGTTATAATAGTATGTGGATTATAATAGTTTGTAAAGTTATGTAATTTGTGTTTAGAATGTAGAGTTATTTAGTCTGGATTATAATAGTCTGTGTTTGGGGTGCAAAGTATTCAACAAACTATTATAACGTAGATTGTTATAACCCATGCCCCAAACAACTCCTAAGTTTTTATGAAGGTGGTTGTGAGGGTTGTCTTAATTTTACTATGTAACAATTCTTAACTCACAGAGTCAAATCTGAGCTTCTATCGCAAAAACTTTAAAAATTTCCAACTTCGGGAGCTCAATAGCTGCGGCTAATCAAATACAACCCTCTATAATTTGTGCTTTATTATTGATATTCTCACCTACGTAAGACATGATGATAATGTTTAGCATAAGCACGTTGAACACTGACTTATAATGTATCTGTCTTCTTACTCTAGATGAGTTTGTATACAAGTGCTCAATTTCTTGGGTCCTTTGAAACATGTCCTACTCTTTTTTCCCTCAACTTTTCTATCTGCTACAGATGCAAGTGCAACTGAATCTGATGATGATAATGAGAGAGTTGATGCTGCAGAGGAAGAAACGGATGATGATGAGAACACTTTTTTTGACACTCGAGATTTTTTATCGTCAAGTTCATTCAAAAGTAATGGATCTGATTACAGGATATCATCTTTTTCTTCTGATGATGAAGGCCTTTGTACAGTTGAGTCTGAGGAAGAGGTGGATCCATCAATTAGATCTGTTGGAACTAATTATCCTTACATTAAACGGCGCAAGAAATTACCTGATCCAGTTGAAAAGGAGAAGGGTGTCAGTCTTTGGTCAATGATTAAAGACAACATTGGAAAAGATCTCACTAAAATTTGTCTCCCTGTTTTCTTCAATGAACCTCTTTCTTCCTTGCAAAAGTGTTTTGAAGATTTAGAGTATTCTTACCTTATTGATCGGGCATATGAGTGGGGAAGAAGGGTAAGTTGATGATCCATTATCCTATGTTCTGCATAACATTTTGTGTAATTAACAAAGGAGGTCCCATGTGGAAAATGTTGCAAACCCCTAGTGTTTCATGAGAAATTTAAGGAACTTTCTGGAAAGTGTAAAAGAAAAAAACCACAAATATTTTCATATTCCCTATGATTTTTATTTAGTTTATTTTTTGCCAACTCTTTAGGGTGATAGTCTCATGAGGATTCTTAACGTAGCTGCATTTGCTGTATCCGGATATGCTTCAACAGAAGGAAGAATTTGCAAACCATTTAACCCACTGTTAGGGGAAACTTATGAGGCTGACTATCCAGATAAAGGTGTCAAGTTTTTCTCCGAGAAGGTATTGTCTTTAGATTTATTTATCTGTTTTGGGGGTAAGAAGTAGTGGCTAATTAAATAAAAATCTTATACAATAGTTGGTTGGAGAAACGATAAATGCCCACAGCTAGATCTAGATGTCTAATAGAAATTATTGTAAGCATTCTCCAGTTTAATACTAGAAGCAGAACAATTACAAACCCAACTAAAATTTGAGCAATATAACATAATCTCTTAAAAATCATGTAGCCTGGGCCCCTAATAAAATCGCCCTATTTGTTTGGAACCAGAAATTATAGGAAAGAGTGTTTAATATGGTGTCAGGCCATATAGTTATCAAATACATATCAATTTAATGGCCGTTTCCTTTCAAAAAGAGGTTCTTTTTTTTTTTCTAATCACTGAGGCAACCGTGCTTAATGTTGGACTCTATCTGGCATTTGAACCAGTACCATATGCAATTTTCTGTGTGGAACACAAACATGCAACCAATGTGAAAACTTAATTTATGACATGTTTCCTTAAACTTTGCCCTAACTAGCTTTAATCCTTTTACCCCCATATTCCAACAGCGATTGGATTATGTGACTGGATAAGCTGGAATTGGAAATGAGAAATGAAATGGGATGACATTGGTAAGTTAAGATTGTAAAAACAGAAATTTGAAGGACATGTGCCATCAGAATGTTTATGTGCATTTCTTCCTTTAATACTAGCATTTCATACAAGATTGTGTTATTTATTTAGTTTGTTTCTAAACAATTTCTGGGATTGTACAGTTGAGAGAACTTACATGGTTATTGATCCTCCATATTTCTTCGATCTTATACTATTCTTCCCCCATTCATGTTATTGGAGTGACTGAATAGGCCATATTAATATTCTCAAGAATGTACTTCAATCTCCATGTTATATCTTATTGGAAGTACAAAAATAGAATTTGTTCTTTGTGCACTCCTTCAAAAGGAAACAAGAGAATTGGACAAAAAAATAAGGAGCGCATCTTATTATGTAATGGTTACTGGATTATTATGTAATGGTTTCTAGATCATCGATGTGGTAGTACTATAGTATTTATCTACGGTAGCTAACATAGTGGGTCTTCAGTGTCCACATTCTTTTGAAATTTTAATTTGTCAAGTCATCATTACTTTATTGTTTCATTTCTTTGTCTTGAATGTATGGATTCCTGCATATTCTAGTTCCTGTATTTGAATCAAAGAGTGAATGACTTTGTTGTTTTTGTCTTGATCCAAGATATTGCCTCTCAAATGATATAGATTTTTATAATTTTGGTTGTTAGGTTAGCCATCATCCAATGGTAGTTGCATGCCATTGTGAGGGTAAAGGTTGGAGATTTTGGGGTGACAGCAATTTGAAGAGCAAATTTTGGGGTCGGTCAATTCAGCTCGATCCTGTTGGTCTGTTAACATTAGAATTTGATGATGGAGAGGTCTATCAATGGAGTAAGGTGTTACACCAGTGATTGTTTTATAGTGTTTAAATTCTTTTTTTCTTTTCTCCATTTTCTCATTTAGAATCTTGAATTATTGGTACTTTACACGTTTGTAGGTGACAACGTCGATTTACAACCTGATACTGGGAAAGCTTTACTGTGATCATTATGGTACAATGCGTATAGAGGGAAATCGTGAATACTTGTGTAAGCTAAAATTCAAGGAGCAGTCCATTATTGACAGGAATCCACACCAGGTAATTTCCTAGTCTTTTATCATATGCCTGAGATATATAGGGGATTGTTATTGAAAAAAATTCCAAATATTTTTCTGTTTATTCTTTCAGTGGTGTAAAATTTTTCCATCTTCATTGGTGGACCATTGTTTCCATACCATGGCATTTCATCGTGGGATTCTTTGCCTTCAATAAGAGGATGGAGGGAGAAAACAAGTTTCAAGTTATAAAAATGTTTCCAAATCACGTTGATTTTGAGGATTGTGCTTTGAGTTTCATCAATGATGTAGAAGATATCATCACAAAGTTTATATAATACTTTACAAAGATAATTAAGGAAGCATAGCTAATCAATCATGTTCCTTCGAACAATCTATTTTATGCATTCAGATTCTGGGTTCAACTTCTAAAATTAGGAGGGTCTCATTTGTCATGGGTGAAAGTTGAGGTTATATATGGCTGTAGTTATTCTAGTTCCAACTTTACCACTCTAAGCTGGCTTGTTTTCATATTTTGTATTGTCATTATTCAACTGGATGCCATATTATTGTTACTGGTGAATAACTTGTTCATTCTAAGTGATCATCTGATATTTGATTTCATCTGACTCAATTCGGTAAGGGGCTATTATGTGCAGGAATAGTTTAAGAAAATCTGTGGAAGTTAAAGTTAGAATTTCAGACTTGTGAAATATCAAGGTCTTTTATGGATCATTAAAGTTGACTAAAACTTTAAGCACCATTCTCGTGCAGGTACAGGGTATAGTTCAAGATAGAACTGGAAGGACGGTGGCTACAGTATTTGGAAAATGGGATGAGAGTGTGCATTATGTGAATGGGGACTGTTCTCGCAAGGGAAAAGGATTTGATTCTTCATCTGAAACCCACCTACTCTGGAAACGAAGCAAACCACCAAAACTTTCTACTAGATATAACTTCACGCGTTTTGCTACGACTTTGAATGAGCTGACACCAGGTTTGAAGGTAATCCTGTCGAGTACTTAATTGCAGTTTTCTACTAGACTTACATTTGGTTTGGTCGTAGGACATGGCTGCATACGGTAATTTATCTGCTTTAGTTGCAACGTGCGGAATGAGATGAATGATAGTTCAGAATTTCTTTTTCCATCTTTTCTTTTCGTTTTTATTAAATACTTGAGATATAATGAGATGCAACTTGCAACATGTTCTGGGGTCAGTTTGTTTCTGATATTACTTCAATATGCAGGAAAAGTTACCTCCTACAGATTCGAGGCTCAGACCTGATCAGAGGTATTTAGAAAATGGAGAGTACGAAATGGCTAATTCAGAAAAGTTGCGATTGGAGCAGCGCCAACGGCAGGTAGATTATACTTTTGATTGTTGCACATTTGGTTATTTTTCAAGACTCAAGTGTATGTACTAATGCATGTTTGCCTTTTTTTCTTAGGCTTCCAATTAAATATCCAAGCTACAATATGACTGTCCCAAGATAATATGCATTTTTCAAACCTGAGGACTTTGAATTATTCCAAATATAACCAAGCACATTTCTGAATTAATCATTTGCTCTTAAGTTTGTGGATGCTGCTGAAACGACTTGAAACCAGTTGGACAAAAATAAGCAGCAATATGGATCTGCAAAATTTTAGAATTGATGAAAATAGACTTTTATACGACCATTTTTTCCCCATCTTTTAAAAGTGACCTCGAACATCATAATATTTTTCTTTTGCGATCTAGATCTGAAGACATTTTACATTCCTAGTAAACATGTTTCTCCCTTAACAACTGTAGTCTTAGCACTCTAATATCCAATTGGAGAAGATGTTTTTATAATTTCATTTAGATGAGATTTCTCATCAATGAAATCTTACAACTACAAAGACTAGTTTCCAAAATCTTTTATCTATTTATTCTATTGGCCGAGATTTCAAAAGCTCTTGATCAATAGAAAGATGAAACTCATTGTAGAGAAAATTATGAGAAAACAAGCATAATTTTGAAAAACTTGGTTATCAGACGGAACCTTAGTTATTTTATTTGGTTTTCAGGCTCGGAAGATGCAAGAGCGAGGTTGGAAACCGAGGTGGTTCGCCAAGGATAAAGGAAGTGATACATATCGCTATATCGGCGGGTACTGGGAAGCCAGAGAGGAGGGCAAATGGGACTCATGCCCTGATATTTTCGGTCAGATCCCTACTGATCCGCAACTCGAGTGAGTTAAACAGTTTTTTTTTTTTTTTTTAAATTCTTTTTTCACATATTTTTACCGGATGAGTAGCCAATAGCGTGCTCATTTGAGTGGTTATATAGTATAGCAACTGCCACTTTCGATGTGGTTGCAAAGTAAATTAGATGGAAGATGCTGGGCAGTCAATTAGAAAGAAAAAGAAAAAAAAGCAGCCCATAGTTTCTCAAAAGTATCTGGCCAGCATCTCCATGTGTTCTTGTTAGATCATTTTTGCTTGCATTAGGTGGAAACTTCTCTCTTTCACAGCAAGTGTTGAATGAAAGCATTTGTAGAATTATTCTTAGTATATATATATATATATATATATTATATTATATTATATAATCCTCAATGACTATGATCATCATCTGGGTATCTCAAGAACGTTTGTTTTATCTTATGTACTGATGATATTCAGAATTCACTCCACTAGTCAAAAAGACCAACCATAAACATAAATGTTGAAAAAATTGGTCCCATTTTTCTCAGTTGGGAGAATTTTCAGGTACATTTAACTCTGTTTTGAATTTGATTAATGGATTGGAGTAAGAAAGAAACAACTTTATTCTCTCCTATTGTATAAGCAATATTTTTGGAATTAAAGTAGTTAAATAAATGCCGAATTCTAAGAAGTCCCCACTCAAATGTGAAACCGTCGAATCAATCCTGACCTTACAGTGACTTGGCACTGGAAAACGATCTGTTAAATGTTGCCACGTAGTAGTGCTGCTGCTGCTGAAGCCTGAAGGGACATTTTGAATAGATGGATGGATAGATTGAGAAATATGAACACATCACCCTCTTCCTTTATAATGTAAAGTATTAAACATCATAAAAATTAAGTGAAGAGACTAAAATAAAAATGTTCATCCCTCGAAGAAGGCAATTGCATTAATTGGTGGATTTTTCAATTTCATTTGGTGACGTGTAGCTATGTGTCCGTCATGTGAATTGTTCAAAACATAACACCTATGAAATATTAAATCGTCTGTTTTCCTAGACCTTTGACTCACTGGTCATCTTTGTTTTGTCTTTCTTTCTTCCGTCAAAAGACTTAGATTTATTATTTGTGCTGGAGAATTTGCTATCTCTCACTTTGTGCCATGTTTATCACTTGAGTTGCTTCATACTTTTGACCCGTTTGTTTAATACGACTCCGTTAAGATTTGGTAAAATTTAAAGTTTGGTTTCTAAACCTAAACGTTGTACCTTTTAACTTGTGTATTCTTTTAAAACAATTTACTACATCTATGAATATTTAAAGTCTCGTTTGATAACGATTTCTTTCTTTGTTTTTTTATTTTGAAAATTGTATTTGTTTCCTTATTATATCTTCACTATGGTTTTCATTTCATTTTTTTTAAAGGAAATGTTAGAATTTTTAAGCAAATTTTAAAAACAAAAACAAACTCCTAAAAACTATTTTTTAATCTTCAAATTTTGGCTTGGATTTTAAAAACGTGTTTAAAAATTAGGTAACAAAACAAGGAAATTCATGGATAAAAGTAGTGTTTGTAGGCTTAATTTTTAAAAACAAAAAATCAAATGATTATCTATTTGGTATTTTTAACAAGTTAACGCCTCTTGTGTGACATGCTAACTTTATTGTTTAAGGACTACATCATGACTTGATGTAGGCATTTAATGAAGTAAATGTTAATCTTACATAGGTAATAATAGGTCTAGACATAAAATTAAAAGTGCAAGAACTTATTAAAACCGTTTTGAAGTATAAGAATTAAATAGATGTAACCCTTAAAATTGGGGATCATATTTAAAGCGTAACCTAAAGATTGTTAGCTTATTTTGTAAATTGATACCAAATTAAATAATTTGTTATGTATCTATGTTTTGTTTTGTTAATTATTTTAAACCGTTTTTTGTCACAATACTAAAATAACAATAACAATTTTAACTCTAACGTGATCTCCAAACTCTTCTTTAAAAAAAAAGGAAAAAAAAGTCAAAACTTCATACTTATTCCATTCTAGATCTTCAACTTCATAAAGCCAAATAAGAGGCATTTGAGACAAAAGAATTAGGTCATAAATTTGGCCTTTTCGAGCCCAGCCTAAATTTGGTATACATAATATTTTATACTTCTAACTTACCTAATTTAGGTTTTCGTTAGATAATCATCTGATTTTTTTTTTAAAAAAATAAACCTATAAATACCACTTCCACCTATAAATTTCCATGTTTTCTTTTTATCCATATTTTCAAAAACCAAACCAGATTTTTAAAAACTTAAAAAAAAAATATTTTTCAAAAACTTGCTTTGTTTTTAGAATTTAACTAAAAATTCAAATGGTAGAGAAATTAGGAGAAGATAAGCTTAATTTTCAAAACAAAAAACAAAAAATCAAATGATTATCAAACGAGAACTTAATAAATCAAAATAATATACATTCGACCTTTGAAGCTTATATTTCAAAGTACGTATTAATTTTTAGAAACTTTGAATTCACAAACTATATAAACTCAACTTTAAAAAAACCTTTTCATTGCACAATTCAAATACACACCACACAAACACAAACTCAAAATTGCAAGGCAAATACCAAATATTGAGATAGAAAAGCAAGTTAGAGTAGAAAAAGGGGAAATCTAAAAAGATGGGTGGACCTTAAATGAAGAAATAATATGAATTAATATTTTGAATAATGTTCTTTTGGGTTTGGCAGCAGAGTGTGAATTAATTGGTGGATGACCACTCATTAGGTCTTCTTTTTTATTTCTGATTTCCATATGTGGATCCCATAATTCAGATCCACAATCATTTCCAATCTAACCCACTCTCATTTGCTTCCATTCTTCCTAAATTTTACAATTTTAATCACTTTTTTTTTTGTTCTTTCAATTGTCACTTTTATGAATTCAACTTAGTTGTCCAAATATTTAACTATTCAAAAATCCCAACCTGAGAAAAGAATTATTAATTCAAACAAATTCTTAACAATGTTATAATAATAGATCCTTTTGATGACATTGTTTATTTTAAATTAGTGTCTTATATTTTTTAAGTTTTTTTTTATAGGTAAATAATGAATTAATGTGAGACTATGTTTGCATCTCCAACGTTGTTCAAATAAAGGAAGAGGACCAACAAACGTGTATTGTATTTTTAACAAACATTTAATGAACCACCCAACGATGATGTTTTTATTGGAACATGCAAGTTGTTTGACGAAGCTCTACCTTGATCTCTAATATCATTGAGATAATTGAGATTGTCTTTTATTGTTTGGCATTTGAGAACTTTATGCACATGACTAAGTTTATGAGGCTCACTACTTTTGTTTAGATTCCAATGATTTCATCCACTTGAGCAGCTAAGACTTGTATAATCAATCGAAGATGATAAGACTTAATCTGACTTTTTTGTGCAATACCCTCTTGCTAAATCTCTCACTCTTACCTTTCTATTGTGATTATTTTTCTAAGTTTGGTCAAGAAGGACAAAAGAGAGATGCTCTCTATTAGTCAAAAGCAGAGCTATAGAATTAGGCAATCCGAAAACCAATCTCTTTGTCACTTCCCTCTATTAAAAAAAGAACGTTTGACTTAGAATCCTCTCAATAGATCAACATATATATTAAATCAAAACAATGAATGATCTCTTCATACAATGGAACGCTATGGTTCATTTTACCCAAAAGATCTCATACTAAGTAAACGTTGTCTTTACTTATACATCCAGATTTTCTCTCTTATAACTAATAATGGAACTATATTCACACACCCGAAAACATATCATCCCATTTTGAAGAGGGTAGTTTGCCATTTTCCAATAATAAAGCGCTAGCTTAGGTTGATCATGTGGTCTAGGTATAGCTAGGCATAGGATGATTAAATATGAAAATGTGCAAAAATGAGTTTTAAAAGGGAAAAACAAAGTTGATAAACCCAAAAAGGGATATGTCCTCTCATTTTGTCTCTCTTATAAAATAAAATAAAACAAAACAAAACAAACAATCCCAATTTGAAGGCCTACAATTTTTTGCTCACATGCAACCATGGCCCTCCCTTAATTCCTTTCTCCTCACCGACACTCCCAATCAAATTCTCTCTTCTTTCAAACTTTTTTTTATTTCTTTTCAAAAACTTACTCAAATGTGTTTGTGGAAATTTAGGTTCCTTTGAAACTAATTAAAACTTGCTTTTTTATATATATATATTTCCCAAAATATCTTTTTCCATCTTTGTATTTGTAAATGGCTAAAATATCGCCCCCACTTTCACTTTTCCAACACTTCCCTTTTATGCTCTTTTTTTTTTTTTTTTTTTTTTTTTTTTTTTGACAGTTGAGTTTGTCAAATTACGTACGGTTTAAAGCTCGAGTATCATCATTATTATTCAAATAATAATCGAAGATGAAGAAGAAAGAAGGGTTTTGGAACTCTATTGGGTGTTGTTTTAATTGTTTTGATTTTGACCAAAGCTTTGTCTATTTGTTAATTGAAAAAAATATATAATAATAAAAAATGGAATTAAAATAAATTCTAGAGAAAGAAACAACTGACTTTCGGTTGGTTCGATAGGGGCGGCCATTGCACTTCATACTCGACATTATCCTCAAGAATTTTCTAATTATAAATATTTATTAAATATCTTCCAGAAAAATCTTATTGAATTTGAAAAAAAATAAGAAATTTGAATATTATTTTAGATTTTTTTAGTTTGGTTCCATATCGCTTATTTTATTTTAGTCAGGAGGATAACACTTTAGTTTTTTTAAAAAAATTGATTATTGATAATTAAATTTATATATACAATTTTAATTTATGAATCTTTTTTGTTTTGTTACATATTTTTTTTAGTAAATATTTTCAAAATCCAAATTAAGTTTTGAAGAGTTAAAAGTGATGACATAGAAATTTCACCAATCTCCAATCTGCGTCGTTATTCTAAATTAATGATGAAGTTGTAAATGATTAATTTTGGGATGGATGATAAATTGACACGTGTCCTAAATTTAATTTGAAGACAAAATTGACAAATTCTAAAAATGAAGGGCGAACATGCAATTTGCCAAAATAATTAAATTTAATTTTGGTCAAATTGGATTATATGGAATTAAGCAAGATAAATAAAACTCAAATCCAAATGATTAGAGCTCAAATCCAATAAAGCCTCAAGTTCGGGTTGTTGGGCCCAAAAGTCATTAAAGCCCAAACCCACATGCCTCTGGAAAGCTCTATAAATGAGAGAGCTTCTCCATTCATTCCAAAGGTTGAAACTTTACTCTAAGAGAGAATTCGAGAGAATTCAGAGCAAAGTCCTCAAGTCTTTGAAAACTCCTCAAGTCCTTGAGTGCTTTGACGCCTGCAAGACGAGTCTTCAAGTGTTGAACGTTATAAGACAAGTCTCTGAGTGCGGAACACACTACAAGTCCACAGTGTGTTAAGCACTCACGCGAAGACCAAAGATTCTTCCAAGTTTCCAACCTCGAGAACAAGCACTTTAGCCCTCGAGTGACATACGTCTGAGAGAGAGAATCGAGAGATCATACTTAGAGATTGTATTCCATACTCACAAAATTAATACAATACAAAGTTCACTCCACGTGTCTCGTTGTTATTCCTTCACCGAATTCACGTGTTTACAAATTGCACGCACGCCGTGGGACCATCTATACCTCTCATCTCTTTCTCTTACAAGTAAAACAATGGAATCAAAGAAGGTTGCATCAATCTGCTCTATCACTAAGCAAGCAACACCTATACTGAGGCCGATGAACACGCAATGTTCTCGGGGTTGAGATAAAGGAGGACCGAACCCACGATGCGATTGCAAACAAGATCGTAAAGTTGATCAAAGGACCTCCAAGGATAGAGTGGTCGCCAAAGATAACCCATTGTTTGACTTGGCTTACCCTGGCTGCTTGGTCAATCAAAGGAGGCATCGAATCAAAATGTGATGTCTCGTGATGATGGCCGATGTGGAATCCGACGAAAGGATGGCGAGAGATGGAGAGAAAGATTAGTCTCCACGATGAAGGCGCATCGAAGAAAGGGATCTAGAGATTGCATACTTGAAAAATCAAATGCGAATCGCGAGATCAGCTGAGTCAAGTCAAACCCTCATTGCAAAGAAGAGTGACAAAGGGAAGGCTATTGTTCAAGAAGAGCAACCACCAAACTCGGCCTCGGTAGAGCCTGCACGTCCAGTCCAACGACTACAGACATGATCATGAGTTCCATCAGAGCCCGATGACGGTGGACCCACCCAAAGTTCTTTCATGTACTCTAAGCCGTACACTAAAAGAATAGACAATCTGAGGATGCCCGTCTGGATACCAACCTCCCAAATTCCAACGATTCGATGGGAAAGGAAACCCGGCGAAGATATCGCTCACTTTGTGGAAAGATGCGAGACGCTGCTGGGACTCATGGCGACCTCCTAGTCAAACAGTTCGTTCGTACCTCGAAGGGAACGCCTTTGATCGTATCTGACTTTGGAACTCGAGACGATCGACAACCGGGAACAGATTTGAAAGAGAGTTCTCAATCGTTTCTATAGTACGAGGCGAATCGTTAGTATGATGGAGCTCACGAGCACGGCGCCGAAAGGGGTGAGCACATGCGTCGATTACATCAATCGTTGGAGAGCTCTGAGTCTAGACTGCAAGGATCGACTCACTGAACTGTCTGCTGTAGAAATGTGTACCCAAGGCATGCATTGGGGGTTGCTCTACATCTTACAAGGTATAAAACCTCGTAGTTTCGAAGAGTTAGCAACTCGAGCTCATGATATGGAGTTAAGCATTGCTGCTAGGGGAAACAAAGACTTGTTAGTCCCAGATGTGAAGAAAGAAAAGAAAGAATTGAAGAGCACGAAAAAACTTCGAAAGGTGCTACTACTAAAGAATCTATGGTCGTCAATACCGACCCCGGTGAAATTTGTGTCTAAGGGAAAAGAAAAGAAAGTCGAGAAGCGCTGAGACGACGGTGCGGGCGCCGTCGACCTTGAAAGAGAGAGACAGAAAAAGACCTACCCTTTTCCGGTTCGACATTCCGGATATGTTGGAGCAATTCTTTGGAAAAGCAACTCATACAACCGCTTAAATGCAAACGACCGAGAAGAGTTAGGCAAAGTGAACGATCCTAACTCACGCAAATATCACCGAGTAGTTAGCCATCCGGTGGAGAAGTGCTTCGTGAAAGGAGTTGATCCTAAAGGTCACACGCGAAAGAAAGATTGAGCTAGATCTGACATTTAAGTGGCTCGCGAATCATGCCATCGTAACGATTCATCCTGCATCGAACACCAACAAGATCGCCTCATGATAGAAGAGGAAGCCTAGTTCGGTTTGGATCCTTTGAACCTATCGTTGTGTGGATGAATGATGAACCCTCAGTAAAGAATTCTCGAGAGGAGGCATCCAAAAGCGATGACGTTCAAGAAAAGAATAAGCGGATCGAAGATGAAAACGAAGGTTGGATCATGTCGTGACTCGTCGCAAAGAAGCGACAACAAAGTTACACGCAGAAGGAATCGCGACTATTCCGACACCATAAGAGAAAAAGCAAGTCGCAAAAAGAAGAAAAAAAAAAGTCACAAAGAAGCTTGTTTACGCCATGAGGAAGACGAAAACCTCTTCCGCCCGACCACCACTGGTAACTTTGGAGGAATTCTTCCCAAAGAATTTCCTAAGTAAAAGCCGTGATGAGGCATTTGAGGTAGTTGCGTGTCACGCTACTTCAGATGCGATTGAAGATCCTTCATGCTCGTATGAGGCGACAACAGAGTTAGGAAACTCATCCTCATTCAATATAGAGGACTTGTTGTCACTCCTCAAGCGACCAAGAGTGCTCTTATCGAGGCATTGATAGACTCGACAATGCAAATGCCCAAGCTCTATGACACGCACATGCACGTCATGTTGCATGTCCATAAGTTTTACTGGATGAGGACTCATTCTTTGGGTTCAAAGCCCCATAATAGACCTCTGTTTGTCTCGGGGTACATTCGAGAGCGGGGTCTGGTCGGATCCTTATCGATGATGGATCACCGTTAACATAATGCCTAAGTCAACCATGAAGCAATTGGGCATCCCGGTAGAAGAGTTATCAAGCGAAAGAACTTGTGATCCAAGGCTTCAACCAAGGAGGCCAACGAGCTATCGGCATGATACGTTTAGAGCTTATCATTGGGGACCTCAAGGCGACACTCTGCTCCACGTCATGCACTCCAAGACTACCTATAAGTTGCTACTAGTCGCCCTTGGATTCATGGAAATGGAGTTATAACTTCTACGTTACACGGTCTTTCAAGTTCTACCAAGATGGCGTCGAAGAAAGTGGAGGCGATACTCAAACCATTTTCGGAAGTTGAATCCCATTTTGTTGACGCAAAATTTTACATGAAGGGTGATGGTATAGGGGAGACTGTATCAACAAAGATCCCTTTAATAAAGAGCGACAGTCAGCCTAAGGAGGTACCACAGATTGATGTGAAAGAAGAAATTACCAAATGTACAAATGGGTCTGCTCTGAGAAACAACGAAGTCTCTACGAACTTTGCAAAATCTAAAATTTCGAAAGATGAAGGAAGCGCAACCTCTCTTGTTTTGCGTTACGTTCCTTTGTCTCGACGAAAGAAGGGTGAGTCACCATTTGCAGAGTGCACAAAAAGCCTGACTATGGGTGAAATCGAAATTTTGAAGGGAAGTTTCACAATGCCGCTCACGAAGATAACGAAGCAAGAGGTCAAGAAACTTGAAGATGATCGATTGGAAACAAGTTTGCCTAAGAGTCGAACGAAAGATGGGTTTGACCCTAAGGCATATAAACTCCTATCAAAGGCAGGATACGACTTCACAACTCACACAGAGTTCAAAAGTCTGAAGATCTTCGATGAGAGACCTGAGCTCTCATTAACACAAAAGAAGCTTTTAAAAGAAGGTTATACTATCCCTGCATCAAGGAAAGGACTGGGGTATAAGTCTCTGAGCCTGGTCCGTCCGCATAATAAGAAAAGGGAAGGCAAAGGTGGCGAGACGCAAAAACCACATAACATGGAAGAGGTAGAGCGATTGGATGAAAAAAACGTTACCCAAAAGACTTGCTTTTTAGCGCGTCGGGCGTTGGTGGCACGACGCCTTCACCTCCAACGATTGGGCACCACTCAAGTAGAAGAAGATCAGTCACCTCCCATTTCCGGTTCCACTCGAACCTCAACCCTCATGAGGATAAGGATGCCCACAAAGCGAGAGGAGCGTTTTACCAGCCTTTACACTGACTGCTCGACCTTCCAGTCCATCGGAGGCTAGGTGTGCTCATTGGTGAAAAAGAAGGTATGACATCTACCCCGATCAGTAAATGCGACCATCGACATTACAAAGGTTAGGTGTGCTCGCTGGTGAAAAAGAAAAATGTACCTTCGACCTCAGATGCGACGCGCCTTTCAAATTTTTCAAAGGCTAAGTGTAACCACTTCAAAAAAAGATGGGCCATCCGCATCAGTTTTTGATAGGATTTACCATGATTGCCCAGTGAGAACCTCGAAGGATAACTCCTTTGTAAAAATAAAAATGGACGGAGAAGTTCACGATCTTTGCTCCTTCCGGATGAAGAGGAAAACATTCGTTATGGTAAGTACAAAAGGTTCATTGAAAGTAAAGCGGCGTGATGTCGTCATAACCAATCCCCGAAGGGAGGATTCAGAAAAGGAGGAGGGTGAAACCTCTTGCTACCATATTACAAATGAAGAACAAACTAAAGTCGAATTGTCCGATGAAGATGCGGAGAAGAAGCGCCATCCTCGCCAAGAAGATGGTAGTCAATCAACGATGGATGAGCTTAAAGAGGTGAACCTCGGTACACCGGAGAGCCACGCCCGGACCTTCCGTAGCGCATCCTCACTTGCGAAGAGGAAGGCGAATATATGAGTCCGCTCACGCCATATAGAGATGTTTTTGCGTGGTCCTATAAAGAGATGCCAGGGCTCGATCCAAAAGTAGCTGTCCACCATCTTTCCATCAAACAGGAGTATCGCCCAGTCAAGCAAGCACAACGTCGTTTTCGACCCGAGCTTATCCCTCAAATTGAGATAGAGGTCAATAAATTGATCGAAGCAGGATTCATACGTGAGGTGAAGTATCCAACTTGGATAGCCAACATTGTTCCTGTCAGAAAGAAGAACGGACAGCTTCGCGTTTGCGTCGACTTTCGTGACCTGAATAGCGCATGCCCAAAAGACGACTTCCCATTGCCCATCACTGAGATAATGGTCGATGCCACTACCGGCCATGAAACACTGTCCTTCATGGATGGATCATCGGGTTATAACCAGATTCGAATGGCTTTGGCTGATGAAGAGATGACAGCCTTTCGAACTCCTAAAGGGATATACTGTTACAAGGTGATGCCATTTGGGTTGAAGAATGCCGGCCACCACCTATCGTGTGCTATGCAGAAGATTTTTGACGACATGTTACATAAGCATGTTGAATGTTATGTCGATGACCTGGTGGTTAAGTCTAAGAAGAGACAAAACCATTTGGAAGATCTGAAAGTGGTCTTCGATCGGTTAAGAAAGTATCACCAAGATGAACCTCTCAGTGCGCATTTGGCGTCACTTGGGAAAGTTCCTAGGGTTCGTTGTAAGGCACCGAGGATTGAAATAGACCAGTCTAAGATCGATGCTTATTCAAAAGATGCCAAGGCCAAGAAGTCTACACGAGTTGAGAAGTCTTCAAGGTCGTTTGGCCTATATTCGAAGGTTTATTTCCAACTTGGTTGGTCAATGTCAACCTTTTCAAAGGTTAATGAAGAAAGGGAGAACTTTGAATGGGATGAAGCATGTCGTAATGCTTTTGACAAAGATCAAAAGGTACTTGCTTAATCCACTAGGTCTTAGGTGCCCCTTGCGGAAAACCACTCGTCCTCTATATTTCCGCGCAAGAAGAAAGGTCACAGAGCACTTTGTTGGCGCAAGAAGAGGATAAGGGTAAAGAAGCAGCCCTTTATTACTTGAGCGAGACTTTGAATGGGGCCGACAAATTACTCCCGATAGAAAAGATGTGTTTGGCTCTCTTCTTCGCTATCGATAAGTTGAGGCACTACATGCAAGCTTTCACAGCACTGACTTGATAGCAAAAGCGATCCTATAAAGTACATCTTGTCAAGACCGATTATCTCTGGGCGGTTGGCTAAATGGGCGATCCTACTCCAGCAATATGACATTGTCTACGTACCTCAAAGGGCGGTTAAAGGACAGACATTAGCAGATTTCTTGGCAAATCACCCAATTCCGTCAGACTGGAAGTTATGTGAAGATCTGCCAGATGAAGAAGTCTTCTATGTCGAAATTGTGGAGCCTTGGATCATGTACTTTGATGGCGCGGCACGAAGGAGCGGTGCGGGGGCAGGCATTATCTTCATCTCGCCTGAGAAACACATGCTCCCTTACAGCTTTACACTTAGCAAGTTGTGCTCAAACAATGTAGCTGAATATCAGGCCCTAATTATTGGTCTCCAAATGGCCATTGAGATTGGCATAATGTACTTAGAAATTTATGGCGATTCAAAATTGATCATTAGTCAACTCATGCTTGAGTATGATGTGAAGCACGAAGACTTGAAACCTTATTTTGGCTACGCAAGACAGCTGCTGGAAAAGTTTGACAGCGTCACGCTGGAACACGTGCCAAGATCAGAAAATAAGAAGGCAGATGCACTAGCGAATTTGGCCACCGCTCTAACGACCTTAGACGATGTGACAATAAACATATCACTTTGTCAAAGGTGGGTCGTGCCACCAGCTAATGATGAATGCGAGGAAATAAACATGATCTCAGTCTATGCCATTGAAGAGGAAGATTGGCGACAACCCATTATAGAGTACCTTGAACATGGGAAGCTCCCACCGATCCTCGATGCAAAGTCGATATACGAAGAAGGGCCCTCTAGGTTCATATACTATAAAGAGACTCTCTATCGTCGTTCTTATGAGGGACTCTTCCTTCGTTGTCTTGGAAAAGAAGAGTCGATTAAGGCATTAGAGGAGGTGCATTCAGGTGTTTGTGGTGCTCATCGACGGTCCGGCTCCAGCCCAGGTGAAAAGAATGGGCTATTACTCGCCTCGATGATCTATGACTCGATGGAATATGCAAAGAAATGCGAAGCTTGCCAATTCCATGCAAACTTCATCCATCACCGCGAAACCTCTCGCATCCGACCGCCGCTTCATGGCATTTTGAAGCGTGGGGACTTGATCTTGTTGGTCCGATAACGCCAAAGTCGCTTCGGCGGTCATTCTTATATTCTCGCGCGATGATTACTTTTCAAGGTGGGTCGAAGCGGTTGTACTAAGAGAAGAAGCTAAGAAGGAAAATGTTGTAGACTTCATTCGAACACACATCATCTACCGCTACGGTATTCCACATCGTATCGTGACGAGATAATGGGAGACAATTCTCCAACGACTTTGATGGATAAACTCGTGAGAAATTCAAGTTCAAGCGGTATAAGTCATCCATGTATATTGCTGCGAAGAAACGGTCCGCGAGGCATTCAATAAAACCTTGTGCAACCTACTTAAAGAAGGTAGTCTCTAAGACAAAAAGAGACTGGCAGGAAAGGATTGGTGAAGCATTATGGGCTTATCGGACTACTCATCGCACTCCCACTGGGGTTACGCCATATTCCCTCGTCTATGGGGTGGAGGCTGTACTCCCTCTGGAAAGAGAGGTTCCGTCATTAAGGATGGCCATACAAGAAGGGTTGACTACAGAAGAAAATGCGAAGCTTCGCCTTCAGGAGTTGGAAGCGCTTGATGAAAGAAGACTTGATGCTCAACAAACACCGAATGTTACCAAGCCCAAATGACCAAGGCCTTCGATAAAAATGTCAAGCCTCGCCATTTCAAGTCGGTGATCTAGTGCTCGTTGTTCAAGACCCATCGTCACAACACGACACACACAGAAATAAATTCACACCAAAATGGGATGGACCCTATGTCATTAAAGAAGTGTATACCAACGGAGCATACAAGATCATTGACAGAGATGGTTTGAGGATCGGCCCCATCAACGGAAAGTTCCTCAAGAAATTTTATGCTTAAAACATTGTAAACACTCCTAATCGTAAGAGTATAAACTACACGATACTCTTGAACTACGTTATGACTTGATCCCTTACATTCAAGGGTACGTAGGCAACTTAAAGTAAAAAAAAAAAAAGCTTTAAGTTCAGTCAGATCAATAAATAAAAAATGCAAGTTATGAATTGAATGCTAAATTTTATTGCATAAATAAGGAAAACAGGACAACATGTTGCTATAAGTAAGCAACCCAAGAATTAAAAAAAATGTACATAAAAAAAAAGATGTCTGGGAAGAGATCTTTGAATCATGGCGTCCATCTGAACTCCTTCAGCTCTTCTCGTGAATGTTCTAAGAGCAGTGAATTGTTGCTAGAGCACGGATATCTTTATCGTCAACAACAACAGCGTACATTCAATGTGACTAATTCTTTCGCGTACTCGTGAAACCTCAAGTCTCTCTCGGTCCACGTCTTTCTCCCTCTCAGATATTGTGGTGGACAGTCTTGCCGATTCAGATTTTATGATATGTAACTTTGTTTCTTGTTCAATAACCTTCGCTTTAAGCCCTGCAATCTCGTCTTCCAACGCCGCAGCTTAAAGAGGCAGTTGAGCAAGTTGAGTTCGGAGATTGTTATTCGCCGAGTGCCTCATTTTCTTTGGACAATGCACGTTCTAATTCAACCTTCGTGTCATCTAATTGTCGAGTCTTGTCTGCTTTGAAGTTAGCATAGTTGATAAAGTAGATTGCATTTGGTTGTATTCCACCACCTTTTGGAAATAGTGAGATGTGATTTCTATAACGCATTGCGCACATTGCTTGTACGAGATATCCGTAATGGCATCAAGTATCTTGCGTGTCTCTTGAGTAAGTTGAGCGGCGTTCTCAAAGGGAGTTCGTGCGATCTTCTCTTGTATGCTTCTCCACATAGATATGGCGAATCGTCTTCGATGAGAAGAAATCACGTCATCCGCATGATAATGAGATTCTTCTAAGTTGAAGCAACTACATGTTGAGGACAATTGCGATGCGACACAACCGCATCTTTGCAAGGTAACTACGTTCTGCGGATTATTCACGGGTCGCCAGAAACCGTGTTCTGCGAGCTTTGATGTCTTTCACCGGGACAGAAGCTCAAGTCACAACTTGCTCTACCTCGGAGGGTGGAACAATATTTTCTGAGTTGCCATGGGAGGGTATGAAGTCACGACTGCTTCTACCCCGGGAGATGGGATGATTGTAAGTGCCAAAGTTTGCTGAGGTGCTCATTGGCGAGTGGAGAGAGAAGTTATGGTTCGCTCATTCACGGGTCCTTGCAAGCTCCCAATCAACTCTCGGGGCAAGGTCCAGGCATACGGTCTGTCAAAGATTGATCACCATGTTGGCGGCATTTTCCTCTGACCATCGCTCGATTGGAGTTGCAATAATATTAAAAAAAAAAAGAGGCGATAAAAAAAAAAAAAAAAAAAAAAAAAAAAGGATGAGAAACCAACCAGAGCCTCAATGTTATCGGGAATGCGAGAGCGCTAGAACACCTTGGAAAAATTGGTCGCCAAGGTCAACGGTCTTCTTTGATTTTCTTGGCCTTTTCCAATGACGGTCTCCTGTACTACTTTCGCTCCCGTCATCTTGAGCGGGCCTGTCAGGAGACATTCTACCTCCGATCAAGCGAATTTGTTTCCCACCAAGAGTAGCCCACTAGTGTTGGGTAGCTTAGGTTGGGGTTTAGGTGTTATAAGCGCTATTCACCGTGTCGTTTATACCCAACTTTAGGTAGTCACCATGCTTATTCAACCACCAACTTCGGCGGGAGGTGGCGTGAATCTCAGGTTTAATGTGCGGCGGGGAGGAATACTTTAGAACCTCACTAGTCCGAAGGCAAACCTCCAGATGATATAGATATTGTCCAAGCTAACTAAAGGTCGAGTTTCCCTAAATCATTCGGGATATCTTGATGAAATCCAAATTGGCGACCAAATCGGCATGGGCTATAAGGCTCGATGACCAAGGAATTTCGTGTGTAGATAAATAACATAATATGAGCGGAAAAAAGTACGAGGAATGAAAAAAATCTCATGGTACCTTCCTAACTCAAAACTTCATGCTTATTTCTACTCGGAGACTCGCATGCCGGGATACTGAGGTACCCCTATGGATTAGTTCGCGCCTCCAATTCATTGAAGTATATAGCACCACCCTCTCCGAAAAAGTAAACCATGCCGGGCCCCTGACCATATGGGAGTCTTATAATTGGTTTTAAAATAGTGAGCAAGCCAACCAAAAATGTAGTGTATAGGAAACAACTCTCCATGCACCCACCTGTGTTAGCATTCGCGACTTTACCCAACCCATGATAGATATTGGCGGCCACAGGGATCGCAAGACTCAAAGTTTCTCCTCGGCCATTAGGATCGGCGACTTTAAAAACACTTGAAGCGGGCGTGGTTGGCATTTCCTTGAGAAACACGAAAGGCACAAAGCCAACAAGATAGAAAGGCAGCCAAGTATGTTTGGTCTTTCCATTCCTCCTCGATGTTAAGGTCATGAAACAGTTTATCCTCTTCAGCCAACCACTCACGGAACTTGATGCCCGTGTCGTCTGGGTTGTGAGTCAGAGAAGAACGAGATGCTCTTTTAGGTCTTCGATGAGGAGGTTTCCCATACACTCGATCACCTTTAAACCAAAAGTCGATCCAGGAGTTGATCGCGATGTGGGAATGTTCAGATTTTGAAGCACTAAGCACATAGAATGCATGGAAAAGGTACTCGCAGCTTTTCGGTAGGTGTCTGCCTAACTCGTTAGAGCCAGTCAAACTTTCGAGACTAGGGATGACCTCTTCGTAAAACATGTCTTTAATGGGTAGGCCTCCGAAGCTCCAAAGGTCCCATAAGAGATTGAGAGTTCTCCGCTTGGGTATGTAGAGTATTGGTTGCAGGACACCAAGCCTCGCAAAAAGCTCTCGAACACGTCATTGATACGATCATAAGTATAAAGGAGGCCACCACAAATCCAACAAACGAGATGTACGAAGTAGTTCATCGTTTTGACCGACAAAGATATTCCACCATTCCCGATGGCGTGGCACGAAAAGAAATTCTCCGGAATTTTTAAGACGAAGTCCCAACGTGCTGAGCCATTTATTATCCGACGACCAAGGGTCATTTCTAGGTCTTGAGTGGGGTTTTGATTATGAATAGGAGATTCTAGGAACCATGTTTTAGAGGATGAGTCATGATCTAAAGGTTTCTCCGTAGACCGAGCGATTAAGGTATTTGGGTGGTGTAGCCTAGGCCATCTATCTGTTTATGCGCCCGTTTTGGATCTTCTACGACAAAACTAATGTCACTCCTTATTGGTTGGTTGGGGTCTTTCAAGAGGACAAGTTGTCGCTTGTTAGATGAGAGATTCTCTGCAAAATGCACCATGATCCTCAGTAAAAAAATGGTTGCGGTCAACAAAAAAAGTAATAATATAAAAATAAAAAAAAAACGAAAAAAGGAGGCAAAAAAGTTTCGTCATTTGCAAGTCGCGCCGGCAATAAAGAGTCCCACAAGCGTACATGAGCCAGAAACTGAGAGTCCTATTGCTACAAGTACGCCTTTAATCGACAAGAGTCTCACAAGCAGGCGTATATGAGCCAGAAACCAGAGAGAGTCCTATTGCTGCAAGTACGCCCGAAACCGACAAACAAGGGTCCCACAAGCGCGTACATGAGCCGAAACGAGAGAGTCCTATTGCCGCAAATACGCCCGAAATCGACAAGGGTCCCACAAGCGTACATGAGCCAGGAACCAGAGAGTCCCATTGCTTTGCAAGTACGCCCGGAATCGACAAAGGGTCCCACAAGGCGTACATGAGCCAGAAACTGCAGAGAGTCTCATTGCTACAAATCACGCCCGGCATCGGCAAAGGGTCCCACAAGCATATATGAGCCAGAACCGAGAGAGTCCATTGCTGCAAGTACGCCGAACCCGGCAAGGGTCCCACAAGCATATATGAGCGAGAACCGAGAGAGTCCCATTCTTTTGCCGCAAGTACGCCGAACCGGCAAGGGTCCCACAAGCGTATATGAGCCGGGAACGAGAGAGTCCCATTGCTGCAAGTACGCCGGGCAAGCAAGGGTCCCACAAGCGTACATGAGCCAGAACTGCAGAGAGTCCTTTTGCTACAAGTACCCCGAACCGACAAGGGTCCTACAAGCGTATATGAGCCGGGAACTGTAGAGTCCCATTGCTGCGCAAGTACGCCCGAAACCGGCAAGAGTCCTGGCAAGCGCATGAGAGCCAAAAACGGAGAGTCCTATTGCTGCAAAGTACGCCCGAACCGGCAAGGGTCCCACAGCGTACATGAGCCGGGAACTGTAGAGTCCTATTGCCGCAAGTCGCCCGAAACCCGACAAAGGGGTCCTGGCAAGCCGCGTACATGAGCCGGAATCGAGAGTCTTATTGCTGCAAGTACGCCCAAAAAGCGGCAAAGGTCCTCCCACAAGCGTATATGAGCCAGAACTGAGAGTCCTATTGCCGCAAGTACGCCCGCCAAACCGACAAAGGGTCCCACAAGCGTACATGAGCCGGAAACCGAGAGAGTCCTATTGCCGCAAGTACGCCCAAACCGAACAAGGGTCCCACAAGCGTACATGAGCCGGAATCGAGAGAGTCCTATTGCCGCAAGTACGCCCAAACCGGCAAGGTCGGTCCCACAAGCGTACATGAGCCGGGAACCGAGAGAATCCCATCTGCTGCAAGTACGCCCAAACCCGACGAGGTCCCACAAGCGTACAAGAGCCAAGAATCAAAGAGTCTCAGTAGCTACAAGTACACCCTGGGCAAGCGAGGGTCCCACAAGTGTACTTGTGCTAAGAGAACACTATAGCCGCAAAAAAAAAAAAAAAAAAAAAAAAAAAACCACTTAGCTTTTTACTTTCCAATGGATGAGGCCTTTTGTTTTAGGAGGAGATACTTGCAAGATCACGATTATTAAGTCAGAAAAAAAAAAAAAAAAAAAAAGTAAGTACATAGATGATTAAAAAAAAAAAAAAATATATAGTTAAGGTTTTAGACTGCGTCTCACACCTTATCATGAAGGTTTTTGCGCTCTGTTGGGGTGAATTGATGGAAGTCTCACCTCCTCTATTTATAATTGAGGAAAAGATAGTCAGATTCTAAAATCAAAGTTGGAATTCAAATAGGAGTTGAAATCGAAATTGGGATAGGATTTTATCTCAAATCGAAATTTGACCTATCTTATCCCAATCGAAAATCGTCTCATAGCATAAATCGATCCTATCTCCAAATCCAAATTTTATATTAAATCAAGATTTGATAAAGTTGATTCTATCAAGTTTAAATAATGGTAGAATTTTAATTTTATCTTGTCAAACAAAATTTGGGCATAATCCAAATTTTATCCCAAATCAAGATTGGATAAAGTTGATTCTATCAAGTTTAAATAATGGTAGAATTTTAATTTTATCTTGTCAAACAAAATTTTTATCCCAAATCAAGCATAATCCAAATTTTATCCCAAAATCAAAGTTTGATAAATTAATTCTATCCAAATCAAAATCTTGATAGAGTTTCGATTTTATCTCACCAAGTTAAAAAATTTGGGCATACTCTGGATTTTATCACAAATGAATGTTGGAGTGAAATTCAAATGCTACTCCAAGTTCAAAAGAGGAAATTGGGTAAAACTTCAAATCTACACCAATTTGTCCAAATTTTATGTCATGCAAGAGAAATCAAAATATTGACCCAATTTTCATATTTTGATAAATTGACATGAAGGTGTGTAAAAAAAAATTTTATATGAATCAAGTTCATATTTCGACTAAATTGACACATCTTGAGCCAAAATTATGAACTAATGTTTCACAGTTTGACTCAATATTATCTTTTTCGAGATTCACACACACATATGTGTGCCTAAATCTCGAAAAGGGGCATTTGTTGACATATAAATTTCGACCAATCTCCAATTGCCACGTCGTTATTCTAAATTAATGACGAAGTTGTAAATGATTAATTTTGGGACAGATGATAAATTGACACGTGTCCTAAATTTAATTTGAAGACAACAATTGACAAATTCTAAAAATGAAGGGGCAACATGCAATTTGCCAAAATAATTAAATTTAATTTTGGTCAAATTGGATTATATGGAATTTGCTAAGATAAATAAAACTCAAATCCAAATGATTAGGCTCAAATCCAATAAAGCCCAAGTTCAAAGTTGGGCCCAAAAGTCATTAAAGCCCAAACCCACATGTCCCCGGAAAGCTCTATAAATGAGAGAGCTTCCCATTCATTCCAAAGGTTGTAAACTTTACTCCAAGAGGAATTCGAGAGAGAATTTAGAGCAAAGTCCTCAAGTGCTGAAAACTCCCTGAAGTCCTTGGTGTTGAACGCTGCAAGACGAGTCTTCAAGTGTTGAACGTTATAAGACAAGTCTCTAGGTGCGGAACACTACAAGTCCACAGGTGTTAAGCACTCCGCGAAGACCAAAGATTCTTCCAAGTTTCCAACCTCGAGAACAAGCACTTTAGCCCTCGAGTGACATACGTACAAGAGAGAGAATCAGAGGATCATACTTAGAGATTGTATTCATACTCACAAAATTAATACAATACAAAGTTCACTCCACGTGTCTCGTTGTTATTCCTTCGCCGAATTCACGTGTTTACAAAAAGAATTAGTTTTTGTTTTTGAAATTTAACTAAAAATTCAAATGTATCTTTAAGAAAAATGAAAACTATTATAAAGAAACGGAAAGAAACAAACTTTCCACTCACTAAAAATAAAAAAGTTATCAAATGAAGTCTTAAATTTGAAAAGGTTTGTTTTAGTCTTGAAATAATAAGGGTATTTTGTTGTCATTCTTTCATTGCTAATTGTTAGTACATGGATAAGGTAATTTAAAGTATGAATTTTAATGTGCTAATGAAGATGTGTTGAATGCACATCAGTTAATTAGAGAGTGATATGTCAACTTGAGCATAACTCAATTGATTAAAACGTATAACCTCGACCTCAAATCTACCTACGTGTTGTTGAATAAAAAAATAATTGATAAATGCATTTTAAAAGTGAAAAAATAATTATTTTTTAGTTGATTAAATTAATTGATTAAAATCGACATTTTAAAAGTGAAATGAACAAAATAGTTATTTTTTAGTTAGACCAATTATAGTGTAACATCCTAAAAGTCAATGGTTCAATCCTCCATATTTGCCATTGTTTTTTCTATAAAAAAATATATTATTTTTCAAAAAGTTAACTAAAATAAATGTTTTTTTAGTCGATACTAAAACAAGGAAAAACAAGTCCAGTTCTTCTATTTGTGTGTAGTCCTGTTGCGGCAACTTGTGCGCATGTACATTGGTCATCTGGCTCCTGTGATGGAAAGAAATATATTCCCAAGCTCGTGCCTTTGTCTAGTTTTCGTGGAGAACTCATTTCCTTCCGAGTGATCCTTATTGTTCTCATTAATTAACTGTATGGCCTCCCAAGAATCACATTCGACAATTAGGGGAATGTAGCTTTCCGAAATGGAATCCAAACCCCTTAGAATTCCACACAGCTCTAGCATCGTAATGGGCCACCTATTCGTGATATGCTTGTGCCCTACCCTCACTATTCTTCCTGTGTCTAGTCGCGAACAATCCATCTCATACTTCCGCTATTAAAGTTTGGACACCATGAGGTATTTGTATTTAAAATCCACCCGACCTCAACAAAAGTCTCACCTAAACATAGAAAGTAGAGAAGTTTAAATTTTTGCCAATTTCTTACGAATTCAAAAGGATAATTTAAAACCTCTCTTAGTGGTCTAATTCATAATCTAAATTGGAAATTTTCAAACCATATAAAAAAAAAAGTTGAACAAATTCTATATTTATTTTTTTTTTTATATAGGTACGTGATATATATATCAACTAAAATGGAAAATAGATAAGTTTAGATTTTTGCCAATTTCTTACCAATTCAAAAGGAGAATTAAAAACTCTACTCTAGGTGGTCTAATTCATGTCTAAATTGAAAATCTTCAAACCATAAAAAAAAAGTGGAACAAATTCCCTATTTAACTTAAAATATATATATATTTCTTCCCATGTGTGTGAATGAGAATTTGAATATACAACCATTTAGTTAAGATCATAATGATTTAACTATTTAAGTTATATACGCTCACAATTTAATCGATTAAGATATACATATTCTACTAAAAAGTTGAATAAATTTTTACTCTTACATATTAAATTAAAAGAATTAGTTAAGTTATACTCAAACATGGTAATATATTATATAACAAAAAAAAATTGAACATTTAATTTTATGGACGAAACAAGGACACTCGATGTCCAGGAAGTGGGGCTAGGGTGGGAAATGGTTTTCCCATCTTCAACCCTGCACCCAGTTCATTCTCTATTGCTGCCCATTTCCACATTTATTTTGTTGTGGAGAACAGAGAGAAAATACCTTGTAGAAAATTCACAGAAATTAAGTTTTGGAATAATTTTTTGGTTGTTATGGTTTTCATTTATTTAAATTTAATTAAATAATTTTTTTTTGTAAAGTTTCAATTTAAATTATTAATTCCTCTTAAGATAAATTTTTTAATTCTTCGGAGGAAACAAAGTAATATTTTAATAAAATTTTTGATTTATGATTATGCATATACAAATATATATATTAAGAAAAGAAATCGGCTGAGTGGGGAGTCTCACTCTCATTTAGCTAAAATTTTTAGATCCGAAGTGTTATTAAGAGAAATTATATTGTGGTGGTCTAATCGAATAATTTGTCATTTTCTAGACACTTGGACAGCATGTGTTTGGCGCGTTGAGTCACGCGCGTGATATGATGTTTCGCGTGGAGGAACGGTCACGTTGGAATCGGGACACGTGGACGGGCAGATGACGCCTCGTTATACTATGTTGGGAGAAGGGAACAGTTGGCATCGTCCCATACCTGTCTCGCTGTTATACAAAAAAAGACGTGGTAGGTGGACCCCACCCACGACGGCTAAGTGGGCTCCACATCCATGCCAGCTCAGACACGCAACTGCAAAATCGCAAATCCCCCTCTCTTTGTTGTTTCGCTTCCACAAATTATGCCTCTATTTCTAGTTTTTTGACATTTGCCTCTCCTCCATTACAATCTTATTATATTATAAATTTGAAAATGAAATTTTAAATTAAGTTTGTTCTTCCTATTTTATTATTATGTATTTATTTATATATTTTTAAAGGTCGTTGCTTGTTATTTGTTCAGATGAGAAGACCATGAAGATGATAAAATAAAATATTCACAATTCCCATCGGAAAAATATATAAAATTATCCATGCAATGATTAATTAATAAATATACAAAGAACAATTTTGTTAGTGTTCATAACGATACGTCATTGATTTTTTTATTTTATTTTATAAAGTTACTGACCAACGAAATTGAAGGACGTGTCCAACGCATTTATTTTAAATTCTAACACTATCTATAAATAGTCATATACCTTTTTATTATTATTATTATTATTCTTGTTTTATCTATTTTTTTATTTGTTGAATTGTGTTAATTATTTGTTTCTTACGCAATTTTTGATATTCTACCAACTTTAAAATTTTAGATTAATTTTTCTTGTTTGGTACCGTACAGAACTTGGTTTCTTTTCTTTTCTTTTCTTTTTTTAATAAATGGGTTGATTAATGATAAAAATGCACGATAATGTAAATAAATGAATTTATAAGGGAAATATGAATATATTAGATGCTACTTAGATTTGTAACTTCTAATTTTTAGAATGTAATTGAGCTGAAATTATGTTGCTATAAATTTAATCCAAAACGCATCTCATTCTTTAAAGGAAAAAAAAAAAAAAAAAAACCTATGAATTGAATTAATGGCTAAGCATCAAAGTTGGCCAAAAACATATAGACTTGAAAACCAAAGATGCTTTGTTGATTAGAATCTCTAGAATTTAATGTACGATCAAAACTAAAACACAACTTGATCATTATTGATAAAAAGAAGCTCCAACTTACTTTTATATATAGTCTTACTTTTATTTGTTCGTTTACCTTCAATTTAATAAATAAGTGAATTCAATTTTTAATATAACAACAATAAATTAAGAGTTACATTTTCTTCTCAATTAAACATATTAAAAAAAAAATCAGAAGTCACTGAAGTGGAAAAATTAGAAGTATTAAGTAGGAGTGCAAGTGAGTTTATTTTAGAACAAAACCTTCATAATTTAAACTAAATAATAATTATTATCATTAATAAACAACTAAACCAATAATCAACAAAAGTAAACTAAAACCAATCAAACCAACGATCAAACCAAATTGAAACAATTTTTTTAAAAAAATGAAACTAAATGTCTATTTCCAATTTGATACTTTTATAAAATCAAACCGATGGAAAAAAAAATCAATATTCTTCCTACTTTATAAAATAAAATCAAAGCTTAGGTAATCGTCAGTTTTTTCTCTCCACTATACTTCTTATTCTTGATACATATATTATTCTTCATGCAAACTTGTTAGTATAAGAAATTAATGGAGAGTTGAGTGAAGCAAGATAAAATCCAATCAAAAGTAGTGGACCACCTTAGTGGCATAATACTAATTTAAATCCCTTGTATGATTAATCAAGCATATCCATATTTATATAAGTATTGATACCCTCCTCCAACTTTGCCATTTTTTGATTTCTCCCCCAATACTTTAGTGCAAGTATATATATGACATCCACAAAACAAATACTCCCCTTTGCCCAAACCCTAATAATCTCTTTTTTTTTCCCTTTAAATTTCAATATCATTAAAACTCCCTATATCCCTATATCCTAAGCTTTGTTTGGTCATTATTAAAAACCATTCATCTATTTGGGAATGCTAAAAGGAATTTTGCACTCCCAAATGATTATTCTTTTTTGGCTTCCTACCTAACAAAAACACCTCACTATAGTTAATAATATAGATGAATATAACATTTGGTTGAACTTTTTCCTCTATTTTTTTTTCTTTTCATAGTATAGAATTTAGAGTGCATATTTCATTTGTATAAATAATGGAATACTACTTTGAGTCAAATAATTATTCTATTGAATTGATTGTCTTTAATAATGATATGTTACTATATATATATATAATAATAATAATAATTAAGTGTGCATACAGTTTAAAATGATGTTAATAATATTGTCCAAAATTAAACGTGCATGCATTTTTTTTTCTAGTACCATAGAAGAGTTGGAAGGATTCAAACCATAGATCTCGTGAACGTTAATATTCAATATGCTCTCTTTGACCATACATGCATGACTTGAGCTATCTTAAATGAATACTTGAGTTGTCAAAAAAAAAAAAAATCACCTTCACATTGTTATCACGTTATTTATGAATTTTTTATAATACCAAATTTATCATTTATTAATAAAAAAATATATTATATTTTATTTATAAAAATAGCATTATTTCATTTTACATTTTCACACGCAAGACCTGGGCTGTGAAATTGGATAACCTGTCATAAAATATTTTTTTTACACAAGGTGTGTTTTAAGTTTTAACCAAGGGTAAACCTTCCTATAATTTATTTTTTATTTTTTAAAAAAACAAGGGTAAACCTTTGTAAAAAGAAAAAGGCAAACCTAGCTTGTAAAAAGGAACAAAACTTGGTAGTAGTCAACATCCTAAGCTATTTACATCTTAGCCAATGGAACTTTTGCCTCATGAGTCAAAATTCAAAATTCAAAATTCATCAAATTTTTTTTTTTAACTTTTTATAAGTAGGCTTAGCTCTGGAAGAATCAATGACCAAACATATTCTTTTTGCAAAGAAAGTTTATCTTTCTAGCTCTTTCAAGATAAATATCCATCTCATTTTTCATAAAAACGGATGGTAATTAAACTCTAGATGGCTTTCAATTATATTACTTTTTAATTTTTATTGAAAATTAAATGGAATAAAATCGGGTTAAATTACAAGTTTAGGTCTCTAAACTTTTAGGTATGTGTTTATTTGGTCTCCCGGGATTGTTTGGGGCGCTAAATGAGTTATAATAACATAGGGTAATAATAGTCTGTGAGTTATTATAATATGTAAAATCATATAATATTATTTAAAATGCATAGTAGTATAGTATGAAGTTATAATAGTCTGTGTTTGAGGTGCAACGTATTTCACATATTATAATTAGTCGGTGTCCCAAACAGGCCAAAGTGTCTAATAGATTATTAAACGAACAATTTTGCATCCAAGAGATACTTAAACTTTAAAAAGTTTATGATAGTTCTAAAAGCTTTCAATTTTTTTGTTCAATAAATCTTTAAATTTCCAATTTCATCTAATAAATCCTTAACCTATTTATCATTTAAAAAAATGTATAGATCTATTAGATATAAAATTGAAAATTTGAAAGTTCAAGACTCCTCATATAAAAAATAAATTCAACTTTGTATTTAATAGATGAGTTTTTTTTTAATATGTTTTTTTATGATTTTTTTTATAAATATGTTAGATAGCTACTAAATACAATAAAAAAAAAACGAAAGTTTAGAGACTTCATATTTAGACTCGAAATTAAAATTTCATAAATCTACCATACATTTTTAAAGTTTAATAATCTATTAGGACCTGTTTGGGGTACAAGATATAATAACCTGTAGCATGCTCTGCACTCCAAACACAGACTATCATAACTTCAGACTATACTACTCTGCATTTTAAATAATATTATATGATTCCACAGACTATAATAACCTACCGACTATTATAATCCATATTATTATAACTCATTCAACGCCCCAAACAACCTCTTAGACACAAATCTGAAAGTTGAACTTGTAATTAGACCATAAAATAGTAAGTGAACCTATATAATAGCTAACAAACCATCATATAATTAAATCAATAATCTCTATATGGGTTGCAAATTTGTATACTCTCTCATTTTTAATGTAAGCAATACTAGGAAAAGAAAAAGTAAAATTTACAAATTAAATTAAGTAAAGAAATGAATAAAGTATTAAATTATTATATATAAACATCAACTTAGGAAAATACTACAATTGCAAAATAAAGCTTAGGAACTTACCAAAAATTTGTCTTTTTGTTGATTAAATAAGATTAATAATATTAGCAAAAAGTAACAGGTGAGATTAGGTGGGAAGGCGGAACGTAAATTTGAAAAGAATTTCTGACCCTTTTTTTCTCTGTTATTTTATTCATTTATTAGGAATTAAAATTTTCTTGGAAGAAAATAAAAAATATTATATGAGTTATTCATGACCGAAGATAGCGGGCCCCACTGCAATCGCAAATCAAACCATGATGCCTCGGATCGCGAACGGAACATTTTCCCCAAAGCCGCATGAATGGCATTGCTGTATTTTAAACCAAGTGAAGGGGCAAATATAAATTCATGTAATTTATTTCCCTACTTTGCCCCTCCATGTCGCCCGCACCAGGAGGGCATTCTCGACATTACTCAATTTAGCAATTAGCGCGGAAATCTCCCAATCGAACATACGCTTTTATCAATTTATTGAAGCTAACAAGAAAATAATTTAAAATTTATATTAATGAAAGTAGTTATTTCTTTTTTAACTTCTTCGTAATTACTTAAAAGAAAAGTTTTCTTCGATTATTAAAACTACTTCTAAATAACTACAACGGTTTTATTCTCCAAGTAATAAATTAATTAACTAAATTTATTTCTTACTAGCAAAACTCTTCGTAATTATTTAAAAGAAAAGTGTTTCTCCAATTATTAAAATTGCTTTTAAATAACTACAACCGTTCGATTCACTAATTAAATAAAAAGTAATACATTAATTATCTAAATTTAATTTTCCGTGTAAAACTGGTAAAATAAATACACTTATTTTTTCATATATATTATATTCAATATTTTTTTCCAGTACAATTACAACCAACTTAGAGGTGAGATAGATGCTATCGAGTTATCTTCTTGTTAACAAATTTTGTTATTTAAACGAATCCTTAGTTTTATTCAATAATTACCCAACAATTTTTTTTCTTCTTTTTATGATTTCCACAAATAAATAAAATAATTTTTTTACATGGTATGTACCTATTAAAATGCCAATACGACAATAGCTTGCATCATAATTTAAAGCAAAAGTTTATAGATTCGAATCTCCATATCTACGTGTATTGGCAAATGATATATATTTTTACCAATTGAGTTATGCATAATCACATCTTATCAAGTATGGAAAAAATTAATTTCTACTTCATTTTAGATATTATATCAATTAAAATTCTAAATTAATAATCGTATCAATTCAAGACATGAAATTTCAAAAGAATATTAGTTTAGACCCTCCATTTTAAATGCAATGGAAGAATCTACTTAAAAAAAAGTCTCCACACGTGAATATTGATGTATGAACGATTTTCAAATGAATGATCTAAATTAATTCATATATCAAATTGATTTTAATTATTAGAATTATAAATTTAAGGTTTTAATTGATACAACCTCACAACTAGAGGAAGGGGTAGAATGGTAAAAGGGGAGATAAAAAGCCAAAAAAAAAAAAAACAAGAAGAGAGAAACTTTGCTTGATTTGTATTAGCAATTTAGCAGTAGCAGTAGGATTAGACAGTGGAAGAGCAACTTCCCCAGGAAAAGCCGCCTCATTTACTCTCTCTTTTCTTCTCCTACCTCTTCTCTTTCCTTTTTTTTTTCTTTAATTCAGAGTTTAACCCTGTTCTTTCTTTTTCTCTCCTCCTTTATCTACTTTGTTTTCTCTCTCTCTCTCTCTCTCTCTCTCTCTGTATGACCCATTTCTTTTTTCATCACTGCCTCGGCCTCTGTTTAGTTTCTAGCCTTCTCACCTATTTTCTCATCACAGCGTCTACGAAAAGCGTGGAAAGAACTGCAGGACACAGAACCAAAGAAACAAAACACAGAGAGAAAAACTGCCCTTCTCTCTAATGACCCAGAAATTTTGTTCAAGCGAGTCCAACCATTTTTAACCTGCTGCTGAAGGGATGCTCAGTATTGTTTACGGCTTACTGGGCTTTCTTCAGGATACCCAATTTTCGTAACCCGCCTGAGATGCAGAGGTAACGAACGGGAAGGAAGAAAAATAGAGAAAGAAAAAGAAAGTGAGAGAGTGACCGAGGAAAAGGGTGTTTTATGTGCGCTTGGAAAATGCGAGAGGCACTCGCGTCTGATGAGCCCAACGAAATCCTCTCTTCTACCAACAAGAAGAAGAAATCCGATGATGATAAGGTTGAGAAAGATTCACAGAAATCGATGCCTCAGTTGCAGATGGTGTCCGTTCCTCCGGTTGTGGTTGTAAATCGTAACCGATCTCAAGCGAGTTCGAGGAGAGTCACGCCCACTACGTTAACAACCACCCCTTCCATAGCGACTGCGGCTCTCGACTCTGTTTCTGGCGACGGCACTGGAATCGTTGCGCCGACGGCCGTGGAGAAGCATCTTCCGAATGGGGATCTGTACATTGGGAGTTGCTTGGGAAGCGTGCCGCACGGATCGGGCAAGTATTTGTGGACTGATGGGTGCATGTATGAGGGTGAGTGGAAGAGGGGGAAAGCCTCGGGGAAAGGGAAATTTTCTTGGCCTTCTGGAGCCACCTATGAGGGCGAATTCAAGTCGGGTCGGATGGAAGGGACTGGCACTTTCATCGGATCCGACGGCGACACCTATCGAGGGTCATGGAGTGCAGATCGGAAGCACGGTTTCGGCCAGAAACGCTACGCCAATGGAGATTTCTACGATGGAACCTGGAAGCGAAACGTTCAGGACGGAAATGGCCGTTATGTTTGGAAGAATGGGAACGAGTATGTGGGTGAGTGGAAGAACGGGTTGATGTCCGGCCAAGGGATTTTGATTTGGGCCAACGGGAATCGATACGAAGGTCAATGGGAAAACGGAGTTCCGAAAGGGAATGGGGTTTTCAGTTTGCTTGACGGTAGTAGTCATACCAGTGAATGGAACAAGGAAATGAAAATCCAGCAATATAACGGAAGTTTCGATTCTCTAGAAAAAATCCAGAGCAATGGGGTTGTTGAGAGCGAGAATCTGACGGCAACATTCAGGAAAAGGTCTTCGGTAGACGCTGCGAGAGGCAGCTTGACGGAGAGGAATTTTCCGAGGATTTGTATTTGGGAATCGGACGGCGAAGCCGGCGATATCACGTGTGATATACTCGATAATGTGGAGGCTTCGATGTTGTATCGCGATGGGTTTAGACAGTTTAGGCGAAGTCCCTGTTGTTTAACGAGCGATGCGAAGAAACCAGGGCAGACGATTTCAAAGGGGCATAAGAATTACGAACTCATGCTCAATCTCCAACAGGGTATAAGGTAATAATCGAATGAGTTGCCCCAGTTCATCTGAAATGCTCGTTTCTTCAACTGGGTATATGAATGATGCTGTTTCTAGGGTTTTTCTGTGCTCTGTTATTGATTGATTTTACTGGGGGTTTTCTGTGTAGGTATTCTGTTGGGAAGCACGCTTCTATCCTGCGGAACCTTAAGCCGAGTGATTTCGATCCAAAGGAAAAGTTCTGGACGAGATTTCCACCGGAAGGATCGAAAATTACGCCCCCTCATCAATCCGTGGAGTTTCGATGGAAGGATTACTGTCCCTTGGTGTTTAGGTATTCATTTTTCAAAGTTTCCGTACAATCTGATCCTCCTTGTTCAATCAGTGACTGACTTTTGGTTGCAATCCTTGTGTAACATAGACATTTGAGAGACCTGTTTCGAGTTGATCCTGCTGATTACATGCTAGCTATTTGTGGAAATGACACCCTTAGAGAGCTCTCTTCTCCAGGAAAGAGTGGAAGTTTCTTCTACTTAACTCAGGATGATAGGTTTATGATAAAGACAGTGAAGAAGTCCGAAGTGAAGGTCGGTTGCCCTCTCAAATACTGACTCCATAATTCCCTAGGATTCTGATTGACTTTGTGTAGTTTGGATTGCAAAATATGTTGGAGGATGATCATTGATGAAATTTAGTACTTCTATTTCAGGTTCTTATCAGGATGTTGCCAAGTTATTATGACCATGTATGTCGTTACGAGAATTCTCTGGTGACCAAATTCTTTGGTGTGCATTGTGTAAAACCAATTGGTGGGCAAAAGGTGCGTGGTGTTTTGCTCTGGACTTTTGTTTGTTCTGCTTTTCTGGATATGTTATTGTTAGAATTTGTGTTGTTTCTAACTTAATCTTTGTATTGGAACTAGACACGGTTTATTGTGATGGGCAACTTGTTCTGCTCTGAATACCGAATTCATCGACGTTTTGATCTAAAGGGATCCTCCCATGGCCGAACAACGGATAAACCTGCCGGAGAAATTGATGAAACCACTACACTGAAGGATCTTGATCTTAATTTTGTGTTTCGCCTTCAGCAAAGTCGGTTCCAGGAACTTATCAAGTAAGTTTCTACTGTCAGAGTATATGGTTCTTGTATTCTCTATTTACTCGGTGTAGAATTTAACATTAATGTTTTGAAATTATGACAGGCAAATTAACCGAGACTGTGAGTTCTTGGAAGCTGAGAGAATCATGGATTATAGTCTTCTGGTTGGTCTTCATTTTCGTGACGAAAATAGATACGACAAAATGGGCTTATCGCCATTTCTACTGCGATCTGGTAAATATTCGGATCTCCACAACGTTGTCATGTGCAAAATATATACGGGGAGATTTGATAAGCTAATAACCACTTGTGCCATCTTGCAGGTTATAAAGATTCTTATCAAAACGAAAAGTTTATGCGTGGATGTCGCTTTCTTGAAGCAGAGCTGCAGGACATGGATAGAGTTTTAGCTGGCCAGTATGTTCCTTGTCCATTTCTACTGTTTTTGTTCTACCATTGAACATTATTATGACCGACTAGGTTGAATCATCCATATACAATCAGCATGGGTCAATGCCATTCGATTATTTGACTGTGGTTGTAACTCATTAACATGGATTACTTGCCATTTTCTTTTTGAAGAACTGTTTCAATGTTTTTATCCTCCTTTAGACATACTTTTGAAAGATGTGTGCTATAAGATTTTTGACCCGACACGTTTCATTTCTTCCAGGAAACCTTTAATTAGATTAGGAGCCAATATGCCAGCACGAGCAGAGCGAATGGCTAGAAGAAGTGACTTCGATCAGTATACCCCTGGCGGGACGAGCCATTTGATCCCTTCAAGGAGTGGCGAAATCTATGAAGTCGTCCTATATTTTGGGATCATCGACATCCTACAGGACTATGACATCAGCAAGAAATTAGAGCACGCATACAAATCCTTACAAGTCGATCCCATCTCAATATCAGCAGTCGACCCAAAGCTCTATTCAAAACGATTTCGAGACTTCATAGGGAGAATTTTCATCGAAGACAGGTGAAACAAAAAACAGCAAGAAGATGAGATGGCCAACTATCTATCATCCAATCGACAAAGATTTCCCAATGGAATCTTCAATCAACCAGAGAGTTGAAGAGAGTACGGTTGCTTGCGAACTACCTTGCTCCACGTTTGTAGAGCAGGAGCTCGAAATACGAGTTACAAGTTGGGATAAAAAGCTTGGCATTCATTGGCAGATGCAGGTGGTTTATGGCTGATTTTGCAGAGCAGCCAAAGTCTAGAGGTGGGGGGAGAGGGCGGGGGGTAAAGTGTTTTTATATATTATGTACATTCAATGCAAGAAAGAGGGAGATTTGGTATTGAAAGGGTTCCCTCAACGTTGCTTTGGTTTTCATGGGGTGATTTTTTTTTTTTTTTTTGTTTCTTCTTCTTTTTTAACCTTTGAATATGAAGATTTGAAAGATAGGTATATAGGTAATGGAGAAAAAGATTCGAAAATGGGGTTTTGGAAAGGAAGGGGCTTGGAATAAGAGAAGTGTACAGGATTACGTTTATGATTTTTTTTGTGAAATATTTTATTCAGAGAAAAAGACTCATTCAATCTCTGTCTGTCTCTGTCTCTCAAGGTTTCACTTTTAAGGCAATTGGGGTCGTTTGGTTTGCTTTTTGCAGTGAAAGAGTTTATGTTATAAATAAAAAGCCATCAAAAGCAGAGAAAGGCAGAGAGAGAGATGCGTTCTTTGCTCACTTCTCTCTCTTTTTCTTTACCCTTTTTATAATCCATAAACAACCATCACTTAATTAAGTGTATTGTATAATTTGTATGGTTTTTAGGTTAAAGAAATGGTCTTTTTGGCCACGGTGTAACAAACCCATTTGTCAAAAATGTATTTAAGACATACCCATTATGTAAAATTTGGGAGAAATTTGTTTAACAAAGTGGTCAAAGTCAGCATGATAGAGAGAGAGAGAAAGAAAGTGGAGCCCTTTGTTACATTAAGATTACATTACAAAGGAGTGGAGTTTGATTCTGAATTTGACCTTCTCTTCTCTTCGCTTCTCTTCGCTTTTGTGGAACTTCTATTGTCTGATTGCATAATTTCAGAGCACGGGTCTGTCTATTAGTGGTGGTTCTGTATTCTGCCAATTCTCTCTCTCTCTCTCACTTTCTCTTTCTAAATCTATTTCTATTTTTTAAATTCCACTTGGAAATTTTCTCTATTTTCCCCTTCCGTGACTTATTTACATCATACTTTCCAACCATCTCATTATAATATACCCTATCACTTTCTTAAAAAAAAAATATACCCTTTCACTTTGACCGCTTTCATTATTCTAATACGGTTTACGCCAATGAAAGCATAGTACTATGTTGAATGTATTAACGATAACAAAATTTGTAGTTCGAATCCTACCAATCTCTATTGTACTTAAAAAAAAAAAAAAATTATTCCTCTATTCTACATCTAGGCTACACTTTACAAATTTAAGTTCATTTATTTGATTTTCCCTCGAACTACATGAACCCACCAATTCACATGTCACATAAAATTTAATTTTTCTTTTGGACAAGTTCATAAGTTTCAACAATAGTATCTCTCTCGAGCATACTCTTTCATGTAGGACCTACTTCATACGTAATCTGAATTCTATTTTATGTTTTCAGATTCACTGAGTTCAGTGAATCTGTGTTTGACAAATGTGTTTTTGAAATTGTTTCCGGATTATGTGATTATGTGATCCAAATAGTGAAAAATTCTGAAAACAACATTTTTATGTTTTCATTGTACCTAGATTTGAATTTGAAAATTTAAAATGCAAAATTCTACTAAAAAAGATAAATATTTTAATACAAATAGTATTTCATGTTATAAACTCAATTTATTTTTGTTAAATTAAAATATATAATACAATATATTATCAATTATATGATATTATAAAATAATTATATAAAATTTATAACAAAAAAACATGTTAATAAATTAATTAATAATGGTTTACATTCACCTTAATAAGTACAACTAATTTCATAATCTATAAATATATTTTAACAGACCGCCTTTTGTTTTTTTTTTTTTAAAAAAACTAAATTACAGAAGAAGGAGAAGAGTCGCAGCGACCCCCCCTCTCCTCCGTCCTTCATGCGGGTCTTGAGCGAAAGCACGGTGGCGGGCAGGGCCGCACGGCCATCTCTCTTCCCTTCTCCCTCCCGTCTCTCCTTCCTCTCTTCTTCTTCCCGAAGCTCTCTCTCTCTCGCTGAGCCCTCTCTCTCTCTCTCTCTCTCAGTCCTCCTCTCTCTCTCTCACTCACGGTACTCTCTCTCTCTCGGATCGTCGTGCCTCTCTCTCATCGCCTTGCTTTGCCGCGCTGACCCCTCGCCGCCGCCTTGCTTGCCGCTCGGCGTCGCGCCGCCGCCGTGCCCGTGCATCCGTGAGACCCACTCATTTTCTCGGTGGTTTCGAGCCTTTTAGGCGGGCCGACGAACGAGTCCGGTTCGAATAGATCGGTAGTGAGGATTCCAAATCGCCACCCACGCGCCGCGCCGTCGCGCCGCCGCAGAGCCGCCAGTCGTCCCCTTCCGTCCGGTCGCCTCGGTTCCTTCCTCAGTCCGTTTTGGCGCTCCGTGGGTGAGTTTTGCTCCTCTTATTTAGTTTGGTTGCGATAGGTTCATTGTACTTTGGTTAATTAAATTGTGCGTGTTTCGTTAGGAGCTGGGAAGTTGAAGTACGCTTGGAGCACGCCACGTTACTCAAAGTCGCTCGTTGTCGTTGGCTTTCACTGTAAGTAGTCGTTTGGACTAAACTACCCCTAAAGTGTAGGGCTTAGGGGCACGTTGCATGTATTCACTGCTTGAAAAAGTTGTTTTGGGTCGTAGTAGCATGTTAGGATATGAGAATTGTAATTGTGCCTGACTCATGCTCTTTTGATGTTCGTTGCATATCTGTACTGAAACCCGAACCTGTTGGTTCAGGGGTTAATTGTCTGTTAGTCCCACGTGAATAGTAGCTTGTAGAGCCAAAGTAGTTTGTGCTGAGAACTCGATTGTGTCGATTGCTTATGATTTGCTTGTCCCGAGCCTGGTTGCCCCGTGCTTAGTCTGTAGTGACTCGGGAAGTGCCGTTGAGCCTTAGGATTGTAGTTAGCACAACTAGCCCTAGTGCAAGCCCAAGTCCTAAGTATCTGTGTAACCCTTAGTAGACTGAGACTCGAGGTTGGCGAGATGACGGTGATGTATGGGATGTGATTGTCCGCCTCTCCATCCAGGTTGTGCGACTTCGGGGTATGATCCATGGAGTCGAGGGGTTGGATAGAGTCCTTCGCCTAGCAGTGCAGCTCCTGAAATGAGCCCGAGAGTCGATTGTGCGCGCGTAGTACCGCTTTAATGCTTATGGGATGTGGTGGTCCGCCCCATCCAGTTGTGCGCGACTTCGGGTGTGATCCTTAGAGTCGAGAGGTTGGATAGAGTCCTTCGCCCTAGTGCACTCCGGGGATGAGTCTCGTGGCCACGTCTTTGCCAACCCGATCTAGGAGCTAAGGGTAGGAGACAGAATCGAGAAAACCGAGTAAGAGTAGGGCCAGGATGCGTGTTGAGGTTGTTTGGCAGGCTAGGTGTTGTGTTTAGCTAAATCTAAGGCCGTGCTTATGTTCTTTATTCTTGGACGAAGTGGGCTGCTTACTGAGTATTTTTATACTCATTCCTTCTTTATTTCTTCTTTTGTTGCAGTGTAAGACAAACCAAAGTGAGATGACCACCAGCAGCGAGACCCTGCGAGGCTATGGAAGACTTGTAGGACTTAGGGGTTGCATTAGGAGTTGTGCTTTCATTTTCTTTCCTTCTGTTGCGTTGTTATTCTTTCGTTATGTTTTGAACTTAGTTTGTATCGTTCCTGTTTCGTTGGATCAAAGCATGTTCTGTTGTTTTCCTTCGTTTTCAAAGCATGTTCTGCTGTTTGAGCTTTCTGTTAACTCCGAGGGACTGGAGCCCAGCCTATTGTTGTTCTGTGTAGCTTGGTGGAGGCTGGGTACCCTCGTGAGTATTTTGAAGTGTTCTCGTTTAGGTTCGGGCATTCATCATCAATTTTTCTGTTTGTCGAGTTGCGCCGTTATCTTTGCCGGATTTTCGCGCGACGACACACAACTTGGAAGTAATGCCTCGAATCGTTGTGTTACATATATTATATAACACATTTTGAACCATTATTTAAATCATAATCAAATTTTCCAAATCTTCTACCAGATGTATATTTGAAAACATGAAATACAACTTTATTTTCATTGAATCTCTTGTTTTCATATTGCTTAACAAAGAGAGGGTTGATTTTCTTAAACCTCTTTGGAATCTTGTAAAAAAAATGAAATATATGGTAAAAAATGATATGGAATCGGGAACCAAATGGGATCTGGTAAAAAATGAGTTTTTTTAACTTAAATTAGACAAAAACCTATGTATGTAGCGGTGCATTTTAAATTGTAAAGAAAGACAGGCTATATTGTTTTGAATTCTCTGTCAATAAGGAAAATTACAGACAGAGAGGTCAACTGTCCTGCTTCTAAAGTCATTCTGCCCTATTCTCAAGCATTCCTCACCTAAATTTCTCTGTTTTTTTTTCTCTTTTAAAAAAACCCCACACAATTAAATTTAATTTATTTATCTTGGTTTAACTGGCAAGCATGCAAGGCTCACAACGTGTTCACAAGTTTCTCTGACTTATTAAAAAAAAAACAAATTTTTTATATTAAACTCGTTCATCGAATCATTACTCCAAAACCCATTATGAAAATAAGCTATACATTCTAGTTTGGCGTGAAATTATGTTTTTTTTTTAAAAAAAATACATTAATACACAAAAAAAGAAAGCAAAAAACTCAGATTTGGATCAGAAATTCTCACTTTTATCAACCCTTCTTCTCTTTATTTTTCTCGGGAAACAAACAGAAGATGATCAAGAGAGAAAATTTCAAACGTTTAAATGCACGAAAATCGAGATATATTTGGTAAAATCCAGAGGCAAGATTGTGGCCTGTGAGTAAAATTTCAAAACCCCTTGCATGCCTTAAAAGCGTAAAAGGGTAAAAAAAAAAAAAAACAAAAAAAGTAAATATCTTGATGCAGAGATTTTTCATCAGCGATGATCATGATCTACATCCCCGGCGGCTCTTGGTTTGGTCCTATATTCTTTGCAAATACACTGTTGTTTGGATTTTTTTAAAACTGTTCAGATTTTTTTAAAAATGATTACGTGGGTCGGTCATCAATGATATGAAAATGTTGAATTAGATTTTAAAAAATGGAATATGATTATTTATGATATTATGAAGAGAGAAAGTAGTGAAAATGAAGAAAAAATAAAATGTTGGGAAGTTTTTCAGTTGATGGGTATAAGAAAGAAAAATGTGGGTGAGAATAAGGAGAGATTGAGAGTGTAAAGAAGAAAGAGACAAGGGAAGGACAAGAGGACCCATTTGTAATGTATGGTTATTTACAGTGTGACAATGAAACTTTAAAGAAGTTGATGAGGACAATTCATGAGATGATAAAAAGGAAAAAAAAAAAAAAAAAAAAAAAAAAAGGGAAAGAAACCTAAATGGTGGAGGTGTTATTCTTATTCCAAACAAGATCTTCCATTTGTCCATTGGACTAACTTCCCCTCTTGGGAGATAAACTACTTTTGTTTTGCTAAACCAACTTTAGATATCATTTCTTTTTTCCATAAATTAATATTGTTGATGTATGTTTGAATTTATTTTAGTTACAACTAGATGAATATATCATCTTAATCCTACGATTGCAATTTACATCTTGAATAATGTTTTTGTTTTCAAGTCCTATAAAACACGTATGAATAGAATCCAAACATATAAATGACGTTAGAGACGTTGGTTTTCTTTTTTCAATTGAAATTTGTAAGTTCTGGTGGAGTTATTTAAGGGACGATTTTGTGCATTGATCAAATTTAATTTAGTGTAAAACTTGATATTTATTGGATTAGTGAGTTTTGAGATTTTTTTTAACATTTTTTTTTTAAAAATTTGAGGATGAATTAGCAAAATTTGAATAAAGGATAAAAATTATAACCCTTAATAAATTAAAAGTTATGAATAAAAATTTATATATAACTTGCCATGTTTAGGGGTAAAAGTCGAATCATCGATTTTTAAGGTGATAATTGATATCTTATTCACTGAGTTATATTCAGATAACAAAATATTTAATTTGTATTAACGGAATGATGGTAAACATAACTAAAAGTATATATTTTGAGTATAGAAAAGACTTCAAACATATCAGTAAAAAAAAATGGAAGATTTCTCCTCTAAAAAATGGAAGATTTCTCATGGATGGCAATTGCCATAATGAAGAAAAGATTTCAAAATGAGAATAACACAAGATTCTATTACATCATTTTTACAAGTTTATAACATATCACAAAAAATATTTAAAAAATACCATCCAAATTATGACCCTATTAGCAACATTCTACTAACTTTAATATAGCTTAATTGACCAAAGTGAGCTTAACTTAGCGGTAGTTAACATGTATTATTGACCAAGTAGTTGGAAGTTTGAATCTTTGACTCCAAATGTTATTGAACTCAAAAAAATATATATAACTTAATTGATTAAAGACATTATAACTTCCACTATATATTTTTAGAGGTTTACATCTTCCCCACATATTAATGAACTAAAATACTAACAATACTGACAAAATAAGCCATAAATTTCTATTTACACATGCTTTTTAATTTAGAGTCTTAAGACTAGACCCACAAGAGCAAAAGTCTAAAATATACAATTATTACTTTAGAGCAGTTGTAAAGCCAGCTTTTGAGGCTCAAAAAATTCGACACACAATAAACTCACGATATTAATGAAAAAAATGATCAAATTAATTCACATTAAATACAACATTGTATATTAGTTAATGTTGTTAATTTGGTTATGCCCATTTTCTATAGTCAGTTAATAATAATTAGCATTTGATATACGCAAAGTCAATTAATTACCATTTATTTAGTCAAAACCATACCAACAAAAAAAAATTAAGTGTTAATCTCATCAAAATAATGAGTCGTTTATTATAATGAGTCCTTCATTAAATCAATTTCACAATGATAAAAGATTTGAATCAAATAATCATTTTCTTTTTAATATAAAAAATAATAAAAATGAGTAATGAAATTTGAACTTTCAATCTTAAAAAATGTCAATTATTTTATCACTCGACTGTGCAAAATGAAATGGGTTGATGCAAAGGTTGGAAGTGAATTTTATTGATTGGTTAATGAAAGCGGAGGAATCTTTCCTCGTAAATTGAGCCCTTCTCCAAAACTGTTGGGTCAATTCAAATCGATTGAAAGAACTTTAATAACCTAAAAGCCAATAGCATTTATAAACCCTATTAAAGAAATTAAATGCCAATGTCAAACAAAGAAAATATAAGGGGTTAATGGGACACAATAATGGACTGAATTATCAGTTAGGGCAGAGATTTAATGTAACACATTATTTGCAAGGGGATAATATTGTTGGTAGTTCATATGGTGGTTGAATTTTTTTACTCAGCTATTTTGATAGCGAATAAGACACTTATTATTTTTCTTAAAGTTGGAGGTTTAATTCTTTACTCTACGTGAATTATATAGAGCATAACACAACTTGTATATCAACTTAAACTAAATACTAAACTTACAATTCTCAAAGTTGAATGATTCTATTGAAAACTTTTTTTAATGTATTACATAAACATAACTCTAAAGGGTTGTTTGGGGGTGGTGAGTGAGTTATAATAATCCGTGGGTTATTATAATATATAGAATCATATAATATTATTTAAAATGCAGAGTAGTATAGTCTATATTTGGGGTGCAGAGTATTCTATAGGTTATTATAATAGACTCTAAAAGTTGAAACACCATACTTATAGCCCAATAGGAATTGACATGTACCATCGACTAAAAGGTCAAAGATTCGAATCTTCTATCTACAATGTTGTTGAACTAAAAAAAACCACCAATCTCATAATTTAACCCCGCGTTAAAATGGTGACTTTTTTCGTTTCAAAGAAATGGTATCAATAATGACCGTCCTCTCCAACCGATCACATTAAAGACGAAGATGACGAAGAAGAAGAAAGGGGAGGATTAATTCGAAAGAGTCAACTTTATTGATTTGGAGTTTAGAAAAAGGGTCATGTTCGAATTAAATGGGGGCGGCCATTGATGTTGGGAAAAAGCCCTTTCCATTCCCAACATTGGCCCTTGTCTATTTGCCTTCTGGGGAACACTTTTTCTCTTTCTCTCACTCATTTCCCTATATTATTTATTACATTACATTCTCATAGTCATAATATTATTTTTATATAATGCCCATCTACCTAACTTAACTATTTTTGCCCCCCAATCAAATTAAACAAATCCTCTTGATTAAAAGGTAATAATAATTATTATTGGGAAAATGATCTTGATTTTATTTAATTTTGGGAATTAGTGGAAGTTGTATCATTTGGTTTGCTCAATATTCCAATAAAAAAAAAAATTAATGATTAAGTTGTGAGGCTCCACTTTAATCCAAAGAAAATAAAATGGGGCGAATGGAGGGATGCCATGTGGAATATAGTACACACGTTTCTTAGTTAATTAATTATTTAAAAAGACGTGTGTTTGGAAAGTGATGGGGTTGGTTGCGTTGCCCTTGCCCCATGTTGTTCGAAACTGATTATTAAATTGTGTGAAGAAGACTTTAGTTTAAGGTGATTTTTTCAGGTGGTGGATGTGGGGTGGGGGCACTATATTTCATCAATCTAATTGCAAGTATTAATGTCTAAGCTTTAAATTGGGTGATGTGTCGCCAGGTTGATTATTTTGACTTGGTATTCGCTACATTATCATGGCCAACTTTAATTACAACTGTCTAAAAGAGTTAGTTTTAAACCGTGTCTCTAAGACTCTACCCTAGAAAATTTCTAGCACTACGAGAGTACATATTTTCTTTGTTCACACTATAGTTTTGACAGATGTTGACGTGGTAAGTAATAAGTGGGAGTAGGCAATACTATAATTTTTCCTATCACAAGTTGTGAGAAGAGATATATGATGGCTCTTAGGTTGAATATGTGTAACTTCAAAATAGTGGAATCTGATGTTTATGTTATATTTTAAGTTGCATGATTATAGTTTAATGTGGTTAAGACATATTATTTTCGACCAAAAGATTAGAGATTTGAATCTTTTATTCTTACCTATTGTTGAATTTGGAGGGTGAGCTAGAAATTCTTTTTAGAGACGGACAAAATTTTACAATTTAATTATTCGTATTTCAATTTTGAAAAAAATAGGAAAAAGTAGAGGGAACTTTAAAATCTTAATGTTTTAATATAATTTTCTTAATATTAGAGGAACTAAGAAGGAAGGATTAGTTAAATTTGTTGATGCAAAATTCTATTGTAGGTAAATGTTGCTAGTGTTGGATCGAAAGTGGAATGAGTCCACTGTGGTAATAGCCTTAGATTATGATCTTGTATTGATGTGGTGTTGTCCCTAACAAATTCTTATACCTAAATTAGTGTTTATATCGAATGGTGTCCAAGTTGATCGAGAATGATGTTGCATACAAGAGTATAAGATGAGTTTCACTGTTTATAGGGAAGTTGAAAGGATAATCCTGGCACTTGGCTTGGACCAATGTGTCGTATTCGTGTTCAAACGACGTAGGTTGAGTTGTGTTCTAGGTCGTTGATTGTCAAAACGAGCTCCATTTTAGGTTTAATAAGCATGCTACTAAGTAGGTGCCACTATGGAAGTGAGCCTTGGTATGACAAACTGCCATGCAACTTAGTTAGTTTGGTTAAACCACGTAAAGAGATACCTCAATACCTTAAATAGAAAGCATATTTAACATGTAATATCCTTATTTCATGCTACAAATTTGTTAGCCAAACTACCTAACCCTACATTATATATAAATTTAAGCTTTTGAAACTCACTTTTTTTTTTCTTCTTTGTTATGGGCTAATCTTTATGAACCATAAGCTCACAAAACTAAGTAACAAATTATACAAATCCAAGATTCTATAAGCTATCTTCTTACAAATCTAACCACATAATTATTAATACACAAATTCAAGCTTTTCAACTTCAACATTCACAACCCTAGGTTTGTTAAATCAGTCAAATATATCCTAACCCCGTATTTATTAAATTATTAGTCGATGTCACATTCTTTTGTTCATTTATTAATGAAAGAAAAGTCCATGGAGACAAAATGTTTAATAAAGCGTCTATAATTATAATATAATTAATCCCAAATATTTTAAACCGCAAAAAAAGAAAAAGAAAAAGAAGAGGCTAAACTGGAGGAAGCCGCTGTACCCTCTTGACTGGACTGTCCAAATTAGAAAGATAACATATTAAAAACACGGTCTGGGTTAGGTAGTCGCCATTGCCAGCAGGAGGTTTCCACTGCAGGGAACATTTGAACCCATCTCTTCCAATCTTTGCCTTCCAATTTAAATTTGCGGTGCGTTTTTTTCTTCTTCTTCTTCAAATTTAACACCCTTTATTTAGCTGGCTAATCAAACAGGATTAGAAAAAACAATCCCCCTGCATGATTGTGTCGATTTTTTATGCTGCCCCAAAATGGTAGGGTAATAGGACCAGTTTTGGATGAATTATGATGTAATGTTTGGATCATATTTCGTAATTTTGGGTATTCTGGAAAATGAAATGCAACAATAAGTGGAGAATGGAATAGAATCTGATAGAGGGAACAAACAGTAGTTGACAATGGAAGAAGGGAAAGAGAGGAGGAGGAGGAGGAGGCTATGGTGTTGGTGGTGGAGGATTGGTTGTGGCTGATAATAAATGAAAGAGATGGGGGAAGCCAAAGCACATGGCGAGTGGGAATGAGACGCCATTGTCGGTTTTAGTTTGTTGAATATGAAAGAATGCAGCCCAAGTGTTCGATCATATGCCTAAGTGACCCACTTCTTCCTTTTTTTTGGGTCCTCCATATCTCACTGACACATCCTCATCACAAAATAGTTTATGTTTTCCATTGTAAGTATTCATTGAGTTGTCATTTGTCACTACTCCATCCATTGATGGGGTCACTCATCTTCATCTTCATCTTCATATATATTATATCTGCAATTATTAATAGCCACAGCCACAGCCACACCCATTGCTTTTTCTTCAATCTATATAGATATGCATGATTTGAATTGGGCCCGGCCCACATTGATTGAGGGAGACCCAGAAGCAGAAGCTAGCTCCTCCATTTGACAATTTTTCTATAAGGGAAAGAATTGAGTTGAAATCTGGAACCACAAAACTGAGACAATGATGAGGTAGAAAGAGACATGGAGGGGCGGGGGAGAAAATGGATTGGAACCCCACATGAAGAAACCAAGCCATTGGGAAGAGATTGCTTCAAAAATGCAATAATTTTGTTGGGCATTATCATGATTTTTGTGAATTGATAATAATAATAAAAAATATTATCAATGTGAAAGAGCAGATCTGTATCTCTCATCCTTTTGGGTCATGGGATGATGTTGAAAATGTGGAAATGCCTCAGTTTTAGGTGACCAGCACCATATGGTAGCTGCACTTAATAGATCCCACCACCATTCCCCTCTTCTTCATCAATGCTCCCACTTAGTAACTCAATCTCTCTCTTATTAGTCTTTGCTTCTACAATTCTTTGTCTGTCTCTTTTCTTTACATTTTTTTTTTTTAATCTCAAATTTCTGCAAAACGCTTTCGATTTTGAAGTGTTGTGTTGAATTGAAAGTTGAAACTCACAGTGATTTGAACAGAGTTTAAAAGGGACTGTTCAAGAAATTCTAAAATGTTAGTACTGCTGAATTTATTTGACATTGAAATTTGTAGGTAAAAAGTTCAAAAAATAAATAGGCCGATAGGAAATGGATGTTGGAACTTGGCCCAGACAGCGCAGGACAACATTTTGCGTAACTTTGGCCCATGTTTGAGGCCCGGAGGGGAGTTCATTTCGGCCCATGTTTGAAACTCGCAGTACGACCTTATACGTAATTTGGGCCAAAGTTGGCCCATGTCCACAATACCCTCATTCTGAAATATGGCAATTGATTTTGTTTGAAAAATCTGGTTTAGTGTGTTTATTCCATTTTTACCCTTAACTTTAAATTTATTTTAAAATAATTCTTCTGTCAATTTTTTTCAAGAAAATAAAGATAATGCAAACAATACCATTTTTTTTAATTGATTCTTAACATTTGAGGATGAAAATTGCTTCATTCATTAGTCAAACTTTTTCTATGTTCTAATTTTCACATATCAACGTTTTCAATTGATCTTATTCTTTGTTTTTCTTTTATTAGTTTATTTCTCTCACGAAGTTTTTTTTTTTTACTTCTCTTTCTTTCAACTTTTCTAGTGTTTAGTTTTTCATTCTCAAAGAGGGTGATAGTTTTTACCAGTGCAGGACTTTTCTTATTATGTAGCTTCTCCCACTATTTCAACTAAAACTCTATCTTCTAAATTGTTTTCTCAAACAATTAAAACTCTTCTTTTTTTTTTTTTTTTTTTTAATAGCTCCCTACCAAAGTACATCCACATGAAACCTTTATTTTTAAAACTAATCATCACACTATATTTTCGTCTTCATTTTAACGAGAACGTTAATGAAATGGTTGTTTTGGAATAATTCCAAAGGTTAAGGGTTAAAATGAAATTTTTGAAAGAATAAAACACTTTTAAAACAATAAGCGCATAATTGAAACATATCTCTTATACAATGTATACCGCTATTTTACAAGTCATTATCACACCATTTTTTGTCTTTATTTTAATAGAAAAGTTGACGGCATGATTATTTTAAAATAAATTTAAGATTTAAGAATATGAATAAAACTTTTGAAGGGAAATGCATTATTGAAACCTATGTATTTTTGTATAATTTAACTAGCATATTAATTACCTTTACGACCACAGAAATTGTGGTGAGCGATCTTAATGGGTATTCGTTTTTCATAAATATTCATTACATTAAAATTATTCATTTGTTGACTTCTACATGATACCTTGGTACTGTTGTTTGATTAACCTTTCCTTATTTACTCTTTTCAATTTATATCATAGATTTTTTGTATTCATTTGTGTTAATAATGGTAAAAATTTTAGTACTTATGCAATAAAATTATTTACCTAATAAATACACGTCAACTAATTTTTATGCTTTTATTATCAAATTATTTTTAATTAAAAAATCATTTAACAATTTTTTCTTGCCATTTCTTTTTTTTTTCTTCTTCCAATAAGCTCAATGAACTATTTCCAATTACTTCTTATGAACTATTTTTGTCTTGTTTATACCTCTAATTTTACTTGTATTAACAGACGTCGTTGGTTGATTCTTTCTTTCTTTTCTTTTTTTTTTTTTTAAATACAGTCATGAATATTACATGTTTACCACTTATACTTTAAATATTGAATGAGCTACCCAATAATGACATTATGCCCCATGACCAATTTTACTTGAGAGGGCGTTGCACGAAACCAAACCGCTCCCCGCTTGATTAAGTACATGTTGCTTTGCTGGTAGGCCAATTCAAAAAATTCATGTCAAGTGATTAGGTGGGGACATGATTCGAACCTGCAGTTTTCAGGTCATGGGCATGATGAGTCGACCAACTCCTCTACTCCGCTTCTTCCCCTTATCTTTCTTTCACTATTCTTACCCCCGGGGTTTCTTGGCCGCATGCGTGCATTTAGTTCTTTTAGTTATGTTGAATCTTGAATGTTAGTTAACTAGATTTAAATGTTTTATTGTTGATTGTAGGTGCTCTTTTATTGGCTTAATTGAATTTGTGACTAAGTTTAAGCATTTTCCTAGTTGGATTTAGACGGTAGTTTTTTTTTTTTTTATTTTAAGTTTTATGTTATTTGATTTTTTTTATAATCATTTTATTAGTTAGTTGCAACACAATATTCTAGTTTAATTTTGAGAATATACTAATTTCACCGTCTACTCAAATTTAAGTTTAATATGATGTATTAAAATCAATCAGCCAGAGATCATGACCCACAATTGTTGATGTACTAAAAAAAAAATCGACCCACCAGAGATTTATGATAAGAGAAGAAGAATTGAAAAAAAACAGTTTAAATTTCATATTTGGACAATTAATTTTCAAGTTTGTTTGGTTTTGATGTTTCAATTTAAAAATATTTATTTTATTTCATGGACTAAAGAAATATAATTTTAGTCTATAAACTTTCAAAATGTCTTTTCTAATATTATGAAATTTTAAAAAGTAACATTTTCAATATTGATACAATATTTTGGTCATCCACGTATTTAATACTCCTCTCCGATACATGGTGCTTGACTATATGCTTGTATTAATAGAGTTAATAAATCTACTCCAACCCCCATAATCAATTTGTTATGTACTGAAAAAAAAAAGAAGCATTTTTCTAAATTTCAAATACTAAAAGTAGATATTTGGAAAGTTCAAAAATTTCAAATATTAATCATTTTTCTAAATTTCAAATACTAAAAGTAGATATTGGGAAAGTTCAAATATCAAAATAGAATATATTCTAAAATTTATGAGAAAAGAATGAGATTTTTCAAAAATAGATTGAGGAAATATTTAATGGGTGAACTTTAAAATCTAATAATTTAGGCCCCGTTTGATGACTATTTAGTTTTTGAAAATTAAGCCTAAAAATATTACTTCTACTCATGAGTTCCTATGTTTTTTTTTTTTTAATCTAGTTTGTACCTATTTTTTCAAAAACAAAACTAAGTTTTGAAAACTAAAAAAAGTAGAGAATATGAAGAGAAATGATAGGAAAGCAAGCATAATTTTCAAAAACAAAAAACAAAATAATTATCAAACGAGATCTTAATTGTGTACTTTCATTGAAGTAACATTTTAGTAGTTCATGTATTTTTAAATTTGTAGCAGTTTAGTCTATGAACTTTAACATGTAACGTTTTAATCTCTATACTTTATTTTTTTTAATGATGTAATCCATATAGTGAAAAGTATTGTTGAGATTTATTGTTAATTATTATTAGATTGATAAACTAACTAGGTGAATGTTTGGGAATGATTTTAGAAATATTGATTTTAGTGTAATTGATTTGTCTATAATTGATTTATTAAAAGTGATTTCTATATAATCATTTTCATGTTTGGTTCTACACTTTTAATAGTGATTTTCATACAATTAAATGAGTTTTAAAACACATATTTGGGAAACAACTTTAACATAAAGTGTTTTAAACTAAATGATTTAATTATAATTAATCTGTTTAAAAAGTATTTAGTTATAAATTATTCTAATATTTGGAGAGATAAAAATTAGAAATATGGAGGGATAAAAATTTTAAAGGAAGGGACAAAAAATTTAGAGATAGAATTTTAATAAAGAGAGTAAAATTCAAAAATAAAGAGATAAACAAAAAAAAATGGGCAAAATGATCAAAATTTTAGGAAGAAAAATTAAAATGAGGAGAAAAAAAGTTAAGAGTTAGACAAGTAGAGCAAGAGATAAAAAAAAAAAAAATTAGAGAGAAAAAATTTAAAAAGATACGATAATTATAGGGAGGAAAAAAATAGAAATAAAAAAAATTCAAAGAGAGTTGTTTCATTAGAGAGAAAGCAAAGTGAAAAAATATGAATGAAAAGAAAAAAAAAAGATAATAAAATAAGATACATATTATAAAAACTTTAGAAAGAGAAAATTGTCATTTATAAACAAAGGCGGATGAACTTAAAAAGACGGTTTTGAGAAAATTCACTTTTTTATGAAAATTTATGAATTTTGACAAAAGATGACAGTTTTGACCCGTCATTAAAAGTATACTATTTCCAAAAATGAAATAATAGTCATTTTAAATTACAATAACTTGACAAAAATCACTTGAAAATCACCTCCTAAGTGATTGACATGGAATGATCATTTCAAATGATTTTGGATTCTTCCAAAATCATTTGCTTAATATTGCCAAACTTTTGATAGAAAATTGATTTTAGACATGTCAAAATTGATTGGTCATTCCAAAATCACTCCTAAACATACCCTAGTTCGTCAAAAGTGTTAATAACCTACAAGAAATGGATAATCTTCACATGGTAATAAAAACCAACACTTTTCTTTTATAAAAAGGTTGAAAGTGGAGACTAAATCATTCTAAATTTTAAAGAATAAAACTAAATCGTTATTTATAAGTTTATGAAAACTATTAGAAATTTAATTGAATCGTTCCATATTAAAGTTTAAGAATTAAATTATTAGTTTAATAAAAGTAGAAGCCATATATTTATTAATAGGTGGGAGATATGAATCTCTATATCCCATATATGGTTAAACAAAAAAAATAGAAAAGACATTACAAGAGTGTTTTATACCATAAATAGTAATACTTATGAAGTTTCCAAACAGATGAAGCAAAAACTACTTGAGGGTCGATGATTCAATCCTCCTTCTTATAATTGTTGAACTATAAAAAAGCAACTCAAATGTCTTTAAGGAAATGATGGAAATATCCGTTGATGTGTCGATATCTCCGTAAAATTGGAGGGTTTGACATGGATATTGAAAATGAATGAATGCGCTTAATATCTTTTACAAATACCCATTAAACACTAAAATATATCATCTATTAACCCCCAATATGATATAAGGACAATACCTTTTTTGGTTCCTCAATTTTACGTTTGGTTCTTGAGTTTTTACACTCAACAAGTCTATTGCATTTAGTTATATTGTTGGTCATTTCATCTAATTTTCTGTTAGGGGTTGTTTGGATTGAGAATTTGGGGTGAGTGGAGTTGGGAGGAGCTACCACTCCCCCCCCCCTCAACTCCTTGTTTGACCCAAGAATTTATTAACTCTTCTTTGTGGTCTGAATCCCACAGATTTATTAACTTTATCTCCAACTCTTTCTATTGGGCCCCACAGATTTTTTTTTAATTCCTTCTCCAACCCCTCATAACTTCTTTTCCAACTCCCAAAATGAATCCCACAACTTTTCCATCTCATTTTTTCTTCACCACATCCCACTCCTACACATGGTATTAAATTTCCGTCGACATGTCGACATTTCCATCGATATTTCCACATGTCCATGGGTTCGACATCAATATCATGGGTGAATCGACATTTCCATTATATCGTACAAAATTGATAAAATATTAAAGAAAATAGTAACAAAATGTAATATAATGTGAATAAAATATTATAACAAGTATTTTAACTCATTTAAAAAGTGTAGAAGATTTATTTTTTAAATTTTTTATTTTAAATTTTTTTCAGAAATATCCATCGAGATCGACATTTTATCGATATTTCCATGGACATTTCCATGAAATTGAGACCTCGATATTTCCATTGACATCGACATTTTAAACCTTACTCCTACATCTCTCTACTATTCTCTTATTTCTCTTTTTTTTTTTAATTTCTTAATCAACAAAATTATCTATTTTATAAAATCTTAAGATAAATTAAATTGATTAATTATCAAATGTTAAGTAATCAGTTACATTGATTAATTAGAAATATTAAATATTAAATTTTTCACGAAGAAAATATATTTTGTTAAGGTTGAAATAACAAATCTTAAATTAAAGTTCTTAAATTAATGTAAATATTTTATTAAACTTCAAAAATAAATTCATTACATTAATATGATATTAAAATAAGAATGTGAAGTATTTTTTTCTTCAAAATTTTGTTTTCTTTAAGTAAAATTTTAAAATATAAATAAATTAATAAAAAAAATAAATCTTAAGATTTATGCGAACAATTTTACAATAATGAAAAATATAAGAAATTGCAGAAAGAATTTGAGAATTTAATACCAGAACTCCAAGTTAATAAATATGCACTCAAACACAGACTTCAAAACTTCTACTTTCTGCAACTCCTTGCCCCACACACAGTTTCTCAAAACTTTAGACTAAACAACTTTGCACCTCAAACACAGATTTCAGAACTCCCCATACTTTTTAACTTCTACTCCCTGCAACTCTTACTCCATGCAACTCCTTAGGCCAAACAACTCATTAATCTAAACTGAAAGATGACATGGACTACCCAACCCAAATCGTAAGAGTTGGTTTGGGTTAGAAGTTTGGAGAACCAAAAATTTTGGATCGATTCTCGAGTTTGAGCTTTTAGGCTCAAACCACCCAACCCAACCCAACCCAACCCAAAGTTCATATTTTTTTAATTTTATTTTAATTACATATATACTTATAAATGAATAATTTGTCAATTTTTATGTTTTTCTTCTAGACTTCTAATAAATGTTAAGATGTTATGAACTTTGAAATTTGATATTTGAATTTTATGTGATTTTAGTTATTAATTCAAGAAAAATATTTAAAATAATTAAAAAATTAACCCGACGACCCATCATGTGACACTCGAGATTAGGAGGGGTACATGAATGAAATGGGACCTATACCAACAAGGTGCACCTTCCTTTTCGGTGGCTAAATCATAAGAACTCCACAGTTAAACGTGCTTGGCTTGGAGCAATCCTATGTTGGGTGACCTCCTGGGAAGGTCGCACGAGATCGTGGGTCTCGGGTGTTACAAATGGTATCAGAGCGGAACCTCTCCCAATAAGATGTGGTTCGGGGACGAACCAAAGCGGTAGATGGTGAGCACGTGCCACACGAGATAAAGAGAGGGTACATGAATGAACCAGGACCACATCTAAATGAGAGAGATCCTGAGGATATGATAGTATGATTGAGAAAGATGAAAGTATGTTAAAAAATACTTAAAAGAATTGATAACTACTACCTATACCAACAAGGTGCACTTTCATTTTTAGTGGCTCAATGGAACTTCACAGTTAAGCGTGCTTGGCTTTGAGCATGTGAGTGAGGACAAATCATGCTGAAAACAAATCCTAGGCCTGGGGCGTTACACAACCCAACCCAACTCGAAAATATTGGGTTGGGTTACTCTCATGAATAGGGTTGGTTGGGTTGAAGGAATGACTAACCCGAATTTTTTGGTTGGTTAAAAAAACTCCCTCAATCCAACCTAACCCGACTTATGTACACCCCTACCTTCAACCCAACCTGTCGTCGTCATTGCTCACATGTCGATGTCGTCACTCGTCCGTTGTCACCGCCTTTCTCTTCTTATTCTTTCTCCCTATTCTTTCCATCGACGACAAACTCACACATTGCTCGATTGTCGCTTGTCATTGTCGGATCGATCGTCGCTTGTCATTGCATGATCAAAGTCGCGTTGTGTTTGCCAAGCAGCGTGCCTTTGAAGATCAACATGCCACCTTCAACGAACGATCTATGTGATCATGTCGTTCGCTTTGCTTCTCAATCAGATATGCATTGTATTTCTTGAAAAGGCTACCACAATAGGCGAGCAACGACGACAACGGTCAATCCAATGACAACAATGACATTTGGGCATGTGTGGGAGGTGGCGTGGGTTGGGTGTAAGAAGGAGGACGATGAAGAAGAGAGAATAAAAAAATGAAAAATAATAATTTATTGAAAATAATAAAATGATATATTTTTTTTAATAAGAAATAGGTGTCATGTCACCTTTCTATTTGGGACTAATGAGGAGGTAAGTAAAGACCAACCGTATAATTAAATGCAAAACTTAGAGTAAATTTGTTGAGTTTTAAAATTCAAAAACTAAAATGGAATCAAGATTTTTTGGTCTAAGTATAAATAGTAATAACAAGATTTATAATATTTTATTTAGAAGTAAAAATAATTTAACTATTAGTTTAAGATTAAATTACAAATTTAGTACTTATAGTTTGAAAGAAGTTAAAATTTCATTCTTATGATTTAATAAAACTTCATAAATAGTGTCAATGATTTGAAAAATCCTTGTCCAAATTATATAGACTAAATTCTAACTCTTTTTTAAAAAAAATTTACAGAGATCGAATTTATAGTTTAACTTTTATTTAAATATTTTTTTAATTTTTTATTTATAAAAATATAAGGTTAAATTATAGGTTTAGTCCATGAACTTTGAAGTTTGTGTTTATTTGGCTCATGAACTTTAAATAATGTCTATTTGGTCCATGAACTTTAAGATTTGTATTTATTTGGTCCCTGAACTTTAAAATGTGTTTGATAAGTAGAGATGTCAATTTTTCCATGAGTAAGGAGATTCCCAGACCACGGGGATAAAATTGTCATTTGTTAGCTAAGCGAGGGATTTGGGACGGGAATACATTCCCACCCGCCCCAAATCCACTCGATTAATATATTTAATTTTAAATATATATATTTGTATACATCTAATAAATTATAAATCTAAAATTTATTAAATATCATTTTATTTTTCTAAGGAAATTGAAAAAACGCCTCTTCACTAGAAATATATAAAGATTAATTAACCATTTAAATACAAATTTTCAAAAAAAAAATAGTTAATAAAATTCTTCCCCACAGGGAACCCGATCCAGAGAATCTCATGTTCGCATGAAATATTTAATTTCGCGGGGACGAGGAATGAAATGGGGGCGGGGACGAGGAGCCATTCCCCGACTCCACCCCACCTCGCCCTGTGGACATCTCTACTGATAAGTCCTTAAACTTTAAATTTTGTGTCCAATAGGTCCTAAATTTTCGATTTTGTGTCTAATAGGTCCCTGAAATGCACACTCACTTATGAATCAAATTTGTATTAACAAATGTGAAATGTAAAATTGATTTAAATTATAGTTACAGTATAAAATTGTTATGAAATAGACTATAAAATTATTGCGATATGAGAAACAAAAATGTTGTTGTTAGACAAATTATTCAAATCGTTATCAAAGGGCTTTGATGTTTATATAAATTGTTGCAAAAATAGTAATTAAAAGTCGCTATAAATGTTGTAATAGAGAAACAATACTATTACATATGTGAAACTATTGTAACAATCACAAACCGCCACAATATGGTTATGTTGCAACAGGTATCAAGTGCTCCTAATGCAAATATAAAACCATTGTTATAAAAATTACATTAGCAGCGATTTTTAAAGGATTGTAGCGGTGTCCAAACCGTTACATATTGAGCATCGACTTATAAAACTGTTACGGTATAACATAAATAACCGCTGCAATTCGAATACCAATCGAAGCGGTTTTGTGGATCTGATTCTAGCGGTTTTGTAAATCGTTGCAATAGACCTTCGCGACACAACTTTTGCCATCGATTATGTAACCGCTACAAAAGTCCTAGCAACGGTCTATTTGTGTTACAATAGTTTAAAATAACGGTTGCAGTAGACCTTTCATCTCGTAGTGATCGGTTAATTTTTCAAAAATTTTGAATAGGTTAAGGATGTATTAAATACAAAATAAAAAATCTATAAACTAATTAGATATTTTTAAAGTTCAATAATTTATTAGATATAAAATTTAAAAAACAATAACTTATTTGACATTTTCTAAAGTTTAAGAATGATATAGATACAAATTTAAAAGTTGACCAAATTTATAATTTTAAGAAGATATAATTAGTAGATACATTTGTAAGATTGAAATCTTGATATCAATATTAAAATTTATATTTTTATATTTGGGGGAGTGGTGAAGATGGGAGGAAAGATTGAAATGTGATGATAATTAAGGGGATGTAAATCAAATTTAAAGCGATTGGATTGGCACACTCTCTAGTGTCTACTCTAGGCACCTCTAATCTTGTCACTGACTCCTTCCTAATTCATCACTGTTTTGAAATGAGTGTAAGTTTAAACTATATCTCCTATTTTTCAGTAAATCTCTTCCAATTTCTACTACCTTAAATATTTAAATATTTTTATGAGAATATATATACATAATACACAATGCATTAATATTTTAAAGAAAAAAAAAATCCTTTGGAAGTGGGATTAAATAGAGTCCATAATCTCTCCACTCATTGCCTATCACATCTCCCTTTCACATCAATCATACCACTCTTCCACTTTCTTTCCTTCTTTTTACCTTTCTATAATTTCACCGTAAAAATTTATACTATCTTCATTTCTCCAAACTAGAGATTTAAATATTTTGTTGACTTATGATTTAGTCCATTTCAAATATTTTCTATAACAATCCCTTTACCGGGAAAATTAGAAGAATAATACTCCTTTATTTAACCCAAAACAAAAAAAATATATATTAAAATAAAACAGTTTAGAAAAATAAGACTATTTTTTTCTCTATATTGGAATGCAATAGACGTACCAAACACATTCATTTTGAATTAAATGATAGGGTAATTTCACTTCAAGATTGGCATTCTATAAGCTTAAGCGATTAAAAAATGGAGAATGGTAATGGATAACAAAAAAAATATTAGCATATTTATAAATTTAGCCATGATTTTTAGAAATTTGTAAAATAGAAAAAAATAAATAAATTTGATTTTTGATTTTTGATTATTTCAATTTTACCTTCATTGTGTATAATAAGTATATCAGTCATGTATCTGATATACTTTATATTTGATATATGAATAGTATATTGGTAATATATTTGATATCATTATTATATCAAGTTTTTATATACTATTGATATACTGTTGAATTTTAATTATTGAATTTACATTTCTTTGATTTATTAAGAATAAATCACTATTATATTTTTGATATATCAACATAATCACTATCAAGTATAAATCACTACTTTTGATATCTCGTTGATATACTAAATATTAGCATTTCCAGTTCATTTACGTTTAAATAAAGTATATTAGTAGCATATTATTGATATATTCAAATTACTAATTTATTTTGGATCAACTTCAAATAAGTATATTTATCAATGGTAGGTATATTGTTGCTAATAGACTATTGAAACTTCTTATTAAATAACACCCGTGATTAATAAAGTATATCAGTAGCACACCATGTATATATCATATGTTAGTTACTAATATATTGTTTATCAATTTCAAATAAGAATATCAACACTATATCACATATTTACTTTTTGGTCAGATATATTGTTAGTATATCAAAACTATTGTAGATAGGTTACAGGCTCACATCACAATTATGTGTGGATAAAAAACTTATTACATGATTTTATATTATCCATGCAATTAAGTAAATAAGGATAATTTGGGTAGCTGTAGCTAGGCTTCTATGGTTTGAGTTTCAGCTACGTTTCCTAATCTAATGCGTAGTAGAGTAGTAGCATTAGCATTAGCATAGCAAGGGATTCAAACTTTTCGCAACTTTGATATTCAGATAATCCGCCTACTTCATTCAATCAACTTATCAACTCAAGGACTTCTTTTCCATATTAGTCCACTTCAAACTTTCTATTACCAAAATACCCCTTCATCACTTAATCACAATCACAATACATTCAAATAATTAAAAATAAAATTTAAAAAAAAACAATTTTTATTATTCGACCACCATGCCTATCATAAACTTTACCTCTTTTCTACTATAATTTTCATATTTCTTAGAGAAATATTTGAATTTCTAATTAAATTTTTAAAACTTAGGTTTTCAAAACTGATTTTTTTAAAACATATGAAATAAGAAGATAATAAAACATGAAAACTTATTTAAGATTAATATTTATAGACTCAATTTTTTAAAATAAAAAATAAAATAGTTACCAAATCGAACGAAGTAAAATTTGTCCAATTGTATAAAATTTTACTTTACACCTTTGATTTTACCTCATTACATTGAACTCAAGCATTGCAATCTTAATGTTAAAATAAAAAAAAATGCAATACCTTTCTAGGTTTTATTTGAAATACCATTAAACAAAAAAGTAAGAGGGGTGAGTTTATTCGATTTTTTAGTTCAACAATGGTAAGAAGGTCGAACTAGTACCTTTAAAGAAAAAAAAATATCCAACTATGGAGTTTTAAATAATAAATAATGCCTCTATTTATTGAAAACAGAAATTAAACGGAGAGGTAGAATACAAATGACATTAATATAATATCTATGGATATCGTAGGGGTGAGAAAATTGGAAGTTGAGAGAGAAAATTTTGATTCAAACTGGTTAATTAAGAGAGAGATGTTTTGCCAAAAATATGTAGGGGTTGTTTGGCCCCCTGTCTTGGAATCAAAATCCTGGGGAGTTTGTTGCTGGGATTACAAGCTGAAAATCAGAAATGTGTTTGTGGTGCGATGTCTTTGAAACACGGAAATAAGAAAGCAGTGTTTGGGGTGCGGTGTTGTTCAATCACCAGGTTTATCTTTATTTTTTTATTTTTTATTTTGTTGTTTTGTTCTCTTATTTTTTTAGTGGATGTTTTGTCAATTGTAGAAACATTTGTATAACATAATTGGGTTACAAAATTGAAACTCAATTTAAGAAATTAAGAAATTTGAAGCCTAGGTAAGAAATTAGGGAATTTAAAACTCTATTCACAAAATATTTAGAAATGTATTTTTGGAACTCTATTTTAGAAATTAAAAAATAGAAGTTTATTTAAGAAATTAGAGAATTAAAAACTTTATTTCACCTCACATAGTATTCTGAAAACTATTTTTTGGAATTCTACTTTAAAATTAAAAAAATTGAACATTTATTTAATAAATTAGGTAATTTGAAAATATATTTTATAGAGCATTCAAAAACTCATTTTTGAAATTCTATTTTATTAAAAAATTGGAACTCTATTTAAGTGATTATAAAATTTAAAATTTTATTCCACAAAGTATCCAAAAACCTATTTTTGAAACTCTAATAAGAAAAGTGGTAATTGCGCACAATTTAAAATTTTATTCCACAAAGTATCCAAAAACCTATTTTTGGAACTCTAATAAGAAAAGTGGTGATTGCGCACAAGTTAGGTCGTTAGAGTAGTTGATTGCTCGAGTGATCGGGATGTTGGGGTAAGAGTATACAAGTCTCTTGAGTGGTTGTCGAAAGTAGTCGTTAGTAGTGGTTAAGTCATCGATGTAGTCATTAGAGTTTTCGTTGAAAAAGGTAGTCATCAGTGGTGGTTGGGGTTGTCGGTATGGTCGTCTGAATTGTCGTCGGAGGTAGTCTTCAGCGGTGGTTGGGGTCGTCGGAGGTAGTCGTCAGCGATGATCAGGGTCATCGGTATGGTCATCTGAGTTGTCGCCAGAGGTAGTCGTCAGCGGTGGTTGGGGGCATCGGTGTTGTGTCGCCGGAAGTAGTTGTCAGCGGTGGCAGGGGGTCGTCGGTGTGGTCGTCGGAGTTGCCATCGGAGGTGTCAGCAGTGGTTGGGGTCGTTGGAGTTTTCGTCGGAGGTAGTCGTCAGCGGTGGTTGGGGTCGTCGAAATTTTCGTCGGAGGTAGTCGTCAGTGGTGGTTAGGGTCGTCGGAGTTTTCGTCGGAGGTAGTCGTCAACGGTGGTCGGGGGTCATCGGTATGGTCGTCGGAGTTGTCGCTGAAGGTAGTCATTAGCGGTGGTAGGAGTCGTCGGAGTTGCCATTGGAGGTAGTCGTCAGCGGTGGTTGGGGTTGCTGGTGTGGTCGTCAGCGATGGTTGGGATCGTTGGTGTGGGTGTTGGAGGTAGTCGTCAACGATGGTTGGGGTCGTCGAAGTTGTCGTCGAAGATAGTCGTCATTGATGGTCGGGGTCATCGGTATGGTTGTCGAAGTTTTCGCCGAAAATGACAAGGGTCGCCGATGTGGTCGTCGGAGTTGCCATCGGAGGTAGTCGTCAGCGGTGGGGGTCACCGGTGTAGTCGACGAAATTGTCGTCGGAGGTAGTCGTTAACGGTAGCGGGGTCACCAATGTGGTCGTCGGAGTTGTCGCTAGAGGTAATTATCAACAGTGGTCGGGTCGTCGGAATTGTTGTCGAAGGTAGCCATTAGTTGTAGTCGGGTCACCTGTGTAGTTGTTGGAGTTGCCACCGAAATTGTTGTTGAAGTAATCGCCGAAAAATTAAAGATGACAAATAAAATAAGAAAATATTGAACAAACTCATGAGGTTGTACTGTTGTAACCAATGGGGTTGTGTTTCAAAACCAAACACATTGGGCGAAACATGGTTGTGGATTTGGAATCCAGAACCATCCAAATCCAAAACAGGAGGCCAAACGATCCCTCAATTTTCCACGATAGATGCTCAAATTAAAAAAAATGTTTAAAAAGCTTTCAATTTTTTTTTTATTGTTTGATACACTCTAGAGCTTTCGAATGTATGCCTTTGATCTCATATTCATAGTTTTTAAAATTTACAAGTATATTGGATACAATTAAAAGTTTGAGATCCTATTAAAAACACAATTCAATTTTATGTTTAATAGATTCACTGATTTTTTAAAAAATTCAATATGTTAGGACGTTTATTAAAATTAAAAGTTTATATGATCTATTTTACCATTTTAATGTTTAAAGACTTATTAAATATAGAATTAAAAATTTGAAGACCTATGAAAAATAAATATAAAACTTAAAGAATTACACTTAGCTTAATTTATTCAAAGTAGTGATCTTTCTTTTCAAACAAAAAAAGAGGTCCTCATCTTTAAAAATAGCTAAAAAAATGCACTTCATTCATAATTTATTTATCTTTTAACATCGATTTGTTTGGATTTAATTTATTTATCTTTTAAATATTGACTTGTTTCGATTAAATTATTCCATACAAATAAATATATATATGTGTGTGATGAAGTTTTTGTCTAGTTAATAGATTTAGACAGACCATCATACTATTTTAATACTAATTAAACAGATTGAAATGTCAAGTAGTCTTTAATTTTGTCCTTTAAGCCCTTAAAAAAAAAAAAAAGCGACCCCTGTATATTTATTTTGAGTTCATTTTTGGTCTTATGGTCGAATACATATTTTATATGTGTGAAACTATACTCATATTGATCAAGAATTTTGAGTAATTCAATATGTCAAACATAAAAATTATCAATTTCAAAAGACAATGAATTAATTCGATATATTAAAGATAAAATATAAGCTTTCAAATAACAAAATTAATATATTTTTTTTAGGAATATTACTTGATTAAAATTAAATATTAGAACTTTTCTATTTATCTCAAAATTTTAACTATGATGTGTTAGAAGATAAACAGAAGGAGTATTTTAAGAATATTTTGGCAAATGATGATTAAAACCCTTATCTCAAAATTGTTGCTCTGATCTCTCCCCTTGATTTGGTGAAGTGCTGCTAAGGTTTGTCATCCACCCATGGAATTCATTTGTACATGCATTTCTCGTCCTCCCACAACCTACGTAAGCCTGTAATTCTGCCCCCACTCCCATTTTTTTTATTTTATTTTTTCCACATGAGATAAAATAAGAAGTAAAAGAAAAGAAAAACAAATTAGGAAACATGGGGCAGAGGAGAGATGATTTTTTTTTAAAAAAAAAAAAACAATTGAGTTTTTCAAAGCCCAAAGAAAGAGTTAGTAGTAGTAGTAGTGATAGAGTAGTGTGTGTCATATAGGATACTCATAATAATACCAAAACGTGCTACACAATGACAATACAATAAGAAGAAGAAGAAGAATAACACAGTAAAACCCTTTTCCCATAATTACACAACAAAACAAACGAACAAACAAACTGTGTATTATATGGTTCTCTTCTGTTCAAATTTCACCAAACCAAACCAAAGCCTTCAGCCTCATTCTCATTTCCATTTCCATGCAAACCCAACTCTGCCACTTCCCCTTAGCATTGTTTGGTCTAAAACCAGCCTCTTTCATTTCCCTTTTGACCATTCCTTTTATGGCTTAGCCCTAAACCCCCCCATGTCTGGACTGGAAACAAATGCTGTCCACTGCTCTTGCAAAAGATGCATGCACAGTTTTCTGAACGGATTTCAAAAACTGTATATATATATATATATATTTATGAAGATATCCCCCCTGTTGAGTTGAGATTTGAGAAGCTAAGCTAGCGCTGCTTGCTGGCTTAATAATAATAATAACAATAATATGTGTTACTTACTGTGTTTGTGTTTTGTGGGTTTGAAATGTGGTTGTTTTTGTGTAAGAGAATGCTAGCTATTGACGTTGACCACACATCATTATGTGGGAAATAGAATCCGGATTTCTCTTTCACTTTCTTCTCTTACATTTCTTCAATCTTCTGTCCTCAAATTCTCTACTCCTTAAACTATATAGGGCGTTTGGGCTCCTGTTTTAGATTTGAATGGTTTTGGATTCTAAATTCAAAATCATGTTTGACCCAATGTGTTCAAAATATTTAGTTTTGAAACACAACCCCATGAGTTACAACAGTGCAACCCATGAGTTTGTTCCATATTTTCTTCTTTTATTTGTCATCTTTCATTTTCGACGATTACTTCAATAACAATTTCGGTGACAACTCCAACAACTACACCGATGACCCGACTACAACTAATGGTTACCTCCGGCGACCCGACCACTGCTGACAATTACCTCCGACGACAACTTCGACGACCACACTAGTGACCTCGCAACCGCTGATGATTACTTCTGACGACTATACCGACCGACGACCCCACCGCTGACGACTACCTCTAATGGCAACTCCGACGACTACACCGGCGACCCCAGGTGACGACTACCTCCGACAACAACACCGACGACTCCGACCACCGCTGACGACTACCTTCGACGACAACTCCGACGACCACACCGACGACCCCAACAACCGCTGGTGACTACCTCCAACGACAACTCCGACGAACACACCGGTGACCCCAACCACCGCTGACGACTACCTCTGATGACATCTCCGATGACCATACTAGCGACCCCTGCCACCACTGACGACTACCTCCGGCGACAACTCCGACGACCATACTGATGACCCCGACCACCATTGACGACTACCTCTGACGACAACTCCGACAACTACACCAGCGACTCCTACCAACGACTACTCTAATGACTACATCGACGACCGACGAACCACTACTAATGACCACTTTCGACAACCACTCAAGAGACTTATATACGCCTATCCCAACAACCCGATCACTCGAGCAATCAACTACCCTAACGACCTAACTTGTGCGCAATCACCACTTTTCTTATTAGAGTTCCAAAAATAGGTTTTTGGATACTTTGTGGAATAAAATTTTAAACTTTTTTAATCACTTAAATAGACTTCCAATTTTTTAATTTCTAAAATAGAATTCCAAAAATAAGTTTTTGAATACTCTATAAAATATAGTTTCAAATTACCTAATTTATTAAATAGATTTCCAATTATTTTTAATTTTAAAGTAGAATTCCAAAAAATAGTTTTCAAAATACTATGTGACATGAAATAGAGTTTTTAATTCTCTAATTTCTTAAATAAACTTTTTTTTTAATTTCTAAAATAGTGTTCAAGAAATACTTTTCTAAATATTTTTTTTAAAATAGAGCTTTAAATCTCTAATTTTTTAAATGAACTTTCAATTTTTTAATTTGTAAAATAGAGTTCCAAAAATACTTTTCTAAATACTTTGTAGAGTTTTAAATTCTCTAATTTCTTACGTAGACTTATAATTTCTTAATTTCTAAAATAAAGTTTTAATTTTGTAACCTATTTATGTTATACAAGGGTTTTTGCAATTGACAAAACATCCACTAAAAAATAAGAGAAAATAAGAGAACAAAACAGCTAAAAAAACGAAAAAAAACAGCTTAAACTCAGGATTCAGAACATTGCACCCCAAACACTATTTTTTTATTCCCAGATTTTAGAACACTGCACCCCAAATACAGATTTCTGATTCACAGGCTTTAGAACACTCCAGAACAAACCCTTGGATTTTGGTTCTAAGACAGGGGCCAAACAACCCCGGAAAGTTTGTGAATTTGTTAAATACACATTTATGAACTTATAATTTAATCCTACATAACAATTTTTTAAAACTGGGATTTTATATATTAAATATAAAATTGATTTGGAATGATTGATGGAAGGAGGTGATGATTGTGCAATAAAAATAGGGAGAGGTCTAGAAGTGAAATAGGATCTTCAATTTGGGATTGCCATTGATCTTTGATTTGACGGTCACTTTATCAACTTCTAATTCCCATCATCTTTCATCCCTTTTTTTAATCATTCCCCATTTCCCAACTTGCATATCCAAACTGGACATTAAAAAAAAAAGTCAGTGAGTAGTAAGTATATGTCGCACTTAATTTTGATATTTTTTTAAAAAAATCGTTTTAATTTAAATCTAAACTAAAAACCAAATAACAAATTACTAATTGCACTAATTATGTGAAGAAAAAAAAAACCCAGCTAGTATATACTATTTCTCTTGAAATTAAGGGGCGGTTTGGCCCCTATTTCAGATTTGGATGGTTTTGAATTCCAAATCCAAAATCATGTTTGGTCCAATGTGTTCAAAACCATTGATTTTGAAACACAACCCCATGGGTTACAATAATACAACCCCATGGATTTGTTCCATGTTTTCTTAGTTTATTTGTCATCTCCCATTTTCGGTGATTACTTCAACAACAATTTCTGTGACAACTCGTGACCCGATTACAACTAATGGCTACCTCCAGCAACAACTCCGACGATCACACGGTGACCTCGCTACCGCTAACGACTACCTCCGACAACAATTCCGACGACCCCCCATCGATGACGACTACCTATGAAGAAAACTCCGACGACCACACCAGCGACCCCTGCCACCGCTGACGACTACCTCTGGCGACCACTCCGATAACCCCGACCACCGCAGACGGCTACCTCCGACGAAAATTCTGACGACCACACCGACGACCCCAACCACCGTTGACGACTACCTCCGACGACCACACAGACGACCCCAACCATCACTGACAACTACCTTCGATGGCAACTCTAGCGACCCCTGCCATCGCTGACAACTACCTCTGACTACCTTACCGATGACCCCGACCACCACCGACGACTACCTCCAACGACCATACCGATAACCCCAACCACCGCTGACGACTACCTCCGATGACCTCGACCACCGCTGACAATTACCTCCGACAAAAATTCTGACGACCACACCGACGACCTCAAACACTGCTGACAACTACCTCCGACGACCACACTGGAGGCCCAATCCATCGCTGACAACTACCTTTGATGGCAAATCCGACGACCATACAAACAACCTCTGGCACCGCTTACGACTACCTCCAATGACCATACCGATGACCTCGACCACCTTTGACGACTACCTCCGATGACCATATCAATGACCCAGATTACCGCTGACGACTACCTCCGACGACCACCCGATGACGACTACCTCCGTCGATAACTCTGACGACCCCAACCACCGGTGACGACTACCTCCGATGGCAACTCCGACGACCACACCAGCGACCCCTGCCACCACTCACGATTACCTCCGACGACCATATCGATGACCCGAGACCACTACTCGATTTACTACCTCGGCGACAATTCCAACGACCACCTTTGACGACCCTAACCATCGTCGATTACTACCTCAAGCGACCACCACACCAAACCCCCACCACCTCGGCGACTACCTTCGCGACAACTCTAATGACTACATCGACGACCTAACCACTACTAACGACTACTTTCGACAACCATTCAAGAGACTTGTATACGCCTACCCCAACCAACCCGATCACTCGAGCAATCAACTACCCTAACGACCTAACTTGTGTGAAATCACCACTTTTCTTATTAGAGTTCCAAAAATAGGTTTTTGGATACTTTGTGGAATAAAATTTTAATTTTTTTAATCACTTAAATAGACTTCCAAAAATAAGTTTTTGAATACTTTATAAAATATAGTTTCAAATTACACAATTTATTAAATAGAATTCCAATCATTTTAATTTTAAAGTATAATTTTAAAAAACAATTTTCAGAATACTATGCGACGTGAAATAGAGTTTTAATTCCCTAATTTCTTAAATAAACTTCTATTTTTTTTAATTTCTAAAATATAGTTCCAAAAATACTTTTCTAAATATTTTTTGAAATAAAGCTTTAAATCCCTAATTTCTTAAATGGACTTTCAATTTTTTAATTTATAAAATAAAGTTCCAAAAATATTTTTCTAAATACTTTGTGAAATAAGTTTTAAATTCCCTAATTTATTACGTAGACTTCCAATTTCTTAATTTTTAAAATATAGTTTCAATTTTGTAACTCATTTATGTTATACAAGGGTTTCTACAATTGACAAAACATCAACTAAAAAATAAGAGAACAAAACAGCTAAATAAAAAAGAAAAAAAAAGGATTCATAACACTACACCCCAAACACTGTTTTCTTATTCTCATGCTTCAACTGCACCCCAAACACAATTTTCTGATTCTCAGGCTTCATAACCCTCCAGAACAAACCCCACCTGGTTTGGTTCCCAGGGTTTTGATTCCAAGACAGGGGGCCAAACAACCCCTAAGAGTTTGAGGCGTGTTTGAATTGGCGAGTTGGGAGAGTGGAGTAAAGGGGTTTTTGTATGGAATGCCTTTTTTTTTAATAATAATTTAATGACATTTGACCTGATGCTCCAATTTAATCAAATCTAACATATTATGACGTGGTAATGAGGGCATTATCAGAAGCACCCGCATAAGTTCGACGTGAGCGATCAGTAACACGAGCATTCACACTCGCTCGTTTTCGCCTCTCGCTCAGTCCTCCTCGATCACTGTAACGCGCACTCACTCCCACCTCTCACTCACGATTTCTCTCTCACGTTGTCTCGCTCACACTCTTTCGCTTACGTTTACTCGCAGTAACACACACTCGCTCACATTTACAGCAACGCTCTCGCACTCGATTGTTCACTCACGTTCACAGTAACACTTGAATGCTCGCTATCGCTCGCTCACGTTCACAATAACAATCCTTCATTCCCTCTGTGTCTCCCAATTATGGACAATTTTCACTTGTACGATCAGACACTATATGAAATGACATTGCAATTTATTAGCCAAAAACATTGACAAAGAAATGATGTCAATCAATAGATGAACAATATTTGTGATGATGATGTTAAGAATAATAATAATATAAAAGATAATATATATACAATTACTAGACGTGCAAAACGTTCTCTGTGTGCAAAAGTAAATGACATATTTTAATTTAACAAAAGTAAATTGAGTCTATAACACTACAAGACTTTTTACTTTTCCCGACGCACTAAAGCGTCGGGAAAAGTATGTATTGCGTCGGGAAAAGTCTTGGCCAACGAAAATATTTCGTCCGGCCATTTTGTTCAACATAGCCGTCGTGGCAAAGCTACATCCCGACGAAAATGGTGTTGCGTCGGAAAAGTTTCTCCCCACGATTAATGCATGCGTCGGAGAAGTTCACTTTGCCGAAGCGCAATGATATCGTCTCGATAAAATTTGCGATATTTTTTTATTATTTATTATTTATTGTTTATTTCTATTATACTTCATAGTTTATTATAATATCATTTTAAAACAAAAATATAATAAAATAAATAATATTGACTATAATAATTTGATTACAAATGTTCCATCTCTATATGTACTAGAGTTAAGAATAAAACAATACATAAAAAGAAAACAAAATTAATCTTGAAGGCTTCAATCTTAATCTTCATCCATATTTTTGGAAAATAGATCTTCAAGATTATCTGACTACAAATCTGAAAAAAATATGAAAAGTTTTAAATATAAAACAAAAAATAAAGAAGATACCTAAAGTGAAATTAAAGTACAAAAGAGTCTAAGTGTCATTTTGACTATTAAGGAAACTTAGAAAATGTCTAAAATAGAACTTGATGAACTACACAACCAACCCCATGATGCTACAAAAGTGTCTTAAAGGTGTTTAAGCATACTTGAGGCAAAATAACTTAAAACAACCTAAAAGTTGTCTACTCCATCTCTTGAAACCTACAAAGTTGTCCAAAAATGGGTAAAAGGAGTTTAAGTGTCATGATGACTTTCAAAAACTTAGAAAATGTCTAAGTGATCATGCAATGAGAACCTAAAAATGTCTTAAAGGTGCTTAAGCATACTTTAAGTCCAAAAACAAACTCAAACACATAAAAGTGTCTATCAGGTGCCCTTTGGAACCTATAAAGTGGCAGAAAAAGCCTAAAAAGAATCTAAGTTTTATTTTGACTCTTAAGGAAAGTTAAAAGGGCTTAAAGTGAAACAAAGAAAACAACAAACCACTTAGTGCTACAAAATTGTCTTAAAGGTGTCTGTTTACTCTGCCCATGGAAACCTACAAAGTGACCAAAAACTTAATTTTGACTCTAAAAAGTACCTAGAAATTAAAGTGTCTAAGTGAACCTAAAACACACACCTCACTCTCTGATGCTACAAAAGTATCTTAAAGGTGTCAAACGTACTGTGAGACAAAAAACTAACTCAAAATGACATAAAAGAGTTTGTTAGGCTACTCAAACCTACAAAGTAGTCAAAAGTGATTGAAAAGAGTCTAAATGTCATTTTGACTCTTAAAGAAAGCTAGAAAATACCTAAAATGAACAGTACACACAATCTCTCCTTCTCTCAATACTACAAAGATACCTTAAATGTGCCCAAGCATACTTTAAAAACCAACAACTAACATTCTCAACTCATTGAAACTCTTACTTCAAATATCATAAACTCAGTTAAACCCACTTCACACATATCCCACTAACTCACCCAAACTAACCATAAAAATGTGCCTGACATATCTATTCTTAAAATCTCACTAACTTATCAAATTTCCAACCCTTAAAAATGTGTCTAATTCATCAAAACTAACTCTTTATTTGAATGACTACCATAACTGCAGGATATAGTCATATATTTAAGTAGAAACTTTGACACTGAAGTACCTTAATTCACCCAAACTAATTTCTAAACTCAATCATGGATAAAATAACTTCTAAATAGCCATATAAACTAATAATTAAACATAAAATAAAATATAACATACAACCAAACATATAAAAGACAATAAGTTTCATAATGATTCTATAACATTAAAGAAATCATCCATACCTAGTTAGAAAATGCTCTCTTGTTTGCTTGACATTGTACGATCAAAATACATCTACTTCAAAAAAAATGGGCAAACCATCACTAATTATAAATAGGAAATTATAAAGAGAGATTTTATCAATGAAGTTAAAAATAAAAAGTCGAAACTATTACTAATTATAAATCGAATTTAATGCAAGTTTAGTGTCTAATTCACTACAAAAGTGTCTAAGGTGCAAATTTTAGATGATTAACTCATCCCAAACTCAATTTAAACTTTTTCAAAAGTATCTTATTTCTCTCAAATGTCTTAAACTAACCATCAAACATCCAAAAATACTTAATTTTCAATAAATATCGTTCTAACCCTCAAGGATATATTCCAAGTACAAAATTACAATATAATCACACTTTAATCACACACAATAAACTCAAAATAAAACTAATCACACTTGCTCACAATGTCACAATTTAATCACACAAATATAGGCTCAAAATCACACTCCTAGTCACACAATAAACACACCAAATCAAACTTTAATCACATAAATAACCTACAAATCACAATTTAATCATACTTTAATAACACACTAAGTTTCAAATCGAACATCAATCACATAAATAGCCTCCAAATCACACAAATATTCTCTAAATTATACTTTGAACACATAATACACTCAAAATAGAATATTTTAACTTCAAAGGGCTCAAGAACTAAATTTAAATGTAAAATAAGTTAACAAAAACACAATGTAAGAATTCTATGTACCTAAAAATATTGAGAAAAAGAAAACCTAAAAATAACTAGATTGATATGAGTTAAAATTAAATAAATACCTTTGGAAATAAAATACACAAGCTTAAAATGGAACTAAACACTCGAGAAATGGTATAAGGTAGCAAAACACCCAAAATTTTCTCCCTTCAAATGCCCAAAATCGAACACGACTTCATGTCGTTGAAACCTCTGAAGAAAAATACCAAAAACATAAGAGAAGGGGCATGAGTGAAATAATATGAAAGAAAATGGACTAGAAGAAGAAGAAATGGGGAAGAAAAGGAGATTTTAGATGAAAATGGCGGAGAGAAAGCGAAGAAAAAGCGAAGAGGAAAAAGCAGAGAAGAAGAAGAGAGAAGAAGAGAGGGTTAGGGTTTTAATTTTTGGGACTTTTCCCGACGCATTTAGGCGTCGGCAAAGGTACAAAAAGCGTCGGGATAAGTCAAAACGCACGCTTCACTTAATTTAGTTTTAGCGACGCAATAAAGCGTCGGCATAGGTCCAAAAAAGCGTCGGTATAGCCTTTGGCAAGCTACAATACACACAAATATCTCTCGACGCAAGATATTTCGTCGGCATAACTAACTTTTCCCGACGTCATTTGCAAGCGTCGGCAAAAGTACACAAATTTCCCAACGCTTTGCTGTTCGTCGGAAAAACACTTTTCCCGAGCGAAAATCGTTAAGGTCGGAAAACTCTCGTCGGGAAATCTAAAAATTCTTGTAGTGTAACATGAAATATTGTATTTATTAAGATTTTTATCTTTGTTTAATATAATTTTCAGTTCTAAAATTTTAAATTCAGGATCTAAATATAATAAAAACATAAAAAATGTTGTTTTTAGAATTTATACTATTTGGATCGCAGAATTCGAAAACAGTTTTCGGAAACACATATGCCAAACACATATTTACTGAATTAAGTGTATCTGAAAACATAAAATATAATATAAATTGCATAACAAACAAACCTTTAATAACTTCCTAACTCCTTGTTTGGCTCGAGAAGTTATTAACTCCTCCTGGTGAATCCCACAAATTTATTTACTTATTCTTCTGGGCCCCACATATTTATTAACTCATTTTCCAACTCTTCACAACTCATGTCTCACGACTTTTCCAACTAATTTTTTATTCACCCCATCTCACTCGTACATCTCTCTATTATTCTCTCATTTCTCTCTTTATTTTTTTATATTTCTTAATTAACAAAATTATTTATTATATATATATATATATATTTGTCATTATTACTAATTACTAATTATATATAAATATTTATTTAAACAAATCTTTTTATTTTTATCTTATAGTTTTAATATATTTTTAACATAATTATATTTCATTTTATTTTACACTTTCATTTTTTAAATATAAATTACATAAAAATATTTCAATTATGATATTATTATTTTCATTTAAATTCTTATTATAAATTATAATATTACGTAAAATATTTTTTAATTGACAAAATATCTTTATCTCACTTCATTCACATGCCATTTATGTTTTGTTTGTTTTATTTTTATTTTTTGTTTTTACTTTAAACAAAAATTACTCATAACAAGTTGCAATTCATTTTTTTCTTATTCTTTTATTAATGGCTAAAAATATATATAATTTGCTGATTTGAAAATAAGAAAAACATAGTTTAAGCTAACTTCTATTACAATTTAAGAAATAACATTAAAAAATTGTTAATGTATTAAAAACAAATTAATATTCAAATTAACCATGTTCAAAATAAAATGTCAAACGATTTTTCATTATAACCTTACTAAATAGAATTCAATAAATAACATAAATATATAGTAATCTAAACAAAAGTATATATGATATTCATTCCGGATATGGTGTTAAAAAATATATATTCATTTTGAACTTAGTTGTTTTAAAATCAATATTTGATATTTTTTTACTTGGGTATTTAAAACTTTAAATAATATACTATTGAATAATTAATATGAAATATATTGAAAAAATAATGTGGGGTAGTTTTTATATATAAACACATGTATTATTTTTGTGTTGGAACAATAAAGTTGACATGCCCTGAGCATTCACTACTTGTTGACAGCATAAAGTTGTCATTCTTGTTGTTTTTTTAATTGAAATTCTTAAAATATATTAGATTGATTAATTATTAAGTAATCAATTACATTGAGTAATTAGAAATATTAAGTATTAAATATTAAATTCTGCACAAAGAAAATACATTTTGCCAAGGTTGAATAACAAATCTTAAATTACAATTTTATTAAACTTCAAAAAATAAATCCATTACATTAATGTGATGTTAAAATAAGAGTGTGAGATATTTTTTCTTCAAAATTTTGTTTTCTTTAAGTAAAATTTTAAAATATAAACAAATAATTATAAATAAAAAATATAAATCTTAAGATTTTTTTGGGAACAATTTTACAATAATGAAAATTTGAGAAATTGTAGAAACAATTTGAGAATTTGATACAACTCCAAATTAATAAATATACACTAAAACAGTTCTTACTTCTTGCAATTTCTTGCCTCAACGTACAGTTTCTCAAGACTCGAGAATAAACAACTCTACATCCCAAATATATATTGGAGAACTTTCCACCCTTATTTACTCCTATTCCCTACCACTCATACTCACTCATCTCCTCAATCTAAACCACTCCTTAGTGGTTAAATTATTGATTCACTTAAGCTTAAGGTGGAAGGTTGAAATTCTCATTCTATATTTAAAAAATAGGTTACTATTTCCAATGTAGAATACTTATTAACATTTCGTTTAACTATGCAACAACCTTATAAAATATGATGTAATTTGATATCAAGCCACAACCTAAATATACTTCAATTACTCCAGGCTAGAATTTTTTTCTTAAAAAAAAACGACTAGGGTGATATTGGTTCGATTTTTATTGATTTTATATTTAATTTGATTCAGTTCGATTTAATCAATTTTCGATTAAGATTATCACTAATAAGTTGGAAACTTCTCTATTCTCATTGTTAAATGACCAATCAACCCAAAAGTTAAGTTGATAGGTTATGACAATTTTAATTATATATCAATACTAGTCTAACACTTCTCTAATTTATAGATTTGAAATTTGAATAAAAGTCAAACAAGTAGAAATTAACATTAATTGTTAAGGAATCGACCTTACGAGAGTCTGAACATATGATTTCTTGCTTAAATATCATGTTAAATCATCGTTTAATTCAAAAATTTATAGATTATAATAAATTTAATTGTATTACTATTAGTCTAACACTAATATGTTTTTAATTTATAACTTAGAAAAATAAAAATTGATACTCTTGTGAAATGGTGCTTATTAATGAAAAAGGAAATAATAACATCAAATCTTTAAAGAAATGATTATGGTACGAAGTCTGAAACAACCAGAAAAATGGTGTCCCATTTTCTTACACTCCCTCCAACAACGCCGCCAAACCGTGGGTGGAGCAAAAACTCAGTTTGTCTTTGTCTTCTAGTCAAAAAAAAAAAAAAAAAAAACCATACATTAAAAACTTGACATGACTTCTAAGTACTTATCACTTCCAATCTTCATCATTGGAGCACCAAAAACACACAAAAATTCCGCAAAAAAAACCTTCAAACCCTAACCCATGGCTGATCATCATCATCATTTTAACACTCCTCTCCAATTTCCACTCATCCCCATTCCCTCTTCCTTCCCCTTCTCCTATTACCACCCTCTCATGGCTGCCGCCTTACCCTCCAAGCCCCTGAATCCCAACGCCGACCCATTTCTTTCTTCACCACCGTCGTTCATTCCTCCGCCGCCTCCTCCGCCGCATGTCGCTGCTTCTCTGATGTCGGGGTACGGAAATTTGTACTACCCACGTGCGGCTACGGCGTACTTTTGGCAGTTCCATTCTTATCCGGCGGTAAGCTGCTACAATGCCTGGCCGCCTTGTCAGGCGGTGGCGGTGGGCTGTGGCGGTGGCGCTCTGGCGGATTCAAAGCATGTCTTCACAAGAGATTGTAGTAGTAAGTTCAAAAGGGAATTTGTGGTTTCCTGTGGGCCCCGAAGAGTTATCAAATCTCCGCCGAAATGGGTCGAGAAGAAAATCGGTAGCGACGTCGGCCACGGCGGCGACGGTGACGCAGTTGAGAAAAGTGGTCATTGCTCGGTGGATGGCTCTGGAATCACTACAGTGATGATAAAAAACATTCCCAACCAGTTCAAGTGGGTACTTCTATTACAACACTAATTTTAAAGCTTTACAATTTCTTCGATTCTGAGAATTTTTCTTGAAGGAGGAGAAAGCTGGAAACAGGAGTGGGGTTGTGGGCTAATTCCAACTTTTTACTGTTTGTCAGTTAATCAACTCGAATTGAATATTCCATGTTAGAATTTGTATGTGTTTTTAATTATTTATTTGCAGCACTTTCTCTAGTTTCTGCCCTTTCTCGCTCTTTTGTCCCCTCATTTGGAAATATTTCTGTATGTGATTAAATGCTCTTGTATTCATTAGCCCATGCTTTCATTTTCGCTTATTAATATCTTTGATTTTCATTCATTGCCTTTTAAACTCAATGGCGAAAAGCAGGCGGCGAGATCTTCTGCAGTTGCTGGACAGATATTGTCAAGTGATGAACCAACATAGCGATTCTCGACCTGATTTCTTTTCTTCTGAATATGATTTCGTTTATTTGCCTATGGATTTCAGGTGGGTTTTTGGTTTTAACCCCATAATCTTAATTTAATTTGTGATTAGAATTGATTGTAATCGTTTTTGGATTTGTAGGAGATCTTGGTATGAAGGGAAAGTGTCGAATTTGGGTTATGCATTTGTGAACTTCACAACTTCCATGGCTGCTGCTCAGTTTTGTGCTGTTTATAACAATTACATGTGGGATGTTAATGTCAACAAGAAAATTTGTGAGATCACGGATGCCAGAATTCAGGTTTATCTCTCTAATATCTAATGTATTATCGATTGAACTAGGTTCAAGTTGGTCATTGTATTGCAATTGCATGGTTTAGAATCAAAGTAGATTGATTAATTACTCTTGGCTGATGTTTAACTTGGGAAACTTAGGGCAAAGAAGCTCTTAAGAACGCATTCAAGAACAAAATCTTCTGGTGTCGGACCGATCAATATCTGCCCGTGATGTTGTCTCCAGCGAGCAACGGTCATCGTCGTTACCGAAGGGTTAACGTGGGGAGGCGCATTCCCAGTCTCCCTCGCAAGCCGCTTAAGAAGTTGTATAGTTGAACTCAATGCAACTCTCCATCTTGGAAGGAAGAAATGAAGAAGATGTTGTAGCTCGTTTATGGTTCTCTTTAGCTGTGTTTTTTTTTCTTCTTGTTTTAGACTAGGGTTTGATGATGTGTATGAGTGGAGGTAAAAGGTGTTTGTCTTGTGTTTTCATTGTCTCCCTGACCGCCGCAGTTTGTTTGGGGAGAATTGAAAACACAAATGGATGTTTGTATGTTTGGTTTGCCTTTTTTCTTGGGGAAGGTCGAAGGATATGTTGTGGCGCCATGACTGTCTGAAATGGTCACTTTCTGCAATAATATTCTCTCCTCTTTACTCGGTTGTATAATATTTTGATCATCTCTATACACCATTTTTCACATGGGGTTTCTCCAAAACTTGTCAAGCTTGTAACTTTTTGGCTTGCCGATTCGTGTGTTATCTTTTCTGGTAATGGGGTTTTAAGAATGAGTTCATAAGGTTGTGGTTGAAAGATGTTATAGAACACTTGTTTCTTTTTCTTACTATAATACGATGCTTGTTTTCAGTTCTTAAGAATGTTTTTTTTGATTCTAGAGCTATGTGTGGAGAGAGGTGTTTTATGTTTTTTTTCTTGAAATGTTAAACTTAAGAGTAGATTATTTTAATGTCTATTTCATCATGTAAAATGTGCCCAAGAGAGAATTTGGGTTGTATATTTTGGAAATATGAATTTGTATAGTTTATGGGAGTAATGCACGAGCTAAATAGATTTAGATTAAGGGTTCATTGTGCTAGCAAGTGATAATAGAGACATTCTTTTGACTTGTTTTGATGAAATTCCTAGTGTTGAAATAATTTGGTGAGTGTTGGAAAATATGATCATGTTGAATCATATTTTAATCTTAGGATAAAGATTAAAATATCTGTTGGTATCTTATTATAATTGTCCATATTATATCTATAAATGGGAGGGTTTGATATTGATATTAATAATCAATTCATATTTTTGTTTCTTTTTTTTAAGGGATTAATATTTCTGATATCTTGTACATGTTAAAGTCATTTTGTAATTTTTAAATTAAGTGGATGAGAACTTGTGATTTTCAATGAGATGTTTGTGTCATTGTAGAAGTCTCATTGGAATAGGTAAGAGTTCATTAAATTTATGTATTTTTTAAGATGGTTATTTTTTAGGATATTTATGGGAAACTTTTTTAATATTCTTATAGTACATACTAATTGAGTTCACACTAGTGATTTTTCTTTCATAAATAATTATTTAACGTTGGTAGATTTTATGAAGGATGCTGATGTGACAATCAATTAATGAGAGTAGTAATCATAATATCATATCGTAGTATGAAATATTTTCTTATATTTATTTTGTCTTCTCTAATTCTCTAGAATGTTCTCTAAACACCTATGAATAGAGGTGTTTTCAACCAAGTGTAACAATCATGTAATCAAGCTCACAAAAGTATCATAGCACTAAAGCAAAGAAGTTTCTTCCATATATTCTCTCCATCTTAAAGTCTCACACTTTCTTTTATTGCCTCCAAGAGTGTCAAGTATATGTTCACATAAAAAATTTCTTTAGTTAGTCACCACTATAAATATAAATTCCTACAACAGGATGTATAATTTATTTAGGAAGTGAAAAAAAAAAACTTAATTATTAATTAAAACAACTTTTATAATTAATGCCCATTTGATGGCTATTTATTTTTTACACTACTTTCACCTATAAATCTCCTAAAAATGTTTTAAAAATTTAAGTCAAATTTTGAAAACTAAAAATGGTAGTTCTTAAAAATTTGTTTTTGTTTTTGTTTTGTTTTTCTTTTTTTTTAAAAAAAATTGAGCTAAGAATATTTTTTTAAGGAAAGTGAAAGCCATGATAAAGAAATTGAGAAGAAACAAAAACAATAGTCAAAAAACAAAAACTAAATAAAATTGTCATAAAATGGAGCCCAAATTCTTACATTCACAAAAATATTCATCAATATTTATATTTTGTTGATATATCCATCCATATTAAGGTTATGGAATTGGTTTGGGATAAAATCAACTCTTGATTTGACTACTAAGGGATGGATCATGAATGACAAAAAATTGAGTGAAGACTTAGGGTCCTTTGAAGAAAAGATTGTTAAAATGGAACAATCTCATATTGAATATAAATTGAGAAGATCAATCGTATATAAATAAAAGATATTATATTGATTGATTGAAAACTTTTTTAGTGAAATTAAAAATTATATCCACTAAGCTCAAAATGGAAGGGATGGATAGCGATGTGGAAGTGAACAAGATCATAAATTTTACTATATCATCTAAAAAATAAATGTCGATAAAGTATTGTTAAACATTTCAACTGATCAACTCAAAATTTTCAAGTTAATTTTAAGGAGATTATAGTCATTAATTAACTTAAAAGCTTTAGTTAATATAGGTCGTTTTTAGTTTTTGGTTTCCTGTATTTAAAAGATAAGCCGATTAGGTAACCAAATGAGTTATTTTTACTTTTATTTTTTTTATTTTTAATCATAAATAATAATTAAGATGAAGGGTAAGTGCATAATTTTGGATTTTAGAATCGAGTTGGCCTTTGGTTAGTACTGAACTTGAAGTTGCAGAAAAGGATAAGGGGAAATCGTAAATTTTGGCCCCCTGTTTTGGATTTGGATGGTTTGGGATTCCAAATCTAAAACCATGTTTGACCCAATGTATTCTAAGTCTTTGGTTTTGAAACACAACCCCATGGATTACAATAGTGCAATCCCATGGATTTGTACCATGATTTTTAATTTTATTTGTCATCTTCCATTTTCGACAAATACTTCAACAACAATTCCGGTGACAACTCCAGCTGACGCAACCACTGTTGATGATTACCTCTGCCAACAACTCTGGCGACCACACCGACAACCTGGCCACTGCTGACAAACTACCTTCGACGATAACTCTAACGACCACACCGACGACCATGACCAGCGCTGACGACTACGTTCAGCGACAAGTCCGACGATTACATCGATGACCTCGATCACCGATGACAACTAACTCAGAGGACCACACATGCCCTGACCACCACTAACGACAACTTTCGACGACCACTCAAGAGACTTGTATACATCGGCGATCCAACCACCGCTAATGACTACCTCCGGTAACTACACCGGCGACTGAAAACTACCTCCAGCGACAACTTGGACGACTACACCGACAACTCCAACCACAACTTCTGGCGATAATTCCGACGACCACATCGGCGACCTCGACCACCGCTACCAACTACCTTCGACGACCACACAGGCGATCCGACCACCACTAATGACTACTTTCGATGACCACTCAAGAGACTTATATACATCGGTGAGCCGACCACCGCTGACGACTACCTCCGGTAAAAACTTCGACAACCACACCGACAACCTGACTACTGCTGGTAACTACCTCTGCGACAACTCCAACGACCCCGACCACTGCTGACGACTACGTCTAGCGACCTCGACCATTGCTGACAACTACCTTTGACGACCACACATGCGATCCGACCATTACTAACGACTACTTTCGACGACCACTCAAGAGACTTGTATACACCGATCCCAACAACCTAATCACTCGAGCAATCAACTACTCCAACGATCTAACTTGCCCATAACTACCACCATCGACAACTCGACGAACTATTTCAGCGATATGAAAATCTTAGCGACCCATCCACCCAACAACCACAACTGACGACTACCCTGACAGCTCGACCACCCAGCAATCACCGTCAACGAGCACCTGACGACCACCCCAATGCCCCACCACTCTGATAACCACTTCGACGACCACTCCAGGAACTCCAACAACAACCTTGGTGGTTTGACCATCCAACAACCACTATCACCGACCAACCCCGACAACCTAACCACCCTACCAACCACCACTAACGACCACCCATTGACCACTCTAGCGACCACCTCAGTGATTCGATCACCTAGCAACCCGACTACCTTGATGACCACTCTGATGAACACCCATGGGATTACTCTAGAGACCTAATCACCCGATAACCACTGCCGACGACTGTCCAATGTTCACTCCAACAACTTAACCACCCCTACAACCATTGTTGACGACCACTCCAGTGACCCAACCACCTCGAAGGTTAAAATAAAACTGATAATGGATACTTAACAAAAAATTTATCTCTAAAATAGAGTTCCAAAAATAATGTTCTTAATACTTTGTAAACTAGAGTTTTAAATTTCTTAATTTCTTAAAAAGATTTTTTTAAAAAATTCTAAAATCGGTTCCAAAAATAGGTTAATACTTTAAAATAGATTCCCTAATTTATTAGATAGATTTATAATTTTTAATTTTTAAAATACAATTCTAAAAATAGTTTTCTAAATAATTTGTGAAACAGATTTTTAAATTCCCTAATTTCTCAAATAAACCTCTAATCTTTTAATTTCTAAAATAGAGTTCCAAAAAGAGGTTTTTGGAAACTTTGTGAAATAAAATTTTAAATTCCCTAATTACTTGAATATATTTTCAATTTTTTAATTTCTAAAATAGAATTCCAAAAATAAGTTTTTGAATGCTTTATTAAATAGTGTTCTAAATTACCTAATTTATTAAATAGATTCTAATTTTTTTTTAATTTTTAAAATAGAGTTCCAAAAAATAGTTTTCAAAAGACTTTGTGATGTCAAATAGAGTTTTAAATTCCCTAATTTTTTAAATAGACTTCTATTTTTTTAATTTCTAAAATATAGTTCAAAAATACTCTTCAAGATGTTTTTTGAAATAGAGTTTTAAATTCCTAATTTCTTAAATAAACTTTCAATTTTTTAATTTCTAAAAGACAGTTCCAAAAATACTTTTCTAAATACTCTGTAAAATAAAGTTTTAAAATCTCTAATTTCTAAAATAGTGTTCCAATTTTGTAACTCATTTATGTTATACAAGAGTTTCTACCATTGACAAAACATCCACTAAAATAAGAGAAAAGAAGAGAACAAAACAACTAAAGGGAATTGAAAAAAAAAAACATAAACCCAAGATTCAAAACATTGCACCCCGAATACTATTTTCTTATTTCCAAGCTTCAGAACACTGCACCTCAAACACAGTTTTCTAATTTTCAGGCTTTAATATCCCAGAACAAACCAGACTGAACAACTCCTAAACTTTTTAGATTTGAAAAAGAGACCTCTTTCTAGAAAAACTGTATTTTTGGACCCCGAAGCAATGTGAAATGACACATTTACTCTTCTTGTTTGTCAAAAGTAAAAATGAACTTTTCAAATTTAATTTTTAAAACTCTACATACCTTTTAGGGGAGTACTTGTGTTGCACCCAACTGTGGTACAACCCACTTTTGAACCACATTTTTTTTTAAAAAAAACTTTTTTTGTGGCTATTTATTGGGTTACGTTGTACACCACTTGAGTGCTGCCTAGGCAACATCCAAGTATTATCCTACCTTTTTTAGGTGAACATTTACTACACATTGTTTTTATGGTGAATGTTTGATACTCTCATTCAATATTTAAATTCATGCAAAGTAAGGTTTGGAATCCATGCAAAGTAATTAATTTACATGAAATAAAAGTAAATTTACGTTTAAGATGGTAATCACTAGTAAATTTTTGAGAATTTGATGGTTGAATTTCTGGTCGACCTTATAGACTGAAAAACTTGGTGGTTGAATTTCTAGTTGACTTTTCAGACTGGAATTTGGTGGCAAAATTATTCCTGACCGACTTTTCCAGAGCGCAAATTTGGTGGCCGAATTCCCGATCGATTTTTCAGACCGGGAAAAAAAAATAAATGTTTGGTTTTTTAAGCTTTTGTTTTTTTTTTCTTTTGCTTGAACTTGGATTATATTAATCTACATTTTGGGATTTGTTAAGGAAATTCCTGCCAAACTTAAATCCAGGTCGGTTTGCATGCGTCTTGGTTGGGATTTAAGTTCGGTTGGGATTTCCTTAACGAATACCGGGATTTTAGCTAAAATTTACTTTTTAACTCAAAAATAGCATTCCAAATTAAGAACAAAGCCTTCCCACCTAAAATCATAGTATATGAGATTCAAAATTATAGCATATATACATACATTCTTTGTTCTTTGTGAAACCAATGAGTATGTTGAAGAAGAAATTTTTTTAGATTAGTGGAATTGTGTTTTGAAATTGATGGGGTTGTGTGAGTTTTGTTTATATATTAGGTTAAATGAAATAAGAATTTAATAGTTTTTGGTGGTTAGTTGAATAGTATTAATGCTGTTAAATGGGTAGTTGAATGTGTTTAATGAAAATGATGTTACATTATTTAAATATAAAATAATCATTAATGTGATCTATTAATATTTATTTACACTTTATGTTCTGGATCTACTCATAAAGTGGACCAATTAAGTAAAAGATAATATTTCTAATTTAAACACCATAATGGAAAGATAAATATAAAGATAAAACCCTAGGGATTGGGCATCTCTCTACTTAATGAAGTAGAAGGGGCTCTCCATTAGAAATCTAATCAAGTTCAAGTTTTAAAGGAAGGTCAAGAGAGAGAAACACAATCCTTCTGTACAAGATCAATATCATGAATCTATGTGACGCCCGGTACTTTCAGGTAAATCATTTTTTCCTTTTCATTTTTAACTTCGGGCTCATGTCGTAGTTTTTAAAATCTTTGGGCTAAGAAGTTAATTATTGGACTTTGCAGGGACCCAATTAATTAAACCTCACCTTTAAATTTGGGTGGTCAGCTCCCTTGGTTTTCATATCGTTGGTGTGGGAGAAGATTTTTGAGGTAAGCTCTTCCTTGTTCCTTTAGGGTTTGTTTTGGGTCAGCTTTGACCGAGGGAGTTAAAAAAAAAAAAAAAAAAATTTTTTCGAAAAGGGGTCGCGCGCCCTCCCCCTGCCTCGCCTCTCTTCGCGCGGGGGCGCGCCCCGTGGTTGGCATCAAGCCGCCGGCCGCGTCTTCGGCGACTCTCCTCGTTTGCTCAGACCTCCTCTCCTTCTTTCTTCGTCTCTCCTCCTCCCGGTCTCACGCCCGCCGCCTCTCCTCTCTCCTCCCATCCGTTTCACTCCTCTCTCTCTCGCGCGATATCTTTCTCGATCCGTCCTCTCACCTCACTCTCATCGCCGCCGCCTCCTTCCCCTCTCGCTCGCCGCCTCTCACGCCCCCTCTCTCGTTCGATTTCTCTCTTTCTCTCCCTCTCGGTCAACTCTCTCTCTCTCTCTCCCTTTCACCGATCTGCCGCTCTCTCGTGCAACCCCTCTCTCTCTCTTCAGATCAGATTTATTTTCCTCTCCCTCCCTCAGATCCGACCTCACCCTCTTCAGATCTGTCCCCATCTCTCTCTCGGATCCGAATCGATCTCCCTAGCTCTCCTGTCCAAACCAAATGTTGTAACCTTGCTGATTGGTGTTGTTTTGTGGACAGGGGCAGATTCGTTGGCGAAGGAGTGAGGTATTTGAAAGAAATCTCGAGGCTGAGGACGAGCAGAGGACGTTTTCGACTGGTAACTGTGGATAAGCCTCGATCTCGAATCCATTGGCTCTGTGGTTGAGTTTAGGAGTATTGGTTTGGTTGTGAATTCATGTTAGTTTATCAAAAGGTACTCCTATTAGCTTGATTAGGTTCGTTTAGTGTTGTGCCTTAGGGGTAGAGCCAAAAGGTTGGTTCCCTGCTGAACTTGTGCATCGTTTGTGATGTTCTGTAGGTACTTTAGGCTGCTAAACAGGAGCAAGGACCTTTGTGCACTTTATTCGAGGTAAGTAGCTGTTGTTTTAAGCATCAAGCTCTTAAGCAAAAGAGTTTGAGTATAGGGTCGTTGTGGTTGACTTCATAACTGTTTGTGATTGTTAATGGTTGCTGGAAGCTTGAGGCCCTGATTATCTTGCTCGTTATGCGCATGTTTTTGTACTTACGTTGTTGGGTTTGACTCTGCTACGTATCATGAACTTGTTGCTTTGACTCGTGGTTGGTCATTAGAAAGTGAGACTCGAGGCGATGGGGTAGTGTACGTTGGGTTCTTGACCCTAGAACCGAGCGATTGAGCTATGTGGTGGTTGAGGTAAGAGTTGGGTGGTTAGCTTTGTGGGCGAGCCAAAGTTTTGTTGGCGAGCTGTGTGGTTGGCTGGTTAGGGTGTTGGTTAGGGACTCGGTTTCAGGACGACCTTGGAACGGTTTAGGGGAAGCCTAGGAGAAATGTTAGGGCTTGACTCCCTAGGCTAGCGTTACCAAACCCACTGAGTGACCCCGAGCGAGACAAACCTTTAGGCTGGCATCTCTGTGTGGGCATTAGGGTCGAGCGCGCCCTTTTGCGAGCTATGTGGGCATTAGGGTCGAGTGCGCCCTTTTGCGAGCTGTGTGGACATGGGGTCGAGCACCCTATGTGATCTCTGTGTGGGCACCTGGGTGGGCCGCCCTTGTGCGATCTGTGTGGGCTTTAGAGTCGAGACTCTATTGCGTTCTGTGTGGGCGTTAGAGTGATTACTCTTCCGCGTTGGGGTGCGTCCCCGTCTATGGCCGCCTAGGTTCTGGATCGTCGGTAAGTCTCGGGGTGAGGTAGGCGTGAGCGTCTAGTTATGAGTCCCTAAGGTGCTTCGGTTGCGAACCTGTTTTACCTCTGTGTGGACGCTTGTGAAATTTGTAGTTTGGACGTGAGTGAGCTGCTTACTGAGTATTCTTATACTCACCCGTCTACTCTAATGTTTTTGGTTGCAGGTAAGGGCAAACAGTGAGCTGGAGAGCGACGGTGGCGACATGTCGGGGCTATGAGACCATTCTTGTCTAGAGAAATTTTCATTTTGAAACTAGGAAGTTCGTATAGTTTGAGTTGTTGTATGACTCTTGTTCACCACTCGTTGGTTTCTGAACTTTTGTATTGTTGAGCATGTTATTTATTCAGTTAGTTTTCCTTGTTCAGCATGTTCATTTAACTTTTGTCTAGTGCTTCCGTTGTCTCTGTTGTGTGTTCTGCTGGAGCCCGACCTGTTTTGTTGTAGCTTGGGAGGAGGTCGGGCATTGGAAAGAGTCCTTAGAAGTGTTTCTCGCTTAAACAGGTTAAGTAAAATTTTTGGATTTGTCCGGATAAGCGCAGTTATCTTTCACAAATTCCGCGCAGAGTCTTATCCATGGACGCCCTAGTTGGAATTGTGTCGAAGACCAGGGGCGTTACAAATGGTATCAGAGAGAAACCTCTCCCAGTAAGATGTGGTTCGGGGACGAACGAAGGCGGAAGCTGGTGGGCATGTGACGCCCGAGGAAGAGGGGTACATGAATGAACCGAGCCCACATCTGAATGAGAGGGATCCTGAGGATATGAAAGTATGGTGCCCGAGGAAAAGGGGTACACGAGGATGTGAAAGTATTAGTTGAGAAAGGCTTAAAAGAATTGATAGCTACTACCTATACCAACAAGGTGCACCTTCCTTTTCGGTGGCTAAATCATAGGAACTCCACAGTTAAGCGTGCTTGGCTTGGAGCAATTCTATGTTGGGTGACCTCTTGGGAATTTTCCTAGGGAGCATGTGAGTGAGGACAAAGCATCTTTGAAAGGACCCCGTGTTTGGTTTGTGGGGAAGTGTCTTCACTCTTACAAAGCGATCATGGATGATATAGTAGCCGCGGCCAGCGCCGCGAGAGGATCCTGGGCCTGAGGCGTTACAATCTAAGTATGTTATTCTAACTCATGTTATTGCGATAACCATCTAGTTGAAAGATTTTGGTTTTATTACATTATATAATGTTAATGTTTCATTGTATAATCTTGTAATCTATTGTTTACAAATGAAAAAATTAGAAAGGGTACAAGAGTAATTACACATCTTTGTTTTTTTTCTTACCTCACTAGCATCACCCCTCCAAAATGAAAACTCTATGGGTCCAAAATCTACTATTTTTCCATTAGCAAGGTAAGGAAGAGATTTATTTATTTATTATTATTTTTTAATGATATGAGTTTGAAATTTACTTGTGCCACAAATATCTCCAAGTTTTATTTTATTTTTATTGTTGTTGGAAAGAATATGACTAGGAATTTTGTTGAATTTAGAAATTTAGTAAATAATTGTTCTTCAAGTTATATGACTTAATTGAGGGATCACAATCAACTTCAATTGATAACGCTAATAAGAGCATAGAGGCTTCCGTTGATAACTCCCGACTTTTATATATTGTGTTTGTTTAGTACATGCATGTTGATGTAGGGTTATGTTTCTGTTAATTTTGTACTTTCACTTTTATGAATTGATTAATCATAATTATATTTTATGAACATTTTTATTATTTATATAAATATTAATATGGTAATTGTTACTTGTATATTTTCGATATGTTTATTTATTTATTTATTTATTCCTGATTTGATTAGTAACCAATCCATACATTTAAAATATTAATATTGTTTAAGTTTTAACAAGATGGAATTTAAAAACAAAATTAAATTCAAAAATAATTTTATAATTATGATATGGAAAATATTATAAAATTAGTTAAGTTTTATTTTTTATAGAAAATTATAAATGGTAAACTATCTTTTGATTCTTTTTAAAACAAAAAATAGTTATCAAACATATCTTTGATTTTTTAGGAGTTGGTTGGGGGCTGAGTAAGTTATAATAACAATGAGTTATAATAGTACGTGGGTTATTATAATCTGTGGAATCATATAATATTATTTAAAATGCAGAGTAGTCTAGTCCGGGGTTATAATAGTCTGTGTTTGAGGTGCAGAGTATTCCATGGGTTATAATAATACGGGTTATTATAACCTGTGCCCCAAACAGATCCTTAGTTTTTTAAAATAGAAAATCAAAAGTTGAAACGGAGCCCCATTTGATAACTATTTGGTTTTTTAAAATTAAGCTGGTTTTCTCTCAATTTTCTACAATGATTTCACTTCTCTTAAAGAAACAATTGAATTCTTAATCAATTTCTAAAAATAAAAACAAGTTTTTGATTTTTTTTTTTAGTTTTCAAAACTTGGCTTAAGTTTTTAAAACATATGTAAAAATAAGATTGTTGAGTTTTATGTCCTAAAACTCGTGGTTTGTAAACAGAATGTACATTCTATTTTGTAATAAAGATGTTATTGAGGTTTATTCAGTAAATGTATTATTGAATAAAGTGAATTGTGTATTTTGAAACCCTAATCTAATAAACTAAGAACCCTTGACTATAGGATGTATACTTGAACTTTATGTGTGATATAAAAGTGGATCAAGTTCGAGTAATAACCAGAATGGTCTTTGGTATAGGGATATGGTTGGGTACCTTATTCTGGGGATATTATGGACGCGCCCCACTTTGTAAAGTACAAACGATGTGATCCTAAATCGTTTGTGTGGAGACATGCAAGTGGGAGTGTCCTGCGCAATGAGTTTGCATAAGACTAAACTGAGAAATAATGACTTAGGGCCTGTTTGGGGCATATGTTATAGTAACAATCTGTTATTATAACCTGTGGAATAATCTACACCCCAAACACAAACTACTATAACTCAAGACTATATTACTTTTTATTTTAAATAATATATATGATTCTACATATTATAATAACTCACAGACTATTATAACCCCCCAGTATTATAACTCACTTAGCATCTCAAACAACCCCTTAGACTTTATAACTCTGTTTGCTGTCTTAACTGACTATATTCAAACGATGGCTTAGGTAACTCGATCTTAATCCTAAGCACACAATGAACTCCTGTTTATTCCGGATTATCCTTAGATTTGCATGAGTGAGAGTGAACCGAGATCGTTGACTTAATAAGCCTCCCATTTTGGGGATAAGACCCCGGGTAGATAGCTGGGAACATAGTCATGCAAGATGGAATTCGCTCCTACCCGCTTTAGGGTTTAGTAGAGAGGTTATTCCATTAAGCGCTGATTCTAGGCTTGAACAATGGGCCCATGAGAGGGATTCAGTTTGCTGGTTGGACCACAAACCAATGGTTCATTAGATGATCAATGAGACTTAAGGAACAAGAAGTAATTATAGGGGTAAAACGATTTATTTGACCCAACTATAATTATGAACGACTTGAGAATGATTGACTTACTAATCATAATTATATCGAGTGGACAGAAATATATCTACAATGAGGAGAGTGCAATCATTGGGCTTTAATGGAGTGTCCCGGTGGTTAATGAATGTTGATTAGCTACTAAAGAGTTTGACTGGTTAATCTCGTATTGTTGGAGCTCATGATCGGTAGTAGGGGTGAGCATCGGTCGCTCGGGGTCGGTTTTCGACCCCAACCGACCCCGAACCTACCAAGGTCGGTCGGTTCGGCCGATTTTTTTTAAAAAAAACTTACCAAATCGATCACCAATCAATTGATTAGATTCGGTCGGTCGGTTTATATATATATATGTATATATATTTAAATATTTATTTATTTAATTATTTAATATTTATAATTATTATTTTATTATTATTTAATATATTTTTAGAATTTTTTTTTAGTTTTTTAGTTTTTAAATAATAATAATTATTATTATAATATATATATATATATATTTATAAATATATATATAAATAATCGATCGGTTCGGTCGGTTTTGTGAAACACAAAATGACCGTCGAAAAAAAGCATAAAACCGACCGACTGCCCTTGGTTTGGTCGGTCGAGTCAATTTTCGGTCTTCTTTTGCTCACCCCTAATCTGTAAGTTCATTAGGTTCCCCTTATTAGCTCAGGCTAAACCTTGTAACAATTTGAGAGAAAATGATTTGAGTGGTTCAAATTCGATTTTGGGAGAAAATGGTAATTATATGTGATATATTTAACATTTCATAGTTTAATTATGAATTAAACTATGATAAAGAAGAGGTGAACATATTTAAATATTATTTAAATATTGGTTCGGTTTGAAACATGAATAGGGATTCATGTTCAAAAAATCGATTTTGAGATCGAGATATGTCAAATTGTTTAATTTAATATTTGATATTAAATTAAAATTAAAATCAATCAATTAATTAAATTAATCAATTGATTAAATTATTTATTTAATTAAATAATAAATTGATTTTAATTTAAAATTAGTTTTATATTAATTTTTAATTAAAATAAAAGAGAAATTCACGTTTTGTCTTGAATTTCAAGTTCTCAACTTGCCCATTCTTGTCATTCTCAAAATTAACCAAAATTGGCCACCTCCTTCTTAAATCATTCTCATCACTCATGTATTGGCATCTTCGCAAAGCTTAATGAATCTTTAATTGAAAAAGAATCGAGAAGAATGATGAGAATTTTACAGAAAATTCAAAGGGTTCTCTTTATTTACCTTTCATCTATTTTCTTCTAAATTCTCTCAATCAAAGATCCCACAATTCATTCAAAAACTTAAGGATAGTAGGGAAGACACTAGAGATGGTCCACAACCAGATTTTGTACAAAGAAAGTCCTCAAATTACTTCAAATTTGAGCTTCAAATATTGTGTTCTTATTCTCTGATTTTTCAATTTTGAACATGCTTGTTTTTTTTGTTAAAATTGATCAAATTAGAGTGTTCAAGATCCGAAATTGCTTCCGTTTTGTTAATATGTGCTCTTTCAAAGATAACAAAACATGAAAAATTATAGGTGGAAGTAGTATTTATAGACTTAATTTACGAAAGCCAAATGGTTATACAAGACCAAAATGATCATAATCATTTCTAATCCCAGTGTCGTGGAACTATTTTTTTTTTTTTTGTTCTTATACATAATCATTTCTAATCTCAAATTGATTTCTAAATAGCTATAGAATTATACTAATATAAATTGATATTTAAGGAGCGTTTGGAGCATCGTGTTGGATTTGAAACACAATTTCATGGTTTTGAACAATGTACTCCTAACATTGTTTTCTAATTTCTAAGCTTCAGAATATTGTACTCTAAGCACTGTTTTTTAATTCCCAAGGTTTCAAACCCCTTGTACTCCAATTCAAAAGGGTCCAAATGCTCCTTCGATGTCTATAACTTTTTTTTTTTTTTTTTTATCCACAAGTGTTTGGACCATCTTGCTTGCATTTCAACTATTCTCATAGGTCAATCACCTAATCCTACTGCATTTGACTGTTGAGTAAAAACTAGGGAGCTGTTATAATAGTATGTTTTTTGATACTAAGCTTACAAAATTTTGGCTTAAAGAAAATGTTTGTAAATATATCGGTATATTGGAGCATCCTTAAATGATCTGTTAAGACAACACCACTCCCAAACTCGAACCAACAATGTGCAGACTATTGAGCATTTTAAGAGAGTGAGCACATCTATAAAATAGAAGGCAGCAATAACAGAAAGTATTTTCAAGAAGCTATATTACCATGAGGAAATTAGATGCAATTCCAGAGTTAAAAACAATACATCTAAGCTTTTAGAAGAGATTTGCTCCGTGCAATCAAAGAACAATCGGTTCGATCGCAAGAACCTCAACGAGGAGCCTTCTTCTTCCCTGCAATAGTAATCTTTTTACCCTTCAAGGTCCTGCAGTTGTTTTTTGTTCTCTGCCCTCTGCAAGGCAATCCCTGAATGTGTCGAATCCCTCTATAACACTGAATCTCTTTCAATCTCCTTATAGCAAGAGCGTTGAACCGCCTCTGTAAAAAACCAGCAATCACATTTGTAAGAACAACTTCACACAAGCACAGAGACAACTAACATTTGTATTTTTAAGCTGCATTCACAGAGAGAGAGAGAGAGAGAGAGAGAGACCAGATCTCCTTCAATCATGTACTTGGAAACTTCATCTCTGATAGCTATGAGTTCCTCCTCAGATAAGTCCTTGGTTATCTTATTCTCCACGCTTAGATCAAACAGTATTTTCTTAGCATTGTTGCGGCCAATTCCATGTATATATTGAAGGGAATATTGAACTCGCTTGTTGTTTGGTATCTCAACTCCTCCAACACGGACACACTTGATTTGAAGACCACGAACCTGAAGGAATTTGAAGGAAGAAAAATGAGAGATCATTCAAGATGACAATTAAAGAAGAACGGGGATTCTTAAATACTTACAACTGCAGATATCCAATCAAAAGAATAACCTATAGCAGATAAACTTGATAATGTCAAGTCAAGCTTAGACCAGCCAGTCAAATTGTCATTTAGGGTCAGACATTAATCTGCAGAATCTACTCTTTCAGTCAAATTGCTAAAGGGGAGACCTTATATCTGTATCTGCTCAATCTTTATAATCAATCATGTACAGAAAGGGTGAAGGGGAAACTAATTTTGGGACAAAAGAATGAGGATCCTGAATTTGTTTCTTCTAGGAAATAGCAGTTGGGGAAACGAAATGTAGAACTTTTCTTGCATCACCCTATTCAGTAAAGATAGAGATAAATTACTTGAAAATTGCAGGACACTAATTTGAAATATGACAAAGTTTAGTTTAGTAACTAAGGAAAAACTAAGGAAAACCCTAAATCGCCATCACTAAAAGGAAATTCAAACTAAAGCGAGAAAAAGCTAAGAGGTTGAGAATAAGTTGAGTAATAATAGTTTCACAGAATCAAGCTGCATTACTACGTACACACGGAAACGGAATACAGAAACATGGAAATAATTTGGGAGACAATGTCGAAGGCAATTACAAACTTGCAGGATACACTTGGGCTACAACATCTCCACATTCGAAAAGATACTAGAAAAATTAAGGCCAGAGGGAATTAAGGAAATGAAAATTGTAGAAACCAAGAAATTGAACGGACCAAGAGGATAAAATTGAAGAAACGAACTCCATAATTGGGGTCCAAAGAAGAGAAAATTTACCGGAGGGTTTGAAATGGGGAAGGAGAGAGTGTTCGAGAGAGGACTGGAGTTTCGGCCATTGCAGATAACGGAGAGCGAAGGAGCGACGGGCATCGCCAAAGTCTGTGCCATTATCTCCTCTGCTCTGCAATCAGCACATTAGGAAGTGGATTTCAATTCGATTGAACTCCGAGCGGCTCTCTGGTTTCAATGGCCACCTTATCTTCTTCCTCCAGCTCACAGGATATGGATAAAGGCCAGCTGAAACAAAATTGGAGGCCCAATCTTAGGTCGATTTAGAATGGGCCTGGCCCAATAAGATTCAGAAGAATATATCCAGGCCCTGACTTGTGTTTGAATCTGCGCCGTTGACCAGTTTTACAAAATCAACCATCGCATTTCTGTAAATCAATTTGAGTTGAAATAGCCTCAAGAACTACTCCTAGATTAAAAGTGATATTTTGTTCTGTATTTTTTCTTTTTTCTCCTAATCAATCTTTGTTTACTCAACAAAATGTTTATATTTTAAGAAAGTCCTAAATCTAATCCAAATTCCAACAAAATCTTCTCTCCTGTATCCTTTTCTAACTTAAAAAGTTTTTAGTTTTACTAGTTGGCGGTTGTTTATTTATTTTTTTTGAAGTAACAATAGTTGTAAGGATAAGTCGAAGGCCAAGGTTATGTTTTAATGTTGAAGTATTTGTTCAATTTAATCCCTATTGTTTTATATTTATTTTTTGTTATTGTTTAAAAAACTTCAATTTAGCATTTCTATAAATAACATTTCACGATATAATTCCTCCTAGTAGATTATTGTTAAAATTGATTTATGATAAATTTACCTAGCACTATTGACAAAAATTTAGAGAAGAAACGAAGATCATCTTAAAATTTTTCAACCATTCGCTTAGAAACTTGGATCTCAAAACATCCTCTCTACCCATTTCTTCACTTTATGGTCGATATATATGATTTTGCATTTTTAAACTTTGAAAGATGTAGGAATGTAACAACCAAGTAGCAAAAAGGAATTCTTAAAAAAAAAATGTAGGAAAAAGAAGTCGTTTCTTTCTTATAATGGTTAGTTTTAAAAATTTTAAAAACACTATTTTCTTTTATTTCTTATAAGTATAATTCAAAAGTTAGGCCCGTTTGATAACCATTTTGTTTTTTATTTAAAGTTTTTGAAATTTAAACATAAAAATACTACTTATACCAATGAGTTTATATGTCTTCTTATCTACTTTCTACCTATATTTTCAAAAACCAAACAAACTTTTGAAAACTAAAAAAAATAGCTTTAAAAACTTAGACTTTGTTTTTAGAATTTGATTAAGAATTCAAATGTTTACTAATCTCTATGATAGAGAAATTAAGTGAACATATGCTTAATTTTCAAAAACTAAAAACCAAAAACAAAATGGTTATCAAACGGGATGTGTGACTAGCCTAGACATTCAAATGATTCACAAATAACTATACAAGACTAAACTTTATAAATTCATGCTACTTATTAATCGTGTTTTCTGCTGCTTAAATAGAAGATTTAGTGAAAATACATTTGATCAATCGTTTCCATTAATTCTTTTCAGTCCGTTCTCATGGAAGATCAATATTTGAATTGTTGTTTTTTACTTTTTATAATCATACATAATCTTATGAAGAACAACTACTGATTATAACATTTTTTACAAGATTATTCTAGAGAACAAACAACCATACAATCACTAACTTTCTCAAGTTCCTACCAAGTTGCAAACTGCAAAAATCTATACAAAGGCTTTAATTTGTTGGCTAAAACAAATTAAACAAAATTTCAAACGTTTCTAAAGCTTTTACCCCGATCATACAAAAGTTCTTCACTGCATAATAAACAAAATTTTCAGTCAATTGGAAGTATTTGAAAAAGAAAACAAAAAGGTTTATCAAACTTGGATGAAATCCTGATATATACCCCCCAAAATTTGTTTATAAATATAATCAGTTCATAATTCAATTCCATCAACAGCAATCGGATTCTTATGCTAAATTGGATTGTATGCAAATGCAGCTTCACAATGTAAGAAGAGAGGAAGAATGGCAAAACCATTTGCTCAACGAGAGGCTTTCTTCTTTCCAGCAATAGAGATGTGCTTCGATTTCATGGTCCTAGCGTTGGTTTTTGTTCGTTGGCCTCTACATGGCAATCCTTGATCATGCCTAATCCCTCTGTGGCACCGAATTTCCTGCAACCTAGCAATGTCCTTCTTAACACAATTATTCTGAAACACAGATACACAAACAAAAAGCATCCCGTTAGGCACACATACGTGAAATTCATGGGCGGTTATAAGAAATTTGGAGAAAGAGAGTCACTGATTTACCAACTCATGTCCAACCATGTACTTGGAAATTTCGTCTCCAAGAACAACGAGCTCTCTTTTAGTCAAATCCTTAGCAAGCTTGTTCTCCAAGTGAAGCTGAGCAAGAACTTGACTCGCTCTTGATCGGCCAATTCCATTAATGTACTGAAGCGCAAATTTGAGCGGCTTGTGATCGGGAATCTCCATACCTGCTTTTATGTGAATGGACTCGACCTGCAAATGACATCGGCAGATTCTTTCACCTCATACAAACATTCAAAAACCTTCTAACGCACCAATGCATAAACTGAGAATCAAATCGAATAATAAAACTCGAAATACAGGAAAGAACTGCGAGAAATGCAACAATCAAATTCCGCAATTATCATTCACATATTCACAAGCTCTAAACCCTACAATTCTTGTCAAATCGCAATCAACAAATAATTATGCAATGTTGTTGAACTCACTGATAACGATTGGATGCGACGAAGAACAGCATTATAGACAATCCCGACGGAACGGCGAACTCCGAACATCTCTGCAAGCGGAGGATTTCAGTGAAGCGGAAGAGAAATTTCAGACAGCGACGGAGACGGAGCCAAACTGCTCTTTGGCAAAGCGAAGCCCGCGATTTCATTCCCAACACGGTCGCTCCAGAAGGCCCATTAAGCACAAGCGCTTCATCTTTGGGCCCTTCTAGAGGCCCAATTTCGACCATATTATTATTAAATTTATTGAAATTATGTCAAAAACTTTCCACATTATTTTATGAGAATTGTAATAGCAAAACATATTATAATATTTACAAATTTAGCTATGATTTTTAAAATTTTTTAAAATCTAAATTTTATTTTTTTTATTACTCCAATATTATCTTTATTAGTGTATCAATAGGATATCTGATATACTTAATATATCAACCGTATATTTGATATACTTAATATTTGGTATATCAATAGTATATCTAATATAGTTTATATTTGTATATCAATCAATTATTATATATTTAAAACGAAGTATATTAATAATATATTACTCATATACTATCGTTACATTTATTTTTAGATATATTAGTTATATATATGTATATATATCCATAGCATTTTAGGGATATTTTGCATATTTGGTATATATATATATATAACTGATATATTTCATTGTAGGTATGTTCATTTAACTTATATACCTATATATTCAGTATATCAATAGTATATTAGTGATATATTTCATTTTAGGTATATGTGGTATATTAAATATGAATTTCTTATGTCAAATGTATCAATCTATTAACTAAAAACTAATAAATATAAATCATTGATAAAGTAAAGAACTGAAATAAACTTCATATAAGTAGGCATATCAACAACATATGAAGTTTATCAATAGTAGATCAAAGCTATATTTTATACCATGTATATTTCATATGTGAATTACTAATATACTCTTGATAAAACTTCACATAAGTATATCAACAGTGCATCAATTATACACTTTATATTAGGTATATAATTATTATATCCATGAATACCACTGATAGACTACTGACAAACTTCATATTGAAAAACACATGAAAAAAATATAGTAGTAGTATATCAATTATATACTTTATATTATGTAGTGTATCAACAAAAATATAGTTACAAAAAAATGATTAATAAAGTTAAAATCTAAAACAAGGTATATGAACAGTACATCACTAATATACATAAGAAAAATGTATCAATAGTGTATCACTAATATATTTTATACTTATATATTAGGTATATTTGATACACTAAATATAAATTACTATTATACTCTTGATATACTTCATATAACCCATTTTTGATATACTGTTGATATACTAAGTATAAGAAATTTAAGTTCATTGATATACTTTAATAAAGTATATCGGTAGTATATCACTAATATACTTCATATAGGTATCATGAATATATCAACAATATATCATTGATAGACTATTGATGCACATCATATTGCAAACATGCGAGATTACACATGAGGGATATTTTGGACATTTTACTAATTTTGATTGGGTTGGACCAATTTTTTTTTGCTATATCCACAATAGGAATAAACAGTAGACCTGCTTGCAATTAGGATTTTATTTTTTGTCATTTGTGCAATTGGTCCTATATTCTATTAAATGACTCAATTTTTTTAGCTGTAGTATGACCCTATGTTTGTAACTAGTTTATTCCATTTATACCCTTTAAGTTCTAAAATTCTTTACTAGAATGTTGTTGTTTTGTTTAATGTTTCCATAATTAAATCATTCAATTTAAGTAAATAATTTTATCAATAAATCTATTTTTTATGTCACAATTTCATTAGTTTCATAATCTCATTAGCATAGTTACAATTACCAAAGAGAGCACAATTGAACTCAGTTGTAATTAACATGCATTTTTGATTAAAATAGAAGTATGAATCTTTCCACTCTCAAATGTATTTGTTAGAACTAAAATAAAAAATCTCATTAGTCTAATTTAACTAGGGCCTTAATCCATTTAATACTATTTTAAATTAATCATGGCGAATATATAAGAAAAACTATAAAATAGAAACAATATAGTAATTTTTATTTAAAAATAATATGAACTCTCTTTCTCCTACATGAATAACTCTCTCTGTCCCATCGTATGTAATTTATTTTATCCTAAGATGTAAAATAATTAGCACGCCTTAATCATTTTGTGGAGGATTTAAAGAAGCATGGTATGATTCTTAAAAAAAAAAAAAAAATTGCATGATACTATACATATTATTCTAGATGGGTAATTATATGTTAATAATTAATAATAAAAATGGTTTAGACGTCACACTAGCCACTAGGTATTAAGTTAAAGGAATTTTTCCACAAATATATAGGTTTGTGATACATATTTACATAAATGTACATAATATACCATTTATTTCACTCGTAGATTTTTATGGTAATTTTGGGTCCAATATACCTTTATCTCTCTTCCATAAATTCTTATGCATATTTTTTATTCTATATATATTTTTATTTTTATTAAATACTAACACGATTTTTGGTCTTAATTACATTTCCTTTCCAGATGTGATAAGAATATATTCGAATATATTTTCCATAAACATTTTCTTATCTTTCATAATATTATCCTTAATTAATTAACGTCCGATTTATTTATGTTATATTACTCAAAATCGTAATTATTTACATACTTTTGCTATTTTTCATTTTTATCGTTTATATCATCCCCTTTTTCATATACTCACTGTATGAGAACGACCAATACATCAACCGTGTGTTTCTTTATTCATTGTAATGGGTATGTTTATTGTATATTGTGTTGTACTTTGTTTAACTCTATTCGGGTTACATACTTTGTTTAACTTTTGTATTCCATATTTATTCCTATATGTATAACTAGTAAATGACATGTATTAATGTTTCGTTATATTTAGCTTCTTATACGTTTCATTGTAATATTTACTTTTATAATATATACACAATTGTATATATTATATACTCCACTGTATACCGTTCGTTCGAAACAATATCCGTAAGGAACTATTTGGGAGCACACTGTATATGAGTCTTGTAATTGTGTTGGTATAACTTGAGTTTCCGGAGTATGTATTTCACTATCAATATCACCTCGATTTTCTGTTCTAGTATTATTTGTGTTTGTACTTCCTTCCTACAATAACACATAGATTATATCATATAAACTTATCAATATGACAAATAAGCTTAAATTTATATTTTCATACCTCAGATTCTATCTAGATAATCTCATTTTTATTCCCTTATTTTGGTTTCTTTTTATAACTACCTACTAATTTGCAGTTCTCCTTAGATTTTTCATTGTTTATCGTGTATCTATTCATTTATGCGAATGGATATTAGTTATAAACTTCGTCAAATATTATAATATATATACACAATGTTATATAATAAAATCTCTAAAATCATCTAACATATACATGGTCATATTTCATAAATTTCTATATTTAAATCGTTAAATACATTTAAACTTCACATATTACTCTGTTTAACTATATTGTTGTTCAAATTTAACATAATTCAGTGTGTAAATAATTTTTCGGTTTAGTATCTCAACATACACTCATTATAAACAACAGTTTTCTCAAAGAATATGCAAATATACTGGATCATATTTCATAAATTCCTATATTTAAAGCGTTAAATATATTTAAACTTCACATATTACTCTATTTAACTATATTCCTATTCAAATTTAACATACAACCAACATAAACATTAGTTTTCTCAACTAATATGACATGCACAACTATTCATCACAATAAACTTCAATTTATCAAAACTAACTACTTGTCTTCCAATTTTTCTTCATTTTCCTCACAGTACATGAAACCCTAAAACTGCAAAACTGCAAAAAAGAATTAAGAAACCCTAGAAAACATATCAAATATACCCATAACAAACAATGTTTTCGTTGTATAACCCATAAGAAATACCGCGCATTGACTCTCAAACCGTGTAATGTAAAACAATATACTGTAATTCAACTTACTGGAATGATGAAATACGAAAAATGTGCGTCTTCTTCTTCCTTTTCCTTCGTTGTTTAGTCACCCCATCTTCATCTACCACGTCGTTTACAATCTATAGAGAGGAAGTTGGTTTCCACTCCCAAAAATTTAGGCAAAAATTTCTCCCATAATTTCCATTTTTCCTATTTCTACTCCTTTCCAAATATACAACCGTTTGAATGTCTCAATTTTTTTTTTTTTTAAAAAACTGTCATATCATATAAAGGGTCATTTCGTAAAAGACCTCTAACTTTTATGTAAATAATAGGCCAAAATGATCATTTATGTAAAGAATGGTGAATTATATACAAACTTGTAATATAGGGCTCTAATTTGGGTTATTTATGTATAAAACCCTAAGTTAAATTATTGCGAAATTCATCACACATAACCCTGTTGACTTGGAGATGGAAAAGCCCAAAGTTAAATTAATCATTCAATGACACCCCTAGGCATACATAGACACAGGCCCTAAAAAAAGTAACAATCTATGATAATATTATTATGTTATACTAAGAAATTAATGATATAATGTGTTGTCCCAGCCGTAAGATACCCGATAGTATTCCTTGTGTATTCAAGTTTGAATTCTACTAGTTGCAACTTTTTTAGACACACTTAGTTAGGAAGTGTTTGGTATATCTAGCTATTTTTATTGTCGACAATTTTTTAATTCAACATAATATTGTGTTCAAACTAATATTTTGGTGAATTTTTTTATTATATTTATTCAAATAATATGTTGACCCCAAAATATTAGTATTTTTTATTTTTTTTTTACCATATTATTATCAATTCAATGAAAATTCATCTAATTGATATGTTATATTAATATCTTGATAACAATGTTGATAACAAACCTAAATGAAATCATAATTCAAAGCTTAAGCATATTTTCAGAACTTTTAAAATAGAGAATGTACATGTTTAGAGGTCATTTTGTAATTTAACTATTAAAAAACAATAATCAAGGTTAAATTCAAATTTTAAGATCTCAATGCCATTTGAGGGCGACTAGAAAAAGAAAACACAAGGAGTTGAATTTTTATTGGGTCAGGCTGTTTGATAACTATTTGATTTTTTTGTTTTGAAAATTAGGATTGTTTTATCATAATTTCTCTATAATGGTTTTCATTTTCTCCTACATTGGTTTCATCTTGGCTAAGAAACACACTTGAATTCTTAGACACATTCCAAAAACAAAAACAAGTTTTTGAAAATTACTTTTTTTAATTATCAATACTAGTTTTCAATACTTGGCTATGGAAAGCCATATGTGAAACTAGTATTTTAGGCTTAATTTTCAAAACCAAAAAACCAAATATCAAATGGTTATTAAACGAGAGATAAAATATTGATGTCTTCAAATTTGAATAAAATATGGAATATGTCATCAAATAAGGGTGTGATTTAAGCTTCTATTTATTTTTTATTTTCTTTTTAGTTCAACCATTTTTGGAGTTTGAGAGATTCGAATTTTTAGTTTTTTTTTTTTTGGTAAAAAATACATGCCAATAATATTGTTCAACTATCTCTCTTTAGCAAATTTTAATTATTTGTGAGAATTTGCTTCTCCTAAATAGGGCCTGCAAATCCCACAAGTCATGGTATCACCGGAATCCATTTCCGCCGCCCAACTCTTCCGGCAAACGGAGAACAAACCCCATAGGAATTAATCCACTCATCTTCATAAACCCAAAAAGAAAAACCAGCATTTATTCCCTCAAAAACACACATTCCAAGTCCGTTGTCAAAGCCCACAACTCGCCGGAATCCGCTTGGATCATCGTCCGCGGCCACATCTACGACTGCACCGGCATTTTCATAAACATGGGCGGATTTAGGTGGGGCTAGGTCCCCAAATTGTTATGAAATTTTATATATACATATATATTCCCTAAATCATTTTGAAAAATTGATAGTAATATGTAATATATTGATTAGTAGTAATTGGTTTGAAAAAAAAAATAATAATGTCAAAGTGAAAAAAAACATTATAATTTAATTGTGTCTTATATTCCTTCACTTTGAGGATCAAATGTTCAAATTCTCACACTTCATATTATGTTGTATTAAAAAAATGGTTTGTTACGAAAAGAATATTAACAAAAATATTATAGGCTAAATATACCAAATCATAAGTCTTTTGAAATTTCATTAATGAGTTTTTTATAAAAATTTAGGATTTAAATTGATATAATTATTAATTTATGATTTTTAATTAATACAACCTTCAAAGTTTAGAGGTATAAAATTGATTTTTGCCCATATTTCACTGCCTAAAATTTTTCTCTTCAAAATTTCCAACATTTTCATTCTTGTTAGAGAGACATGTTAGAACCATGGGCTCACCATCCCATAGGCAGCCAAGTTCATGGGTTGACCACAAAGTGGTTTGATGGTTAGGAATCATACCAAGATGTTGTATTACTTAGTTTACCCCGATTGAGTTAGGGCTTTTTGGTTAACGGAGAAGCTCTAGCTATACCACGTAGAAAGGTAAATAAAAATCTCCTATGGAATTAGCTAAAAACCCTTACTTTTGCTATACATAAATATGAAAAAATTTTTGATCAAACTTAAGCATTGGAGATCATGTGAAAAGCGCCACACCAAAAAAGTACTTAAAATTATAAACCAAACAATCATATCAATCTCTATGATATTCATGCCCTCAATCCAAACAACCTGCCAAAATCTCAAACCTTAGCAAGAATCATTAACTATAATTAACTAGGTGGGCTTGGAATATATATTTTAGAGTTTAAACAATTTTGAAAATATATTTTCAATAAAGATGTTATTATATCTTACATTTTTTTTTCAAAACTAATTTAAATAATAAATTTGTTTGAGTGCAGGCATATTTTAAGGATTTTTAGTTAATTATTCTAAATCATTATTTGATAATTCATCTCTCTGAGTATTTAATAAAAAATAAAAATAAAAATAATCAAAAAAAATTTCAAGCACCTTTTATTTCTAGCGATGCTTTTTAGAATTTGTCACGACATAATGTTGTTGCTACATCCAACGATGAAAATATAAATTCATAGCTAAGTACAATAACGAATTCAAAGCTCCTTTGTAATGACGAGAAATTATTCGGCGAGGACACCTCAATCTGGTCGACGATCTTTTATTGTTGGGGGAAAAAGAGTATTAGATTATATGAGGTTGTATCTTAAAACTAATTGATAATGAGAAAAGTAACTCATATATCTTATATATTGTGAGGTTTATTTTCTATATTTTCAATATAGGATCTTCAACATGCCCCCTTAAGATGATGATTATCAATTTCAATTTTTTTTGACCTAATACCTGTTTGGGTTTAATGAGCTCTGATACCATATTATATTAGATTATATGGGGTTCCATCTCAAAACTAATTGGCAATGAGAAGAGTAGGTCTATCTATCTTATATATTGTGAGGTCTCTCTCCTCAACCTATCATATCATACTATCTTAAAAAGTGACTTGGTTGGAGAATCATTTTTGGACTATTATGCCTAAATACTAATTTTCTAATTCCAAAATTGTACCTTAATTCATGGTTAGGTTATTAGACATTGCAGTTTAATTTCTACATTTATAAATTGTGCCATTGACAAGTTAATTAATTATTAAGTTTCTATATTACCTCTCATTTCTTAAAATTAAAATTAATTAATTGTGTCATTAAAATTATTCTCAACGATATCTCCTCTCCATCATTTCAAAATTTCACTTTTCTCTAATTAATCCTTTCATCAATTATTGACTTTCTCTCTTCCACCCAAAATTTTCACTTTTCTCTAATTAATCATTTCATTAATTATTGTTTTTTTCTCTTCCACCCATTCTCATTCTCCTTCTCTTCTCTCCCTCACCCATTCACATTCTCCTCTCCACTATTAACTCTAGATTATTTAATTATTAATTATATTTAGTGTTGGGATATCTAAAGGTAAAAGTTTTATAACATGCTCCTTTTTCCTACCATTATAAAAGGTTGTTTTTTTCCATTTTCAATCAAATATTGAAATTTTTAGGTTTTCTCATGATTTATTTTTTTATATATATTTTTCTCTCTTATAAATTTCTGATCACTGGTCGTTCTACTTATTTAGAGTAATGGTCGTTAACAATCTTCAACGTTGGTGAGAGCTAACTGTATTTTTTAAAGTTTATATAATAAAAACCACAATATAATTTTTCATTCACAATTGTGTATTTTGAATGACTATGCATATTTAAAATTTACATTTTTTTTTTTTTTGATAAATTATGTTTTATTTAAATATTGATTTTTTTATATCAAATCAATACGGTATAATAACAATGTTGAAATTCTTTTAATTGATAAAAGAGATAATTTTTTTTAACTTTATTATTTTTTATAAGTATTACGTTAATGGTGTATAATTTTTTTAATGTATTATGCATTTCAATATTTGTTAAAATTTCAATTGAATTACTCAACTAAATATTTTAAAAATATACACACCCACGTGAGAAAAAACTAGTTAGATTAAATGGGGTCTCTCCACTTTTCCATCCTCTCAAGATAATGCTTATTTGGGATCATCATTCTTAGATCGAATCACAATTTCAATTTTTTGGACCGAATACCGTTTGGGTTTAATGAGCTCTATTACCATATTAGATTATATGAAGTTTCATCTCAAAATCAATTGGTAATAAGAGAAGTAACTCATATATCTTATATATTGTGAGGTTTCTTTCCACTTTTTTAATGTGAGATCCTCAACATTTCCCCTCAAGAATCATATCAGTGGGATAATAAAATAAAACAACAATGCGTAAGTTTAACAATATTATTCCGAACTAAGAAACAAACAATATTTTCCTTATTTTTAACCTATAACGGAAGGTGTAGTACGTATTCTACGGTATAGATGGATAATTATGCTAATTAAGAATAATAATGACAACAATAATAATAAAAGGTTAGACTAATGTGTGAAGTTAAATTTTTGCTAGTTCTAAAAAGAAAGAGTTCTTTTCCTGCAAAATTCATTACGGAACTGATCTCTTGACTTGGAGAGATGTAAAAGCCAAACATTTTTTGGTGCTCTTATTGAATAATTAATCATTCAATGAAAACAAATAAAACATGTCAAATTAGTATGCCCTTTGTAGGCAAACTGTCTGTTTTTAAGTTAATATTGTTTGAAGGCATAAGTTTGAGCATTCTATCCATTCAACCTTTTGAATTTTATAAAATTTTAATTAGCACATTGAATTTGAGTTAGGTGCTTTTATTCATTCATTTGTGTGTTCACATCAGGGATGAAATCGATCGATCTTGTGACAAGCTTAATAATAATAATATTATTATCATTATTATTATGACTTTCAACACAATTGCAAGATGGGATCTAACTATCAACTTTTAGAATGATAATGAAATGTCTTATCTACCAAACTATGCTCAGATTGACGATATGACCCACGCTTATTCATTTGTTCATTCGTTTCTCATCATATCATGCCAATTAGATCAAAATTTATTTAATAAAACCTACTATCTCAACATGGTGTATATGTTAGTCCATAGTGTTCATAATTAAATACTAAATAAAAATACAATCTAAAGTTTAAAATATAACTAAAACTTTTTATAAAGACAACATATTTAAAGTATTTAGACTAGATTTTTAATTTAACTAATTAAAAAATAATAATGAATGTTAGATTGAGGGCGGCTAGCTAGAAGAAATAGAGGGAAAAAAAGGCTGAATTTTTAAAATATTGATGCCTTCGAAAGTGAATTCCTTGACATTTCAAAAAACCTACAAATAAACTATGGAACGCATATGATGTCATCGGATGATGAAGTGATTTAAGCTTTTCGTTTTTTTTTTTTTTGATAGAATTTAAGCTTTTAGTTAATTAATTAATATTATAATTACGTATAAGATTTTGCTCTTTAAAATAAAATAGATCGATGTGTACTCTCAGTCTCTGCTGCCTAAAGTTTAGAAGTTTTGTGGGGAGACCTTTCGGAATAAATATTTTTATGGTGTATTAAGAAAGTGTTTTAAAACTAATTTAAAAGTAATTTTCAAATTCTTTTATAATATTTCAATTTTCACCACATGTTCTAAAAAAAGTAATAATTAGTATATTATATTTTAGAACATTGATTTAAAAGTTCTTAAATAACCAATCAAATCAAAAGTTTAAATTTGTTTGGATAAATTTAATTATATCAACATAGTCTAACAAAAGTAATACTTTTAAAATTTGTTTCAAAATAAACTTAAAATTAACTGGTTCGGAGTGTTGTATTGTTTTGCACCGTTTCGTGTGAATGGGCTAGTCACGCTCATAGTATTAAATTTTTGTCCATATGTTGATATTTCTATCAATGTTTCTACATATCTATGAGTATTTCAACATCGACATAGGGGTGAATCTATATTTCCATGTGTTGAGAATCTCACATTGGAAAAGTGGAGAGTAACCTCACAATATATAAGATATATGAGCTACTCTTCTCATTGCCAATTGGTTTCGAGATGGAACCCCATATAATCTAATATGGTATCATAGCTCATTAAACCCAAACGGGTATTTGGTCTAAAAAAAATAGAAATTGGGACCCATCCAAGAATGGTGAACCCAAAGAGGCACCATCTTTAGGGGGCACGTTGAGCATCCCACATTGAAAAAATTACCAATTGGTTTTGAGATGGAAACTCATATTATTAACATTTCCATAAAATTGAGACCTAGACAATTCCATCCATATCAATAGTTTAAATCTTCGATATACTATGCATTTAAAATCAGTTTGCTTTCTATCTTCATAGGGATTGCTTAGGATTGTTTTATTTATTTATTTATTTATTAATTAGTATAATAAAGATTGGAGGATTCGAATCACATATCTTGTGATTTTTAATACATTTGAAATGTTAGTTGAACTATGCTCTCATTTTTCTTAGACTGTTTTTCTTGAATCTTGTCTAGGTTGTTTTTTCACTATGATTTTGTTTGGATATTATAGAGCATATTTACATGTTAAATATTACTTCTTTTTTAGTAGTTATGATTGTTTTGTTATTTTTCTTTTGTCTGGGTATGGATTTCTTTGCTTCGATCTTGTGAGATTCTTTAGTTCTTTTATAATTCATACTATCTTCGCCCAAAAAAAAAAAAAACAATAATAAATCTAATCTATGAAGTAAGTAACCTGAATTTTTCAATATTGTTTGAATTTCAATTTAATATTATATCTTGGCCCATACTAACATCTAATAATAACTAAATAATATTGTTAACAATATGCATTTATGAAATTTTAAACGTGTAAAGTTACTAACACGTTGAACTAAGTTAATTATTTACATGTTAAATAAATGATTTCTATCATTGATGTCATCTTTACAAAATCTCTGTTGTAATCTTATTCCACGAAAAAATTGGTATTTAAAAAGTCAGATACATGTGAAGATAGAATGCACATTCAAGAAGGACGATAAAAATAAAATGTTATTAATTATTAAGTCGCACATTTATTTGATAATAATTTTTAATATATTATATTGAACACATGTATAGTTTTAACATATACTTAAATATTTTTTCGTAGCTTAATTGGATCGGGCCATTGAAAATTACATGAAATAATATTTATTATATTATTGATTATAGTTGATAGGATCGGATATTATCCAACTTGGAAATCTTAGAAGACACTATTTAATAGATGATAAACGAGAAAGAAAATGACAGAAAATCGACACGTGTAAATAAAAAACAAAATCTTGGCGATTTTTTTGCAACATATTTTCTTTCATTTGACTTCAATTACAGTGATACATACGATTAGTCATTTATTGTAAATAAATAAAATTTTTAAAAATGTAATAAAAACAAAAAGCATCCTATTACACCGTGGACTTTTAATGTAACAATTATTTTTTATTTAGTCATTGTTAAGCTATTGATCATAACTAAATAGATGTAATATTGTATTTATAAAAAAAAAAAAAAAACTTAACACGACACTTAAATTGAGATTCGATTACGCCATTTCCACTAATTGGGGTTTTTAATGAATTTAACTAAACTCATAATAGAAAAAAAAATGCTCAATAAATTCATTCACATTGTTTTTTTTTTTTTGGGATAACCATAAGTATGAATTTTTTATGACTTAGTTTAAGATGAAAAATCAAATGCATAAGTGGGAGCTTATCGTTTAAAATCAGATATATATTATATATTTTAAAGGTACAAAAATTGAGAGATTATCTTTTAAAATATATGTGATTAATAGCACTCTAAGCACGTTTTGCAAATTGGATTAGATGTTAATAACAGAATGTGGAGGTAAGGCAATTAAAAATACACACTGACACATGTTATAAGATTAATTAAAAAAAAATCTCAATATAATTTTAGACTAGTTAATTAGAGTCATCAATATGAATAGTTTTTTTTTTTAAAAAAAAAAATTATTTACATCAATAACCTTTTTTATTCATTATTGTTATTATCTTCCCTCAACTTTTCATTAATGATTTTACGAGATTTTCATTTCATTTTAAAATATGATGTCTAACATACTATATATGGATTCAATACTTATAATATCTCATATAGACACCCATCAAAATGAATGAAAATAGGGTGTCTATTATACCCATATTTTTAGTTGAATGTTTTATTTAAAATTTGATTAAAAAGGATAAAAAATGTTTGACTAAAGGTTGGCTAAAACAAATTGATTAAAAAATTAGGGAAAAAGAATGTAAGTGTACAAGTTCAAGGTTGTTATTATATAATTTAAACTAATTAATTTTCTTTTATAATTAGTAAAAGAGATGCATGACAAAACTATCATCACGAAATAAGTATTAAGAAAAATAGAATACAAAAGTAATAGTGCCCGCAAGCTTATTGGAACCGTCGTAGTTAATAATCAATTAACTTTTCGTCTTAAAAAAATGTAGTATAGATCAATTATATAAAGAAAAATTAACCAATTTTTAAGAACATAATTTTTTTTCACCAAAGACTAGTGTCGTACGATTTTTTTTTCTAACCTAAACATAGTTTAACAATAATTGATATGTATCTTTGATAAAAAAAAAATCAGTTTTGAATTCTTCCATTTTCAAACAATGTTGAACTAATATATGTATTAAACCATTTTTTTTCATGTTCATTGATTAAGTTTTTTTATATGTAAAATTGATTAAGTTGACATAACCATTGGTAATAGTTAATTAATTTTGTCAATATAAGTTTCAACTTGCATAAAACATTTATCATTGATTAAGAGCTCAGAGATTTGATCTTCCTATTTCACGGATTGTTGGATTAGATAAAATAATTCTAAATTTTTTTAACAAATGATTATTTGTGTGATTTAAGAGTTGACTACCATCGAATGTCATACCTATAATTGCACTTTTATTTTATTTTATTTTATTTTTATTTTTATTTTGCAAAGTCACCAAAAGAATGATGAAATAATTTTTTTTTAATCATAGAATTGAAAATCTAACCGCGAACATTTGGAAGGATAATAGATATGTATTATATGTAAACTTAGGCTTGACGGCTACAAAATGACATACATGTAATTTTTATTTTCTTTTCCGTCTTTATTTACTTCTAAAATAACTAGTTAAAAGATACGTGTAAATGTACATGGTTAAAAATTTTTAGAACATAAATTTTTATGGTAAAATTTTAATTTGGAATGATAAATATTTTCATTCAATTTAAATGTTAAATATTTGACATTGAAATAAAAAGTAAGGAAAGAAATAGTAGCTAAAATTATGTATATATAAAATAAATAGTTTATAACATTATGGGTAAATCTTTAGAGAGCAGTTGGCGCGCAGTTGAGTTGAGTTGGACAGAGTTGGGTTGAGTTGAGTGCATGAATTCTGTGTTTGGGGTGCAGAGTTGAGTTGAATGCAGGAAGTCGATGTTTGGAGTGCAGGAGTATCTGATGCAGTTTTTTTTAAGATCAAATAGTCATTTTTTTTATCTTACAGATGGTTTTTAGATATTCTATCTGAAACATTTGTTTTCAAAACACAATACCACCAAGTTCTAACATTGAATTCAGGTGTGAACATCGAATTTGTGTTGTATGATAACTTCAGTGTAATGAATGTGTATAATATTGACTTGCATCATGATTGAACATGATCGTCTGTTATCAAGTTTTGTTATTTTTTTTTTCCTTATCAATTGAATTCTCCAATTAATAATATATTTCGTAAGAATTATGTGGCTATAATTTATATAAAAGAAATATATTTCATAAGAATTATATAGCTATAATTTATATAAAATAAATAAATATTTTAATAAATTAGCTAGACGGTGATTATCTTTATAAACAACATTTTTTGCATGTCTGAAAAATAAATATAGATTCTCTGGTGATCTAATTAATAAGAACTTTTGTTATTCAAACATTCGAAACAATTTGTCCTTTTGTCTTTTGTTTTTTTTTTATTTTTTTATTTTGAACTTTGAATGGATGCCTTATGTCCTTGTATAGACTTAATAAAGTTATTTAACAAACCTACGTTCCTTGTTAGAATAGCAATATTATGTGAAATTGAGATAAATTTTGTTATAGGCGGTGAAACATAAATTTTGTATATTTTAAAAGTAGAAAAATATTGAATTGAGTGTAGATAGGATGAAAGGTTTTTTAGCACTTGATCAATAAAATATTAGAATTGGTGAAAACATATATATTGATCGATAAATCAGAAGAAGTTTTTTTTTTTTAAAGTTGTGTTAAAAAATAAGAAAGATGCATGCTTGTAAGAGAACATTTTTTCCTCCAAAAACTTTGTCCTTTTTTTTTTCTCTCTTATTTTTCTCTATAAATTTTTCTCAGAATTTTTATTTCTAAATTTATTTACTTTGTAAAGTTTTGTTTTTCTAAAGTTTTTGTCATTTTCTCTTCCCAACTCTCTTTTATCTCTAAAATATTTGTTTTTCGTTCTCTTATTTTTCTCCGTCTAAAATGTTTCACTCGCTCCATTTATTTCGAGAAATTTGCATGGAAAACTCCTTTTTACATGCATTAATATGATTTGACCAATGTTCTGAAATTAATGACATTTGACCCTTTTTGTACTGTGCATTCCGTCCAAATTACCGTAAGGGCATCATACTGACTCTAGCTCTCTCGCTCTCGCTCAAGTCACGTTCTCGCTCTCGTTCAAGTCTCGTTCTCGCTCTCGCTCTCGCTTATGATAGTAATTAAGTTGTCAAAATTCTGGAGAAAAGAAAAAAAAATAAAACACTATAATTGACTCGCTCTCGCTCTCGCTCTCGCTGACTCGCTCTCGCTGACTCGCTCTCGCTCTCGCTGACTCGCTCTCGCTCTCGCTCTGCTACTCCAGCTCTTCTCTGTCTTTTTTTGTCATTTTTCTTTATATTTTTTTCCATTCATTTGAGTGAGAGCGAGAGCGAGACAACGAGAACGAGACAACGGAGCGAGGCGTGAATAACGTCGTGAGGTGCGCGAAGCAAGAAAGACCGCTCCATATTACCCTTATGAGTCATTTTGCGCGCATTGCCACGTCAGAATAGGTCATATTTCATTATTTTGAAATGTCAGGTCAAATGCCATTAATGCATTGGAAAATGGGTTATCCGTACGAATACCCCATTTATTTCTAACGTTCTTTTGTCTTAAAATTTTATATATATCTTCTATCTCTAACTTTTCTCCCTGTAAAAGTTCATCATCTCTACTTTTTTTTCTTTTCAAAATTTTTGTTTGTCACTCATTTAACATTTTTCTATAATATTATGTTACCTTTTGTAGAAAAAATTGTTGGATAATATTGTACTTTGTTGTGTATAAAACTGAATAACACTAGCAAATTGATTACAACTTAACTGGCTACAAGTTATTACAATAGTAAGTAATTGTACTAATATTGTATATATAACAACAAATCAAAACTCAAGAACAAAGGATGGTAAATAGTCGAGGCACGCTTACTAAGCGTTATCCTGAAGACAATTATTCGCTCTGCGTGCAAGCAGACTACAACAATTGTTTCAGCAGGATACAACGACTGGCTCCGATAGAACAACAACCTCGAACTACTCGGATCTGGCAGAACTCTTGGATACTTGCTCTCAACTTGACTCAATATCAAAAAGAAGAAAGAAAGAGAGAAACTCTTCAATTGGAATGAGGATACTCCAAAATGGAATGTGATACTCCAAACGAAGAAACAAATTGCTATTTATAGGCTAGCAACTTAATAACTCTCTAAAATCAAATAAATATGAAGAATATAAAACATACATCAAAAGTATGTTAAAGAACATCAACATTGTTGGGAGTGCGACCAAAGTCGCACGTCGGCTAGAGAAGGGGAAGATCATGGGTATATAAGTGAGGGATAGTATCTCCATTGGTATGAGACCTTTTGGGTGAAACCAAAAGCAAAGCCATGAGGGCATATGCCCAAAATGTACAATATCATACCAATGTGGAGATATGTGGAGGATCGTTGTTTCTAACAGTGGTATCAGAGTCATGCCCCTGAGCCGTGATCGGTAGAATCCTCAGGTGCCGAATAAAGGAGGCAAGCCTTGAAGTATAGTCATGGTGGAGATCTGTGATAAAAAAGCTCTATCAGATAGGCGGTGTACTCAGGTAACAAGAGTTGGCCTAGGTTGGTGGTGTGCTCCGGGTAAAGGAGTTGTCCAGGATAAGAGCTAGACGGATGGTTGACTATTTGAGGGGAGGCTCGATTGGTACTTTGTTCGAGGGGAGGATTGTTGGGAGTGCGACCAAAGTCCCACATCGGTTAGAGAAGGGGAAGATCATGGGTATATAAGTGAGGGATAATATCTCCATTGGTATGAGGCCTTTTGGGTGAAACCAAAAGCAAAGCCATGAGGGCTTATGCCCAAAGTGGACAATATCATACTAATGTGGAGATATGTGGAGGATCGTTGTCCCTAATAGTTGTTGGGAAAAAACCTCCCACTACTAGAAATAAGTAGAAATAACTGAGAAATTAAAAGAAAATAACAAAATAAGAGACACAAGAATTTACGTGAAAAAACTCCAAACCCAGAGAAAAAAATCACGAACAAAAATAAATTCTACTATGCGAAAAATTGTTAGAATCACAAAGAATTCTCTCCCCGACCCTAATTACAAAAACAAACTTTATACCACTCACACCCTTCTTCCCACTCTCAGACCAGAGAATATAAAGAGAGAATTTAACTAGAGTTAATACACCAAGTTTAAAGTGTTTCTAACTTGAGATGTTTTGAAACCAAAACCATAAACTCCTTTTATAGTGTCAGGAGCTTATCACTTCCTTGCACCTTTCAGATATGAGACAATTTCACTTCTAATATATTGCAATAAACCCAACAATTTTCTCTTTGGCAACATATTTGAAGAATCCACATCTCTTGTTGCATCATTGTCTTTACTGATAATCATAATCCTCAACACAGAGAACTATAACCTACTTCACCATAAAAGTAGACCACTTGGAATGTCACCTTTCAAGACTTTTTCTTTCATCACATGTCAATAGACCCAGTTGAAATTTATGGTGCAACTTCCACCTATTTGGCTCACCCGGAAGTTCTTCAATCATCGACATAACTTCCACCACACACCTTGCATAACCACCAAGTCAATGCCCGTGTGCAAACGTTGTGAAACCGCTAACATCAAGTCCTCTAACATGGCAAAGCGGACATACCATAAGGATGAATTCTGTCTTTTTTCAGAAGATGTCACCATCTCCCCTGATGAGAGAGACCATGTTAGCATCCGACTCAAAACCTTTTGACGAACTTGCTCTGTTAGGACAATTCTTTTTCATGTGTCCAGACTGCTCACATTCTCAACAACCTTTGTTTTGCACGAAGTCTTTCTTTTTCTTCTTCCAATTTCATACTGTCATGTTGGACTTCTTAGAACCTTTATTGGAACCACCACTGGACTCTGTTGGACCACCATCACCGCTTAACTTTTCAGGAACACCACAACTTGGTCTTCCTTCAAAGCCTTGTGTAATCCAGATTGTATCAGCACATCTTTGACTTGCACTTGCCACAAACCAAAGTTCATATTTCCGTCAAATTTCTCTACATCAATCTTTATTGGACTCATAAAACTTGACATATCTGCTTCCCTCCTACTGAATCTGCAAATAGTGAATAACTATAGCCCGTTTCAAGAAATCTTTTCTAATGTGGAAGCTCAGATAATGCTGCAACCACAGAGCATACTCAAAAACTCAAGAAACTACAAACCTAAAGCTCTGATACCACTTGTTGAGAAATAACCTCCCACTACTAGAAATAAGCATAAATAACTGAGAAATTAAAAGAAAACAACAAAATAAAAGACACAAGAATTTACGTGGAAAAACTCCAAATCCAGAGAAAAAAATCACAAACAGAAAGAAATTCTACTATGTGAAAAATTGTTACAATCACACTCTTCTTCCCACTCTCATACTAGAGAATATAAAGAAGAAATTTAACTAGAGTTAGTACACCAAGTTTAAAGTATTTCTAACTAGGATACTTTGAAACTAAAGCCATAAACTCCTTTTTATAGTGTCAGGAGCTCATCACTTCCTTGCACCTTTCAGATTTGAGACAACTTCACTTCTAATATATTGCCAAAAATCCAACAAACATCAATTGGATTTTGATGTTTCAAAAAAATACTTTGTTTCACAATTTTTCCTATAAAATCCAACAAAAATTACAAATAATAAAGGAATATAGAGTAAATACTGAGAAACAAACACGTAAACAATTAGGGTGAGATGTAGGTATCTCGTTCTCTTTAAAGAGATTCAAGCCGTGTATATTTATTTATCGACTACCGGCGCAACAATTCTTCGTTGGCATGTCTCATCTAGGATACAACAACTCAACTGAAATATTGTATAGATCAAACAACGATGCACAATGAGGTTGAGTTTAAAGCTCTACAACAAAAAATACCCCTTTTAGCTAATTGATCTTGAAAGAACAAAGTAGAGAAATATGAAATAGTAGAAAGAATAGAAGATTGGATATTACTGTGTTTTGATCGTGTTTGTGAGAGAAATATTTTATAGATTTTTTTAGATCTAGAAAGTAAATAATTAATTAAATTATAAATCTTTTAAACTTTCTTCGAATAAAGAACCAAATTTATTATATAAAACCCCTATCATTTAAAAAGTAAAAACTCATAATAAATAATAATATTAAAATATGTCCCACTCTTAAAATAATCAAAATCAATTGAAAAAAAATAATAATAATTATGCATCATAAAGTTGTATAACCTTTATTAGTGAAATAATAATATCTACTACACCATTAGTAATCTCCGACTTGAACTCTAACATTATTTAAGATGAAATAGAAAACTATTATCCACACATAATTATCTAGGTATTGACATGAGCTTTATTGGTTAGTATATTATGCTCATGTGATGATCCTAGAATTTTATGAGTGTATTTGAGAATAAGCATCATTCTCATAGAGAATGGTCTCACTTTCACATTCATATAGGTAAAATTTGTTGAGTATTGCTCCTATAGCAACAACACCCCACTCATAAGAGGTACCCATTTTATTTAGAGTTTATTGAAAAACTCAACTCTCTACAATGTATAGGATAAATGTACTCACATCATCGAGGGAGATCAATATATAAAGACAGTGTATTTTTACGACTACTTTTATAATTCGTTTTTCCTTTTGAACCTAGTTCTGAAGATCTCTAATCATTAGGTGGATATCCGTATATATAGCTTGGGAAAATTATAAGTGTTTCAACCCATCCCTCGATGTGTTCCAAACCCTTTCTCTATTCAAGGTCTTTGTTAATTAATTTACAAGATTATCACAAGATTTAATATAATTCACATTAATAATCCCATTACTATAGGATCTCATGAACTGTGTTTTCTTCTTATAGGTTTGGATGTACGGTTACAAAAATAATTTTTTCCTCTACAAATTGTGGTTTTGCTATCATAATTTATCAAAATAGGAGATATTGATTTTTTCTCCCACATCGAAATTTCATATAATAATTAATTTGTTTGTTTTTTAGATTTCCAACAAATAACACAACCTCTCAATGTAAAAATATACCCTATAGTAGAAAAAAAATTGTCTCACTATGTATTCCAGTCAACATCAGAAAATTGACTATGTATTCCAATCAACATCAGAAAATTCTTCAACAACAGCATAATATATTTTGTTCACAGGAGATATTTCATAACACTATTTATGACATACCAATATTCTTTACCTAGTTTATTTATAAACATGATTTTCATACCATTAAAAGTGATTTTTGAATGATTAAGGGCATGTTTGAGAATGAGTTTAGAATAAGTGGTTTAATCTTAAATAATATAATTAAAATGATTTTTGTAAAAGCATTTAATTATATAAATTAGTTTAATATTTGATTACACATTTATAACATAGATTTTGATTTAATTAAAAATATTTTTCATGATTTCTGCTTTCAAAATGATATTAGAATCAACACATTTCTAAAAAAAGTATTACATTTGAGAGAGAGTAGTAAATAAAAGTTATAGAGAGAGAAAAAATTAGGAGGAAAATAATAATGATAAGTTTCAAAGAGGGAAAAGATGTTAGAGTTAGAGAGGGTTCAAATTTTTAGAACAAAAAAAAAATTAAAGAGAAAATTTTAATCGAGGAAGAAGCATTCAAAAGATAGAAAAGTAAAGTTAGAGAGGGATATCAAAGTTTAGGGAGAAAACATTTAGAGAGAAAAAAAAGTTAAAAGGTAGAGCAAAAAATGAAAAAGAAAAGCTAGTAAAAGAGATAAAGAAATTAGAGGGAAAAAATTGGAGAGATAAATAATTGTAGAGAGAAAAACAAAAACTTTAAACTTTAGAGATAAAAAAAAGTAGAGAGATGAGAAATTTGTACAGAAGACTTATTTTCACGTACTTTAATGTCGTTTGATCAATGTTTTGAAATTAATGATATATGATCAATTTCGTATTGTGTATTCTGTCCAAATTATTATGAGAGCATCGTCTTCTACCTCTTGCTCTAGCTCTCTTGTTCTCACTTATGATAGTAATGAGTGTTCGAAATTTTGGAGAAAAGAAAAAGACAAGGAAAATCTTTATCGCTCTTGTTCCTGTTCTCGCTTTAGCTCTGTTGCTTTAGCTCTTTTCGCTCTCGCTCTATTCTAGCTTTACTGCTCCTTTTCTCTGACTTAATTTTTTATTGTCTATTTTTTTTTCAGATTTTCGACCATTCATTTGAGCGAGAGTAAGGGCGAGAGTGATGACATTTTCGCGTACAAGAGCGTGAATAATGAAGACCGTCTCATGCCCTCATTGGTAATTTTGCCCACATTGCCACGTCAAAATGACTCAGATTTCATTATTTTCAAAATGCAGATTATCAGTCATTAAAGCACTGGAAAATGAGTCATCCCTACGAAAACCCCAAATTCCTTTTCTTACATTCTTAAACAAAAACTAAGAGAGAAACTAGAGAGAGAAAGATTGAAAATTTACTGACAGAGAACAAAAAATAGGGATATTTGCATCGAAGACCCAAGCTTAAACCTGATAGGTTATAATAAATTTAATTATATCAACATTAACACTCTCCTCACTTGTTGGCTTAGAAATTTGAACAAAAACCCAACAAGTGGAAATCAAACTGTTATATTTTTTTGTTTCAACTTATCATAAACTAATTAATTTTAGATTAATGTTTTTTAAGTTAATCTAAAATGTTTTGGACCTTGTTTTAGCTCTTAATTTTAAAGACCCATTATTTTTCGTTGGGCCCAAAGTTGGAGGAGCCCAAATCAGCTTTCTTGATCTCCTATCACTCAAACCCATTTGTTCACTTTTGTTATTATAAAAGAATGTATGGGTCTTAAGTGAGATAAGAAGAAAAGTGTGTGAATTGGGTCTATTATTAAAATTAGGGTTTCTTCCTTTTAAAGAGAAAAGAGAGAGAAAGAAAGGTTGGGGGCTCGATAGAAAGACTTGAATACAAAGGTTCTTTCGAGAGAGAGAGAGAGGGGGAAATCGGTAAAATACAGAGGGTTGTTTCGAGAGAGGTCCAACCGTGAAGAAACTCCTCTGTCGCATACCTCTGCAGCCAGTAGCCACCGACCTGCGCAGAAAATCATCATCATCAAGGAAAGAAGTCGCTCTACCATGGGTCTAATTGCAGGCTGTAATCGATGAAGGTCGGGCGTTTTTCAGTGGATTGTGGTCTTTCCCTTCGAGAAGAAAGGTTGTATTTTTCCTCATCTTACTTTTTTTCTAGTTAGTTTAGATTCAAGATTTAATCCAAAAGATTGTTAGACTCCCAATCTTGAATAAAGTTTGGTTGTAGTCTCTCTTTGGGCATAAATCTTGGAATCTTGTTAAATCTTAAATGTTAAATGTATCTTTAGATATCCTGCTGTAAATTCTCTGTATTCTCTCGTATATCTCTAATAAACTGTCTAACAAAGGCTTAAAACACCTTTGCAAGTGGAGTAGGTCGTTTTATGACCAGAACCACTATAAATATTGGTGTTCTCTGGATCGTTTTTATCAAGCTTTACGCATTTGTTTAAATTCTGTCCAGCCCTTAAATTGCTTAAAAATCGCTTATAAACTTGTTGTAAACACCTTAAACTTGTCTAAAATTGGTTAGACATAGGATTTGGATCTTGACATATAATAACACAAACACTCCTTCAAACACAAGACGACCTCCTGCTTTGATACCATGTAAATTATCAATTCACCCAAAAGGTTAACCTGATAGGTTATGGTAAATTTAATTATATGAACACTAACATTTTTTTCGTCCAGATTTTCTACCACTCACACTTGAGTGAGAACGAAAGCGAGAAGCAACAAGCAATATCGTCTCATGTACTGCCCTCATAGGTAATTTTGCATGCTTTACTATGTCAGGATAAGCCATATTTCATTATTTTTATAATTCAAGTCATCTGTAATTAAAGCGCGTGAGAATAAGTTATTTGTACGAAGACTCAAGAGAGATTTCAAAAATATTGGAGAGAGAAAAAATGAGAACAAAGGGAAGTTTTAAAGAGAGAATAAAGTTAGAATAGTAGAGATTATAAAAACTTTAAATAGAAGCAAGAAAAATTAAAATAAATAAGGATGGAAAGATACAAATTTTAGAATGTTGGAAATTAGACAACAAGAGCGTAGCTCAATTGACATCAAATAAGACTTGTGATCAAGAGGTCATAGATTTCAGTCCTCCCAACCCCAAATGTTGATGTACTAAAAAAAGAATGGTGAAAATTAACTTTTAACATTATTTAAGGCAAAATAAAGTGAGATGGGATTTGTTTCAAAAAAAAAGTGAGATAGGATGACATTTTTTTTTTAATTTGAAATAATACGTTATTTTAGAAACAAAATATCTCATTATCACTAATTAGTTTTAGAGATAACAGAAGTGATTTCACGACTAAATATGGTTAAATGTAATTTATCAAAGGAAATAAACATACGTGTTTGCAATTAAAATAGAGTTCACCGATAATTACTAAAATATTTTGGAAGTCCTTTTCAAAAAGAAAAAAAAAACATTTGGAAAAACAACAATACGAGTTACTGGTACTTGAATAAAATAACCATTCCTTCAAATAAAATAAAATAACCATTGAACAGTTCTGTTCTGTTATGTTGACTTGGAAATTGTCAACACGTATGTTGACAACAATATTTCTGCAATTACAAGCTGCAGATTACATGAGTTCGGACCAAATAATTCATAGGTTAAATACATCCTTTTAAGTTATAAATCTCTAAACTTAAAAAAAAAATTAATAAAAAAAATTAATAAGTTTCTAAATTTTTTATTTTATATCTTTTATGTCATTCAATTTTTAATGTTGTGTCTAATAAGTCATTAATTTATCCTACATTTTTCAAAATTCACGAACCTATTAGTTTAATATATTTTTAGACACAAAATTCGATTTTATGTCTAATAGGTTCCTTAATTTAAAAAAGAAAAATTGATCAATGACCTATTAGATACAAAATTTAAAATTCTAGGACATATTTGACATTTCTAAAAAGTTTAGGGACCTATTAGACAGAAAAATGAAACTTCGGAGACCTATTAAATACAAATATAAAAATTTAAGAACTAAACTTGTAATTTAACCTATATTCTATATATGCATTGATTTTTTTATTCTCTCTAACTAAACCTGAATTTTCAACCTAATAAATTATCTTAATCATGGTGCTTAGGTTATAAACAAATCTTCTTAATTAATGTCGCTTAACGGAAATTCAAGACGAAGTATTATAAAGTGTTTAATTTAAGATGAAATTTTCTTGTTAAAGTTATTTGCCCAGCATTTGAATTTACTATATATAATTGTTATTTAAAAATAATTTTAAACAGGACTGAATCTACGATGCTTACCTAAATACTAAGTTTGAAAATCAAGATTGTATTATTATAACCATGAGTCTAGATTAAGGTGTAGATAATAAAAGTAAAATTGATAGTCCAAATTAAATGAATCAAATGAAGATGGTATGGGTTGATTCATTTTATATTTTAGCTGGTTTAGCTTAATTTAATTCAACTTTTATTATTTGATTGGCTACCAAGTTTTGATTGAATCAAATCAAATTAGTTAAAATATTTTATTAATACTATATCTTAGTTTTTTCATTCGATTAATCTTTTTATAATCACTTTTTTCAAAGAATTAATACAATATAATCAAGATGAATGGTAATTGACATATGCTTTTGATCAAGAGATTAAAGGTTCAAATCTCCATATTATAGTTGAATTAAAAAAATTCTCGTTCGAGGTATATAGACATAACCATTAGAATTATTTTAGTATATATTTCAAACTGAACCTTTATAGGCCTATTTGATAATGGTTCTTTTCTAGTTTTCTATTTTTAGTAAATCATGTATGCAGTCTCACCGGTTTTTTGGCAGTTGAAAAAGTCAGAAGAAAAAAGAAACATTTTTAAAAACTATATATATGTGTTAGTTTTTAGTTGGTTTATATTTAGATTTTTTTTAAATAGTTAACAAAATAAAGAAACATGCAAGAGTAGTATTTATAAACTAAAATTTCAAAAACAGAAAATAAAAAATAAAATGGTTACCATGAAATTTATATAATCCTTCAGAATAAAAAAAATGTGTCAAACCCCCAAAAAGTGGGGACGTAAGTTAAATAGAATAAATTAACTGAAATTTGATTACTTTTATTTTAGGACTGTTTCAACTGGAGTTTATATTTTTTTGGTTATTTTGGTCAATTTTTTCTCTTTTTTCCCCTTCCTGAGGCAGTCAATTCCATTTTTAATATTTTATTCCTTTTTCTATATAAAAGAAAAATCGATGTATATAAATTGATTTCGGAAGTGTTTCGGTTTATAAAAAGACTTTGAATATAAAACAAGTTGCATTTTAAACCAAGGATAGATTTTGACCCTCTAATAATAGTTCAATTCGGCCCAATGTTCATATGCTTTAAATTTTGTCCAAATTTTAAATCTCGTCACATTAAATTACCTTGGAAAAAAAGAAAAAATGTTGTACAATGTCGTGAAAAAGATAAAATTACCAAGAAATATAGAGACACAAGTAAATTATATTATTAATCGTATCCATCATCAAAATTAAAATAAAAATTTGGCTACACAACTAAATGGTAAGGATTATGGATTGAGTTAGAGTTTTTGTGTTTGGGTTGGGTTAGAATTTTGAACAACCGAACTTTCGAATCAGTTCTCAGGTTGACATGGCTCAACCAACCCAACCCAAAATTTATGTTATTTATTTATATGTATACTTATAAATGAATCATTTGTCAACTTTTAATGTCTTCTTCTAGGATTATAACAAATATTACGATATTATGAAGTTTAAAGTTAATATTTGAACTTTACGTGATTTTAGTTATTAATTCAAGCAAAAATTATAAACTCAACCCAGCGACTCAATCTAACTAAACCCAAAAATATAGGATTGGTTACAATTCATGATCGGGTCATTTGGGTAGCCATCATGATCCATCACAATTTTCGAGTTAGTTCAATTTAACCCAATTCGTGTACATCCCTATTTAAAAGATTGAGGAAATATTTGTCTCGCAACATATAATAGTAATTTTGGTCATATATGCTTGAAAGGGTACGTAAAAGAAAAAAATTATTCAATTTATAACCCTTGAATGTTATCAAAATATACATTTATATGACTAATATGAACCTAATTCATCTGGTTAAAGTATTATAGTTAGATGAAAAAGTTAGAAGTTCAAATTTGTAGAAAATAAAATAAAAGAAATATGAATGTTATATGGGCTTGTTGGAATGCCAAAGCGTGTTTAGCATGAGCACATGCTGGAGTTAGGTATTGTCCAAAAAAATATGAGGCAAAATAAAGAAGACATTTTCTTCTTTTAAAAAAGAAAGCATGATTAATTTTATGAAATTTAATTGAGACTTCTATATATATTAGAATGTGCTTGATTAGTGATTTAAAAACAAAAAAAAAAAATCAAGAAAAAAGAGTTCTATTTTCAAGTTTTCATTGTTTTTAAATATACGTCTCATTTTAATTAAACAATTCTACATAATGTTTTTATAATATATCTATAAGCCATAAAATAATTCTAGTTACAAATACAAAATACTAGGTTAATTATTTAATAACAATAAAATAGCAAGAGCTCATAATGACAAATGTTGTATAGACAAGCCTTTGTTCTTCCTCCCACGTCTTAAGAAATTTGCAGGGAATTACATATATAAGCAACACGCAGTTGAATTGAAATGGTGAACATACATTTTTATTTTTAATTTTATTTTCATTTTCTTCTTTCTCTTTATTCGCTCTTTCAATTACATCCACGACCCTTTCAAATTCTACCAATATAATTATCCTTCGAATTCAAGCCTTCTCTCTACTTTCAACTTTCTTTTCTTAAGTTATTATTAGAGTTGTAACATATATAATCAATCTTCTTTTTTCAATTACATCGATCTACTCACACTGTGAGATTAGGGAGCCATAGTCCTAAATTCTATTTTTTTAAAAAATAAGTTTAGACATGTTCTTTTAGGTGAAATATATTATATCTTTTTTAATTACTTCATTTTTTATAACTTTTTTACTTCATTCTTATCTTAACTCTTCTTTTTTAAGTTTAAATTTTAATTATATTCAATTCCGTTCGTGAACATTCAAAATATCTATTTTGATATATAAATTTATAGGTTTATATTACTTAAATGAATAATCAAATTATTTAGTTTATTTTCGTCCCTACACTTTCTTAAAGTACATATTTTTTAAAGAAAAAAAATCAATTTTTATCCCTAAACTTGTTAAGTTATATCAATTCTCATTATAACCTTTCAATTTCATCACATTGGATCTTAAACTATAATTGTTTCAATTTTTACTCTCTAGTCAATTTTTGTTAATTTCACCCACTAATTTTAACGATATATATATATATATATATATATATATAAACTTCTATAAACTCACTTATATTGCTATAGAATCAAGCTTCGTACAAAATTAAGTTTGACTAACGTGCAAATTAACCATATAATAACTTTGTCAAAAAAATTCACAAGTTCCAACAAAAAAATTAGCTCTAATGTCATTTTTCTCTAAACTCTTATCAATTTTATACATATATGTTTTATAACCATCTAAACGCATATAAGAAACTATCTTTTGAACAAAAACTTATAAGAGGGTTTAAACGGCAATACCTTTTAAAGTTTAAGGTTAAAATTTTTAACACTTATCAAAGCTTGAAGTGCAATTTGATAAAATTAAAAGTTTAGAGTAAAAATTGATACATGTCAATAAATTTCAGGGTAAAAATATATTTTCTTCCTAATTTTGAAAAGTTCATAAATTAAATTAGACATTTTGAAAGATAAAACCAAAATGACTATTTTTTTATATGAGCTAACATATAGACGGTCGGTAAGTTTAGAGATCAATAAACAAAGATCATGTAACAGATCTGCGTTGGTTCAAGAGGTTATGTTCGAATATTCCATTCTGCATATATTGGGTTTAACCCAAAAAAAGAAAAAGAAAATCGTTTGTTTTTACTTCAAATATCATATGTAGCCCTCGAATTTATAATTCACCATGAAATTTCTTGATCATTTCTAGATATATTGGACTAGAAATCCTTATATCCGCCTTCCCAACAGCTTTCATTTTATTTTTTTTAATAACATGCATAGAACAAATCTTAACTACATTATTATACTTGACTATTCAAAGTAGGACCCTCAAAATATTAATTTAATTAACTCAATTTGCTTCCTTTATTGCTGGAGCTCTATATAAACCCAATTGAAGGCATCCAAAATTCCGCACTCAAAATCTTCAAACTCACTTGCTTACAAACAAGAAACTTCAGCAACCCAAAAAAATTCTTATTTTCTCCAAAATCATGGCGGCTGCTGTCGATCACAAAACCCTCGACTTGGAACCGGCCTCCAATAGCAACTTTCCGGTTCAACGCTGCAACTCGTTCCGGTCCAGTAGTTTCAAATTCAAGCGCGCAGCTGAAAAAAGTTTTAGTGTTGACGATGACGATTCGTCCTTTGATCGTGACGATGAAAATATCAATTACTTTCGAGATTTGATCCGAAAGGGGAAAGAGGAAATCGAGCCGTCGATTCTTGATCCGAGGGATGAGGGGACGGCGGACAGTGGGATCATGAGAAATCCGTGCATGGTCCGTCTTACCGGAAAACACCCCTTCAACTCCGAGCCGCCGTTGGACCGTCTTGATGCAACACGGCTTCATCACCCCGGCCCCACTCCATTATGTTCGCAACCACGGTCCGGTCCCGAAGACCGACTGGTCGAGCTGGACCATCGACGTCACTGGACTCGTCGAAAACCCGACGTCCTTCAAGCTCGATCAACTCATCAATGAGTTCAGGTTGTTAAATCACCATTCAACCAAAATGTTTAGAGTGATTTCCTCCCCCAATTACTTTTTAAAGTTTTTACATCTCGATCAACTCATCAATGAGTTCAGGTTGTTAAATCACCATTTTATTCATTCACTAAAAATCAAAAAAAAAAACAAATTTTAAATTTAAAATTTTTTTAAATTTTATTTGAAAAAATTTTGAGTGGTTTTCTACTTCAATTACTTTTTTTAGCTTTTTTTCAAAAAAGAACTCAAATCAAAATATTTATCACTTTTTTCAAAATTTGCTTTTTGTTTTTAAATTTTTTAAACGGTAGAGTGTTAAAGAAAACTATATACATAAAAAAAAAAAAAAAAAAATAAACATAATTTTTAAAAACAAAATCAAAATGAAAAATGGTTATAGAGTGAACCTTCATTTTCGATTTTCAGTTTTTTGAAAATAAAAGCTTCTTTCTTTGCAAGGTTTAAACTTAAAATTTATGTTTGTTTCTCTCCAACTTCTTTCTAATAAACTCAGGTATCTATTTCTAATATTGCATTTAATAAATAAATGAATCTCTAAAATTTTTAAATAAGTAGACACATGCACTACATCAATAAGTAAAAGACGGGTAAAATTTTTCCCCTTCTTTTTTTAAATGAATCTCAGTTTCAAAAATTTGGCTGACATTTGGAAACTATTTGAACAAGTAGACATACGATAAAATAAAGAATACATGAATGAAGGCAATGGTTACATATATGCTTAATTCTAAAAAACGCAAAACATAAAATAAAATAATCACCAAATTAAGTCTAAATTAATAAATTGCATATTTGTAATCTTTTATTCATATTTTCAACGCCAATTCATGTATTTTCTTTTTTTTTTTTTTTTTAATGGCAACGTCCATTCATGTATTAACACTAGGATACATTATTAATATATCAATTAGAATTAAAATTATTGCATTACAAAAATTGAAGACACAAATTCAACGAGGGTATATTTAATCATTTGTTCATATTGTCAATGCAGATCTCTGGAGTTTCCGGTGACAATCATGTGCTCCGGCAACCGGCGGAAGGAGCAAAACATGGCAAAACAAACCATCGGATTCCACTGGGGAGCCGCCGTGACGTCCACCTCGCTGTGGCGGGGCGTGCCATTACGCGAAGTCTTGAAACGGTGCGGCATCTTCAGCCGTCAACGAGGAGCCTTATATATATGGATGGAAGGTGGCGACGACCTCCCCGGTGGCGGAGGCTGCAGCTACGGCACCAGCATCAGAAGAGAAATGGCAATGGACCCATCAAGAGACATCATCATAGCCTACATGCAAAACGGCGACCCTATTCCGCCGGACCACGGCTTTCCGGTCAGAATGATCGTGCCCGGGTTCACCGGCGGCCGCATGGTCAAGTGGCTCAAACGAATCATTGTCACCAATAGAGAATCCGACAATTATTATCATTTTATGGACAATCGTGTTCTTCCATCCCACGTGGATTCTGAGCTGGCACATGCTGAAGGTACATCAATTAAGGCCTTCCCTTATATCTCATTTGATAACTATTTTATTTTTGTTTTTAAAAGTTATTTTTGTTTTTTTACAATTTCTCTCAAATCTTCTCTACAATGATTTTTATTGAAGTATCATTTAAGTTTCTAGTCAAATTAAAAAAAAATGAAAACTATTTTTTTATATTTTTAAAATTGAGTTTGATTTTTGAAAACATAGATAACATTAGAAACCTATTGGTAGAAGTAATAATTTTAGGCTTAATTTTTAAAAAAACAAAACTAAAACCAAATGATTATCAAACGAGCCTAATTATTTTTTTTTAAAAATTAAGTCTATAAATGTCACTTCCATCCATAAGTTTTATTGTTTTGCTATCCAATTTTCACACATACGTGTTCTCAAAAACAAACCCAACATTTGAAAACTAAAAAAAGTAATTTTCAAAAATTTGTTTTTATTTTTATTTTTAAATTTGAGTTAAGAATTCAATATTTTCTTAAGAAAGATGAAAGTTATTGTAGAGAATTGTGAAAAACAATGAGAAAACAAGCACAATTTTAAAAAGCCAAAAACTAAAGTCTCGTTGGAGTTTCACTTATGAGTTTTCATGTTTTCTTATCTACTTTTTACTTATATTTTCAAAAACCAACCCAATTTTTAAAAACTAAAATAAAATAGTTTTCAAAAACTTGTTTTTATTTTTGAAATTTTGTTAGAAACTAAAATGGTTTCTTAAGAAATATGAAAACTATTGTAGAAAAGATGAAAATTATTGTAAAAAAATTGTGACAAAACAAGTACAATTTTCAAAAATAAAATGGTTATCTAATAAATAAATAAAAAATTAATTAAAAATGGATTATTCAAAATAATAATTTTATGGTTAAGTTACAAATACTGAATTGGCAGCCTTAGATATAGTTGATAAAACGTCATAAATAATAGTTTCTATTTATGATATTTTATCAAATCATCGAGACAAATTCTAAAATTTTGTATATTTAACCTAATTTTAATTAAAAGTGATTTAATTGGGTCATATTCGGTAGGTTGGTGGTACAAACCAGAGTATGTAGTCTACGAGATGAACATAAACTCCGTGATAACAACGCCATCTCACGACGAGAGATTGCCGATCAATTCACAAACAACGCAATCAACCTACACATTGAGGGGTTATGCATATTCCGGTGAGCTTTAATTAATATCCCACATATTCTTTTTCTTATTTCCACGTGGGGATTTAATAAATATTAACGTAAATTGTGAAAATTTCCAAGGTGGCGGGAAGAAAGTGACACGTGTACAGGTGACGTTGGACGGTGGGGAGACGTGGCAAATATGTAATTTGGAGTATCATGAGAAGCCTAATAAGTATGGGAAATATTGGTGCTGGATTTTCTGGTCAGTAGAGGTGGAAATTGTGGACCTGTTTGGCTCCAAGGAGATCGCTGTCCGAGCATGGGATGAAACCAACAACACACAACCAGAAAATCTCAATTGGAATCTCATGGTAAATTTGTTAATAGAATGTTGATTTAAAAATTAACTCGTTATCATATAAAATCTTACAAAATCTATGGCTTATGGGAGATAATTAAATAAAATAATGAAGGTGACCTAAATCATAGGAAACCTGACGTATCAGGTCCTTTTCAATGATTACATATATAATATATTATCATCAACTATACCTATATTTTGATCTATTATTTTTTAGGTTCAAAATTAGCTATATATATTTTATTTCCTTCCATCTTTTAGCTTGACTTTCGTATTTCTTCACTTCTTTAATTATTATTATATGTGCGTCTCCCATCCATATGATTTATAATATCATTATCCATAACATTATTATTGCCTAAAAAATTCTTTCCAAAAAGGGGGAAAAAACATTTTACATCGCTTAACAAAATTCATTAATGCATGTGGAAATCAAGAAATTAATTAATTATTTTTTTTTACTTTAGAAATTAATTAGTTAAAAATATAGGCTTTTGGCCTATATAATAGTAGAATTGTCCTGTTGATGAAATATCTTCTAAAACTGACACAAATTTAAGAACTAGCATCTAGATTTGTCAAATAATAATATATTTTGTAAAAATAACACAAAAATTACGATGTACTTTTATCTCAATAGTATAAAAGTGATAGTATATCAATGATATACCTTATTTTAAAAATGCTAATGGTATATTTCATCGATAGTACAAGAATACGGTGACTTGTGATATATAAGTACTTATCACATAAAAAAACATATTAGTAATATATTTATAGGTTAAATTACAAGTTTAGTCTCTAAACTTTGAGGTTTGTGTGTATTTAGTCCATGAACTTTAAAAAGTGTCAAATAGGTCCCTAAACTTTCAATTTTGTATCTAATAAGTCTCTGAACTTTAAAAATGTCTAATTAGTTCTTGAACTTCTAATATGTCCCTAACATATTCACAATTTTTAAAAATTAATCGTTCAATTATATATAAAACTGATTTTTTTATCCAATAGAAGTTTAAGCTTTCAATTTTGTGGCTAGTAAGTTCATGAATTTTAAAAAACGTCAACTATCAAGGACCTATTAGACACAAAAATTGAAAATTCAGTAACCTATTGGATACAAAATTAAAAATTTGAGAATTTATTAGACACATTTCAAAGTTTAGGGACCAAATAGATACAAAATTGAAAGTTAGGGACCTATTTGATACTTTTGAAAGTTCAAGAACCAAATGTATAATAAAGCATGAAATTTCAAAAATTTAGACTAAACTCAGAATTTAATCTATATTTATATTACATATAGAGCACAACTTGAGTTATAGATTGAGTTGCGTCTAATTATATTGCGCAACCCACATCACCATTACATTTTTTTTTTAAAATAAAGTTTGTAGTGTAATGGAGTAGATTACACAATATTTGAGTATAACGCAGACTGTACCAAATTTCTTCCTTCCATAATGATGTACTCTTATCTTATATGTACTCTATCAATGATAAAAAATAATTAGTACACAATATACGAAAATATAATTGTTACATTAGGTTCACAAATTTTTTTTTTTTACAAATATCCCACACATATTTTAATTTTCCTCGAAACATTTTTGATGTAGGGAATGATGAACAATTCATGGTACAGAATAAAGATCAACATATGCAAACCCCAAAAGGGCGAAATCGGAATCGTATTCCGCCACCCAACTCTCCCCGGCAACCAGTCCGGCGGCTGGAAGGAAAAAGACAAGAATAACCCCACCGCCGCCGGCTCACCTTCCCAACCCACAAACAACAACACCACCACCACCTCCAAAACCTTCTCCATGTCCGAGATCAAAACCCACAACTCGCCGGAATCCGCCTGGATCGTCGTCCACGGCCACGTGTACGATTGCACCCCTTTCCTGAAAGCCCACCCCGGCGGCGCGGACAGCATCCTCATCAACGCCGGCACCGACTGCACCGAAGAGTTCGACGCCATCCACTCCGACAAAGCCATAAAAATGCTCGAAGACTACAAAATCGGCGACTTGTTAATCCAAAACGACAATAAAGAAATGGCGTCATCATCCACGCCGGCACAAGACGTGGCACTCGTGCCACGGGAGAAAATCCCGGTGAAATTGATATCCAAGACTTCAATCTCTCACAACACGAGAATTTTCAGATTCGCTCTGCCGTCAAAAGATCAAATTTTGGGACTTCCCGTCGGAAAACACATATTTTTATGCGCCACCGTCGACGGGAAGCTCTGCATGAGAGCCTACACGCCGTCGAGCTCCGTCGACGAAGTGGGCTACTTTGACTTGGTCGTAAAAATCTACTTCAAGAACGTCCATCCCCAATTCCCCAACGGCGGCCTCATGTCGCAGTTTCTCGACTCGCTCCCATTGGGCTCCACGGTGGACGTGAAGGGCCCATTGGGCCACATCGAGTACATGGGCCGCGGCAACTTCACGGTCCACGGAAAGCCCAAATTCGCAAAGAAGCTCGCCATGGTGGCCGGCGGGACCGGGATAACGCCGATTTATCAAGTGGTGCAGGCGATTTTGAAGGATCCGGCGGATGAGACGGAGATGTTTTTGGTGTATGCGAATCGGACGGAGGAGGATATTTTGCTGAGAGAGGAATTGGACACGTGGGCGAAGGAGACTGAGAGATTGAAAATTTGGTACGTGGTGAAGGACGGCGTCGGAGAAGGCTGGCCGTACAGCGTCGGGTATATTACGGAGGGTGTTTTGAGAGAGCATGTTCCGATGGGCTCGCCGGAGACTTTGGCTTTGGTTTGTGGGCCGCCGCCGATGATTGAGTTGACGGTGAAGCCCATATTGAAGAGTTTGGAGTATGACTTGGAGAATTCAGTGCTGGTGTTTTGAGATTTAGCTTTTGATTAAAATGATATGAATATCCTTATTATTATTTTTTTTGTTGGAAGATTTATTTAAATAGTTTTGGTTACTGTAAATTGAATTAATAAAGGTCTTATTCGTTGGTAATAAAATCCTAGTTGATGCTTTACTATTATGTATAATTGTTTTATTTTGTTGAGTTGAATGATATGTTGGATAGAAATTCAAATGAAATCTTTTGTCGAGATAATGATACTTTAAATACTTAAACAATAAATAAAGTGAACATAATTCAACTGTAATTAGCATGTATTTTCGCTTAAAGGGTCAGAATTTTGAATCTCTCATTTTCGAATGTTGTTGAACTAAAAAAAATACTTAAGCAATAATCAAAGTTGGTTATATAATTGATTCCCTAATTTATGAAATGCATTGTTGATTCATTAGGTATCACTAATATACTAATCCATTAAGGTATATTAGTGATTTTGTTATATGCTTGAATAAAGAAGGGGAGAGAGAAATATAAAAGTAAAAATGAAAAGATAGAAAATCTTATAACGTTATGATAATGGTTTGTTTTTATAAGGGTACAATTTGTCTACCTCATAATAACCTTTAAACACCAGATTTGAAAAATACTTAGATGTTGGGTGTCATGGTCGCACCTCTCGCATCGTGCGACGCCATGAATCATCCCTCGAACATGATCAACCTTAAGAGGAACTCCCGCCACATCTCTATGATCGCAACACTTTGTGGCTCTGTCGGACCTTAGGCGAGATTTTTCAGTCTTCAACCAAACATCAAGTAAATATGCAGTGGAATACAACTCGGTCGTACACGTCGCCCGTCCGTGTACATGCACTTGGTCTTTCCCATGAGTTGGCTTTAACGAGACATTCTCGGATCGTTGGCCACTAACGACCCCTATATCTGAACCTCCAAGCCATGGGAAGGGGCGCAATGTCGGCACACCTGTGTCATCCGACACTATCCTTTGAAAAGCCGTTACAAAGGAAGACACCCAAGACACTTCTCTTGTGACGATCGCCCCAACCATGACACGCTAACGTGTCACGGAGTGACTCACTTAGGCCCTCAAGTCCAGGGGTGGTGGAGAGTCGACACCATGATACCCCCTATAGTATATTATGAGGATTATTAAGTCTCCCTCCCTTGCACGTCAAAATGGCGAGGAGTCATACGCCTATACATCGACCTCTCCGACGACACGGTTGATCCCAATCTCGTTTGTCCTCATATTAGCCATCAAACCCACCTATCTTGGTGTGTTAGATGATGCACCGTCCTCCTCGATCGCATCATGACACATCTTGTCACTGTGATCAAGTTCACAAGCATACACTCTTCTAGTATGATTGTGACATTCCCCCCACTTAATCTCGTCATCGTCCTTGATGACATCACTAAGGGGCACAATTGAAGGGATTGAATCCCACAGCAGAAGCGATTGTAAATCGCGTGTTCATGATTTCATTACATGTATTAACATCAAGAACAAAATAACTATGATTAAGCATACATAACTAATTAGGACAGTAAGAAACGACATACATTTGAAGAACACTTTTTTCACGTATTTCTTCTCCAACGATCACGATCTCAACGACCCGAACCCGACACGTGTAAAGATCGACCACTAGATCTTCTCCATTGTTCTCTAGGTGTGAGGGAGGAATGTGGGTTCCTTTAGGATGAGATCTGGGGTTATGAGAGAAGTGTTTTGGAACCTTTTCCATCAACACAAAATATGGAGCACTCTAGGATTGCACCAAAATCACCTATTCAAAGTTGCATCTTATGCAACTATTTATAGGGAAATAGGATAGAAATTACCATCGTATCCCTCATTTATTCTCTCATTAGTATATAGTTAATTTGTGAATCTAATTCACATTAAATTCATATATAATATCAATTATATCACATATAATTGATATAACACCTCATATATGAGATTGAACACACTTCAATTTCATTCCTAACTTTATACCCTCAATATTACCATGTTGAGCGAATGGAGGGACCTAATGGACCTACAGTTCATGAACTCCAATGATGTGAGATTAACTTATCAAACTCTTTGATCCAATTAATCAATATTCATTAACTACAAGTCACTCAACTATAGACTTCTAGTTGCACTCTCCTCACTGTAGATTATATTGTGTCCATTGATATAATCATTACCTATGAGTCGACCCTTCACAGGTTGTTCGTAATCATAGTTGGGTCAAATTACCATTTTACCCCTGTGATTACCTATTTGTTCCTTAAGCACCACTGATTCTCTAATGAACAACAAGTTTATGCTCTTACCATAAACTCAATCTCTCTTAAACTAGTTTAGAGGGCGGGGCCCCGTTGTTCAAGACCTGGACTCATTTCTTAAGGGAACAACCTATCTAATTCCTTAGTCTAGGAATGAATGAATTCCATCTTGCAGAGTTAAGTCCCCAGCTACCTACGAGGTTCTGTCCCTGAAAAGGTATGCTTATTGAGTCGGTTACATGTCACTCTCACCCATACTAGTCTAAGGACAAACCCCTATGAGCAGGAGTTCTTAACTTGCTTAGGATTCAGGTCGAGTCACTAATGACCATCTATAAATTATCAGTCTTATCCTGTTAACGACGTTATACTAGTTAAACTAATAATTTGCAGTTTGGTCTTGTATGAACTCTTCATATAGGATGCCCCCACTCGCATGTCATTCACATGAATGAGTTGGATTACCTCATTTGTACTAACTACAAAGTGGGTCGCATCTATGGTGTTACCAGAAAAATGTTTCCAACCTCATTCTTATACCATAGACCATTTAGGTTATACTCTTGAACACAATCCAAATGGTGTCTACTACACTGATGCTTAAGATTTATTATAACCTTGGAGCTTAGTTTTATTGGATTTATAAAGGAGAATATAATTTAATCAAATCAAATAACTCTTTATTCATTTGACTAAACTTACACAAGTTTAGGGCACATATCCCAACAACAATCCACTTCCATCGCACAATGGATTGTGACACTAGGCAACATCTAAATAGGGTGCAACCCGTGGTCACACAAAAAATCTTTTGTGTGTATTTTTAAAAAAAAATAGAAAAAAAAATGTGTAGTGAATAAATGGGAGACTTAGGTACCGCCCAAGTAGCACCCAAGTACTGCTCGTTCCAATCCAAACAAATTCGCCTCAACTTTCCTCAACTTGACAACCATTAAAATTACTTTTTAACTAATTATGAATGCAACTGATATGGACAAAAAATATGATGAATTTGTAATGGTATGTTTGGTCAACAATCTGAAAAACATAAATTTAAAAACAAGTGATTCAATGAAAACAAATTTGTATTTTATGTTTTCAGATATTTGTTTGGTAGCAAATTTAGAAATTTGATTCTATAACATATTTATAGATCATGAAAGTAGTTGTCGTTGTAAAACTAATTATTAGATTGAACATTATTTTAATAAATTTTATAGAATTATCATTTTTATAATATAATATTATATAATTTATAATATATTATATTTTATATATTTTAATTTAACCAAATTAAATTGAGTTTATAACTTGAAATATTGTATTTATTAAGATTTTTATCTTTGTTTAATATAATTCTGCATTTTAAAATTCTAGATTTAAAATCTGGATACAATGAAGACATAAAAATGTTGTTTTTCAGAATTTTTACTATTTGGATCACATAATTCGAAAATAGTTTTCGAAGACACATCTGCCAAACACATATTCACGAATCTGAAAACATAAAATAGAATCCGGATTGCAGGGTCTGTTTGGTAAGCAATCTGAAAACAGAAATTTGAAGACTAGGGATTCAGTGAAAACAAGGGATTTAGTGAAAACATAGTTGTATTTCATGTTTTCAAATATGTGTTTGATAACATATTTAGAAATTTGATTCCATTCTAAATAGTTATTTAAAGTGTGTCTTGTAACATATTTATAGATCACGAAATTAGTTGTAATTTCCAAACTAATTATTAAATTGAATATAAGTCATTATTAATTAATTTATGAACATGATTTTATAAAATTTATAAAATTATCATTGTATAATATAATATTATATAATTTATAATATATTATATTATACATATTTTAATTTAACAAAAGTAAATTGAGTTTATAACATGAAATATTGTATTTATTAAAATTTTTATATTTGTTAATATAATCTGCATTTTAAAATTTTAAATTCAGATTTTGGATACAATGAAAACATAAAAATGTTGTTTTCAGAATTTTTACTATTTGGATCCTAGAATTCAAAAAATAATTTTTAGAAACACATCGCCAAACAAATATTTAATGTGAATTCGAAAACATAAAATAAAATAAGAAACTGGATGTATATCAAAGAGGCCTTAAATTTGTTAAATGAGGTCTATTTATTCTTTGAAAAAAAAAATGATTAATGACCGTAAAAAATTCATTTACGTCTCTTGTAGCTAAATTAGGAGCACTAATGGGCCAATGATCCAACTAGCTTAAATAGGTTTGGGCCGAGTCTCATTTTCCGTAATTTTTGGGCTCAATGCATTGAGTGAAGTTATTAAGGTTGGTGTTTGGGAGTGACATTTCAAAACGTCAGATTCACCGAGTGAAGCAAAATTCAAACGGTCATTTCCTCCTCTGTTTCTCTCCGATTCTTCTATTTCTGCGTTTTTAGACCCAATTAACGAAACCCTAAATCAGTCTTCTCTTCGGACAAGAACATGATCTCCTTCAACATTCTCTCGCTAAAAGAAAATGAAGGGTTTCACCAGATTATGAATGATCCAGTGAAACCCTTCGTTTTCTTTTTGATCGATCTTTTCGTCGTGCCGTGCTGTGCCCGTGCCCTCTGGTAATTTTTCTTTTTAGGGTTCTTCCTTATTATGTACTATAATAATATATGTATTATGCAACGGTTTTGTGGAATTCATTTCAGTATGTCGTTTTTCTTTAATTACTCGATTGTATGATTTTGATGTGTGTTTGTGAATCAATTGTTTCGTTTCTGTATGTGGGGTTTGTGTTAGTTTAATTTCTATTGAATGTTTGGAATTAATGCTTCTTTGGTTGCTTAGGGTTTAGCTTCTTTGAATGTTGTGTGAAAAGAAAAGAAACCATATTTTGGCGTCTGATTTTTGAAAGGGTTTTTTTCTGGTCTGTCGTCAGTTTGTGAGGGTGGCTCTTTTCTATATGTTGGAAGGATGAAGTTTGTGATGGGGTTCGAAATTGGCATAAGTTCATTCTGGTGGCTTTAATTTCGTACAAAGAAGTAATTAGTTAATTAATTGCCTCTGCTTATATATGCTAATGAGATAATCAATTTCATCAACCGCTTTGTCTTTAAAAATCCTCGAACGTTTTCAAATGAAGAAAGTGATATTTGAATTTCTTTGCTAATTTCAACAAAATTATCATCAGCACCTTTTTAACTAATGCTCTTTGAAGGTACTTTTATATACAAGGAACATTGACTTTCTCCTATATAACTGCATTGATTTTCCACCTCCCCTGCCCTGAAACACTTGCAAATTTGCAATGGCTTAGAAGAAATTGTCTCTGCTTTATTATGCTAAATGATCAGGAATAAAGTTTTCTGAATGTGGGAACTAAACTGAGCTTATTTATGTTATAGAGTTTCTAATTTGCCATATATCTCTTATAATTGATTGTGAAACTCAACTTAATTACGTTTCCATTCACTCAATTTCAGAATATAATTTAATGTTGGCCTGCGTGATTACTATTGCTGTCACGTTGAAGAAGGAAGGGCATGAACCTGTCTCTGGATTATAAATGGGTCATGCAAGCTAAGGTATGTTACTGAACCCATGTGGTAGGTCTCGTTTGATAATTACTTGGATTTTGAAAATTGTACTTGTTTTCTTGCTATCTTTCTACAATAGTTCCCATTTCTACATCTTTCTTAATAAAACACTTGAATTTTTTTACCAAATTCTAAAAACAAAATAAGGGTTTTAAAAACACATCTTATGGAAGATCTAAGTGAGAATAGTATTTGTAGGCTTGATTTTCAAAAAAAAAAAAAAGAAAAGAAAAGAAATCAAATGGTTATTAAATGGGGCCATCACTTTTCGGGTAGGGTTTGTTATGTTTGTTGGCTATTAATAGTGTACTATATGATATCCTAGGGCCTGTTTGGGCACAAGTTATAATAACATGTGTTATTATAACATGTGGAATACTCTGCACCCCAAACACATACTATTATAACTCTAGATTATACTATGCATTTTAAATAATATTATATGAATTTACAAATTATAATAACTCACAGACTATTATAAACCCCTTGTTATTATAACCCATCAAACGCCCCAAACAACCCCTAATTCTTATTCAGACCCTTTCTTATGCCTATGCCTAAGCCTAAGCCGTGGACGCAAATTTTCCATCCTCACAAAGGCAGGTAACCCACTATCTCACTTGCTTTATGCCTAATTTCCTTGAATGATGTATGATTTATCATCAATGATTTCCTGAGTTTAATTTCCTACTATACCTTTAATTACCTCCTTTTCCTTTTCAATTATTTTTCTCTCTAAATATTTCAATTTTTAATAATCTTTTTCTCTTTTTTTCCAATAAAACTATTTTCCAACTTTCACTTATTTTCTCTCTCTCTTAAATGTTTCCTGTCTCTGTAACATATTTCCTCCCTAAAATCTTTATCCCACTTGTCACTTTATTTAAAAAAAAAAATTCACATTTAATCCTTTTATTCTCTTCAAATAATTCTCTTTCTAACCTCTTTTTATCTTATATCTCCAAAGCTTTTTATCTTCAAATTTGTTATTTTCACACTAATTTTTTTCATCTTAAAATTATGATTGTCACTTTCTAGCTTTTTTCAAATGTATTTTAAAAACTCTTTATAAAAACTCTCCTCAGATTTTTCTTACTTTCAAATTACTTTTTTTACTTTTTCTCATCAAAAGTTTTTATCTCTAAAGTTTTTCAACTTACAAATTTATAGTTCCCACCCTAATTTTTTCATCTTACAAATTCTATTTCTCATTTCTTAGCTTTTTTTTTTTTTAAAAAATACTTTCTCAATTTTTTTCTCACTTTTCAAATGTTTTTCTCTTCAATTTTTTTCACTTACTAACTTGTTTTCTCTCCAAAGCTTTTTACATTCAAAATTTTGATTTTTGGCTCTAACTTTTTCATCTTACTATTTCCTAAAATGCTTTGAAAACCTTTTTCAAAATCTTTTTCTCATATATGCTTTCTTTCTCACTTTCAAATGTCTCTCTTCATTTTTTTTTTAATTTCTTTCCAATGTTTTTTTTTATCTCCCTATGTTTTTATCTTAAAAAATTTTATTTCTCACTACTGTTTTTTCATCTAAAAATATCAACTCCCCAATTCCTTACCTTTTTTCCCTCTAATTTTGCTTAAAAATTCTTTTTCAATTCTTTTTCAAGCTTCCCAATATTTTTTCTCTTTAAAATTTTGATCTCTTTTTAACTTTTTCTCTCTAAAGATTTTATCTAATAATTTTTTTTCTTCTAATTTGTTCATAATAAAAATCTAATTTTCACTTTCTAGTTTCTAGCCTTTTTCTCAAACATTTCAAACTCTTTTCAAAAACTATTTCACAAGTTTTTTTCTCACTTTCAAAGTTTTTTCTTTCATTTGTTTCAAATCAACGTTTTTCTCTTCAAAATTTTGATCTCTTTAAATTTTTCTCACTTCAAACATTTTTTTAATCAAATTTTTTATCTCTTTCTTACTTCTTTTAAGTCCGATTTTTTTTTATTCTTTATCTTCAAAACTTTTTATTTCTCACTTCCACTCTTTCATTTTACAAATTATATTTTTCTCAATGGCTCGTTTCTTTAAATAATGTTTTAAAACACTTTTATTTCCAACTCCTTCATCTAAAAAATTTTATTTCCAAATTTATTACCTTGTTATCTAGATTGTTTTAGAATTTCTTAATTTTTTCTTACTATCAAGTATTTTTCTCTTTAAAAAATTTATTTCTAACTCTTGCCTTTTTATCTAAAAAATTCGTTTTCCTAAATTACTTACCTCGTTATCTAAAATATTTTAAAAATTCTTTTAAGTACGTGATTTTTTAATTTTTTTTTTTTTTTCTAACTTGTGTTTTCTCCAAATTTGTTTGTCTTCAAAATTTTATTTCTCCCTTACATTTTCAACTACATTCTCTAGTTCCAAATTACTTGCCTTTTATTCTAAATTTTTTTAAAAGTTCTTTTTTCAAATCTTTTTCTTACTTTTAAATGTTTTCCTTCAATTTTTTTTTCCTTGCGTTCTTACTTAGTTTTCTCCCCAAATATTTTTATTTTCAAAATTTTTATTTCTCCTTTATATCAAAATTATATTTCCAAAATCCTTACATCTTTTTCTAAATTGTTTCAAAAAAATCTTTTTAAAAACTCCTCTGCTAACTTTTTTTCATTGTTTTTATCATCAATTTTTTGCTTGTTTCCATTTTTATTTTTTCCCCATCGTTTTTATTTTCAAAATTTTTATTTCTCAACTATTCTATTTTCAAATTCCTTACTCCTTTTTATATATTTTTTACAAAATATTTTTAAAAAGTATTTTTCTAGTATTTTTCCCACTTTCAAATATTTCTCTTCAAAAATTTTATCTCTTTCTATTTTTTTTTATCTTCAAAATTTTGATTTCTCACTTCTACTATTTGAAAAAAATATATTTTAAATTCCTTACCATTTTTTTCTAAATTGTTTTGAAAATTGTTTTAAAAAAACTCCTTCATCACTTTTTCTCCCTTTCACATATTTTTCTTCAATTTTTTAATCTCTTTCTGACGTAGTTTTATTTTCAAAATTTTTATTTCTCCCTCTAATCATTTCATCTAAAAGATTCTTTTTCCAAAGCCCTTACATTTTTTCTAAATTGTTTTAAATAGTCTTTTAAAAAACTCTTTTCCATTTTTTGTTCTCACTGTTTTAACTTCAAAATTTTTATTTATAAATTATATTTTTCATCTAAAAAATTATATTTTCAAAACCGTTATCGTTTTTGTTTCAATTGTTTTACGAACATTTTTTAGAAGCATTTTTCAAATAACTTTCTCACTTTCAAATGTCTACTTTTAAATTTTTTTATCTTCAAATATATCTATCTTAAAAATTTTTATTTCTCATTCTTAATTTCTATTTCGATTTCTTTAATTTTTTTTTCTAAACTGTTTTAAAAAAACTCTGTATCTAATTTTTTTCTCACTTCCAAATGTTTTTCTCTTCTGAATTTTTATGTTTTTTTTTTCCTATTTCCCACTCTTACATTTTATTTAAAAAAATTCTATTTCCCAAATCCTTATTTGAAAGTTTTTTTCTTCTAAATTTTATCTCTTTCAAAATTTTCTCAATCCAAATGTTTTTCTGTTCACAATATTTTTTTTCTTTCAAAACTTTATTTTATGTACAATGTTTTCTTCAAAAGGTTTTATTTCCCCCTCTCATCCTATCACTTCACAAATTATATTTCTCACTTAGTTTTTTTCAACAATATTTTACAACTTTTTATAACAATAGTTTCTCTCAAGTTTCTTTTTTCTCTTTCTTTCAAATATTTTCCCCTTCGAAATGGTTTTCTCTTTCCAACCTTCTTTTTTCTCCAATTATTTTCATCTTCAGAATTTTTATTTATCACTTCCACTTTTCATCTTATAAAAATTAAAACATTTCCCAATTAAGACCTTTTTTTTCCTAAATTGTTTTTAAAAACTCTTTTAAACAACTATTTGTATTTTTAAAAAGTTCATTTTTGAAATGTTTTTCTCTTCAAACTCTTAAAAAAAACTCAAAAAATTTTCCTACTTTCAATTTTTTTTTCTCTTCAAAATTTTTTATTTCTCACTTTCAAATATTTTATCTTCAATTTTTTTTTCTTTTTCTAAATGTGTCTATCTTCAAAATTTGTATTTCTCACTTCTACTTTTTCGACTATAAAATTCTAGTTCCAAATCCCTTGCATTTTTTTTTTTTTTGTTTGAAAAAACTCTTTATCAAAATTTTTTCTTACTTTCAAATGTTTTTCTTACCTTTTTACTTGTTTTGTTTTCAAAATCTTTATTTCTCCCTCCTACATTATCATATGAAAATTTATATTTCCAAAGTCCTTGCATTTTTTCTAATCTGTTTTAAAAATTCCTTTTCAAAATTTTTCTCTTTTATCTTCAAAATTCTTATATGTTTATATTTTTTCTTCTTCTCCCATTGTTTTCGTCTTCAAAATTTTTATTTCTCAATTCTACTTTTTCTTTTTAAAAAATTCTAATTTTGAATTCCTTATCTTTTTTTTTTCTAAATTGTTTTACAAAATATTTTTCAAAATATTTTTCACATTTTTTTCTCACTTTTGAAAGTGAGTGAGGATATGAGTTTTTTCCTATGGATATGTCCCATCATACCATTTTTTTCTCTGTTTTTATCTTCAAAATTTTTATAGGTTTCTATTTTTCCTTTTTCTCCCATTGTTTTCGTCTTCAAAATTTTTATTTTTCAATTCTACTTTTTTCTTCTAAAAAATTCTATTTTTGAATTCCTTATCCATCTTTTCTAAATTGTCTTACAAAATCTTTTTAAAAGATATTTTTCAAAAATATGACTTTCAAATGTTTTTCTCTTAAAAAATTTTAGGATAATTGTAAATGGATAGCAAATATAGCAACTTATAAAAAGATTTACATTTTGTGATTTTTTAATGCCTCCAAACTTGCACATGATACTTTTTCTTTTCATTGCCTTCCTCTTCTTGTCCTCCTCTCTCCACATGTGCCATTTCTATGGGCACATACTTCCCCATTCCAATTTGTTTAAATCTTCTCGAAAATTAAGTACCAAAACACACACACATCCAACTACATTAGATATTATTCATTAATATATTAATTAGGCATCACCAAAAGGTGAGAGAGAAGAAAATGAAATAAAAAATAGATATTAATTGCAAATAACATTTGATAGAATGTCTAATTAAGAAAATGCTTTTACATATCTCATTCTCACCACTCTTATCTCATATTTTTGTAATTCTAATAGTCTACTCTAATGAATAATATATCAAAATTTTACTACCTGCAGTATTTTCATCACAAATTACCTTAATCGTATCTCTTTCAATCTCAAACATTATTAATATATACATCATTATACTAATATAAGTGTAATTCAACGGTAATTGACATGTACCGTTTTCTACCATTTTCAATATGACAAATATTGAAAATTATAATAGTAATTATCTTCAAAATGTGTTGGAAAGCCCCTTTAGACTAATATAGCAGATTTACAATACATAGAAAAACAAGTTAACCTAGTAAGGGGCTTGTGTGATTTGGCTCAATCATAGGAACTTCAAAGTTAAGCGTGCTTGACTTGGAGCTATGTTGGGTGGTCTCTTGAGAATTTTCCTACGGAGAATGTGAGTGAGGATAAAACATATGCTGAAACGACATGTGTTAGTTTGTGGAGACAATGTCTTCACTTTCACAAGCAGCTTAAGGATGATATGATGATGTGGCCAGGTCGTAGGGGATGCGGGGGAATGTTGAGGCTAACAGAGACCAAATCCGTATTCCAAATCCTGGGTCTGAGGCGATACAAATGGTATCAGAGCGAAACCTCTCTCAGTAAAATGTGGTTTAGGGACAAACCAAAGGGGAAGAGGGTGGGCATATGATGCCCGAGGAAGAGAGGTACATAAATAAACCGATATCACATCTGAATGAGAGAGGATCTTGAAGTTATGAAAGTATGAATGAATAAGGCTTTAAAAGAATTGATAGCTAGTACCTATACAAACAAGGTGCACCTTTCTTATCTTATCGGTGACTCAATCATAAGAACTTCAAAGCTAAGTGTGCTTCCTTTTCGGTGGCTCAATGATAAGAACTCCAAAGTTAAGCGTGTTTGGCTTGAAGCAATCCTATATTGGATGATCTCATGAGAATTTTTCTAGGGCGCAGGGGAATGTCAGGGCCAACAGAGATCGAATCCTGATTCCAAGTCATGATCCAAATCCTGGACATGAGAACATTACAGATTATCGATAGACTGATATTTCTCTATATTACAAGAGTGACATCAAAGAGAAATATCAGTCTATCAATGATAGCTAGACTTTTAATATGATATGAGATTAAAGTTGGGAAAAGTTTCACTAATATCATTTACTCACATTTTTTTTATTCGTTATGGTTAAACTTTCTATGAATTATAGGACTATTAAAGTTTTGGTTGATGAAATGATGACTTTTTAGACTTTTGTGGGTTGAAATAATTAAACATCAAACAAAATCAAATAGAAGGTTATATTTACTATGATAATATATTATCACCTCTATCACTGATAGATTTACATTCATCGTGATTTGAGTCTATCACTGATAAACTTCAATCACAATGCATGTAGTTTATCAATGATAGATTGCTATTAGTCATCATTGATAGATTTTATTCACAACATATAATAAGTCTATTTGTGATAACAATCTATCACTATTCACTTATATTATTGATGGACTACATATATTGTCATTAGAGTTTATCGATGATAGACTTCAACCACAATGCATGTAGACCATCAGTTATAGATTGTTATCATTTTAATAGACTCATAGAAGAGACAACTAGTAAATGTAATCTTTTATTTAGTTTTGTTTGATGTTTAATTGCTTCAATATTACCCACAAAAATCTAAAAACCATCATTTCATCAACCAAAACTCCAATAGTCTTATAATTATCATAGCAAGCTTAACCATAATTTTAAATTATTGGAAAAAGAGTTAATGATACTGATATCAATGAGACTTTTCTCAACTTCACCGATAGACTTATATTTCTCATTGATATCACTCTTGTAATATAAAGAAATATCAATCCTATCAATGATAGATTTCAATGTGATTGTAGGCTATCAATAATAAATAGATATCAAAGAGGAATTACAGTTATAAATTGATATTAGAGAGAAATATCAGTATATCAACAATAGACTTCAATATATCACATATTGAAGTCTACTAGTGATAGATTGATTTTTCTCCCTGATATCAGAGAAGCATATCAATTTATTGTTGTACCAACACTATATTTAGGTGATACATACCCTAAAATAAGCTTAGCGAACAAAAAATAAGAACTACAAGGAACTCAACCAGAAATAAAAACCAAACACAACCCCTTAGTTTAACTTACTTTTTCATGTATTATAAACCCTTTGTACTACGCCTAAATGGTTTTCTTGCACATTTTGAAGATAATTACTATAGTAATTTTCCATAGTTACCATATTGAAAATGGTAAAATGGGTACATGTCAGTTACAATTGAATTACACATGTTGGTAGAAGGATATATATGTTTGAGAATGAAAGAGATATATAGTTAGAGTAATTTGTGATGAGAATATTTCAGGCAGTAAAATTTTGATATATTGCTTGTTAGAGTTTCGAGAATATGAGATACGACGAGTGAAAATGAGATAGGTTAATCATTTGAATAAAACTTGGTTTAAATGTAAAAGCATTTTCAAATTAGACATTCTACCAAACATTATTTTTCAATTAATATCTCATATTTTTATTTCGTTTTCTTCTCTCTCGCCTTTTGGTGATCCCTAATTATTATATCAGTGATAATGTTGTTTTAGGTTTTGGTCTCTCGTGCTATAATAACTAGTGTAACTGAATTTTTTTTGGTTAATTGTAATTTTCAAGAAGATTGAAGAATTGATATCACAAAGTCTCAAAATTGCATAAGTAGTTAGAATGTGAGAAAATATGTGTATGATGGGAATGTAAAGGGCACGTGTGGAGAGAGGAGAAAAGGAAGATAGGAAATTAAAAGAAATAAAAAAAAGGAAAAAAAGGTCCCCAATGAGAGTTTTTGAAACCATTAAGAAATAACAATTAAACATCTTTTGGTTGCTTCCATGACTTTCACTTCTTTTTATAGTCATTTTTCACTCCCTTTTATAGTCATTTTTCACTCCCATCTGCAATCATCAAAGGTAAAAAGGAAATTTTGAAGTTTTATTTGAAAAATTAGCCTTATTTGTAATTTTTTTTAAAAGTTGCTATAGTTGTAAACAAAAACTTCAATTTGCTACCCATTACAATTATCTTTTTTATTTCTCACTCCTATTTTCTAAATTGTTCTTTAAAAAGTCTAACTTTTTTCTCTCTCAAATGTTTTTATCGTCAAAATTTTTATTTTTCCCCCCAATTTTCTCATTCATTCCAAATGTTTTTCTATTGAAACTTTTTATCACTTTCCAACTTCGTTTATTCTAAAGGTAATTTTTATTCAAAACTTCTCTCTCACCCCATTCTTTCATTTTACAAAAGTATAGTTTTCAATTCCTTGATTTTTTAAAAACTCTTTATTAATAAAAAAAAAAACACTAGTATTTTTTCCTCACTTTCAAATTTTTTTATCTCCAAATGTTATATCTTCCAAAAAAATAAAATTCAAATTTTTTCGCACTCCTACATGTTAATCTAAGAAATTCTATTTCCAAATTCCTTACCTTTTTTTTCCTAATTCTCTTAAAATTCAATTTAAAAGTCTTTTTTTAATTTTCTTTCTCAATTTCAAATTTTTTTCGCTTCAAAAGTTTTATCTCTTTCTAACTTTCTTTTATGTCCAAATGCCTTTATCTTCAAATTTTTTGTTTTTTACTCCTACTTTATCATTTAAAAATCTCTATTACCAAAATCTTGATATTTTTTTCTTAGTTTTTTTGTAATGTTTTAAATGTGTCTTTTTTCTCAACTTCTTCTCTCTCAAATGTTTTTCTCTTCAAAATTTTCAATTTTTTCCCAAATTTTCTCATATATTTTATATCATTTTCCTTCAATTGTTTTTATTCTCTTTGTAACTTTGTTTTGTATCCAAATCTTTATATCTTCAAAATCTTGACTTTTCACTCCTGCTTTTTCACCTAAAGAATTCAATTTCAAAATTCCATACCTTTTTAATTCCATACCTTTTTTTTTTCTTAATTGTTTTAAAATTCTTTTTAAAAAGCTTTTTTTCTATTTTTTTTCTCAATTTCAAATGTTTTTCTCAACAAAAGTTTTACCTCTTTCTAACCTTCTTTTATGTCCAAATGTCTTTATCTTCAAAATTTTTATTTTTGAAATGTTTTTCTCTTCAAAAGTTTTACCTCTTTCAAATCTTTATTTTTTTTTCCTAAATTCTTTTTTGCAATGTTTTAAAAAGGTCTTTTTCAAAGTTTTTTCTCATTCTCAAATGTTTTCTCCTCAAAATTTTCATTTTCCCCCAAATTTTCTCATCTATTCCAAATGTTTTTCATTCAATTTTTTTAATCTGTTTCTAACTTTCTTTTATCTCCTAATGTTTATATCTTCAAATTTTTGATTTTTCACTCCTACATTTTCATCATCTAAGAAATTCTATTTCCAAATTCTTTATTTTTTTTTAATTTTTTAAAATCGTATTTAAAAAAACTCTTCTTCCAATTTTTTTTCTTAGATTCAAATGTTTTTCTCTTCAAATTTTTTACCTCTTTCTAAATTTCTTTTATGTCCAAATGTCTTTATCTTCAAAATTTTTATTTTCACTCCTACTTTGTTGTCTAAAAATATCTATTTCCAAAATTCTTATATTTTTTTCCTAAATTCTTTTTTGAAATATTTTTTTCCTAATTCCTCTCACTCTCAAATGTTTTTCACATCAAAATTTTCATTTTTCTCCCAAGTTTTCTCATTTATTTCAAATATTTTTTATTCCATTTTTTTTAATCTCTTTCATAGTTTATTTTATCTCCTTATGTTTATAACTTTAAAATTTCGAATTTCACTCTTACATTTTCATGCAAGAAATTTTATTTCCAAATTCCTTACTTTTTTCTAATTGTTTTAAAAATCTATTTAAAAGATTCTTCTTCAAATTTTTTTCTCAATTTCAAATGCTTTTCTCTTTTAAAGTTTTACCTCTTTCTAACTTTTCTTTTTCTAAAATTCAAATATTTTTCTCTTCAAAAGTTTTATCTCTTTCAAATCTTTATTTTTTTCCCTAAATTATTTTTTGAAATATTTTAAAAAGGTCTTTTTCAAAGTTTCTTCTCATTCTCAAATGTTTTCTTCCCAAAATTTTCATTTTTCCCCAAATTTTCTCATCTATTCCAAATGTTTTTCATTCAATTTTTTTAATCTGTTTCTAACTTTCTTTTATCCCCTAATGTTTATATCTTCAATTTTTTTATTTTTCACTCCTACATTTTCATCATCTAAGAAATTCTTATTTTCAAATTTTTTATTTTTTTTTTAATTTTTTAAAATTCTATTTAAAAAACTTTTCTTCCAATTTTTTTTCTCAGATTCAAATGTTTTTCTTTTCAAAATTTTTACCTCTTTCTAAATTTTTTTTACGTCCAAATGTCTTTATCTTCAAAATTTTTATTTTCACTCCTACTTTGTTGTCTAAAAATATCTATTTCCAAAATACTTATATTTTTTTCCTAAATTCTTTTTTGAAATGTTTTAAAAAGGTCTTTTTCAAAATTTCCTCTCACTCTCAAATGTTTTCTCCTCAAAATTTTCATTTTTCCCCCAAGTTTTCTCATTTATTCCGAATGTTTTTTATTCCATTTTTTTTGATCTCTTTCAAAGTTTATTTTATCTCCTTATGTTTATAACTTTAAAATTTCGAATTTCACTCTTACATTTTCATGCAAGGAATTTTATTTCCAAATTCCTTACTTTTTTCTAATTGTTTTAAAAATCTATTTAAAAAATTCTTCTTCAATTTTATTTCTCAATTTCAAATGCTTTTCTATTTTAAAGTTTGACCTCTTTCTAACTTTTCTTTTTCTCAAATTCAAATATTCTTCTCTTCAAAAGTTTTACCTCTTTCAAATCTTTATTTTTTTTCCTAAATTCTTTTTTGAAATATTTTAAAAAGGTCTTTTTCAAAGTTTCTGCTCATTCTCAAATGTTTTCTCCTCAAAATTTTCATTTTCCCCAATTTTTATCATCTATTCCAAACGTTTTTCATTCAATTTTTTTAATCTATTTCTAACTTTCTTTTATCTTCTAATGTTTATATCTTCAAACTTTTTATATTTCACTCCTACATTTTCATCATCTATGAAATTCTATTTCCAAATTCTTTATTTTTTTTATTTTTTAAAATTGTATTTAAAAAGCTCTTCTTCCCATTTTTTTTCTCAGATTCAAATGTTTTTCTCTTAAATTTTTTTACCTATTTCTAAATTTCTTTTATGTCTAAATGTCTTTATCTTCAAATTTTTTATTTTCACTCCTACTTTGTTGTCTAAAAATATCTATTTCCAAAATTCTTATATTTTTTTCCTATGTTCTTTTTTGAAATGTTTTAAAAAGGTATTTTTCAAAATTTACTCTCACTCTCAAATGTTTTCTCCTCAAAATTTTCATTTCCCCCCAAGTTTTCTCATTTATTCCAAATATTTTTTATTCCATTTTTTTTAATCTCTTTCAAAGTTTATTTTATATCCTTATGTTTATAATTTTAGAATTTCGAATTTCACTCTTACATTTTCATGCAAGAAATTTTATTTCCAAATTCCTTACTTTTTTCTAATTGTTTTAAAAATCTATTTAAAAAAATCTTCTTCAAATTTTTTCTCAATTTCAAATGCTTTTCTCTTTTAAAGTTTTACCTCTTTCTAACTTTTCTTTTTCTAAAATTCAAATATTTTTCTCTTCAAAAGTTTTACCTCTTTCAAATCTTTATTTTTTTTCTTAAATTCTTTTTTGAAATGTTTTAAAAAGGTCTTTTTCAAAGTTTCTTCTCATTCTCAAATGTTTTCTCCTCACAATTTTCATTTTTTCCCAAATTTTCTCATCTATTCCAAATGTATTTCATTCAATTTTTTTCATATGTTTCTAACTTTCTTTTATCTCCTAATGTTTATATTTTCAAATTTTTGATTTTTCACTCCTACATTTTCATCATCTAAGAAATTCTATTTCCAAATTCTTTATTTTTTTATTTTTTAAAATTGAATTTAAAAAACCCTTATTCCAATTTTTTTCTCAGATTAAAATGTTTTTCTCATCAAATTTTTTTTACCTCTTTCTAAATTTCTTTTATGTCCAAATGTCTTTATCTTCAAAATTTTTATTTTCACTCCTACTTTGTTGCCTAAAAATATCTATTTCCAAAATTCTTATATTTTTTTCCTAAATTCTTTTTTGAAATGTTTTAAGTAGGTGTTTTTCAAAATTTCCTCTCACTCTCAAATGTTTTCTCGTCAAAATTTTCATTTTCCCCCAAGTTTCCTCATTTATTCCAAATATTTTTTATTCCATTTTTTTAATCTCTTTCAAAGTTTATTTTATCTCCTTATGTTTATAACTTTAAAATTTCGAATTTCACACTTACATTTTTCTCAATTTCAAGTGCTTTTCTCTTTTAAAGTTTTACCTCTTTCTAACTTTTCTTTTTCTCAAATTCAAATATTTTTCTCTTCAAAAGTTTTACCTCTTTCAAATCTTTATTTTTTTTTCCTAAATTCTTATTTGAAATGTTTTTAAAATATTTTTTTTTCAAAGTTTCTTCTCATTCTCAAATGTTTTCTTCTCAAAATTTTCATTTTTTTCCCAAATTTTCTCATCTATTCCAGATGTTTTTCATTCACTTTTTTAATCTGTTTCTAACCTTCTTTTATCTCCTAATGTTTATATCTTCAAATTTTTTATTTTTCACTCCTACATTTTCATCAAGTAAGAAATACTATTTCCAAATTCTTTATTTTTTTTAATTTTTTTAAAATTGTATTTCAAAAACTCTTCTTCCAATTTTTTTCTCAGATTCAAATGTTTTTCTCTTCAAAATTTTTACCTCTTTCTAAATTTCTTTTATGTCCAAATGTCTTTATCTTCGAATTTTTTATTTTCACTCCTACTTTGTTGTCTAAAAATATCTATTTCCTAAATTCTTATATTTTTTTCCCAAATTCTTTTTTGAAATGTATTAAATAGGTCATTTTAAAAATTTCCTCTCACTCTCAAATGTTTTCTCCTCAAAATTTTTATTTTTCCCCCAAGTTTTCTCATTTATTCCAAATGATTTTTATTCCATTTTTTTTAATCTCTTTCAAAGTTTATTTTATCTCCTTATGTTTATAACTTTAAAATTTCGAATTTCACTCTTACATTTTCATGCAAGAAATTTTATTTCCAAATTTCTTAATTTTTTCTAATTGTTTCAAAAATCTATTTAAAAAATTCTTCCTCAAATTTTTTTCTCAATTTCAAGTTCTTTTCTCTTTTAAAGTTTTACCTCTTTCTAACTTTTCTTTTTCTCAAATTCAAATATTTTTCTCTTCAAAAGTTTTACCTCTTTCAAATCTTTATTTTTTTTCCTAAATTCTTTTTTGAAATGTTTTAAAAATATTTTTTTTCAAAGTTTCTTCTCATTCTCAAATGTTTTGTTCTCAAAATTTTCATTTTTTCCCAAATTTTCTCATCTATTTCAGATGTTTTTCATTCAATTTTTTAATCTTTTTCTAACTTTCTTTTATCTCCTAATGTTTATATCTTCAAATTTTTTATTTTCAATCCTACATTTTCATCATCTAAGAAATTCTATTTCCAAATTCTTTATTTTTAAAAAATTTTTTAAAATTGTATTTAAAAAACTCTTCTTCCAATTTTTTTCTTAGATTCAAATGTTTTTCTCTTCAAAATTTTTACCTCTTTCTAAATTTCTTTTACGTCCAAATGTCTTTGTCTTCAAAATTTTTATTTTCACTCCTACTTTGTAGTCTAAAAATATCTATTTCCAAAATTCTTATATTTTGTTTCCTAAATTCTTTTTTGAAATGTTTTAAAATAAGTCTTTTTGAAAATTTCCTCTCATTCTCAAATGTTTTCTCCGAAAAATTTGTATTTTCCCCCAAGTTTTCTCATTATTCCAAATGTTTTTTATTTCATTTTTTTTAATCTCTTTCAAAGCTTATTTTATCTCCTTATGTTTATAACTTTAAAATTTCTAATTTCACTCTTACATTTTCATGCAAGAAATTTTATTTCCAAATTCCTTAATTTTTTCTAATTGTTTTAAAAAGCTATTTAAAAAATTCTTCTTCAGATTTTTTTCTCAATTTCAAGTGCTTTTCTCTTTTAAAGTTTTACCTCTTTCTAACTTTTCTTTTTCTCAAATTCAAATATTTTTCTCTTCAAAAGTTTTACCTCTTTCAAATCTTTATTTTTTTTCCTAAATTCTTATTTGAAATGTTTTTAAAATATTTTTTTTTCAAAGTTTCTTCTCATTCTCAAATGTTTTCTTCTCAAAATTTTCATTTTTTTCCCAAATTTTCTCATCTATTCCAGATATTTTTCATTCAATTTTTTAATCTGTGTCTAACCTTCTTTTATCTCCTAATGTTTATATCTTCAAATTTTTTATTTTCACTCCTACATTTTCATCATCTAAGAAATACTATTTCTAAATTCTTTATTTTTTTTTAATTTTTTAAAATTGTATTTAAAAAACTCTTCTTCCAATTTTTTTTCTCAGATTCAAATGTGTGTCTCTTAAAATTTTTACCTCTTTCTAAATTTCTTTTATGTCCAAATGTCTTTGTCTTCAAAATTTTATTTTCACTCTTACTTTGTTGTTTAAAAATATCTATTTCCAAAATTCTTATATTTTTTTCCTAAATTCTTTTTTGAAATGTTTTCAAAAGGTCTTTTTCAAAATTTCCTCTCACTCTAAAATGTTTTCTCCTCAAAATTTTCATTTTCCCCCAAGTTTTCTCATTTATTCCAAATGTTTTTTATTCCATTTTTTAAAATCTTTTTCAAAGTTTATTTTATCTCCTTATGTTTATAACTTTAAAATTTCTAATTTCACTCTTACATTTTCATGCAAGAAAATTTATTTCCAAATTCCTTAATTTTTTCTAATTGTTTTAAAAATCTATTTAAAAAATTCTTCTTCAAATTTTTTTCTCAATTTCAAATGCTTTTCTCTTTTAAAGTTTTACCTCTTTCTAACTTTTCTTTTTCTCAAATTCAAATATTTTCCTCTTCAAAAGTTTTACCTCTTTCAAATCTTTATTTTTTTTCCTAAATTCTTTTTTGAAATGTTTTGAAAAGGTCTTTTTCAAAGTTTTTTCTCATTCTCAAATGTTTTCTCCTCAAAATTTTCATTTTTCCCCAAATTTTTTCTCATCTATTCAAAATGTTTTTCATTCAATTTTTTTAATCTGTTTCTAACTTTCTTTTATCTCCTAATGTTTATATTTTCAAAATTTTGATTTTTCACTCTTACATTTTTATCATCTAAGAAATACTATTTCCGAATTCTTGTTTTTTTTTAATTTTTAAAATTGTATTTAAAAAACCCTTCTTCCAATTTTTTTTCTCAGATTCAAATGTTTTTCTCTTCAAAATTTTTACCTCTTTCTAAATTTCTTTTACGTCCAAATGTCTTTATCTTCTAATTTGTAATTTTCACTCCTACTTTGTTGTCGGAAAATATCTATTTCCAAAATTCTTATATTTTTTCCTAAATTCTTTTTTGAAATGTTTTAAAAAGGTCTTTTTCAAAATTTCCTCTCACTCTCAAATGTGATCCTCAAAATTTTCATTTTCCCCTCAAGTTTTCTCATTTATTTCAAATGTTTTTTATTCCATTTTTTTTAATCTCTTTCAAAGTTTATTTTATCTCTTTATGTTTATAACTTTAAAATTTCGAATTTCACTCTTACATTTTCATGCAAGAAATTTTATTTCCAAATTCCTTACTTTTTTGTAATTGTTTTAAAAATCTATTTAAAAAATTCTTCTTCAAATTTTTTTCTCAATTTCAAATGCTTTTCTCTTTTAAAGTTTTGCCTCTTTCGAACTTTTCTTTTTCTCAAATTCAAATATTTTTCTCTTCAAAAGTTTTACCTCTTTCAAATCTTTATTTTTTTTCCTAAATTCTTTGTTGAAATGTTTTAAGAATGCCTTTTTCAAAGTTTCTTCTCATTCTCAAATGTTTTCTCCTCAAAATTTTCTCATCTATTCCAAATGTTTTTCATTCAAATTTTTTAATCTGTTTCTAACTTTCTTTTATCTCCTAATCTTTATATCTTAAAATTTTTGATTTTTAACTCCTACATTTTCATCATCTAAGAATTACTATTTCCAAATTCTTTATTTTTTTTAATTTTTTAAAATTTTATTTAAAAAGCTCTTCTTCCAATTTTTTTCTCAGATTCAAATGTTTTTCTCTTCAAAATCTTTACCTCTTTCTAAATTTCTTTTACGTCCAAATGTCTTTATCTTCAAAATTGTTATTTTCACTCCTACTTTGTTGTCTAAAAATATCTATTTCCAATATTCTTATATTTTTTTTCCTAAATTCTTTTTTGAAAGGTTTTAAATAGGTCTTTTTAAAAATTTCCTCTCACTCTCAAATGTTTTCTCCTCAAAATTTTCATTTTTCCCCCAAGTTTTCTCATTTATTCCAAATGTTTTTTATTCCATTTTTTTAAATCTCTTTCAAAGTTTATTTTATCTCCTTATGTTTATAACTTTAAAATTTCGAATTTGACTCTTACATTTTCATGCAAGAAATTTTATTTCCAAATTCCTTACTTTTTTCTAATTGTTTTAAAAATCTATTTAAAAAATTCTTCTTCAAATTTTTTTCTCAATTTCAAATGCTTTTCTCTTTTAAACTTCTACCTCTTTCTAACTTTTCTTTTTCTCAAATTCAAATATTTTTCTCTTCAAAAGTTTTACCACTTTCAAATCTTTATTTTTTTTCCTAAATTCTTTTTTGAAATGTTTTAAAAATGTCTTTTTTAAAGTTTCTTCTCATTCTCAAATGTTCTCTCCTCAAAATTTTCATTGTAACCCAAATTTTCTCATCTATTCCAAATGTTTTTCATTCAATTTTTTTAATCTGTTTCTAACTTTCTTTTATCTCCAAATGTTTATATCTTCAAATTTTTGATTTTTCTCTCCTACATTTTCATCATGTAAGAAATACTATTTCCAAATTCTTTATTTTTTTAAAATTGTATTTAAAAAACTCTTCTTCCAATTTTTTTCCTCATATTCAAATGTTTTTCTCTTCAAAATTTTTACCTCTTTCTAAATTTCTTTTACATCCAAATGTCTTTGTCTTCAAAATTTTTATTTCCACTCCTACTTTGTAATCTAAAAATATCTATTTCCAAAATTCTTATATTTTGTTTCGTAAATTCTTTTTTGAAATGTTTTAAATAGGTCTTTTTCAAAATTTCCTCTCACTCTCAAATGTTTTCTCCTAAAAATTTGCATTTTCCCCCAAGTTTTCTCATTTCTTCCAAATCTTTTTTATTTCATTTTTTTTAATCTCTTTCAAAGCTTATTTTATCTCCTTAGGTTTATAACTTTAAAATTTCGAATTTCACTCTTACATTTTCATGCAAGAAATTTTATTTCCAAATTCCTTACTTTTTTCTAGTTGTTTTATAAATCTATTTAAAAAATTCTTCTTCAAATTTTTTTCTCAATTTTAAATGCTTTTCTCTTTTAAAGTTTTACCTCTTTCTAACTTTTCTTTTTCTCAAATTCAAATATTTTTCTCTTCAAAAGTTTTACCTCTTTCAAATATTTATATATTTTCCTAAATTCTTTTTTGAAATGTTTTAAAAAGGTCTTTTTCATAGTTTTTTCCCATTCTCAAATGTTTTCTCCTCAAAATTTTCATTTTCCCCAAATTTTCTCATTTATTCCAAATGTTTTTCATTCAATTTTTTTAATCTGTTTCTAACTTTCTTTTATCTCCTAATGTTTATATCTTCAAATTTTTTATTTTTCACTCCTACATTTTCATCAGGTAAGAAATACTATTTCCAAATTCTTTATTTTTTTTAATTTTTTTAAAATTGTATTTCAAAAACTCTTCTTCCAATTTTTTTCTCAGATTCAAATGTTTTTCTCTTCAAAATTTTTACCTCTTTCTAAATTTCTTTTATGTCCAAATGTCTTTATCTTCGAATTTTTTATTTTCACTCCTACTTTGTTGTCTAAAAATATCTATTTCCTAAATTCTTATATTTTTTCCCAAATTCTTTTGAAATGTATTAAATAGGTCATTTTAAAAATTTCCTCTCACTCTCAAATGTTTTCTCCTCAAAATTTTCATTTTTCCCCCAAGTTTTCTCATTTATTCCAAATGATTTTTATTCCATTTTTTTTAATCTCTTTCAAAGTTTATTTTATCTCCTTATGTTTATAACTTTAAAATTTCGAATTTCACTCTTACATTTTCATGCAAGAAATTTTATTTCCAAATTCCTTACTTTTTCTAGTTGTTTTAAAAATCTATTTAAAAATTCTTCTTCAAATTTTTTCTCAATTTTAAATGCTTTTCTCTTTTAAACTTTTACCTCTTTCTAACTTTTCTTTTTCTCAAATTCAAATATTTTTCTCTTCAAAAGTTTTACCTCTTTCAAATCTTTATTTTTTTTTCCTAAATTCTTTTTTGAAATGTTTTAAAAATATTTTTTTAAAGTTTCTTCTCATTCTCAAATGTTTTGTTCTCAAAATTTTCATTTTTTCCCAAATTTTCTCATCTATTTCCAAATGTTTTTCATTCAATTTTTTTAATCTGTTTCTAACTTTCTTTTCTCTCCAAATGTTTATATCTTCAAATTTTTGATTTTTCACTCCTACATTTTCATCATGTAAGAAATACTATTTCCAAATTCTTTATTTTTTTTAATTTTTTTAAAATTGTATTTCAAAAACTCTTCTTCCAATTCTTTTCTCAGATTCAAATGTTTTTCTCTTCAAAATTTTTACCTCTTTCTAAATTTCTTTTATGTCCAAATGTCTTTATCTTCGAATTTTTTATTTTCACTCCTACTTTGTTGTCTAAAAATATCTATTTCCTGAATTCTTATATTTTTTTTCCTAAATTCTTTTTTGAAATGTATTAAATAGGTCATTTTAAAAATTTCCTCACTCTCAAATGTTTTCTCCTCAAAATTTTCATTTTTCCCCCAAGTTTTCTCATTTCTTCCAAATGATTTTTATTCCATTTTTTTAATCTCTTTCAAAGTTTATTTTATCTCCTTATGTTCATAACTTTAAAATTTCGAATTTGACTCTTACATTTTCATGCAAGAAATTTTATTTCCAAATTCCATACTTTTTTCTAATTGTTTTAAAAATCTATTTAAAAAATTCTTCTTCAAATTTTTTTCTCAATTTTAAATGCTTTTCTCTTTTAAAGTTTTACCTCTTTCTAACTTTTCTTTTTCTCAAATTCAAATATTTTTCTCTTCAAAAGTTTTACCTCTTTCAAATATTTATATATTTTCCTAAATTCTTTTTTGAAATGTTTTAAAAAGGTCTTTTTCAAAGTTTTTTCCCATTCTCAAATGTTTTCTCCTCAAAATTTTCATTTTCCCCAAATTTTCTCATTTATTCCAAATGTTTTTCATTCAATTTTTTTAATTTGTTTCTAACTTTCTTTTATCTCCTAATGTTTATATCTTCAAATTTTTTATTTTTCACTCCTACATTTTCATCAGGTAAGAAATACTATTTCCAAATTCTTTATTTTTTTATTTTTTTAAAATTGTATTTCAAAAACTCTTCTTTCCAATTTTTTCTCTGATTCAAATGTTTTTCTCTTCAAAATTTTTACCTCTTTCTAAATTTCTTTTATGTCCAAATGTCTTTATCTTCGAATTTTTTATTTTCACTCCTACTTTGTTGTCTAAAAATTCTATTTCCTAAATTCTTATATTTTTTTCCCAAATTCTTTTTTGAAATGTATTAAATAGGTCATTTTAAAAATTTCCTCTCACTCTCAAATGTTTTCTCCTCAAAATTTTCATTTTTCCCCCAAGTTTTCTCATTTATTCCAAATGATTTTTATTCCATTTTTTTTAATCTCTTTCAAAGTTTATTTTATCTCCTTATGTTTATAACTTTAAAATTTCGAATTTCACTCTTACATTTTCATGCAAGAAATTTTATTTCCAAATTCCTTACTTTTTTCTAGTTGTTTTAAAAATCTATTTAAAAAATTCTTCTTCAAATTTTTTTCTCAATTTCAAATGCTTTTCTCTTTTAAACTTTTACCTCTTTCTAACTTTTCTTTTTCTCAAATTCAAATATTTTTCTCTTCAAAAGATTTACCTCTTTCAAATCTTTATTTTTTTTTCCTAAATTCTTTTTTGAAATGTTTTAAAAATGTCTTTTTTAAAGTTTATTCTCATTCTCAAATGTTTTCTCCTCAAAATTTTCATTTTAACCCAAATTTTCTCATCTATTCCAAATGTTTTTCATTCAATTTTTTTAATCTGTTTCTAACTTTCTTTTCTCTCTCCAAATGTTTATATCTTCAAATTTTTGATTTTTCACTCCTACATTTTCATCATGTAAGAAATACTATTTCCAAATTCTTTATTTTTTTAATTTTTTTAAAATTGTATTTCAAAACTCTTCTTCCAATTCTTTTTCTCTCAGATTCAAATGTTTTTCTCTTCAAAATTTTTACCTCTTTCTAAATTTCTTTTATGTCCAAATGTCTTTATCTTCAAATTTTTTATTTTCACTCCTACTTTGTTGTCTAAAAATATCTATTTCCAAAATTCTTATATTTTTTTCCTAAATTCTTTTTTGAAATGTATTAAATAGGTCATTTTAAAATTTCCTCACTCTCAAATGTTTTCTCCTCAAAATTTTCATTTTTCCCCAAGTTTTCTCATTTCTTCCAAATGATTTTTATTCCATTTTTTTAATCTCTTTCAAAGTTTATTTTATCTCCTTATGTTTATAACTTTAAAATTTCAATTTGACTCTTACATTTTCATGCAAGAAATTTTATTTCCAAATTCCATACTTTTTCTAATTGTTTTAAAAATCTATTTAAAAATTCTTCTTCAAATTTTTTTCTCAATTTTAAATGCTTTTCTCTTTTAAAGTTTTACCTCTTTCTAACTTTTCTTTTTCTCAAATTCAAATATTTTTCTCTTCAAAAGTTTTACCTCTTTCAAATATTTATATATTTTCCTAAATTCTTTTTTGAAATGTTTTAAAAATGTCTTTTTCAAAGTTTTTTCCCATTCTCAAATGTTTTCTCTTCAAAATTTTCATTTTCCCCAAATTTTCTCATTTATTCCAAATGTTTTTCATTCAATTTTTTAATCTCTTTCTAACATTGTTTTATCTCCTAATGTTTATATCTTCAAATTTTTATTTTTCACTCCTACATTTTCATCGTAAGAAATACTATTTCCAAATTCTTTATTTTTTTAATTTTTTAAAATTGTATTTAAAAAACTCTTCTTCCAATTTTTTCTCTCTCAAATGTTTTTCTCTTCAAAATTTTCACTTCTCTTTCTAAAAATTCTTTATGTCCAAATGTCTTTATATTCGAATTTTTTATTTTCCTCCTACTTTGTTGTCTAAAAATATATTTCCTAAATTCTTATATTTTTTTCCTAAATTCTTTTTTGAAATGTATTAAAATATATTTTTTTAAAAATTTCTTCTTACTCTCAAATGTTTTCTCCTCAAAATTTTCATTTTTTCCCCAATTTTCTCATTTTTTCCAAATGATTTTTATTCCATTTTTTTAATCTCTTTCAAAGTTTATTTTATCCCCTTATGTTCATAACTTTAAAATTTCAATTTGACTTTCTCACATTTTCATGCAAGAAATTTTATTTCCAAATTCCTTACTTTTTCTAATTGTTTTAAAATCTATTTAAAAATTCTTTTCAAATTTTTTGTCAATTTTAAATGCTTTTCTTTTTAAAGTTTTACAAACTTTTTATTTTCTTTATTCAAATATTTTTCTCTTTAAAAATTTTACCTCTTTCAAATATTTATATATTTTCCTAAATTTTTTTTTAAATGTTTTAAATGTCTTTTTTCAAAGTTTTTTCCCTTCTCAAATGTTTTCTCTTCAAAATTTTTATTTTTCCCCAAATTTTCTCATCTATTCCAAGTAATTTTCATTCAATTTTTTTAATCTGTTTCTAACTTTCTTTTATCTCCTAATGTTTATATCTTTAAATTTTTGATTTTTCACTTCTACATTTTCTTCATTTTTTTTCTAATTCAAATGTTTTTCTCTTCAAATTTTTACCTTCTTTCTAAATTTCTTTTACGTCCAAATGTCTTTGTCTTCTTTTTTCTCTTCAAAATTTTTACCTCTTTCTAATTTTCTTTTTTATGTCCGTCTTTATCTTCAAAATTTTTATTTTTCACTCCTACTTTGTCGTCTAAAAATATCTATTTTCAAAATTCTTATATTTTTTTCCTAAATTCTTTTTTGAAATGTTTTAAAAAAGTGTTTTTCAAAATCTCCTCTCACTCTCAAATGTTTTCTCCTCAAAATTTTCATTTTCCCCCCAAGTTTTCTCATTTATTTCAAATGTTTTTTATTCCAATTTTTTTAATCTCTTTCAAAGTTTATTTTATCTCCTTATGTTTATAACTTTAAAATTTCGATTTCTCACTCTTACATTTTCATTGAACAAATTTTATTTCCAAATTCCTTTCTTTTTTTCTAATTGTTTTAAAAATCTATTTAAAAAACTATTCTTCCAAATTTTTTCTCAATTTCAATTTCTTTTCTCTTTTAAAGTTTTATCTCTGTCTAACTTTTCTTTTTCTCAAATTCAAATGCTTTTCTCTTCAAAATTTTTACCTCTTTCTAACTTTCTTTTATGTCTAAAAGTCTTTATCTTCAAAATTTTTTATTTTCACTCCTACTTGGTCGTGTGAAAATTTCTATTCCTAAAATTCTTATATTTTTCTTAAATCCTTTTTGAAATTTTTAAAAAGGTATTTTTCAAAGTTTCTTCTCACTCTCAATTGTTTTCTCATCAAAATTTTCATTTTTCCCAAATGTTCTCATAGTTTTCAATCCTTCATTTTTTTAATCTCTTTCTAACATTGTTTTATCTCCAAATATTTATATCGAAAAAATTTTAATTTTTCACTTCTACATTTTCATCTAAGGAATTCTATTTCTTAATTCCTTACCTTTTTTTAATTATTTAAAAATCTACTTAAAAAAGTTATTTTTCTAATTTTTTTTCCTCATTTTTCACTTCTACTTTGTCGTCTAAAAATCTTTATTTCCAAAAGCCTTATATTTTTTTTCCCAAAGTCAATCTTTATTTCTCAAATCCTTATATTTTTTTCCCAAATTCTTTTTTGAAATGTTTTAAAAATATTTTTTTTCAAAGTTTCTTCTTACTATAAAATATTCTCTTTAAGATTTTCATTTTTTTTTCCAAATGTTCTCATATTTTCCAAATGTTTATCCTTAAATTTTTTTAATTTCTTTGTAACCTTGTGTTATCTACAAATGCTTCTATCTTCAAAATTTTTATTTTGCACTCCTACATTTTAATCTAAGAAATTCAATTTCCAAATTCCTTACCTTTTTTTATCCTAATTGTTTTAAAATCCTATTTAAAAAAATCTTTTTTCAATTTTCTTTCTCAATTTCATATGTTTTTCGCTTTAAAAGTTTTATCTCTTTCTAACTTTCTTTTATGTCCAAATGCCTTTATCTTCAAATTTTTTGTTTTTTTCTCCGACTTTATCATTTAAAAATCTCTATTACCAAAATCTTGATATTGTTTTCTTAGTTTTTTTGTAATGTTTTAAATGTGTCTTTTTTCTCAGCTTCTTCTCTCTCAAATGTTTTTCTCTTAAAAATTTTAATTTTTTCCCCAAATTTTGGCATATATTTCTAATCATTTTCCTTCCATTGTTTCTAATCTCTTTCTAACTTTGTTTTATCTCCTAATGTTTATATCTTCAAATTTTTTATTTTTCACTCCTACATTTTCATCATCGAAGAAATTCTATTTCCAAATTCTTTAATTTTTTTAATTTTTTAAAATTGTATTTAAAAAACTCTTCTTCCAATTTTTTTTCTCATATTCAAATGTTTTTCCCTTCAAAATTTTTACTTCTTTCTAACTTTCTTTTATGTCCAAATGTCTTTATCTTCAAATTTTTTATTTTTCACTCCTACTTTGTCGTCTAAAAATATCTATTTCCAAAATTCTTATATTTTTTCCCTAAATTCTTTTTTGAAATGTTTTAAAAAAGTGTTTTTCAAAATCTCCTCTCACTCTCAAAATTTTTATTTTTCCCCCAAGTTTTCTCATTTATTCCAAATGTTTTTTATTCCATTTTTTTTAATCCCTTTCAAAGTTTATTTATCTCCTTATGTTTATAACTTTAAAATTTCGAATTTCACTCTTACATTTTCATGCAAGAAATTTTATTTCCAAATTCCTTACTTTTTTCTAATTGTTTTAAAAATCTATTTAAAAAATTCTTCTTCTAATTTTTTTCTCAATTTCAAATGCTTTTCTCTTTTAAAGTGTTACTTCTTTCTAACTCTTCTTTTTCTCAGATTCAAATATTTTTCTCTTCAAAAGTTTTACTTCTTTCTAACTTTCTTTTATGTCCAAATGTCTTTATCTTCAAAATTTTTATTTTTCACTCCTACTTTGTCGTCTAAAAATATCTATTTCCAAAATTCTTATATTTTTTTCCTAAATTCTTTTTTGAAATGTTTTAAAAAGGTCTTTTTCAAAATTTCTTCTCACTCTTAAATGTTTTCTCCTCATAATTTTCATTTCTTTCCCCAAGTTTTCTCATCTATTCCAAATGTTTTTATTCAATTTTTTTAATCTCTTTCTTAGTTTTTTTAACTCTTACATTTTCATCGAAGAAATTTTATTTCCAAATTCCTTTCTTTTTTTCTAATTGTTTTAAAAATCTATTTAAAAAACTCTTCTCCAATTTTTTTCTCAATTTCAAATTCTTTTCTCTTTTAAAGTTTTATCTCTTTCTAACTTTTGTTTTTCTCAAATTCAAATGCTTTTCTCTTCAAAAATTTTACCTCTTTCTAACTTTCTTTTATGTCTAAACGTCTTTATCTTCAAATTTTTTTATTTTTACTCCTACTTGGTCGTGCTAAAATATCTATTTCCAAAATTCTTATATTTTTTCTTAAATCCTTTTTGAATTTTTTAAAAAGGTATTTTTCAAAGTTTCTTTTCACTCTCAAATGTTTTCTCCTCAAAATTTTCATTTTTTTCCCCAAATTTTCTCATCTTTTCCGGATGTTTTTCATTCATTTTTTTTAATCTCTTTCTAAGTTTGTTTTATTTACTAATGTTTATATCTTCAAAATTTCGATTTTTCACTCTTACATTTTCATTTAAGATTATTTTATTTTTTTTTTAAGTTTCTTCTCACTCTAAAATGTTTTCTCTTCAAAATTTTCATTTTTCCCAAATGTTCTCATAGTTTCCAATTGTTTATCATTCAATTTTTTTAATCTCTTTCTATCATTATTTTATCTCCAAATATTTATATCTAAAACATTTTGATTTTTCACTCCTACATTTTCATCTAAGAAATTCTATTTCTTAATTCCTTACCTTTTTTTAATTATTTAAAAATCTACTTAAAAAACTTCTTTTTCTAATTTTTTCCTCATTTTTCACTTCTACTTTCTTGTCTAAAAATCTTTATTTCCCAAATCCTTATATTTTTTCCCAAATTCTTTTTCGAAATGTTTTGAAAAGATTTGTTTTTCAAAGTTTCTTCTTGCTTTAAAATATTTTCTCTTCGAGATTTTATTTTTTTCCAAATGTTCTCATATTTTCCAAATGTTTATCCTCCATTTTTTTTAATCTCCTTGTAACTTTGTTTTATCAGCAAATGCTTCTATCTTCAAAATTTTTATTTCGCACTCCTACATTTTAATCTAAGAAATTCTATTTCCAAATTCCTTACCTTTTTTTCCTAATTGTTTTAAAATCCAATTTAAAAAAGTCTTTTTTCAATTTTCTTTCTCAATTTTAAATGTTTTTCGCTTCAAAAGTTTTATGTCTTTCTAACTTTCTTTAATGTCCAAATGTCTTTATCTTCAAATTTTTTGTGTTTTCTCCTACTTTAAATCATGTAAAAATCTCTATTACCAAAATCCTTATATTTTTTTCTTAGTTTTTTTTAATATTTTAAATGTGTCTTTTTTTCTCAGCTTCTTCTCACTCTCAAATGTTTTTCTCTTCAAAATTTTTATTTTTTTTCTAAATTTTCTCATATATTATAAATCATTTTGCTTCGATTGTTTTTAATCTCTTTCTAACTTTGTTTTGTATCGAAATCTTTATATTTTTAAAATTTTGACTTTTCACTCCTGCTTTTTCACCTAAGGAATTCTATTTCCAAATTCCAAATACCTTTGTTTTTCTTAATTGTTTTAAAATTATTTTTAAAAAACTCTTCTTCCAATTTTTTTCTCAGATTCAAATGTTTTTCTCTTCAAAACTTTCAATTTTCCCCAAATTTTCTCATATATTCCAAATCATTTTCCTTCAATTGTTTTTAATCTCTTTCTAAATTTGTTTTGTATCCAAGTCTTTATATCTTCAAAATTTTGAATTTTCACTCCTGCATTTTCACCTAAGGAATTCTATTTCAAATTCCACCTTTTTTTTCTTAATTGTTTTAAAATTCTTTTTAAAAAGCTCTTTTTCTAATTTTTTTCTCAATTTTAAATGTTTTTCTCTTCAAAGTTTTACCTCTTTCTAACCTTCTTTTATGTCCAAATGTCTTTATCTTCAAATTATTATTTTTTACTCCTACTTTGCAATATCTATTTCCAAAATCTTTTTTTTTTCCTAAATTATTTTTTGAAATGTTTTAAAAAGGTATTTTTCAAAGTTTCTTCTTACTCTCAAATGTTTTTCTCTTCAAAATTTTCATTTTTTTCCCAAATTTTCTCATATATTCCAAATGTTTTTCATTCAATTTTTTTAATCTCTTTCTAACTTTGTTTTATCTCCTCCTAATGTTTATATCTTCAAATTTTTTATTTTTCACTCCTACATTCTCATCTAAGAAATTCTATTTCCAAATTCCTTATTTTTTCTTAATTTTTTAAAATTTTATTTAAAAAACTCTTCTTCCAATTTTTTTCTCAGATTCAAATGTTTTTCTCTTCAAAGATTTTACCTCTTTCTAACTTTCTTTTATGTCCAAATGTCTTTATCTTCAAAAATTTTATTTTCCACTCCTACTTTGTCGTCTAAAAATATCTATTTCCAAAATTCTTATATTTTTTCCTAAATACTTTTTTTGAAATGTTTTAAAAAGGTTTTTTTTCAAAGTTTCTTCTCACTGTGAAATGTTTTCTCCTCAAAATTTTAATTTTTTCCCCAAATTTAACATCTATTCCAAATGCTTTAAATTCAATTTTTTTAATCTCTTTCTAAGTTTGTTTTATCTCCTAATGTTCATATCTTCAAATTTTCAATTTTTCCGGCTTACATTTTCATCGAAAAAATTTTATTTCCAAATTCCTTACTTTTTTTCTGATTGTTTTAAAAATCTATTTAAAAAACTCTTCTTCCAATTTTTTTCTCAATTTCAAATGCTTTTCTCTTTTAAAGTTTGATCTCTTTCTAACTTTTTTTTTCTAAAAATTAAATGTTTTTCTCTTTAAAATTTTTACCTCTTTCTAACTTTCTTTTATGTCTAAATGTCCTTATCTTCAAAATTTTTATTTTTTCTCCTACTTTGTCGTCTAAAAAAATCTATTTCCAAAATTCTTGTAGTTTTTTCCTAAATCCTTTTTTGAAATGTTTTAAAAAGGTCTTTTTCAAAGTTTCTTCTCACAATCAAATGTTTTCTCCTCAAAATTTTCATTTTTTCCCCCAAATTTTCTTATCTATTCCAAATATTTTTTATTCAATTTTTTTTAATCTCTTTCTAAGTTTGTTTTATCTCCTAATGTTAGATCTTCATCTGAGAAATTTTTTTCATTTGAGAAATTTTATTTCTAAATTCTTTACTTTATTTCTAATTGTTTTTAAAATCTATTTAAAAAACTCTTCTTCCATTTTTAAAAAATTTCAAATATTTTTCTCTTTTAAAAGTTTTCTCTTTCTAACTTTTTTAAAGTTCAAATGTCTTTATCTTTAAAATTTTTATTTTCCTCATTTAAGAATCTTTCTTCCCAAAATCCTTATATTTTTCCCAAATTATTTTTTGAAATGTTTTAAGATGATTTTTTTCTTCTCACTCTAAAATGTTTTCTCTTCAAAATTTTCATTATTTTCCCAAATGTTCTCATATTTTCCAATTATTTATTCATCAATTTTTTTAATCTCTTTCTAATTGTTTTATCCCCAAATGTTTATATCTAAAAAATTTTATTTTTCACTCCTACATTTTCATCTAAGAAATTCTATTTCTTAATTCCTTACATTTTTTTAATTATTTAGAAATTCTATCTCTTCCTTATTTTTCACTTCTACTTTGTCGTCTAAAAATCTTTATTTCCAAAATCCTTATATTTTTTTCCTAAAGTCAATCTTTATTCCCAAAATCCTTTTTCAAAGTTTCTTCTCACTCTAAAATATTTTTTATTCAAGATTTTCATTTTTTTTCCAAATGTTCTCATATTTTCCAAACGTTGTATTTATCTGCAAATGCTTCTATCTTCAATATTTTTATTTCGCACTCCTACATTTTAATCTAAGAAATTCTATTTCCAAATTCCTTACCTTTTTTTTCCTAATTGTTTTAAAATCTAATTTAAAAAAGCCTTTTTTGAATTTTCTTTCTCAATTTCAAATGTTTTTCTCTTCAAAACTTTTATCTCTTTCTAACTTTTATCTTCAAAATTTTTATTTCCACTCCTACTTTGTCGTCTAAAATATCTATTTCCAAAATTCTTATAGTTTTTTCCTAAATCCCTTTTTGAAATGTTTTAAAAATGTCTTTTTCAAAGTTTCTTCTCACTCTCAAATGTTTTCTCCTCAAAATTTTCATTTTTTCCCCAAATTTTCTCATCTATTCCAAGTGTTTTTCATTCAACTTTTTTAATCTCTTTCTAAGTTTGTTTTATCTCCTAATGTTTATATCTTCAAAATTTCGATTTTTCACTCTTACATTTTCATTTAAGAATTTTTTTTTCTTTTTTTCTTAAGTTTCTTCTTACCCTAAAATGTTTTCTCTTCAAAATTTCATTCTTTTCCCAAATGTTCTCATATTTTCCAATTGTTTATCCTTCAAATTTTTTTTAATCTCTTTCTAACATTGTTTTATCTCCAAATGTTTATATCTAAAGAATTTTTATTTCCCAAATGCTTTTTTGAAATGTTTTAAAATGTTTTTTTTCAATGTTTCTTCTCACTCTAAAATATTTTCTATTCAAGATTATCATTTTTTTTCCAAATGTTCTCATATTTTCCAAACGTTTATCCTTCAATTTTTTTAACCTCTTTGTAACTTTGTTTTATCTGCAAATGCTTCAATCTTCAAAAATTTTATTTCGCACTCCTACATTTTAATCTAAGAAATTCTATTTCCAAATTCCTTATTTTTTTTTCCTAATTGTTTTAAAATCTAATTTTAAAAAGCCTTTTTTTTTTAATTTTCTTTCTCAATTTCAAATGTTTTTCTCTTCAGAAGTTTTATCTCTTTCTAACTTTCTTTTATGTTCAAATGCCTTTATCTTCAATTTTTTTTACTCCTACTTTATCATTTAAAAATCTCTATTTCCAAAATCCTTATTTTTTTTCTTAGTTTTTTTTTGTAATGTTTTAAATGTGTCTTTTTTCTCAGCTTCTTCTCACTCTCAAATGTTTTTCTCTTCAAAACTTTCTCATCTATTCCAAATCATTTTCCTTCAATTGTTTTTAATCTCTTTCTAACTTTGTTTTGTATCCAAATCTTTATATCTTCAAAATTTTGACCTTTCACTCCTGCTTTTTCACCTGAGGAATTCTATTTCAAAATTTCATACCTTTTCTTTTCTTAATTGTTCTAAAATTCTTTTTAAAAAACTATTTTTCTAATTTTTTTTTCTCAATTTCAAATGTTTTTCTCTTCAAAAGTTTTACCTCTCTCTAACCTTCTTTTATGTCCAAATGTCTCTATTTTAAAATTTTTTATTTTTCACTCCTACTTTGCGTCTAAAAATATCTATTTCCAAAATCTTTTTTCCCTAAATTCTTTTTTGAAATGTTTTAAAAAGGCCTTTTTTTCAAAGTTTCTTTAAACTCTCAAATGTTTTCTCCTCAAAATTTTCATTTTTTCCCCAAATTTTCTCATCTATTCCAAATGCTTTTCATTCAATTTTTTTAATCTCTTTTGCCAGGAAAGCTGTTTCCTTAGGTTTTCTATTTGACTTAAGGATGAATATATACAACCTAATAATGGGTTAAGTCTAACATACAACTTGGCCCAAATTGGCCCAAATTAAGTACAAAATAAATATAGAAAATATATCACATATATTCTAATTAAGAATATAAATGATAAATATTTCCTAACACCCCCTCAAGTTGGAGCATGGGGATCGTAAATGCCCAACTTTGGAAGAAGATGAAGAAATCGTTGTCTCTCTAAGGCCTTTGTAAAGATATCTGCAAGTTGCTCGTTGGTAGAAACATGATGTGTAGCAATGGTGTCATCTTGAACAGCATCACGAACATAATGACAGTCCACCTCAATGTGTTTCGTGCGTTCATGAAAAACTGGATTTCGAGCAATATGCAATGCCGACTGACTATCACAAAATAAATTTATGGCACATGAATGATTAACCCCAAGACTCCCAAGTAATGCTTTAAGCCACTTAAGTTCGGATGTAATAGAAGCCATAAAGCGATACTCAGCCTCTGCTGACGAACGAGATACTGTTTGCCGCTTCTTGGTTTTCCAAGAGATAGGAGAACCACCAAGAAAAACAAGCCAACCAGTGAGAGAACGACGAGTTAGGGGACAACTCGCCCAATTTGAATCACACCAGCCTGATAGAGAGAGATCACAACTAGAACGAAGAAGGATTCCTTGACCTAGACAACTTTTCAAATAACGAGTCGTACGAACTGCAACATCTCAATGTTCTTGTCGTGGCGCCTGCATAAATTGGGCCAAAATGTGCACTACATAAGCTAAGTCAGGTCGTTTAAATGACAAATATATGAGACGCCCTACTGAGGCGTCGATACTGCTTCGAGATCTCACACAAAAAGTGCCATTAGGCGATCTTAGGTGATAGTTTTGCTCAATTGGAAATCCTGCAGGTTTAGCTCCTAAAAGCCCCATGTCTGAAATAATGTCAAGAGCGTACTTTCGTTGACAAAGGAAAATACCCTCTGAATTTCGAGCAACCTCAATGCCAAAAAATATTTCAGAGTACCTAAATCCTTCATGTGAAAACATTCACCCAAATATTTCTTAAATGAAGCGACAGCTAAAGAGTCATTACCATAAATAATCAGATCATCGACGTAAACTAGGACATTAAGCTGAACTTGTCCCTGATGCAATATAAAGAGTGAGTAATCTGAATATGATTGGATAAAGCCATATTTTTTTAAAGATGTCGTCAATTTAGCAAACCAACACCTCGGAGCTTGATGCAAACCATATAAAGATTTCTTGAGGCGACACACCATACCTGACGCTCTGCTAGTACTAAAGCCAGGTGGCAATTTCATGTACACTTCCTCATCAAGATCACCATGGAGGAAAACATTGTGTACATCCATCTGATGTAATTCCCAACCTTTTGCAGCTGCAACTACTAAGAAAGATCGTATAGTTACCATTTTTGCCATCGAGCAAATGTCTCAAGATAGTCAATACCCTAAACTCCGTGATTGCCAAAAATTACAAGGCGAGCCTTGAATCGTTCAATCCCTCCATCTGCGTGATATTTGATTTTATACACCCATTTGCATCCTAGGGCTTTCTTGCCTGGGGGCAATACTTCCATGACCCAAGTATGGTTAGCTTCCAAAGCATCTATTTCCTTCTGCATAGCTTCTCTCCAACCAACATCTGCCATAGCTTCATCAAAGTTACGAGGTTCATGCCCTGCGATTCTTTCGCAACAAGAAATGTCACGCGATGTCTCGTAGAAAATTTATCATAGTTCACAAAATGTGCTATATAGAGTGGGAGTACTGATGGGTTTGTGATGCTGATGAACTCGAGGATGCACTTTCTTTCTGTGTATATTCAAGAACAAAATCACGGAGGAGTATCGATAGGCGTTTCGTTCGAAAACCTCTACCCAAGCCAACCATATCATCTAATGATGCATTTTCATTCTGTTGCCTAGATCTTTGGTGGAATAGTTGTGGATCAGATGTTCAGATGATTCATCCAAGACATTATCATACCTCTCATTAGTATCAACTACACCAGTAGGTTTTGGAACATCATCTAATGATTGATTTTCATTCTGTTGTAATCGCTATGGAATGGAGCGATTGTAGATATATGATCAGATGATTCATCCAAGACATTATCAAACGACTCATTAGTATCAACTACACCAGTAGGTTCTGGAACACCATTTATAGGGGCAACATTGTCAAGGGGCATTACTTCCTCAAATATATTATCCAAATTATCAACAATAGGATTAACATTCACTAGATTTTCATCAGAATACACAGGAGTATTAGTTTCAGCAAATGGAAATTCATTCTCGTGAAATTTGACATCACGAGATACAAATATCTCTCCAGTTTCGAGATCATATAGCTTCCAACCTTTCTTACCATATGGATATCCAACGAACACACATTTTCGACTACGTGGAGCAAATTTATTTCTTTTTGCTTGTTGATTATGAGCAAAACACAAACATCCAAAAACACGTAGCACATCGAAAATTGGGGCAGTGCCAAATAAGATTTCAAAAGGTGTCTTATTTTGCAATAAACCTGATGGAGTACGATTAATCAAATAAATTGCGCCCAAGATACATTCTCCTCAAAAGGTAATTAGAAGATTTCCTTTAAACATTAAAGCAGGAGCAACATTAAGTATGTGTTGATGCTTGCGTTCTACTCTCCCATTTTGTTGTGGAGTTCCAACACATGAAGTTTGAAACAAAATGCCATACTTGGCAAAGTAATCAAGCATGCATTTAAATTCAGTCTCATTGTCACTCCTCACTATTTTAACAAATGTTTCAAATTGGCGTTCAACCATAGAAAGAAATGAGTGAAATGTAGTAAAAACTTCAGTTTTACTACTCAACAAATAAACCCAAACAGCTCGTGAAAAATCATCTACTATTGTAAAAAAATAATACGCAACGCAAGAAGATGGTGTGTTGGTATATGGACCCCACAAATCACAATGGATAAGTTCAAAAGTACGACTAGCCTTGCTATCACTAATAGGAAAACTATCACGAGCTTGTTTAGCCTTAAGACAAGTGACACAAGCATGATTCGGTTTCTTTCTCGCGTAACTGTAACGAATTGCGGTAAGTAACTTTACCACTCTATCCGACTTGGATGCCCCAATCTTCTATGCCACAACTCAAAGATGACAAATCTTGAACCCTTACTTGAATGTATCGTGTAGGAATTCCTCGAAAATAATATAGTTCATCCTTTCGTTCACCTAGTGCACAATCGGGTTCCACGAATGTTGGTCCCAGTATAGCACATAAGGAAGTAGTGAAACAAACAAAGCAATTAGCATCATCAACTAATTGTGATACTGAAATCAAGTTGCATTGTAAAGTAGGTACAAATAACACTTTTTCAAGAACAAAACTACCAGCGAGTAAAACTCACCCTTCCAATGTGGCAATTGTTTTATTCCCATTAGGTAAGCTTAACCGGACTCAAATAATAATAGTGCATGGTCAAGTTAAATAATTCGATTCCCAGTAACATAACGAGTTGCTCCAGTATCGATAATCCAAGAAGAGGAAGATAGATGATCGATCTTTCCTCCATATTCACCGTCTGCCATTTGTGTTGAATGTTTAATAATCTAACAACTCTGTCTATGTCCAATTTCCGCAAAAGTAGCTAGAGTTTGATTTTGCACAAAGACCGAATGGCGAGATTTCTTCTGCAACTGTAGATCCGCTGTAGAATCGCTTTGGCTAGCTAGGTAATTTCAATGACTAGGGCTAGTATGCTCTGATTAGAGGGTGTACATAAAGCGGGTTGGGTTGGTTGAGGAGATTTTTGGACCAACCCAAAATTGGTTTGGTCATTCCTTCAACCCAACTAACCCTATTCATGAGAGTAACCAACCCCAACCCAACCCAATATTTTCAAGTTGGGTTCATTGAATCACCAAGTTAACTTTTTAATTTTTAATTATTTTTTAAATTATTTAAAATATTTTTTCTTGAATTAATAACTAAAATCACATAAAATTCAAATATCAAACTTCAAAATCCATAACATCTTAACATTTTGTTAGAAGTCTAGAAGAAAACATAAGAAATTGACAAATAATTCATTTATAAGTATATATTTAATTAAAATAAAATTAAAAAATATAAACTTTGAGTTGGGTTGGGTTGGGTTGGGTCAATCCGAGCCTAAAAATGCCCAACCCCAGAACCAGACCCCAAACTTTTCGGTTCTCCAAACTTCTAACCCAACCCAAACCGAAAAAAAATCTAACCCTACCCAACCCTTACGGTTTGGGTTGGGTAGTCCGGATTGGTCGGGTTACCGGGTTACTTGTACACCCCTAGCTCTGATACCATTCCAGGAAAGCTGTTTCCTTAGGTTTTCTATTTGACTTAAGGATGAATATATACAACCTAATAATGGGTTAAGTCTAACATACAACTTGACCCAAATTGGCCCAAATTAATTAAAAAATAAATATAGAAAATATATCCCATATATTCTAATTAAGAATATATATGATAAATATTTCCTAACATCTTTCGAACTTTGTTTTATCTCCTAATGTTTATATTTTCAAATTTTTTATTTTTCACTCCTACATTTTCATCTAAGAAATTATATTTCCAAATTCCTTATTTTTTCTAATTTTTAAAAATTGTATTTAAAAAACTCTTCTTCCAACTTTTTTGTCTCAGATTCAAATGTTTTTCTCTTCAAAATTTTTACTCTTTCTAACTTTCTTTTATGTCCAAATGTCTAAATCTTCAAATTTTTTATTTTTGAAATGTTTTAAAAAGGTCTTTTTCAAAGTTTCTTCTCACTCTGAAATGTTTTCTCCTCAAAATTTTCATTTTTTCCCCAAATTTTCTCATCTATTCGGAATGCTTTTCATTCAATTTTGTATTCTCTTTCTAACTTTGTTTTATCTCGTAATGTTTATATCTTCAAAATTTCGATTTTTCACTCTTACATTTTCATCGAACAAATTTTATTTCAAAATTCCTTACTTTTTTTCTAATTGTTTTTAAAATCTATTTAAAAAACTCTTCTTCCAATTTTTTTCTCAATTTCAAATGTTTTTCTCTTTTAAAGTTTTATCTCTTTCTAACTTTTGTTTTTCTCAAATTCAAATGTTTTTCTCTTCAAAATTTCTACCTCTTTCTAACTTTCTTTTATGTCTAAATGTCTTTATCTTCAAAATTTTTATTTATTTTCACTCCTACTTTGTCGTCTAAAAATATCTATTTCCAAAATTCTTATAGTTTTTTCCTAAATCCATTTTTGAAATGTTTTAAAAAGGTCTTTTTCAAAGTTTCTTCTCACTCTCAAATGTTTTCTTCTCAAAATTTTCATTTTTTTCCCAAATTTTCTTATCTATTCCAAATGTTTTTCATTCAATTTTTTTAATCTGTTCCAAAGTTTGTTTTATCTCCTAATGTTTATATCTTCAAATTTTTGATTTTTCACTGTTACATTTTCATCTAAGAAATATTATTTTCAAATTCTTTACTTTTTTTCTAATTATTTTTAAAATCTATTTAAAAAAACTCTTTTTCCAATTATTTTAAAATTTTATCTCTTTCTAACTTTTTTTTTAAGTTCTAATGTCTTTATCTTCAAAATTTTTATTTTTCTCATTTAAGAATCCTTATTTCCAAAATCCTTTTATTTTATTCCCCAAATTCTTTTTTGAAATGTTTTAAAAATATTTTTTTTCAAAGTTTCTTCTCACTCTAAAATGTTTTGTCTTCAAAATTTTCATTTTTTTTCTGAATGTTCTCATATTTTTCAATTGTTTATCCTTCGATTTTATTTAATCTCGGTGTAACTTTGTTTTATCTCTAAATCCTTATATCTTCAAAATTTTTATTTCTCACCCCGACTTTTCCATCTAAGAAATTCTATTTCCAAATCCCTTACTTTTTGTTCTAAATTGTTTTACAAATCTATTTTAAAAAATCACTTCGTTTTTCAATTTTTCATTCACTTTCAAATGTCTTTCTCTTCAAAATTTTTATCTCTTTCTAATTTTCTTTTATGTCTAAGTGTTTTCACCCCAAATTTTTTTGTTCACTATTGTCTTAAAATGTCTATATCCAAATACCTTTTTTTTTCCTAAATCATTTTTTGAAATAGTTTTTTTAAAAAGTATTTTTCAAAGTTTTTTCTCACTCTCATCTGTTTTTTAATCATATTTTTTCCCAAATTTTCTCATTTATTCCATTTGTTTTTCCTTGTTTTTTTTTATAAATAGTTTTACAATTCTATTTAAAAATAAAGTTGTTTTAAAATTTTTCTCTCACTTTCAAATATTTTTCTCTTCAAAATTTTTATCTCTTTCCAACTCCCTCTTATTTCCAAATATTTTTATCTTAAAAAACTTTTAATTCCGGCTTTGTGGTTTAAAAAATTGTATTTCCAAATACTTTATATTTTTCCTAATCACTTTGTTGAAATATTTTTAAAATGTAATTTCCAAGGATTTTTCTCACTCTTAAATGTTTTTCTCTTGAATTTTTTTCCCATCTCCTCTATTCCAAATGTTCTTCCTTAATTTTTTTTTTTATCTCTATCTAACTTTGTTTTATCTCCAAGTGTTTCTATCTTCTAAATTTTTATTTCTCACTGAAACTTTTCTATATAAGAAATTCTATTTTCAAATTTCTTATTTTTCTCACTTTCAAATGTTTTTCTTCAAAAATTTGTATCACTTTCTAACTTTCTTTTATGTCCAAGTGTTTTTATCTTCCAAATTTTTTTTGCACTCTTCGTCTAAAAATCTCTATTTCCAAAATCCTTACATTTTTTCCTAAATCCTTTTTAGAAATTTAAAAAAAAAAATCTTTTTCAAACTTTTTTCTCACTCTAAAAAAAACTCATCAAAATTTTTAATTTTTTTTTCCCAAATTTTGTCATCCATTTCAAATGTTTTTCCTTTACAATATTTGTCTTTCCAAGTTCGTTTATGTCTAAAGGTATTATCTTCTTCTATTTTTTACTTGCATTCTTTTATTTTACGAAACAAAGTTTTCAATTCCTTGATTTCTTAAAAATCTTTAGGAAAAAAAAACTCTCATGTTTTTTTTTGTTTCTCTTTCAAATGTTTTTCTCTTCAATTTTTTCTCTCTTTCTAACCTGCTTTTATCTCCTAATATTTATATCTTCAAAATTTTTATTTCTCACTCCTACTTTTTCTTCTAAAAATCTCTATTTTCAAACTTCTTACATTTTTTTCCCCAAATTGTTTTAAAATAATCAAAAAAAAATCTAATATTTTTATCACTCTCAATTGCTTTTCTCTTCAACATTCTTATATTTTTCCAAATTTTCACTCTTTCAAATGTTTTTCTCTCAAATTTTTTTATTTCTAAGTCTTGCCTTTTCATCTAAAAAACCATTTCCATATTCCTTATCTTTTACCTAAATTGTTTTAAAAATTCTTGTAAAAACTTTTTTTTCCCTAAATTTTTTTCTAACTTTCAAATATTTTTCTCTTCAAATATTTTTTTTCTTTTTTCTTCAATTTTTTTTCTTACTAACTTTGTTTGATCACCAAATGCTTTACTCTCAAAAATTTTATTTTTCCTTCCTACTTAGATTTTTTTCTAAATTATTTTTAGAAATCTTTTAAAAAAATTATTTTCCGAACTTTTTTCTTACATTTTAATGCTTTTCTCTTCAAAATTTTATCTATTTCCTACTTCGTTTATGTACAAAGGTAATTTTTTACAAGTATAATTTTCAATTCCTCGATCTTTTAAAAACTTTTTATTAAAAATAACTCTTTCAAGTTTTTTTTTACACATTCAAATGTTTTTCTCTTCAATTTTTTTTATCTCATGCTAACTTTGTATTATCTTCAAATGTTTATTTCTGTAAAATTTTTATTTCTCATTCCTACTTTTCATCTAATCAATTCTATTTCCAAATTCCTTAACTTTTTTTTCCTAAATTTTTTTAAGATAATCTTTTTCAAATTTTTCTCACTTGTATTTCTCTCCAAAATTTTTATCTCTTTCCAAATTTCTTTTATCTCCAAATATTTTTACCTTCGGAAATTTTTATTTTTCATTTCTACATTGTCGCCTAAAAATCTCTATTTCCAAAATCCTTATTTTTTTTCCTTATTTGTTTTTAGAAATGTTTTAAGAAAATCCTTTTCTATTTTTTTTCTCTCTCAAATTCTTTTCCCTTCAAAACTTTTATTATTTTTTTTCAATTTTTCCCATTCATTCCAAATATTTTTCTCTTCAAATGTTTATCTCTTTACAACTTTGTTTATGTCCAAAGACAATTTTATCTTCAAAACTTCTATTTCTTTCTTTCATTTTTTTCATTTTACAAAGTATCAATTCTTTAATTTTTCTAAAAACTCTTTATAAAAAAAAGATTCTCCCAAGTTTTTTTTCCTCACTTCTTAATGTTTCTCTTTATTTTTTTTTATCTCCAAATAGTCGTCTTTAAAAATTTTTATTGCTCTCTTACTTTTTCATAAAAAATATCTTTACTTCTAAAATCCTTAATACTTTTTCCAAATTATTCTAACAAATCATCCAAAAAAGAACTTTTTTAAGGGTAATTATATTGGGTAGCAAATTAGGGTGAATTATTTGCAAATATAACAACTTTGAAAAAGATTTATAAATATAGCAAATCTTTTAAATAAAGTTTTGTTATTCCCATTTTACCCCTATTGTTGCATGTGAGAGTTAAAAAAATGACCACTCAAAGGATAATTTGTTTTTTTAATGCCTCCAAACACTCTCGTGTGGGGTTTTTTTTTTTTGCATTTTTTATTTTCGTTGCCTTTGTCATCTTCTTATCCTCTCTCTACATGTGCCCTTCTACATTTTCTTCATACACGTTTTTCTATTCCAACTTTTTATGCAATTTAGAAATTTAATGATCATAACATTACTTAAATCTTCTTGAAAATTACAATTAATAAAAAAAATCTACTATAATATTATACAAATTAAAACCTATAACAATTTCGTTGCTGATATATTTTAATTAAGGATCACCAAATGACGATAGGGAAGGAAACGAAATAAAAAAATGAGATATTAATTGAAAAAAATATCATTCGATAAAATGTGTAATTAAAAAACACTTTTACATTTGAACAAAGTTCTATATAAATGATTTTTAACGAAAATCTTTTGGGTTTAATTTTTAGATCTTCAATTTAAAACTAGTATTTAAAACACTTACCAAGCTTCTAAATTATCGAACTTTTGGGACATCGAAATAAGTTTCGTCGAATAACACAAAAATTAATCTATCTCAATTCAGTCACTTAATTCCAAAAACCTTACAAAAGACAAAGTTAGTCGGATCTGAAAACTTGGGGTGTTACACAAGAAGTCTATCAATGATAGTGATAAAGTTCAATAAACACAGATAAATAACAACAAACAAAAAGTCTTTCAGTGTTAATGATAGACTTTTATCACTGATAGATTTCAATCAATACTAATAAAATACACCAAGTAAGAAGTCTATTAATGATAGCAATAGACATCAATAAATACCAATAAACAAAGAACAAAAAAGAAATCTATCAGTGTTAGTGATAGACTTCAATCAACATTGATAAACAATACCAAACAATAAGCTTATAAATTATAGTGATAGCCTTATATTACTAATAGACTTCAATCATCATAGATAAACAATACCAAACAAGAAGTCTATCAATGAAAGTGATAGATTTCAATAGACACAAATAAACAACAACAAACAAGAAGTCTATCAGTGATAGTGATAGCGAGATCCTTCTATCATTGATAGACTTCAATCAACACAGATAAACAATACCAAACAAGAAGTCGATCAGTGATAGTGATATGTCTCTATCACTGATAGACTTTGATCAACATTAAACTTTGATAAACAATACTAAGCAAGAAGTCTATCAGTCACTAAGTAAGAAGCCTATCAGTGAGAGTGATAGACTTCTATCAACACTAATAAACGACCCAAACAAAAAGTCTCCCAGTGATAGTGATAGTCTTCTATCACTATAGACTTCAATCAACATAGATAAACAATACCAATCAAGAAGTCTATTAGTGATAGTGATAAACTTCTATTATTGATAAACTTCAATCAACATAGATAAACAATACCAAACAAGAAGTCTACCAATGATAGTCATAAACTTCTATCACAGATAAACTTCAATCAGAAAAGATAAACAACACAAATAAAAGTCTATCGGTGATAATGATAGATTTCTATCACTGATAGATTCCAATCAGAACAAATAAAACAACACATATAGAAGTCTATTGATGATAGACTCCATTCAGAAGAGATAACAACACAAATAGAAGTCTATCGGTAATAGTGATAGACTTTTAACACTGATAGACTTCAATTAGAACAGATAAAAAACTCAAATAAGAAGTCTATTATGGATAGTTATAGACTTCTATCATTAATAAACTTCTATCAAAATAGACAAAAATCCCAACGAAAAAGTCTATCAGTGATAGTGATAAACGATGATAGACTTCAATCAAAACAGACAAAAAATCCAAACAAAAAGCTTGTCAGTGATAGTGATAGTGATAGTAATAAACTTCTATCATTGATAGATTCAATCAAAACAAATAAAAAATCAAATCAAGAAGTATATCAGTGATAGACAATGACATACTTCTATCAATGATATGAGTTGTGAGTTTTTTTGTAATTTAAATGGATTGAGCAACCAATTTTGCTATATTTGTAAAAAAATTACATTTTGCTATACGCGTTATTTTTACCCTCATTTTGCCATAAGTCCAATTGTCCCGTTTTTTAAACTATTTTTATCACCTTTAATGTTTTTCTCTTCAACATTCTTGTCTTTTCCAAATTTTCCACTCTCTTAAAATTTTTTATCTCTGACTCGTGCCTTTACATCTTAAAATTCTATTTCCAGATGTCTTACTTTTTTTTTTAAATTGCTATATTTTTTTAAAAACTCTTTTTCAAAATAATATCGCAATTACAAATATTTTTCTCTTCAAAATCATTATCTTTCTCCTCCTTTGTCGTCTAAAAATCTCTATTTCCAAAATTTTTCTAGTTTCTCTAAATCGTTTAAAGAAAGGTTGTTAAAAAGTGTTGTTCAAATATTTTTCTCACTCTCAAATGTTTTACTCTTCAAAATTTTTCTCTCTTTCCAACTTCGTTTATGTCCAAAGTTTATTTTTATCTTTAAAACTTCTATTTCTTATTCTCATTTTTTAATTTTACAAAGTATAGTTTTTAATTCCTTGAGTTTTTCAAAACTCTTAAGTTTTTTTGCTAACCTTTTCAAATGTTTCTCTCTTTAATTTGTTTTATCTCTTTCTTATTTTGTTTTATCCCTTAATGTTTTTTTCTCCTACTTTTCATCCATCCAAAATTCTTACTTTTTAAAAAAAAAAATCATCCAAAAAAGTCTTTTTAAATATTTTTATCGCTCTCAATTATTTTTCTCTTCAGCATTCTTGTTTTTTCAAAAATCTTCTTAATTTCAAATATTTTTCTTGTGAAAAATTTTATTTTATAACTACTCCCTTTTCATCTTAAAAAAAAAATCTATTTCCATATTTCTTACCTTTTATCAAAATTGTTTTTAAAATTCTGGTAAAAACTCTTTTTTTCTAAACTATTTTCTCACTTTCAAATATTTTTCTCTTCAATTTTTCTCTTTTTCTTTTTCTTTTCTCCAAATGTTTTTATCATCAAAACTTCTCTTTCTCAGTTTTGCTTTTTCATCTTAAAAATTATATTTCACAATTCATTACCGTTTTGTCTAAATTGTTTTCAATTTTTTTTTAAGAAACTCTTTTTTAAAACTTTTCCTCACTTTTAAACGTTTCTCTTCAAAAAATTTATCTCCTTATAACTTTGTTTTATCTCCAAATGCTTTTATTCTCAAAAATTTTATTTTCACTCCTACTTCATGGTCTAAAAATCTCTATTTCCAAATTCCTTATATTTTTTTTCAAAACTGTTTTAAGAAATGTTTTAAACAAGTATTTTCCAAGCTTTTTTCTCACTCAAATGATTTCTCTTCAAATTTTTTATTTTTGTTAAAATTTGTTCATTCATTCCAAATGTTTTTCTCTCTTCATAACTTTTATCTCTTTCCAACCTCGTTTATCTTTAAAGATAATTTTTTTTGTTCAAAATTTCTATTTCTCACTCTCATTCTTTTATTTAAACAAGGCGTAGTTTTCAATTCCTCGACTTTCTTTTAAAAACATCTAAAAATTATTTTTTTTTCTCACTTTCAAATGTTTTTCTCTTCAATTTTTTTCACTTTTTAACTTTATTTTCTCTCCAAATGTTTATATCTTCAAACTTTTAATTTCTCATTCCTATTTTTTTCATCTAAGAAATTCTATTTCCATATTCCTTACTTTTTTTTCTAAAAAGTTTTAAAAATCACCCAAAAAAATTCTTTTCGAATATTTTTCTCTCTTTCAATTGTTTTTTAATATTTTTATTTTTCTCAATTGTTTTTCTCTTCAACATTCTTGTTTTTTTCTAAAATTTCTCACTTTCAAATGTTTTTTCCTTAAAAAATAAATTATTTTTAACTCCTGGTTTTTCATCTAAAATTCTATTTCCATATTCCTTACCTTTTATCTAAATTGTTTTAAAAATTTTTGTAAAAAAAAATTCTAAATTCTTTTCTTTGTTTCAAATATTTCTCTCTTCAGTTTTTTTTCTTTTTTCTAACTTTCATTTTTCTTAAATGTTTTTCTCGTCAAAACTTTTATTTCTCAGTTCAACTTTTTCATCTAAAAAAATCTATTTTCAAATTCCTTACTTTTTTCTCAAATTTTTTTGAAATTATTTTTTTAAAAAAACTCTTTTAAAATCTTTTTCTCAGATTTTATCTCTTTCTAATTTGTTCTATCTCCAAATGCTTTTATTTTCAAAATTTTATTTATCACTCCTACTTCGTTGTCTAAAAAATCTCTATTTCCAAAATCCTTATATTTTTTCTAAATGGTTTTAAGAATTTTTTTTTTACAAAAAAGTATTTTTCAAACTTCTTTCTCACGCAGTTTCTCTTCTAAATTTTTATTGTTTTTCAAGTTTTCTCATTCATTTCAAATGTTTTTCTCTTTGAAATTTTTATCTTTTCCTACCTCGTTTATGTACAAATGTAATTTTTATGTTCAACACTTCTTTTTTAATCTCTTTCTAACTTCTTTTTTTTTTATCTCCAAAAATCTTTATTTCCAAAAAATCACTAATAGACTTCTTGTTTGGTATTGTTTATCCGTGTTGATTGAAGTCTATCCTATAGAAAGCTATCACCATTACTAATAGACTTCTTGCTTGGTGACAAAATAGGCTTCTTGTTTGGTGTTGTTTATCAATGTTCAATGTTGATTAAAATCTATCACTATTTGTAACACCCTTAACTTTTAATACTCACATCCTAAGGGACATTACTAATCATGCATGCATTTTTAGGTCATTAAAATATGATAGAAATAAATCAATTCAAATCAAAGTTTAACATTTACTTTTAGGGATCCAAAAATAGAAAATCAAAACCCTAAAAAAAACTTTAAATAACATAGTTAATGTTTGGCCTCAGTTTAAAACATAAAAGTACTATGTAAGTGGAATAAAACATGCAATGAAAAATAACTAAATTTAAATAAATGCGGAAACATGACTTCTTAACTTCTCATGACTTTCGTAACTCGTCTCGTCGCCTGCCTTGTATATCTTTGCCTTTACCTAAAAATATTTTAAAAAGAAATGGTGAGTATTATAAAAATAATATCCAGTAAGTGACCTCACTACCGAGGTTTGGGATATGCATACACATATAAACACTTCTTTAAAACTTTCATGCGTGGGACCTAACTTTCTTTAAAACTATCATGATTATTCTTTTTGGCTTTTAGTGGTCAATTAAGTTCTCCTGAAAGCATGTTGAGTTTGAAGACTCCTAAATCATGTTGAGTTCGAAGACTTTTGTGTCATATGGAGTCCTCTCAAAACCCCAGGAGCATGTTAGGTCCGAAGACTACTAAAGCATGTGGAGTCCTCTTAAAACCCCTAAAATCTTATGGAGCATAATTGCCATAGTCATTCATAAAGTTTATCATGTACATACAAACATGCATGAGGTCTCATCATTCTTTCATAAACTATGATGCACATATCATGGAATAACAATAAATCATACATCATGGCACATCTTTCATAGCATTTATGTTCAAAACACATTCCAGTGTATAACAATATTCAAGAATATAATGAGACAACCCTAAAACAAGGGACGAACCTAATTAGGGAAGTCACTCTGCCACATCGTCTGCGTCGAAATTTCGGCAGCATAACAACGTAACTAGGAGAAACCGAAAAATTTTCTGGAACCTGTACAATCGAATAACCACTTCAAAAGTTTCAAATGGATGCCCAACTCCCACCAAACTTCATTTAGAAATTAGGTTGGACTCAATACCAGAGATCTAACAGGCATAATCGTTTGCAAGCATACAAGAAACCAAGTTTAACACAGAAAGAGCCTAATAGCTAAGAGGCAACCACGATGAGCTTTACTCAGAACTTCATAAACTAACAACTAAACACACTACACAAATTACGAACTAAAGTAGACAAGCAACTAAGGAACAACATGTAGCTACAATGCTTCCCAAAGTAAGAAAACTAGACCCAAAGACAAGGAAGGGTCCCACAACCTCGCCAGGTCGTCGTCGTCGTTAGTCGCCTCACGGTTTCCTTACATGCAACCAAAACATCAAAGTAAACGGGTGAGTATAAACATACTCAGTAAGCATCCCACTTCATCTGAAGTAAAGCAACAAGGGTCAAGCCCTAAGCTTAACCACTCACAACTCGCCAGCCCGTTCCACAAACTCCACCTTCACCCTGAACCTAACTCAAACTCAGACCTGTTATTCTCCTATCCTACCCTTAGCTGTTGGACTAGGTTGGTGCCAAAACAATATCTTGAGCTCACTCTCTGAGCCACTCTACTAGATGGAGGACGGACCACACATCCCAAATCTCATCACATCTACTGGATGGAGGACGAACCCTACATCCCAAACCTCATCACATCTACTGGATGGAGGACGAACCCTACATCCCAAACCTCATCACATCTACTGGATGGAGGACGGACCCCACATCCCAAATCTCATCACAACTACTGGATGGAGGACAGACCCCACATCCCCAGCCTCATCACATCTGGATGGAGGACGGATCCCAAATCCCGAGTCTCATCACATCAACTGGATGGAGGACGAATCCCACATCTCATATCCACCTCGCCAACCTAGAGTCTCAGCTAAGGGTTATATAGGAGTCTTGGGTCTACACTAGGGTTGGTTGTGTTAGCTACGAAACTAAGGCTACACAACACTTTCCCGGGATACCATGGAACCAAGATCACAACCAACGAGCCTCTACTTGAGGGAACGTACAACACGGTTCAAATTCAACAAACACAGTACCAGCTTTACATCAAGCATCGTCAAACAACTCTAAAACAGGCACGAGTACGAAAATGACACATGCTAACGTAGGATTCAAAGCAACCAAATACAACCCCTAATTTTTTACTACATGCAGTTTTTCCCCTAACCCCTACTCTTATGGGTGGGGTAGTCTAAATGACTACTTACTTAAGTTGGGAACCCAACAAGTGGCTCCTCCTTCTAAACCAGTGTTGAACTTGTCAATGAAAACGTGCCAAGAGAATTAAACCTCATCAAACCGTTCAAGCATAAAGATATTTTGAGCTCGAGCAACCATCTGAACATCAGACCTTATTTAACCATATGTCCTAATAACTCAAGCATTCCGGATTCTGCAGCTACCCATAAATCTCATACAGTCCAAACATCTAAGTACACTTGGAACACAACAACTATTCAAAGATTTTAAGCCTATAGAGCAACTTCGATTAGAGTCATTCATGAGCTTCGATCAGAATCTGAATTCCTTTGAGTAGAGGAAACGTGTTAGGATCGTTAAAACTTGTTTTGTTTTGGTTAAACACCAAATACTAATACATTGGCAAAATACAGAGACAAGCAAATTAAGCATGGAGTACAGCAATTAAAACATGTTGTGTAAACTTCTAGACTAAAGGAAATCAAGTATTTTATCTTTGTAGTTTCTAAGTGCAACAACTCCTTGCAACCTCTCCAATTCAACACAGCAATACAGCAACTATGACTTTTCTCGTACAGCAGGACACCACCAAAAGTTCTCTGAATTCTATCGATCTAGCCTTGTGGGAGGCTGCCAACAAGTTGGGAGAGGGAAATACTTTTGAGAGGGAGTTCCAAGATGAACAAAATTCAACCAAATCAATAATGTATCGATCAATCTTCCACCCATTCCATCGAGAGGAAGAAAAGGCAAAGGGAGGTAACTCCCCATTCTCTATCGAAAGGAAGTTGGGGAGATGTGGGAACGTGTCAGGATGATACATTCCCATTAATTAAACTGTTTTAATGTTCATCTTATGCACATTAAATTTTAAACTATAGTTTTAAATATGAATCTCATTCACATTTAAATAATATTTGAACTCTTTCAAATATTTAATTCTCTCAATTAATTTAGTTTGAATCATATTCAAATTTAATTTATAATATAAAGTTTTAATGTACATAAAAACTTTATCTTATAATGTATCTTTATACATCTAGCTTATTCCCTAATTGAATTTGAACGTTTCAAATTCTAATGATCTAAGAACTTTTTACGAGGTAGGAAGTGGATCTAATGGACCTACAGATCAGAATCTCCAACGATACAAGATTATTCAGTCAATCTCATTAACCTCTTGATCAATATTCGTTAACTGCGAGAGCACTTCATTATAGTTCCGCAGTTGCACTCTTCACTGCAGATATATTTCTGTGTCCACGGATATCGACCAATAACAGCAAGTCAATCCTTCACGAATGTTCGTAACACCAGTTGGGGCAAATTACTGTTTAACCCCTGGGTTACATCTTATACCTTAAGTCTCAGTGTTCCTCTGATGAATAACATGTTTATGGTCCTACCAATAAACAGAAGTCTCTCTCGGGCTAATGAGAGGATCGGACCCTTTGTTCAAGTCCCGAAGACACAACTTAAGGGAACATTCATCTACTTACCCTAAAGGCGAGAATGAGTGAATTCCTTCTTGTTAGGTTAAGTCCCCAGCCGCTTGTTCGGTCTTGTCCCCAAGAAGGTAGGCATACTGAGTCGGCGTCTCGGGCCACTCTCACCCATACTAGTCAAAGGACAATCCCTAGCAAACAGGAGTCCGTAACCTGCTCAGGATTGAGATCAAGTTGCCTAGGTCATCCTATCGAAATAGAAACCTAACTAGTCAACCGAGTTACATCTAATGGTTACTATTTCGTGGGTCAGTCTTATGCAATCTCATCACATAGAATATCTTCACTCACATGTCGTCTACACGAACACGTAGGATCACTGTGTTTGTATCAAATATAAAGTAGGTCATATCCATAGTATTACCAGGATGAGGTACCCAACCTTATCCCCTTACTATAGACCCTTTAGGTTGTATCTTGAACTGAGATCCTTATATGTCCCACTACATTCAGTTCAAGAGACATACAACAGCCTCAGATGTTAGTTTATTGGATTTAGGGTTAATTTAAGGCAATATAGAAAATAATGAATTAAACAACAACATTTTATTAATAGCAATAACCCTTTATTGATTTAATTAGAACATTATTACAAACTACGAGTTTTAGGGCATAAAACCCAACATGTGTAACTCAACCATATACTCTTTAAACATCGTTTGCATTTGTCGTTCGATAAATTTAACGACTTTTGGCTTGGAGAAATCAAAAGCGAAATGATTCTAGACAAAAAAAAAAAAGACAATTATTACAACGTATATTTTATCATCATAATACTCACAACAAACAAAAATCTCAACTTACCAACAAAGTTGCTTTACCCAATTCTATTATATTTCTTGGTACGTCCTTGAATGTTGCGCAACGAATAAGAAAAGAGTCACTCATCGTTGCACCAATAGCCAAGCTTAACGTTGTAGCATGTGGCCCGATCGGCTTCGTCAACTCTGGGTTGATCTCTATTCGAATTCGTCCATGTGCATTAACATATTGATCAAGCTAAAGCTTATGCATATACCCACATTGTTTTCTATTCCTAGAAGGACCATCTGAGGAAAAACAATGCAATTGAATTAATACATAAGATAATATTAAATAGTGAAACAAATTTAATTATAAACCTTAAGTGTCGCCCGTGGATGATCCTCCACCAGCATGGTCGCTATTTCTAAGAATTGGGCTACTCTTTCTTTGTACTCAGTTGAGAACCTATCTCTTATTCTAATCCACTCTCTGTTCATTCTTAATTGTATACCACAGTCAAACCAATTTCTAATTTGCGGAAAGTTAGAATCTGTATAATTGAACAATAAGTGAGTAAACATGACATATGTCATATTGTTAACTTTCAGGATATTGTTTATCTAACTTTTAATCTAGATAAAAGTTCATTTAAGCATAGTTTAAGTGCTCAACTTTCTCTTCTTTAACCCATCTTAATTTCAAGCCTTTTCCTTTAACAATATTTGATAGATTCATACAAAATTAGGATGATTCTCTCTTATTTCTTCTGTATAATATCAAATAGGGCGGCAACAATCTCTTTTATTTTCTCTTCTCTTTTCTCTTATTTAGTTCAACAATGAGGGGAGTGGATTAAAATTTTGAGATGGAGGGAAAAAAGAAGTGAAATAATTATTCAGCACACTGATATATAAATCATGATATCAGTTTTCTCCAACAATTATAATCTTTTGGGCATTTTTTTTTCTTTTTTTTTTACAATATTGCATCAGGGAGGAGGGAAAATTATAGGTTATAAAGAGAGCCTAATTCATGACTACATGAAGTCTTTAGGTCAAGTAGGGTTACTTTTCCTGACATTTCTAGTATACGATATTATTTCTAATGGATAGATAGGACCCTTAAAATTGTTCTGATTAAATTGATTTTATCCTAATTTCAAGCCATGACCAACTTTTTCTTGTACCTATTCTCTTTGGCCTTTCATATGTGTGACTTAACATGTTTCTTATACATATCTAGTTTGGAAAAAAGAGATGTGACAATTGAAATTAATTGTGACCATATGGTCATTTTATTGAACTTTTATGGTCATGGTACTATTACAATTGAGAGTTGTAATGTCTTAAATCTAACAAGGGTAGCTAAATGTGATTATTCCATTATAAAGCTTCTTATTTCAGTTTTATTTATTGTTGAACAAAACTGAAAAACGAAAGTAAGATAAAAATCAAAGAATGAAGTAAAATCAGATCTGAAAACTCGCATGCACATCTATAAAATCATATCTGAAAGACGACGGCGAGATATCCAGGCGACCGGCGACGACCACAACAATCGGAGACCCACGGCGAATGAATATCCACGACGGCAGACGATCCTTGACGGCAAACAATCCTTGACGAGACTGGAGAGTTTCCGAAGATGATTTCAGCTCTTAAGGCAAAGAAGTTGTTAAGTGAAGGAGCTTGAGCTCTCTTGGCAAGTGTTACTGATACAAAGAACAAAGGGCCAGAGTTGAACTCGGTTTCTGTTGTCCGAGAGTTTGCAGATGTGTTCCCTGAAGAGTTGCCTGGTCTACCCCCGGTTCGTGAGGTAGACTTCTTCCCGACGCGGGTATTTGGCGTGTTAGCAAAGCTTGAAGGCTATGCTGACACTCTTTTACGCGTGTCAGCATAGATGGTTTATGTCGATGCGGCTTAAGCCTACATCAGCATAACCCTGAAATTTTGAGTCTATGTCGACGTGCAGGTATTACCCACATCGGCATAGACTATCTATGCTGACACATATTTCCTTTACGCGTCGGCAAATTTCGAATATATAGCTATGTCGAAGTGGGTATATGTGCGTCGGGAGAAGGGTTCTACCCCGACATAGAATATTGCGTCGGCTAGTGTACGCATCGGAAAAACCCTCTTTTCTTGTAGTGGAAGATGAAAACCCACTCATATTAATACAATTGTTATTATCTATTTGATTCTTGCATTTCTCTCTAATTTACGTTCATTTCTACGTTAAAAAAAGTCTTAATACACGTGTGACAATTATGCATTAACGATTTTAAAACGAAATTCTAATGAAAGATCTAAATTTATTGACTTCAAGTGGACTTCTGAAGTTTAGGGTATAGATGGATTTTTTTTTCTCAAAACAAAAAAATTAAAATTAAAATAATTTTGAAATAAGGTTAAGATTGATTAAATGGCCATCTTAGATTGATTATTATTAAAAAAATAAATAATTCGGATTGATTTAATTATTTTTTTTAGTTGAAACTTCAAACTTGTTAATTAATTAATTATATCACAATAGAAATATTTTTTTTTCTCTTTTAAGTTGAACAAGTAAAAAGATTCCAACATGCCAATTATAACTGTGGTGCGCACTTTGGCAATAATAGAAATAATTTATAATGTTAAGATAAATATCTTTCTAATTGTTTAAAGCCCTTTTGCGCCACTAAGCCGCAAGATATTTTGGAATATTCTTCATGTAAAAATTCATTTTTAGTGCTTTTTTTTTCCACCAAAGAAAGCGAAGGCACTACAACATTTTTTTTTCCGTACGGCGCTTCAACTACGTGAACCATTGAATGTGCAAAGTTCAATTTTTAGAATTGGTCATTCTATAATTTTTAAATAGCAAATGTACACACCATTTCAAATATATAAACTTATCAATGACCAAAAATTAGTTTATTCCTTCCACAAATCTAAAGGAATAAGTAATTTATAGGGAAAAAAAAAAGTACAAAAATCAACTTCTACTTTTAAATTTTAGAAGTTGCACCAATTAAAACTCCAAATTAATAACTTTATCAATTTAACCTCTAATCTTTGAATCAATATAATGAGAATCTTCATTAGTAAGTTGTAGTTATTTTCACTTGATTCTATTTAAAATCATCTAAATAAAATTATTCTTCTCCCAAAGTGCTACTAAAGTTGCAAAACAATTATCACGTTATTCTTTCTAAATAAGTAGATAAAATAGAGGAAGACGAGAATGTGAAAAACTACTCATATTGGTATAAAAATTGTTACTATATCTATTTGATTTCAATATTTCCCTCTAATTTACAGTAATCTTTAAATATAAAGAGTTGTGTACACTGTAAAAGTTATTAATTAATACTTTTAGGTTGAAATTTTGAAAAATGGTCTAAATTGATTTATTTACAAAATTCTAGAGTTTTAATTGATATGATTATTAATTTAGGATTTTACCCAAAATTTAAGGGTATAAATTGATTTTGTGTAAAGAATAATATTTTAGAGTTAATATTTACCCCATTCCCAACAAGCAAATATTCTATTTTAATCACTTTAGTCTAAAACAAAAAAAAAAAAAAAAACATGGCTTATTTTATAAATAAAGCTTTAAAATGATCCTACAATTAGTTTAGTGTTAATTTTTCTTAAAAAAAAGAAAAAGTTAAGTCTCTATTAGCTTGTTGTGTTTTTTCTTATGTATTAAAATTATTGTTATTATTTTATCAATTTTGATTTTAAAAAATTAATTTCAAACTTATTATATGAACCAATTTTAATTATTGAAAGTTGATCCTAATAAAACCTAAAATCTATGGTTCAAAATGATGTTATAACCTAAAAAATATCATAAAATATGTTATCAAAGTGGCAATGGTTTAAGGTTGATATATCTTTCCTTGGTCAAAGATTTCATTCTCGACCTTATATTCGTTGGACTAACTTTATTATTTTTATTTTTAAAAAAAAAAAGCTATGCTGTCAAACTTTATTAAAGAGAGAATGGTGGTTAATTAAATTTCACGAACACCATTAAAAGCATAATAGAAAATATCTAATTATTATATTATGATTTTTATGTCCAAAAAAAGTTGTCCAGAGAATAAGGACGAACGAAGTATTTGAGATATTTTTCCAAGGTCTGGGCAGGGCCATGCATTTTATTTATTTATTTATTTGATTGATTTGATTTAACATTTCAGTCACGTTTAGGGAAGAACACGACAGCCCAACCTCCAACTCCAAAACCTTTGACGTCGATGCCTAATTTTTCAAAACTTTATGTAGTGTGTTTGGTTTGATGTATATTTGAAGATGGGCCGGGATGTAACCAATAGAATGAAAGAAGAAGAAAAAAAAAAAGAGGTGCGCACCACACGCTAAAGCTTTAAGGCAAATTACTTACATTACCATGACACATGAGTAATTAGGATTAAATTAAATATATATATATATTTCTCTTATATATTCTTTCGACGCAGTCTTTGGAAGTATAGTATAACATTGAAAAAAGTAGATACATGCTCTAATAATTATCACATGTGAAACTTTAACATATGAAATCAAACTTTAATTACATTGAATAGTGTAAAAAATTAATCTTGTTGTGATGAGCTCATTCAATAATTTTTTAAACTAATTAGGACAAGGGTTTCTTAAGTATTTTTAGGAGAGGAAATAGGGTGAGGATTCTCTCAACTTTTGTAACATTCCTCTCTCATTGTTATAATTGAAAACTTTCAAAATTGTTGTTATGGGTCAAATCGGGTCAACAATAATGGACTAGCTAAATGACCAAGACGAAGAGTCAAACGGAGTAAAAACCCCAATACGAAGTCAAACAGGTTGAAATCGAGCGGAGAACGAACCAAGGCGAGAAGGGACGAGAACACACACTTGAGCTTCGACCCAAGCACGCCGAGGCCGAACAAGGTAGAGCCTCCCCCATTTGGGCTCCACCCACGTCCAGCATCCCAAGAGGAAGATTGGGCCTGGGTTGAAGCCCAAGTCGTGGTCGGCCTCGGTCGAGGCCGAGACCGACCAAATGCAAGACCATCCTCTGAGTCTTGCATCATTCCCACATGGCTCATAGACCCGTTTCCAGTGCTCTCCCGACCTTACCTTTTCCCGATGAGACTCGAGAACCCAAAAAGAACCCTAGAAGGAAGTTATTTAAGCTCTCCCAAGAGAGAAGAGCGGGATAAGTTCATTCTAGTCACTTAAACACGAAACACCTCCCTAATTATCTCAAAACCATCTCTAACTTAAGCATCGGAGCTTGTGTGGTGTACACCACACCGGTGTCCAGGTTTTTTTTGTCTTGCAGGCTGCGTTTTTCTTCTAAAAATACAAATTTACCGTAGTTATCACGTAGAAGTAATGTGTGTTCTCCTCTCTAAAATTTAGTAACAACCATTGTTATTATTATATCCTTGCTTTATGATTTCTTTATTGTTATATTTGTATTAGAGTTTTTAAAACCACAAAACCAACAAATGCACAATGATGGGAAAAGTTTTGATGACGTAAATATTATAAAGTAAAAAGTAAATCTATTTTGGTGTTTGTCTATAACTTTTTCATGATCAAAAGCACTTGACGATAGATTATTATTTTTTTTAATGAAAGTTGAAAAGGAAGAGCATCTAAGATTTTTATGTATCCCTACTCAAACATTAAAATAAACATTTCTTTTTCACTTTTTAAAGCACTTTTTAAAAAAAATAAACAAATAAAATACAATGAATTTTGGATACAAATACAATTGACTAAACTTATATATTGTGGCCTACCGCTGTGACAAAAGGCATCTTCAACTTTATTAATATTATAAATAAATAATCTTTAAACAAAGGCAGACAATGAATAGGCCAAATTTGTTCCACCCAATGTCTTTGGAGCCATTTTCCATGTTGTAGGGATCAAGTGCAAACTATACTATATGGTTTTATTTTATAATTAAGAAACAATATTATTATTAATTCCTAAAATGGTGTGAAAAGATATTTTTTTTTCCATTAAAAAAATTAGCATATGGCTGTCATTATTTAAATGTCCATTAGAGTCCGCCAACAAAACATAATTAGCTGCCTTCCACAAAGTCTACTATTCAACATGGAACTAATTTAATTTACAATTATTATATGCCTAAATATCAAGAGGAATTTAATTCCCTTCAGCTTTTTTTTTTTTTTTTCTTTTTTCTTTTTTGGAGGTTAGTGGGCGAGTCAAGTTACAGTTTTAATATATTAAACTAAAATCTTAATTGAATAATTATAGATTAATATGTTGGATTTAGATTATTCTTTTTTATTTTTATATCTGTGGCTAACTAGTGATGGGACTAAATTATTATCTTTTTTTTTTGGAGTACTGAGACAATTAAATATTTGTAGTTATAAATTTTGTTAGTCGTAGTTAGTATTTGTTTGACTATATTGGGATATTTAGGTACTGGATTAAGACATTTGTGACTTATACCCAACCTAATTCTTTTTAATTTCTATTGTTATTGAGATTAATAGAATTTTTATTCAGTAGATTAATAACTCTACGTTTATACGAATTGAATTGTGACAAACTTCATAGACTGACCATAGCTTAATGATAATTAGATATATTCTTTCCGTTAATATCAATAGTTCAAATCTCTGAATTTGTTATTCTAAAAAAAAATTAATGGCAACACGAATGCAGACCTACACAATAATATCAAATAAAAAAGGTGGAATATTCAATTCCCAACCTCTAAAAAGGTAAATAATAATCAAGTTATTCCCATATTAGAAAAATTATACGGACTAAACCAAAATGATGTAAAACACGAGATCCCACAAAAAATGACAAAATTATCCTAATTAAATATAGGTTAAATTAAAGATTGATTTGGTTGGATAACTATTTGATTTTTTACTTTTGAAAATTAAGTTTGTTTTTTTCAATTTTTTTACCATGATTTCTATCTCCCTTAAAAAATATATTTGAAATTTTAGTCAAATTTTTTAATTAAAAAAAGCTTTTGAAAACTATTTTCTTGATTTAAAAAATATGGCTTGATTTTTAAAAACATAGGTAAGAAATAAATAACAAAACAAAAACATCCATAGGTAGAAGTAGAGCCTAAACTTTCAAATTTGTATTAGTTTGAGACATATACTTTAAAAAGTGTTTAATAGGTTTTTGGTTTATTTGACATTTTTAAAAATTCTTAAACGTTATTAAACACAAAATTAAAAGTTTAGTATGTTGTTAGACATAAAATTCAATAATATATCTAGAAATCAGTTAATTTTAAAAAAATTTAAATATATCAATTACAAAATGGAAAACTTTACAATCTAAATAAACATATAAACCAAAAAATAACTCAACTTCAAATATATAATTTATTTTTTCTTTTTAAAAGTGTATTGGGTGGGGATGGGGGAATTGGAAATAATAATGAAAGGGTACGTTAAACAGTGTAAAGTGAAAGAGAGAAGAAGATTGAGATTCCATGCGTGTGGCGGCCATGGCCAAAGTTCAGTTAAATGATTTAAAAATAAAAAATAAAAATAAAAGAGTAGGGTCCGGAGATTGTGGAAAAATAGCAGCGCGGAAACTAGGTTTTTTTTTTTTTTTTTTTTAAATTGGCCTTTGAGTTCATGAAACAACCATTATGAGAGTTTCAATTGGTTTAGGGTTGGGGTCACTTTCAAATTTTGGAATTTGGCCCTCTCCTCTTGTACGCGGCGATGTTTCTTCCTCTTCAAAACTTTTTAAACCACATCCCCATTCTTCCTTCTTTCCTTCTTCCTTCTTGCTTCTCTCCGATCACATGCACCATTACATTTAAAATCTTCACAATTGTTTGGGACGATAGGTAAGTTATAATAATCTGTAAATTATTATAATAGGTACAATCATATAATATTATTTAAAATAAAGAGTAATATAAATTAGTCTTCATATTTTTTAAAAATGCAATTCATTTCAACACTATAGAAAATTTAAATAATAAATAAATTTATTTTTTTTCTATAGTGTTTAGGTAAACTGCACAAGACGTGGGTGCCTTGTGTTTCAATATGTTTACCTTGTACGGCAACGATATGCATCGCATTCCTCCAATATAACTATTGCTTTTTGGTGTTCAAACCAATTCTCTCTCTTTTGAAACCTCCTAGTTTCAAATCTCTATACTCTATATCTGTTCTCGAGTACTTTTGATTTTTTTTTTTAGTATAAATCTATGATTACATTTCAAGAAATTTAGTTAGTAAATGGTGGTACTAAAATTATGATTAGGAAAAAAAAAGCATAGATGAAAGATTAAGTGACTAAATTGATCCTCTTTTAAAAGTACAAGAGTCGAAATGGGCATTTGATAAGTATATGAACAAAAATGAAATAAAGTCAAAATTAAAGTATAGGCATAAAAATGAACCCAAGACAAAAGTATAGAGACCATAATAATATTTCAACTTAAAAAAATATTGTGATGTGATTAATTTGAACATTGCTAAACTAGTTAAATATTAGTAATTTCTTTAAGAAAAACTATAACATTGTTAGACTATATTGATATAATTAAATTTACCCCTCACTATCAGAGTTAAGGTTTTAGTTTGATTGGTGATTTAAGATGATATCAGAGCAGATGGTCCAGAAGATCCTGTGTTCAAACTCCCGTAAAGTCAATTTTCTCCCCATTTAATATTGATTTCACTTATTTGGCTTTAGCTTTTAGTTTAATAATGTATTATCTTATTATCAAGGTTTGTTAACACATTCATATGTCAATGCTCCCTTTGGCGAGAGATGAAGTGATGGAGAAGAGAGAGGGTTTCTCTTATTATTATTATTTTATTAATTTTTAATTTTTCAATAACATTAAAATAATTTAAAAAATCAATTAATGACCTCTTAAACCTATTTTCTAAAATTTATAGGCTAAAAAAAAAGTTCATTTTTAAAATTCAGAAATTAAATAGACTTATTTTTTAAAAATTAAGGGAGCAAAAGAGTAATTCTCCCTTTTTTGAATTATAAAGAGATTTTAAAAACCAAAAAGAAAAACATTTTTTAAACTACCTCCTAACTCCAACTCCAAGCCATTAATGACTTTTCTTATACAAATATTAATTCCAAAACACGAGTTTCGAAAATTCATATGTTTGAACGGTTGAATTACATAAACATCCACAAGTCTTCTTTCACTTTCACATGCATCTTTCAATTTTCAAACTGTCCGATCAACTCGATCCTTCCAATTTCCCAAGTGGACAATTTCGTCTTTTTCCTAATTGCAATTTCCCTCCTCACTTACCCACTCCAAAATTCCACACACATTAAAATAATTAACCAATTATTTCATTTCTCATTCATTTCAGATATTAAACTTGTTAACCAATGTTATTCGTCTAAAAAAAAAGTCTGCATTAATACATGATGAAGGAAGACGACAACTTTCTTAATTATCGTCCCTTATGCATGAATACATCGAAAAAAAAGGAGAGAGTATTTACATCTTAATATTCACATATATTTAATTATTTTACAAAACGAATCCACCATCCTTTTCTTCAATTTCTCCTTCTTCTATTGAAGAAAAAAATTATAAAAGAAAATGCAATTTATTTATTTATTTATTTATCTCTGTCTGTCTACTCAAAACACCAACATTGAGTCCTTGGTGTCGTAATTCATCTTCTCCAAATTAGGCTGCACCGCGAACTGAATCATCGGCGGCGGCCCACAGACCAACGCTAAAGTATCCGCCGCCGCCGCCGGAATATGCTCTCTCATAATATCCTCCGTAATAAACCCAATGCTGTATTCCCAGTTTTCTCTAACACTCTCCTGAACCACGTACCAAACTTTCAATCTCTCATTCTTCTTGGCCCACATGTCCAACTCCTCCCTCAGTAAAATATCCTCCTCCGTCCGATTCGCATACACCACAAACATCTCCGTCTCGTCCTCCGGATCCTTCAAAATCGCCTGCACCACTTGATAAATCGGCGTTATCCCGGTCCCACCGGCCAGCATGGCAAGCCGCTTCGCGAAACGGGGTTTTCCACGGACCGTGAAGTTGCCGCGACCGGTGTACTCAATGTGGCCCAACGGACCCTTGACGTCCAGCGTCGAACCCACTTCCATCGACTCCAAATACTGCGACATGATCCCGCCGTTGGGGAATTTCGGGTGCACGTTTTTGAAGTAGACTTTCACCAACAATTCGAAGTAGCCCACTTCGTCGATGGAGCTCGTAGGCGTGTAGGCCCTCATGCAGAGCTTTCCGTCCACTGTGGCACATATGAAAACGTGCTTGCCCACGGGCAGCCCCAACGTCTGGTCCTGACCCGGCAGAGCGAATCTGAACACGCGCACGTCGTGGGAGATTGCTGTTTTTGATACCAGCTTGCACGGTATCTTTTCGTTAGGCGCCAGCGCCACGCGTCGTGTTGTCATTGGGGATAAAGCAACTTCCTTAATGGGGGCTAAGTGGGAGAAATTTGAAGCGCCGTGAATGGAGTTGTTGGGTGAGTTGGAGGAGGAGTCCGAGGTGTAGCCGGTGGTGATCAACTCGCCGATTCGGTAGTCTTCGAGCATTTTCTTCGCTTTGTCGGAGTGGATCGCGTCGAATTCTTCCGTGCAGTCGGTACCGGCGTTGATGAGGATGCTGTCGGAGCCGCCGGGGTGATCTTTTAGGAAGCGGGTGCAGTCGTAGACGTGGCCGTGGACGATGATCCAGGCCGATTGAGGGGAGTTGTGCTTCTTCACTTCGGATAAGGAGTAGGTGTTGGAGGTGGTGTTCATGAACGGAGTGGAGACGCTCTTCTTCATTGTTTGGTTGGATTCGGAGGAGATTTCTAGATGTCGTTCTCTGTCCATCCATCCGCCGGATTGGTTACCGGGGACTGTTGGGTGTTCGAAGATGATTCCGATCTCTCCCTTGTGGGGTTTGCATACATTCGTCTTCACTCTGAACCAACAGTTGTTCATCATCCCCTGAATAAAATCACATTCAATTTCCAATAATAATTAGGATTAGCTTCAACACTAAAAAAATAAAAGAAAGGAGAGTAATTAACTCTGTTATCTACCATGAGGTTCCAGATGAGTTTCTCAGGCTGGGTATTGAGAGTTTCATCCCAAGCCCGGACGGCGATCTCCTTGGCGCCGAGCAAGTCCAGAACCTCCACCTCCAACGACCAGAAACACCAGCACCAGTATTTTCCAAACTTGTTTGGCTTCTCCGGATGGTCCAACGTGCACACGTACCATGTCTCTCCGCCGTCCATGGTCACCTCCACACGTGTGACCTTCTTCCCACCACCTACCCGTTTTTCAAACATATAAAAAAATTAGAAATACATCTAATTAAAACAAAAGAAAAAAAAAAACTATTTGACTAAGAATCAGTGGATCTACATCTACTTTCCAAAATAACGCTAAAAAAAAAAAGGGTCATTAATTAATTAAATTAAAGCAACCAAGTCATTCTAAATCCGAGGGATTCTTTAAATTGAAAGAAAGAAAGCTTAAATTAATAAAATTAAATATCCGGGCCGTTGGGGTCAAAATTTTATTTAAAAATAAAATAAAAAATGCAGCGGCGGCGACTCACCAGAATAAGCGTAGCCTCTCAAGGTGTACGGCCTCTGAGTGCTCCAGGAATTGATCGGCAGAATTTCCTCGTGGCAGGGCGTCGTTATCACGGAGTTAACGTTCAACTCGTTGATTATATACTCCGGCTTGTACCACCATGCTGCATAATGATTAAAAAACATTAATCAATAATAATATTGTACTGTAAATTGTAAATTGTAAATTGTAAATGGTAATTAATTTATTAAATAATTACCTTCTGCGTTGGCGAGTTCAGCGTCGACGTGGGAAGGTAAAACTCTGTTATCCTTGAAATGGTAATAATTTTCGGATTCTTTGGTTGTGACAATAATTCGTTTGAGCCACTTGACCATTCTACCCCCGATGAATCCCGGTATTATCATCCGAACGGGAAAACCATGATCCGGCGCTAAGGGTTCGCCGTTTTGCATGTAAGCCAAAATGATGTCTCTAGCCGTATCCATTGCCAGCTCCTTCTTGATACTGGTCCCATACTTGGAGCCACCGCCACCTGGCAAGTCCTCAGCTCCTTCAAAGCACACATTCAGCGCTCCCTTCTTACGGCTAAAAATACCGCAACGCTTCAACACGTCACGCAGTGGGACCCCTCGCCAGACCGACGTGGACACCCCCGCGGCTCCCCAGTTGAACCCAATGGTCTTTTTCACCATGTTCTGCTCCTTCCGTCGGTTACCGGCGCAGACGAGCGTGGCCGGAAATTCCCGGAAGCGAAACTCGTTCAGGAGTTGGTCCATGGTGAACTTGGCGGGGCGCTTGACGAGGCCGCAGATCTCAATGGTCCAGTCGTTCCACTTGGCCTTTGGGACCGCACCGTGGTTGCGCACGTAGTGGAGTGGGACCGGTGTGATGAAGCCGTGGTGCATTAAACGGTTGAGAGGCGGCTCCGAGTTGAAAGGGTGCTTCCCTGTGAGACGGACCATGGAAGAATTACGCTCGATCCAATGATCCGCTGTTCCTTCATCTCTGGGGTCCACAATGGACGGCTCTAATTCACGGTTTCCCTTGTGGATCAAATCACGAAACTCGCTCATCTCATTCTCGTCTTCACTACACGAATCCTCCTCCTCCTCCGCTTCTACCTTCACGGAACTAATTTGGACAGAGGACGAACGGATATTGGAATTCGGGAAATTACAGCCACGAACAGGCGAGTCGGACCGGTGGTTCGGACCGGACTTGAAGGTCCGGACGACGCCGTTGATGTTGATCTGTGGCGGAAGAGAGCCGAACTGGCGGTTGTCCACGGAAGCCGCCATGGGAGATTGTTTACTCAATGAGAGAAACTTGGGAAAAAGAAGAAATGGGTTTTTTAAAAAAATAATAATAAAAATTCACCCACCACCTTCGTTCCTTCTTCACTTCACCTTCTTTGTAAAGTTGAGTTTTGAAGGTGGGAAAAGTAAAGAGAAGAACGTGGGATTATATAGGAGACGTGTGTGCAGAAAAGCCAAAGGGCGGGGCCCGCGCGTATTGGCGAATTGAAGGAAGGAAATTTCGATGGGCTGTGTTCGAATTAAATGACGTCGTTTTGGCAATTGGGCATTAGGCCTGCGCCTGCTCTAGGTGAGCCTGTGAGACAGTATAAATCTGTGGCTGGTGTCGGCGAGGGCTGGCGTTCATGTGGTGGTGTGTGCTGTTGGGTTCACGCCGCCCTCAGCCACACGATTAAATGTTTTCTTCTAAAAAATATCCACCACAACCACATACATCTTTATTTTCAAATCTTTTGTTTTAATGCATTACTTTCCTCCCCATTTCTTAATTCCACTATTAATTAATTATTTATTTCTTAAAAATCTCCCCCCATTAACTCTCTTTGTGGTTGCCTTCTATCCATTTTAATTTATTTCATTTGTATCGTTTTAATACAAACCTATCATTAATATTTTTGCAAATAAACACCCAAAAACATCAAACACTCAATAGTCTTAGGAACTTGATACCATTCATTTTTAAAGTTTGAAAATTAAAATTAACACATATTGTCACGGAGTAGTCTTGTAAAGTTTGAGAATTTATTACATTCAGATTGAAAGTTAGATCGTTTTTTGTTGAGTTTAATAACATGTGGGGGTGAAAGATTCAAATCTCTAGGCTCTTAGTTGATTTATGAAATGGAGAAATTTCTAGTACTACAGTAGTATAGAGGATTTTTCATACTACTCCAATTGAATGCTTCATAGCACCACTAAATCAGAAAGTTTCTCGAGCCCCATTTGGGCCTTAGCTAAATCCACCCTTAGGTATTATTGTAGTACTAAAATTTTTCCTGTCAATAGTATATACGTTAATCATTTGAGATATGATCAATTTTTTGTTTGAGTTCAACAATATGTGGCAGTAGGAAGATTTAAACCTTGTATTGATTGTCACTTAACTACATTCACTGTGGCCAATTAAGCTATGGTTATGGTTCCGATAGTAACAATATCTTTTTTTATTATTATTCTTTTTACGATGCATGGCTTCTAAAGGGTCTTAAACAAAAAATGTGAAGGAGAAAGGGAGTGTTTCAACGTAAATGTTGGAAAGAGATATATGGAGGGATCTTACGCATGCAAAAACACGCAAATATATATATTATACGGAGAGAGACTGTTAAGTAAATTAAAATTTAACTACCAATTTTCCTATCTTATTCATAATTAATTTCACAAAAATATCTTCTCCGATGTGTCACGAGATATTTTTGCTCACCAAAAAGATTATCTTATTTTCTTTAATTTCTTTTTTAAAGACTTCTCTCCCTCTCAATGAAAAAAAGTGTAATCCCAACAATTTTAAAAGTGAAATGATTTTTTTAAAAATACTTTTTGGCCATTACTATGTGCCACCTAGTTTTTCTATTAATTATTAAAATAAAAAATCGTTTTGGATTTAGTGGATTCCTATGAATGAATTGTTTTTTTTTTACTACTTTTTTTTTTAATGATAATTCGGTACTTTTCCCAAAAATGTTTTCATCGAATCACTTTTAAGTGGTTGTGTTGAGTTATAATAATGAGTTATAATAGTTATTATAATCTATAGAATTATATAATATTATTTAAAATATATAGTAATATAGTTTGAAGTTATAATACTATGTTTTTTGGTGCAAAGAATTTTACAAGTTATAACTTGTGCCCACCCTAAATACTTTTGAAAGGACTATCCAAAGACCTGAGAAATACAATGGTATAATAGTGCATAGTCTATAATTAGGGTCATCTATGAATGATCATAATATTGAGCGAATAAACAAAGACAACACGTGTTGATACCTAACATGAGTTTCAGTTCATGGGTAGAGTACAATTGAGACTTATCTCAAAGTTAGGAGTATTTTGTATAATTTAACTTAGAATTTATACAATATAAAATTGGAATGATTCAAATATAGGACATGTTTGACTTGTAATTTTGTCTAAGTTTATTTTTTTAAAATTTGGGGTACAGATATCCTTCAACTTGTTTGCCAACCTAAACTATGTATATATATATATATATATATATATATATATATATATATATATTTTTTAATATATATTTCAAACATTTTTGTGTTAAAAAAAATGACCCGAATATATTTATGACATAGTTTGGGTTGGGTTATAAATTGGTTGGGGTTGGATTTGGTTCAAATAAATGACAATATATTTATGACTTGGATTGGTTCGTATGTTATCTAAAATTAATTTGGGTTGACCCGACCAACTCGAGTGTATTATTAATCTTAAAAATGAATTTTTAATTACTTACTAAACAATTACATATACTATGTATTTATTTTATTTTTATTTAATTTCATAACTATTTATTTCTTGATAACTCTTAAAAATATATTTTTAAATCTCTTAGGTGTATTGTTTCCTAATATAAATTGATACTAAATAGCTCATTTTAATTCAATATTTAAAAATAAAATAAATAGATGGTTTACGTATTAACATTTCACTTTTTCTTCAAAATCAAAATTTTGAATAAATAATCTAAATAACTTAAACCAATTCAACTCAAATGTTTCATGGTTGGACTGAATTGAGTTCATTATTTAATAAGTTTGGATGGAAGAAATTTATCCAACTCAATCCATAAACACGGCTAATTGTTGAGGTGGACTGCATAAAAATGTGTGCACCACTCAAGTATTGCTCAATTTATTACAGCTTAAGTTTACTAATTTTGGTTTGTTGAAAAAGATGGATTGGCTTTGGGGATAAAAATTGAAAAGAGAGGATTAGTTGGAAATTTTTTCTTGCCTCATTTGCAGCTCAGCGTTTAGTTTTACTTGGACAACGTAACACCTTTGATTTGTGTTGATTAGATCTCTCACTCGTTTCTTCATATTTTTCCATATTAAACAATTATTTTTTGCATTATCGGATAGTTTGAGATTGGTTACATATAAATTTTTATATACAATAAAACTCTATTAATTTTTAACCTATTAATTTTCACTGATTAGATTAGAAAAATATATATTTATAATTATTAGCTAACATAATAATTTTAGATGTGATAGAAATCTACTTTTATGTCTACTTACTTTCAAATAAATAGTAGGCCAAATTATATAAAATTTTAGACTAGATTTCAACTATGTCTCTAGATTTTCAAAAGTTCCATTTTAACTTTTGTTTCAAAAATAACTTTCCGGTCAACTTTTTTCAATAAATTGAGGATGGAAAACTTACATAGCGACAACCTGCAAAACAATACAATGAAACTTTGAAAGAATATATTTTAAAACAAATTTAATGGTAAAAATAAAACTTTGAAAAAGGTTCTAGAACATTATGGAAACAGACTCTAAAGTTCAAAGATATTTTGTATACATTAGCTTAAATAGGAAACTTAATGCATAACGCCAATCAAAAAGACTCATAGAAATACAATAATGATGTGTATATATACACATACCTATTCTGTAAAAAAGTACTACTTTGTTTAAAAAATATTTGTGATATGGAAATAGTTATAGGAATATCTATATTTGTGTTGTGAAATTGTGGGGAAAAATCGGGCATCGAAACTTTATCAATATTTAAATACTAATATAATATATTTATAATAATAATAATAAAAGAAAAGTGGAAATGGAAATGGAAAGTGGGATATATATATAAAAAAAATGAAGAAATAGGAAAGTAGAGAGTGTTGGAGAGAGTTGGTCAATATTTTACCCAATTGTGTGTGTTACAATATCCATTACAAACCACTATTTATAGGCAAAATGGCAAGAAGGATGTGGATGTATTTGGACACCAAGCATTAATAGGTGGATGACACATATGGTGGACACTTTGGCTATGGGGAAGTTGCCACTTGGCAAGGGTATTAAAAGACACATTGTATGGGCATCTACATGTGTGTAACATTTACAATACTCCCCCTTATATGCTCATTTATATAAAATATGTCTCGTTAAAACCTTACTAGAGAAAAAACCAATGAAATAAAAACTCTAGTGAAGGAAAAAGAGTACATATTTTATATAATACATTTACTCCCCCTCATGAAGACATCACTTGAGATCTCTGAGTCGTCGCATCCCAATATTGTGAACCAATTTCTCAAATGTTGTAGTTGGTAATGCCTTTGTACATATGTATGCCAAGTTATCTTTCGAACAAATCATTATATCGATATGTCGTCATTTTCTTCAAGATCATGAATGTAGGAAAGCTTTGGTGAGATATGCTTCGTTTTATCTCCTTTTATATACCCTCCTTTGATTTGGGCTATACAGGTTGTGTTGTTTTCGTATAATATTGTTGGAAGATGTTTCATGTTTCACGAATGTGTTGAGTCATTGATCTTAGTCATACACATTCTCGACTTGCCTCGTGAATTGTAATGATTTCAACATGATTTGAAAAAGTGGTTGTTATGGTTTGTTTCACTGATCGCCATGATATGACAGTTCCTCCACATGTGAATAGATAACCTGTCTGAGATCTAGGTTTGTGTGGATCAGATAGATAACCAGAATCTACATAACCAACTAGATCATAATTTGATTGGTTAGAATAAAATAAACTCATATCAATCGTCCCTCGAAGATATCGGAGTACATGCTTAACTCTGTTCCAATGTCTTTTTGTAGGACATGAACCATATCTGGCTAATAAATTTACTGAAAATGTAATATCTGGTCTTGTGTTATTAGCCAGATACATGAGTGCATCAATTGCACTAAGATATGGTACTTCAGGACCAAGTAGTTCTTCATTGTCATCTCGAGGTCGAAATATATCTTTCTTTATATCCAGTGAACGAACTTCCATTGGAATGTTCAATGGATGTGTTTTATCCATATAGAATCTTTTAAAGATTTTCTCTGTATAAGTTGATTGATGAACAAATATCTCATCTGCTAAATGTTCAATTTGCAAACCAAGGCAAAATTTTGTTTTTCCAAGATCTTTCATCTCAAATTCTTTCTTAAGATATTTTATCGCCTTGGATAAATTTTCAAGAGTTCCAATTATATTTAAGTCATCAACATATACAGTTATAATAGCAAATCCTGACTGAGATTTCTTTATAAAAACGCACGGACATATTGGATTATTTTGATATCCTTCTTTCAATATTCATATTATACCACATTCGTCACGATTGTTTTAATCCATATAATGATCTCTGTAACTTTCTTGAATACAATTCCCGAGAACTTTATTCATATGTTTCTTGTATTTTAAATCCTTTCGAGATTTTCATATAAATGTCATTATCCAGAGATCCATATAAATACGTCGTGACTACATCCATTAGATGCGTATCAAGTTTTTCATATACAGTGAGACCAATCAAATATCTTAGCGTTATTGCGTCCACTACCGGAGAATATGTCTCCTCATAATCAATATCAGACCTTTGCGAGAATCTTTGTGCAACAAATCTTGCTTTATATCTTGTGACTTCATTATTTTCATTTCTTTTCCTTACAAATACTCATTTATATCCCACAATTTTGACGTTTTCCGGTGTCAGGATTACTGGTCCAAAAATCTCACGTTTTTAAAGTGAGTTCAACTCTGCTTGGATTGTTTTTTTCCACTTCGGCCAATCCTTTCTACGTTTACATTCTTCAATAGATTTCGGATCAAAATCGTCACTTTCATGAATAATATCGTGAGCAACATTATAAGCAAAAATGTTGTCAACAATGATATCATTTCGGTTCCATCTCTTTCATGTTGTAACATAGTGTATAGAAATTTCATTATTATCCTCAAGTGTTTGATTTTCATCAATACTCTTTTGAGTAGTTTTATTCTGGATTTCTTCTGGAACATTTATACCTTTTATTGAATCATTTTGATTCTCAACTATTTTTCTTTTTCGAGGATTTTTATCTTTCGAACTCATAGGTCTACCATGCTTCTTGCATGCTCCAGACTCATTATTGACAACTTGTTCCTTTGGGATATCAATTTTTTATGGAGCATTTGTTGCTTTTATATATGATTTAGTCACTCTTTTAGCATCTGTGAATGTATCTGGTAATTGATTTGTTATATTTTGCAAATGAATTATCTTTTGAACTTCAAGTTCACATTGATCTTTACAAGGATCTAAATGAGATAATAATGATGCATTCCATGTAATTTCTTTTTCCAACTTCTTAATTTCTCCTCCTAATGTTGGAAAATTTATTTCATTAAAATGACAATCAACAAATCCTGCAGTAAAAACATCACTCGTCAGGGGTTCAAGATATTTAATAATTGATGGGGAATCAAAACCAACATATATTCCTAACCTCCTTTGAGGACCCATCTTAGTACGTTGTGGTGGAGCAATCGGTACATATATTGCACATCTAAAGATTCTCAGATGGGATATATTTGGTTGTTGGGCATAAGCTAATAGCATAGGGGAATATTTATTATAGGCTACTGGCCTAATACGTAATAATGATGCAGCGTGCAAAATAGCATAACCTCAGACTGATGTAGGAAGTTTAGCTTTCATAAGCAATGGTCTTGCAATTAGTTGCATACGTTTTATAAATGATTATATGTTAGACCATTTTGTGTATGAACGTGGGCTACAGGATGTGTTCAACACTTATCCCAATTGACATACAATAATTATTAAAAGTTTGGGATGTAAATTCACCAACATTATCAAGTCGAATGGTTTTAATTGTATAATCAGGAAATTGTGTTCTTAACTTAATTATTTGAGCAAGTAATCTTACAAATGCAAGATTTTGACTTGATAATAAGCATACATGTGACCATCTGCTGGATGCTTCAATTAATACCATAAAATATCTAAATGGACCACTTGGTGGGTTAATAGGTCCACAAATTTCACCTTGAATTCGCTCCAAAAATGCAAGTGATTCAATTCCCACTTTAGCTGGTGATGGTCTAATAATTAATTTCCCTTTAGAGCAATCATCACATGACAACTCATTGGATTGAAGAATCTCCTGGTTCTTTAAAGGATATCCATGTGAATTCTCAATAATTTTCCTCATCATTATCGATCCTGGATGGCCCAGTCGATCATGCCAAACATTGAATATTTCTGGATTCATGAACTTTTGGTTCATTGTTGCATAGTTTTCGATTACTCGATAATGTATGAGTATAATATAATCCGTAAGAAAAAAAGCGATGATGTTTCTAATATACGTTTTTCATGTGAAACAATAGATGTGATATAGAGACACTCTATATTATTTTTACGATCAGTTTCAACATGATAGTCATTGTTACGTATATCTTTAAAACTCAATAAATTTATCTTTGATTTGCTAGAGAACAAAGTATTATTAATTGAAAATTTTGTTCCTCTAGGCAAGATAAAACTTGTTTTTCCGAAACCTTCAATCAAGTCTGCAGAACCTGATATAGTATTGACTTTTGCTTCCAGCATTGTCAATTCAGAAAAATATTTTTTGTTTATAAGTATTGTGTGTGTAGTTGTGCAGTCTGCCAAACATATATCTCCATTGTTCATTTTTTAGTCATTCAACATATGAAAATTGCTCATATTTCTTCATTAAACAAAAATAATTACAATAAAAGATACATCATACAAAAAATTCAAAGCTAAAAAGAACATAAAAATAAACATTAGTACTAGACATTCTCAAAATCAAAAGAAACACTTGTTAATCCATCAATTACTTCAATCTTCTCTTCAGGAGATGCAAAGAAGTCTGTCACATCCAAATTTTGTCATATTGGATGGGTCAAATATATCATTATCTTGATAAGCAAGATTTGCTTCCACATTTTTTCCTTTTTCCTTCAGGGAAGCTTGATAAAGATCTACTAAATGTTTGGATGTACGACAAATATGTGATCAGTGCCCAATCATTCCACATGGAAAACATTTATTTTCATCACCTCTTGAATTCTTATTTTGTGGAGTTTTTCCTTTATGATCATCAGTTCGTGTGGGTTTCTTGAAATTTGGATAATTATAATGCCCACCACGAAAATAATTATTTCTTCCTCTATCGCGGTCACGACCTCGACCATGACCACGACCTTGACCACGATTGTTAAAATTCACCACATTCACTTCAGAAAATGGCATTGCTCCAGTTGGTCGAGATTCATGATTTTTCATTATAGCTCGTTATTTTGTTCAGCCACGAGAATACATAAAATCAATTCTGAATATTTTTTAAAACCTTTCTCTCGATATTGCTGCTGCAGGAGCATATTCGAGACATGAAAGGTAGAAAATGTCTTCTCTAACATATCCACATTAAGTAATGGTTTCTCCAGATAATTTTAATTTCGAACTAATTTTGAATAATGCGGAGTTATATTCACTTACTGATTTAAAATCTTGTAACCTCAGATGTATCAAATCATAACGAGCTTTTGGAAGAATAACAGTTTTTTTATGATCATACCTTTCTTTCAAGCTCTTCCACAGGACGTAAGGATCTTTTATTGTTAGATATTCTATTTTTAATCCCTCGTGGAGATGATGGCGAATGAAGATCATGGCCTTAGCCTTTTCTTGGCTGAATGTCGTATTCCCTTCTTTAATGGTCTCTCCAAGATTCATAGCATCCAAATGTATCTCACCATCAAACACTCATGACAAATAATTATTACCATTAATGTCAAGAGTCATGAATTCTAATTTTGCAAGATTTGTCATAGTAATACTATATAAAAACAAATCGCATTTACATTAGGAAATTAATTAAAGCATGCAAAATAACATCTTATTATTAAAAATAAATGGCTTACCCGGAGGACCTACCTTTAGCGGGAAAAATGACAAGGGCTCGTGCTGATAACGTGTTGTGAAATTGTGGGGCAAAATCGGACTCCGAAATTTTATCAATATTTAAATACTAATATAATATATTTATTATATTATTATTATAATAATAATAATAATAATAATAATAAAGGAAAGTAGAAATGAAAATGGAAAGTGGAATATATATATATATATATAATGAAGAAATAGGAAAGTGGAGAGTGTTGGAGAGAGTTGGTCAATATTTTATTCAATTGTATGTGTTACAACATCCATTACAAACCACTATTTATAGGCAAAATGGCAAGAAGGATGTGGATCTATTTGGACACCAAGCATTAATAGGTGGATGACACATGGTGGACACTTTGGCTATGGGGAAGTTGCCACTTGGCAAGGGTATTAAAAGACACATTGTATGGGGCATCTATATGTGTGTAATATTTACAATAATTTGCACTATGTCACTATTATTTTTTCTTTCTTTTGAGGTCAAACACGTGGATGAGAATTCAAAACATCTGATTTTTTTTTAAAAAAATATCTGATCTTTTAATTGAAGTGTCCAGGGTGGTATGACATTCATAATTGATCAATTTTAATTGAAGTGTCCAAGGTGGTATGACATTCATAATTGATCAATTTTAATCCTTTGAAGGACAGTACGATGATAATCATGAAACTAAAGAAGAAAAATGAGGAATTTGCACGGAAGACTCATTTCACGTGCATTGATGTGATTTGACCCATGTTCTGAAATTAATGACATATGACTTTTTTTGTATTGTGTCTTTCATCCAAATTACCGCAAGGGCATTGTTCTGACTCTAGCTCTTGCTCAAGTCTTGCTCTTGTTCAAATCTCACTCTCGCTCAGTCTCATTCTCTCTCAAGTCTCACTCTTGCTCATGATAGTAATGAGGTTGTCGAAATTCAAGAAAAGAAAAAAAAAACAAGAAAAACACACTCTAGTTGTCTCGTTCTCGCTGTCGCGCTCTCGCTGACTCGTTGTTGCTCTACTTTTGCTACTCTAGCTCTTCTCTGACTTTTTTATCCATATTTTCGACCACTCATTTGAGAGAAAGCGAGAGCGAGAGCGTTTCTGCGTACGAGCATGAACAAGAAAGACCGCTTTATATTACCCTTACGAGTAATTTTGTGTGCACTGCCACGTCAGAATGGGTCATATTTTATTATTTTTCATAATGCAGATCATCAATCATTAAAGCGCGTGGAAATAAGTTATCCGTACGAAAACCCCAAAAAGATGGAGATTGGAGAGAGGAACACAACAATTGAGTTTTTTTTTATATAATTAGTACTTGATTGACTTAATAATACAGTTATAATAGTCATGGTCTATTATATTTATATTTCATTGCAAACAAAAATACTTATAATAATAAAATATAAGTAAATGTCTGATACAATCCAAAATCACAATTTGAACATTATAAATACAAAATTAATTCAGACATGAAATAAATCTAATAGCTAAATTAAGAGAACATAATCTAACAATAATTGGACATAGCACCAAAATAGCAGTGTGATAACCCAATTAAATCATAGCTCCATAGTTAAATATAATACCAATCTTTTTTTATAGGTTAAAGAGTCAAATTATCGCCCTTTTATATTTAAAAAGTTATATTTATAATCATTTCTAGAAATTAGCTAAAAAGCATCATGTGCAATTAGTTGATTTTTTATTAGCATTTGGTAGAAGGTTAGGGCTTTGAGAGCTTTTTTTTTTTTTTTTTTGGGGGTTGAATATTGTGTAATTTTGTCCTGAAGGCCACCCTAGTTGTGATTGGTCCACAAAATTTTAAAACTTTTATTTGAACTTCCTACATTTATTGGTTGGGGGAATTTTACTAAATTTAAAATTTGAGCCAGAAATTAATAGAAAAAACTGACATGGTTTGTTTATTCTCAATTAACTTTTTTTTAAGTTCTTATTTTCAGTTAACGTTGATGCATAGTTAATAATTCATGACAATATGAACAAATTATAAATCACTCATTTAGATATTTAGAAAATGTAAAATCGAAGTGTTACATAATTCTTCAAGATCATAAATGTAAAAACAAAAACAAAAATCTTCAAAAGATATTTAATTATAACATTGAATCTAAAATTCATTAAAACAGGGCTAAATGAAAGCTTTTTCACTTCAACTAGTGGGTGGATGTATAGTTTAACACGAAAATGAAGCTACTCAAAATTTTTATTGTTTTTTTTCTTATTTTTTTTTAAATGTAAATGTTAACGAAATTAAAGGGAAAATTTTTTTTTTTAACCCTTTAGTTTGAAAATTCGGTGAGGTTTTAAAAACACATTTTAAAAGGTAAAATTTCTTTTCAATAAACCAATTTCTTTTTTAAAATAAGATTATTACCAAATGGTCCATGTACAGATAAAGGAGAGGGCAAATCTTTCCCAATAAATTATATCAATTTTGATCTAAATTTGTAACAATTTTAACCATAAACTTTTAATTTCATCAAATTGCACTTTAAACTAAATAATTGTCGTAATTTTAACTTCAAAGTTTAAAAAGTACAATTTTAACCCTTCTATCGGATCTCTTTTAAGTGTTGTTAAAAGAAGCCTTCTCTTGTGCCTCAAATGAATAAAACATAGGTACGATATGGTATTAATAAAATTTTAAAGAAAAACAACAATAGAGTTAATTTTTTTTTATAATATTTTGAAATTTATGAATTTTGGAAAAGTTATTTGATGGTTAATTTTTATATGGGTCCAACCTTATTTTTGTATAAAATCTTGTTTTATTGAAATTAATGAGTTTGTAAAGATTTTTACACTATGTTTTGTTAAAACTAGTGGGAAAAATGGTAGGATTTGAACCAAGGGATAAAAATTTCAACACATATTTAAATGTAGGGTCTAATTTGATGAAATTTAAAATTTAGTGTATAAATTGATATAACCTCACAATTTAAGAAAAATTTTAATTTTATTTCTCTAAACTTTATTGGCGAAACCAGTACCTACTCAATATGAAATTGAAAATTTACTCAAAGATCCATCTACCACACAAAACTTCATCTAATAAAACACTTAAATCTAAGCCACATGTACAGAATTCCTAAGCTCAACTAATAAATATCTAACTAATATTCTACAAAAAGAAATATATTATCCATCCCCAAAACTGTTAAAAAACATAAAATTAACTAATGGAAGGTATTAATATTATTAATATCAACTTTAAAAAGTTCCTAATAAGTTTTTGAGTTTTGTGTCTAATAGCTCATTGACATATTCAAATTTTTTAGAAATAAACTGATCTATTAGATATTAAATTAGATTTTTATTGTTAAATAAGACCTTAAATTTTCAATTTTACATCCGTAGGTCCATGAGTTTAAAAAAAAATGTCTAAGAGGTCAATGACCAATTTGGGCACATAATTAAAAATTCAATGGTCTAATTGGACAAAATTTTTAAAGTTGTAGAATGTATTGGAAACTTTTTAATATTTAGGGACCAAATCGACACAAATCTAAAAGTTTGAAAGCCTATCAAACAATTTTAAATTTCAAAGACCAAATAAATACAAATATAAAAATTTAGAGATTTATTAGACACTTTTTAAAGTTTAGAAACAAATAGATAATACAAACTTAAAAGTTATTAAACTTGTAATTTAATTTTTAATTTAATAAAATTGAAATATTTAGATTATTAAAATTATTTTACTAAATCAAATTGACATAACAATCTTTAAAAAAATCCAAAAGATTGTCAAACGACTCATTAGAAACAAGAAAGAGAAAAAAAAAAAACCTAAATTGAACACGAAACAATTGTAAGACCAATGTTTTAAATGTTGATGTCGATGTCTCAATTTTATGAAAATGTCAGTGAAAATATCAATAAAATGTCGATGTCGATAGATATTTCTATAAAATTTTAAAAACAACAATATATATATATATTTAAATTAGAAAATAAACATACTACACTTTTTATGGAAATTTCGATTCACCTCTTATGTTGATATCAAATTTATGGACATATGAAAATATGGAAATTTAATACCATGAGTAAGACATCTCTACTTCCTTTAGGGTTGTTTAAGGCGCTGAGTGAGTTATAATAACATGATTATAATAGTTTGTGGGTTATTATAATCTGTTGAATCATATAATATTATTTAAAATGCAGAGTTATTTAGTTTGAGGTTATAATAATCTGTTTTTGAATGCATAGTATTCTACACGTTATAATAATATATTATAATTTGTATTCCAAACAGCACTTCTTTAAAATATGTTGGAATGCTCGAACCCACTTGTGATGTGACAACCCTGATACCAAAAATAAAATTCAATTGGGAATAGGTAACAAAAGGAAGGCTATTTATATTCAACAATGGACCAAGGTTTTGAAGAAGTAGAAAAACGGAAATTAATTCTCTAAAAATTGAAGAGACAAAGTACCCACGTAATGCACTAGTGTTCTTAAAAACACAAAACTACAAGAAAATTAGTGGAATTCTCTTATTCTCTTTCATCCTAAAAAAAGCATCCTCTTTCTTAATAAAGCAATGAGATTTCAAGGCTTCTCACTGCCATAAAATGAACCAAAGAGCGAGTTATTTCTATGACAAGTTATATGTTTGGGAGTGATTTTAAAGTAGTTAAAATTACTTATGTCGTATTTAAAATCACTCTGAAACATACTTTAATTATTCAAAATCAATTTTATGGTATGAAAATCGTCTTTAAAGCCATATTTCAAAGTAATTTTAAACCAGACAAAAGTGATTCTAGTCATTTCAAATTCACTCCCAAACCGTCTAATTTAGTTTCATATTTATAAGAGATAGAGTTCTTATTTTGGTTCAAAACTCAAAAGAAGTAAACAACAAGGCAAGTGATCATTAAAAAACCCCACAAAAAAAAAAAAAAAAAAAAAACCTCACTTTTACCTTCATGTAAAAAAAGGAAAAAAACAACTCATCTCTCTCTTTTCTCTCATCATTTTATTCCATTTTTCCCAAAACATGTGTGTGTATTGTATTATTTACATTATCATGGAAATTTGTGTTGCGAGTGCGATCAAAGTCTCTACATCAGCTAGAGAAAGGGAAGATCATGGGCATATAAGTGAGGGATATATAGTATTTCTATTGGTATGAGGCCTTTTGGGAGAACCAAAAGCAAAGCCACGAAGGTTGATATCTAAATTGGACAATATTATACTATTGTGGAGATATGTGGAGATCCGTTGTCCCTAACAATTTGTGCATTGAAGGAAAACAACATTTTTTAGATTAAAACTTAATGGTGTGAAAATGATTTTCTATGAGATTGGAGATTTAAAAAAAAAAAATCTAAACTGGTGAATAAGTGATTGCCTAATAAATGAGATAAGTATCATTTTTGGGTCATACCAAAAATTGAAACCACATAGCAAAAATGACAAAGAAAGAAAAGTAAGTGACAATGATTGATGTTGGGAAGGGAATTATCAAAGAGGATCCTTCTAACTGTGACTTTTCCCATCGATACCACAGAATATTTGCATAAAATCCATATTAAAAACCTTGTTATATGCAAGCTGTGACCATTCTTTTGATACTTACAAATCATACCTATAAAATTTTAGTTCGACGTTTTTACTTTAAACTTCTTATTTTCTAAACTCATGAGATATATATAATACGACTTTTCTATCTTGATCGTATCTTCCCCCAATATCTTTTATTTTTAATAACTCTACCATTTAACAAAATTCCAATTATTTATAATTTTTTGAAAAAACAAATTTATATAAACTAATAATTATATCCATTAAAATCTTAATTTTTATCCATTAATTCCGTTTTAAAACCATTAAATGCATAACTCTTTTACATGTGTAGAACTTTCTTAAAACTATATAAAATAGAGATAAATGTTGGAATCAGATAGGATGGTGTTAGTAAATAACTAAGTGATATTATTTAATATGGTTTTGGTCTGTTAATATTAGTTATGTGGTGTTAGGATGGTAGCGATTTTTTCTAAATTAATATGCCCAATTTTATCTTTTCATCTTTTCTCTATTTTCTCTATTGATTTTGGAATAATTAAGCAATATTTTTCTTTCTAATTTGGTAGGACTTTAAAGAGTAAAATTTTATTAATTTAGATGATTTTGAGCTGATTTTAAATGAAATCAAGTTAAAATAGCTATAAATCACTAATTAACTAACCGTTTAATTCATTTATGAACAATTTAAATTGATACAATTATTAGTTTGAGATTTTAATTAATACAACTTTCAAAGTTTAGTTTATTTTTACTCTAATATTTTTTATACAATAAATATGAATGCGGAAATTCAAATCTCCAACTTCAAAAAAAGAAATACATATCTTAATTGTTGAGTTATGTTGATATTGATAAAACAAGACTATATATTTATATTCTATGCATCTCCAAATTAGTTTGCCTAAAACGGTTTTCATAAACTTCAAGGTCATTGCCGTTATTTATATTTTAAAATGAGATTGACTCCAAGAAAAGGAATAGATATGCTTTAATTGTTGAGGTACGCTCATGTTGAAACGAGACTATATTTATATATACTCTATCTATCTATATATATATATATATTACCCATATCTAATGGCTGATCTCCAAATTAGTCGGCCTAAAAAGAATTCCAAAACCACTCACAACTTGTTAAAGTTGTGTTAGGGGAGGATATTCAAAGTGGGTCTAAAGAATTAGCATTAAAGAAACAAACTTTGAATTCAAAAAGTGCATGTAATAGTGGGATTAGAAGATACAAGTGAATCCATAAAGCAAAAATGCAAATGGGGTATGCAATATGGCTGCAGCTAGCAAAGCTAAATGATGAGAAAGCAGCTGGTAAACAGTAATTAAAACAGCTGATTAGACATAACATATAGCATAAAGATCCACAAAAGTTGCATTAAATTAATAAAAAAGAAAACTTATAACATATAGTTTTGATTAAAAGCAAGGAAAGGACAAAGGGGAAGAGAAAAAAAATTGGAAGAGTCAAAGAGGCATTAGAATTAGGGTTTTTAGGGTTGAGAACTGAGAAGCGGCGTATGGGAACCCCAATGGTCAAGCCAAATTAGCTAGGGTTTGGCTCTGAACCACCAAACACAAACAAAACCACAGCACCACACAAAAACCAATTTGCAATTGGGTCCCCAAAATAGCTCTGAAAGGTTGCATTAACATTTTTTTCAAGTTGGCTTTTGGATGAACTCTAAAGTCACATCTTTTTTTTTCTTTTTTTTTTTAAAAAAAAAATCTCTCTATGGTCAGAAAGAAAGGCTGTCAAAGTTTAAAGTGGGATCCATAGATTTAGGGGACCAGAAACTGGAGGAGCTAGCAGTTTGTTTTTGTCAATTAACCACAAATTTTCACCAATTAATTATAATATTTTCTCTACAAATCCTTAACCACTAAAAATACTACAGCCTTTTATGGATTTTTGTTTTGTTTTGTTTTTACTGTCTTTGTTTGGGGAATTCTCGTATTTATTGCATTTGTTTCTATTCTAATTGAAGGATTAATTAAATACGTACGAAAATTGACTATGGAGCAATTTTTTGAAAAGAGTACAAAATAAGTAAAGAGAGATTGGTAGAGAAAATTTAGATAGCTAGGCTCTAGCTAGTTGTTTTGTTATTTAGGGTAGGGAAGAAAAAGAAAAATCATGTTTAACGAAGCACTTTATTTGATGTCCTTTATTTACTTTTAGCTTAGAATTGTATAACTTTAATGTCAAATATTTTACCATCTTCTATGTTTTGAATTTGATTAAAGTCTCAAATTAAATCATCAGGTTAGATAGATCAATCAAATCATATATAAAAAAAAATGAAAGATGAAAAGTTTTAAGAAACTTGATGATAAATAATTACAAAATAAAATAATGTGAGAATATAAATAAAGATGGATATAATAACAATTAAGTGAATCAGATAACATGAATGAGTTTAATATAATAACAATTAAGGATGAAAGATAATCGAATCCTTATTCATATTTTCCTCCGAATAAGTTCAACGAACATGCTTGCCCCATGTGGAGTATGTTTAACCCTTTTTTTTGGGACTGGGAGGACTATTAATTTAATAATATGTGTTTAATTTAATAATCAAAACCCAGAACCCTAATATTCGATTAGCAGAATCTTATGCATTTGTTTCTTGATTCCAATACATCCGATTCCTATTTAAAGCATCGAACAAGAAAATAATTGTGGCATATGGTAGCTTTTAAGCTCTCAAAATCCGACATTGATTTTTAGTGTTGATAATTTGCAGACTAAAAACCATCTTAAGGTTTCAGAGATACGAATCTCGATAAGGTATAAACCAATAGATTTTTGTGTTTTTTTTTTTTTTTTTTTTTGTTAGAAGCAAAAAAACTGAGGAAAACGACAGAGTGGTTGTGTTCCTATCCATGCAACTTTTTGCCAAAGCAGTGTTAGAAACAAGAAGCACTGTCTAGAAGTACTGTTTTGGAAAGCAGTATTCTTTGTTCAAGGACAAATAATGGTGAAGATATGTTTGAACAACTATATCTCTGATTTATATACAACCTATTCTTATCTATTTTATGGAATTATTCAAAGTTATTTATTTATTTATTTTGCTCTTAAAAGTCTATATATCACTTCTAGATTATCTCGTTTGTTTTGTAATAATGTAAGATGTTTGAGCATTTTGACATTTCTAGGTTGAAGAAATTATTTATTGACATTTTTACGTATATTTTTTTCATCAACTTTCGTTTTTTCTTCAATTTTTTAAATTTTGTTAATAAAAATAAATTATTGCATACATGATAATAAATAACCCTATGAAATTAAACTGTTTATCTTTGTATGTTTCATTTACCTATAAAATAAACTATCACAAATTGATATCAATTTCTCTTAAGATTTTCTCTATTTTGAAAATGCATACATATAATCCACTCTTAAAACCACCCCTATCAACCCTATAATTTCTTTCTTTTAAAATAAGTTCGAGTAGTCTAAGTTAAAATTTAAATTAATATTTAATTCTGAATTTTTATAAATATCTTACAACAATATAAATTAACTTAGTTTTACAAATAATTAAATAAACTCCATTGATAAAAATAAGAGATTAAATTATTTAAGAGAAAATGTTATTTACACTCAAATTATATTAAATTAAGCCATAAATTATATGAAAAACAATGTATTGTCGGAATAATATATCATTTTAAAACATTCTCATACATGGTTAGCTAAATATTTCTAGTCATTTGGAAGATTCGAACCACAGAATTAGTGGTCGTTAATACATTCGAGATGTCAATTGAGCTATGTTTTCGTTGGCGATAAAGGTCAATCTAAACATGGTTCAACTAATTAAATTATCATATCATCGATCAAAAAGTCGAGTTCAACTCCTCAACATAATCCTTCATATTAAAAAAATGTTACAATATTGCATTCTTTTGGTTTGGACCAATTATTTCAATATCGTTTAAGATCGGCCCAGAGTTCAAAATAGCCAGCCGAACGTAATTTTTATTGACTAATTAGCCTTCTGCTCTTTTGACAATTTTTATTTTATGTGCACTTTTATCCAAATATTTATGGTTTATAAATAGTGTAGCTTTCCTATTTTACTTGGGGTATGGAGCATATTTGAACATTCAAATTTGAGAATAGTTATTAATATCTTAACAAATTAAAAGAATTCTCTTATTATTATAATTCAAGTATAAAAATTAGTGATTCAAATATTCAATATTTTTTAAGGTAGGTTGACAAATTATATTGTGTTTGGATTGATAATCTAATTATGCTATGCCTTGACTAGGATGATTCATTTTTTTCAAGAGGAAGAATAATTCTTATTAAGTTCTACCTATACGAATATCATTCACACCTCTCTCCTTTTTTTTTTTTTTTTTTCTTTAATTAATTTTTGAGTTCAATCGCAGGTGGGGTATGTGTGCTCTAACTAATTTCTTCCTGATTTAGGCTTAGTTTGGAATTTTTGTAGCTATTAAAATAATTGATGGCAACGGTATTTTTAGAAAAATGAGTTGTAATATGAAGTAAATAAGTGTTTGGTAAATTCTAAACTTAACCTAAAAGAGTAGAATAAGATGAGATAAAATAAGAATTTTAAAAAGTTAATTAGAGAGGCCTCGGTTTTTTTGGGAAGTCAATCCCAAAAGCTACGATTAACAAATTTTATAAATTATCGTAATTTTAAAAGTGATTTTCTTTAGATTATTTAATGATCAATTTTCCTAAACACTGAAACAGTTAAAATTTGAATGTAATCATTAGTCTACCAAATGGAGCCTTAATATTTTGAGAAATAATTCAGAGTTTTTGCATGGATAATTAAATTTAAAGGTTCATATTTTGATTTTGGTAGAGCCCTACCAAAAACTAAAGTATATTGGCTAAAATTATAATGTGCTTTAGTTTTTTACGTAAAAGTTAGCATCCATTTAATATTAAGTCCTTTTCTCTAATATGCAATTATTATAAGAATTTAGAAAAAAAAAATGTAGATATGGAATGTGGACGATTTTTTTCTCAGTTTCAAAAAATGAAATAACCCTATTTTGTTCAGTGATTTTGGCCAAATAAAAATGAAAATCCAACCTAGAAGAAAATCGGTGCAAGTTCCTGCTTTTATGAATATACACTTGTATATAAAATAGTATATAATGCAATAGTGTCATAATTAACATTATAATATATATCATTGTATACATTAAATTATTAGTTATGTTTTATCTTGAGCATACTATAGAATGTTTGAATCTCTAATACATTTATATCAAAATAAATATAATCATGATATATAAAACAATATATAATATAACATTAGCATTATTAATATTATAGTATATACACTATGATATACACAGAGTATTAGTTATGTTATATATTGAATATAGTATGAAGGTTTGAAAGTCCAGTACATTTATATCAAAATAAATTAGCTAATATGTAATTATACTATATAAAATAGTATATAATGCAAGGTACTATAATTGATAATATATATATATCATGATATACATTAAATAATTAATTATGATATATATTTAATATACTATGAAATGTTTGAAAGCCTATTACGATATATAAATATATGTTGTAATAATAATAGTATGGTATATTTACATGTCAATATAGGTTTATATTCTCCTAACAAATGAGGAAGTGAAAATCTATATTCTATCGTGAATAAAACATATAAATGCGCATTAATTAGATAAAAAGAAAGAAGACATAAAAGTAATATATAAAAATACATCTATTTAAATTAATTATTTATCTAAAAACTCCTAATAATTTCTATCCAGTTCGAGTCCAGGCCCGTACCTAAGCCCAAGCCCAACCCATCTAGCATTAGCATTAGCATTGGTAAGCAAAACACAACGGTCTGTGCTTGGGGTTGCTGTGCATTTTTTGTTTAAGGCAATTTTCATGCAAATCACAATCGCATCTAAACTTAGCAATTACACAATCACAATTCAATCTCTTTCTTTTTTCACCATTTTCAGAACACAAATTCATTCTCTTCTTCTTCTTCTTCTTCTCTTCTGTTTTTCTAGGCTCAATCCAACTTCCTAGAAAAGACCCAAATCCCTCTGCAGCCATGCAAAATCAAGAAATGAAGGACAAAACAAACAACAACAAAACCATACCCCAAAAAGAAGGAGTAATCATCACTGTCTACGTCGAATCTCTCAAAAAACAAAACAAAAATTCACGTCAAAACCCCAATCCCCTCAAGAACACACATCCAAATTCCCCTCCCAAAACCCGCAAATCCAGAGGTTACGATCGTCGGGCTCAACTTCTTGCCTATTCTCGTGAGCTCAGAAATGTCGATTCTTCTACGACCCAATTGCCCAAAACCAAATCCAAGGCAAGATTTTCGCTATCCTTCGTTTTTGACTTGTGAAACAGAGAGAAAATTTTATTAAAAATTGTTGCTTGCTGACAGAAATGGAGATGGAAGGTCAAATCAGAGACGCCCGCGGTACGGCGGCTGCCGTCGAGACGGGCGTTGCAGCGGTGGAGATATGAACGGGTTGGGATGATGAGAGAAGAGAGAACAGAGGTGGTGGATCAGCGATGCCTGCCCAAGTGCTTCAATGGAAGCAACAAGAAGAGCACTGGCAAATCGGGTTCTTCCATATTTGTAAATTTCCCATTGCATTGAATATGATTCTATGAATACCCATTTGATCCTTTTTTTGATATATGCATTTTTAGTATGTCGATTAATGTGTTTGTATTTTCAGAGGAAATTGAAGAGTTTGTTGGGAGAGTTATCAAAAGGCTGCAAACGGGGTGGTGATGATTGAGGAAGAAAATGGTGAAATTACTCAGATCCGCCATTTGGATGGAAATTGTAAAACAGAACGTCTTGCACTTGCACTTGCTGCATATCGATTGGGCTCTGAATGATGATCGCTGCAAAGAAAATACTTTTTTTTTATTACACCATGGTTTCTCTCTTCCAACTCTTTTGGGGTGGTTGTGAATCTTTTGACACTCTATAGTGGTTATGACGGTTTTGTTTTTGTCTCTCTGTGGGGTTGTTGATCTGCAGATGTCATGTTAGTGAAAGGATTTCACTGCAATCAACCAATTTTTTAGTACAACAATATTTATTTGGAGAGATTTAACCCTCTAACTGCTTCTTGATTGATGATACATATCAATTTTACTAAGTTAAACTTACTTTCACTGTTGCAATCCAACATTAGTCGATTATGAAATAAACACTTCATTGTATACGATAAAGTTTCCATGTACATGAAAAATGACGTTTCGTCAATAAAGTTTCTCCACCACATTTCATGAATTTGTTAACCTAAGTGAATCCTCCACCAACACTCCACATGTTTTTTTTAAAAAATATAATAGGAATTGAAAGATTTAAACCACAGATCTTATAGTAGCAAACTCATATACACCGGTTTAAAAATCCAATCCATACTCAACTTTTGAGGTCATGACATTAGGAACGTGCCATGCAAAACGCACAAAAACTAATATACCTAATTTGCACAAATAATACAAGATTGGTATAATTTAAAAGCAAAGTACAAATGTGGGTTTGGTTAAAAAAGACATGCTATAAAATAATCCTTTTTTCTGCTTTATATGAGAAGAAAGAAACATTTGAAAGGCTCTGGCTCAGGCTCATGCATGAGGATTATGCGATTGGGCTACACAAATGCCATAGGTGGGCTAGCTCAAGTGCAGTGCGAGCCATGTAGTCCTGAGAAACAAAGATAGAACGTCCAAAGAACCATAGAAATATTAAATAATGCTATTCAATTCAAATTAAAACCACATAAAAAGATCAGAAGAAAGAAAACCATTTGTTCCATTGTCGTGATCTGTTTGGTCGGTCAATCAAATGGAACCCCAATGACAATAATTGACAACAAATCAAAGGAGCTCAGAGTAAGCTCCGGTGCTGAAATTCCTTCTTACTTTTCCAAGCTATAAACCACCAACGGATCCTAACAATGCCAATGCCTATTACCCCCCAACGCCAGCGGGAGAAAAACACCCAAGGCTGGCTGTTAAAACCAAATTCTTTGACCATTAAAAAAAGAAAAGAAAGAAAGAAAGAGCTACAAATGACTTATGCACCATGAACAGAGTGGGTATATGACTTCTAATCGACAGACCTCCATTACAAGAAAAGTTTTAAAAGAATATACATGCCCTATTCTCAATAAAAGCTTAAGCCCCCTAACTCCCACTTGTTCCTCTTCTTTTCTATATAATAAGTTATGGAATTCTGTTAAGCCCTCCTCTCTGTCTTGGCCGCCTCGACCTCCCAAATATAATTCTGCGGAAACCACGTCCTGGTCCACCAGTAGCAGTAGAAACGAGACCTGAAGCACCACGGTGCATCCCAAAATCAATCTCATCTGCCCTGTTGTAGTCTCTATGATATCTATTACGAGAAAACAACCCACCATCCCGACCAAAACCAAATGCATCCATGGAAAAGAAAGTATCATCATCCAAATTATCATCCATATCAGAATCGTATTCACTGTAAAAACCACTTTGGTTTGGTTCCAACACATAATCCCCTAGAACAACAGCTCCAGGGATTGATGATATAATTGTGCTGATCACATCACTTCGCTCCCTCTCGTGCTCAAATCTCTTCCACTTTTCTTCAAGTACAGGGTCCACTTCTCGTGGTCGTGCTAATGGATGCTTCGCTTTAACGTGCTTCTTCAGCTCCTTGTAACATCCAACAAATGGGCAATTATCATGCATGCAGCTTCTCTTCTTAGAATTAAGATACTTCCGTGCTGGTTCCACCACTGTCCACCCTTTAACCTGTCCCCTACAAAGGGGACATAACAGCTCTGGCACTTCAACCTTTTCACTTGGCTGCCCTGCGTCCAAATTGGAGCTTAAATTTTCCACCGGCATATTCAATTGTTCTGGACTTTGAGTTGATGTTACTTTTGTGTAGGCTTTCTTGTATTGATCGAGACAATTGGAATATCGACGACCAGTTGCACACATATAAGGCCGGCATCCCTTGTCATATGAGGAACAAAGAAGAAGCACGGCATTGTGAGGGAACTCCATACAGACTGAGCAAGTAGCATCCTCCCACTCTTTTTTCTCTGATCCTTTGCAGTTTTTCTTCTTGAGGTAAACATTTTTAGCAACTTTCAATGGACTAGATGGCAACACATATGAGTTTGCCCTCGAACGTCTAGAATCAGAGTTGCTTTGCATCTTTTTCATAGCCATTCACAACTTGAACCTGAAATCATTTAGAGGGGAGTGGGGGCATCGGATCAGTCTTAACAGTGGACCTCTCAAGATTTTCACAAACTCAAACCTGCACCCGAATTTTATTACAACTACCATCAAGATGGGGAAATCCATACCATAAGATTTAAGTTTCGTGCCTAGGTCAGCTGTTGGTCATAAATCACGTAATTAATAAATAATAGCTCCAGCAAGAAAAATAAAATAAAATAGAAAATTACATAATAATATCAATTCTCTCCATCAATAGACAATGACATAATAATAGAAACAGGAAGAAAGTAAAATAAGTAGACAATTACATGATGAAGCAGGTTGAACCGAAACCACAAGAAGAGAACACCGTCGCACATTACATGCACAACATACCCCAAATGATAAATGTGCCACTCCTCACAAGTTCAAAAGAAAATTTTCTAATAGCAAGTCATGAAACTGAACCAACTAAGGCCTCATTTGATAACCATTTGGTTCTTAGTTTTTTGGTTTTTAAAATTATGCTTGTTTTTCCACAACTTCTCTTCATCTTCTCTACACTGATTTCCATTTTTATTAAGGTAACATTTAAGTTTCTAGCCAAATTTCAAAAACAAAAACAAGTTTTTGACAACTACCTTTTTTAGTTTTCAAAACTTAGTTTGGTTTTAGAAAATATAGGTACAAAGTAGATAAAGAACATAGAAACTCATTGGTATAAGTAGTATTTTTAGGCTTGGTTTCCAAAAACCAAATGTTTATCAAACGGAACTAAAAAATACATTTTTTATAGTTTAGAGGGAAAAACCTCACCATAAACTATTAATCCAAATGTTTATCAAACGGGGACTAAAAAAATACATTTTTTATAGTTTAGAGGGAAAACGCCTCATGGATTACCACCATAAGCTATTAAACTGTTAGGTCAATATTACAACATTTAGTATTTTTTTTATTAAAAAAAAACGTTCAAATTTTTAGCCTCTTTTCATTTGAACGACCAACTGCAAGGAGTACTCTGAGTTAAGAAGTAGTGATCTTGACTCTCAATCGCCATATTCAATCTTTTAGGTCTCTACTTCACCTCAGTAGTCAGGCCACAATGTCCTTCAAAGACTACTGCAAGGGATAAACCCATTCAAACATAAAATATTTGCAATACCAATGAAAAGTTCTCTTTCATGTAGATATACATAACAAATTTGCTTATTTGAACACAATGGTCAGTCACTCACTTAAACTAACTTTAACACTCCCCCACGTATGAGCATGGATTCAATTCCTCACTACCTACAAATTAATAATCTTGGGATAAGAAGAAATTGATGACAACAGAATTTGAACTTGATATTTATCACCAGGCTAACAATAACACATTATATCTTTTTCTTATATCTGTGAGTGTCACGACCAACTTGTGTGCACCTTGACTAATCTCACGAAACAACCACCGGTATATCATGTTAAATTATTGCTAATTTTAAAGGCTTGTTATTTTTTAAAAAAACCAATTTTTTTGTAATCAAAATCTGTATCTTTAATCCATAAATTGAAGAAAAATAAACTCTAATGCATTTAAATAAAATAACTCAATACCCCAAGAAGATCCATAGACATCACAACGTGTAAATCTTCTTTAAAGAGAATTGAAAGGTATTACAAGAAATGCATTAAATGCGAGCAACTTCCATAGATATTTGAGGAAGGAGGACAAAATTTTGACAACATGAGAGAAGTATCGTATCACATTTTCATCGTTAAAATTCTATTATACTTGTGATAATGATGATAAGTTTTACACTCCAAGTCCTTCAACTTCATTCCAATCAAGGGACAAGATAGCAAAACTTACTAAAGTGAGGAAGAAAGAACTAAATAAAATTGTATTTATGTAACGCCCCAAGCATAGGATCCCCTGCGACCTGGCCACCGTCACTATGTCATCCATACCATCCTTAAGCCGCTTGCAAGAGTAAAGACGTTCCCTACAAACCAACACGGGTTCTTTCAGCATGCTTTGTCCTCACTCACATGCTCCCTAGGAAAAATTCTCAGGAGGTCACCCAACGTAGGATTGCTCCAAGCTAAGCATGCTAAACTTTGGAGTTTCTATGATTGAGCCACTGAAAAGTAAGGTGCACCTTGTTGGTATAGTTAGTAGCTATCAATTCTTTTTAAGCGTTTCTCAACCATACTTACATATCCTCAGGATCCCTCTCATTCAGATGTGGTCCCGGTTCATTCATGTACCCTTCCTTATCTCGGGTGTCACATGCCCACCAACTTTCGCTTTGGTTCGTCCTCAAACCACATCTTACTGGGAGAGATTCTGCATATCATTTGTAACGCCTCAAGCCCAGGATCCCCTACAATCTGGCCACGTCACCATATCATTCATATCATCCTTAAGCCACTTGCGAGAGTGAAGCCTTTCCCCACAAACCAACACGGGTTCTTCAGCACGCTTTGTCCCCACTCACATGCTCCCTAGGAAAATTCCCAATAGGTCATCCAACATAGGATTGCTCCAAGCCAAGCACCCTTAACTTTGGAGTTCCTATGATTGAGCCACCGAAAAGGAAGGTGCACTTTGTTGGTATAGGTAGTAGCTATCAATTCTTTTTAAACATGTCCCAACCATACTTTCATATTTTCAGGATCTCTCTCATTCAGATGTGGTCTCGGTTCATTTATATACTCCTTATCTCGGGTGTTACAATTTAAATTTATAAATCAACACAAGAAAAGCCTACATATTCTGAATTACAAAGGGCTTTTTTTAATATAATAAATCGAGCCTTCATTAAGAAAAAAAATGAAAAAATACAAGAGCATACAAAAAAACCAAGCCCACAAAAGGAACCCAACTAAAGGAAGGGGTTCCAATCAAGTAACATAAGACCTAAAGGGTTGTTTGGGGCATTGAGTGGGTTATAATAACAGAGGGTTATAATAGTATGTGGGTTATTATTGTTGGGTTTTATGTCCTAAAACTCGTGGTTTTGTAAACTAAATGTATATTCTATTTTGCAATAAAGATGTTATTGAGATTTATTCAGTAAAGGTGTTATTGAGTAAAGTGAATTGTGTATTGTGTAACCCTAATCCAATAAAGAACCCTTGGCTATAGGATGAATACTTGAACTTTATGTGTGATATAAAAGTGGATCAAGTTCAAGTTAAGCCAGAACGGTCATAGTATAAGGATAGGGTTGGATACCTTATCCTGGGGACACTATGGACGCGGCCCCCTTTGTAAAGTACAAACGATGTGATCCTAAATCGTTCATGTGGAGACATGAGAGTGGGGGCGTCCTATGCAATGAGTTTGCATAAGACTGGACCGCGAAATAGTCACTTAGACTTTATAACTCGGTTTACTATCTTAACTGACTATAGTCATGCGATGACCTAGGTAACTCGATCTTAATCTTGAGCGTGCTATGTGTAAATCACCAATTAACCCAAAAGCTTGAGCTAATAGGTTATGGCAAATTTAATTATATCAACACCAACACTCCCCCTCACTTGTGGGCTTAGAAATTTGAACAAATGCCCAACAAGTGGAAATCAAACACTCCCCCTAGCTTTTGGGTTTGGAAATTTGAACAAAGGCCCAACAAGTACAAATCAATATTAATTGGGAGAAAACGACTTCACTAGGGTTCGAACACAGGACCTCCTGCTCTGATACCACTTGTTAAGGACAACCGATTCCGACAGATCTCCACAATGGTATGATATTGTCCACTTTGGGCATTAACCCTCATGGTTTTGTTTTTGGTTCCCGCCAAAAGGCCTCATACCAATGGAGATAGTGCCCCCACTTATATACCCATGATTGTCCCCTTATCTAGCCAATGTGGGACTTTGGTTGCACTCCAACAATCCTCCCCTCAAACAAAGTACCACTTCAAGCCTCCCTTCAAATAGTCATCCCTCCGAATTACACTCGAGCAAATTACAGACGACTTCACACTGAAGTACACTGACGACTCCTCACTGGAGTAAACTGCGTTGGCAACTCCCCACTGGAGCACACAACATCCGGAAGCTCGACCACGGATTCACTATGACTATGTCGATGGCTCGCCTTTTTTGTTTGACACCTGGGGATTCTACCGGCATGGCTAAGTCAGGAGCCCGGCTCTGATACCATATTAGATTATATGAGGTTCCATCTCAAAACCAATTGACAATGAGAGAAGTAGCCTACATATCATATATATTGTGAGGTTTCTCTCCACTTTTCCAATGTGGGATCCTCAACATGCCCCCTCAAGATGGTGCCTCTTTGGGTTCACCATTCTTGGATCGGATCCCAATTTCAATTTTTGGACCAAATACCCGTTTGGGTTTAATGGGCTCTGATACCATGTAAATCACCAATTAACCCAAAAGCTTAAGCTAATAGGTTATGGCAAATTTAATTATATCAACACCAACACTATGAACTCCTGTTTATTCGGATTATCCTTAGATTTGCATGGGTGAGAGTGGCCCGAAATTGCCGACTCAATAAGCCTCCCATTTCAGGGATAAGACCGGGTAGATAGCTGGGAACATAGTTTTACAAGATGGAATTCACTCCTACCCGCTTTAGGGATTAGTAGGGAGGTTGTTCCCTTAAGTGTTGACTCCGGGTCTTGAACAAAGGGCACACCCCTCTCATTGGCCCGAGAGGGATTCGGTTTGCTGGTTGGACCACAAACCAATTGTTCATTAGAGGATCAGTGGGACTTAAGGAACAAGAAGTAATTACAGGGGTAAAACGGTAATTTTGACACAGTTGTAATTACGAAAGACCTGTGAAGGATCGACTTACTAATCATGCTTATATCGAGTGAACAGAAATATATCTACAGTGAGGAGAGTGCAGTCACTGGGCTTTAGTGGAGTGTCCCGGTGGTTAACGAATGCTGATTAGCTAGCCTAAAGAGTTTGGTCGGTTATTCTTGTATTGTTGGAGCTCATGATCTTTAGGTCCATTAGGTCCTCCTTACTAGCTCGGACTAAGCCTTGTAACATTTTGAGATAAAAGAATTTGAATTGTTCAAATTCGATTTTGAGAGAAAGCGTTAATTATATGCGATATATTTAACGAATCATAGCTTAATTATGAATTAAACTATGATTAAAAAGAGGTGGACAGATTTAAATATTAAATCGGTTTATAGCATGAATAAGGATTCATATTCGGAAAATCGATCGGGATCGGGCAATTTATTTAATTTAATATTTGATATTAAATTAAATTAAAAATTAATTAATTATTTGAATTATTTAATTAATTAAATTAATTTTAATTTAAAATCAATTTAATATTGATTTTTGAATTAAAAAGGGATTTTCATGATTTTCATGAAAAATCAAGTTGCCAAATTGCCCAAGATGAGTCATCTTCAAAATTGGCCACCTCCCCCATCCTCCTCACTCATGTGTGGGCAACTCCTCCAAGCTTAATGAAACTTTAATTAAAGGAGATTTGAGAGGATTTTGCAGAAATAGTTTATGTTCTCGGTTTTTGACCTTTGATCATTCTTCTTCCCAACTCTCTCAATCTAGGATCTCACAATTTGTTCTAAGACCTGAAAATAGTAAGGAAGACACTAGAGGTGGTCCACGAAGTGTTCGTGTTGCAAATCGTCCACCAAGTGAAGAGAATTTGATCTTCAAAGATGAGTTTCTTAACTTCCAGTTTTTTCAACTTTGAGCATGCATTTTATTTTGCAAAATTGATCAAATTAGAGTGTTCAAGATCCTAAATTGTTTTCGCTTTCTTGATATAGACTATTTCAATTATAATCTGTGGAATCATATAATATTATTTAAAATGCAGAGTAGTATAGTCTGAGGTTATAATAGTATGTGTTTGGGGTGCAGAGTATTCCACAGGTTATTATAACTTGTGCCCCAAATAGGCCCTAATAGATAATTACAAAAAGTCTTCATCACTGAAGCCCAAAGGTAAACATAGAATCTGATAAGGGACCAAACATCACAAGGGGACCTTTCACTCCCTCGAAAGATTTTATTATTCCTTTCACCCCTAACCCCAATAAATAGCAGAGACTCCTACAGACCATAAGAAACGCCCCTTCTTGCAAAAAGGCAGTTGGAGAAGGAACTTGATCATCTCCCTAACGCCTCTCTATGCCTGGCAAATTGAAAATTGAACACATCAAAAAAGAAGCCCCAGACAATTCGAGCAAAGTCACAACTCTAAAGCAAATTATCAAGATCTTCAAACAAAGAATGCAACAAAAAGGTCCAAACAACTAAGATGAAAATCTCAAAAGCCTGCCCAAGGTGTTAACCCTCCCATGGAGAACCAACCAAACATAGAACTGAACCTTCTTTGGAACTTTCACCTTCCACACACTCAAAAACACTGACTCTTTAGCCAGAGAGGGATTCGCCCAAAAACGAAAGAATGAGCTACAAGAGAAACCCCGAAAGGCATTCAGACTCCAAAAGCGAACATCCCTCCTACTCGGTCTAAGGACAACCTCTCCCATCAAATAAAGTAGAGCCAAGATGTCCTGGGAAACCGAACAGCGAGAACCAAGCAAAAGAGAAGGACAACTCTAAGAAGAAACAAGGACTTCAGCCACAAAACAATTTTTCTCTTGGAAAACAAATGAAAATGACAATGAAATAGGGAGCAGAGGGGACTATCCCCCACCCAAATATCCTCCAAAAACATGTATCCCTCCCATCCCCACAAAGCAACAAGTCAAAAAAGGGATCCCAAAGGAGATTTCTTTCCACGGGTTTCAGTAAGTGTCTTTTAACCCCACTCGACCAACACTTGGAAGGATGAGGACCACACTTACTCACAACAATCCTACGCCAAAGAGCATTGGTCTCAAGGGGAAACCTCCATAGCTATTTACCCATCCACCCCATCTTAAAGGAAATCTTTCATGAGCTCCTCGAGGGAGTTACAGGCAATCGAAAGGGGCTCTAAAAGAAATAGGTAGGAAAACAATAAAGAACCGAACGAATGAGGGTCAGTCGACCACCCTTGGAGGAAAAACTTTGTTTCCAAGAGGCAAGTCACTTACGAACCTTCTCAATAACAAAGGCCCAGAAAGGGGTGGTTCTCAAATTATGGCCCCGGGGTAGCCTAGATAGAATGACAAAAGGGACCCCACCTCACAGCCAACAAAGTTGGCCCATCTACCCACCTTAACGGGATCGCAATTGAGACCCAACACTTGACACCTACCTCTATTAATTTTAAACTTGAACAAAGATTCGAAGAAAACTAAGATGTAATTCAAAAGGAAGGACTCCTTTTTACCGAAGCAAAAGAAAATAGTATCATCACCAAACTGAAGACGGGACAGAGAAATTTTGTTAAACCCAACTTCAAAACCTCAATGATCCTCCTTCCACGCCTTTCAAGACGATCCTACTAAATGTGTCCACAACCAGAAGAAAAAGAAAAGGAGAAAGAGGATCACCCTATCTTAGGTCTCTCGTAGCCTGAGCCCTAAATCCTCCCCTAGGTTTTCCATTGATAAGAATAAAATACCCAATACCATATACAACTCCAAATCCAAAATCTCCACTTGTACCCAAAGCCTTCCTTCTGAAGGCTCTTACCTTTAGAAAGTTTCCGTCCACGTGATCATAGACTTTCTCAAAGTCAATCTTGAAGATGATGCCCTCTCGACCTCTACCCCGATAATCTTCAATAACCTCATTAGCAATAAGGGCTTGGTCAAGAAATTTCCTTCCTTCAATAAAACCTCCCTAAGCTTCCAAAATCACCGAAGGGAGTACCTTTTCTGGCCTAATGGCCAACACCTTAACAATGATCTTGTACACATTAGTGATGAGATTGATGGGTCCAAAGCCCTCGACTCTGATTGCCCTTCCCTTTTTGGGGATGAGCCAAACAAAAGTTTCATTCAGAGTACTATCTAAAATTCACCTTTCGTAGAACTCCTTGGAAGAAGCCATGGAAAAACCATCCGACCTAGGGGCCTTATTCCAATCACACTAAAAAACCACTTTTCTAATTTCTTCCAAAGAAAAGGGGGAATCCAAGCCAAATTTTTCGCTCCCTAATACGGGGCTCTAGTCCACTCCAAGAACAAAAGGCCTAGGAGCCACTTCAGGTGCATAAAGAGCATTAAAAAAGGGAAGAGTCTCCTCCTCCATCTCCTTATCCCTCTTGATCAGCTCCTCCCTATCATTTTCCAAGGGACCAATAAAATTCTTACTTATCCTCCCACTTGTCACTCCATGAAAGAAGCCAGAATTACAATCCTCATCCTTAGCCCACCTCACTTTGGCTTTTTGTCTCTAAATAGTATTCTCCCTTCTCACTTCCCATGGTTGGTATAAGTCATCACACGTATCATATACACACACTATACAATGTTATTTCTTAACTTGGAGAAAGCTTCTGAGAATTAGATCAAGACTTTTTTACTGTAGTCTTGGAAGTAACGTACTTTGGTCATGAAATGGAGGTGTATTTATGCATGCTTATCAAGAGTACATTTTTCCATCATCATCAATGGCAAGCCCTAGACGTTAAAATTAATGTTTCTATATGGATGAGGCAAGGTGACTCTCTCTCTACCTCTCTCCTTTATGATAGCTTATCGTCTTATTAAACTCTTGTCCAACGGACCCCCAAAAAAGCTTCACTGAGGGGTTCCAAGTTGAAAACAATATTGTACAAAAGAATTTCCTCAGATAGGCTCTACCCTTTTTGTAACTTTATGTAATTTTGAAATTAAAATGTGTTTGCATATTATAATTTACATTTGTTATTAGACATCACAGTTCATTTGTTATATTCATTAATCACTGTGATTCTAATTTTATAACATATTCAATAATTGTGAAACAAGATACAACATTCATTAAAGACTATACTGGTAGCAAAATTAAAACAGCTACTAATGTAAATATAATTTAAGATCCTGATGTTGTATAGTTATTGTCATGCACTATAGCCTGTAAAAGCTATTTGATACACGAGACAGCTTAAGCAGCCGTCCGATCTTCTAATAATTAGATTGAGAACACTGAAATCTACATAGAAGTACGTACTCCACCCACTTGCATGTGGGCACCCAAAAATTTAAATCAAGGTGCCAGTCAAGTTTAAACTTGTAATTATTGTGAGTAGGCGAAAAGTATTTAAATCTGTGTAAGCAACAAGCAATCAGTATGAACAAAATCTTCTGGCAGTAAAAACAGAAATAAACAAAACCTTGAGAGCTATAGAGAGAGTCTTCATTTAAAATTGAAGGCAAATATGGGATTATAATTCCCAATCGAACTATTTCGATTGGACCTCTTGAGAGCTGATAACTAGCAAACATATACAAAATCGTTGGGAGTGGGGGAAACAAAGACGAAATAAACCAAAGATAACAAACCCTAAAACAGGGGGGAAACGTGGAATATAACAGAATTTAGTTGTGAAACACAGTGCCATCAATAATGTGAGAAGCCAACACGTAAGAGACATCGGAGACGATGACAAAAAGGATCCACACTCCAGAAAGAAGCAATTGAAAAACAAATGACAGGGAGAAAGAGAGAAATGAGATCGGGAAAAAGAAGTGGGGAAAGAGAATTGAAACGAAGCGTACCTGGAAGGATGAGTGATTCCGGGAATTGAAGGCGTCGTCGACGAGGGAGAGAAGTGAAATTGAAATCAAAGGAATGATAAGTGAATTGTGAAGTGAGAAGAAGAAGACGAAGAAGAAGAAGAAGAAGAAGAAGAAGGCGGAGAAGGAGAGCGGAGGATCGAGGCCAAGCGCTCTCGCTTGTCCGGAGGGTTGTGCTGGGACTTGCGTGGTGCCGCTTCAGGAGATTTCCCCCTTTTTTTCTCCTTTTTAATGTGAAAATAAAAAGTTCTTTTTATTTCACGACACCATGAAGTCATTCTGTTGATACGAAACTTCTGTGGGCTCAGGGCCCGATTCATGTGGATTATTTATTGGGCCTCAGGCCCCATTTCTCAAGCCCGTTCATCTCGTAGGCTGCTTCTAGATAATTTTTTTTTCTTAATATAATATAACATGAATTAGTCCCTTTTGAGATATTCTCAAGATATAATCACGTTTAATTAGCACGAGCAAGCTTAAAAAATCATGATTTTCTTTATGCTTCTGTTTGGTTTATTGCTCTCAAATCATTCTTGATTTGAAATGATGGTTTGTTTTACTAGAATCTAATGCATGTCAATTTGGTTGTGGTTATATTTAAATGCATATTTAAAATGTGACTGATTTGAATCCTTTTAATTGGGGTCATTATTTTATTTTATTTTTTTTACTTCTTTTCTTGGAATTTGTTTATTCTTTAGCTATATGCATCTTTCTTTTCTTTTATTTTATGTTTTTTTTGTTTGGTATGATTTAGATATATTCTCATTAAACAAGTTGGCACATTCTATTCTAATATGGTTTTTAATATTGTTTCATGATATTCATTATTGTACTCTTTTATGAGCTTCCTTAAAAAAAAAAAAAGTCATATTTGAAATCTTAAATTTTAAAGAAGATGAAAGAAAACGCAACCTACCAAAAAAAAAAAAACTATTTTTGAAAGTCCAACTTTGACCAAAATTCAAGTCATGATATGCAAGATGGTCAAACTAGAAAGATAAAAACTGAAAAGTAGACAAAGTTCAAAGTTGAAGAATGTTGGACAAAAAAAGTTGAAGAATGTATAGAGAAAGAAGAATAAAAAAAAACTAAGAAACTGCCTTATATATTATATATAAATTTTTACAAGTAGTGTAAATGTTCCTTCTTTTGTACAGTTACAACACACCTTAGGCCTAAATCAGCCAAGTAGCTAAGCACATTAACAAAACCAACTTAAATCAACAATCATAACCTGAATCATCAAAATTACATTCTTCTTGTTCTTGTTCTCTATTCTTAGCTAGGAAACTAACTAAAACACAAAAACTAGAAGCACTTCCATTTACCAGTTCTTGCATCAATGGCAGACAAACTAGTTACCCTCCGGAGATCTACACTAGAATTCCAATAATTACAGCCGAGATTGTGCGAAGAACAAGAACCGGGGTCCTGATTCCTCAGCAAGCCATTCAACTAAAGGACGTTACCGACATGTCGGTTGATCATTGATGTATATGGCAATTTTTCGACTCCAGAATCTGAGAGAATGGGGGTGTAACATACATATCAACCCAAATGAAATGGAGATCAAATATTATAGATGCACATATGTATAGTTTCTAGCATCAAATGAAGTGCAGAAGTTATACCTTATCGATTAAATTCTTCATAGTTTAAATCCTTCTGCCTGGCCTGTTGTAAGGAGATGCCGACCCTGATAAACTGGAAGCTGGTCTTTTCACAAACGGGTGATTTAAAAGATCAGCAGCAGTAGGACGGTCGTGTGGATTAATTTGTAGGCACTGCAGAACGAAACCCCGGGCGTCTTCTGAGAGAGACTCGGGAACCATAGGCGGTCTGCCTTTTCCAATATTGTATAGAGCCTGCAGAGACTGAATTTGAAGTATAGCAGTTTTAGAACCTTAAAAAATAAGGGTAATGTTATCTCCTATCATAACAAACAAGAATATTTTAAAAATCACTGATGGACAAGTAGAGAGCTAAGCTGCGAGTTTCTAAACCCCTTCATTATCTCAGTTTCAACGCAAGTTGTGAACTTTGAAATCCAACAAACAACAAAAACAAAGTTTATAGATGAAGAAGGACAATAAAGGTGGTACATACAGATTCGAATTCTGAGTATGGAAGCTTCCGAGTTAACATTTCCAATACTGTGCACCCAAGACTCCAGATATCAGCTGGAAGACCGTATCCCTGGCCCTTCCGATTAACCACCTGCACAAATCACGGCACCAATGGTGAGAAATGTTTTACAAATAAACTGCAAAAGAACAATATAGTTGATTCATTTTCTTGACTTTAATGAAGAAGACAGACCTCAGGCGCCATCCAGAATGCAGTTCCCTTACAAGATTTAACATCGTCCGATTTTGTTGCCTGAAAAGAATAAAGACAATGGTTTTAAGGAAATAAATCCACATAAACAAGAAGGCCAACAACAGAAAATGGATTGAGGAGAAACCTTCGCCAAACCAAAATCTGCAAGCTTCACAGATCCATTCACATCCACCAATATATTAGCACACTTAATATCCCTTTATGACAAAAAAAAAAATCAAAACAAGAAAATAATTATTTATTAAGAGGGGGAAAAAGGTGTACGTGGGAGAAAAGCAAGAGTTAGATCAATAAATATGATGTTTTCCTTCAATAAAAAATATATATATATATTCAAAAAGAAAAAAGGGGGAAAAACTCGTTAGAAATTGTTGTCCAAACTTTTTTGAAATGTATTCTTTTAACGGGAACAACAGAGAAATTCTAGATAAAATCTCCTAAAGGAAATGATCAAGAAGAACTTTACAGATTTTTGAATAGAGGGCCTGATATATTTGTTGCATATGCTTTAAGAATCATCGTAGTTTTTTTTTTTTTGAGAAGGGAGATGAGATATCCCACAAGAACAAAGGGTTACAGAAAAGAGGCCTGATTGGTCAATTGGTTAAAATATGTATGATGTCATAATTACAAAGAATTGTCATAAATTACCGCAAAAAGCCATAGGTAGCTAACATTGGGTCAATGTTTATTCTCTTACACCCCTAAATTTCCCCTTCATCCTATAAGAGCATTAAGAAATGTTCTATTTTTTTTTCATTAAAAAAAAAAACAAAGAAATCTATAAAGGACGGTTACGTTATGCTGTTGGACAGACTATAAAATTTCCAAAAATAATTTTTAAATAGCAGCAGGGATGTTAAGAATACTGCGGAATTAAATATATTCCAGAAGGAATCTTAATTGTTGGAAGATGGACTTTAGCTTTTTACAAAATAAACAAGTGAGCACCAAATAATGCTAAAAATCAGAGAGTGCAAGAAATGGTGAAAACTTTTCATTTTTTAACTGAGGAATCACAAGGGAGGAACAAGAAACATAAGAAAATTTTCACTAGGAAACAAAAAAAGTAGCATGGACTTGACGACCGAGAAGATTCTTTACCACTTCCTTCCCATCCACAGCAACAGTATTAAATATGAATACAGACCGATCCATAGAAGTCTCAGACTAGGAACTATTAAGATGTAATGATATATGTAACTCGTTCAAACCATAGACTGAGACAAAAGAAACTACTAAAATTTTCACATATCAATGGCCAGTATTGGTAAGTGGTAAATAGGATAGGATGTCAAACAAGTAGAATTCACAATCAATAACATAATACATTCATTTGTATACCTGTGAACCACATTTTGCTCATGAAGATACTTTAAACCAAACAAAATCTGCCTTGTATAGGCAGAAACAATGGAATCCAGAAGGTGAATCCTCTGATATAGACTCATAAGGGAGCCCTGAGATACAAGCTCAAGGAAGATATAGAGTTTTGACCCATCCTGCTCCTGCAAATAAGAATCAAATAAAGTATTAACTATTGAATATATGAAAATTTTAATAGTGGAGTAACCAAAAAAGCATGCCAATTAGGAAACTAGAGTAAATTAATTGTTCCATTAGCTAAAATTGACGAAGGAAAAATTGGATAGCCATGCAAGGATCCATGATATGGCCTGATCTTAAAGCTCATATCTAAAAGAAAGCAGGAAAGTTGATTAGATAATGTGTGCTACAACATGTGATTTCATTTGGTCATAACATCACATGCTCCAAACTCAGCGCATCGGTGCACCTACCAACATACTTCCAATGAGATGGAAAAATAAAATTGCATGAAGAACAATTGGCATGTCAAGCTTGTATAACAAACCGCCTAACACATGCTGGCAGAAAAAAGGCATCAAATAATGAAGTATCCATCAAGGTAAAACTTGCATGTACATTGACGTTAAGTTCATGATAGGCAAGGAACTTTTAAATTTGGACTTTACGTGTTATGTTGTGTGTGCATTCTTAGGTCCATTGAGCAGCATATGTCGCCATACAATAAAAGGTGAGTTTTATGCAAACCAAAATCATTGTATTGAATAAATTAGACTTCAGACAAGTTTGAAAAGAGTCGTAGAAACTAAGGGCCTGTTTGGTAGGCAATCCGAAAACAGAAATTTGAAAACAAGGGATTCAATGAAAACAGAATTGTATTTCATGTTTTCAGATATGTATTTGGTAGCAGATTTAGAAATTTGATTTCATTTTAAACAGTAGTTTAAAGTATGTTCTATAACATATTTATATATCATAAAATTAGTTATAGTTGCAAAATTAAATATTAGGTTGAATATAAGACATTATTAATTAATTTATGAACATTTTTTTTTATAAAATTTATATTATTATTATTTTATAATATAATATAATATATTATATTATATTATAGCTATTTTAATTTAACAAAAGTAAATTAAGTTTATAAACATGAAATACTATATTTATTAAGATTTTTACCTTTATTTAATATAATTCTGCATTTTAAAATTTCAAATTCAGAATCTGGATACAATGAAAACATAAAAATGTTGTTTTCAGAATTCCTACTATTTGGATCACAGAATCCGAAAACAGTTTTCGAAAACACGTCTGCCAAACACGTATTCACCTGAATTCGGTGAATTGAAAACATAAAAAGCAGAATCCGGATTGCCTACCAAACAGGCTCTAAACTTCAGGAACTAAAAGATAAATTATAACGAATTGCATGAGGCTTTTTGAAACATATAAAACTCATAGGAGATCCTGGGGCTTAATATTATGGCCAAAGAAGATGCAAAGAAAAGGGGGAAATCATGGTGAAAAGAAAACAAAGAAAACATAAACATCCCGGTGCAAATAACAATTTCAGGCAAAGCTTGGAATTCATTCATGATTCAGGGGCAACTAACATTGATTTGAACTCTGCACATCCTTTGTGTATACTCAACTGTAATTAAAAACGTATTAGATTATCAAAGACTACAACCAAGATACTTTAGTCCCAATAGCTGGTTAGAAAGAAATTAAAACTTAATTAACTAAATAATTATGCACGTCTTTTTTCAAACCACCCAAAGATGATTTCAAAATGCCTAATAACTCCAATTCTTCAGGATGGAGAAGGCCAATACCGTATCCGTGCCGTAGTACTGAACTATGTTCTCGTGCTCAAACTCACTGAGAAGAGCTATCTCCTGGAAGACATGGCGAATGAAGAAGTGAGAAAAGCAGGTTAAGAATAAGAGATTATCAAGTCTTCATTAGGAAAAGAATGATCAGAATTTCAAATCATAACAGATGACTTCACAGCATAACGAAAACATTATCGTGAACAAGTGCAAATCACCTGCTGAAGTTGATAGATACTTTGTCTTCCCTGACTATCTTCGTCGAGCAGTGAAACTTCCTTAACTGCAAAAAAGGTCCCATCCCTGCAGAAGAGAAACAAAATCAGATAACCAAAATAACACTAAAGCCTTCTGACCAATATTTTCTTCGAAACTCAGATGAATTTTCCAGCTAAACGAAAATCGAGTTGGGGTTTAAGATGAGTTCTCCTTCCTATCAACAAACGGGTATCAGCCACCGGGAAATTCTGGCAACAACAATCACTGTCCTTTCCATGGACTCCAGAAAATGGAAGTTAAAGAGAAAAATAAGCTAAGAGAAACATAACGTACTGTGAAATTGCTTCGTATACAGATCCAAATGAACCGCTCCCTAGACGCCTTCCCCTTGCCCAAGATGTAATGATGGGTTTACATCTCATATTGGGTGAAATATTTGCAGGCTCCGTAGTACTGCTCGAAGAATCATCATCATTCGAGGTTGTGAAGGAACCCCAAGACCCAATGAGCAATGCGTTATCCACAGGCCTGACAATATTTCCCTCTCCCTCTCCTTCAACCGAAGGTTCAGTTCCTTCTTGTACTACTTCCTGATTTTCATCTTCAACTAATGGAGCAAAAGCTTTCAAAATGTCCCAAGTCGAGGAAGTATTATCCAAATCCGGAAGCCGCATGGACGGCGGTGGCTTGAGTAAGGGAGGCCGAGCACCATTGATTCCACTTCTCGAGCTACATCCGGTAGCAGTAGCCATACGGCGTTCAGTCAACTCGAGAAATTCTGTCTTAGGCGTCGATTGCTCGACGCAAATTCGAACTGAATCCTTAACCCTCCGGCACAAATCATCTTCCATTTCTTTATCTTCCTTCTCCTTATTAACCTCCTCGCTCTTCGGGCTATCCATAGGGTGCAACCTCGACTTCGGTAGAAGCTCGGAAGAAGAACGAATTTTTCTGGCCTCCCAAGCCTCCATCGGAATAGCAAAATCTTCAGGACCCGTTAGCCCTAAAGTCCGACATATGAGATCAACTTCACCGTCAAGCCCTTTAATCCGAAAGCTCGATGGATCCGGCGTCTCCATGGAACGAGTGTAGAGAGACCCAGAAGAATCTTCAAGCGAAGAAGACGAGGAGGCAGCGTCATACTCGATGTTCTTAGCCGCATTAACTCTGCCAAGCTTGGGTTTCCCAGCAATTTTTCTCGGATCCATGGCTTTCCTTCGGTTCCTAGGAGAGAAAAACTGAGGCAGATGATGCATCGAGACTCTAGCCCATTAAACTATCCCCCCACCGGCGACGAGAAGAGAAATTCCCAGATCAAAGCAGCAGCAGCACCCCACAACGAAATTAACGATTTCAGAAGGAAAAACTCAGTAGATTGTCGGAATTGGAATTGGAAATGGAATTAGCCACCAAGTTTGAGGAAAGGAAGCTGGGGAAAGGGGAGAGAGAGAGAGAGAAGGTTTGAAAGAAGGGGAAAGATGGACTGAATTGGACTGGTAAACGCCGGAGAGAGAGAGAGAGAGAGAGAGAAACGCGGTGCTACGTGGAAGTAGAAGTAGCCGAAACAACAGCCGAGCCGACGGCGATTGGCTGGCGAATTGGATTGAAAATTGGAGGGGCCTCCTTTTGTTGCTTGTCGGATATCGAGTCCAGTATATTTCTTCTCGCTCTTGCTGACGCATCTCCTTGCTCCACCAGCTTACGATGATTCCTATTTTTTTTTTTTTAATTTAAATTTCCAAATCTGTGAGGTTCGATGAATTGGAAATAGTAATTACCATTTTTTTTCTTTCACCTTCGTCTCGTAATTATTTTCCCTTCTTCCAAATTCAAACCCCAGTTTGCCCACTCCCACACACAGACACAGCTACACTTTCTCTGACTTTAGTACCTAATCATTTAGGTCTGGTTAATTTTAAAAAAATATTCCATGTAAAAAAAAAAAATCAGTCAAACTAGATTTATTAAACAAAATTAAAAATTAATGTAACTATTAAATATTTTTAAAGTTTATAGATTTATTATTGTAATTTTATTAATGTAAAGTGTCCATTTGTATTGTATTATTACATGATAAGTTATGAACTATATACATTAAATTGTTACATACTAAAGTTTAAAGATGTTAAATGATTGCAAGTTTAAAATGTTATGTGAAGTTGAAGGGTTAAATTGTTAATTCAAATGGGGTTAAGAGACAAAAGTGTTTTTAACCACTTATTAAACGCACTTGTGTACTTCCTAATTTGTTGGGTAAATTTCAACATATCTTTAATATTTTAAAAGTTCTAATTTTAAATACTGGAAAATCTTCAACTAGATCGTTTCTTAAACAAAATTTTAAATATCATTACATTATTGTTTTAATTAAAAAATTTCAACTGGTCGATCACGTAGATCGCAAGAAATTAAACTTATCTCTTAGTAAAATCAAATTTCAACAACATCAATATTTTAAGTGGCATGTCGAATTAATATACTCACTCGGCCAATGATGTAAAGTCAAATAATGATTAAACAAAACATGTTACTAATAAATTAAATAATGTGGTTTATTTTAAAAAATTATTAAATACCATTTAATCTTTTTATTAGTAGGTTTTTTTATTGTTTTTTAAATAGAATAACGTCAACTTTCAAGCCATGGTAAAATTGAGGATATTAACCCTTTGGTTGGAATAAAAAAAGTTCAAGAAATAAATCCTCTCATCTGGAGTTAAAAAAAGGTTCAAGAAATAAATCCCCTCATTTGAAATAAAATTGAGAAATGATTTTAAATTCTTATCTCTTCTAAAATGATAGAGATTTAAAGTTAATGTATTACAAATTTTGTGTTCAGATGGTAACCAAAAACAAAAATAAAGCAAGAAGCTTATTAATATAGGCTTTAATCTTGATTTAATATTAGAAAATCAGAATATAACAATGTTATTTAAGTAATTTATCCCTAATATTATGAAATCCTACCCAATCCAACCGTTTTGGTTAGATTTTGTTTTTAACCTCCGTACTATTTGAAATTAATCACATTAATTATTTCTTGTGATAACAAACAATGAAAATCATTTGAAAAAAAAAACATTCAAACAAAACCTACAAGATTAAAGGCCAAAATAATAATTAACAGAAATAAATAGGGACCACTTATAATAAACTTTAGACAAAATTTTAATAGAAATTTAGATGAAAAATTGATGGCCTAGAATATTCGATCATCTCAGCTCGAGCTATACAAATCGAATTAGATTTTGGGTGCAGTTTTTTAAGTTAAATTTGATTCAAATCTTAATGGATTACTATTATAATTAATTTGTATTAAAGCAAATATTTTTTCTAAGTTCATGTGAATTTGGGGTTCAAACATCAAATTTTTTAGTTAAAAATATATATCTTAACTAGTAAAATTAAAAATAACATTTTCATGAGTTAAAATTAATCCATCCTGAATATTAATAAAAATAAAAATAAGATGCAAATGCTTACCATGTTCAAGTGGCCTTTTGAGCTTGCAATAACTAGTTTCATAAGAAATTTTATAAAAATAATAATAATAATAAAACAAACAAAAAAAAAAGTTATCATAAGTTTTTAACTTTCAGTTTTTTTTTTTTTTTAAGTGAATTTTAACTTTATCATGGAGTCATGCTTGCTAACCAAAATATTGCCAGAGTAACATAAAGGGGGCGTTTGGATCGCAGAGTTGGGTTGGGTTGGGTTGAGTTGAGTTGAGTTGTGCAAAATTGTTTTGTCAGTGAGTTCGGAAAATCGGTGTTTGGTTTGCGAGTTGAGTTGAGTTAGTCGGGAAGTCGGTGTTTGGTTTGCGAGAGTTAAATTATTATGTCGTGATTATCGATGCAGCTTTTTGTAAATTGAATAAATCGATTTTTGTGACTTTTTCTTTACTTTTTTTTTTCCACCAAATCAATTGCAAACATATTTGTCTACAATTTCAAAACTTCATTATGAGATCAATTACAAATTTACAATATATATTACCATTTGCAAGATATATGGGATATTTAGAAAAGTACTAAATATTGAGATTGATATCAATTTTTCTTGTCCCCTAAAAATCATTTTTATCTTATGTAAAGTGAAATGTCTGATTTTTTTTTTGTGACTTTTTTTCCTTACTTTGTTTTCACAACAAATCAAATACAAACACATTTGTCTACAATTTCAAAACTCAATTATGTGATCAATTATAAAATTATAATATATATTACCATTTGCCAAATGTATGTTAGGGGTATTTAATGCAAAAGTAATAGATATTGGGTTTGATATCAATATTTCTTTTCCAATAAAATTCATTATTTAGAACTTTTACTCTTTAATATGAACTTTATTCCTTTTTTTATGCACATGTTCACCACTACTTTTTTATTTTAATTTAGGTAGGTCTTAATTTAGTATTAATACTTTGCATATGAAGAGTATGGGTGTTCAAAAAACTCGATAACCCGAACAACTCGATCAATCCAACCCAACTCGACGGGTTGGGTTGGGTTGGGTTCAAATAAATTAAAATGTATGGGTTGGGTTGGTTCATTAGGTTCACTCTAAAATTAATTTGGGTTGACCACCAACCCTAACTTATTATTAATTTTAAAAATTATTTTTTTACCTACCATACAACTATATATACATATATGTAATTTATTTTTATTTAATTTCATAATTATTTATTATTTAATAACTCTTAAAATATATTTTTTAAGTCGTTAGGGTGTAATTTTTCATAATATAAATTAAAACTAAGTGGCTAATTTTAATTCAATATTTGAAAAACAAAGAGTTTTTGTTTTAAATGAGGGACGATTCATTTAGAAGTTTCTTGGGATAATTGTAAATTTGTAATAGAATATTTAAGTTTTATGATTTTTATTTAGTATAAAGATATTTGGAGTTTTTAATTCTTGAATTTTTATATTTATATTAATTTTGGTTTTTCTTTAAATTTTAAATTAAAAAAAAAAAGAAAAAAAGCTAACTTAGATGACCCAACCCAACCGAAAATGTTGGGTTGGGTTGGATTGAGTTACTGCAGTGAATAGGATTATTTGGGTTGGAATAATGACCAACCCAAAAATTCAGTTGGTCCAAAAACTAGCATAACTCAACCCAACCCAACCCGCTTATGTACACCCCTAATGAAGAGTGTTTATTTAAATTTGTCTAAACACATTGCATTGTCTATGGACATCTTTAGAATCGGATAAATAATTTACCTCGTGAAGATGTTAAAAATATGTCAACATACTTAAATATTTTATGTCATATTGAAGTTGCATATCTACAAAATATTAGATATGTCATCAAAGGTCTTAATAATACATTATGCTACCGAAATTTTCGGTGTAGGCAATGTTGCTTAATGTAACGTCCCTAGGAAATTTTGAGTTTGAAAAATTAGGGTTATTACGGTTGGTATCGAGCATGGGTCTTAGATTCTGCATACTCTCGCTACATCGTAGTAGGCAACGATCCTTATACCCTCTATGCAGTGAAGTCTAGTTAAAGTTATTTGAGTTGCTTGTGTGTGTTGACACACTTGTTATGCTATACTTTTGACTTCTTTTCTCTTGTGCAAATGTAGTTTAGAGTTTAAGTTTAGATTATGACGCCAAGATGTGACCGTTGTAAAGTTCTAGCAACTTTCGAGGACGAAAGTTTTTCTTAGATTGGTATATTGTGGCGCCTCGTAAAATTAGATGTTTTAATTGTATTTGTTTTAAATTTGAATCTTTGGATAATCGAGAACAAGATTAGAAAATGGTGTTTCAAAGTTTAAAAATGATTAGGATTTCTGTTTGTTTAGGATTTGTTTTTGTAAAAGGATTAGAATTCCTTGTTCTAAAAGGATTAAGACTTTTTGGTGTCTATTTAAACTAGAGTATTATTAGCAACTTAAAGACACACTTCAAAACTCTCCTCATCTTCTTATTTTTCCACTTTCTTCATCTCACGGGACGATGCGTCGGGAAGTCGTCGAGACTCACGGATCGTCATCGAGAGTCGTCGGAGACTCGTCGGACCGTCATCGGAGACTCGTCGGATCGTCGTCGTCGGAGACTCACCGGACCGTCGTCGGAAAGTTGCTTGGATCACCGCCGGAAAGTGCAAATGCGGTTGAGTTAATAACTCAACTCCACGGGGTTGGGTTATTAAGTCACCTATTATAATTGTTGGTGAAACAAACAAGGAGTTGAGTTATTAACCCAACTCAACTCAACCCAACCCCAGAAACCAAACACCCCCAAATAGATTTTGCACATTAGTTTAAAAAATATATATTGTCACATCAAACTTTTATACCAAAATAATAATAATTCTAGACACAAAAACACAGTTATTCAAGATGCAAAAGTTTATGATTTGAAAGAAAAATAATACAGAGACGATAATATTATATAAAACATCGAATTTTTTTCACTTTATTCTAAAATTTAAATATATAAAATAGTTAGTGAACTCAAATATAACTTAACTCGTAAACCATATATCTACCATTAATAAATTAAATGTTCAAATTTCATATGTTATGTAATTAAATTAAAATAAAAATTATGGTCTATGCCTTTTCTCTCTTCTTTTTTTCCCACAAGTTGATATAAATCAACGTTGGACCAATCTAGTTGTAAAGATCATCCAATTTTTTTATAAAAACGAAAGGAAAGTTATAATAAAATAAAATCTAGAAAGATCGTATGATTGACCATTTATTTTAACACTATTTGGGGGCTATGTGTGTTTGTGATTTGTTGCAATGCCAAAAAAGACGGTGTCTTAATTGACCTTTTTTTCCTTTTTAAAAAAAAAAAAAAAATTATAGGGTGCAAATAGCGTTAAGGATCATTATTCATTATCCACGTTTGCTTATTTTTATTTTATTTATTTTTTGAACTCAACTTATTTTTATTTTGGGAATTGGCTCCCAACTAATTAACTATATCCCACTTTCAAGTGCTAAAGCTTTTTCTAAAGTCAATAAAACACACACACTACAGTGTGCTTATCCGCTGTACTACTCTTGTCTCTTAAGTCTTTACATTGTAACAATGGTCGATTTTCCTTTTTCTTTTATTCTTTATTTATATATGTATATATATATATATATATATATATATATATAACAATCATACCCTATTACAAGTTTAAGGTTAAGTTACAAATTTAGTCTCCACCGACATATTTGAGAGTAATCAAAGTTATTTATATTACATCCAAAATCATCCCTGATTAGAAATTACCATAGTGATTTTAATCCTTCCAAAATCACTGGTAAACATGTCATAACTCATAAGGCTTCTATAGTCATTTGTTTTTTTTTTTACTTGTTTCATGAAAATTATGTTTACAAACATTATGACCACCTACGAGTTTATTTGTTTGGCTTTTTACTTTATATAAATATTCTCAAAATTCAAGTCAAGTTTTGAAAATTAAAAAAAAAAGTTTTTTAAATCTTGTTTATATATAATTTGACTAGAAAATCAAAGTTAAATTTGTTTATATGGTTTATGAAAAGTTAGAATTTAATCTATATAATTTAAAATGGTATGATGAATCCAAATGATTAGCATGTTATCAAACTATGTCGGCTATTTATGAGATTTTATCAAGCTATAAGGATGAAATTCTTACTTTTAAAATTATATGCATTAAATTCTAATTTTCTTTAAACTATATGGACCAAATTTATAATTTAACCAAAAATCAAATGTTTCTATTCAAGGAGGTGAAAATTATAGAAATAAATTGTGAGACAACGAGCATAAATTTCAAAAAAATAATAAAATAAAAATAAAATCGGTCTCAACTTTCAAATTTGTGTATGTCATGGATTCTTGAAATTTTAATTTTGTGCTTAATTGATTTCTAAGTTTAAAAGTGTGTAAATAAGTTTTTAGAATTTCAATTTTGTATCTAATATATTTGTGTCATATTTAATATTTTTTGAAATTCATAGATCTAATGGTTGAAAGGGCATGGTCTTATATTACATAAAATCCAATTTTGTATCTAATAGATATGTGATTTTTTTTTTTAAAGACAATTAGGATTAAGATCTATTAGGCACCTAATTAAATGTTCATTAAATTATTAGATATTAAGAAAATGGGGGATTTATTAAAAACATTTTTGAAAATTCAATAACTAAACTCGTACCTAAATTTACTATATGAATTCTTAAAACTACCGTACTTCAAAAAAGTAATAGTAAATTCACTCATTTTAAATTTTGTGTCTATTTTCTTTTTAGTTTCTATTTTTTAGAAAGGGTAAGACATGGGTGTTGCATGCCTATGTTGCTCCATCATCCACCATCCATTTTTACTTTAAAAGAATAGAAAAATAAAAAAATTGAACAGGGGAAGGAAGAAATTTAGGGCAGCACCCAAGTTTTATTATTTTAAAAATATATTAGACTCGTTTGATAATTATTTCATTTTTTTAAATTAAGTTTATAAATACTGTTACTTATAATTTTTTAATCTACTTTCTATCGTTGTTTTTAAAATCAATTTAAATTTTGAAAACAAAAAATATAGGCTACGTTTAATAACCATTTGGTTTTTTGTTTTTAAAAATTATGTTTGTTTTCCACAAATTCTCTTCATCTTCTCTAAAAAACAAAAACAAGTTTTTGAAAACTATTTTTTTAACTTTCAAAACTTAGCTTGGTTTTTGAAAACATAGGTATACAAATTAGATAAGAAAACATAGAAACATATTTGTAAAACTAGTATTTTTAGGCTTATTTTTCAAAAATTAAATGGTTATTAAACATGGTCATAATTTTTAAAAACTTGTTTTTATTTTTGGAATATGACTAATAATTCAAATGTTTACTTAAAAAATATGAAAACTAAAGAAATTAGGATAAAACAAACTTAATTTTCAAAAATAAAAAACCAAATAGTTAAGGTCTTAATAATTTTTAAAACTTTTAGACTAAATATTTAATTTGTTTGTATATAATACATCTATGACACTAACTACATCATTATATGTCTTAAATTACTTTGTTCTAAAAAAAAAAGTCTTAAATTACTTAAAATCAATGCATAAGTAATTTTTAAACGACATATTTAGCATCTCGTGTAATCATTAAATTTGTAATTTAATGCCATGTAGGTCTATTGAAAATATTATTGTTAATATTGTTATTTTAAAATGAGTGGCCAATTAAATACATACAATTATAAAAGTTTGTAGAACAAAGATTATAATTTAAAAGTCAATAGCAATATAAAATGTTTGCTAGATATCATTTAATTCTGATTCTGAAGAAAACACGGCGTATATAAAAAAAATTCTTTAATTTTGGTATTCATATTTCATCGACATGGAATTGAATGGTTCATATAATAACAATTATCACTATCTCACAAAGATTTGGTTTTATTTAATATGCTAGAACGGGGAAAATATTCTCAAAAATTAAAATAAAAAAAAAAAAATATGTATGTATGTATATATATATATAAACCCAGGCTTCCTGTTATGCTGCGTGTCCTTTAAAACGTATAAAATCGTACGGAAAAAAACGACACATGCATTTCATTCGAAACGGGGCCTAAAATCGTGGGGGCGCAAAGGAGAATTGTTCAAAGTTGTTACGGGGCCAATAAATAATTATAACAAATAGATGGATTTATTTCATAAATATTGTATTTACAATTTGAGAAATTTATGACTTTATAGATGGTCTAAAGTCGAGATTATAGTGCGAACAAGAGCATACTCAACTAACATTTAAATAAGACTTATGACTAACAGATCATGAGTTTGAATCTCTCACTCCCAATTATAGAATATTTTACATCTATTTAAACAAAGATTATTATAATTCAAATAATTTTATACCATAAACACAAGATATATAATTTCATAAACAATTATATATCACATATTATTATAATTCATTCAGCGTTTCAACCAATCAGTTAAGAATCATCTGACTTTTCATTTAAAATCAAAATCCTATAAAGTTTGTATGAACAATTTTGAAACATGAAAATCAGAAACTAATACTTGAGGTACTAGATTAGAAAGTCTAAAAATCACAAGTTTATATCTATGGTGTTTTTTTTTTTTATTATTTTTATTTGGTGGATGTTATGTGAATTATAATATTCCTTTATGTAATGTGGGTCAAATTTTAAGAGATTTGTAAGCATTTAATTTATGTTATGATATAAGAACAAGAAGATTGTTTCCAACTACTAAACACGTCCATTACTATTAACAAAATGAAAAACATAACATGATAATCTTTAGTTTTGTAATTATTTTCCTAGATTGACATACAAATTTTAAATTCAAAACAATAATTCACAACAATTATATTAATCATAATATTATAAGTTAAAGTAAAAAAAAAAAAAACATCGTTCATGGGCAAAAAAGAAAATTTGGAACACAGAATTATATAGAAAGGAATTTTGCATAGCTTTTGTATTTTTAATTTGATTAAATAAAAATAAAAAATGCATTTTTATATATTATTTTCAAAGGACTAAATTAAAAATAATATATATATATATATATATATATATATATATATATATATTTTAACATAAATATGTTCAAAATAAATATCATAGATAAAGCGAGCTTAAAATATATCTTGGATCAAGAGGTTAGAATCCTCTCTCTCTAAATATTATTGAACAAAAAAGATTTTAAAAAATATTATACATATAATTTTTTTATATAATTTAAAAATTAAATATTTTCTTTGCCACAACAAATTTAAAATTATATATATTATTTTATTTTAATAAATTCAAAACAAGACACCATTTATTTTTTTTGTTACTTTGAATATTGTTAATTTGAAAATAAAACATAACTTCATAATTTTAATACGTTACTTAAAATTGAAGGTTATTTTTAAAATATTTATATGAGTAAATCGTATATATATATATATATATATATATAAAAAAAAATTAAAGGTAACTTCGATAAGAAATAGAAGAGGTTCCAACCTGCCTAACCCTAGTTCTTCATTAAAAGTTGAGGAAAATAAATTAAATATAGATAAATGATCGGATGAACTTTGGATAAAGAAAAGTAAAGAATTTACGTTCTACTCAATGTAAGTGCACGTTGTCTCAATCCCTTAGGGGACAGTGTTAACAAAATTAATGCTTAACAAAATCAATGAAAGTGCAAGAGAGATGCAAAAGAAAATTACAAAATCAATGATGGAATTGGTGTGGTTGAAGAACTGAAAATAAGTTCTATGTTTAATTACAAATCTGGATTGCAAAATTGGCGGTTATGCAATATGAATAACAAACAATGAAACTGCAACAACTAAAAAAATACATATTGCAAAATCAGTGGTATTGCAAACTAAACTGCGAATTATAGATGGCTAACATGGATGAAGAGAAGAATTTCAAGAGGAAAAATTAAACACAATAGAGCTCAAAAAATGTCATTGCCCTAAGTAGTAATTACAAACCAACAATTACAATTTCACCTCCTTGACACTCAATTGTAAATCGAATTTACAACTCTCATTCACCTCAACATTCAAGTTTTAGGAGACTAGGTGAGGGAACTATATGTCTATAGTCCCTTTGCCTTAGATAATTTTGAGCACAATAAATCCTTAAGTTTTGGAGCCTAGAATCGACTTATGTCTAAGCTCGTGTCTCCATTACTTGTATGAAATTTGTTTATTTCTAACATTGTCAATATTAGATCTAAACTTAAATGCAACCTTAGTTGATCAATCTAGAATTTCAACGGAATTAAACTCAATACAAGCCAACAATTTGAAGTGTATGTTTAGCTTTATTGGTAACGTTTGGCTATAATTACATTCTCAGAGAATTCACATTTTTTAACCCCTAAGAAGTCTAGCTCATAAAGGATTTAAAGTTCGCGAAATATGGTTTTGAAATAACCTTCCTTGCTTACAATAAAATAAGAAAAATTATATATTAAAAATAAAACAAAGAAAATAAATCTTATTGGAACAATAGCAATGATATATAGCTAAATGCAATTGGAATTAAGAATGCTCAAATACGGAGAATTTTTATTGAACTCAACACCGACTTGACCGAGACACCCATCAAAAGAAAAATTGTGAATTCAACTCATTTATAAATGCATAATACATAATTTCATTGCCTCAACGATGAACCTGAATCAAATCTTGAAACAACAATAAAATTTCAAATGAAATCATCAACATCAATCTAAAAAAACAAGAAAACAACAATTACAATTAACCACAAACTTCATACTCCTCTCCCAATCGATTCAATTCCTTCATTATTTCTAAGAAGAAATCAAGTCTTAATGACCTAAGTTTTGCTTGAATCGGATTGAAGACCTTAAAGAAGAATGAAGTCAAAACTTATCGCACTTATTTCATGAAAATAAATGAGCAGAAAGATAGAAGATGAAAGGATGAAAAATAGAGAAAAGAAAACTGAATAAAAATCGATGAACAATCTTCTAAAAATAGCTTCAAAATTGAGTTTAAACGGCTTCCTTTCGTCAACCATCTTTTTTCCTTTTATAGGTCTTGATTAGGGTTAAATCTTGCCCACAATTCATGCCCAAAAACACTTATCGTGCAAAAATTTAGAATTTTTGAAAATTGAGGCGTTATTCATTTCTTGACTTTCAACTATTTCAAAATTTCAAGACAAGATTGCAATTTCTCAATTCTGCAATTTAGTTTTGCAATTCAAATAATTTTTTTTTAAGATTCTCACTCCAATTTGTTTTCATTCTTCTTTCTTTTTAATTTCATAAATCCATCAGATATTTTCTACTAATATCAAAATAAAACAAGAACATTTTAAGTAAATAGGAGCTAAATAACTCTTAATACTAAGGTTTATCAATAAATGAAAAAGAATTATAAAAAAAATTGAGAGAGAAATAGTGTACCAAGATTATGATACAAATGAAAAGAGAAATAATGAGTCTCAAAATTATATAAAAGAAAGAAAAACTAAGGGATTGTTTGGTAAGCAATCTGAAAACAAAAATTTAAAAACAATGGATTCAATGAAAACAAAGTTGTATTTGATGTTTTCAGATATGTGTTGGGTAAGAAATTTAGAAATTTGATTTCATTCTAAACAATTGTTTAAATGGTATCCTATAACATATTTATAGATCATGTGTGATGCCCGAGGAAGAGGGGTACATGAATGAACTGAGTCCACATCTGAATGAGAGAGATTCTAAGAATATGAAAGTATGATGCCCGAGGAAAAGGGGTACATGAGAGTGACCACGAAGATATGAAAGTATAGTTGAGAAAGACTTTAAAAGAATTGATAGCTATTACTTATACCAACGAGGTGCACCTTGTTTTAAGTGGCTCAATCATAAGGACTCCAAAGTTAAGCGTGTTTGGCTTGGAACAATTTTCTAGGGAGCATGTGAGTGAGGACAAAACATGCTAAAAGGACTCGTGTTGGTTTGTGGATAAAGTCTTCACTCTCGCAAGCGGCTCAAGGATATTATATAATTTATAATATATTATATTATACATATTTTAATTTAACAAAAGTAAATTGGGTTTATAACATGGAATATTGTATTTATTAAGATTTTTATCTTTGTTTAAAATAATTATACATTTTAAAATTTTAAATTCATAATCTGGATACAATAAAAACATAAAAATGTTGTTTTCAGAATTTCTATTATTTGGATCACATAATCTGAAAAACTGTTTTCAAAAACACATTTGCGAAACACATATTCACTGAATTCAGAAAATCCGAAAATATAAAATAGAATTCAAATTGCATACCAAATAAACTCTGAAAATTTGAAGTGAGTTTGGAGAGTGTAATCCACGAGACAGTTTTTTCAAACTCTAAAGTTGTGATTACAACTCAAGGGATGGATAGATTTCAATCTCTAACTTCTTAGGTGTAATATATGTTATAATTAGTTGAACTACATTCAAGTTATTAGTTTAAAATCTTAATTATATATTACGTTTGAACTTTAAAATATTTAAGAAAAATACCATTAATAAAAATGGTTACAATTGGTTTTTGAAATTTTCAATTTGAGAATTTACATATCCTTCTTAAAATTTCAAAAACACTGCAAATAAACTATAGTTCTATTACTTTGAGAATGGTTGGATTTAATAGAACAATTCGATAAATTTGAGAAAGCAGTTGTAATAATCCTCGTATTTCACGCGTAGCTTAAACTTTAAGATTTAAAATTTTGTTGTAAGATATTGTCTAATCAAGAGATGATTGACACTTCTTCAAAAAAAAAAAAAAACAGAGAAAAAAGAAAAAAGATTGACACATTTTTTTAACTTTCCACCGGAGTTAGAGCATAGAAAAAATGTTTGAGTGAATTATTTCTTGATTTTTTTAAAAAAAATTTGATAGTGAGATTATAATTTAGGATCTGTGTTTGCATTTTTTTTCTCAAAATTCTTCTTAAAATTGAAACAATGTTTATATTTGGTATGTTTCATTAATGCTTATGGTAAAAAATGTAAATTTATATGTACATTTGACTAAGAGGTTGTATAGTCAAATCTTCATCCTAAATGTTGTTGAACTCGAAAAAAAATTATATTTGTAGAAAATGTAGCATGATATTTATATTTGATGAGACTCATTTGTAATCTCAAGATTATTTGATTCAAAAATTTTTTTTAAGAATTTCTTGATTAGACATATATCTTTAAACCCGTGAAAATATTTAAATTGACTTTAGGACCTCATTTGAGCATGTGAAAATTCTAAATTCTAAAATATATTTTGTCATTAAATAGATTATGAAATATAATTCATTTCAGAAACAAACAAAAAATGAAGAAAGATTAAAAAGAAAAAATGGTGGATAAACAAATCAAAAGAAAGGAAGATTGATTCATCTCTTTCATTAAATGAGAATGTGACACTATTTTTTTTCCTCATCAACAAAGTATCTATTCAAATGAGTAGTTTAAGAGCCATAAATATCTCATAAAGTGCAAAACTAAAATTAGAATTGGCTATTGAGAGACAATTTTCGACGTAGTTTCTTGAAATCTTCTTTGAAAATAACTTTTAAAAAATGTTAATTTTTTCTTTTGCGAGATTTATACAAACTAGGATATTTATTGATTCCCCTCTTAAAAATTGAGTATTTATTGATCAAATAACGACACAAATAGACTACTTATGTTGACCAAGAGCAGGCCCATTTAGAGGGAGACCCAGTCTTTGTAATTGAGAGTTCTTTTACATTTGAACTTAAAAAAAAAAAAGTTTCTACCTTCTATATCATTTGGGATTAAAATTGTAAATATACAATATCCCTTTTCTTTTTTCCCTTCTACTTTTGTTTTGGAAATTTCCTACACGCTTTTATTGTGGAATATAATAACTTCCGGTTTGTTGGGGCACAAATTATAATAACCCATGTTATTAGAACTTGTGAAATACTTTGCCACTCATACTATTATAACCTTACACTATATTGCTCTGCATTTTAAATAATATTATATGATTCTACAAATTATAATAACTCATATTATAACCCACTCAGCGCCCCAACACAGTTTATTTTATTTCCAAGGAATCGTGGCCAATAACGAGAAACAAAAAATGTGGATGAAATTTAGAGTTAAAATTACCATACTTTTTAAAGTTTAAGGTTTATATTACAACACTTATTAAAGTTTGCAATCTAAGAAAAGGAAAATAAAAGTTTAGGATCAAAATTGAAAAGGTAAAACTTTTTACCCCGGGTCAAATTGACCTTAAATATTCAACTTTACAAAATCACACTGTAAACTTGAAGAGATTATGAAATTAATGTATCTTCAAAATCCAAAAAGATTCAAATAATAAACTCAACATAAAGAGATTCAAACAATAAATCATAGAAAAAACACTTGAATATAATTATTAAAATCTCGTTCGATAATTATTTGGTTTTTGAAAATTATGTTTGATTTTCTATAATTTTTCATCATTTTCTCTACAATAATTTTCATCTTTTTTGAGTTATCATTTAAGTTTTTAGTCAAATATCAAAAACAAAAATCACTTTTTTTAGTTTTCAAAACTTAGCTGATTTTTGAAAATATGGGTACAAAATAGACAAGGAAACACAGAAGCTCATGAATAGAAATAGTATTTTTAGGCTTAATTTTCAAAAACTAAAAACTAAGAACCAAATAATTATCAAACGGGGCATAAAATACCATAACATATTCACGAGATCAATATGCTAAAAAAGAAATACACAAGCTTTTCTTAAAAAAAAAATAATAATAACTCAACTAGTGGCGAATTTTTGTTGGAGGGGGCTTCACTTAAAATCAATAGTCGATACAAAAGTTTATGTTGAGAGCTTAAATTCGTGTGAAGATAATTTTGAATATACAATAAACAAATCTAGAACTTAATGTTGAGGGAAACTTTTGTATCAATATAATTTTGATTGCATTAATAAATTGATATTAATTTATATATCATTATATTAGCATTTTTAGGGTAAAATCAATTAATATTTTTTTTTACATTAGTTTGTTAAATATAAAGTATGATTATTCTTTTACATAAATATACGAGAAAGAATGCAACTTGAAATAGTAAGTATATTTTTTAAAAAAGGATACATATTTAGTTGAAATTATGCATGTTGAATCAACTAGAATCTAAATATTTTCATCAAGCCTTAAAATTTCATAAGTGAATCAATTTAGACATTTTATTAGTAAATTCATAACTATTTACCCTTAATTCTATCTAAAATTAACTCAAAATTTTCACTACTCAATTCTTCTCCAAAAATCGTACAAAATAAGAAAAAAAAAATATCACACTACTATTCATAAATAAATAGAACGAAAAGAGAAAATAAAAAATTATTTATACTCGCGTCTACTACATGATTTCTATGTAAAAATTAAAAATTAACAATTTAAAAACGTAATCCTAATAAAGTGTCTAAATTGATTAACTTAAAAAAGTTTAAGTTTTTTTCTTTTATTATTCATACAAATATTAATGTAAGTTTTATAATTGATTCAATACAAAGTTTAGGAGTACAAATGAAATTAAAAAAAAAATCGAGAAGAAAACCAAAGATACATTGGATAGAGCTCAAACACAAGAATTAAGGGGGTAAGAAACACTCTTGCCAACCATTTGAACCTCACTTTTATGATTTTAGACAATTGAATTTATAGGTAAAATATAGTTTTCTATAGTTTAAAGGCTCCAGACCCACGATAAATTCGCCCCTGAACTCAACATTAGAAGAAACCTAAATGAAGAAAATAATCAACCAGAAGAACAAGCCAAGTATTCAAAAAAAAAAATCATATCCAGTCCTAAGTACTAAAAAAATCAATTAATTAATAGAAGATCATTTTAATTTCACGATTTATTCAAGTTAAATATTCAAATCAAGCTAATCTTTTTAGAATGAATTGTTGTTTTGAGAAGACTATGCGACCCATGAAAAACTTGGAGACTACGCAATTTTAGAAATAAAAACATATTTCCAATCATTGACAAGCTCGTCTTTGAAGCAATTCCATTTGGTCAATTAGCTCATTCTTTCTCATATTTAATTTTAATTTTATTTTCCAACAATTACTATTATTTTATTTTGTATAAAAAACAAATGTCAATTGTTGGGAACCTCTTCCAGCTAAGTTGAATTTGATAGGAAATTTCCATGTCTATGAAATGTCAACATTTTAAGTCGTCTTATTTGAATTTTTCACGTTGCGGATAAAAAAAGGTATTTGGATTCATGAATGTGAGAAAGATCACTACATTTTTGTAGCCTCTTACTTGTCTCAATTTTATACGACATGTTTGGTTTTCTATGGTGGCCTATTAGTTTAAACAAGCCTAAAAAATTCTTATTTACATCTTCTATATATATACTTCATATTATGATAGTATTACATCCATTGACCCAAATGTTGACATGATATTTCATTTATAAAATTTGAATGAGATGACATGATCTAAAATTTGATTGAACAAATTATTAATTTTGATTAAAAACCACAAACGACTAACAATTTTACTTTATTCATAATTTTATTCATCAAACGAGGTCATACTCATACATACTTCACATATTTAGTTAAATATTAAGGAGTTGTTTGAGGGATTGAGTGAGTTATAATAACATAGGTTATAATATTATGTTGAATTATATAATATTGTTTAAAATGTAAGCTGTTTAGTCCGAGTTTATAATAGTCTATATTTGGGGTGCAAAGTTCTCCACAGGTTATTATAACACATGTTGTTATAACCTATTCTTGCCAAAATTCGGACAATATAACTCACCTGACCTTTACGTGACAACTACTGTAAATTTGTTTGAAGATGGGAAGAATGTGGCCTGCAAAAAAAGAAAGATCTGAACATCGGTGTAGTGCTTGCCACACAGGTTTCGATGCTTAAGTTAGAGAGTGTTTAGATGAGTCTAGCAAAGATTTTTAGAATGAGGAAGAAATTACATTCCATAATCCATCACGAAGGAGGAAAAGGAGAATGCCATCTTCGGATTCAGATCAGGGCCTAGAAGAGAAAAGAGACGGACCGACCCTGCTGCTGTTGGGTCGTGGTCGGTCTCGACCCAATTGGGGTCGGCCTCGACCTCGACCTTGGCCTGAGGCCGACCAAGGGTCAGGTTTTCGAGCCCAATCCTCACCAGTCTGAAGACCCGATCTCTTCTGCCTTTTTAGCCTAATTTAGTTCATTTTTGCATGCATGGTTTGAGTCATTCTTTATATACTTGCTTTTTGTTTCCTATGTATTCCAAATTTATCTTTATGATCCAATTTCACCCATAACATAACCCACAAACAACCTCTATTTGTTCATTCATTTGTAATATATTCAATTGATTGTAAAAAATTGAGTGCTATATCAACATTCCATCAATTGATATAAATGATAAAAACTAAATTTAGGTATAACTTGTTACGTTACTCATAAAAAGGAAAAAAAATATCAATATAATTTCAAATAGAAAACAAACCGCATCTTATTATTCTATAACAATTATTTGAATAATTGAAAATTTTCTCCTTTCTAACAATTCCTCACAATCTAACAACCTTTAATTGCAAGCAAACAGAAAATTAGGAAGGAGAATTGACTTTGAGCTCAACTTCTATATATTTTACACAAAAAAAAAAAAAAAAAATTGATAAAAGCTGTTTCTTTCCATTTGAACATCCCCAATTATTATTTTTCTATGTTTTTTCCCTAGCATAGGACAAAATATTAAAAGAAAAGGATGGTTCAGTTTGGTAATGTTCACACTCCCCTCACCAAATTGACCTAAATTTAAACTACATTTCAAATATTATTATTGTCTTTCTTTTTGGTCCTAGGCTTCCATTTAAATTAAACTAGATCATGACACGTGTCACTGATGTTGGGTTAAGACTTTGAAGCAAAATATTAAATAATTTCATAAAAGAGAGTCAAAAGCTTGTGGCTTAATCAAATTTCTCCTTTTGTCATTTTTCTCCAAAGCTTGGCAAAGTTATAACTCTAGATGGATGAGGAGAGTAAAGCTTCATCAAATCTTGTATTTAATTATAGTATCAATAAATTCAATTATATATAATTTCTCTAAAAAGGAAGTTATTTGGGATAGAAAGCGAGAGAAATCAGTAAAAAAAAACTTCATTTATCTATAGTAGTAAATCTAAATGATTTTTATAAATGATTAATCTTTCTTTTTTCTTTTAAAAAAGGAAATGTATTGTAGTTGAACTTGAAATTAAAAGTTAGAACAGTGATGAAACAGAGAGATTCACGTTAGTTCAAAACTTATTTAAAAGTGACTTTATTTTAATTTTCCTCTTTAAAGCAATAATTTCGTAGTTAAAGAATTGGTGGTTCACAAAAGTGTCGAAATTAGATCAATTATTCGATGATTAATATAATAAAGATGTATTTTTTTACTAATTATATTGTGGCAAAAAACTAGATCGTCCATAAGAATGGATAAGAATGGCAAACCTATATGAGATAGGCCTTATCATAGAAGAATATAGATCATAAGCTAAACTTGTTTAATTTTCAAAATTCAACCCATATATATGTTGAATTTGAAATACTATAGAGCTCATGTCGTTGCTAGTAAGGACTATTGAGGATAGGGGTGTACATAAGTCGGGTTGGGGAGAGTTTTTTGGACCAACTCGAAAATTCGGATTGGTCATTCCTTCAACTCAACCAACCTTATTCATGAAAGTAACCCAACCCAACCCAACCCAATATTTTCGGATTAGGTTGGGTTGGGTCACTGGGTTAATTTTTTTTTTATAATTTTTTAATTACTTAAAATATATATTTTTTGAATTAATAACTAAAATTACATAAAATTCAAATATCAAACTTCAAATTTCATAATCATAACATTTTAACATTGGTTAGAAGTCCAAAAGAAAAAAACATAAAAATTGACAAAAATTGATTTATAAGTATATATGTAATTAAAATAAAATAAAAAAAATAAACTTTGAGTTGGGTTGGGTCAACCTGAGCCTAAAAAGCTTAACCCGAGAATCGACCCGAACTTTTCGGTTCTCCAAACTTCTAACCCAACCCAAAACGAAAAAAAAACCTAACTCAACCCAACCCTTACAGTTTGGGTTGAGTATCTTGGGAGTGCGACCAAAGTCCCACATCGACTAGAGAAGGGGAAGATCATGGGTATATAAGTGAGGGATAATATCTTCATTGGTACGAGGTCTTTTGGGTGAAACCAAAAGCAATGTTGTTTTCAGGATTTCTACTATTTGGATTATAGAATTCGAAAACAGTTTTCGGAAACACATCTTCCAAACACATATTCACTGAATTCAATGAATCCGAAAACATAAAACAGAATCTGGATTGCATACCAAACAAACCCTTAATATTTCAAAGGAAGATCATACGCAACTCGATCTTAATCTAGTTTTTGTAGGCGATTAATAAGCGTGTCATTTTGGAGACTTGACCAAACAAGAAGTTAAGAACATAATCTCACGAGATGAAATTCAGACTAGTTTTCTTAAGTGCTGATTTCGAATTTGAACAATGGACCCATCCTCTCTCACTGACCTGAGAGACTTAGTTTATGATCAGATCATAAAAAAATTATTTATTAGAGAATCAATGGTACTTGAGATATAAGATGTAATCACAAGAATAAAACAGACTTCTAAAAGTAAAACTACGTCTATAGTGGAGTGAACTAGAATTAATAAATGAAAGCTAATTAATTAAAAAGTTTAATAAATTAATTTTGTATCATTCGAGAGTTAATGAAGGAAAGTTAATTTATTAAAAAGTTTAATTAATTAATTTTGTATCATTGGAGAGTTAATGAATGAAAGTTAATTAATTAATTTTGTATCACTGGAGCTTATAATCAGTAGGTTCATAAGGTCTCCCTTGCTAGCTCATGGTAATACCAAAGGATCAATTTAGTTGAAAGACAAAATTTGAAATGTTCAAATTAATATTTAATATATTAGATATATTTTAAATATAAAAGGAAAAAAATATTTATGGTATTTGATACATTAAATATTAAAATAATTAATTGGATATTAGATACATTAAAGAAAAAAATATTTGAAATTTGAATGAGATTCAAATAAATATTTGAAATTTGAATGAGATTCAAATAGGTTAAATATATATTGTAAGAGATTTGAATGAGTTCTAAATAAGTATAATATACCTTTTAATACCATAAATATTAAAATATAATATTTTAATGATAGCAAATATTCGCTCTTAGGTAAAGTACTTTGGGTTGAGTCATAAAAGAGATCATATCCTATATAGAGAATTAGGAGAGGCTCCCACAAGCCTTAGTTTTGTGTTTCAGTTAAAGTAAGGAGGGCTTTGTGGAGATCAAGATTCAACCTCGTTGGAGTTTGAGCAAAATACTGGTAAGAACTTTCTCCATATTTATTTGCTTATGTTTAATTTTGAATAAATCAAAGATGATCCAATACGTACGGAGGGAGGTGAAACAATTACTCCTATCAAGTGCAATTGTATATACTATCAATAAATAATATAGGAAAGTATTCCAGTGTCGATCTCGGAGAAACTAGTATGGATTCGAAATAGTGTTTAGGCAAAAACTCCCCCCAAAAAAAAAAGGTACTTTGGAATAACCAAATAAATAATTTGAGAAGTGGTGTTTGAGAGGCTAAAAGTGCAATTTTAATCTAGGTGTAAGGATGTGAATAATAATGTGAGGATTCAATTGAGTTTCTGCCCTTATATGTGAATATTGTTTACATATGGGTCCGCATACTTGTTGAACACTTTGTGCAACAAAATGAATTATACTCATATTCAACAATATTGAACTTTAATTGAGTATGCAAACCTAAGTAGCCCATTTAAATATACAATTAATTTTAAATTCAATAAAACCAAACCACACTCGAATATTGCGCAATATGTTGGATTCATCTCTTTAGAAAAATCCACACATTTGAATCCCAAGATAAATTTAACTCACGATGAAAATAGAAACAAATAAGTGTTTCATTGAAATGGAAATCATGTTTATAAACGAAATGACAATAGAAACAAAAGAGACCTAATTAATAAAAGATGAAAATCAAAGGTAGATTAATGGTGATCTCAAACAAGGGAGGAAAAACTCTCTTGATCTTAGGGGTGTAAAGAGGTTGGGTTGAATCGGGTAAGGGGTATTTTTTGGACCAATTTGAATTTTCAAGTTGGTCGGTTTTCTTACCCAAACACCCCAGATAGATAGAAAGGATAATCCAACCTAACTCTTATATTATCGGGTTGAGAGTTGCAATGCAACGAAGAGGTTATCATCCAAACAATAAATACATATCAGAACCTTGTTGTTTGTCCAAAAAGATAAAAGTAATGAGGAACATTCCTCTATGAAGAGAATTGTTATCCAAAAAAAAATGGTGGAGAGCAGAGGGTTGTCCTTAACCTCCTCATTTGGCTAGCTAGTAGTACTAACAAAGAATTAAGGTAGATTTGAGTAATTGATTTCCTCTCATATACGCCAAACAAAACTCAAACTTAAGCAATAAAAACACTCAAAATCCAGATTAAGAGAAATAAAATTGCTAGTCTTAACTACAATGTAGATTAATACAATCATCCCTAATCCACACCTAAAAGTGATTAGTTCATGTTACAATTAAAAGATAAAAGAAAAATAAATAAATTAATTAATTAAAAAAAAGTAAAAGGTAATTAAATAGAGAAAATGAATCCAAGAGAGAAGAAAACAATAAAAAAGTGAAAGGTAGCAAGAAATAAAAGTTTGGAGACAGATGTTTTCTCCTTGTTCCAGCATGTTTCCTCCTTGGGATTGCCTCATTCTTCCTTATCAAATCTCTTCTTCCCTTAAAACCCTCTCTTTTTTTTTTTTTTTTGTCCAAAAGCGACTTCTTACATAAATATGCTCCATTTTCTCATAATTTTAGGGTTTTGAGTAAACTAGGAACAAATTTTCGTTGGTTGATTAGAGCTGAATCAACTAACAAAAAAATATCAGCTCAATTTTGCAGCATTATGTGAACTTTTGCTCCAAGAATGTTTTGAACAATTTTAGAAGAATTCAAAATCCAGCTCCAAAGAATGTTAATATTTTGCTCTATCACAAACTGATCTGTTGACAAAATACTCCAAAAATACCTTGTAACACCAGATGAACATAAATCAGTGCTTTTAGCCTCCAATTACTTCAATCAACAATTAGAACTTCCCCAAATTAATCTATTAAAAAAATAGTGGGTTTAGGAGAATACACATAAAAAACACTAGCATTTTACTAACAAATAGGTAGTTTTGAGGGTTAAAGGACGAGCTGATAACTCTTATAGCAAGCGCCTTGGTGCTATCCTCTTAGGCAATATGTTGGGAGTGCGACCAAAGTCGTCTCACAACGGCTAGATAAAGGGAAAATCATGGGTATATAAATGAGGGACGTTATTTCCATTGGTATGAAGCATTTTGGGTGAAACTAAAAGCAAAGCTATGAGGGGCGTTGTCCCTAACAATGGTATCAGAATCATGTTCCTGAGCCGTGATCGGTAGAATTCTCGGGTGCCGAATAAACAATGGGAGCTTTGAAGGTGTAGTCATGGTGGAGATCCGTGGTAGAGAGCTCTGTCGAATAGGTGGTGTGCTCCGGGTAAAGGAGTTGGCTTGGACTAGTGGTGTTCTTTGCTAAAAAAAGTTGGCACAGATAGATAGAGATGTCCACGGGGCGGGGCGGGGTCGGGGAATGGCTCACGTCCCCGTCCCCGCCCCCCATTTCATTCCCCATTTAATTTCGCGGGGCAGGGAATAATTCCCCATTTAGAATTTTATTTTTCTAAATTTTTGTCACGCCCGAGTAAGAGGGGTACATGAATGAACCGGGTCCACATCTGAATGAGAGGGATCCTAAGTAAATTAAAGTATGGTGCCCGAGGAACAGGGGTACATGAGAGTGACCATGAGGATATGAAAGTACAATTGAGAAAGACTTAAAGAATTGATACCTACTACTTATACCAACAAGGTGCACCTTCCTTTTCGGTGGCTCAATCATAGGAACTCGACAGTTAAGCGTGCTTGGCTTGGAGCAATCCTATGTTAGGTGACCTCCTGGGAATTTTCCTAGAGAGCATGTGAGTGAGGACAAAACATGCTGAAAGGACCCCGTGTTGGTTTGTGGGGATAGTGTCTTCACTCTTACAAGCAGTCATGGATGATATGGTGACGTTGCCAGGTCACAGGGGATCCTGGGCCTAGAGCGTTACAATTTTATTAACTAATTTCTTTTTTTAAAAAAATTATATTTTATTAACTAATTACCGTTTAGAGATTTCTAGTTAAGAGACATTTTTTTAATTTCCTTAGAAAAATAAAATGATATTTAATAAAATTTTAGATTTATGGTTTATTAGATGTATACAAATATATATATTTAAAATTAAATAAATTAATCGGGGTGGGGAGGAGGTCGGGGCGGGGAATGTATTCCTTGTCCCTGCCCCCGTTTAGCCAACAATGGAAATTTTATCCTCGTTCCCCGCCTAAATGGGGATCTCGCCCCCGCGGGTAAAATGAACATCTCTACGGATAGATGACTATTTGAGAGGAGGCTCGATTGGTATTTTGTCGAGGGGAGTATTGTTGGGAGTGCGACCAAAATTTCACATTGGCTAGATAAGAGGAAGATCATAGGTATATAAGTGAGGATATCTCCATTGATATGAGTTCTTCGATGAAACCAAAAGTAAAGTCATGAAAACTTACATGCCCAAAGTGGATAATATCATACCAATGTGCAGATATTAGAAAAGTCATTGTCCCTAACACAATACATGAGCTCAAATGCCCCCATACAATCCTTATACATGCCTAGCCTCTAATTTCTCTAACACAGTGTGTTCTTTAAAGTATTTAACTTCCCTATAATATTTTTATTGTTGCAAAATAGTCAATCATGTGCATGATTTTGGAATGTATAACATGAAATTAGTAATATTCCAGTTATACTTCATACAGGATAGCTAGCAAAGTGCACAAACATTTTCAAAAAATAGATCGATCTAAAAAAAGAAATCTTTTTGAAGCAACCCTTAACACTTAAGAGATGATTATTTAAAAAGTGACTTTAAAATAATAGGTATATAAATTTTCAAGCATATGGTTGGAAAAAGAAAACATATTTGTAATAGTAGAACCACTTTTTAATTCAATGCAACTAAATAAATTTATAACTAGAGGTACTTGAAAAAGTAACCAAATGTATAATTAAAATATTTTAAAAATATATATTAAAAAAAGGTTTAAACTGAAAAGTATGAGATAGTTTCTTTCTTTAACGATAAAACGTAGCCTTTATCTAAAAACTCAACCTAACAGGCTGTTTATATACTCGTAAAGCATAAACAAAAAGCTAATATGCCCTTCAAATCATAATTTGAAAACTGTTTATTAACTATTTGATTTTTGTATTTTGATTTTAAGAATTATGTTCGCTTTTTCATATTTTTTTTAGGATGATTTTCATATTTCTTATGCAAACATCTCAATTCATAACTTTTTTTAAAAAAAAAAAAACAAAGATTTTAAAAACTACTTGTTTTTTTTAAAAAAATTATAAATACTTCCTACCTATGATTTTTCTTGTTTTATTATCTAATATGTTTTCAAAAACTCACTCAATTTTAAAAAATAATAATTTTTAAAAACTTGTTATTGTTTTCTTAAAAGAGATGAAAATCATATTGTAGAAAAATTGACTAAAATTCAAATATTTTCTTAAGAGATATGAAAATCATTGTAGGAAATTTGAGAGAAAACCAACTTAATTTTAAAAAATAAAAAATCAAATGGTAATCAAACGTGAGTTTAATTTTCAAAACTTACCTTTAATTTTTAAAATATTGATAAAAAAATGAACCATAAAATAAATAAACTCATAGATAAAAATAGTGTTTATAAGCTTAATTTTTAAAAATAAAAAAAATAAAAAAACATCAAACAGGGCTGAAATAAACCTAATTAAGAAATGCAATTTAACAAAAAAAAAAATAATAATAAAAGTATAATTTAAAGAAAACATAAATAAAAAGGCAGTGTTAGATTCTTGTTTCTCTTTTTAAGGAATTTTCCTTTTGCTTTTGGAGGACAGAAAGGGAAAGTTATGGATAGAGAAGAAATTGTGGCCTCTAACTCACGTGAGTTTTATGGCGGAGAGGCGGCAATATAAAATTTATAAAAAAAATAATTTTAGGAGCACTCCTGTACAAGAAAAAAAAAATGAAACGGTTCTTTCCACGCGTAATGCGTTTCGAAATAAGGGAGAAAGAGAACCACATGATCCAAACGGCATTTTCCGTACATGCATGCATGTACATAATGCCCATCCATGCATGCACACCCAATATTCTTTTTTCTTTTTCTATTTTGAAGCATGAATATTGAAAATGTTTTTTTTCTCTTTTCTAAAAAAATAAATATTATCATTATTTTTTCAAAATCATTGATTTAAGGTTAAAAAGAACTTTAGTCCTTAAAACTCTTTAGTTCGTGTAATTTCAATTATGTAACAATCTTGTTTATTTTCAATTAATGATAAAATATTAGAAAAACATTTGTTATATACAGTTATAATGAACAAATGTTATTCTAATTTAAGCAAGAATAAAATATAATTAAAATCACCTATCTTGCTCTAATTAGCAATATTATATATATAACAAAAAAACAAAAAAAAAAACTTATTGTTATTTAGTAAACAATTTGAAAATTAAAGATCTTGTATTGAACTTGGTTGGAGATTTGGTAAAAAATTTGATTATTCATCCGAGGTTGTTAGAGGATCTACATGCAGAGATCAAGATAAATTTTATATGATATTCTTGAAATATTAACCACAGCTATATACAATTTAACATGGACGCCAAAAAGAAGACAAACAAAAAAATAGAAAATAAGAAAATATAAATTAATCAAAGCATAAGACAAAATATGAAAACTAAATTAAAGAACCACATTGAGAAGTAAAGAAGGCGAAACCTGTATGTGAGGTTTTCGAGGGCTTGTAAATTACAATTTATAATTACTAATTCTGATTAAATATGTGTAGATTTTAATAGTGGATGGGTCGCATTATTAAATTTTCTTAATTAGATTTTTTTATTGATATGGATAATGGGAGATTTTGACATAAATTTGCAGGTAAACAATTAAAACTAAAAACAAAGAAACATAAAACCGATCTTAGCACCGATTCATGGTACGTCAGGCTACAATGTAAATACAATTACAAATAACCAACATGAGATTCAATTTAAGAGTTTAATACTTCGACTCAACCAGAAAAGTCGGTCAATCCCCTAAGCTACCTTTGGTCCCCTAATTAAGCTAACTCAACTTAGTATCAAATTAACTTCTAAACTAACTCGTTATAATTTTACGCACGATAACGTTTCATACTAGTAGTGCTAGCTAGTCGCATTACGCTTTAGAGATTAACTAATATAGTCTATCTAATTTAATTAACTCACTCTCCTAATTCTAAAGTCTATGATATGCAGATTACATGAGAGAGAAGTCTCTACAATACAAATATGATCTAACATGTTGCTACTCGATGCTTAGCACACATGGACACAGTCGACGCGAATAAGTTGTCAGTTCATTCTACAAATATGCTCATATACTTAAGTGAGAATTAAAAGATAACGAACATGATGAAATCGATAATACAAACTCAAATCTCATAAATTTACAAAAAGTTAAAGTTTATACGCTCGAATCAACGTAAAAATTCTAGCCAGACAATCGAAACGACAAAGCCCCACATCGATGATCAATTAAAAATACCTAAAAACTATCCTAAATATATTCGAAATGGAAAGGAACTGTCCAAAAGGATCTCATAGCAGTGGAGAAATGAGAAACTAATGATCTACGTGGCAAAAAAAAAATCATACAAATCGCGGTAGCGTTGAGACACTAGGGACAACAACTTGATGCTACAAGTGTAAGCAAGCTTTCTCGTATAGCGTCTTGCTCTCACGCTTGACACTTGCTTGCTATGGCGTCTCGATGTTATCTCTTGTTGTCCAACCTTCTTCTTTTGTAGGGTTTTGACGCTCCAACCAAGGTGAGACGCTATTCTCATGGCCATTTTGGTTATTTTTCTAATTCTCCAAGCAAGGTCGAGATTAAATACGACTTTTATGGTTCTATCAAAACTTAAAAGCAAAATTAGTTAATTATTTACCTCATATGCAGAAGAAATAGTGGGCCAAAAAAGTGATGGGTGCGATGAAAAAGAAAAAAAGACTGAAATCTCAACACTTCCTTTTGGATGGACATTTTATCATGCATATAAACAATTATAAATTATAACAACTCAAATGCATGAGAACAATTATAAATTAAATAAATTTTTTATTTAAAAAATCATAGATCGTACCTATACTAAGAAACAAAAAAAAAAAAAAATACGGGACAATTAGAGTATGTTTGGTATGCAAGTCGGATTCTATTTTATGTTTTTGGATTTACTAAATTCAGTGATTACGTGTTTGACAGATGTGTTTTCGAAAACTGTTTCTGAATTCTGTGATTCAAATAGAATAAATTCTGAAAACAATATTTTTATGTTTTCATTGATCCGGATTCTGAATTTAAAAATTTAAAATGCAGAATTATATTAAACAAAGATAAAAAAATATTAATAAATAAAAATATTTCATGTTAGGAACCCAATTTACTTTTGTTAAATAAAAATATGAATAATATAATATATTAAAAATTATATAATATTATATTAAAAATGGATAATTTTATAAAATTTATAAAAACCATATTTATAAATTAATTAATAATGGCTTATATTCAATCTAATAATTAGTTTTGCAACTACAACTAATTTCATGATCTATATAGAATACACTTTAAACAACTTTTTAGAATATAATCAAAATTTTAAATCTGCTACCAAACACATATTTGAAAACATGAAATACAACTATATCCCTTGTTTTCAAAATTTATGTTTTCAGATTGTTTACCCAAACAGACCCTTGTACTCTCAAATGCATTAAGAACAATTATAAATTAAATATAAAATATACGGAAAGATACAATGGGCATTTTTAAAATTAATTGAGACAGACGCCTAATTATTTAGGAAGTTAATTTGAAGTGCTATAATTGAATAGATTTTGTAGATACAAAAATTCAAAAGCGATTTTATATGAATTATTAAAGAAAAAAAAAACCCAGTTTCCTCTAGCATTTTAAAAGGGTAAGAATTAAGATTATCTTAAAATTGCATCTACCGCTCGTAAAAGCAATACCAAACGGGTACAAATGTTGTTACACGATAAAAATTACTACTTATAAATTAATTATAAGTGGATTGAGATTAAGTTGTTACACGTTATTATAAAGTTCAACGACCAAATTGTTATAAAATTAGAAATTCGTTATAACTAAAATTTATAAACTAAATTGTTATTTTCGTTCGAGTTTAAAAGTTTAAAATCCTCATTTAAATATTGAACCAGTTGTTTAAAATGTTATATATATATATATATATAATTTAAATAAATATGGTTTTTTTTTTTTGGAGAACACCTTTTTAATTTTTAATTTTTCATGTGTTTTTCCGTAAGTGGCAGATTATTTGACAAAAAGACAACTTCAATTATTCCTAAAAACATACTATTTATACTTTTTAAGTTGGGAGAAGAAGAAAAATTTTATCCATAAATTTAGCGGGTGATATTAATTTTAACTCTAAATTTTTAATTTTATCAAATTCCACCTTAAATTTTTATAGGTATTTAAATATTTTTTTTATTAAACTTAAATATGTGTTGTATCATTTGATATACCATCAGTTCAAATAATTGTTAAAAAGTTCCAATACATTCAATGTATTATAAAATATTAAACTTGTTTAGTAAAAGAAAGGTCGATAGGACTTAAAGAGAAAAATAATATGATAACTTATTTTTGGTTAAAATATTTGAATTTGTATAGATGTAATCACCGCTTGATTTTGTGTATTTATTTTACTTAATTATGCAAAACTTTATTTTCATGAAAAAAGGAGAGATTTTCACCTTGTTTTCGTTAGAATTAGTAAAAATTGAATCAAACGTAGAAAGATTGTAAAATTTGTCTAAATCTAAAGTTTAATTTAGTAAAATTAAAAGCTTAGAATAAAAAATATTCATCATATTTAAGTCAAATTTTCTATGTTTTCAGTAAAAAGCTGAAATTTCATTAAATATTATATATATATATATGTGTGTGATTTTGTTTTGGAAACAACAGATATAATTTTTACAGTCAAATTATTTTTCTAATTAATTTTAGAATAATATATTTAACATACTGACTCCCTATCTCCCTATTATTTATTTTAGAATGCTGCATTCATAAATAATGCATTTAAACCTTTTCATGAATAAATTTCTAACTTAAAAATAAATGAAAAAAAAAAAGATGGGAATTGGTGATGGTAGGTTAAAAATAAAGGAAGGAAAGAACATAAATAAGCAAGGCCCCATTTTCTAATAAAGGAGCTTTTAGAAGACTGGTTTTAAAAGCTATTGTTGTTTGTTTTTATTAGTTGGTTCTCATACACGACACACTTTGTATGGTAAATATTTTTTTCTTTGTTGGAAAAAGAACAAAAATATCACTTCAAAATGACGACAAAAAAAAATTTGGCCTAATTGTAAGCATGTCTCTTCTTTATCCTATTTATAAATATAGCAAAAAAGTCGGCCCAACCCAAATATAATCTACAAAAAATCTAAAATGACTCTTTATTTAATCCTTTTTTTAATCTCTTTTTTCGTAATATGAAATATATCAATCATCTATCAATGATGTACTGTTGATATATACCTAATATGAAGTATATCAGTATACTATTTAAGTATATCAATGAAATGATATTTTTAATATTCAATATATCAATAGTATATCAAAAATACCTAATATGAAATATATCAAGAAAAGTAATTTAAATTCATTATATCATATATACTTAATATGAAATATACAAGTGATATACTACTGATATACTCTATTCAAGCATATCAATGAAACGACATTCTTAATATAAAATATATCAACAGTATATTGACAATTCATTATCAGTATATCAAATATAACTACTTGAAGTATATCAAGTGCATACTAATAGTTCATATATGAGATATATACATAGTATGGAGTAGATCAGTGATTTACTATTGATATACTTGATTAATGATCTACTTGATTTTAATTAGTTATTGATTTTATTAATAAATTTTTGTCACTATTTTTTTTGATGTGTTGGTTTTTAGTCGATACACTTATCTGATACACTTATCTAATATTGTATCAATAGCAAATGAATAATATAATTCTAATATACTTTATTTTAGTTATATTATTTCACTGATATATCTAATATGAAGTATGTCAATCGTATATTAGTACTATATATTTATCATACTAGATATACTTACTGGCATACTCTATTTTAGTTTTTGATTTTGTCGATAGTTATTCGTCACTTATGGTGATGAGACATATCACTTAATGAAGTATATCATTGATATACTACTTATATACTCAAAATGTTGTTTAGGTATATCAGTGATATACCAAATATGCAAAACATCCTTAATATGTTACAATGTAATTTATATAGAGTATATGTCATTTACCTGACATACCTAAAAGTGAGTGTATCAGTAGTATATCAGTAACATACTATTAATATACTTCGTTTTAGGTATATATCGGTTGATTGATATACCAAATGTAAAGTATATTAGATATACTACTGATATACAATGGATATAACAAATATAAAGTATATATGATATACTACTGATATACCTATTGATACACCAATTAAGGTAAAATTGGAATAATAAAAACCGAAAATCAGATTTAGAAAATTTTGCTATATTTGCAAATCTCAAAAATCATTGTTATATTTGTAAATATTATAATATTTTTTTGCTACTCATTACAATTTATATATATATATATATATATATATATATATATATATATATATATATAATTATTTTATAAATAATTAACTTTACCATTTTTCTATTTCTATGATGATTTTATTTATTTTAATCTTGTAAATTTTAATATATATTATACATACTACTTGATATACAATAGATATAACAAATATAAAGTATATCAGATATATTACTGGTATACATGTTGATACACCAATGAGCGTAAAATTGAAATAATAAAAATCGAAAATCAGATTTAGAAGATTTTGTTATATTTGCAAATCTCCAAGAACCATTTTATATTTATAAATATTCTAATATTTTTTGTTACCCATTACAATTTATATATATAATTGTTTTATAAATAATTAACTTTATAATTTTTTCTATTTCTATTATGATTTTATTTATTTTAATCTCGTAAATTTTAATATCATAAAAGTATAATATAAGTTTCTGTATAATATAGCATACTTTCAATACAATATAATATTTTTTATTTTTTTATTTACTTTATTTTTATTTTAAATTTGAAGTTGAAAAAAATTTGAGGAGATGTCCAATTGATATTGAGAAGTTAGATTCAAATCCTATTTTGATTTGATTTTGAATCAAAATATTTTCATTTGAATTATTGTCAAATTAAGAATTTTGATTTAAATTCATTTGAAAAAAATTATATGAATTTCATCGGACTTATTTTGAGAAAGTGAGAGTTCTAAAATAAATAGAGAAGATAGAAAAAAAAAATTAGCAATACGATAGTGCAAAAGTTACCCCTAAACTTAATTTGAGGGAGGAGACTGAGTATTCAAATACATAGAAAGATATATAGAGTATAACACATAAAATTGATTAAAAAAAAGGAAAAGAAAAAAAAATGTTAGAAAAAAAAAGAAAACAAATAAGGGAATACCCAATGAAAAATTAAAAAGTTAGGAATAAAACTAAAACCACGCATGAAAAAAACTCATACGAACTACAAACAAAATCATTCAATAATCTTATTTATTCGTACAAAAAATCAAAATTATTCGGACATAAAATAGTTTGAATACTAATTATACGTTTCATATGAATTAAATAAAAGAAAACATCTAAAGGACTTCACGAGATAAACAACAAAAGTTGAAGAATTGGATATAAGGCATGCTATAAAAACCTACTTAAAAACTAAATAGACCTATCTATAACATTATCATATGTCAACAAAATTCAATGTATTTACTTATCTAGGTAAAAAAGTAAAGAAAATGCTTAAAAAACGTAAAAAAAACAAACGTAGAAAAATGAAGAGTTGAATAATAAGAATGGGGTATTAAAAATACCTAAAAAAAAATATGAATTTAAGATGTAAAAGAATATATATCAATTTGAATCCAATTATATGTTTTGTAATATACCATGGATTTGAAATTAAAAAAGATAATATCTCACGAGTTTGATTTGATTTTAAATCACATTACTTATCAAATCAAGATCATTGATTTAAGTTTATAAATCTAAAAAGTTAAATTATCAAATCAGAGATGATTTAATTAATGTAATTAATTATAATTTGAAAGGGTATTTTTGTAACGCCCCTAATTTTCTACACAAATCCAACTAGGGGCGTCACTGGATAGCACCCTCTGCGCCGAAAATTCGGCAGCATAACGGCACTATCCGGACGAAACCAAAAATTTCCTTAACCTGTTTAAGCAAGAAACACTTCTAAATGCCTTTCTCAACGCCCGACCTCCTCCCAAACTACAACAAAATGTGCCTGGCTCCAGCAGAACACACAACAAAGGGCAACGAAAGCACTTGAACAGAAATATAAACGAGCATGCCGAACATGGAAACTAAAAGCATAAGTGTCATGCTCAACACCCACAGAGTTCGAAACCAACGAATAATTAAAAGGAATCAAAGTTCAACTTAATACAAAAGCTTTCTAAGTTCTAAGGTTAAAGTCTCTCAAAAACAAGAGAGTCTCTCATAGCACATCACGTCGCCACCGCCGCTCTCCAAACTCACTGCTTTGCCCCACCGCAACCAAAGACAATAAAGTAGACGGGTGAGTATAAGAATACTCAGTAAGTAGCCCACTCACGTCCAAGCTACAAACATTCACATGTGCACACACAGAGGTACAACAGACTTGTAACCAAAGTATCTTAGGGACTCAAGACTAGGCGCTCACGTGTCTACCTCACCCCGAGACTCACCGACGATCCGAAAACCTAGGCGGCCATAGACGGGGGCGCCCCCAAATACAAAAGAGTAATCACTCTAACGCCCACACAGAACGCAATAGAGCCTCGACTCTAAAGCCCACACAGATCGCACGAGGGCGGTCCACCCAGGTGCCCACACAGAGATCACATAGGGTGCTCGACCCCATGTCCACACAGCTCGCATAAGGGCGCACTCGACCCTAATGCCCACACAGCTCGCAAAAGGGCGCACTCGACCCTAATGCCCACACAGAGATGCCAGCCTAAAGGTTTTGTCTCGCTCGGGGTCACTCAGCAGGTTTGGTAACGCTAGCCTAGGAGGAGGTCAAGCTCTAACGCTTCTCTCTAGGCTTCCCTAAACCGCTCAAGGTCATCCCAAAAACCGAGTCCCTAACCAACAACCTAACCAACCAATCACACAAAGAAACTCTTGGTCCATCCACGTAACTAACCAACCATTCCTAACCAAAACCACCACACACTCATCCTGCGTTCTGTTCCGTGGTCAACCACACAACTCACCCTACCATACAGACTCGAATCTCACTCAGCAACCAATCCCGAGTCATAAGAGCACAATCATGAATTAAGCAATACATTCAGGGCACACAAGTGATTCAACCATAAGACTTACAAGATGTACGGGGCATCCACTACTAGGATAGGGTAATCAGAGTCTCATGCACCAAACAACAATCAACACCCCACATAATGAGCTTATAAAAGTCGACCACAACGACCCCATACTCAAGCTCATTCACTTATGAGCTTGATATTTAACCAAACAAATGCACTTACCTCAAATAAAGTAACGCAAAAGGAGGTCCTTACTCCCTGCTAATGCGACCTAAACACCCACAGATACCAGTTGAAACAATCCTCCGCTCGTCCTCAGGCTCGAGATTCCTCCAGAGGTCTACTCCTTAGCCAAGAGATTTGCTCCTGCCACGAAACTAACACCAAATCAGTGAACGACAACGGTTCGGTCTAGGAAAAGAAAAAGAGTTAGGCAAACTGGTTTGGATCCGAGAGAGAAAATCGATCCAAGGAGGAGAGAGAGAGCCGAACGAGCGAGAGAGGATAGCAAGAAACCGAGAGGGAGAAAGAGACGGCGGACCGAGAGGGGCGGTGGACGAGGAGGAGGGTGAGAGGACGAGGGACGGCCGAGAGAGAGAGATAGATGAACGGATCGAGAAAGAGGGGAGATCGCACGAGAGAAGGGAGACGGATCGGTGAGGTTCTGGCGATGGTCGCAGCGACGGCGCGAGAGGGAGACAGACGGAAGAGGGATCGCCGAGGGAGAGAGAGAGAGATCGGAGCAGACGATTCGCAAACGGGCTTCGGTGGGTGTGGGTCTCAGCTCGAAAGGGTTGAAGGAGAGAGGGAAGGGACGCCACGGGCGGCGCGCATGCATGCTGCCGCATGCGCCGCCTCTCCCTCTAGAGCGGCGAGCGCGCAGGAGAGGGAAGGGAAACGAGGGGGGGGGTTCGGCCGCACGAAACTTTCCCTTCCCTTTTTTTTTTTTTTTTTTTTTTTTTTTTTTTTTTTTTTTTTTTAACCTAAAAACTTAAAGGAAAGGAAGGAGGAAACTTACCTTGACTCTTTTCACCCAAAACGCTCGATGAGAAGCGTAAGTGTCAATCCAAATTTAAAGCGAGATTTGGAAGTCTAATGGGTTCCTGCAAGATCCAAAAATTAGTTTCTTGGCCCAACTCCTTTAAAATTAGAACATAGGCCCAAAGTTAACTCAAAAGGACCAAAAACTTGAATTTACACAAGCGTCACATCCTCCCCACCTTAAGAACTTTCGTCCTCGAAAGTGGTTAGTTCTCAAACAGCTCCGGATAGTTCTTTCTCATTTCGTCCTCACGCTCCCAAGTAGCCTCTTTAAGCTGCTGGTTTTGCCATAAGACTTTGACAAGGTCGATTTCTCGCTTCTCAACACCTTCTTCTCTCTCGAGCCAAGATTTCCACCGGCTTCTCTCGTAGCTTAGATTCTCGCCAACTGCGCAGCGGCTTGTAGTCAATCACGTGGGATGCGTCGCACGTAGCCTCTCAAAGATCGACACGTGAAACACGCCAGCACGGCCGCCGTGGACGGTGGTGGCAAGGCTAAGCGATACGCCATCGGGCCAATACGCTCAAGATCTCGAATGGCCCTATGAACCTGGGCTCAACTTGCCTTTCTTGCCAAATCTCAACACACCTTTCATAGGTGCAACTTTCGAGAACGCGTACTTCTCCAATCGCAAACTCCAAGTCCCTACGCCTCACATCGGCGTAACTCTTCTCGTCTGCTCCGAGAGCCGCTAACATTCTCGCTCTACAATCTTCTCGCAGGCAACATTAGTAACTTGGACCACTCGGGTCCCAAAAGCTTACGCTCACCAACTTCTCCCCAATAAACGGGGACTGCACCTCTTCCCATACAAGGCCTCGAAAGGCGCCATCCCGTCGTGGCACGATAATCAAGTTGTTATAGGCGAACTCCATCAAGTGAAGGTGCGTATCCCAACTCCTGTGAAATCAAGGGCACAAGCTCGGAGCATATCTTCCAAGATCTCGATTCAACCTCTCGGTCGACCATCCGTCTGAGGGTGAAATGTCAGATCAAATTACATTCCGCTCCTAAAGCCTTACAAAAACTCATCCGGAAGTTGGATGTGAAACGAGGTCCTGTCGGAGACAATCTTCACCGGGACTCAGTGTAATCGACAATTTCCTCCATGAATGACTTCGCCCACTTCTCCACCGTATAAAGTCGGTTTTCCGGGAAGGAAATGTGCCGACTTTGTCACTTATCAACGATCACCCAAACCACCGTGAATCCTCTAACGGTTCGGGTGAGACTCGAAATGAAATCCATCGAAACTTCCTCCCATTTCCACCGAGGTACCTCTGGGGTTGCAATAGCCTACTGCCTGCCGGCCGCGCCTCGGGGCTTTAACTTGTTGGCGGACTAAACATCTGCTAACAAACTCCGCTTACGCCTCTCTTCATTCCACTCCACCGTGAGAATCGCCAGTCCCGATACATTTTGAAGTACCGCTTGGGATGCACCGAGAAGGGAACCGTGAGCCTCGGCTAGAACTTCCTCCTCGAGGTCACTTACATCTGGAACGCATAACCGCCTCTCAACAACAAGCCCCCATCCGATGACACCGAGAACTCGCTTCTCTTGGCCCGACTTGGCTGCTTTCCACCAATCCACAAGACTGGGGTTCCCCTGTTGGGAATCTAGAACTCGTTGTCTCGCAGTCGGTTGCCAGACCGACAATCGGTTAAACCGAGCCATGACACGCTTCTACCATCACGGCATCACCAACGCACGCTCCATCTCGACTCGCAAATGAAACTCCTTCAGTAATTCAAGGCCGACGTGTGAGCTACCTTTCTCACCGAGGGCATCAAAGAACCACATTTGCCTTACCCGGGTGATACAAGATCTCAATCTCGTAATCCTTTACCAACTCTCAACCACCTACGTTGTCTCATGTTCAATTCTTTTTCTGCGTGAACAAGTACTTCAAGCTCTTGTAGTGCAGTATACATCCGGATCTTCTCACCGCATAAAATAGTGTCTCCAGCATTTTTAAGGCAAAGACCACTGCCGCTAACTCTAAGTCGTAGGTCGGGTAGTTTTTCTCATAGTCTTTCAACCGCCGGGAGGCATAAGCAATTACCTTCCCGCTTCGCATCAAAACACGTTGAGCCCTTCTTGGAAGCATCATCAGAAACCACAAAGTTTCCCGATCCATCCGCATCGTAAGCACTGAGTGAAATCAACCTCTCGCTTCAAATCACGAAAGCTTGCCTCGCACGCCTCACTCCACACGAAGGCATTCCCTTCCGTGTTAATCGAGTAAGGGTGTGTGGCAATTTTGGAAAAATCTTTCACAAATCGTTTGTAATAACCACCAAAACCAAGAAACTACGAACTTCGGTGTGATGCTTGGGTCGAGGCCAATCTGAATCTCGCTTCCACCTTTGACGGATCTACAAAGTGACACCTTCCTTAGATACTACATGCCTACTAAGAAGGACACTGCGCGACAACCAAAACTCGCATTTGGAGAACTTGGCGTATAAATCCATTCTCTCTTAAAGCGGTCAAGACTTTCCTCGTGTGGTTCTCGTGCTCTTCGCTCGACTTTGAGTAAACTAGGATGTCGCCTATGAACACAATTACAAAGGTGTCCAGAAACTCCTTGAACACCCGATTCATCGGCCCCATGAACACAAAGGGCATTTGTCAACCGAACGACATCACGGTAAACTCGTAATGTCCATACCGGATCTCGGCGTGCTTTGGGATATCTTCTTCTTTTATTCGCAAATCGTGGTGGTAGCGAGCGCAAATCTATCTTAGAGAACACGGTGGCTCCTCATGAATCGGTCAAACAGATCGTCAATTCGGGGAGCGGTACTTGTTCTTTCTTGTCACTTTATTTAACTCCCGTGAGTCAATGCAAAGCGCATCGACCCATCCTTCTTTTTCACAAAAATGCACACACACTCCCAAGGAGAGACACTAGGCGAATGAAGTCCTTGTCTAACAACTCCTCGCATCAAGTCTTGAGCTCCTTTAACTCGGTGGGGCCATTCATGCAGACGAGCTTTCGATAATGGTGCGAAGCACGGCTCCAACTCGACATCGAAATCCACCTCCTCGACCGAGGCAACCTGGCAAATCCTCGTGAATACATCGGCGAACTCCCCGACTCGCGCGGCGACACGTCTTTCTTTCTCACTTCTCAAGTCCGTCACACTTGCTAAAGATGGCCCAAGCCCTCGACCAACCAACTTACTCGCCTTAAGTCTTCGAGATCACCTCGGGAACCGATTTTGACTCGCTCCCTTTAAATTTGAAACTTCGCTTCGACGGAGGCTTGAACACAACCTCCTGCGGTGACAATCGATGTTGGCATGATTTCTTTCGCTAACCAATCCATGCCTGTGATTACATCAAAGTCACTCATCTCCGGGACAATCGTGGTCACTTCCAACGGCGACCTCCTCCACCAAGACTGGACCGGTCTTCACCTTTTCCGTGTCACTAACTCGCCCTCTGCGGGGTTGCAAATGATAGGCTAAAACCTAAGGGCTCTACTTCTACTGGGCTTGCCCCAAACAACAAGGCTGAGAAATAAAGGAGTGCGTGCGGCCACGTAATCAAAAGTACAAAAAGCTAAATGACCGAGAATAGGTAAGGTACACTGTGGCGACCTTACCGGCACCTCACGCGGCTCGGCCAAAGATTAGCATACGCTCCTCCTCTCTGGCGACCTTCCCGGTTCCCGGCATTTACATTATCCGGCACGCCGAGAGGCCACATGGCCTTCCTTCCGACATATGTAGCATACTCTCACCGGTCCGATCTTTTCTTCTCGCACATTGACATTGACGCCATATGGCCCACCTTACCACAATGGAAACAAACTTTGGTGGGCTGCTGGGCAAGCTCTCTCGTTATCTTGCCTCCACGCTAGTTAGGCGCACGCGCCTCTGCTGCTCCTTGGGCCATCACGCTTCTGCCTGCTCCAGTCGGTTTGGCTTAGGAAGGCTTGATCGTGTCTCTCTTCTCGACACTGATCCAGTCCCGCCTGCCCGATGATCGCCAACAGATTCTCTCTGCTGTTTTGAATCGCGTCGATCAAGGTGGCCACTCGAACAACCGCGGCATACGTCTTTGGGTCATGGGCGACTCTGACAGAACCACGTAACCTCCTCGCGCGACCGTGAGGAACCGTTCAATCTTCTTCTTGTGCATGTCCACCAATTCTGCAAAGAAACCGGACAACATTGTGAACTCGTGTTCATACTTCTTCGACCGATCGATTCGGTCCTCGCTTGAGTCGTAAACTCGGCCGCTTCGATTCTCATTCTCGGTGGGTGAAGTACTTCTCATAGAATGCTTCCTGAATCTGCGCGCCAAAGTGTTATAGGCCCTTCACTCACGTCAATGGACCGCGAGGCGACTTCCACCATACATAGGCGTCCTGCGAGTGTAAAAGCTGCGCGCTGGACTCTCTGTCGATCGGGGCGGCACATGCGCTCAAATATGTCTTCCACCATCCCGAACCATGCCTCTGCGACCACATGGTCAACTCGCTGCCCATCGAAGAGAGGTGGCTCGTATTTCAAAGTCCCGGCGTATCTAGCCTCTCTCTCAGAGTGGCTCCGCGTGTCTGGCGATCTCTTTTCGTTCGAGCCGGAGTTGCTCGTTCTCAGTTCTCGCGCTCCACGATTTTGGTTAGCCATCACCCCCGAACTTGGTGACTTTGGTTAAGCGGCGCCGTCTGACTAGCCAAAGTTGCTGCGCAGGATCTCACGAGTCCCGCTATAGTTCATGGAGGCTGGCCGCGCGCGCTGGTCGTTCCTCGCCTCCCGAGAGGTTTTCATCAACATGTTCCGACGACTCCGACACGGTGGGCGTCTGATTAAGCTCCTCCCGATGTTCGAGTGCTCATCCATTGGTGGATCCACCACCGGGCCACGGCCACGGGCTCCACGACCTCGGCCTCTTCGGCCTCCACGACCACGCCCACCACCCACGGCTACTACCACGTCCACGTCCACGTACCATACTGAAGTTAACCACAACAAACTTTAAAACACACGGCACCAAGGTCTTAAGCAAGCACGAATTCAAGCATCCAGAGGCAAACAACTTACTAACCCGACTTACTTTACAAAAATAAAAACAAGCAAACACGGAGGTGACGAGGCGACAATCATGCGAGAGGCTATGAGAACCAGTACCTCACGATGTAGGCAAGTATACGAGACCTAAAAACTTTGCTCGATGCAGCTATGCGCCCACAATTTTCTACACAAATCCAACTAGGCGTCATGGATAAGACTTCTCTGCGAAAATTCGGCAAAGATAACTAACACTATCCTGACGAAACCAAAAATTTCCTTAACTTTGTTTAAGCAAAAACACTTCTAAATGCCTTTCTCAACGCCCGACCTCCTCCCAAACTACAACAAAACAGTCGGGCTCCAGTAAACACACACAATGAGGGGCAACGAAAGCACTTGAATGAAATATAAACGAGCATCTTCGAACATGGAAACTAAAAGCATAAGTGTCATGCTCAACACACCCACGAGTTCGAAAACCAACGAATAATTAAAAGGAATCAAAGTTCAACTTAATACAAAAGCTTTCTAAGTTCTAAGGTTAAAGTCTCTCAAAAACAAGAGAGGTCTCATAGCACATCGCGTCCACACCGTCGCTCTCTCTCACCTCACTTGTTTGCCCCTTACCGCAACCAAAGACAATAAAGTAGACGGGTGAGTATAAGAATACTCGATAAGTAGCCCACTCACGTCCAAGCTACAAACATTCACATGTGCACACACAGAGTAGGTACAACAGACTTGTAACCAAAGTATCTTAGGGACTCAAGACTAGGCGCTCACGTGTCTACCTCACCCCGAGACTCACCGACGATCCGAAAACCTAGGCGGCCATAGACGGGACGCGCCCAGTACGAAAAGAGTAATCACTCTAACGCCCACACGAACACGCAATAGAGCCTCGACTCTAAAGCCCCCACACAGATCGCACGAGGGGCGGTCCACCCAGTGCCCACACGAGAGATCACATAGGGTGCTCGACCCCATGTCCACCACACACTCGCATAAGGCGCGACTCGACCCTAATGCCCACACACCGGCTCGCAAAAGGGCGCACTCGACCCCCAATGCCCACACAGAGATGCCACCTAAAGGTTTTGTCTCGCTTCGGGGTCACTCAAAGAGTTTGGTAACGCTTAGCCTGGGAGGTCAAGCTCTAACGTTTCTCCCAGGCTTCCCTAAACCGCTCAAGGTCATCCTGAAACCGAGTCCCTAACCAACAACCTAACCAAACCAACCAATCACACAAAGAAACTCTTGGTCCATCCACGTAACTAACCAACCATTCCTAACCAAAACCACCACACAGTCATCCTGTTCCGTTCCAGGGGTCAACCACACAACTCACCCTACCATACAGACTCGAATCTCACTCAGCAACCAATCCCGAGTCATAAGAGCACAATCATGAATTAAGCAATACATTCAGGGCACACAAGTGATTCAACCATAAGACTTACAAGATGTACGGGGCATCCACTACTAGGATAGGGTAATCAGAGTCTCATGCACCAAACAACAATCAATCAATCCACATAATGATTTATAAAGTCGACTCACAACGACCCCATACTCAAGCTCATTCACTTATGAGCTTGATACTTAACCAAACAGCTACTTACCTCAAATAAAGTACGCAAAAGGGAGGTCCTTACTCCTGCTAACAGCCCTAAACACCCACAGATACCAGTTGAAACAATCCTCCGCTCGTCCTCAGGCTCGAGATTCCTCCAGAGGTCTACTCCTTAGCCAAGAGATTTGCTCCTGCCACGAAACTAACACCAAATCAGTAAACGACAACGGTTCGGTCTAGGAAAAGAAAAAGAGTTAGGCAAACTGGTTTGGATCCGAGAGAGAAAAGCGATCCGAGGAGAGAGAGAGAGGCAACGAGCAGAGGATATGCAAACCTGGAGAGGGAGGAAAGAGACAGCGGGGCCAGAGAGGCGGTGGACGCGAGAGGGAGGTGAGAGGGGACGAGAGGACGGCCGAGAGAGAGAGATAGATGAACGGATCGAGAAAGAGGAGATCGCACGAGAGAAGGGAGACGGATCGGTGAGGAGGTTGGTGGCGATCGGCGACGAAAGGCGAGAGAGAGACAGACGGAAGAGGATCGCCGAGGAGAGAGAGAGAGATCGGAGCGGGCGATTATCGCAAAACAGGCTTCGGGTGTGGGTCTCACTGAAAGGGTTGAAGGAGAAGGGGAAGGGGCTGTTTCACGCCGCGGCTCACTCATGCAAGCTTGGCCCATGGCGCCCTCTGCTGCGAGCGCGAGCGCAGGAGAGGAAGGGAAAAGCGAGGGGGTTCGGCCCATCACTCTTTCCCTTCCCTTTTTTTTTTTTTTTTTTTTTTTTTTTTTTTTTTTAACCCTAAAACTTAAAGGAAAGGAAGGAGGAAACTTACCTTGACTCTTTTCACCCAAAACGCTCGATGAGAAGCGTAAAGTCATCAATCCAAATTTAAAGCGAGATTTGGAAGTCTAATGGGTTCCTGCAAGATCCAAAAATTAGTTTCTTGGCCCAACTCCTTTAAAATTAGAACATAGGCCCAAAGTTAACTCTGAAAAGGACCAAAAAACTTGAATTTACCGGGCGTCACAATTTTGCTCTCCAAATATTTTTAAACCTTCCCCTTTTAATATATATATATAAAATGTTATAATTATCAAACAAACTGATTTTTTTGTTTGTAAGTAATTTATTATTCTTGAGATGGTTTTGAAAATAATTATAGTTACTTCAAATAATCTTGCTCCACCTGAATCCATGCATTGGAAGAATGTTAGTGTGATTAACCAATTTCAAAATTTTCAATTTCGAAAACAATGAACCGTTATATATTGCATATAAATTTGAAACTTAAGATCCTATTTCATAGAAGTTTTTTTTTGGATAGACATGTTTTCTTATCCAATATCTAATTTACAAAACACAAACGTTTACCAATATTCTCATCGATAAAGGTTTGTATTTAATTTCATATTATTTTTTTTTAGAAAAATATGTTCTTTTTACCAACAACTTGATAATATTTTATGCAAATAAGACGATACTTATTTTCAACGTTTTTTTTTTCTTAGCTTTATTTTAAAACATCTAATAAAGTTAAAATTCGAACCTTAGAGAAAGGTAGTATTTTATTTCGAAATTTCGAATGAAAACGAAACAAATAATATTTAGATATAACCGAACTCAGATTATTATTATTAATAATAACAATGACAACAATAATAGTAATAATGTTTAGATATGTCATATAACCATAATAGTTTTTATTTTTTATAAAGGCTAAATTAAAAATTTTAAAAAAGAACATTGTAATTCATTCAAAAATATCATTGAACTTTCAAAAATCTTATTTAATATCCTTAAAATTTAAAAAAAATCAAAAGTACTATTAACTTTAGTTTTGGATGGAAATCGCTAATGGGGTGTTTGGCGCGCAGAGTTGAGTTGGGTAAAGTTGGGTTAAGTTGTGCAGAGTTGAGTGTAGGAAGTCTGTGTTTGGGGTGAGTTGAGTTGAATGCAGTAAGCCTGTGTTTGGGGTGCAAAGTTGAGTTGAGTTGTGCAGTGGTAGCTGGTGCAGTTTTTTTTAAGATCAAATAGTCAGTTTTTATCTTACGGATGGTTTTTAGATATTCTATCAGAAACATTTATCTTCAAAACACAATACCACCAAGTTTCAACATTGAATTCAGGTGTGAACACCGAACTTGTGTTGTATGATAACTTCAGTGTAGTGAATGTGTATAATATTGACTTGCATAATGATTGAACATGATGGTCTGTTATCAAGCCTCGTTATTTTTTTCCTTATAAATTGAATTTGCCAATTAATATGTAATTAATCGAAATCAATTAAATATTTGTAAGGTTTACAGAAAAAGAATAAAATAATGCAATTGGACAGATAACTTACGATCAATGTCTAAGACAGACTTCATGAAGGATTGTCAAGAGGGTGTTTACTATTTTCCATCATTAACGATACGTTCATTCATGACAAAAAAATTAATGACATGTTATCAAATCCTATCTTGCATGTCCCTAAAAAATTAAAGTATACAAAAAATATTATCGTTCACAAAATATATCTAACGAATAAACATGAAGTGTCTGGGTCATTTTGGTTTAGTAAAAAATGAGTGGAGTAGGTGTTCAACCAGTCCTACCAAGAAGATGCAAGCAATATCTCTTATTGGATTGTGGTGGGACTTGGAAGAAGCAGTCCGGATGTCTGCGACTAAGAGGATCATCTTTGGTCAATCCTTCTATTGCATACAGTTGGTCTACAACATCTATATGCTTTTTCTTTTCTTAATCACTCCACTGTAACTTTTCTTTTCGTTTCAGCAACAGAACCTGTGGAGTTTCGTCGAAAAGTCGTTGGACCATCGCCGAAAATTCACTGGACCACTGTTGAAAAGTCGCCGGACCACACCGCCGCCGGACCTCTGGAAGGGAATTAAGTTTAGAGAAATTGTAAGGCTCGTGTTGTAAGGTGCGTGATTTTGGAAGTTTATTTTTTTTTATCTATTTATTTATTTAAAACATGGCATGGTTGACCAAGTCTTTGGGTTGATTGTGATTTTTAATTGGATTGAGGGGCATTTTCGTAAAAAAAGGACAATTAGGGTTTTTAGAAGAAGATCTTTATTTTGTCCTTTTGTGCACGTTTCTCGAGGAGCCCATCCCCATCTCTTTCTCACCTTATTCTTCACGAGGTTGCAGCCGTTTGCCCTACTTGCCGCCGGTTGAAGACTTGCAGCGCCGCCCACCAGCCGAAACGCACTCGACGTCCGTCGTCCACCGATCACCGCACGAGCCGTCGTCGGTGAAACTCGCGCCCATCATCCGCCGTCTCTTTGCCGACGACCCGCCACCGCAGCTCTCGTCGATCGCGTCGCTGCCGTGACGAAGTCAAGTCGTCCGTCGCCGTCGCACGCCACCTGAAGTCAACCGTCGGCTGAAGCCGACCGCTCGAGGGTTCGAGTTGTCCGTTTCGTTGTCGTCGCCGCTGATGCAGTGTTGTGATCGTCACAGGCTGTAGTACGTGGGTTACCGGAAGCATTTTTTGCTTCGTCGGACCCTTGGAGTTTTCGAGATCGAAGGTACGTTGAAACAAAATCGGGCTTCGTTTTCTTGGATTGTTGTGATTGGTTGGTTGATTTCTGAAATTTCGATTTAACAGGGTCGGTTCAGGCTACATCGAGGCATTAAGGACTTAGTGGTCGAGTTAGGCTAAGGTAAGGGAACCCACGCTAAATTCTGAATTTAGGATTTAAAGGCTTGCTGAAAATGTCCTGTCGGATTGAAAATTTTGGATTTAAACGCCATGTTGGGCTGAAATGCCTTTTTCTTGCATGCTATGAAAGGTTTTGAAAAGAGATGTTGTGAACTGTGTTAAATGCCATGTATGGACTGGATTGTTGATAATTTCAAAAGTCATGAATGATGGGTTGATGTTGTTTGAAAGTTTAGTATTTTGGTTTGATGTATGCTAATGCCATGAAACTGTTTTCTTTTTTTTTTTTACAAATGCGATGTCATTATATTTGGGGCCCTTAGTATGTGTTTTTCCTAAATGTTTGTGAAGGTTGTGGTGGAATCTTCCTGATATTATTAATCACATATTTTATGATTTCTTGGAGTCGACCAACACTAAAGGTCATGTTCCGGGAGAGATTAGTTGTCCACTAGAGGGCGAAGAGGAATTTATTTACAAATGAAAATGTTTACGAAGGTCGTGGCAACTAAACTCCCAATATCTATTTATATGCATGTTTTAATGTTATGTAATTAATAAATGACTTAGGGTCGACCCAAACTAGAGGCCATGGACCAGGAAGTTCAATTTACCACAAATAGCCGAAAGAAAAGCCACGAAATGTGTTTTATGGTTTATGGGTCCTACTTAAAGTTAAGATCTGCCGACAACGTGTTTTCTTTGAAACCCTGGCTGTGGGGTCTCTTACTGAGTGTTATGTATGTAATACTCACCCTTTTTTTTTAAAAAATGTTTTCAGGTAAGGGCAAGGACAAGCTGGTCGAATGACGAGGAGCGCTACATTGGCTATGGGATAAGAAACAAATTCTGCATTTCACGTTTCAGTTTTACATTTATTTCTGTTTTTCCTAGAATTTCATTATTTGATGTTCTACTCTTTTAAAAGAGTTTAGGGACGCCAGACTAAGTTTGATTTTTTTTTGAAGTAATCTTGTTTTTCGCTGTTATTTTGAGATCCCAATAAAATAACGGTTTCGTTTTCCTTCAATTTCCACAGACTTTTGTTTTAAAAACTAGAGGCCTCAAGCCATGCATGTTAAGTAAAAACTCTAGAAAGAGGTCATACGATTTAGGGTCTTATAGAAATTGGTAGAGTGATGTGTGAATTGATTTTGTGAGGAGATGTAAGTTGAGAAAATTGAGGGAGATATTTGTAGGAGTGGGGAGTTAGGAGTTGGAAACTCAACCTAACTTAATGGCCCAAACACTGAGTTGGTTTTTAAAACAAACTCAACCCAACTCATACCAATGGACAAAACAACCCCTAATATTTTGTTTCAAATCTTAACTTCCAAAGTTTCATTCATACCGCTCAACTTTTAAAAAAAATCAAAATATTAGTATATGGATGGAAAACGTTATTAACTCGTTTTAAAATACACCTAAACTTTTAAGACTTAAATGCTTTAACCGATGTTGTAAACTAGTAACTTGAGTTAGTACATCTAGGTTTAATAATAATAAAAAAAAAAGACATCTTGAGAATTTCTGGGAGAAATTACTACCTTTGTAACAGGTGAATATTTTATTAATTGTTCAAATTAGTTTATTTTTTGTGGTTAGGAAAGTTCCCATGATTGAGAATTGGATAAATTGAGGAAAAATGAGAGTATCTATATGAAAAAAAAATGACGGTATTTATATGAGTTATTTTCAAATTGTTTCTCTTCCAACTCAAGATAACTTCAAAGACATTTACTATTTAGTGTTGAAATTGATTAAATCTATGTTTGGGCATGCTAAAAAATGAGAGAGCTCCTCTTGTTTATTTAAAATTTGAATACTTAACAAGATAGGAGAAATGAGGAAAAGTTTTAGAGATTAAAAAATAAAAGAAATAAAAGTAAGAGAGTATTAAAAAAAAGAAATAAAAAAGAAATAAAGAGATGTTAAGACATAGCCTTAAGCAGATGAGGAGAGAGGAATATATACTTAAAGCAAATCAGGAGGGAGAGTAATATAGACTTAGCAAATCAGAGGAAATAGAAAACAGAAATAATGGGGGCGTACATAAACTATTGTCCTACATATAATTAATAATGGTAAATACATTTTTTTTTTTACTTTTGTCTTTTTAAATGTTAATGGTATAATTAATATAAATTTTAAAAGTTGAAATGAAGTACTAATAATTTATTTTTTAACTTTTTTTTTTTGAAAGTTTAAGGTATTGATAAAACTTTTGAAAGTACGGTTTCCATCTAAAACTAACTGTCTGGTATTTTTTAACTTTTTTAAAAGTTCATAAGTGTATTTTTGAAACAAAATACAAAGTTTAAAGATATTTTTTATAATTTAGTCAGTTGTAAATTAATTTTTTATTTGAGATATATCAACTTAAAATTTTAAATTACAAAATAGAATTAAAATATTACCAATGATCCTCAAATAAGTTATTTGTTAAAAATTAAACTGTAGTTCATAAATATTTTAAAATGGACCGATCCTTATCTTTGGTTTAGTTCAACAACATTTGAGGGTGAGGAGATTCGAAGGTCATAAACTCCTACTCAATGCCGGTTGAACTAAGCTCTTGTGATTTTTAATAGATTAATGACATAGTTTCCAGTATGTGTACTTATATTTTAATACAACATGATTTCAAGTCACATGAGTTAAATAGGAGCATGGGTGTACATAAGCCGGGTTGGGCCGGGTTATGCTAGCTTTTTGGACCAACTCGAATTTTCGGGTTAGTCATTCTTCCAACCCAAAAAAACTCTATTCATGAGGATAACCCAACCCAACCCAATCAAATATTTTCGGGTTGGGTCATCGGTTTAGCTTTTTTTTTTTAATTTAAAATTTTTAAAAAAATCTAAAATTAATATAAATATAAAAAAACCAAGAATTAAATAACTCTAAATGTCTTTATACTAAATAATAACCATAAAACTTAAATATTCTAATATAAATTTACAATTATCCTATTAAACTTCTAAATAAGTCTCCATCATTTAAAACAAAACTATTTATTTTTCAAAAATTGAATTAAAATTAGCCGCTTAGTTTCAATTTATATTATGAAAAATTACACCCTAACAACTTCAAAAATGTATTTTTAAGAGTATTCAATAATAAATAAGTATGAAATTAAATAAAAACAAATTATATACATGTATATGTACTTGTAGGTAAATATAAATTAATAATAAGTTCGGGTTGGTCGGGTCAACCCAAATTAATTTTAGGTGAACTCACGAATCAACTTAACCCATACATTTTAATTTATTTGAACCCAACCCAACCCAAATAAATTCATAAACCCAATCCAACCCATCTAGTTGGGTTAAGTTGGTCGGGTTATCAGGTTTTTTTAACACCTCTAGATAGGAGTATCGTGCAAGTAGATACTAGATGGAACAATATTGCAAGAAACAAACTAGTTTTTTTTAAAAGTTTAAAGACTAAAATAAACATTTTAAAAATTGAACACAACAGAGTAAATATGAAAGTTCAGACATTCAAATAGACCTCCTAAAAATTTATGAACAAAAAATAAAATATACTCCAAACTTCATCCACCAAAATGAGATTTAAACATTTTAAAAATAATACTTATTTTAATTTTTTAAATTTTCAGTAAGATTTTGAAAGTATTTCTTAAAAAGTTAAATTAAGAAAATTACAAAACAACCATTACAATAAAAAAAATTGATGAGTACAAAAATGAAAACCAATCCATTAATACTCTTTTAAAAAAATCAATAGGAGCAAAACTGACATAAAATATATAACCTCGACTAAATCAAATCTGTACCCCATATATGACTGAATTAAAAAAAATCAAAACAAATTCGAGAATATAATCCCTGCCCCATATATTACTGAATTAAAAAAATCAAAATAAATTCGAGAATATTACATATTTCCACTCAATTTTTAGAGATAGAAACAACTTTACCTTCTAAATCTTTATCAAGATTTGTTTAAAAAATATATGATTTGCTAAATGTAAAAAAAATAAAAATAAAAATGCCCATCATGAATCAACAACCTTTAAACATGATTTTCTAAATCTAAAAAAATAAAATGTCAATCAACAAACTTCAAAATGATCAATATTTTATTTTGAAAAAGAGAATATAATTCAACTCAGATAACGAATATGGTTCGAATCTCCTCGATCTTAATTATATTAAAAAAATTAATATTTTATTTTTATTTCTCCAAGCAGTATTTTCCTAAAAATGTTTGTAAATTCCGCGTGGAGGGGTCGATATATTTTGAAACGAATTATTTACAAATTAAAATCGAAAAAAAAACAATAATAAAAGGGTCAGATATAGCCTATATGAAATATGTGGCCTACCTACACTGTACCATACACCCAGTCACAGCAAATCGCCCCCAACACCAACAAAATTAGTTAACGACATTGGGATTTTTTTTTTCTTTCAATTTTCTGAGATTTCAAAGATCACCAAATTATTATTAAAAAATTACTACCAATATTTATTTAATAATAATAATAATAAAAAAAAAATAAAATAAAAAAAGATTTAAATTTAGCAATAATCCCTGAAAGAGAAGAATAGGGAAATTCAATTGTAGAGACGTTCGTTTGTTTGTTTGATTTTCAGTGTCAAAGAAAACCAAAGACGAAATTTTTTTTTCTTCACATTCGCCGTCTCTCCTCTCCCTCTCCAAACTTCTACACGTTCGCTTCTTCTCTCTCTATCTCTCTCCGCCGTTTCGTTTCTCTCTGCCGTTTTCCGTTCTCTCTGCCATCGCACGGCGGCTGAAGCTGACCGAACCGGAACGAACAGACAAAAACCCTATTCGCTGTTCCTAACAACCCAAGCCTCATTTTCTCTCATTCCCAATCCCTTTCCCTCTCTCTCTCCGCCGCCGCTTTGTTTCTTCACACTCTGAAACTCTCTCTTTTGCTCTTGCCCTCTTCAGACGCATTTCTTTTTGTTTTGGGAATATACAGCAACCACTGGAGGCAGTTATTAAACAGTTCCGCCTTCTGGGGTTCGTCAATCAGTCTGAGGGTAGGGTTGGTTAGTTCTTCGTCTTCATCGGATATTTTTCCAGGTTTTATTATTTATCTCTTCTGTATTTTTCTTGCGGTTCGGACCTCCGTGGAAGTTTTTCGGAGGGTGAATATTTGGTTTAGGGTTTCTGATTTTTTTTTCGGCACATTCAATCGGAGTTCGGATTGTGGTTTTTCCAATTTATGATTTCGTTAGGGTTTCTTTTTTTTTCTCTCTGATCGAACTGTATTGACGGGGACAATCTTCTGTTTTGGAATTGCTCCGCCTCTTTGTTCGTAAGGTATACCTACTTTATATTTCTGCATCTCAACCGATTCCCTCAAAGACGAGGGTTTTCTGAGGGTGTTTTGCTGACCGAATCTACAGTTAATCGAACACGGAGGCAAGGAGAGATAGTGAGGCCTTTCCTCATACCATTCTTTTTAATTGAACCGCTTCATCTTATCCTTGATATTTCCTCTGTTTCATCCTCTGATATTCCACTTCCGTATGAGAATTAGGTTATATTGATTTTGCACATAAGATAAAGAGAAATCCCGTTCAGAATGCGTTCAGCTTGTAGCCAAATTGGTTGGTAGCTACTTGCTTAATATCAGTGGTCGTGAAGTAGGTTAATTGTAGAAGAAAAACTTCTTTAGTGGCATTTAGGACATAAATTTTGAGAACCATTCTCTGGGTTCACTCCCGTGCGCGAGTTTGCAACTTTGAAGCAATTCACTGCGCATGTCAGTCTTTGCTGGAACCCTGGATATGCCACTAAGTTGATGACACATATGGTTTGTAGCTGTGACTTGCATAGTCTAGTCAGGGATGCTCGAGAAAGTTCAACCAGCGCGAAATAGAGGCTAGGCATTTGAAATAATAAGTACAGGTTAGGGTTTTATTCCTTCTTCTGTATAAGGAGTACGCTTTTGGAAATTTGAGGTGGTAAAGAAGGCAAGAAGTATTTTTTTCTTCTGATATTTTGATCATGTTCAGTATTCCTTATGGAAAGAAGTGAACCCTCATTAGTTCCAGAATGGTTGAGAAGTACTGGAAGCGTTACTGGTGGCGGCAATTCAAACCACCATTTTCCGTCGCCATCTTCCCACTCAGGTACTGCCGTTATTTCTTTTTTTTTCCTTTTTAAATGTTACATGCTTTTATTAATGATGCTCTCAATTACTGCTGACTTGCCTCTGTTTTGATATGGTGAACACCTTTAATTGTATGTCCTGTGTTGTATAGATGTGCCCTCTCTATCTCAATCTAGAAATAGAACTTCCAAGACCACTGGTGATTTTGACACTTCACGTTCTGCTTTTCTTGATCGGACATCTTCATCAAATTCAAGGAGAAGTTCGAGCAATGGTTCTGCCAAACATGCATATAGTAGTTTTAACAGGGGTCACCGTGATAAGGATCGCGAGAAAGAAAAGGATAGGTTAAACTTTGTGGATAATTGGGACCGTGACTCTCATGATCCTCTGGGAAAGATTCTTTCCAATAGGATCGATAAAGATGCTTTGCGGCGATCCCATTCAATGGTATCCAGGAAGCAAGGCGAGTTGTTTCACAGAAGAGTTGCGACAGATTTAAAAGCTGGTGTTAACAGCAGTCACAACAACAGTAATGGACTGCCTTCTGGAACTAGTGTCAGCAGTAGCATTCAAAAAGCTGTATTTGAAAAGGATTTTCCATCACTGGGATCCGACGAAAGACAAGGAGCATCAGAAATTGGAAGAGTTTCATCTCCTGGTTTGAGCTCACCAGTTCAAAGCTTGCCTATCGGGAATTCAGCCTTAATTGGTGGAGAGGGATGGACATCTGCTCTTGCTGAGGTGCCCAATATGATTGGAAGCACGACAGGGTCATTGTCATTTCAACAAACTGTTCCTGCTACATCAGGGGTAGGGCCTCTGAGTGTGCCAGCCGGACTTAATATGGCTGAAGCGTTGGTGCAGGCTCCATCTCGAGCTCGTGCTGCTCCCCAGGTATCTGAGGTACTATACTATACCTTCTGACTTCTTGTGTCGTGTATTATGTGCTCCTTTTAGTTTTGATCTAACAGTCTCATCCTTTACCCCCCACTTTCGTAGTTATCTGTCAAGACCCAGAGGCTTGAGGAATTGGCTATTAAACAGTCTAGGCAATTAATACCAGTGACGCCTTCTATGCCAAAAGCCATGGTAATTGGAGCTGATGCAATTGTTGGATCTTTGTTATATAGATTTTCTTCTACCTCTTTATATTTTAATTAATTTTGGTGCGATTATTTTTGTTGATTAAAAATGGAGAGGTTGGTACTTAAAACATATAAGAGAACTGAAAACCATTTACACGGTATCTTGACAACTTGTGTCAAGCTTTGATATCAGCTAGGACTAGTACTCTCTTTGTAGCTACTTTTGTTCTGTAGTATTAGGTACTTAGGATGTATATATAATGATTGTTGTTTTTGGGTTAATTATACCGAAAATTATGGGATAATTGATAGAGATACTAAGTATGTTGACATTTTTCTGCACCTGCTGCCGGTGATTGGTGATTTAAATTTTGGGATTTAGCTTGTTGAATTAATTGCTTCTACATTTTAGAAACTGTATTTTTTGTGGAAGTCTGTTATTCGAGTATTCCCTCTCTTCAACTTACTCTTTGACTAAAGAATAGTGTTTGTGTGTTAGATAGCGGTAGTTTAAACATTTGCTAGAAGTTTCTGCTTCAAAGTCATTTACAATGTGCTAGTTAACTATGCTGTTTTCCCCCTTATACTTGATGAGAAACTCGATTTAAGGATGATTGAAAGAACAAAATACAAGTGAGCCCCAGATAAGAGGTGCTAGAGGTCTTCTATATCATATAATGCTTTCTTTGATTTAGGAAATAGTTATTGTGAATTCTTCAAAAGGGTTTTGTCCTTTTTTTCTTGTATGATCACCTTTTGGAGATTTGTAAGAAGTAGATGATAGGAAAGAGATAATAGGATTTGTTTTTGGACCCAATTTCATAGCGTGCATATATGTGCTTTTCCACTTTGACACTTTGCAGACTGAATTATCTTTGGTTAACCCCTCTTTATTCTCTCTCAAGGGTGGAAAAAACCAGTAGTAGGTTAAGTATGCTTTAAGGGAAGTGTAAACTTCCTATATTAACGTTCATCATTTGATTCTTGTGCTGCAGCCAATATATCACTGCTGGCTGGTATTATTTGTTTGTTCGTGTTATCTTTGGTAGGCAAGTTTTTTATTTCCCTGAAAGATTGGTTAAGCTGTTAACTGATTATAAATTTCTCTTCCAGTATCAATAGTTATAACTTAACTGAGCATTCCTCTTCTGAAAGGTTCTTGTTTGATCTTCTGTTTTGTTTTTTAAAGCCATTGTAAATTATTGTTGTGTTTCAGTATGGTGGTGTAAAAACTTGCTTAGCAGACTTAGCAGTATAGTTCTTAAGATAGATTTAGAACGAAAAGAAAACAGAAGACAGGAAATTAATATATTCACACCCGATCAATATTCATTTAAAAGTGTATATGGATTTAAATATGTTATTTTTATATTTACATGAAAATACGAAAAAACAGACCATGGCTTTCCAGATAATTTTAGAAGAATTGTTTATAAAAACAATTTTAGAAGTATAGTTAGTTTTTACATTTTGATAATCCTCTATATCATGATAAATTTCTATAGCGAAATATAATTTTATCTTCCATTTCAGCATTGAATATATCTAGAAATACATATTTCTTAATATATCTAACCGCAAATCTTCTCTGTTTCCCCGCTTAGATAATCATTAGCGTGTTTCCATTTGATAGGTACTTAATTCTTCTGATAAATCAAAGCCCAAATTAGCATCAAGAACCGGAGAACTTAATTTAACCATCAAGGGTGGACAGCCACAGCCCTTGTCAGTCCATGCTAACCAATCTCGTGGAGGACATGTCAAGCCCGATGCTCAAAAGAGTTCTCACGGGAAGTTTCTTGTTCTAAAACCTGTACGTGAAAATGGTGTCTCCCTTGCAGCAAAAGATGTCTCAAGTCCAACTAGTAATGCAAGCAGCATGGCAGCAAACAGCCAGTTCGCTCTTGTGCCTTCAGTTCCACATGCTTCTTTGAGAAGCCCGAACAATTCAAATGTTTCGTCTGTGGAGCGCAAGATTGCTAGCTTAGACCTCAAATCTGGATCAACTTTGGAGAAAAGACCTTCCTTATCACAAGTCCAGAGTCGGAATGATTTCTTTAAGCTCATTAAAAAGAAAACTTCAACGAGTTCTTCTGCTGTTCTCTCAGATTCATGCTCTTCCGTGAAATCTCCTTCAATCGGCCAATCTAATGAACTAACAAGGGAAGAAATCAACATTCCTGCAAGTCCTCGTGTTATTGAAAATGGTGCTATGGAGACTAGAAATGGAGATAGTTTTGAAGAGGTTCAGGCACCTTGTGACAGTGGCGAAAAAACTAAGAGCGACGTTGTGGCAGAATCTCTAGATGAAGAGGAGGCTGCTTTTCTTCGTTCTCTTGGATGGGAAGAGAACTATGGTGAGGACGAAGGCCTTACTGAAGAAGAGATCAATGCTTTCTATCAGGAGGTAAACCAGAACTACTACTTGTTACGTTTCACTACTTCTATTGCTTTCATTACTTTTGAAAAATCTTGTTCTTGTCTATATTAGCGGATGAAGTTGTAACTTTGTAATGTATGCTCTAATTCTGATTGCAGTTGAAGTTCTTGAAGGTGAAGCCACCTCTGAAAATGCTTCGAAGCATGCAGCGAAAGATATCCGAATCTCACGAGGGTAATAGCAAGGATGAAGCCGGTTCTGAATTGAGCTCATCTGACTCGGAAGCCTGAATTACTTCTTTTTCACCCATGAGAAGTTCTAGTTCACAATTTTTAATGGCAGTGGGGTTAGTTTTTTTTTTTTTTTTCACTTTCTTTTTTCTTTCTTTTAAAATCTTTTTCCTTCTTTTTGTTTTCATGGTTTTAAAGAAATGCTGATGGGAGTTGGGTTGGAAGAAAAGAGGTGGATGTTAATTGAACACTGAACAGTGCAAATAGTGCAATAAGTTACAGTTGCCCAAATCATCCTGCCTACCTTTACAGCGGGAGTTTTTGCGATTTTTAAAGGGCAGTTGCAGAGGTTTGGCAGGCGCATATTTTGTCTGCACTGAAAGATGCAGTGGAAATTGCATCTTTTGGTTTATTTTGGTTCTTTGTTCTCACTTTGAAGAGGTTTTTTTATTCTGGAAGTTGCTAGAAAAAAAAAACAAAAAAAAGGAGTTACTGCTGCTTCAAAGAAAAATGGGAAAAAGGGAAAATGAAAAAAAAAAAAGTTTCTATCTTCGTTCAGCATATATTGATTTATTGTTTTTTGGGATGTTGGCTTTCTACAGTTGGGTAGTGTAGCTTTGTTTGACATTGAATTGCACTAATTACACATGAATAAGAGGATTAAATTTAGAGATTAATTGTTTGGTGCCACTTTTTAGTCATTGTTACGTTTGAGAAACTACATTAATAATCTTGTACGTTTGAAAAATTATTTTGTAACTCATAACTTTTTGATTATTTTTTGGTTTTTTGTTTTTAAAATTAAGCCTATAAATACTATTTTTATTAATTAGTTTTCTAGTTTTAGTCTACTTTTTAGATATGTTTTCGAAATCCAATCTTAGTTTTATAAAACTTATTTTTGTTTTTTGAATTTACTGAACAGTAGAATGTTTTTCGAAGAATGATGAAAAAAGAAAGCTCAATTTTTATAAACCAAAAACGAAAAATCGAGTGGTTATCAAAAAGCTTTAGTAAATAGTTTAAGTTTTAGTTCTCAAGTAAACTTCTAATTATGCTTATACTTTTTTTTTTTTTTAGTATTTTTGTAAATAGTTTCAGTGAATAGTTTTATTCTCTTCCCAAATTTCTTAGTTGTGATCTATATTATTAAATATAAATTTTGTTCACACCATTTTTATCCCTTTCGTATATTATGATATGATATTATATTAGTACGAGATTTTCTTCTTCGAATTTCTGACTATATCCTGGTCTGATTTTATTTGTTTTTTATTTTAATTTATTACTTAAGATGTTAAAAATTATATGGTACTGTATCATTCTTCAAAGCATGAACTGTTTTCGGCCTCTTGTCAATCTTTAAAATGGCTTAGAATCTCGTTGGTAAAAATTGCCTTTATATATATATATATATATATATATATATATTGTAATTGAGTGATGAACAAGCATTAGGTTATTCTTTATTTTTTATTCATTCTCTTTTTCAAACTAAGCCCTAATTTAGAATAATTAATTGAAGTAAAAAAAGATCATCAAGGGGAGGTGATTAAAGTATTGAAGCATATTTAACGAGATAATTAAAATGCTTGGGAAAAGTTTGAGATTATCTTTTATAACTTTCCTTTTTCATTTCATATGTGAGCGGAAGATTCAAACATTTAGGCTTTTTTATTTTTAAAAATTAAACCTAAAAATATTATATCTAGCAATCAGTTTCGGTGTTTTTTTTAATGTATTTTGTACTTAAAGATTTCAAAAACTAAGCTAAATTTTAAAAACTAAAAATAATAGTTTTCAAAAATTTGTTTTGTTTTTGAATTTTGACTAAAAACTTAAATGATACCTCAATAAAGATGATACTAATTGTATAGAGAAGATGAAGAGAAGTTGCAAAAAAAATGAGCATAATTTTCAAAAATCAAAAAATAAAAAATCAAATGATTATCGAACGGAGGGTAACCTTTTGGTCTAAATCAATTGAAATTATTATTTTTTAGTTTGAAATATTTAAATAAATGATAGATGTTAGAAAACTGAGGGTTTGAGAGTAATTAAATTTTCTAGCAAATGGTTGCTTGATGACACTTTCACAGCCAGTGTGTCGAATGTAAGCAGTTTATCGTTAAATACATCACATTAAATCCAATAGAAACCTTACTGCCTAAGCAATCCTATGGTTGTTATTAAAGCACAAGAATTACTCATGAATATTATAATGACATCAGCTTTTTTTAAAAAAAAAAAAAACAAGAAAGATTCCAAAAGGACATAAGGTTTGTCAGGTGTCCTGTCCTATCGGCCACATTTGAAATTAATTATCGTTATTTTTATTTTGTCGTGATGCGTAAAGAATCTTGTATGGAATTTTGATACTGTGAGCAACACAGTGCAAAATTCTATATAAAGAGCTCACAACCGACCCTTAATGGTATCAGAGCCAAAAACTCACAACTTTCTCTAAGAATTTCTTCTCTCACTATAGAGTAAACTTCTTTTATGAGCTTAAGATGAGTAATAACTTATCTCTACAACTCTTTTCTTGCTTTTTAGTTAAGTTCTTAATTATTTCTTACTAATATGTTTATTTGTGGTTATCTCTCTAACCCATAAATTCTTCTGAGAAAATGAAAATGATTCTTTTCTGCACAACATAACAAAGACATGGTTAACCTTCACTTCATGCTGAACAAGAATTATTTTCAATCTCTCTACACGAAAAATATGGATCTAGATGATATAAGCAAATGAACATGTTAAAAAAGGAAATAATTAAAACAAAACTAAGAATCAACAAAAAAAGGTAGTTATTATAAATCTTAAGTTCGTTTCCTCCAACCCTCTTCCCCATACTTTCCAAGCTGAAAAAGAAATTCTCTTTTGGACCAACTATTATCGATGATATTGCCTCATCTTCTTCAAAGAAATCTCAGCTTGATGTTGAAGATTTAGACAAAGTTCTATCAAAACATAAAATGATAGAATCTCAAATATCTCAAATTGAGGATAGACTACAAAATTGGTCTATTCCCAAACTTGAGGTCAATACTATCTATAAGATAAGACCATTTAATTTCTTAGAAACTGATGTAATCAGAATTTCTGAAGATAATATTCTAATGGAAGATGACTTCACTGAGTATTGTCTTTTGATCAATGCAGACATCGATATGTATCGAAGGTATTTCAAATATCTACATATTAAATGCATTCAAGTTGCCATAAAATCTCTCTTCAGAACGGGATTAGATGTTCCAGTCTATATCGCTCTAAGAGACAAGCGACATCTGAACTTCTCTGACTCTTTGTTAGGGATAGTTCAATCAAATCTTAAGAACGAACCAGTATTCTTTTCCTGCAAAGCTAGTTTCACCGTTTCTCTTCAACATAAGAATATATTTGATGTACTAAGTCTAGATATTTGAGGAAAAGGATTACGACTCAAAGATGGATCGTTCCTTTTCGCGATCATCTTTAGGTTGTATTATAAAATGATGCATACTAATTTCACTCCAAAGGCTTTAGATGTATCTCCAAAAAATTATACCATGCTTATGGAAGTCAATCTTGAAAAATCATGAATGATTGTTCCAAGAAAGCTCAATTGGAATAAGTTAACAACAAATCCCATTTGGAGTATCGAGCATGCCACTCTCCCAAAAAATAGGTAGAGTTCTACTGCCATATAACTGAATATGACGATGGACATGTCGAAGTTCAATTCCAAGAAGAACCTAGACATCCTCGAATTCAGTAAATCATGAGTAGTCGTCCTAGCGTGTGTACAGACACCAAGACAACTACTAGAGGAAGACCAATCACTAGGTCTAAGTCTATGCGAACGTTTGTAGACTTTGATCAGCTAGTCCCAGACATTCAATATGAAAAATCTGAAGGATCTGTTTCTCCAACTCAAACTGATATGGAGCGGAAATCTGGCTATATATACGACCAGATCAATATTCTCTCTATAGATGAAGACAGAATGACTGCAAAAGATGGAGCAATATACGAGAAGATGTATGATGATTACATCGATCGTTATATTCATCAAAAGGATTGGGCCAACCGATCTAAGTTCCTTATGAAGGATGAATTTTTAGCTTTAATGAAGCCAAGTAATTCTCAAAAGAAACTAAATGTTCCTAAAAAACCCATTACATGGGTTACTACTAGTGGAAAAGATGTATCTTCTGATTACCCTCCTGAAGAAGAAGCTATCTTCCCTCATCCATTGGTTCCGACCTCTACAATAATTTCTTCACTTTACAAAACTATTGATGAAGAGAAAACAATAAAGACTGTTGGAGTCAGAGAAATAAAAAATATCCAATAACAACTCAACTATTCGAACAAAGTTCTCACTACTTTGTTGAAGACAGTTGAAGAAATTAAGTTTGACAAAATTGTTAATACTACCATTCGACCAGATCGTGATAGACTCCCAAAGATAGATCCCAACAGGCCGATCGTTCAACCAAATGTTTATGACCTAAAAATAGGAAGATTAGACACAAAAGATTTTCTTTCTGAAATCAATAAGAAGATCTCGAAGATGAGTATTTTTGCAGATCCTAAAGATATGCCAGAAACATCAAAAAAGGATATTAGTTTTTGGGTTCCCAAAAAATTAACTGGCAACATCAATATGATTAGAGGAATTGGTGATTGTTCTACTTCAAAAATTCTTCCCATCAAAACTTACAATACTGATATGAAGAATCAAAATTTCAAACCATCTCCTCTTGATCTAGGATGGGATGATTACAAGCCAGAATCCCGCGATTTTGACGGAAATTCTATTGTTACTTGGAATATCGATGGTTGTTCTGAAGGACATATGATGATCATATTCCAAGAAATGTTTGTCGCTACTACAACTTATAGTAGAAAACTTGGACAACGAGAAATAGTTAATGCTCTCACTTTTGGTTTCACTGGAAACTTAAGAAGTTGGTATCATAATCAGCTAACCGAGGGCAATCGAGAAGCTATCAATAACTCGATCGTCAAAATTGCAGGAATAAGGGTAAATGTGAATGGTCAAGAAGAACAATACTTGACTAACGAATCAAATGTTGTTGATAGCCTAGTCTACACAACAATTAAGCATTTTGTTGGCAGAACAACTCTATGGAGTGCTCAATCAACTGAAGCTCTATTGGGAATATAATGCCACAAAATGAGTGATTTCAAATGGTATAAAAACACCTTTATGACTCGTCTTTACACATTAACTACATGTGGGGATGTCATTTGGAAACAAAAATATGTTTAAGGACTTCCTCGTTACATAAGTAAAAAATTCTATACCACCATGGTGAGCGCCTCTGGCGGAATAGAAATCGATTGGGAATCTCTTACTTATGGAGATATTAATAACACCATCAAATCTATTTGTTTAGAGTTATGTTAAGACCAAAAACATAACTCGAGGATGGCCAAAGATTCTGATTATCGAAAAGAATTAGGATCTTTTTGCAAACACTACAGTATGAATAATACTCCTCCGTCAAAGAAAAAGAATCATTCGTCTCAAAGACCTTTCGACAAAGGAAAGCAAAGAGATTCTTCAAAGGAATATTCTCAAAAGAAGGAATATTATAGTAGAAATAAGAGAAATTCTTCTTCAAAAAGGAGTATCATTTGCTTCAGATGCAAAAAAAGGGTCATTATGTCAATAAATGCCCTCTAGTCAAGAAGGTCAACAAACTAGAAATTGATGAAGAAATAAAGCAAACTCTTCTCAATGTTCTAGAAGCTAGTGATATGTCTATCGATGAAGAATTTTCTTCCGACAACATGATCAATGAGATTAAGGAAGAATCCTCAAGTGAATCTTCTTATTCGGATGACGATTCAGACATTGACGATGTCATCCCGTGCAACGGATGTATTAATGTCTTAACCAAATCACAGGAAAATCTTCTCGAATTAATCGAAGGAATCCCTGATGAAAATACTAGAAGGAAGATACCTCTAAAGCTTAGAGAAGAATTAGAAGTTCTCGAAAAGGAACAAAAACAACCGATCTATTTCAACTTCGAAAACATGTTGAAACGGTTGAAAGACGGAAAGACTCCTAGTCCAACAAAAATCTCTGATTTATAGCTGGAAGTAAGAACTCTCAAGAGAGAAGTTGTTGAAAACAAGCAACAAATCGCTAATCTTGAATATGCATTCATAAAAATTCAAGAGCAAGCTGCAACAAGGATGATTACTGAAACAACAGAAACATCCTATCGACAATTTGTTAATGATGATAGTATCAACAAAATTTTCAATCAGAAGTGATTATCAAAGATCACCATAAAAGTCAAAGATTACAGTATCAAAGTGATAGCCCTAATCGACTCAGATGCATATCAAAATGTCATCCAAGAAGGATTAATACCTTCTAGATATTTTGAAACAACTAGACAAGTCTTGAGGGGAGCCAATAATCAACCACTCTCGATAAATTACAAAATCTCGAGAGTTCATGTGTGCAATAAAGCTATGTGTTTTATTAACACACTTCTTCTGTTGAAGGGACTCAATGAGGAAATTATTCTTGGAACACCATTCCTCATTCAGTTATATCCTTTCACCGATTCTGAGAAAGGAATTTCATTTCAGAAATATGGCAAGAAAATTATCTTTGAGTTCTGCAGTCCGACGACTCCAAGGTATATTTCAATTATTGAAGATGAAATCCCCAATCATCCAAACAAGATCGCCAAGAAAGAAAGACAAATCGACTTTCTTCAAGATGACATCAAATGCAGGAATATATCTGAAGAAATTACGAAATCTTCCATTCAAAGTAATATTCAGACGATTCTAAAAAGAATCGAATCTAAAATCTGCTCAGATATCCCGAATGCCTTTTGGGATAGAAAACAACACACAGTGGATCTTCCATATGTGAAGAATTTTGATGGAGCCTAAATCCCAACTAGGGCAAGGCCCATTCAAATGTCAAAAGAGCTCGTCCAAACCTGCAAAAAGGAAATAGACGATTTGCTCAAGAAGGATTTGATAAGCCCATCAAAAAGCTCATGGTCCTGCGCGGCTTTCTATGTTAATAATCAGGCTGAAAAGGAACGAGGCGTTCCTAGATTGGTTATTAACTATAAACCTTTAAATAAGGTACTCAAATGGATTAGATACCCAATACCTAATCGTCAAGTTTTGCTTAAGCGTATAGCTTCTGCAAAAATCTTTTCAAAATTTGATATGATGTCTGGTTTTTGGTAGATTCAAATCAATAATAAAGATCGGTATAAAACCACATTCAACATATAATTCAGCCAATACGAATGGAATTTAATGTCATTTGGATTAAAGAAGGCTCCTTCAGAGTTTCAAAAAATCATGAATGACATTTTCAATAAAGATCAAGACTTCACAATAGTTTATATTGGCGATGTTCTTGTTTATTCTCAAACAATAGATGATCATTTCAAGCATTTGAAATATTTTATCTACATTATTAAAAAGAATGGTCTTGTAGTATCTCTACCTAAGATCAAGTTATTTCAAACAAAGATACGTTTCTTAGGATACGATATCGATCAAAGAATTATCAGACCTATCCAAAGATTCTTAGATTTTGTGGATAAATTTCCTGATATGATTCAAGATAAAACCTAGCTACAAAGGTTTCTTGGTTGTGTTAATTATGTCGGAGATTTCATAAAAGATCTTCGTACTATTTATCTGCCACTATACAACATACTCAAGAAAAATCCAAAGCCATGGAGTAGTGAGCACACTAGTGTTGTCAAGACCATCAAAGCTTTATCAAAAAGCATTCCATGTCTATCTCTAGTGGATGACTCAACCAACATGATCGTAGAAACCGATGTTTCAGATCTCGGTTATGACGGTGTTCTTAAATAGGGTATTAACAGAAAAGAATCAATTATCCGTTATCATTCAGTGTTAGCTATAGTATTTTGTGTTCAGAAGTTCCAGGGAGATCTTATCAACAAAGACTTCCTTATACAAACAGATCCAAATGCAAGTAAATACATCTTTGAAAAAGATGTAAAAAATCTTGTTTCAAAACAAATTTTTGCAAGATGGCAAGTGATCTTATCTTGCTTCGATTTTCGAATTGAACCTATAAAAGGAATTGATAATAGCTTAGTTGATTATCTCTCAAGAGAACATCTCTCAAAAACAATCTCTAAGCTCTCCCTCCAAGATGTTCCCAAGCCGACCACGATCGCCTAGGACGGCTACATGTGCCTTCTTCCCCAATCAACCCTGATCAAAGGATTCCTCAACAACTAGTTCTCCTAGAACTAGTTCTTAAAGGGGAAAACGCCTCATTGCTCAAACATCTGCACTCCCTCCTATTAATGCAGACAATTATGCAATAGACCTTGAATTTGAAACAGTGTCCAGGCATCGCCAAGGTTCCTCTTCAAGGAACTTATCTGTAAGGTCAGGAGAAAATCATATTCAAGTTTTCTCCTCCTTAAATTCAATTAGGCCTTCATCACATTCTTCAGCATGTGGATCGAATCCACGAAGGAATCAATCCTATGAAAAAAAATTTAAGCTTGTTATTTTTCAGGCTAGGCCCCAAATAATAGGTTACCATACGAAAACTTCTCTAGAAGAGGTAGTCATCGAGCCAAAATTCGATGGCCCTTCTCCTCTTGAAGTAACCAATCAAATATATTCTCGTGGCTTTCAGTTCGTGCCCGAAGATATCTTGAAGACAAGAAAATTCTATGAGTTCATTTTAGTTGATACTAAATCAGCCGAAATTACTCATGTACCAGATAGGAATGATCCGTCAAGGATTATCTTCTCCAAATTAAAAAATTTTCAGGGTTTTGACACCATCCCATTGGCCTCAAGGGATGTCAGTGTCAAGAAAATTTTCGAGAAATTTCAAACCCCAGACTTATTGCTACCATGACTATATGATTGCATGGTACAATGTATTCTGGTATGAATCATATAACCATTCATAGTTCGTTATGTTTGTAAGATTTCTTACAAACATAACTTCTCAAACTGGTATTTCTCAAGAAATTTTTCCTGTAGAAATACAAAAATCTTTCCATGTATTTACAAATAGTGTCCATTCGTCAATGCTTGCGATGACGTTTAGATTCTCTTTATTTTTCAGTTACCTTGGATTTTCTGTTGGACTCACCAACTAGCTCCAAGAGGAAAATTTAAGACTCTTAACAAAGTTTTAAAAATCAAATGGTAGGAAAAATTCGATGTATCCCATCTCACTGAAGAAAGAATTAGTAAATTCCTAAAAGCTAATCCCGATCATTCTCGAGCAAAAGAAGAACAATTTCTTCTTAAGAGAAGTTCACTCATTTCATCTATAGTTGGAGTATCCACAATCTTCGAGCTATAGACAATCATTCAGGGAGTTTCTCAAAATGAATATGAGAATCAACTTGTTCAAGAAGGAATGCCCGAAAATGATGATATCATTTCAGAGTCTTTCGTCAATGATATCGACTTTGAATATGACCCATATTTAAACTTCGATATTCTTGATCCTACTATGACTCCCAACCAGGATGATTAGTATAATTTCGTTTTAAAAAAAAAAGTCTATAAAAAATTTTGTACAGTTTTCCCAGTCTACATAGGTCATCGTCGTTCTGATGGATCTCCGATTGAAGGGGAGATGGTGGAGATAGCAAGCTCCAGAAGTGGAATTAATCAACCCACAGGTCAGCTGTTAGCGAGGATTGAATCCAGTTATGACATAATTGTTACGACCAATTGTCTGAATAATTTCAAAGGAGAAAGGGAGAATGCTTAGGGAAATAATGGCGGGGAAGCCGAGTAAGACTCGAGATGCATTCGATTCCTAAGAAATTATGATAGATGATATTGTCGACATATACCAATTCAATCCAGACCATTCAGGAGAAGCTGGGTGACATCATCACTTGATAGAAGAGATAAGGATGATTGACTCAAGATTGACAATTATTAGACACAAAATTGAAAATTAAAGGACCTGTTAGACACAAAATTGACAATTTAAGAACTTATTAGATACTTTTTAAAGTTTAAGGGCCATAAAGACATAAATTTAAAAATTCATGATCTTATTAGTCATTTTTTAAAGTTCAGGGACATTAATTTTATCTAAAAAGTTTATAAAGATAGATTTTAAATTCTGACTTATTAATAGAAAATTAAAAGATAAATTACTTTTCAGTCTTTGAAGTTTGTACGATAGGTCCAAAGTTTCAAAAACGTACAATCTAGGTCCCCACGTTTCGAAAACAATTGTATTAAGTTTACCTCCTCCGTTAATTAACCGATGCACTTAGTGAGAAAACAAACACAATTTTAAAAAAACTAAATGGTTATCAAATGGCGCCCACTTTATTTCCAAAACTTGGTTTGGTTTTTGAAACTACACGTAAAAAGTAGATAACAAAGCAATGAAATACATAGGGGAATAGAGTATTTATAGATTTAATTTTCAAAAATCAAAATAAAAAAAACCAATCAAATGCCTACTTTTTTAGATTTTAAAACTTTCCTTCATTTATTAAAACATATATAAAACGTAGATAACAAAACATGAAAATTCATAATTTATAGGCTTAATTATAATATATATATATATATACATATATATAATAAAAAAACCCTAAAGAGATCATTAATAAATTTGTAGCCAATTAATATTTTTGTTTCAAATGACAGCAATTTTATACACATTTTATTGTGAATGAATTGTATATGACCACTGTCGTTTTATATATTTTTCATTTTGCATCCACAATTTTTTTGAAGGGAAAAAAACTAAAAACTAAAAACCAAGACAAAACTAACCAACTAGCCTGCATCATTTTATGCCTTTTAAGTAAATAATATGAACACTGCGACAAACTGAAATGGCTGAAACATCGAACATCTGGCTCACTTATATTGAATTCATAAACATATATAGACATGGTTTCAGCTTAAGATTAACACGACATTTACAAGAAGTAAAAAGCCCTTTCAGTTCAGTTCTATAGTTGGAAAAGCCAAATAAATACACAAATGACGACACTGCAAGCACTGCAGCTCTCTATGCAATTGGTAACTCTTCAGTCTCTGAGGTCTAAGTGCATAATTCTTTCCAGCTTATTATTCCGAATGAGAAGTCCAGTAAATCAACCCACTGCAACAAATAGAGTATTTCAGGAAAACGGACAACATGACAGGACTAACATTATAACTATAAGAACCTCAAAAAAGCAGATCCATGTCTGGTAAGATAGCGTTCATTATACGTGATACTTGTGCTGGTGATGAAACCCCCCAATGATTTTGTGTTTTTTCCAGAAAGCTCTTTAATGCAATGAAGACCGAATAATCAAGGCATATATAATATATATAGCATCAAACTTTGTTTATGGCATGATTTAAAACATCTTATGTAGATTCAGGGAGAGGGGAATGTCGATGTTACAACATCGGTCATGCTCAGAAATCAAGAGAAACAACATAATGAAAGAACCCCAAGAACTCTTCTTTTAACAAAGCTGTATTGCAGAATGATTCCACAACTAGGTGGAGTAGACGATAAAAAGTGGCTACAGGCTACATGTTTGTTGGTCAAATCCAAATAAAAGACAAATAAGAAAAAACAGAATTAAGATAATCAAAAAGAGGAAGGACGATTTACCTAACCAACACAAACACACACTGCAATACTCCTGCGACTCCCGTCCACACTGATGGGCCAGTTTTTACTATTGAATCCTGAATCAAGAGTCCGACTGATGCTGCTAATGAAACGAATGATACCACATAAGCAAAGAAGAGCCAAAGCTTCAATCTGTTGTTAAGGGAAACGTCAGTACTGTTAATTAACAGCAATACACTAGCACCACATCAACACAGACATCAAATGCTCAATGTTATTACAGGATTCTTCTAATTTTCCTTTGCTATAGGTCTAAAACTTGAATTTTACAGAGGCTTGTTTCCATGATATCTGAAGAAAAAACTATCAAATAAGATATAACCAACATATCAATTCATCATGTCCTAACATGAACCAATATGTAGTCTAGTATGGAAGCTAGCATATCAAAAAGATTCTTTAAGAAAAACGAACTACAGCTTACACCTTCAATAAGAATCCAGAACATTTGCCACTGGACTGTGAGCACAGCAGCAAACCATGGCGTCTGTTGCCACAAGGAAAAAAATCAGGTACTAATATGCACCTGCTAATTCCTTCCAAAACAAGTGAAGTGCAACACTTAAAGGGACTGTTCAGGTCTTTAACAACTTTTTTTTTTCACGTTTCGTCATCAATTTTGTATCCCCTCCCTCCTTGAATTAGTAAAGTTCTCTTGAAAATTCACTTGGTTGTGGCTATATCATTCACAGCTACCAAAGGGACCAAGCTGCATGTCATTACCTTCTCTACTTTGTTATTTTCTCAATTGGTCAGTCAGTATGAGTATAATTAATGTCACCATTCATTGGCTAATTCTCCTAGTTTGGCAGCCACGCCCATTAATAGGTCTTCCATACAGATTTGAATCCTACAATTACCACTTCAAGAACTCCATTTTTAAGTGGGTGTTAATGAAGTGCCTACAAGCTAGATTTCAGCTTGCAAGTCGCTAGTAATGTTATTCTCAAACAAGTATCACAACTACTGAAGGTGAGGAAATGGTTTACAATGCATCTTACCTTACCAAACCTCTTGCTAAGTTCAAGGCCCCTTTCGTGAATTATATTTGGAAGTTCAAGATCCCTAAGAAAGTGAACGTTTTTCTTTGGTATCTCTCCTTTAGAAGTCCCAACCTTAATAGTTAATACTGCAGACACAGAAGTTCCCACTTTGGGCCTTGTCCACCTCGGTTTGTCGTCTTTGCAAGAAGGAATCTCTAGATCATTTTCCTCTATTATTGCTCCTCTTCTTTTAAGGGCTGGTCTTTTCTCTACCTAGAATTTGGGTTATTGGTTTGTCTCCTAAGATTGGCGGACCTATGGTAAAAGGAAATTTTGGCAGGCCTGCCTTTTCAAGGCAATGTGAAGGTTCTTTGGAATTGTAAATTTAAAGATCTTCTTTGGCTTATTTGGAAAGAGAGAAAAAAATAATTATTTTGAAGATGAGTCGACTTAGAAGGTTGTAATATAGTGTACAGCATATTACCTCTTAGTGTTGATCAAACCACAAAAAATTCTTTGGTAAATCTAGCTTTTTCATAATTATTATTGAATGGTAGATCTCCTTTTGTAGTTTAGTGAGTGGGGCTTCCTCTACCCCTAGCCGGCCTAGGTTGTTTTTCCTCCCTTTTGCTCTAATACAACCCCTTTCTGTCTCTTGTCAAAAAATGCATCTTCATCCTGACATAGCAAACTTATAACATATGAAGTTTGTAAACCTATGACATAGAAAACCTATATCTTCATCCTAGTTGATGGCCAGGGGGTTCCCTTTGTCAGGTCCATTCTGTTGTATTCTGTGCAGGAGGGCAGCTGAAGACCTTGATCATTTTTTATGGTCATGTGATTTTGCTAGGGTGGTTTGGAGTTCTTTCTTTCAGCAGTTCAATTTCAGTCGTAGGAATTTTGAACAACAGATAGTTGTTCATTAAGCTTCTCCTTGGGCTGCATTTTCGTTGGAAAGAGTTATTTCTGTGACAAGCTGCGGTATGCGCTATTTTGTGGGGTTTGTGGCAAGAGAAATAATAGAATCTTTCGAGGGAGAGAAGCCACTTCTATGGAAATGTGGTCCCTGGCTAGATTCTACGTTTCTCTTTAGGCCTTGGTGTAGAGGCTTTTTTGTAATTATTCTTTAAGTCTTATTTTACTTGATTTGAGCCATTTTTTAAAGTTGGCTCCCTTTTGTGGGCTTTTCTTTTGTATGCCCGTGTATTCCTTCATTTTTATCTCAATGAAAACTTGATTTTTTCATAAAAAAACATATGAAGTTTGGGAGGGATGATGCACGCCAAAAAAAAAGATTTTCTAGAATAATGAAAATTATATTTCTATATTATAGAAATCTGAATAATGACTCTCATACCTTGGCTCTGAGCATTACATCCTCTAATACACCATTTTTTATGGTTATCAGACCTCCACTAATATTTACTATCACTTGGACCGATATCAAGAAGTACATTCTGTTTCTTCGTTTCTGATATTCTTTGCACACGCATGCTCTTCTTTCAACTCTCTCTCTCACTAGGCATGTGCTTACACCTTAACCAACCTCACTCTTGCTACTTAGTTCCTCCTCTTCACAACCAACTTAATTGGGTAGAAGGTTGAAAAGGGGTTTTTCTTTTTTCTTTTGGTAAAAGGTCGAGCTTTCATTGAGGAAAAAAATAAAAGAATACACAAGGAATACAAAAAAAAAAAAAGAACCCAAGAAGAGCCCAACTAACCTAAGAAAGGGCTCTCGTCAAGCAGAATAAGACCTAAGGGATAATAACAAAAATCTTTACAAACTGAGACCCAAAGAGAGGTGTGAAATCTAACAAGGGACCACACCTCACCTGAAGATCTCTCTACCATTCTAAAAATCCTATCGTTTCCTTTCCCCCAAAGGCCCCAAAAAATAACACAGACAAGCAAACCACGACAAGCAACCCTTTTTACAAAAAGGGGATGAGAAAAAAAAATACTCCTCCAACATGGAGCTGCAACTCCTTGGCCAAGCCAAACTTAAGGAAAACTTCCCAAAGAAGCCGCTCCACAACGGTCTAGCAAACTGACTGGACCATAGGAGATGACCTAGGTCCTCGACTCTCCCCTATAAAGGATACAATGCTTGGCCCCAACCAACTTAAGCAAAAACCTCTAAACGCGCTCTAAAGTATTAACCATGCTATGGAGGATTTTCTTTGGGACTTTGATCTTCCAAAGCAGAGAAAGGTGGGAGAACTCGAAGATAACAGGCTCACCCAACAACGAAAGAACGAGCTGCAAGAGAACCCCTTCAAACGACTAGGGCTCCATAAGCAAAGATCTCCAATCCCCCCAGAATAGAAAATTCACCAATTAGCCAAGAGGGTTGTTACATCATTCGCTTCTCTATCGTAGAGGTGTCAGCTAAGAGCAAGGGAAATAGACAAACCGCTTCAAGACAAAAGCAGGAATGCAGGATAGATGCCGCAAAACAAAATTTTGAGGCGGACAAATGGTAAAAACAAGGAAACAAAGAGTAGAGAAGGTTATCCCCCAACCACTTGTCTTCCAAAAACAAGTGGTCACAACCTACCCCGAACAAAACAATAAACAAACTGAGCAAAAAAAGGAAACCCATCAAAAATAGCTTTCCACGGATTTGTAGCAGTACTTCTCAAACTCCCCTTTGAGAGCCAATCAAAGGCATGGGGGCCATATTTACTCACGATAAACTTATGCCATAGAGCGTCAAATTCCTGAGAAAAATGCCATAACCACTTACCCATCAAGGCCTTGTTACACACCCTAAGATTCCCTATACCCAGCCCCCCAAGCTCCACCGGTCTAGCCACCACCTCCCAAATTACCAAGTGTGCATCCTTCCCTTCCTCCACCCGTTCCCTTAAAAAGTCTCATATAAGTCTCTCTATGGAACTACAAAACCTTCGCAAGGATGCAAAACAAGGATAAAAAATACACAGGAATGCCACTAAGGATAGACAAGATACGGTGGGTAAGTCTTCCTCCCTTAGAGGCAAAGCTTTTCTTGCGCAGGGGTTTTACATAATTGATTAACCGGATGTCCAAATAATAATCATACAGTACAAATGCTGCTCGAATGAAAGGAATGTGTAGAAATCTCAGTGTGAAGATTGCATCTCCAAATTACTCTTACATTAAATACAGCCATTGATAAAATGTTTAGCTTGTGTTGCCAACTTGCCTATTTTGGTTTTTCACCTCGTCTAAGCTAGTGAACGGCTAACAAAAAAATCAATCGTTTGGTTGCACTGATTTCAAATTCCTGATGAGTGCTTCAACCATGCCCCAGAGTTGGCCCTCAACTTCTATTGCAGCAGACACGCAAAATTTGAGGTATTCGATATTGTAAATTAAGAGTTAAGTCTCAGGTGTACGTGTTCGTAAGATCCTAACTCATCCAGGGAGAATAATGCTAGCACACTGAATCACATTGCGCATTGACTTGTTGAAGAAGAACACTGTGACATTGCTTTCAATCGACGCGAATGATCAGGCAAGAGGATCGCGGTATGAGAAAGAGAGAGGTAAGCGGATAAAAACATAAATTACTCACCTCCATTCGCCTTCCTCATATGGAGAATAATCGATGTCTTCCTTCCGAACGCAATTGAACATCAGAGCCGCAAACGAAGCAAAAATACCTACAACCCCAATACCGAAGCACCGTCAAAAACCCTAACTGCAAATTATACGTGGCGTGGGCTGGTAAACGAATAAAGAGCAAGGCGAGAATAGAAAACCTGGAAGGTAGTGGACGAAGGAGACGGCGACAGAACTGCAGACAACGGCGTCAACCCAGAACCACCATCCGGCGCCGAACACAGCTCCGGCGACGCCAGGGCCGAAAATTGACCACAGTTCCGCCAAATCCATTCGTGGCTTCTTCCCTTTGCCTTCTCCTTACGATTGGGGTTCGAGACAGATGGATTTGGAGAGGCTAGTGTGAACTGAATGATGGCACAGCTCAGACCCCTTTCCTGCCAAAAAATTGAACACTCATCTGACTTTCCGATGAAACTCTGATATTCGTATAAATATATGTTTATTTACTGTTTTAAAAGGTAAAGTGTTGGATAATTGTTTTTTCAAAAAAAAAAACACCAACTTAAATTCGAAGTTTAGTCGTTTAAATTCTAAGTTTAGTCGTTTAACTTTTATATTTGTTTTGTGCCAAGAAGTAGATGGTTCAACTGAAAAAGCTTTCATAATAGACATTAAAAAACATTAAAAACTTTCATAATTGTGCCTATTTAATTCATCAATTTTAAAAAATATCTAATAAGTTTAAAACCTTTCAATTATGTCTATTTTTAGTTCCTAACGAGAAGGTTCATTTTTCCCACGAGGGTGGGTCCCACCCTAACCGGACGAAGAATCCTCCCGTGTAGGCCGAAAATGGAGGAGGAGTGAGAAAGAATTTTTTTCCCGTTGCCTAAACGTGAACAGGGAATACATTCCTCGTCCTCAACCCCGATCGTGTCTCATCCCGCTCCCTGTCTCCACCCCGATTAATTTATTTATTTTTAAATATATATTTGAATATATATAATAAACTATAATTCTTTTTTTTTCTAAATATCATTTTATTTTTCTAGCAAAATTAAAAAAAAAAATATTTCTTAATATAAATCTATAATTAAGAATTAACCATTTAAATAAAAATTTCAAAAAAAAATAGTTAATAAAATTTAGAAAAATAGATATGAGGGAAATTTCGTGGGGACGGTGGAATGAAATGGGGACAGGGTAGCCATTCCTCGTCTCACCCCTGTGGACATCTCTAATCCCTAAACTTCAAATAGTATTGAATAAGTCCTTGAACTTTCAATGTTGTTTCTAATGGGTTTATGAATTTTCAAATTTGTGTCTAGTCCTTGTTTTTAAAAATTCATGAACCTATTAATACAAAAATTGGAAGTTTATAATTTATTAGACATAAATTTTAATTTTATATCTTATATATCAATTAATTTAAACAAATGAATACGTGACTTATTAGTAGGGGTGTTTACGGGTTGGGTTGGGTCGAGACACTTTTTAGACCCAACTCAATTGTTTGGGTTGTAAATTTTTCGAACTCAAACAATCTTTTATTAAATAATGAACCCAACTCAACCCAATCATGGAACATTTGGGATGGGTTGTTTGAGTCATTTATTCAAAATTTTACTTTTAAGAAAAAGTACAATGTTAATATGTAAATCATCTATTTATTTTATTTTTCAAGCATTGAATTAAAATTAGTCACTTCGTTTCTATTTATATTATGAAAAATTACACCATAAAGCTTAAAAAATGTATTTTTAAGAGTTATTAAAGAATAAATAGTTATAAAATTAAATAAAAATAAATTAAATACATGTATATATAATTGTATGATATGTAAAAAGATAATTTTTTAAATTAATAATAAGTTCGGGTTGGTCGGGTCAACTCAAATTAATTTTAGGTGAACTCATGAGGCAACTCAACCCATAAATTTTCATTATTTGAACTCAACCCAACCCAACCCGACGGATTGGGTTAGCTTGGTCGGGTTGTTCGGGTTATCGAGTTTTTTTTAACACCCCTACTTATTAGACGCAGAGTTGAAAGTTTTGAGACCTACTATAAAATTTAAAATTTATGAACTTATTAGACATAATTGAAAGTTTAGAGACCTACTAGATACTTTTTAAATTTTAATGACCAAATAGACACAAACTTGAACATTCATGAACTAAACTTGTCATTTAACTAATTTTTTTTATATAAAATTATCCATTATTGATCATTTAAAAAATATTATGAATGTAACCTTTATCAAGTTTTTTTCTTTTTGTTTGAGTTTAATTTTTTATCGAGTTAATAATGGCGAATAATGATAGTTTGTAGTTGTACTTTATTTATGCAATTATTAAACCAACAACTTTGGAGTGTTTGCCCTTAAGTTAAGTTGAGTTGGGGTTTAAACTCAATTCACCACTTGGTTTATAAAGAAATTAACTTTTTTTATAAAAGAATTCACCAGTGACTGACAACCACCTCACACGACAGATAGCCACATCTGACAACCGTCTCCAACGACAGAAAACTACCTTCGAATCTCTGATGACCTTATCCGGCGATCGACGACCATCATCAATGACCTTCTCTGACTATCGGCGATCATATGTGACAACCGTCAGCCATTGATGACTACCTTATCTGACGATTGATGGTAATTGTTGGCAATCATAACTAGCAACCAACGATACATTTTCCAACGAGTCTCGCCGGCAATAATTTATAGCGACCGATGACACTCTCATGGTTCAAATAAATGCACATGTACTTAGTTTGTTTGATTTTATGTTCCAACAATCTGTGTTCGGACTTATAAACTCGACTCATTGTTGGTCATTATTTATATTTTGTGAACCATAATTGTGTTTTGTGAACTAAGTAAATAGGTCTTTGATGATGTACTAACATTTTGTGAATATTCTACTCTTACATGACACTAATGTTGAAATATATTGTCATTTTATTATCATGTTGAAAAAGTAAAATAACGACATTCCCTTTTTCAAAGATGTTTGATTTCATACACTGTGATCAAATAATGTTCATTTGCAAATATATATGTATGTATATATATACACATACACATAATGGTTAATATATTTATTAAAAAAAATCATCATAATGAAGACCCTATTAATAATTGAAAAAAAGTCATAATAAATTTCTCGTTTGTAAGTTTCAAAAAGCTCAACGTGTGTTTAGAAAATGAATTTTTAGATTTCTATATTTTGATATGAGTTCAATTTGTGTTTAAGGAAAATAAAAGTACAGCCACATGCCTTTTTTTCATTCATAAAAAATTGAAAGAAGTTCAATATGTAATGCAAATATGTGATTTCTATAAATTGAAAGATGTTTAATGTATGACAAGAAGAGAAAACAATGCTACATTAGCTATAGTTTGAAAAAAATAAATTTCTAAAAAAATAAAGATAGAGAATGATGTTTGTTTTAAAAGATCGATGTTGAATTTTTTTTTTTTTTAGTGGGCATATGAATTATGGGCAATAAAATATATGGCTAAATCCTAGTATCCAATTTGAAAAATAACTAATCAGGTTTTATTTTACAAATATGGCTAAAACAATTTTTTAGAAAGTCTATTATTTGTTTTGAGACGAAAATACCCCCATATAAATTTATAATTGTTAACCACGGAAAAAGACTACAATAAATCATCATATTAACTTGAAAAAATAAGTTGAACTAGTTTGTTACAAAAATCGTTGAACTAGTATGTTACAAAAATCATAAACAAATTAAAATCCATGACTTATTCATCCACCACGTGAAGATATGAACTAAAGATATTATAAACAAATTCAAATCATGTACATTTTAAAAATAACAAAATCAAATTCAATATAAATTAAATATCAATAAGCCCTAAAAGAAAAAGAATGAAAATATACTTTATTCATCAATGACTTGAAGATACCCTAAGTTAGGAGAGGGGCAAGTACTGTAACGCCTCTAGTTTTTAAACCAACTCGAACCAGGGACGTCACTAGGCATCACCCTCTACGCCAAAATTTCAGCAGTATAACAGCGCTACCCGGACAAATCCAAAAATTTACCTAACATGTTTAAGCATAAAAACACTTAAAAAAAACTCCATCAAGACCCAACCTCCTCCAAACTACAAGGCAACAATGGGTTAGGCTCCACAGAACACAGAACAACAGAAAAAAACATAAACTAATCAAAGCACAACGAGACATCACAGCTTAACCAAAAATTTAGCTACGATCTAAGAATCAAGGTAAACGAACATGCATTCATAATCTAATGTAAGGCTAAACATTCAACAGACACCTAAGCTTTAATACAAGAAAAGAAATACAGTTCTAAACCCAAAATAGAAATCCTAAGCATGCAAGAATAGTCCTCCTAACAAAGCAAGGATTCTATAGCCTCGCCACGTCGCTATTGTCGTCCTCTGGTTCACTGCTTACCCTTACTTGGAACCAAAGACACGAAAGTAGGCAGGTAAGTATAAGAATACTCAGTAAGTAGCTCACTCACGTCCAAGCTACTACTTCGCAATATAAACAACCAAAACAAACATAAACAACCATAACTCTTGAACAACCAGACACCCTACTACGCAAAACCCTTCTCGAGACCTACTAGCGATCCAAGAAACCTAGGTGGCTAGAACGGGGCGCACTCCAACGCGAAAGAACAAGGCTCTAACGCCCACATAGAAACGTAAGAGGGCGTTCGACCCTAATGCCACAACCCGCAAAAGGATGCTCGACCCTAATGTCCTATCCTGCAAATGGATTGCCGACCTAAATGCTAATCTTGCAAATGAGTGTCTGACCCAAATGTTAATCCTGCAAATGGGTGCTCGACCAAAATGATAATCCTACAAATGAGTACTCAACTCAAATGCTACACAGAACCGTCAACCTAAAGGTATGGACTCGTCAGAGGTGACTCAAGGTTCGGGGAAGCTAGGTTAGTGAATTTGGGTTCTCCCACGACTTTCAATGCTCCTCCCAAGCCCCTCCTGTTACTCTAATCAGTGTCTGCCCTAAAGGGTTCTTTTACCCAACTCCTCGCTCGGTCGATCCACCCTGACTAACCAAAACACCCCAACAAAGTATCGCGACTCTCAGGGAAGTCGAACTCGGGGTTCAGATTCATATGACTTATCACTCGCCTACCCAGTCCCTAACGACTAACAATCCCACCAAGAAAAACCATGACATGCCATAAGGTCAAAGCACAGGTATAACACGCACACGCGACATGCACAACATTTCAAACAAGCCATAAGTCTTAAACACGCACAATAACACGACAACACACATTAACAACACGTGCCCAACATGCCAGAAGCTCAAAGTTAGCATAAACATGCATTGCTCGAGAAAATCAGAAGTACAAGCAAGCCGAAAACACTAGTTCAGTCACCAGATCGCACAACAAGAAAAGTACACTAACAACACCCCGTGCACCAAGCTCTTTCACTCAGGAGCTTGATACAAAAACCAATGACTACTTACATGTAACGCCCCAGACCCAAGATCCTTTGCGACCTGGCTGCGTCACTATATCATTCATGACTGCTCGTAAGAGTGAAGACACTATCCCCACAAACCAACACGGGGTTCTTTCAACATGCTTTGTCCTCACTCACATGTTCCCTAGGAAAATTCTCAGCAGGTCACCCAAAATAGAATTCCTCCAAGCCAAGCACGCTTAACTGTGGAGTTCTTATGATTGAGCCACCGAAAAGGAAGGTGCACCTTGTTAGTATAGGTAGTAGCTATCAATTCTTTTAAGCCTTTCTCAACTATACTTTCATATCCTCATGGTCACTCGCATGTACTCCTTTTCCTCGGACACCATGCTTTCATATCCTCAGGATCCCTCTCATTCAGATGTGGACTCGGTTCATTCATGTACCCATCTTCCTCGGGCGTCACATGCCCACCAGCTTCCGCCTTGGTTCGTCCCCGAACCACATCTTACTGGGAGAGGTTTCGCTCTGATACCATTACTGGGCCTAGGACGTTACATTACCTCTGAGTAAGGAATACACTTCTAGTTTTCCCTTTCCAAGATCAACGCCAACTCACCTGTGACAACCAAAGAAACCTACAAACCACAACGTCGCGCTCGAACAGATTCAGAGATACAACCAACCTACTAGTCACTTTCTAAGACGACATTTGGCTCACAAAGACCACTACTGAGCCTAGTCTTACTACCTAAACGTGCAAGAGCAAGATTAAGACCGTTACCTTTAGTCAAGCAAGGCTTGGTCCCAGCCTAGAACCTCCTAGGATTAGTCTTCTTGTTGGCACTCCCAAACCTGTCGAAGCAACACAAACAACTTCAGCCACCTAAACCCAAGCTTAGCACAACACACCTAAGGTTAAACTCTGGCACAACAACACATTAGGTTCGTAATGCTTAAGAACAACAAAAAAAATTGCAGAGTTAATGTTAGGGAGACTTACTTACTCGCTTGGAGCCCTTTTCGAAGCAACTTTCATATTGTCTCAAGTCTTCGCTCTCCTATTCCCCCAATTCAAAGCCCTAAACAGCACAAACAAAAGGAAATCAGAGAAAAGAGAGAGAGGCAGAGAGAGATCTGAGAGAGAGAGAGAGAGAGGGATCCGAGAGAGAAACGAAAAGACGAACAGGGGAGAGGGTTTAGAATGGGGACAAAGAAGTCGAAGAGAAAGGGAGAGAGGGATCGGTTGAAGGAGAGGGAGAGACAGTGCTAAAGGTTCGACTTGATCTGGCGGCGGAGATGGCGAATATGTCGCCGCCGGTGGTCGCGCGAGAGAAAAAAAGAAGCCAAACAAGGGGAAACGGTTGGCTCCTCGCGAACACCAGCGACGCTGGTGGTGAGGGCATCACGGACGGAGGATGGCGCGGTGTTTTAGGGGCAACCGATGCACGGAGGTGACCTCGAGTCGCTGACGGTACGCCCCTTGCCAGCGCGACTTCCTGTTGCATGAAGAGGCGTTCAAAATGAGTGGGTTGCGACTCATTCTCGAATTCTTTATTATTTCCTTTTTTTTTCTTTTTCCTAAAACTCTTTTTTTAAAAACTAAAACAACCAAAATGAAAACCCTAAAGAAAAGACAAGGAAGAGGAGCTTACCTCAATTCCTTCTCCAACACGCTCGGTATGAAAATTTAGGGAGTTGACGACCCAATTTAAAGGTGGGCTTAATTATTTGGGTCCCTACAAGATTCAATAATTAAGGGCCTGTTTGGTTGGCAATCCAAAAACAGAAATTTGAAAACAAGGGATTCAATGAAAACAGAGTTGTATTTCATGTTTTCAGATATGTGTTTGGTAGCAGATTTAGAAATTTGATTCCATTTTAAACAGTAATTTAAAGTGTGTTCTATAATATATTTATATATCATAAAATTAGTTGTAATTCCAAAACTAAATATTAGGTTGAATATAAGACATTATTAATTAATTTATGAACATGTTATTTTTTTATAAATTTTATATTATTATTCTTTTATAATATAATATAATATTTTATATTTTATAATATATTATATATTATATTATAGCTATTTTAATTTAACAAAATTAAATTAAGTTTATAAACATGAAATACTATATTTACTAAGATATTTATCTTTGTTTAATATAATTCTGCATTTTAAAATTTCAATTTCGTAATCTGGATACAATGAAAACATAAAAATGTTGTTTTCGTAATTTCTACTATTTGGATCACGAATCCAAAACGAGTTTTCAAAAACACGCCTCACTAAACGCGTATTCACCGAATTCGGTGAATCGAAAACATAAAATAGAATTCGGATTGCTAACCAAACAGGCCCTAAGCTTCTGGCCCAAAATCCTTAAAAACAGCGAAACGAGCCTGGAAATAACTTTCGCAAATTAATAAATTTACCTGAAATTACCAGGCGTCACAAGTACGTTTGTTATGTCCTTCCTTATTACATATTCCACAATGCATTTTTGAACTAGCTTCTCTCCAATCCATCTCATTATGAATACGAAAACTTTTTGGCCTCTCATGTTCCCTCAACAAATTTTTATTTGGATGAAAAATATCAAATTTCACCTCTGGCCAATAGTCTTTGTGATGTATGGGATGGAATTGGACTTCGAAACATCGTTGGTATTGTGAGATTTTGTAAGCATCATCAACAAAAGGAAAATGTGTCAAATGAATGTGTCGACATGTTGCAATTACATGAGAGCATGGAATCTTAAGAGACTGTCACTTATTGCAAGTGCATGTTCTATCTCTAAAACTCACAACTTGTGTTTGTTGACCTTTATATGGAAAGATCATGTTAATTCCAGTTTCAATCTCAAAACTATGTGTCTCCCTATCAACAGACTTCACAGTATGTGAAGAAGCTTTTCTCTCCCACCGTATGAGCTTTATTAAAGAAAATTTAGTATACACATCACCACGATTTATTGCCTCAACAACTTGTTCTCAACGCTGTTCAAAATACATAATTGTTCGATACCAAGTTAACTTAACCAATGCAGTAATTGGCAACATTATGGCTTCTTTAAAGGCCCCATTAATGGATTCAACTAGATTTGTAGTCACCCATCCATAGCGATGACCATTATCATGTGAGTGTGTACATTTAACTTCATCCGAGAAAAAAAATCAAGACAATGAAGATTTAATCGCTTTAATTATTTCATACATCGATCAAACTTGCACCTTTGGTGTTGACATCCTACTTTAGACACCAACTTTTTCAATTGCGTCGATTTGTATTTATTATTGAAGTTACTAGCCATATGACGTAGACAATAACGATGGTATGCTCTCGATTTACTCCATCCATTTTCTTCATTTTTTACAGCAACTATGATTCCTCCATGTCTATCATAAATCAAACATATATCATCTCGTTGGGTAACTAATGATTGCAAGGCACGTAAAAACCAGGACCAACTACAAGTATTTTCCTCTTCAATAATAGCGAAAGCAAGAGGAAATGACTTCCCATTTGTGTCCATTGATGCAACAATCAATAATTTCTCTTTTATAATTGTCATAAAGGTGTGTACCATCTATCCGAATCATTGGTATACAATATTTAAAGCCTTCTATTGCAGGAGAAAATGACCAAATAATTCGATCGAAAATATGATGACTTCGTATGTTACTTGGAATCAAATCCCATTGAGTTTATATTCCTACGCTGTAGTGAACAAGAACATTCAACCAATATGGAAGCTCAACTTATGATTTCTCCCAATCACTGAAAACTTTAATTATAACTTTTCGCTTAGCTTGCCACACACATCTGTAGTTCACACAATATCCAAAATATTTTTAATAGTTTCCTACAACACCGATATTTTAACATCAGGATCACATCGAACAATGTTCTGAACTTCATTACACATTAAACCTGAGTCAAGTTGTGAATGATCTTGTGTGAGGTTTGGGTAATAAACATGAATGTTCCCCTTCATGTTTAGTAATTTCGAACATTCCATGAGTTTTACATCGACATGCATGAAGCCTCCACCTGCAACCCTAATTTCATTGGTTGCATTTCACATATTAAATATCTCGTTTTGATTCCATCACAGTAATTTGATAGTGTTGTTTAACACAATATGTTTTTTTATGGCAAGTTGTAGATCTTCTTTACTCTCAAATAATAATCCTTTACTTATTCTATGTGAGTCCATTTCTACACATCTTGCCTCTTCTTCTTAAGTAAACCCCACTTCACATATTGAATTAGTAATCTCTCAATTTATATATGTGAAAAAATCTGAAGATTCCTCTTCGTTTTGACTTGAGGACATGAGATTAGGGTTATCCCTATATACTTCATCAAGTTTTTCCTCTATATCACTATCTCCACCATTTCCAAGTTAAAAATATCACTAATTCTTCACGACACAAGGACATATTTTACCAACTTGATTTCAACTGTACAAATTTAATACTTCATAATTAGTTTAGAACAAATAGATTTAATTACATGTAAAAAGGTTTATTAAAAAACTTTGAGTTTCTAATGTCAATTACTAAGTTTGTTCCATAAATTAAATATAAAGTCTAAGAATTAGCCCAACAATAACTTACAACAACTTAAAAAAAAAAATAAGTTCAATCCAACCACAATCATAAATTCATCCAAAAACTAGAAAAGTTGGCCCCAAAATCATATGCTCTATGAACCTGCCCAAAACTAATAAATCGAATAGTCCAAAATCAACCCAATCTAAACCCTTATTAAAATCAACCCAACCTAAACCTTAATAAAATAAGGTTGAAATAACACATCATGGTAGATACATCAAATATATATCAAAATAATGAAAAATAAGGCAAAAAACATATAGATCCATGAGAAAAACATATAGATCTGACCATAAACTTGCTGGAAAAAAAAACTTAGAACCGGTGATGGAGACAATTGTCGGGCGATCGACTGGTGGATACTCGTGTCGCCGACAGGATGCAACACAAGGAGAGTTGTCGATCGCCCAAATCGGAGGCAGAGATGTTGATGTCGACGTTGATTCAGAGAGGAAGAAAATGACGAGATTTGAGGAGGGAAACGACTGGTTTTTTTCGAAGGAGGTGGGTCCTTTAGGGACCACTAAATCGTGTACGAGGTACACAATATTTATAGGGAAATCGTGTACGGGGTACACGATTTCCGTGGCGACATTTGACATTAAATGGTGACACGTAGTTGACATCTGGCACCTAAATCGTGTACATTGTACACGAGTTCCTTTGACTCGTGACCCATAACCGCGATTCGTTTAGGAAAACGTGACCACTGTAAGCGATTTATTGTAATCGTGACCCCCATACACGATTTATCTACCCCATATTTGACATTACTTTTAAACTCACCATATTTCTGTCATTTACTTTTTTAAATAACATTATTTTAAAAAAAAAACCCCAAACAAACATAATTATAATAATAATAATAAAACTAAAAAGATAAAGGTTATCTTCCATAATTTTATATAAAATAAACAAGTATAGATATTTAAGTCACAAAACTTACTTATCTTTTATTCTCAATGTTCTAAAATTTGTACTTGAGACTTTTGAACGGTTGTGTTGTTACAATCTGTTGTTTGAACCAATTTGCCATCTACTTCACTTCAAACTCCATCTAACTTGATTAATATATTTTTATAACAACTTAGGATTAATATATTTTTGTTTCCTTATAGTTTAATTAGCTTCAACATACTCTAGTATTTGAATATCCACATGTATTTCATCTTAGTTTAATTATTAGGTTTCAAAACCTTTCATTGTATAAACTTTACCGACAATAGGGTCACATGTATATTATACTTGAGCAAAGGTTAGAAATCACGTAAGACTTGTAAGTATATTTTATTGTACAAAATATTGGTGAATGACTAATGAAATTTGTTAAAATACTATTGCGTTTAATTTATGGCCAAAACATTAGGAACTATTTGAGATGTTGAGTGAGTTATAATAACACAAGATTATAATAGTATGTGAAATTATATAAATATTATTTAAAATATAGAGTTGTTTAGCTGTATGAGGTTATATAGTTTGTGTTTAAGGTGTAGAATACTTCACAATTATTACAACTCATGCCCAAAACAACTCCTTACTTTTTTGGAAACTATGAATACGAGTGAAAAATTTGGATGCCAAAAACAAGCTAAAGTATCAACTCACACATCAAAATAGTATTTATTATGAATAGTGTATTTGGATGCATGTTTGTGCATAGCTATCTTTCTACATATCATCATCAAAAAATTTTACAACCATTAGATAGAAAACACTTTTCACCTTCTATCTCCTAATTATACTTATCGTCAATGATTTAATAGTGGTGTGTAGAAAGATACATATGAAGGGATTGGGATTTCCCGCAGCGGAAGACATTGTGAAACGTCATTGTTTCGCTGTGTAATTTGTATCTTAAAATTGAATTAATCTAATTAATTATAGGCTAAACATGCATTTTACAAGAAGAAAATAGAAAGTAAAGGTACTTACTTGTTGAAGAATTCTTCTTCGATGTTTTTTTCTCCGGTCACGAACTACTTCGTACCAACGATCTCTACAACGCGATCTCTCGAATCGAACAATTGGAACACCTCCGAAAGGACTTCTCGGTTGTTCTCAGTAGGTTGAGGGAGAGTGTGTGGGACTCCCTTAGATTTTGGGTGAGGAGAATTGTAGAGAGAAAACTTTGAGAGAAAAGAGAGCTCTTGGAAGATGAATTCCAAAAAATGAATCAATTCCTCATTAAAGGCTTCTTGCAAAACCTTTAAATAATGGTGAGAAGTGGAGTTAAAATCTCCTCCAATTCACAATTTTACCACAACTTTATAATATGCAGATCATATTTGCATATTACATATAATAAGGTATCTCATACCTTATTATACAAATCTCATTTGTATGATTGTGGAATTTTAAATTGAATCACATTCAATTTAATTTCTCTAAATTCAATTTCTCCAATTAGCACCAATTAATAAATTAGGCTATAATATAGTTTATTATGAATCTCATTCACATAAAACTATCTATTATGTCAACTATATCACATATAAATGACATAAATACTCAATTAATGAATTTGAACACTTCAAATCCACACCAAAATGTAAACCCTAAATTTATTCAGTTTGAGCCAACCGAGGGACCTAATGGACCTACAGATGACGAGCTCCAATGATTCGATATTAACCTGTTAAACTCTTTGACCTGGTTATTCAACATTCATTAGCTACGGTAACACTCCACTAAAGCCGGTAGCTGCACTCCCATCACTGTAGGACAAGTTGTGCCCATCGACATAAGCAATGCCCGTGAGTCGACCCTTCACAGGTTGTTCGTAGTCACAGTTGGGTCAAATTATCGTTTTACCCATGTGTCTACCTCTTGCTCCTTAAGTCTCACTGTTTCTCTAATGAACAACTACGTTGTATGGTCCAACCATAAACAACATCCCTCTCGGGCTAGTAAGAGGGTTGACGCCCATTGTCCAAGCCCGAGAGACAACATTTAAGGGAACAACCCCTCTAGTTTTCCTAAGTCGGGAACGAGTGAATTCCATCTCGCGTAGTTAAGTTCCCAGCTCCCCACGTGGTCCTGTCCCTGGGAAGATACTCATATTGGATGAGTAACTGTAACCACCCTCACCCGTACTAGTCAAAGGACAGCCCCCCGCAACAGGAGTCCGTAACACGTTCGGGATTAAGGACGAGTCACTAATGGTCATTTATGAATTTATTAGTCCTATACTGTTAACGGTGTTACATCAGTAAGTCTAATAATTCACGGTTCGGTCTTGTACAATCTCATTGCACAGGATGCACTCACTCGCATGTCAACCACATGAACGAGTTGGATTACCTCGTTTGTATCTAATACAAATCGGGTCGTATCCACAATGTATCCAAGATTAAGTCTCCAACTTTATCCGTATACTGTAGACTGTTCGAGTCATTAACTCGAACGTGATCCTCCCCGTGTGTCCACTACACATCGTTCAAGTTCTAGTTATCTCATAATACAATGACCCTTGAGCTTAGTTTATTAGATTAAGTTTATAAATATGCGAGACACAAAGTATTGAAAAAATAACTCTTATTTATTTCAACATGGAATATTACAAACTTACACGAGATTAGGGCATACACCACAACAACATATATACTGATGTGCAACCAAGTATTGTTCATTTATTATTGAGGTGTGAATATATTTTTATTCATAAACTTTGTAAGTTGTATCAATTTTTACTCCAAACTTCCAATTTGATCAATTTTAACCTTAATCTCAAACACTTGTTGCAATTTATACAGCGTTTTAAGTTTTTGCTAAATTCACCCACTAATTTTAACAAAAAGTAGAAAAAAGATGTCTCTTAAACCGGTTTATTTTAACAAAAACAAAGTGTTGCACATAATTACGTATGATAAATACACTAGATTGACAATTGAATAAATATATCAAAACACACTCATTTCAATAGAAAATGTAACTCTAATATTCTAGCGTTATATTTCTATATAATTCCATCTATTTTGTACTAAATATATGTTTTATATTCATTAAATGCACATAAAATGTTATCATCGATTATTTTCACGTGGAAACATGTAATGTTGTAAAATTGCAACACTCAATCAAGTTAAAGGTAAAGTTTGGAACATTTATCAAATTTTAAGATGTAATTCGATGAAGTTGAGAGTTAAATGTAAAAATTAATACACGTTATGAGTCGTTTTGAGCGCATGTTCAAAATCATAAAACCTAAGGTTATGAAACCCATGAGGGTAGATTTGATGGAGTTATGTAGCTTGAGGTTTATGCTGCTTGTGTTTGGGGGAGAGACTTTTATCATTTGAGATGCTAGTTGAGTTATCCTCTTTCTTACAACTATAATTTATTTTAATTACTTTGAATATTATTAATTTGAAAAATAAAATATATGTTTTTTTAATCTTAGCAATTAGATATTACATTTAAAAAAATTTCATGCGAGTAAAGTGTCTAAAATATACTTTTATATATCTTTAACAATGTTTAATCAAATACAAATAAATGAAAAAAAAAATATTCTATTTTTTAGATAACTATAATGTAAATCTATATTTTAATGGGAGGGAACTATAAATATTTATAACTGGCCAACAAGAACATAACTCAACTGGTATCAAGTATGACTCATAACCAAGGTCATGGATTCGAATCTCCCACCTTCAATTGTTGATGGGTTTTTATATGGATGACCTTCTTTCGGCTGGATTATCGACAGAAGACCCGTTTTTTATATTTATTGATAGATAACCCTTTGATGTCGTCAGCCGCTCTCGATCTAGATACAATGTTGTGTTTTTTGGCGTCATGAATCATTATCGCTCTCATTCTCCCGTCAACTCTCAGACTATACGAACGCAACGCCATGTAGCGCCATCATACCTATATCGCTGACGGTATTTTATCGTTTCTGTTGTAACTACTACCGCTCTCGATTTGCTTCGAAAAGAGTGACTTTATCTACCATCTCGTAAACGCTCTCGCTCTATCGATTATGGTTAACCTCTAAATGTCGCTCTCGATCTGGTCAACACGGCAGTAAACCGAGAGTCTAATCAGGCGAATTAAACCGAAAACGAAAGAAGGTGAGGATCGTTTACCTCTGTCGTCCCAGTTACCAAAAGTGTTACTCTCTCGGTCTCGGTCATCCGCATTTTAATCGACGTCGTAAGTACTACCGATCTCGTTCTACATACAAAAATTATGAGAGAGAGTCGTGTTGTTATATGTAGTCTCGTACTGATACTGGAGATAGTAACGTGATAAGTAAATCGTTAACGGGCAACCATATCTCTACCTGTGGTCAGCATGGTCGTAGACCCGAGTTAGGAACGTGACAAGTAAACCGTTTGGAGTACATAGTTGTCGACGTATAATGGACTGAAAAATTAATCTAAAGTTAACGTGGGCGTTTATCTTAATAACGTGTTTCGCCTGAACCGATTAAACTGTTGACTATATCCGAGGAACTGAGGATTCTTTCATCTCCAACTCTCAAACCGGCTGCATCGAAAGGTAGTATACAGATGAGTCGATGACATAGTTTATATAATATTTAATATAAAGTGAACATGAGTTTTTACATTAATGATTATTAATTACCTCAACCAACATCCATCGTATGAGATAAGAATGACTACTATGTTGAACTATCAATCGTACTACCGCTCTCGTTCTGATACTAATAGTCAACGGGTGACCGAGAGTTTCTTTAGGAGTATTAAATCCAACACGAATCGAGAGTGTCGATGATATCTCATATCACAAGGTATTTTGAATACCATTAATCTGTTGTGATTATAATGAGAGATTACATGTAAGGCCAAGACGTTACTAGTTTGAAGTGAATTGATTGGTTGACAATAACATATTACACGTTTGTCGATTGTGACCAGCATTACCACACATGTCGCATCTTCGATACAAGCGTCGTTCAGCGGCAGATGGGATCATGTTCACTCGTTTTCGACCAACCCTCGGTATTGTTGTTGGTGGAAGTATAACCAATGGAATGTAATCCGGGCGCCTCTTCCACTGCGTAATATGTCCAACTGGATTGATAGACTCTTCATACACTGACCTTAATACATCGATCCCATATTTTGGGCTACATAGACTATGTGAATTTATGTTACGGTGTCTGGCGGTCGTTATAGCATGTGCACATGGTATCTCAAAACACTGAAACTCCATGCATGTACATGTATGCATGCTCATATCGACGATACCGCCAAACAAATCGTCTTTCACATTAAATCAATAATAGTCTATGGGTTCAACGAGGAATCGTCTGCCCATATCGCATTGTTTCGTCATCCGTTCTCCAACGTAGTCAGAAAATGCAGTTGTGCAAGAGTTCCAAAACGTTATGCGATCGTGGAACTTCGGTAACATCGTATCCACCGTTCTACTCCAACTTCCGTCAAGTAACGTGTGACCGCACCGTTTTTTATTTGGTTGATCTGATCCCAATAACTTTCGAATTCAGATATCCGATATACCCTCGCGACCGCATTAAATAATTTGATCATGGCCTCTTGTTCTTGAAGTGTTTGGTCAGATTAAGCTCGAGGTGGTATGTGCATAATGCGTGAAATGCGTTGGGGAATACAACATTGACTGCGTGGGCGATGCTTACGTGTTGATCGGATACAATGACCATGTCATCGTCTTGACCAATGACATTCTTCAATTTGGTTAAAAACTAGCTCCATGATCTATTGTTTTCTCCGTCCACGATTGGATATAGTTGTTGGTGCTCGTCCATTGTCACCGCCACCAAGAGGCAACCCTTGTATTTCCCCTTCAAATGAGATTCGTCGATGATGATCACCAGACGACATTTCGCATACCCCTTAATGGGTGCACCCAACACCATGAACATGTATTTGAAGTGCATGAACTCATTTTCCAATTTCACTTTAAAAATAGTTTATAAGTTTTCAATATTCAAAGGTTCTCCATATTTGTGTAGGACAACGTAAGATTCTTCTGGAGTGCATTTTGCCAATGCGTGTGCCATCTCCCTCGCGCGCCAAGCCTTGCCGTAACTAATGTTGACACCATGCTCTTGCCTAATATCTTCAATAATGTGTTTAGGCTTGTATGACCGACTAACACCAACAAACTTGTTTTTGATAAATGACCAACAACTTCATCACTAGCTTGTTTATGGTCATGGTTCAACATTTCGATGGAGCACGAGTGATCATTTGTGTATTTCGAGATCCGGAATATGTTGCAACCTTTCATTCGTATGACACGGAGTCTCCAGTTACAATTCTCGTTCCTATCTCTGGTATCAGTACGAGACTACATATAACAACACGACTCTCTCTCTCTCATAATTTTTTTATGCAAAACGAGATCGGTAGTACTTACGACGTCGATTAGAATGCGAATGACCGAGACCAAGAGAGCAACGCTTTTGGTAATTGGGACGACAAGGTAAACGGTCCCCACCTTCTTTCGTTTTCAGTTTAATTCGCTTGACTAGACTCTCGGTCTACTGCCGTGTTGACCAGATCGAGAACGATATTTAGAGGTTGACCATAATCTATAGAACGTGAGCGTTTACGAGAGGGTCGATAAAGTCACTCTTTTCCAAGCAGATCGAGAGCGGTAGTAGTTACAAAGGAAATGGTAAACACTGTCAACGATATAGGTATGACAGTGTTACATGACGTTGCGTTCGTATAGTCTGAAAGTTGACGGGAGAATGAGAGCGGTAGTGATTCATAGCGCCAAAAAACACAACATTGTATCTAGATCGAGGGCGACCAACGACATCAAAGGGTTATTTATCGATAAATATAAAAGGCGGGTCTTCTATCGATAATCCGGCCGAAACGAGGTTATCTTTACAAAAAAAAAAAAACTATTGTTGATGCACTCAAAAAAACATTTATAACTGTAATTTCAAAAAAAAAAAAGATTTTCAATTATAAATTATAGATATTTATAATTGAAAAACACTTCCCGTTGAAAACCTACTGTGAGATGTTTAAATAAAAATGATGCTCGGAGTGAGAGAAAGAAAAATGAAACTCAACCCAGTGAAAAATAAAAAGAATGAGAGAGAAGAGAGAAATTCTAGGACCCACTATAATTATTAAAAAAAGGAGAAAATTTGTGATCCCACCAAATTTACAAATAATAATAACTCGTGATTTTGGAAGCTAAGGGCCTGTTTGGTTAGCAATCCAATTACATTTTTATATGTTTCGATTCACCGAATTCAAATGAATACGCGTTTAGCGACGTGTTTTTTTATCTGCTTTCTCGATTCTCGTGATCCAAATAGTAGAAATTAAAAACAACATTTTTATGTTTTCATTGTATCAGATTCTCAATTTGAAATTTTAAAATGCATAATTATATTAAACAAAGATAAATATCTTAGTAAATATAGTATTTCATGTTTATAAACTTAATTTAATTTTGTTAAATTAAAATAGCTATAATATAATATATAATATATTATAAAATATAAAATATTATATTATATTATAAAATAATAATAATATAAAATTTATAAAAAAAATAACATGTTCATAAATTAATTAATAATGTCTTATATTCAATCTAATATTTAGTTTTGGAATTACAACTAATTTTATGATATATAAATATATTATAGAACACATTTTAAACTACGGTTTAAAATGGAATCAAATTTCTAAATCTGCTACCAAACACATATCTGAAAACATGAAATACAACTCTGTTTTCATTGAATCCCTTGTTTTCAAATTTCTGTTTTTGGATTGCCAACCAAACAGGCCCTAAACAAACCTTACTGTTGAGGGGAAAATGATAAATTTCATTTATCTTAATTTATATTTTAAAAAATACGAGGTGTGAAAACTAAACTACCATAACCTCAGTCATTTGGATAAAGTTTTATTTTAATTTATATGATTTTAAAAGTTTCACTTTACTATTTTAAGATTAAGACTTAATTACTAACCAGAGTATGGATTAACTGACATCGAGTAAGACTTATGATCAAAATGTCTAGGACATAATTTTATTTTTATGGCAATGATTTTGTACAAGTAATTCATAAAACCAAGATAATAGGTAGAAATAGTATTTATAGCCTTAATTTTCAAAAGAATATATGCTACTTATATAGGCAGTAGGTAAGTGTTTGTGCAGTCCACTTGGACATCACGCGAAAAAAATTGTGTTGTTGTGTTTTTTAAGTGGACTGCACAACATTTACCTGTAAACTTGTTTTTGGTATTTTCTCAAGAGAGATGGGAACTAGGGAAGATAAAATCTATTGTAGATAAATAGTATTAAAACAAGTACAATTAAAAAAAAAACTAAAAACAATAAATAAAAACAAAAAATTAAGGCCCCGTTTGATAACCATTTTGTTTTTTGAAAGTTAAACTTATGTTCACCTAATTTCTCTACAATAAAGACCACCCCCTTAAGTAAACATTTGAACTCTTAGCCAAATTCTAAAACACAAAATTAAGTTTTTGAAAGCTACTTTTTTTAGTTTTCAAAAGTTGACTTGGTTTTTGAAAACATAAGTACAAAGTAGATAAGAAGACATATAAACTCATTGGTATAAGCATTATTGGTAGGTTTAAATTTCAAAAATAAAAAAAAATGATTATCAAATGGGGCTAAATGGTTATCAAATATGGCTTTAACTAATTCGAATTGGACTAAATATATAAAATGGTTGTGATAATGGCAGGCAATTTATAAATTATAAACTTTATCCTCAATGTATTTAAATCCCTAAATTAGGTTGTTGGTAAAAGATGCACTAAAATTTTATTACCAAAAAGTTGAAGGGTAATTATTATTTTTTCACGTGTAATAAGTGTTTCATGAATGAGAGAAATTATAGTATTACAAAAATATAATTTTTTTTCATACCATTCTAATTTATTATTTACTACGTCAACATGAAATCCACTAATATGAACATAGGAGCTATGATACTGTTGATTTAATGAATCAATATATTTAGAGATGCATGCCACTTGAATATTACTAAAACAGGGGCATATTATGCTTACATGTGTAAATATGATATTAAAATAACAGTTTTAGCAACAATACATTTTAAAAAAAATAAATTCTAACATCTTTTGTTATTAAAAGTTTTAATTGTAAATTTTAATATATTAGGAATAAAATTGAAAAATTTAAAAGACTTAATTAAAAATTATTTAAAATGATTACACTTTTGGTATATTTAGTCTAATTTTTAAATAAAAAATGAAAAAAGAGCATCAAGAAAAAAGAAAAAGAAAGCGCAAAAGCAAAAAAAAACTTTGAGGAATCGAAATAAAGTAAAAATCCTTGAAAAAAAATAATTAGGCAAGGGAATTGATCCGATAAAGCATTTGCATCACTTAAACGAATAGATAGATGACACGTATTCAATGAGGAGCTGATACCGCTGAATTCCTACTTCTTCACTACATCCTATTAAATCTCCCCTATAAAAATATCTTCTAGAAACGGACCGCCTTCACTGCCTGCAATTAACGCGAATCTCTCTCTCTCTTCCCTTCTTTCTTTTCCCAATCGAAAGCGAAATCGAACTGCAAACAAAATTAAAATCATTTCACAACAAAACGGGATCCGAAAACAACAAGAACCATACTAATTTCAGACCCCAATCCTGTTTTCGGCTCATCCTTTCCTCATCTTTACCCTCGCAATCGAAGAGTTGGACCAGGATTTCAGGATTAGGGTTAGGGTTAGGGTTTGTTTTTGTACTTTTTATGTGCATAGTGCGTGCATGCGAGGGTCTGGATCGGAAAAGCTTATGTATGGCTGTGTTTGTATTTGGATAGAGTGGAATTTGGGGCTTTGACCATGGAACGCGCCGCAGGTGGGTTAATTTGTGGTTATTGTTGGTGATGACTAGAGACCGATGTCACCTGAGAAAGAAGATGATGGGTAGGGGTGCGGACGGAGGGTGTGGTACTGAGGAGAGGTCTTGTCCAGTGGCAAGAGTGCCGAACAGAACAACGTTGACCCAAACTCAAACACATAAAGAGAAGCTGTCTACTGTGGACATTGATTATTACGCACAGGCTCAAAAGGCTTTATGTGAGCGTTCGCCATTTGATGTAGCGGAAGAGACTTCAGCTCCTTATGTGCCCACTCTGCCCCGTAGGTTGGGTAACTTCTTGAGTAGGCATACGGGTGGTAAGAAGCGGCAGAGGAAATCCAATTCCGGGGCAGATAAGAAATCTTCTAGGCAAGGTGAAAGGTCGCGTGGCTCCAACATTTGGGTTGAGACAGAGGAATATTTTAGAGACTTGACGCTGTCTGATGTAGACACTTTGCGTGCAGCGTCTTCCTTTAGTGGTTTAGTGACTAGGAAATGTTTTTCAATTCCGTCTTCGGATAATGTCCCAAAAGCTAATGTAGGTGGCAGTGAGAATGTTAGTGATGAGAATACGGATGGGGTCATTGTTAAAGACGAGGTCGAGGACGATCGATTGTGCTCGGATGCGGGCATGGTTGAAGCCAGTGGTTCTCCTCTGGAAGACAAGGGTTGTTCGAGTTTGGATTTTTCTCTCGGCTTAGAATGGCTATTGGGTTGTAGGAATAAGGTGTCTTTAACTTCGGAGCGGCCTTCGAAGAAACGTAAGCTTCTAGGTGGGGACGCAGGATTGGAAAAAGTTCTGATTATTTCTCCTTGCGATGGAAATTCATCTTTATGCCACTTTTGTTCTAAGGGTGATACGGACAAAGGGTTAAATCCGTTAGTTACTTGCAGTTGTTGTCATGTGGTGGTTCACTATAAGTGCTATGGCATAAGAGAAAAAGTCAATGGATCCTGGTCGTGTTCTTGGTGTAAGCAGAAGAATAAAACCAATGATTCAACGAAGCCCTGTTTGCTCTGTCCCAAGCAGGGTGGTGCTTTGAAACCTGTACATAAGAACGTCGACAGTGGATTTTCTGTTGAATTTGCCCATTTATTTTGTAGTCAGTGGATGCCAGAGGTATATATAGAGGACTTGACGCAGATGGAGCCTGTTATGAATCTGGGAGGTATAAAAGAAACCCGGAAAAAGTTAGTATGTAACATATGCAAAGTCAAGTATGGAGCCTGTCTTCGGTGCAGCCATGGTATGTTTATTGCCCCCATTATTCTATGCCATTATCCTTTACTGTTTGGATGATGCATCGGAAGCACATTCTACGTGGCTACTATGGTCGTCAGATTTTGGCCCATGTTTTTCTTTTTGACTTCTTTATGCTGTTGTGTACTGGGTAGATTAGTTTTATGCTTTCTAGCAGAAAAGCATGTTTATGGTTTATCTGTTAAAGTCATGTACACAGTATTTAGAAGTTGGTTGAAATCTGAAATCAGTGAACAATTAATTTCTACTACGCTGAGGTTTGATTTTACGTTCCTGGCCTGCTCTCTTTCCTTCCCTCCCTCCCTCTTTCTCTGTCTCTCTCACTCACATACACAACTATGCTTTCTAACTTCTTTGGAAGGTTAGCTGTTAAATTATTTTACTACTATTACTTCCATATTGAGATATAGGAAGGGGTATTAAGAGAATGACATATGTCCATATTTGTCTCTATTTATTTTCTCGTTTATCTGTACTCCAAAATATGTGAGAAGTATATTAGGCACCAGAATGTATTGTTGGTGGTAAATAGTTATAATTTATTTAGGTTTATTAAACTTAAATAAATAGAGTCCTTATCTCAGGTTAAATAGTCCCATTTAAAAATCATGCTGACTGGGGGCATTGACAGGACTGACTAATTCCCTCTTCCATGCTTTGTCTATCTTATAGACTGCTGATGGTTATCCGACAATTTTCTTATCGGATATTGGTGATTCCTGATTTGCCAAGAGGAAATCAGCTGTAGAAATTTCTGGATATTTTATAATTCTTGCATTCCAACGTATAAATCTATTATTGGAACTCTGAAGCTCCACGTAAATACATCTTTTTTATGGATGGGAAACATTGTATTAGCTCGAACAGCATATAAAAGAGACATGATGAATAATTATCTTTCCAACAAGTCTAGAAGATTGGATTTTATGAAACCTATTTATGAATGCTGCTCAATTAGAGAAATTGGACCAATTTAAATCCCATACCTTCCATTTGTTTTTCTTTTGTCAAGGGATTCTATGATTTTTCTCTCCAATCTCCATCAAGATAGTCATTAACAGACTAGTCTAAATATTTTTATCTTGTTTCTGGAAGGGTGCGCTCAAGCTAGTAGAAGGAAGAAGTCCTCAAATCTTTTAGAAGCATACTTTGAGAAACTGGAAGTTTGTTAAAGTCTTCAGAGAATAGGAGCAAAGGGAATTGATCATATAAGTACTCAATGTCTTTGCATGAATTTTTGCAAACAACATAAGTAACCGGACGGGTATTGGTAATCCTTTCTGGTTTTAGTTGATGTTGAAGATATGAAGTTTTATATTTGCTAAATGACCAAGCAGGCACTAGTTTCGTTGAAGGTTTCTTTGTAATCTTGATCGTAACCAAGCAGGCACCTGAATTTTCTTAGGGACCTTTGTATTCCTGATGAATTTATGGAGGCTGTTTGGAATTTTGAGAGATGATACCTTTGATCCTAAAATGAAAGATGAATTTATACCGAGTTTCATGATGTTCCAGTGTGTTCATATTCTGGTTGAGAGAGTATTATTTCAGATCTAAGAAATGATGGAAGCCCATTCTTCAGCCTTTTTGTTTTTGATAAGGCATCGTCTGAACGATAGGTACCAAGTGGAGATGTTTCTGTCACTCACTGTTGTAGTTCTAATGATGGTGACTATGCTGCAAGGGCATAAAGATAAGGGACATTTTAACTTGGGCAGTTGCCATCTTACTTGATTAGGAAGAGCGGGTTTTTCTTATGTTTAGCAATAGTCAGCCCATCCTGCTCTTTAAGCAAAGTTCGCTAGACAAGTTATTCAAATGGGAACCATGCCATGTCAACTAAACATGCTCTAACGAACTTGTTAGTGAACATTAGAAAACTCGTCTAGTGATGGAACTCATCATTATCATGGAATTTAATAGGCGGTTCTCTTTTGCATCCAATCCATCGATGCCCTGAAACTTGAGCTCAAATATTTTAAGGTATTAGTAAATCCAACATATGTATGCACAAGTACAATCAAGTGGCTGGGTGCCTCCCATTATTCATTTGCTTTGCTCTTTATTTTCTCCCTCATTTTTATATACAATTCAAAGTAAACGAAGTAACAAGAGTTGGTGAGGATGAGAAATCTTCTTAACAACAGATCAATTACTTCAGAATGTGTATCCAAATTACATTAGAAATTCCAAAATTGTAGGGGCTTTTGACTTTGACATGTAGGAATGAGAATGTGATGCCTAGAAATGGAATAATTATGTCTGGTATGTTGGAATAACATCTTATAATATCATTTGAAATCTTAATCTCTCTCTCTCTCTATATATTCTATAGATTAATTAATCGTACATGGTTAAATGAAATTTGTTAATAAGTTACTTCATACTAAATTTAAAATTAATTATTTCTAATTAAAAACAAATAAATTAAATTACATTTTATATTAACTTTTTTCCTGGGTTAATGTGCCAATGTCCAATACTAACACATACACAGGTTTAGGTTGCCCACTCCCCCATTTCGTTACTGCAATACTAAAAAGCCCTAAAGGTTTTGCATATTCTGAACAACCATAAATAAATCCCCAGCTACAACTTCGCTGTGGCTTCCCTTGAGGCAAACTGATTTGGTGCAATTTGGTGAAAGCTATCCTTGGCTTGTTTGGTCAGAAAAATGAACAAGTGGAAATTTTGAGGACGAGACTGAGGATTCTAGATTTTCCATTCAGGGAAAATTTCGAAGTCAGATAGTTTTTTGTGTTCTTCTGAGGCACACTCTTGTAATCATTACATCCTTTTGGTTAATGTCATTTAGAGTATCCTTAAGGTCTGGAGGATAAATCATCTTCCTCCCCCCTTTTTGTAGTTTTTCTTGGGTAATTTTTTTAATTCAGGAAAATAAGTCCCAAGCATGGCCCTGTTACTTTTTCTTTTTTAAAAAAGTAATTACCCTTTTGAGGTGTGGTACCTAGCGAGGTTTAATGTTTCTTTGTGGACATCGGTAATGAAGTATTTTTGTAATTACCCCTTAGCACTTGTATTACTTGATTGTAGCTCCTTGTTTTAACGGGGTTCCCCTTTTGTGCGCTTGATTTTTTTGGTTGCCTGTATATTCTTTCATTCTTTTTCAATGGAAGTTGGTTCCTTTCTTTAAAAAAAAAGGTCCTGTTACTTTTACTTAAAAAAATTGCTTATTCATTTCCAATTGAATGATGAATTGTAAAGTGAAACCGCAAGCTTTCAATGAGCCATCTCTTTTTACTGGTATTAGTAATTCCTCCAAAAATGTCCTAGCAGAAGAATATTCCCATCAGATCCTTCTTTGGGATAGGACCGACTCTTCTCCTACTTGGTCAGTATCTATATTTTGCTCTATAGATTGGAGATTTAGTTTTGCACTCGATGATTGGGTCTTGAGACATCTATTTACCAGAACATTATACTTTTGTATGTTTGCTAATCCTCATGGTGCTTTTGTTATGTGGGTATGGTTTACTGTCCTGTTTGCTGTCCTTGCAGGTGGTGAGAATAGGAGCTTTCTTTGTTTTGGATGTTTTAATTTGCACGATATTGTTGGCTTGATATGGTTCTTCCTTGTTTTGTTATGATGATTTATTTTATTTAATTTCTTCATTTATCTGGGGGCGATTTTTAGTATCTGTATTTGCTCTTCCCTCTAGATATATTTATTTTTCTGTTTTATCATTCCCTCCACCCCGTCTGAATTCTCTCCTATCCTTTATTAATGGTTATCTTGCTGGGTGGTTGCTCTCAGGAACTTGCAGAACCTCCTTTCATCCAATTTGTGCGAGAGAGGCTAGGCATAGAATGGAGGTCTGGGCAAAATATGGGTGTGATAATGTAAGTTTGAATTATTCCGATTCTAGAATTCAGTCTGTCTGATAACAATTTCACACGTGTCTTCAATCAAAACCAATTAAATGTGACTGTATAATGTTCCCCAATCACCTTTATTTCTTTTCTTATTTATCAAGAAGCCCGTTGTATTGTCAAGATCTAAAGCTTTGCTTCTATCAGGTTGAGCTTCGTGCTTTCTGTTCTAAGCACTCGGAAAGTCGAGATTGTAGGAACAGTGGCCGATTTCAAGACCCTTCTGAAGCTGTTAACAGTGGCTCATATGTGGTCAACCACCTTCCAGTGACATTGTCAGTTAACAGACCACAAAAATTAGTTGGGAGAAGGAACATTGATAACCTTTTACTCTGTAAGGAAACTTCTGATTCCAACTCTGGAAAATTGGACGACGGTGAATTAGAAGATATAGGATCCACGGATTTCAGTTTCAATGCTGATTGTGTTGATACACACAAATCTACTGTCCAGGGGGTTGAGGGTGTCAACCCACTTGACTCCCTTAAATTTGCATCACTTATGAAAAAGGCAAGTTTGCAAATTTTTATTTAGTTTTTTATGTATTCTTTCTTTCTAGGATTGTCTTAATTAAATTGTATGTCTACCTTCTTGCAGTTGATTGATCAAGGAAAAGTGAATGTTGAAGATGTAGCATCAGAAATTGGCATACCGCCTGATTTATTATGTGCAAAACTTACTGTAATGCCTGTGAATCTGTGATTATTATTGTCTTTTTAATTATTGTTTTTAACTCTTTCCCATATAAAACATTCTTGTCTGCTCATGACGCCCTTCATTTTGTAGGCTGACAACCTTGTCCCCGACCTGAAATTCAAAATTGTCCGATGGCTAAGAAATCATGCTTATATTGGTACCTTGCAGAAAAATTTGAGAGTCAAACTTAAATCGGCTACTTTATCCAAGGCTGTTGTTGGAGCTGCTGATCGTTCCGAGTCTTTCTCAGTGCCTGATTTTGACAATTCAGATCTTATTACTGATAAGATGGTTACACCTCGAAGAAAAGCTAAAAGCAATATAAGCCATTTGAAAAATGATGAAATCAAATCTTCGTCTGAAGAATTTTTAGGTGGCCATGGTCTAGCGGTGCAAAGTGATATCTTGGACCAGCAAGCTTGTGAAGAACAAGGTGATTCAAATAAGGAATGTGTTCAAGATGCTGGTGAGAAGGTGAGCACATTATCATTATCATCATCATTATTTTTTGCTATTCTTTTTTTGGGGAGTTGATTATTTATCCATAAGTACAGTTATGGTTTGATCCCACTTGGCCTTGCCTGGTTGCTTTGATTTCTTGACTGGTGAACTTATAAAGTATCCAGTTATTGGAAAAAGTAAAAAAAAATGTTGTTTGTTTATTGAGATGGTTGCAATAGATGGAATTGACTATGTCAACGCAAAATAGACCAGAACTCTTGTTCTTATCTGTCTCTATGTTAGTTCATTGTTTATTTGCTGCATTTTCGAGCCTGCTAAGATAACTTTTTGATGTGTTGGTTGATGGAAAAATGTACTGTATAATGACTTTTTATTGTTTTTCATAATCATAATTCTCATGCTTCACTGTTCTTATCTTTTATTTTATAGCCAGTATTAGCTAATTCATACAATTACGTAGGTAGGTTGACAAAGGCAGCGTGGTATTTTCATTATCCTTAAAAGTTTTTTTTTTTTTTTTTTTGGAGTGGCTTGATATTGAAGAGAACATGGTATAGGGGCTGTGGAAAGTATTCACCAAGTATTACATGGATGTTTGAACCGGTTGGTTAGAGATTGGGGATTCCCTGGGTTCTAATTGGAGCTATAATTTTACTTGACTTATTTAAGATTTGCATTTCATCAAGGGATAACGTGGGGTGATGTGAGAACTGTTTCTTGTTTCTCATTTTGTTACATTTTATGTTCTTGGTTTCTTGTTTTTTGTTTCTAGTTTTTGAGAAACACAAGCGTTTGGCAACTGTTCCCGTTCCTTCTTTCTCACTTTTAAGTAACATGTGTACACTTTTGGAAACAACAAAACCAAGTTTTTTGTTTCTTGTTCCCATTTCCAATTTTCTCAAGAACACGAATAAAAGCACTGGTGTAGCATTTGGTTACCAAGCACTCTTATTTCTATTTTTTATTGAAAAAGAAAGAACTAGAAATAAGAAATAGTTACAAAAGAAAGTTTTATTTTCTATATTAAAAAAAAAGACAATAAGAAACAGGAATGTTGTTAAAAAAACAGAAAATAAGAAACAGAAATGTTAGAAAACGTGCTGTAAGGTAGCAAACTTTCTATTCTTTTCCTCCAAGTGCCTTGATGTTATATAAGAATGTTTGTTTTTTCACCACTGTTCCATCGGAACGTTGTGTGTTCAGGTTGTGGCTTATCTTGTGCCTTTTCTATGGATCAATGTTTCTCTGCTTGCTGCACCTTATATTTTGAACAATTGGCTGAAGATGGCATGTCTATGAAGTTGCACATTTCTTCCCAAAAATTTCCCGAGTTACTTCAGTTCACGATTTTTTTTAGTTTGTGATTTTTTCCCGTACCCACTGTAAATGATTTTGTTTCATCCATGCAGCATTTAAATGAGCATGATAGTTCTCAAGATTCTCCTCCAAGGAACTTTCCAAATGATGTAGGTATGTTATGAAGTTTATGATCGATTCTTCTCTACATGTTTCCAGCTTAACCGCCTTTTTTCCCCTCCCATATCTCTTTGATTGATTCAAGACAATTTTTAATCTTCGAGAGACAACGATAAGTTTGTAAGTAACTTATTTTTGTTACTCTTACTCATCTATGTCATCAATGTTTTCTCTTCTAAGTTTTGAAGTGCTTCCATTCGACTTGGTGAGGAAAAAGTTTTAGATAACTAGTTGATCCTTATCCCTTTCTTCCCCAGCTTCTAAAACTTATTGCCTTTGAATTTCTTGGCTTAGTTTGAGAAGAACTTCAATAACTAGTTGATCCTTACCCCTTTCTTCCCTAGATTTTAAAATTTATCACTTTCAAGTAAGAAGCTGCATTCTGTGGCTTCCATATTACCCTACGATTCTTCCTTGAATGTGTCCATGGGGTTTCGGCGGTCTCTTTCTAATAGAGGTTTTTGAGGTGGTGAATCTTATTTCTCTTCCCCGCTCCATTCTATCGTCGCTTTCTTCTCTAATTGGAAGGTCAAAATCCCTAGGAAGGTAAAATTTTTTGTGTGAGTGGTCTTACATGGAAGAGTTAACACTTTGGATCGTGTTTGAAGGCACTGCCCTGTGGTGTCGTTTCCGCAATGGTGCATTCTCTGCATGAGCCAAGCTTAGGATCTCTATCATCTATTTTGGGGTTGCCAGTTTGTGCAGTCACTTTGGGCTTGTTGGTCGTCATGTTTGGGTTATGTTTGGCTTAGGATAGAGATTGTTTTGCTTTTGTGGAGGAGGTGCTTTTGAGGTCATCCTTCCATGATAAGGGCAAAGTCTTGTGGCACGCTAGTATCTTTGCCATGTTGTGGAGTATTTGGCTTGAGTAGAATAATAGGATTTTTAGGGAGGTTGAGAGGTCTTGTGTTGAGGGTTGGGAGGTTGTGAGGTTTCATGCGTCTATATGGGTATCAGTTACCAGTCCCTATCTTTTTTTTTGGATAGGAAGCTGAGAACCATTTCATTGATGAATGAAATAGATACAAAAGAAGTCCTATCTGTGGTATTTACAAAAAAGATCTCCAATGAGATAAAAGGGTTTTTAAGCCATAATTACAAAACGGGGAGATAGAATACTCTACGATAAAGTATGATAGGAAGTTGAATCTATGAAGGTTTGAATGTTATGGTGCTTATCTGTGAAAACCCGGACATTTCTATCAAGTCATAAATTCCATAGAAAAGCATAAATGAAATTGTTCCAGAGAGGCTTCTTTTCCTTTTTGAACGAGCGACCATTGATTAGCACATCTAGCAATGTATAGATCTTGGTTTGATTTTGTTTGATTGGAGTTGTCGCTATAGTTCTTGGACTCATTTTTTTTGTTGGGCTTGTTTTCTATATGCCCTTGTTTTTCTTTCATTCTTTCTCAATGAAAGCTTGGTTTCTTATCCAAAAAAATCTACCTACCAAACGTAATCTTGACGATGAGTGAAGGTATGAGAAATGGAGTTCAATCCCGTTTTGATGGCTGTTGGAATTCTGATTCAACATTTTGATCTAGAACAACATTTTTAAATTTTTTTTAATGAGTAACCGAGCCTTCATTCAGAGATAATGGAAGAATACTAAAAAGGCATTAAAAAACAGCCCATCAATGAAGCCAGACCCTAACTAATACAGGAAAGACTTCCAGTTCAAAACAATTAGACCATATGGATAATTACAAAAGTGAGGCCCAAGCAGAGGCATCAAACCTAACAGACCTCACATCCTCCCAAGATCTCTCTCGCTAAAACTTTTTTTTCTTTTTTTTTTAACAATATGGAGGGTGGGGATGTGACCTTTGACCTCTTGGTCAAGAGTACAAGTTTATGCCAGTTGAGCTATGCTCATGTTGGCTCTCCCTAACAACTCTGGTTCCTTTCCCACCATATACCTCAGAACAGCAAAAAGCCAGCCTGTCGTAAAAAACCGCCCGTCATGAAAAGGTGGATGAAGAAGAACCTCCCATAGAAGAGTGCAATCCCTGTTCCTTGCTATGCACGCCACAAACATCTGGAGAAAAAACAATCCCAAATGGAAATCTAAAACCATGAATCAACTATATGATATATTATAAAAATGGATGGTGCAGATAGAGTCCGCTCTTTCTTGTTAGAAGTAACGGATTACTTTTGAAGATTTGGAGTGGAGGTCACACCTTTCATCCTTTTTCTAAGAGGTTCCAATAAATGATATTAGAGCTTTGAATAATGCTTGGCTAAACATGATTTTGATAGTTCGAAACAGTTTTTGGGTTATTTTTGTTGAGAAGTAATAGATTCTTATTCTGTTTTTGGATTCTTAAAAATCTTCTAAGTTTGTATAGTCTTGGTTCAATCACTCTATCTGAGTATCATCCTCGCTTCAATTATTGGAGGCAAGCTAAGGCAGCTATGAGTCGTTATGTGAATCCTAGCTACTCACTGGGTTGATATTGTGCCATTTGATTTGTTTTTGAAATCATTCTATAGATGTTTTCGTGCTTTCTATGACATGGTTCCCCCCACTCACCACAAAATGTATCTTCAAATATTTAATATCTAATTTTCTACTCATGAACTTGTTGGATCCTTGGATTTTCTTTACCCCCTAGAATATTGCTTACTCATTTTTCCGTTTAATGTTTTGCCTTGTAGAGGGTGATCATTTGGAGGTTTCCATTTCTGGCCATAATTCTTCAATAAATGCTGTTCATGGGTGTGTGGTTATTTCATATCTATTGTAGTTCAATTTAAAGGCTTTTGACAATTAACTTCTATTTAGATATTAACTGCTGATGTCACAGGTTTTCTAATAATTCTAGATGAATATTATGCAGAAAGGCTGGAGAGTCCCCTGGTTCTTATTTTCATCCATGTGTACAAGAGAAGATGTCACATATGTTGGATGGAAAGCTTTTAAGTAACTACATACTTGGATCTAGTGGTAAAGCTTTTCATGCTACTTGGTATGCATTGAATTTGTTATGATATTATTTTACTTCACAGATGTGTCTGAAGGGGAGATGTCACATTGGCTAGCATCTTCCAATGCCGGCGTTTGCTGTGATCACCAACACCAGCATTTAGAGTGCAATGACGTGAGTTGCAGATCTGGTGGATTTAATCATAAGCAGCCAATCAATAAAAAAATAGGTGATATCATGAAGTTGTCTCCAGAAGATGAAATTGAAGGAGAAATTATATTTTATCAGCATAGATTACTTGCAAATGCAGTTTCAAGAAAGCGGTTCACTGGTAATTTAATTGTTCTATCGAGCTTCCATGTATATGTTGGTCTTTTTACTCAGTGTTCTTTCCCCTCCATGAAAATTAGAAAGCATCTAAGGGCGTTTGGAGCACCGTGTTAGGTTTGGATGGTCTTGAAATCCAAACCCAAAATGTTGTTTGGTCCACTGTGTTCAAAACCCAATGGGTTTGAAACACAACCCGATGGTTTTGAACAGTGCACTCTAAACACTATTTCTCTAATTCCCTAGCTTCAACCACTGCATACCAAACACTGTTTTCTGATTCTTAGGGTTTTAAATCTCTCCGAATCAATTGTCCAGGGTTTCAATTTCAAAGATTTTGATTCCAAAACGGTGCTCCAAACACCCCTTCAAATATCATAAATGACTTACAATTGAAAAAAAGAATAGATTTAAATCTCATATTTGATCCTTGAACTTTTCGGCTTCCAAATAGTCTTATTTAGTCCTTGATTCTTCTTTTTTAAAATAACTATTTTGGTTCTTATCATTATTCTACTAGCAATCCGCTCTACCCAATTTTCGCATGAGCCAATATGTGATCTCAGTACATGCCCATTTTAGCATGTTAATACACATATTGAAGTTGCATCATTCATCAATCAAACAATTAACAACAAAATAATGGTAACATCAAATAGTTATTTTTTTGGAAGTTTAGGCCCCATATGATAACCATTTAGGGGTTGTTTGGGGCATGAGTTATAATAACATGTGGAGTACTCTGCATCCTAAACTTAGACTATTGTTATCCTTAACCAAACAACTTTGCATTTTAAACAATATTATATAATTCCACAGACTATTATTAACATGTGGAGTACTCTGCACCCCAAACACAAACTAGTTTTCTCACAATTTCTTTACCATGGTTCTTATCTTTCTTAAGAAAACACTTAAATTCCTAGCTAAATTTGAAAAACAAGAACAATTTTTTGGAAACTACTGTTTTTAGTTTTCAAAGCTTGGTTTGATTTTTGTAAACACATCTAAAAAGAAGATATGCAAATATTGGAAGCCATAAGTGGAAGTAGTATTGACAAGCTTAAGTTTCAAAAACCAAAAGCCAAAAACCAAATAGTTATCAAATGGGACCTTAGGGACTAAGTTAGACATTTGATTAAAAAAATTAAACAATTGACTGTAAAAAAGGGCAAGGAATCAAAGGGTTTTTAATATTTTAATTTTTAATTTGATAGTTTATAGACTTAAATAGACATTTTATTAGTTTAGGATTGAAATGAAATAAACTGAATTAGGGACTAAAATGGGATTGAAGTGCAAAAAAAAAGTCCGATGCCTGTTTACTCTCCCATGAAGGGCAAGAAAGCTTCCTCTGATAACTAATTTGGTGTACTACTATGTAATAGTTATTGTTTGAATGGTTTTTTCAGATCATTTAATTTGTAACGTTGTTAAGAGTCTTCCAACGGAGATTGATGAAGCAAGAAGTACTAGATGGGATGCTGTTCTTATTAATCAGTATTTTAGTGAGCTCAGAGAAGCAAAGAAACAGGGTAAGAAAGAGAGAAGACATAAGGAAGCACAGGCTGTACTAGCTGCTGCAACTGCTGCTGCTGCCGCTTCTTCTAGGATGTCATCATTCAGAAAAGATGTATACGAAGAATCTACTCATAGAGAGGTTTTTTTATTATTTTATCTGAGACTCTTTACTGCACTTTTATGTCACATCCTTTGAGAAGCGACTAATGATGTAATGTTTGACAATTCTTCCCAGTTGATGCCTCGTGCAAAAGAGACACTTACAAAGGTTGCTCTCCCAAAGACTTCGTTAGAGTCGGATTTCTGTAAAGAACATGCTAGATCCTGTGACATTTGCAGGCGGCCAGAGACAATATTAAAGCCAATTTTAGTCTGCTCTAGCTGCAAGGTTTTCATAGTTTGTCTGCATGTTTCTGTGAAAAAGGGAAAAAAACTACTATATTTGATTTTGACAGATGCTGTATTTAGCAGGTTGCGGTACATCTGGATTGCTATCGAACTGTTAAAGAGTCCTCAGGTCCATGGTGTTGTGAATTATGTGAAGAATTGTCAATATCAAGAGGGTCTGGAGCGCCAGCTGTCAATTTTTGGGAGAAATCATATTTTGTTGCAGAATGTGGTCTATGTGGTGGCACCACAGGTGCATTCAGGAAATCATCTGATGGCCAGTGGGTCCATGCCTACTGTGCAGAGGTGAAATGATTTTGAAAGTTTAAGGAACCTTCTTATTTTCTATTGGGGAACATAGTAAAATGCATAATTAATCTTTTCCTCCTCATTTTACTTGCTCTCTTCTTCTGTCATTCAGAAATGATGCGAAAGATAGTGCCTGTGCTTTTAAAATTTAAAAAGTATCATTATTGTCATTCTTTAGAGGATAAGGCCTATGGGAAAAATTATTTTTATTCATCCTCTTTAAATATGCATTCTTTGAGTTTATTTAATATATCATCTTGTAGTGGGTCTTCGAATCAACTTTCAAAAGAGGACAAGCAAATCCTGTGGGAGGAATGGTATGTAAAATTTCCAAGTGTTATCATTTTACTATTATATGTGTGAATATATTTTCATAAGTTCAAATTCATTTGTGTGAGAACTGGTTCTTATGGTTGATTTTAAATCTTCAATTCTACCTCTCTTAATGGAATTCCAGGAGACGGTTTCAAAGGGGGTGGATTCTTGCTATATCTGTCACCGCAAGCATGGTGTCTGTCTGAAGGTCTCACTAACTTACATTTGCTCAATATGTCGATAAAATTATAGTATTGTTGGAATTACTGTTTTTCCATTACTCTGATGGTCAAAGTACCTTCATTTCATCGTCTTCAGTGCAATTATGGTCATTGTCAGTCCACTTTTCATCCCTCATGCGCTAGAAGTGCTGGATGTTACATGACTGTAAAGACTTCTGGTGGTAAATTGCAGCACAGGGCATATTGTGAAAAACATAGCTCAGAGCAAAGAGCAAAGGTTTATCCTCTGTCTTGTAATGATTTCTATTCTTGCTGCATACGATTGTGACACTGATATTGAACAAACATTGACAGGCTGAGAACCAAACACATGGAATCGAGGAATTGAATAGAGTCAAGCAAATTAGGGTGACTCTATTTCCATTCTAATAATTTCTTATGAAATTACTTTGCTGTTATATTTGTGACATGATGCTTATGTCTTAAGATTACATTTAGGTGGAACTTATGACTTTTGATAGATTTTGCTGGATTAGATGATTATTTTTTTTGTTACAACTTTTAACCATTTTTTCGTAATTATTTACATCCATTAATCTAATTGGTGAATATAAGAATTATAAAATGTGTACTTTCTGCCGATGTGATTTTATCATGTCAAAATTGATTTTGGTATATGTTGGCGACTGCTGGCTTGGAAATAACAGTAGACCTTCACTACGCTACATTTCTTTAGTGGTGCAATGCACTGCCAAAATCTAATATTAGTGGTTGGGGAGTGCTCCTAGACTCCTAGAATATTAATTTGTTTGCTATCTATATTAGTAAGCATGTTTAAATTGCTCATTCTAACTACCATGGGTTGACCTAGTTGTCAATATAATGTATATTTTCTTCTGATATGATGTTATCATGTCAAAATTGTTTTTTCGTGTATTTTGGTGATGGCTGGATTGGAAGGAAAGTAGGCCTTATACATTTCTTTGGTGGTGCAATGCACTACCGAAATCAAATATTCGTGGTTGAGTGCTCCCTGAGTCCTAGAATGTTAATTTGTTTTTGTTATCGATGTTAGAAAGCATTTTTAAATTTCACATTTTAACCCAATAATATAAAAGCTTAGAGGGGTGAGTTTAAGCCATGTCGACCATCTACCAAAGATTTAATATCTCATTAGTTTATTAGGGTTCAGAGAGTTGTCCTATGGGAATAGTTGAGGTAGGCATGCAACTTGACTTGAAAGCTCTCAGATGTAACCCCCAAAAAAAAAATGCACGTTCTACTCTCACTTACATGCTATGCCTCTTGTATGACCTTTCATGCATGTCTTTATGTTTGCACTTATGCCTTAATTGGCTTGACTCTAAGCTATATGTGCTTATATCTGAAACCAGGCTATAATTTTTAGTACAATGGATGTTGAATTGTAGAATATTATTGAATTCTCCGCCTTCTTCTTTTGTAGGTTGAACTTGAGAGGCTACGCTTACTCTGCGAGAGAATCATCAAGCGTGAGAAGATCAAGGTGTGTCATTTTTTACTTAAAAGCTAGATTCCTCTGAAGTTTATATCTTTTCAATTGGTAGTTTTCTTTCTTTCTTTCTTTTTTTTTCCTCCAATGTTAATTCCCCCATCCCCTTATTGAACATTGGGCACAACTTTTTTTTTTTATAAAAAAAAACAAAGAAACAAAACTTTTCATTGCAATTTGAAAAGCTACGAACTATCAACTTTCACCAAGAATGTTGTCTACCTTATGAAGCACAATAGTAGCCCCTCGAAACAATAACAATACAAACAAAAAAGCTTTCTAATTATAATTAATTCCAGAAATTAATTTTGAAATAGTTTGGAAAGAACACACTAGAAAGCCGCATGAACTTTAATCAACTCAAACGTTCAATTGGGCTCAAGTTCAACTGTTGCTTCAAAGTATTTTCCACCTATGGGTATTCTGAGTACAGATATAACTAAGCCAGTGCTTAGCCACACAAGAGCGAGCTTAGTGTTCATGAATTTGTGAACTTATCTTGGCCCTCAAGGTGTGGCTCTATTGGTTGAGTGCCTTGGGGCTTTGGTTGTAATGTACTAGATCTTGGTTGGATTTGTGTGACGGGGTAATACCACTGTTATTAGAAAATGAAAAAGAAATCGTGAACTTGGTGTTCAGATCTACGGACTGGAGTACTGTCACAAGGCATTATTTTGGTGGAAATTTTTTTAAATTTCTTCAGTGTTTCGTAGTGTTTTTCTACAAAATGAGTCGGAAGTCTGTTTTGTATGTTTGCAGAGGGACCTGGTTCTTTGTTCACATGATGTTCTTGCTTTTAAAAGAGACCATGTAGCACGATCCGTACTAGTTCACACTCCTTTCTTCCTACCTGAAGTCAGTTCTGAATCAGCTACCACGTCACTAAAGGGGCACGTTGAAGATTTAAAATCATGCAGTGAAGCTGTGCAGAGATCAGATGATGTAACTGTGGACAGCACCGTTTCCATCAAGCATTGGAACAAAGTACCGTTGTCTTTGGACACTGAGCAAAAGACTGACGACGACAGTTCCACATCTCAGAACCCAATGCCCCGAAAATTTGCAGACAGGGGTCAGTTTGCTGGGAAGCAAATACCTCAGAGATCTTCAACTACTACATCACGTAATCTTGTAGATGTTGGAGGATTGAGATTCAAGTCTAGAAAGGTACAGTATTATACTCGTATTACATACTGAGTTGTAAATCCAATTATGTGCATGATCTTGACTTGTCGATATTACGAATGGTAGCATGCCGAGACATTTCAGAAAGAGCTGGTAATGACGTCCGACCAAGCATCAATGAAGAACTCTCTTTTACCTAAGCAGTACCTGTATGTTCCTGCTGATGTCCTTGCCAAAGAGAAGCAGGTCAACCAGGAAACAGGTTCTGCTGAGCCACCGAAATGTGACAGGTAGTTGGTAAAGGCATTTCTTGTGTTTCAGATTCCCACGTCGGAGGCCAAATATCCATATGCCTGAAACCCATATCCTGCTCGGAAACCGAGTCCGAGAACGAAGTGATATGGACAATGGAGAAGGAGCAGAAGCAGGGATGGACTCCAGCGGGGCGCCAGGTTTTGACTTGGGCAAGGGAAGTTCTGGCATGGAAGATGTGCATTCGACGTCGAGAGTAATTGTACAGGTGGGTGGAATCTTGTGGTTAAATGTTGAAATGGGGGCGGATTGAGTTTTCCTTGTCTTTGAGATTTGTCTTCCTGGTTGGTGGGTAGCGTCGAATTTTTAGAAGTATTAGCGATTGTGTGTAGGAGGAGTTGGGGAGGGTAAAGAAAAAGAGTTGCTGCTGTGGGAATTGGGATGCTACCATTGTAAAGTTGGTGTATAATTGATACGCAATCCAATCATTCTGTCCATCCTCCCAATTTTATGCTCATCAACGCTCAACCCCAAAATTTGCTCTACTTTCTAATCCGTTTCGAGGGGTTTGCTATGGGCTAGGTGTCAGCTCGCCGTAAAAGAATAAGACTTATTTTATGAGTTGTTTAAGTGACACATCGGAGTAATTAGTTAGATTTTACAAACTAGCCTAATTAAAAATGTGATTTATAAGCTTTGCCGAACTTTAAAAATAGCTATTATTATTATTTTTTATAATTGCTTCAGGCATGCAATTTCTTAAACGTGTCAAAGTAACAAGAATATTGAGCAGAAAATTGGCACTTAGAATAACATGATGGTGATTAGGACAAAGCAACTCTTAGTGAAACGGATTTTCTATTTCAAGAGGAGTTTTGAAAGGTCAAGAATAATATTGCAAGAGCGTAAAGTTTAAAGTTAATTTTTATAATTCAGCCAAAATTAAATTGGACAAAACAATTTGACCTCTTCAATTGCCCTTAACTTGGTTCTAACTTTTAAGGATGGGGTTGATTTTATGGAAGAAAATTTCGGTCGACATGTCGACAACCTCGATATTTTCATGGGGGAATGTCGTTTTTTCCCCCTTTCCACGATATGTCATCGACATTTCGAGATGTCGACGACATTTCCATCGTTTTTTTTAAAAAAAAAAATTGGCCAAATGTCCATCTCACATATGCCATTAATAATAAAAAAATGTAACTTAATAGGACTTGATTTATGAAGCCCAACCCAATAGATTTTGGGATTTCTTTAATTGTGAATTTTAACAAGATTTTGGGATTTCTTTAATTGTGAATTTTAACAAGAGTGAGTGTGGTTTTATATGTGAGAGAATGATTTCATCCTTCATAACCAATGTGGGACAAATCTTTTTTCTCACAAGCCACACCCTCCACTCTCTCCCTTGCTTTATTATTATTTTTGTATTTATTCCCTCTTTTATTATTTCTTTTTTTTGGAAGAAAACTTAACTAAAAAAATATATTTTTTAAAAATTTGATTTTGTTTCTTTTTTAAAAAACAAATTGTTATGTATTTTAATTAAATTATGTTATTAGCTAGTATCTACTTATCTCTTTTTCAAATTCTTGCTTATCATCGCATGTCAATCAATATTTGTATCTAAATATTGCGTTAATTTTAAAATGTGATGCTTAAAAGTGGTTCATTATAGTCTAATTAACCCACAATCAAAGTTTCATTGGTTAATTCAAACAATTTCCATCAATTTTCATAATTTCCGTAAATTTTTCCGAAATTTCCATAAAATCTGGACCTCGACATTTCCATCGACATCGACATTTTAAACATTGGTTGATTTTTAATTAATTATTTTTTATTTTATTTTTTCTATTTATAATTTATTCTTTTATCTATTTAAAATGAATTTTGAGTTAAATTACAAATTTGTACAAATTTTAATAGGCTTTTGAATGGGTCTACTTTATCTTCCTACTTAAAGTTTTAATAGACTCTTGAATTTTTAATTAATGTAAAAATTAAATAAATACGTTAGCGTGAGCTTAGCTCTATGATTATTAACATGTTACTTCGATTAAGAGGTTACGTCTTTCGCTTAAGTTTTTGTTTTCATCACCATTAGAAAGGTTTCCCATATATGCCCGAAGTCACATGTTGTTGTATGATATGTACTTGTTTATTTATTTTTAAATTACTTAAAAAATTATTAAATCAATCCGGATTGGGTCACCACTATTATGAAAACCATGAATTCGACTCTCGAAAATAGAACCCATATGAAAACAAATAGAATACGAAAACAAATGGAATCTTGTGTTTCTCTCGCTGTTGGTATCGATACCAGCGACGACAAGTGTGAGGAAGACCCAGACAGTGACGTCATTAAAGGCGACAATGACCATAGTAGTTTCGTTGACTTCGATGGTGAGCGGTTTGAATTCGGCTAAAATGCTGAAGAGAACAGAAAAGACGGTGATGGACAAAGTGATGCCCATGAACACAATGAAATGGTCATAGTTGACCTTGTTGATCTCATCAATGGTCTTATGAATGATTAAAGTGCATCGATGCTAGAGAGGAAGGGAATAAAGATTCTGATGAGGGTGATTTCGAAATCGCTACTTCTATTGCAGCGGATGGAGGACAAATCAAAGCTCAAGGCTAATGAGATTTTTTTTTTAAAAATCAATATTAGCGAATGATTCAAGAATGAGAGTTGTAATGCCCCAGGCCCAGGATCCTCTGCGACCTGGCTGCGTCACTATATCATCCATGACTGCTTGCAAGAGTGAAGACATTATTCCCACAAACCAACACGGGGTCCTTTCAGCATGCTAAGCACACTTAACTGTGGAGTTCCTATGATTGAGCCACCGAAAAGGAAGGTGCACCTTGTTGGTATAGGTAGTAGCTATCAATTCTTTTTCTTCCTTTCTCAACTATACTTTCATATCCTCATGGTCACTCTCATGTACCCCTCTTCCTCGGGCACCATACCTTTATATCCTCAGGATCCCTCTCATTCAGATGTGGACTCGGTTCATTCATGTACCCCTCTTTCTCGGGCGTCACAAGAGTACTATATTGAGAAGAAATAGGTGCAAATAAATTTTAACAGATGGTGTAAATTGATATCCTTATTCAAGTTATTAAAAGTTCAGGGTTAAATTTGATACAATCTATCAAATTTAAAGTTTAAATTGATATAATTAAAAATTTACAATTAAAAACAAAATATCCTCCAAAGTGAGAGAAACACTGTAAGCTGAGGCAAACTGAACAAAACAGTTAAAAGTGGATTTTTGTGTGGGTTTAATCTGCCCAATAATAGTAACTACACAGGAAAGTTAAAAAAAAAAATAAAAAGAAAAAGAAAAAGAAAAACTACGAAGGAGAGTTTTTGTATAAAAAAATTTAAAAAAAAAACGGAAAAAAGAACGACGCTGCCCTCTACGACGGTTTCCGTGCTTGCCCCTGAATACGAAGCCCGAAGCTCGCGATGGGCTCGATAGACGTCCAATCAGCCAATGCCGAAAATGGATCCGCCGCCGCCTCTGGCGATAGTCGTCAAAAGCCAGTTCCCGCCGACCCTGTGAACCAGACTTCTGACGAACCAGACGGAGCTGTGCCTGAGAAGCCTAAAGAATTGGGTTCGACGAAGAGGCGTTTGTCCTCCATGCTTCCTCTTGAGGTCGGGACCCGCGTCATGTGTCGCTGGAGAGACGGGAAATACCATCCCGTTAAGGTCATCGAACGTCGGAAGTTGCAGGCTACTGGTTTTAGTGATTACGAATACTATGTCCATTACACCGAATGTAAGATACATTTCTGAAGATTGCATTAGTATGTGGGTATTTGATTTTTCTTTCGTGGTGGAAGAATCAAGCTGGAATGAGAAACAAGAGATGAATTTTTTTTTTTGGGGTCCCCGAATTCGTTTAATTTGATGTTTAGGGTTTGCGTGGTGAATTAGGGTTTATTCGCATTTGGTCAATTTAGGGTGTACGACCTTTGGATTGAGTGATACATGGACTGGTTAATTGATTAAATACATGGGTGCACCCTGTTTTTCTTTAGCTGTAGTGTTCGTTGCTAAATTGATTAGTCTCTTCTATGTGGAGTTTAGAGTTTTCTTTCTTTCTCCTTATCTGGATTTTGTGACAGTCAATAGGAGACTTGATGAGTGGGTGAAGCTTGACCAACTTGATCTTGAATCAGTTGAGACGGTTGTTGATGAGAAAGTAGAGGACAAGGTATAGTTTTTTTTTCCCTTCCCCTTTCATTTTTTAAATTTAACTAGTCCACTTCTGAAGCATTGCCACTGTCTTTTGCATGGACAACTTTAAGGCTATCCTTGGGCATGACTTAGTCCTTTTGGAAGCTACGTTTTACTTGTAAGTATTTAACATGAGAAGCTTATTCCTGCACTTGAAGGTAACAGGATTGAAGATGACCCGACACCAGAAGCGGAAGATTGATGAAACGCATGTTGAGGTATGCATTTTTAAAGATGCAGTCAGTCCTTTGTTCAAGATCCTTAATATAATGGCTTAAATAACTAATTGATGAATAAATGAGAAAAAAAAAACAAAAATAAACAAACACTAACTGACGAGTAATCCTTTATAATAGACAATACTACATGTGTGCTCGTGTTTGCCAGTAGTAGGTAAAAGAATTCCTTGTCACATCCACCAGGAGTAAGTGTAAGGGCAAGCATGAAACTCTCTTGTCTTGTAGGTAATTTTGTTAGATGGTGTAGTAAAAAAGAGGTTGATATTTAGAGCCAACAAGAGCATAGCTCAACTGGCATCAAGTAAGACTCATGACCAAGAGTTCATGGGTTCAAATCCCCCCATCCCCAATTGTTGATGTACTAAAAAAAGAGGTTGATATTTAGATGTTGTGTTATTAAATTGGACTGTCTAAACAAAATTTCCCTGCATTATGAAATGTGTTCTTATATTTTTTCAATCTTATAGGGCCATGAGGAACTTGATGCTGCCAGCTTGAGGGAGCATGAAGAATTTACGAAAGTGAAAAATATTGCAACAATTGAACTTGGAAGATACGAGATTGAGACATGGTATTTTTCCCCCTTTCCACCAGAATACAATGACACTACAAAGCTCTATTTTTGTGAGTTTTGTCTCAATTTCATGAAGCGCAAAGAGCAGCTCCAGAGACATATGGTGAGATGTGCTCCAAAATCATGTCTTGTGTTGCTTATGAGTATGAATGAGATTATGGCGTATGTCTGTAAATAGAACGTTGAACTTCTATTAGTGAGAGCATAAAACCAATCTGGTGCTGATTGGTGATATATTTTGGGAATATGAATTTTCTTTTAATCTTCATGGAGTTGTGTTCAAGGTGCATCTTTTAGTAATTTCATGTTTTTGACCTAATTTTAGTTTAATGTCTGACTGGCTGGCTAAATTTATTTGCTCAGTTATGCTTTAAGGAAATAGTTGATGTTAAAAGAGTTATTGAACAATTGATTGTTGATGTATGGTGGCTTGATTTGAGTGCATAAATTCAAATTTATTTGGTGGTGGCATGATGTGTGATGGCTTTTTTTTTTTTTTTTTTTCCTCCCTTCATGTTAAGCCAAAAATTATATATAGATATTGATTCAGCTATTGCCTTATTTATCGTGATACAATGACATTTTTATTTCAATATTGAAAGCACTGTATTTTCTGTATTTATAATATAGAAAATTATAATAAGGTTGTCTCTTCGAGGACATCCAACAACTCGTATAAGATCTTTGGGAAAGGAAATAAGATATATTTTCTTATTATAATGGCCCCCTTTGGTGACACCAAATCAAATTGAATGCATTTTCTTGAAATGATTGAATCTACATGTTTCATTATCAGTGGTCATACATGCAAAGTACGAACAAACCATCTTAAGTTGTGCTTTTGTCCATGTAGAGGAAGTGTGATCTGAAGCATCCTCCTGGTGATGAAATATATCGATGTGGTACTTTGTCAATGTTTGAGGTATGGTCTTGATTTTCAATCTTTTGGCTTATTCATGCTGTAGTTGTACACCTCATTGTTTTATTATCTCGATTATCATCAAAATTCTTTTTTTCTTTTATCGTTTTTGGACTATAAGTAGTGCCATTCTGGTTTTCTGAAGTCTTGCGTTATGGTTATGAATGCCACAGTGTGGGAATTTCTACTGCATTCTAACAGTTCTTGCAAGTCTGGCATCTCCTCTACTCACATTGTGTGAAACTCTGTTTTAAACTATAATTGAAATGACAATTCCATTCTCCCCCTTTTAATCTGCCACAAACAATTTTTCTCAAAAAAAAAAAAAAGACCCTGTCACAAACAATAATGCACTTGAAGCTATAGAACTATGATTTTATTATTGTAGATTAGAAATTCCTCATATAATTTTTTTTTCCTGATAAACTTTTTCTGGAACAGGTTGACGGAAAAAAGAACAAGGTTTATGGGCAGAATCTCTGCTACTTAGCAAAGTTATTTCTGGACCACAAGACTCTATACTACGATGTTGACCTTTTTCTGTTCTATGTCTTGTGTGAATGTGATGATCGAGGTTGTCACATGGTTGGATATTTTTCAAAGGTAATTTTTGGTTGAGTAACTGCTATTCAAATTGAAATTGTATGATTCTGACTTATGGGGTGGGGGTAATATAGAGTGGTATTTTCATTACTATACTATTACTATTATTATTATTATTATTATTATTATTATTATTTTGGGGGATGGAGAGGGAAAAACATCATCCTCAGCCAAAAAAGGTCCGATAAAGACTTAAAACTCTTGAATATGCTTGAATATGGAAGGGAGTATAATCATGAAAAAGTTTGGGCAGGGAGATCCATCTAGGATCGAGAAAATTTATAAAATGCACCAATATATGAGCATCTAAAAATTTCTCTTATTTTCTTCAAACTGAATTAGACCATACTGTAGTTGTCCTTTTGTAATTCCATAGATTTTGAAAGCTGTGACCTGAGAAAAGCTTGAATCAAGTTGTTCTGGATATTATGGGGAAAGCACTGTCGCGAATTAGAGAGCTTAAAATGTATGCGCCAGAACAGGAGGAAGGGTGTCTATGATCTTATCAATGTAAAACAGCATGGGTTTTGTGGAAAACATTCCATATTTTTTTCAAGATTCAGACTCTAACATCACCCTTCTGCCTTCTGGTCGATCTGAATCTCATCTGAGAAACCAAGTACAGAAAGCCACTCTCTAGTTTCTAAATCAATTGAGGTCCATTCCTCAACATTTTTGATCTGTTTCCTCAGCATTTTTGGGGAATTTTGAGCTTAGTGCTTCATTGAAGACCCATTTTATCTTTCCAAAAGCAAGTCCTGCCATTCCTTTCCTTTCCTTCAAGTTATAAGCATCAGATAGGTTGGTCCTGTCCTCTTTTTTTTGGTTTTGGTGGAGTTCACAGGGTTTGATATTATGTAGTAGGGCTACCCGATCATACTTTTTTTAAAGGGGGAAAAACGTTACAAGTAATGTTTGACCAGAACTAATTTATCTGCTATGATACACGGCATTTTGATTCATGATATACTTTCTGGTCCATGCTATAGTTTCCTTTTCTTTGGTGGGCTGATGGGTGTTTTTGTGCTAACAGTGAGCGGTATAAAAATAAATTATACTTCTGTCATGCGGATGATGAAATCTAAGGATGGATTTACAACAAATTGCTTTAGAACTTATAAGCTGGGAACAGATTTAGAACTTCTCATACCTTTCAAGTGTTTGAGATTAGTACGGGATTATTTTTGTGACTATTTTATCTGTCGCTGTGCAGGAAAAGCATTCAGAGGAATCCTATAATTTGGCATGCATTCTCACCCTTCCTCCTTATCAAAGGAAGGGCTATGGCAAGTTCTTAATAGCCTTTTGTAAGTTCACATGCATTAAACTGGCTCTATTCTTTGGCTAATTGTGTCTGAAACTAGCAAGCTTGATGAGCTTTATTCTCTAGCATCAAAAGTATCACTAGTATGTTTTTTTGCCTGCGTGGTTTTCTCAAGTTCAGTTTGTTATTTTAGTCGGACAGTCCACCTTTTTTTTTTTTTTTTTTTTCCTTTTTGGGTCATTTTCACCATGTTTTAACGGAGATTTTTAATTTTCTATGAACCTGAGAGACCAGCTTATGAACTCTCGAAGAAGGAAGGTAAAGTTGGCACTCCTGAAAGACCTCTTTCTGACCTTGGGTTGGTGAGCTACAGAGGATACTGGACCAGGGTTCTTTTAGACATCTTGAAAAAGCACAAGGGCAATATTTCTATCAAGGTTTGCATTTTTGTCTCTTATTGAAATTCCGGGTGTATGGGTTAAATATTCAACTGAAGTTACTTTATTCCTCAAAATATATGTTAATTGCTCTTGGAACTAATAATTTTAGAATGTATTCCTAGCTATAAGATTTTGTATCTAATCTTGGCACATTGGTCAACCCTTAATGGCAGGAGCTAAGTGACATGACAGCTATCAAAGCCGAAGATATTTTAAACACACTTCAAAGCCTGGAGTTGATTCAATACAGGAAAGGGCAGCATGTTATATGTGCTGATCCCAAGGTGCTGGATCGTCATCTCAAAGCTGCAGGTCGTGGGGGCCTAGAGGTTGATGTTAGCAAACTGATCTGGACTCCATACAGAGAACAGGGTTGAAGCTTTCCAAATTCATTGTTAAGTCTGACGGTATCCCTAACTTGTACAATAATTGTGTAAAATTTTAGTTTAAAGTATCAGCATTGCCATTTCTATCTTTCGAATGCAAGGCTGGACAATCAATACTGTACTCATAGAAATGACAAATGGTAGAAATCTAGCTCTTGTACATCACTAGTTGCTAACTTGCTATTTTTTCTGATCATTTGGTTTGTTTTACTTTTTTGTAACCCTTGATATTTCATATTTACACTTCAACTGGAAAGTCTTGAATCTTGATTCAAGTGCTGTTCCTGTTTGGATGGGTATTAAGGGTAAAAAACTCCTCAACTTTACCCTTTGGGTAAAAAATATCTCTTTTTTCAAAAGTTACGATATTACTCTTGACCTTTAATAAATGTTTCAAAACTAACATTGAACTAGAAAATTTGTAGAATGTTAACGAAAAATCAATATGTTAGAATGTCATTTCTTTAGACATAATTCAAGAAAGTGTCATAGTTATTGTCATATTCACTTTCCTTAATGGTAATAATACAACTATAGTAAAAAAAAATGGTAATAATGCAACTTTTAAAAAATTAAGAGTATTTTTTAAACAAGAGGTAAAGTTTAAGGTTTTTATTTATTTATTTATTTTAATTTAGACTTCTTGACTTGCTTCACCTTTTCTTTTACAAAGAAAATGTAGTTACATTACATAGTGATTTTTTTTATAGTTGTTTATGATTTAGTATAACTTTTTTATAGTTGTTTATGATTTAGTATTCTCCAAATAATCCACGACTTTAGAAAAACCAAGCATGAAGACGAAAAACTCATACCATGGACAGTCGGATTAAGTGCATGATAATCTTTCAGTAGTACAGGAACTCTCCTTTTTAAATAAACATCAAATTGAGATCATTTTCGGAAGTCAGTTTTTGTTTTTATAATTTGTTTGAGAATTGAAAATTAGATTACAAAATAACATAAACTATGATCCACAAGCCTTAATTGTGGAGTAGCTCCCATGCTTGACGTGGCAAGTAGACAAGAAAGTTAAAACAGAAGCAGTCCAAAAGGCTAAAGATGATCTTCCTTTTCCATGTCCTTTGCTAGTAGTAAAGTCTACATCCCCAAAAGAAAGAGCCCTTTTTGGTGAAAGCAGAAAAAAAAAGGTCCCTCTTCATCCAATTTTCTTTGGAAAAAGAAGCAGATTTCATTGCAGAAGGCTCATGTGGTAAAAAAAAAGTTCTGGTTTTCTTTTTGAATACGTTACATTAGGTGAAAGCATGATAATTTTTTTTGATAAAAAAGGGTCATTCACTAAGTTGTGCTCGGATAATTAGACTTTATACCTCTTTTTAAGTTCAACAATTTAGCGTAAAATTGAATCATCGACTTTTAGATGGTAATTAGTGTCATGTCTCATCACAGTTGAGAAAATAGTGGAAAAAAGACATTTGGTTGCATTGTGAAATGGAACTTGAAATGAGGAGATATCAAAATTGGTAATGTTATGCCAAATTGATGAACATGAACTGTGTCCACTGTTTGTCATTTTCTTCTGATCTGATGCAAAATGTGTTGTTTCGGATGCTAGAATTTGCAGCAGGGGAGAATATAAACAACTAACAAGTGATTTAGAACGAACATGTCACTCAAAATTGAAACTTGAATGAAACAAAATTTATGAACATCGAGTAACAATCACTTTCGTCTTCAGCACCTGTGACTGAAACACAACCAAAACTAGAAAGAAAAATCAAATAACAGATCATTTACAGAGCTCTCCATTGAATCTAAGATTACCCACTTCAATTTTTTTTCATCAAACAGTCGTAATCTGAAGCCGATGCTTAGGAAGATGAGTTTGCTGAATCTGTAAGCTCTGTAACACAATCCCACCTGACCTTCTCTTCCAAAGATTCTCCATTTCCCCTCTTTCTTCTCCGGCCTTCTGCACTCGCCGGACCACCGGCAACGGCGGATCCAAATCCACAACGCTAAATGAATCACAATTCCCATTTTCACAAACACCCTTCTTCTTACCAGAAATTGCACAATTTGGGGCCGCTCTTCTTCTTCTACTCCCACACCCGTTGACACCCGCCGTAGTTATCGACGCGGCGGCGGGGACGGCAGTGGACCTGGTGGTGCCGGTACCGGTGCCGGTGGCGGAGGGGGAGGCTAAGAGATTTTTGCTGGAGAAAAATTTCTTCAGCTTGAAGTAACCAACATTGGGACTGTTGCCATTTTTGCTGTTGAGGACGGCATTTTTGGTTGTAATCAAAATCCTGTGAGAAATCGGAAGACCTGCAACTCTGTTATTCCGCTTGACTTGACCCATACATCCGATTCTCGGCGACAAAGGGTCGCCGGAAAAGGACTCCGAACGGCCCCGGTCGCATCTCGGCGGCCGGCCGTCTTTGATCGCCGGCTTCGAACAGAGCATCGGCAAGAACATGCTTTTTTGGCGAATATTTTGTGGGTTGAAGCGATTGTATTTGTCACCCATTTCTAATTTCTGCTTCTTCTTCAAAAACGTACTGAAAGAGAAAGCAGAGCTTAGACCTTGATGCAAAACAATGGCTTCCAAAAGTTCCTCTGGTTCTGCTGCTCTGAACAGTAGAGAGAGAGAGAGGAGAGAGAGAGGGGTTTATTGGGAAGTTAATAAAAAGGATCAAATGGGAACCAAAATGTTGGCGGTGTTATCGAATTGAGCTAAAAATCCCTGGAAGTTTGTCAAATTTGAACATCGTTGATTGAGTCTTGGCTTTTGCCCGTTTGTTGCTCTTTTGGGAAGTAGTTAAATATTCCACATCTAAATGTTTGGGCTCTGAAATTTATATGAACTTTGAGGGCAATATGGATAAAATATCCATATCAATAAAGATGGTTTACCCTAATTATTACGATTTGTTGTCGCTAATTTTAGGTTTGACTAAATATTGATATGACACATTTAAATTGATTATATGTAAAAAACTAATTTGAGTTTTATTTGATCTCTCAAACGTGAGAGTTGTATTAGTGGTAGACAAGAACTAAGTGAAGAACTGCTCTATTTATTCGTTTTGGATTAGAAATAGTATATACAAGAGTGAGGCTCCATAGTTTGTTCTCTTAATTTCCTCCGAAAATTATAAATTCTACCCTAATTGCATTAGAATACGATCTTTAATAGAGTCCACTATTGACAAGAGCCACTGTCTCAAGTTCTTGAAATTCGATCTGATTGAATTAGGGGGAGTATCCTTACTAATATTTTCAATTTTAGAAAAACCTAAAGTTATAAACATTGAGATATGATGTAATAAACAATCGAATAGCTTACATGTATATTACCTTACCTCAACACTGTACTTATGGTGTTAAGCGTCAGAGTAAAATTCGTAATCTACTATATTGATATCAATTTTTCTAATTTTATAGAATTATCGACGTGTAGATGAAGGATTCCGTTTACCCATTTAAGATGATAGGGACTCGAGAGATGAGAGTCAAAGATTGAAGGCCAAAGACGGGATTGGCTTGAGGTTTGGTGATGTGTGGAAATTTGGTTAAGTTGAAGTAAAGTGAAGGAAGCATATATATCTTTAATAATGAGTGGTCCTCTTTCACTATCTTTTCCTTTTACACACAATCAAAGCAATTCAATTCATTTAGATTCATGCCAACTTCACACGCTATACCCATTTTGCTTGGGTAAAATCATGTGCCTTTGTCTCCTTCACTTCACAAACCAATCCTTTATTTTCATTTCTTTATTTTTTTTTCCCAACCCCACAAAAGGAATCCATTCTTCAAAAAAATTCTATTTTGCCTTCCTACGTGGATTTTTCTTGTTTATATTTGCACTTAGCACAAATGACCTATTCTCATCCAAACTTTTAGGTTTATTTGATCATAAAGCAAAATTTTCAAGCATTCTTAGAAGAGAACATTGTGAAAAATAAATAGAGTCATCTAAAGACGTCCAACATATAGATTTGTAGTTGGACATTAAAAGAGGTTAGTACGATCATTTAGCATAACGGGAGTGAATTTGTATTTTAAGTCATATCTATAAGTCTAATATCAATTTCATGATAAGTGGATCTACATTTTTTTTTTGTGCAATACAAAGATTTAAATAATAAAACCAAAGTATTTAAGAAACTGCAAGAGCTAAAATAAAATTTATGTTATGAATATTCCAATTAGTATAAAAAATGATTAGATGCTCATAAGGGATTTTTCGTAGGGATGACTAAAAAAAGTGAGTTATTTTTAACTTTGATCTGATTCTTCAAGTCTGTAGTTCAGGTTTGGTTTTGTGATCTTAGAGAGAAGGGAGAGGAAGGGTAAAAATAAAACAATATATATACTAAAAATGTTTTAAAAAGGTTAGAAACCTTATTTTAAATTTTGAGATGGTTCAGTCAAATTATTTCTTGTGAATATAGTGTTCATAACTTACCCATCTTTTTCTTATAACCACTATATTCACAATGCCACGAAGATAACAACACAACTCAATAACAGAATTACACTTCCTCTCTATTCTCTCCTCTTTTCATCTTTTTTGTTTGTGTTTTTCTTGTTCTTTTTTTCCCCCAATTTTATAACAATTTAAGCCTTTTTTAACTATGTATTCTTTTTTCCATTATATGTACTTTTTACAAGTCCATTACCATGATCTGGATTTGGATTTTAGTGAATACCATTATACTTACAAGTCTCGCTTGATCTTGAAATCATTCAAATGAAAAGTCAATAAAAGTAAAAAGACAACAAGAAGAAACAAAGATTCCATTTTTTAAGTAAAATTATTTTTGTATCAAAATAGTGGTCAAAGGGTACGAGAAGAAATTTTCCTCGAGATTAATTAACTACACTTTTTTTTTTAGAAAAAAAAAACAGAACTATTTGACTTAGCCACACCGCTGACACGTCTGAAACAGATTCTTATTAAATCATTTCAATTAAGTTATGTTTAATCTTATTTAATTATGCAATCAAATTGTCTGATTTTAGGCCGACTTGCTAAAAAGGATTTTTTTTATTAAAAAAAAGGAGCTAAATATACAAAATATCTCCCTTTCTTCCTCTAGTATTTAATCTTTTGAACTTCTCGATTTTATACTTAAATGTTTTAAAAATTTTCAACTCCTTTCTGTTGAATTATATTTTTCATTAACATATTCCAACATGGGTCAAACATGAGCATAACTCAACTAATATATATATTATGTACTTTTGACTAAGAGGTTAGAGGTCTATATTGTTTAAAAAGAAAAAATATATTTGAACATTTGAATATATTACTCAAATATTACTTAACATATATGAAACCACTCAATGAGCTAAAGAGAGCATTGTTCAATTGACATATCGAATGTGTTAACGACCACAAAATTTGTGGTTCGAATCTCTAGTCTTTATTATACTAAAAAAAGCAACTTGACAACAAAATATGATTTCATCTATCAACAAAATTCACTTCTTTCAATGACATGTTCGAATATGTTAATAAAATAATAATTTAATTATACCTCAATTTTAAACAATTTTGTTTTACCACAAACTTAATTGGTAATTTTATAAGATGAATAACAAACTTAAAAATTAGTTATAAAAAATACTATTTGTTGTTGCCAAATTTTGGACAGGAGAATGCATCTGATCTCCACGTGACAACGACGGTAAATTTGTAATTCTTGGGAGAAGAACGCAGACTGCAAGACAAGGAAAACCTAGACACCGGTGTAGTGTAGGTCACACCGACCCGATGCTTAAGTCAGAGAGAGTTTCAAGAGAATTTTAGAGTTGTAGGGAGTTTTGATGGCAGGAATTAACTTACCTTTCTCTCCCATCCTCAGAGAGCTTAAATAACTCCTCCCTAGGGTTTTTCGTGGGTTTCCGTTGCTTAATGGGAAAAGGAAAGGTCGGAAGTGGGTTGGAACCGGGTCTACAAATCAAATGGGACCGATGCAAGGGCCCGAAGTGAGCCTTGCATCTGGTCGGCCTCGGCCTCGGCCGAGGCCGACCACGAGCTTGGGCCGATTCCCAAGCCCGGGTCTCCCTTTTGGCTTATTGGGCCAAGGTAGAGCCCAATTTGGGGCTCTACCACTGGTCGGCCTCGGCCTCGGCCGAAGCCGACCACGTGCTTGGCCAAAGCCCAAGCACGCCCTCTCGTCGATTTCGGTTCATTTGGACTTCATATCGGGCTTCTTTCCTCGTTCGATCTTTCGTTTTAGCCCTTTAACCAGCCCGTTCATTGTTGATCCAATTTCACCCATAACACTATTGAATAGATATAGTAAATTAATGCTTGCTCATTTTATTCCATGGATGCAAGCTTGTATAAATAAGCTTTCTTACAACAGAAAAGAAAGTTGTATAACAAATGTATCAGCCTCAACTAACCAACTAATAAACCAAACTAACTAACAATTTCCTTATCCTTAATACTCCCTCTCAAAATGGGGCCAAGAGGTTAGAGACACCCATCTTGGATAGCATATAGGAAAATGTTGCAGAAGGCAGTCCCTCAGTAAAAATGTCTGCAAGTTGATGATTAGTTCGAATAGGCATAAGCTTGCAGTATTATTGACAACCTTTTCTCTTACGAAATGGCAGTCTAATTCAATATGTTTGGTCCTTTCGTGGAACTCGGATTAGAGGCAATATGTATTGCAACATCATTGTCACAAAAGACAAGAGAAGGATGAGAAGAATCGAGTTGTAGTTCTTTCAGCAACTGTTGAATCTAGATCATTTCACTGATAGTAGTGGCAAGTGCTCGGTACTCAGCCTCAACTGATGATCGAGAGACTGTTGATTGTTTCTTTGATTTCCAGGAAACAAGAGCGTCACCTAGGAAGACACAAAAGCCAGTCATGGACTTTCTGGAATCAAGACATGAGGCCCAACTAGCGTCAAAGAACCCCTTTAACTGAAGGGAAGAAGATGTTGGAAGTAGAATTCCATTGCCCGAGCATCCTTTCAAATAACGCAACAATTTATGTACGACAATGAGATGAACCTGTCGAGGTTGGGCCACATATTGGCTGAGTTTGTGAACAACAAAGGTAATATCAGGTCGAGAAATAGTGAGATATAGTAATATGCCAATGAGCCTGCGATAGACTGTTGGATCAGGAAGAAACTCTCCTTGATCAGTGGCCAATTTAATATTTGGATCTATTGGTCGAGCAACAGGCTTGGAGGCTAAAACACCAGTCTCTTCAAGAAGCTTCAGAGTATAATGTCGTTGACACAGAAAAATACCTTTTGCTGATCGAGCGAACTCTATTCCTAAAAAATACTGCAGTGAGCCAAGATCCTTTAGCTTGAAGGAGGAGTTGAGAAGAGCATTGAGTGTGTTGATATTTGCAGTAGAGGGACTTGTGATGATAATATCATCAACATAAACAAGAACAACAAGGAAGGTTTGCCAAGAGCCCCGAGTAAATAGAGAGTAATCTGCCTTAGATTGTTTGAAGCCGAGAGTCAAAAGAGTATGAGAGAACTTGTCAAACCACTGCCTTGACGCATGTTTTAAACCATATATGGATTTGTGCAACTTACACACTAAGCACTCCCCCTGAACACTAGAGTCATGTTTATAACCAAGTGGCAGATCCATGTAAACCTGTTAAAAAAGATCTTCATGCAAAAAGGCATTATTAACATCGAGTCGCACCAATGCCCAATTATAAGAGACAACTATTGTTAACAGAACCTTGATGGTGACTAATTTAGCCACTGGGGAGAAGGTTTCAATGTAGTCAAGACCTTCCTGTTGAGTGTAGCCCTTGACTACTAAACGAGCTTTGAATCTCTCCACGGATCCATCAGAGTTGTGTTTGATTTTGTACACCCATCTGCAGCCTATAGAGGCACGACCTTTTGGCAGTGAAACCACAATCCAAGTATGATTTTCCTCCATTGCCTTAAGTTCATCCTTCATAGCATGTCGCCAATGAGGGCATGAGACAACTTGATGATAAAAATGAGGCTCGTCGACTATGGATATGGACAAGGCAAAGGTCCTGTAGGCAGGTGATAACCGATCACTGGTCAAGTATTTGTGCAGAGGGAATCTTACTGAAGTTTCACTGTGTGGAGGATTCATAAGTAACCCACAATGATAATCCCTTAGATAAGAATGAGGCTTTGTTATTCTGGAGGACTGGCGAGGGACTGTGGGCAGAGTGTTGATGGGCAAGACACCAGCTTCATTTGGTAAAGGGTCAACTGATACAAGCAGAATATCAACTTCAATAGGCAAGGCAAGAGACTCTTCAATCTCATATGTTTCCTATGGTGGTAAGCCACTATAATTGAATGATCTTGGCAAGACTAGATCAGGAAAAACATTATGCACATTATGATGGCTTTCTTGATGAAAAGGAAACGTGTCTTCATGAAAAATCACATTCCTTGAGATGAAAACCTTTCTATTTTGGATGTCATACACACGGTAGCCTTTTGTGCCATGAGGATAGCCAATGAACACAGAAGGTATTGCTCGTGGATGAAACTTGGTACGATTTGATGCCAAGGATGAAGCAAAACATAGTGTGCCAAACACCCTGAGGTTGGTGTAATCTACATCCGCACCATAAAGTCGCTGGTAGGGAGTTTGCCATTTCAAAACATTAGATGGTGTCTGATTGATCAGGTAAGAAGCTGTTAGGACACAGTCTCCCCAAAAAATAAGGGGAATATGGGACTGGAAATACAATGTTCTCGCCACATTTAACAAATGTTGGTGCTTTCTCTCAACAACGGAGTTTTGTTCGAGGCATTCAACACACGAGAATTGGTGAATCACGCCTTTAGAATGGAAAAATTCTGTAAACCGCAACTCTGGGGCATTGTCAGACCGAAAGGTCTTGATTCGACATTCAAATTGAGTTTCAACATACTGGAAGAAATGAGGAATGATGGTCAATGCATCATTCTTTTTCTTCATGAGGAATGCCCAAGTATACCTAGAGAAGTCGTCCACCAAAGTACCTCGAGTTGTTGTTGGGAAGGGTCCCCAAGTGTCATAGTGTATGAGTGCAAAGGTTTGTGTAACAATGTGTCCACGAGATGAAAATGAGAGTCGACGCTGCTTGGCAAGAGGACAAATCAAACAAGACTTGGAGCAATCATTATTATTAGACAAAGTAAAAGGCAAGACATGTTTGAGAGCTAACAAATGTTTAGGAGAAGGGTGACCAAGGCGATCATGTCATATAGAAGAATTTGAAATTTTAACAGTATTGCAAAGCGCAACATTAGGTATGCATTTATCAGAGGCTCGCAACATATAAAGTCCTTGCCAAAGACTAGTTTTGCCAATCATCTTCAACGAAGACTTGTCCTGAAGTATACAACGGTCACTGTTAAAAATGACCAAAACTGGCGACTTAGAAGTGAGTGTGCTGACCGAGATGAGGTTAAAACAAAAGGATGGGATGAATAGTACATCCTGGAGAATTATATCTGAGGTGACTTACACAGTACCAATATATTGGATAATGATGTGATTTAAATTTGGCAAAGTGACATGAATACCCTGTACAGGACGCAACGAAGAAAACATGTCCCTAGAGCAACAAATATGTGTAGAAGCACCAGAATCTAATATCCAATCTTGTGAAATAGAAGATGCAACATAGCGAGAAGATGAGATTGAGAAGATACCTGCAACATGGGTGACACCTGGAGAGGGTTCGCTATCAGTCTTAATGGAGTCTAGATGAGACTGTAACATAGCAAGAAGACCCTGACATTGTTCATGTGTGAACTTAGGAAGCTCAGAGGGCGCGACTTTAGTAATAGACGAAGGCTCTTGCTCGCCTGTGTTTCGTGAGTTTCAGTGTCCAGGAGGATACCCATGAATTTTGTAACATTTATCAGCCGTATGCCCTGGTATGCCACAATGAGAACAAATTGGGTGTTCCTTCTTCTTCATATTCGACGGCCTAGAAGCTGAAGGCGCAGGATTCGGCTGAGAAGTCTTCGCGAGGAAAACAGAGTTTCCTACAGATGTAGATTGGGAGGTCGTGGATGCACGTTGCTCTACTTCTTGAGCAACCAAAGAAAAAACTTGAGCAATCGACGGTTCTGGCTCCATAAGAAGCAATTGAGATCGAATCTGATTGAGGGAGTTATTGAGCCCCATGAGAAAGGCCATGACGTATTCAGTCTGATAGTATTCCCCGAGATCCTTTACTCCACCACAAGTACATCTTCCGCAAGTGCAGGACGACCGATAAAGGGAAAGTTCATTCCAGAGTGTCTTGAGTTTTGCATAATATGTAGTAACTGATTGCTCTTCTTGAGTCAAGGTTGAGATCTCCCGTTTAAGTTTAAAAAATGTGTGATCGATTACGACGCTGATAACGCTGCTGGAGATCTAGCCAGATATCCCTGGCTGAATTTGCAAAATTGGTGCTCGTCGATATCTCCTTAGATACTACATTGAGAAGCCAGGCCTTGACGACGCTGTCACATATGTTCCAAGAGTGAGCGAAATTGTTGGTTGGTCGAGGAAGAGAGCCATCAATGAACGCAAGCTTATTCTTCACGGTGAGTCCGAGCAACATCGCATGTTTCCAGGAAGTGTAATTGGACTAAGTTAATAAATCGGAAACCAAGACGAGGTTAGTGTCGTCAGAGTGGTGAAAAAAATAGGGGTTAACATATTGGTCTATGACAGACAGATTTGTAGGTTGAGCGGTAGAAGAAGAACTAGGGGCTGAAGGAGCAGCCATTGGAGCACGAAGAGCTCTTTCTTTGAGTCTAAAAAATCACATCTGATACCATATTGAATGGAAAGAGTAAATTAATTCTTGCTCATTTTATTCTATGGATGCAAGCTTGTATAAATAAGCTTTCTTACCACAGAAAAGAAAGTTGTATAACAGAATGTATCAACCTCAACTAACCAACTAATAAACCAAACTAACTAACAATTTTCTTATCCTTAATAAATACTAAAAAAATAGATAAATTATTGAATAATTTCGTCAAAATTCACCAATTTCAACAAAAAAAGTTAGGTTTAATGTAATTTTTTTAAAAATCTTATCAATTTTGTACCACAATTCATCAAACTCATCTGAGATACTTTGTTTTAACGATGTTTTGAACGAAAATTTATAGAAAGGTTTAAATTACAACACCTAAGGTTAAAATTGTAACACTGACCCATCCTACAGATACATCACCTATACACGTGGACGGTTGAGATCAACCACCGATCAACGGTAAGGCCGCTTGTCACGTCAGAGAGTAGAGCATATGCAGGTCACGTGCGAGTGAAAAAGAGGCGCCTAATAAATGAACTTGAAAAAAGGCGGTGCAACAAAGGAAGCATGTGGGCACGTGGGAGGCACGCTAAAGTCGCGTCTGGTATTCCGAATGCCTTTTAACTTTTTTTTTTTTCTCCTTAATTATTTATAAGATTTTTTTCATTATTTACTTCTTTTTTTCTTTTGGTTTGACCATTTGCCCACACATCTTGAAACAACCCATCATTTTTCTTTATGCTTCAAACTACATTTAGTTTTTCATTTCTATCAAAAGTTAAAAAGAAAAATTTCCTAACAATTTCAATCTCGAGAATGAGAAATTATTATATTGTAAAATATATTATTTGTTATATTATTGTAAATGTATATATTGATTATTTTTTAAGGATATCAACATCAAAATTATTAATTCTGGAATGAATGGTTTGAATTATTTTATTTTTTAACCAAATCAGAGGCCATATCATAGTCAATTAATTGGTGCACACATGTGAATCTCATTTTATTATAATTTTTTCATATTAAATTAATATATAAATCTCATTTTATATTTACTTAACACAAACTACAAACCTAGTCCAGTAAAAAATAAATGGCCATAGTTCCCACCTACACAATTATGGATTGCCTATTTTGTAAATTATACTTTTTAAACACTTTTATAGTATGCAAATTAATAGATTACACCCTTCTCCTTCTTTTGGTCAACATAAGTTAATTTAAGTTAAGTTTAGCCTATGAAAGTCTAAACTTTAAAAATTATCTTATAGATTTTTGAATTTTGAGTTTTATGTGTAATAGATTCCTAAACTTAAAAAATGTGAAATAGATCTTTGAACTTTCGATTTTATATTTAATAGCCCTTGAACTTTCAATTTTGTGTATAATAGATCTCTCAACTTTTAATTTTGTATCTAATAAGTTCATGACATATTTAACATTTTTTTAATATTAATGAATCTATTAGACATGAATTTTGTGTTTAATAGAACATTAAACTTTTAATTTTGTGTCCAATAAGTTTACGAATTTTAAAAAATGTATAATAAATCAAGGACCTATTATATACAAAATTGAAACCTTGAGAATTTATTAGATACAAAATCGAAAGTTTTTAGACTAAGTAGACACTATTTAAAGTTTAGAGACCAATTAGACACAAAATAAAAAATTTAAAGATCTATTAGACACTTTTTAGAGTTCATAACCATATTTGACACAAACTTAAGAGTTCAAGTATTAAACTAGTAATTTAGCTTTAATTTTAATGAAATTGATATGGCATGTGTAGAAGCCACAGACACTAATTTAGTAAAATATCAGTAAAATCTTGAATTATATTTGATCACGGGTGAATTACATTTACAGTTAGTTTGGGAGTTGACATAATATACCATTGATTAAATTATAAATTTGGTCACTACGAAGAATTTCATCCTCATAGTTTGATAAAACCTCATAAATAGTTCATACGATTTGATACAACCTCATAAGGACAAATTCTAACTTTTAAACCTATAAAAACTAAATTTTAACTTTCTTCAAATCATAGGGATTAAATTTATAATTTAAACGATATAAATTTTCCGAAAAAGAAAAAAAAACAGAGATTATCTCATGGATTACAGGTGCAGAAATATTTAATTAGTAGAAAAGGCCAAAACAGCAGAGGATGAGAGGCAAAAGAAGGTTTATTATATGGAAAAAGGCAATAGCAAATAGCAAGGCACATGTATGTAGATTGACCAATCAAGAAAAAGCAAGCAGCCATTTTGTGTATTTGAATTATTAATGCTTTTGCTCCCAACAAAGATTTAAAAAATGTAATAAAGTTTCAAAAATATTAATAATACTAATCGACAAATTTCCCAAACGTGGATGTGTTATGGGCATTACTAATGGTTGTAAAGCACTAAGATAGAGTTGGCTGTTTTTGTTTGGTCCTCCATGCTACTTAATTCTTCACTTTCACTTTCAAAATGACAAACAACCTAACTTCCATTTTGCTTCAAATTTTCTTTTAATTCTATTTTCGTAACCCTATTTTATTAGCCAAATCTTATATTATATCAATTTGAGATTTACTTTTAAATTGGCTACAACATAAAAAAGAGGACCAACTTGTGCATACTTAGACTATCCTCATGTAATACTTGTCTAACCTACATTCGATTGTTAAAGTAACTCGTAGGATATAAACCCTAAGTCGATAATCACCATGGCTTGAACTCATTCTCTTTAAGTCCTTTAGGGTCTGTTTGGAACACAAACTATAATAATTTGTGTTATAATAATATGTGGGATACTTTGCACCCCAAACACAAACTATTATAACTTCAGACTAAACAATTCTACATTTTAAATAATATTATATAATTCCACAAACTATTACAACCCATGTTTATTATAACTCACCCAACGCCCCAAACAGGCCTTATAAACAACAACTCATGTTATTGTTTTTAAGGCCTTACTGACCACCAAACCAACCCATAGTGGTTATAAGATAAAGAACAAACCTATTTTAAAAAAAGAAAAAATTAAAGGCACGTTTGCCCCACAATTTTAATGATTGAATTTTGATTATATGAAAGAACACGTTACAGAAACCTAAATTCATATAGTCTATATTTAATTTACGAGTGCGATTCATGGAAGTGTCAAATGTTTAGCCTAAGCTATAAATTTGGGAAACTTAGATTTATGTGATAGCTTGAACGAACAAAATTGTAGTTTAAGCCTCTTAGGTAAGCAAAACTATTGGTCAAAATAGCTCGACTTCATAATTCTAAGCTATTTAAAACCATCCCATAAACTAAGCATGCTGTAAATGACTATTATCAAACAAAGTCTGGGATGTTTCACTTGTGTTGATTTTATCGTATTTGACTTCCATACATAAATTAAATATAATCACAATCAAGTGTAATGAAACACACATCAATCGTGTTTGTTGATTATGAACGTGTTAGGTATGAGTTTCAATTGTTGACCTTTCTATCATACCAAGTTTGAATATAAAACAGAGGTCACAATCAAATGGAAACAAAGGCTCTGACTAGGAAACCACCATCTATTTATAATAATTTTCATGTATCAAATCTAATAGAATTCCCACACCTAACTAATCAGCAAACGCTATTTCTATAATCTCACTACTATGAAACTAACCATTATGCTCATGTTCTGTCTCATATCTCCTGGTTCTACTCAAGCTGTCAATTCCTATATTATTGAACAGAAATTATGTCCCCGCATGAGAATCAGAGATTGGTCCAGCATTATGTCCAAAAAAATGTCTAATTGCATAAGAATTGTAGATTATCAACGTATATTGATATAAAGTTTAGTGTTTTCAATCTATAAATTCATCAATATGCTCCTGAATGAAATTGCTACAATGTTACAAGTGGAGGAAAAATAGAGAAACATACTTGGGGATGCAAATGCCTGGAAGAAAATTTGTCAGGCCGGCAGCCATTAGTTTGTTTCCTTGGGGATTTGATTTCCTGTCCCAATGCTAGACCCAAAATCAAGGCTAAATTTCCATTGTTGATCTTCATTGCCATGCCCATCATCGACCTGAGATCAGATCCTAAACATGATAATTGCTCATTGTTGATGGACAGAAATTTGAGGAAGCAAAGCTAGATAACCAGACTGAAAACATTTGATCGATTGGTCCCACAAAAGTTGTTGAAGGTGCTAGGATAGAGATGTCTTGTCGTTTCCCTCATGTTGAGGTAGTACTACCTTGTCTTGCAGTAATCCCAATCCGACGTTTTCTTCTCCAAACAGTGAGGTTCCATCTGGGCCATCAATTATCGAATGTGCTTCTCCAGATGACTCATCATTTAATGTCACGTCTCTACCATCTTCAGGTTCTTTGAAAGATTCAGGATTATGGGGGGAATGCATTTTAGAATTCGACAAAGATGCGGATAAAGTTGTGAGACTCAGTCCTTTAGAGAGCGAAACATACTTGAAAACTAGTTGTTTGTATTGATTAAGCAGCTCTTCTACGTCGTTAAATGTAAGATCCCCAACTTGGGCAAACAAATATGGATAACCTCGGAAGGCTTGCTTCTCTGTGTGATCATTTAAAAGCATAGTTGCACCCTTGTTCTCCAGATCTGAGAGCGTTGGAACTTCCATTACTGTTGACTGATCTTTGGCATGCAGTCCCTCAGTTCTGGGCTTTGCTTCTGCGGATTTGGGTCTAACTGCAGATTCAGTACCAGCATTTGAAGCTTGAACACTGGTTTCTACAAGTTCTGAATAACGGGCAACCCCTTCATCCAAGTTACTTATATTAGGAGGAGATTCAACATCAGTAGAGAGCCCAGATAGGAGTGCTCGAGCAGATTCCATATTTTTTTCAAACTCGGCTTCTTCCATTGAGAGGGCATTTGCGTCAATGTTTGAGATAAAGGACTCGGCAGAGAGTATGTTTGTGAAAAAATATGCTGCTTCTCCAGTTAATCGGGATTGCCCCCTGTATCGTTGTATATACAATAAATTTGAGTGCAGTTGTGGAGGGTTTGCCTACAAGAGATTGTGCATGAAAAACACATTTATGAGCACGATTGTCATAAATTTCTACATTTTATACTACAAGAACTATATCCTAAAAGATGAAACAGAGAATTTGGTATGGTGTTTACCACCAACTTTTCAGTTTAATGCCAAAAAAAGATGATTAGAGTTTGTCAATGATATGAGGAAATATCATATTCTCAAATGCTACGTAAGGAATATATATGCTCTCACACGAAAATGTTGCTTCATAAGAAATCACATTGTAAGATATGAACAAGCTAACTTGAAGTAATCATATTATACATCACCTTTATGATAACGTAAATGAGAACGGGAAGGAACTCATCAGCCCCTGGAGGATTCTCATTTGAAGCAATAGAAGCATTAATTAGCAGGTTACTGATGACCTTACAACAACCGAGGAGACACACAAGCTTGTCTCTTGGAGCTTTGTACATGTTAATCTTCAGGAGTTCTTTCTGAGCAAGCTGCCAATAAAATGCAAACATGTAGGTGAGACTTGTATTAATGACCAACGAAGATTCAGATGGTGGAAAATTCCACATACTGAATTGTAAGGTATGTCCAAGTTCGAAAGAAAGTTTCAGTTATAAAAAGACAAGAAGTGCTGAAAGCAAACATTGAAGTAGGGAAGAGTAAAATTCTGTTCATATCTCCTTAACAAGAATGCCTTTGAAAATTTTGTATTTCATTTTCTTTCTCCCACAAATTTTCCATAGAAAACCAAAAACTGAACTCAAGGACACCTATGGGGCTTTCATAAGAGAAGTTTTGATCAGGCCCATCAGGCATCATAGAACCAAGGGGATTTCATAATCATTAAAAGTAAATATACATTACATTTTAATGTTTGTCTTATGTCTCCTCAACTTATTTCAAAAGGCATCAGCTGATCTGAGAATAGGTTCTCCAGCAATTCCATCTACAGTTTGGCATTGCCCAAGAATAGGAAAACAATAAGGCTATATAGAAAGTTTATTTGTCAGGGAAAGATCTATTTTGCAAACGTTTTGTAGATAATAAGCTATGAAGAGAAAATATTCTAAAGATTTCAGCTTACTTCACTGGACAACGTATCGATCAGCATCCTGATTTTAACTGATGAACAATTCTTAAAAATGTTCGCAAAATGCATCGAAACTACTAACTTCGAAGTATGATTTTTATGCACAAACAAATAATCAAGAGGATCTAAATTTTACGAGACGAGATGATTACTGCAAAAATTCTATGGAGATATCTTGACTTTGACCTTTACTCACCAACCATGATGTTTCATTCTGGAAATTTGGTTTGATATCCAAATTTTCTGGCCTAATGAACTGTTGAATCAATGCCATTTTATCAGAAAGTTGTTCGTCAATTTTCACATCATCTGCAACTGAAGCATATACACGAGAATATAACTTTGTCATGACATACTTCTCCAATCCCTGCATATAATAGACGGCCATGGGGAGTAAAGTGTGTTAGAAATAATAAATATCACTTAAGCAGCAAATACTTGGGGAGTGAAGTGTGTGCTATTGTAGATTTGCATATTATATTGCTCAGCGGTAATTAGCATGTACTCTCGACCAAGAGGTCAGAGGTTCGAATCCCCCACCCCTAAATCTTTGTTGTTGAACTAAAAAATAATCCATTAGGGAAGACAAACAGAGTATGCTAAAAAATATGCACCAAGATAAAAGATCTTGGCTTTTTTATAACATTAATTTTGTTAATTTGTTAAACTATATAAGGATGGGATCATTATGTGTCTTACTCGGCCTAATCAAAGTAGGATTGTTTTGCTCCTATATTTAACAGTATCGAATGGATTATACAAAAATATATTTTAAAACTAAAGCCTCTTTGTCCAGATCTTTTACCCTCTAAAAATTAATTATTCACCTCATTCTCATTGTTGAAGTGAAAAACAAATCATTGTTAATTATAAAGATTTACACATCTTCAAAAGTAGTGAACTTACCTCACCAGCACTTTCCAGCTCTTCTTCCGAGCAACCAGACCAAAGTGGATGAGCTCTGAAAGCTCCCTCCATTTTGGCAAAGAATTCTTGTACAGAAGCACTGTCCCTTTCAGGATCAGGAGCATTATTCGAAAATGACACAATAAAGCTGCCAGTATAAAGTGTTCAGTCAAAACTTTGCATATGTTTATTATTGTTCAAAATCAACAGTCCATGTCATCTGATTACAAAAAAGATACACCTGAGAGAAACTTATGTCTAGAAGGAAAACAATCAACGTGAATAATGACTGCCAGACTCTTTCACTATAAGGCCACAAAACGAATATCGATCAACTGCCTGAAGCACATTCATAGATATATACACATCTATGGATGTGTATATATATATCAGGTGAAGAAATCTTCTGCAGGATCAAGTTTGAGATTGAAACTACCCAAACTCCTCAGTATTAGGTAGTCACTTCAGGTATTACAGTATGTCATGTAGGTGATATAACAAAGGGCATTCAGTTAAGAACCAAATGGTTATATCCAATATTTTTACCATTATCTCCATCTCTTGAAGCAACTCTCGTACAAGCGCTGGGTTCAGCTTGCACATAACACTATAACTAAACTCTGTCACTAGGTACAAACTACAAGTTCTTTTCCTTCAAAGACCAATAAATGCTATTCCTACCCTGAGATACCATTTGAGAGTGCTTTTCTCCTTCTAGAAGAAAATGAGTCGGTTGGTTTTAGCCTTCATGGGATGGAACTTGAATCTACAAAACGAATGCCAACTAAAACCAAAAGCCCAAATGAAGAGGTTCTGTCTCTAGGGAAAAATTAATCAAATTAAGTAATAATCACTTATCTCAAATGTAATGTGTTAGAGACAAAAACCCTCTACATATTTCCACAATGGTATCATATTGTCCATTTTGGGCATAAGCCCTCATACTTTGTTTTTGGTTCCACCCAAAACCTCATAACAATGAGAATAGTTGTCCCCACTTATATATACCCATGATCTCCCTCATATCTAGCCAATCTGAGATGTTGGTCGCACTCCCAACAATCTCCCCTCGAACAGAGTATCATCAATCTCCCCTCAAATAGTCACCCATCTAGCTCTTCCCTAGGCCAACTCCTCTCCTCCGAAGCACATTGCAAGTTTGATAGAGCTCAACCACACATCTCTATCATGACTACGTCTTCAAGGCTTATAACTTCTTTGTTTAACATCTGAAGATTTTACCGACATTGCTAAGTTAGGGACATGACTGTGATGCCACTTGCTAGGGACAACGACACCCACGTATCTCCACAATGTGATATTGACATATTACTAAGTTAGGGAAATGACTTTATTTTTTGTTTTTCAAAAGGCCTGGTACCCATGCAGATGTTAGTTCCTCACCATATACCTAAGATCTTTCCCTTATCTAGCAAAGATAAAACTTTGGTCGCACTCCAACAATTCCACCATCCTAATTCATAGGTCCAACTTTACTTCTTCCATTGATGACTACGAGAATCTTCTCCAACAGTGGAGGAATTTTGAATTGTGATTAAATAAACAAACAAACAGCCGAATTAGAAAGCAATAAATTCGAGGTCCAGACAAAGGAGAGAGAAAATGAACAATGAGCAAGCATTGTAATTAACGCGTAAAGAAATCAGATGAAATTTAAAGGAAGGATCACAAGAACACTAATTGTAGTCAATAAATACCCTACAGTTTGCACATATCAATCGAATGGAAAATGAATTTACCTTTTAATGGATTTGACGAAATCTGAGGCTGATGGTTGACGCATGCGCTCGAGAAAGTCGTGCAGACCCAAAAAGACGTCGGCGTTCTCCATTTCCCACTGGACGTCTAAAATTCTTGTGCAAATTCTCAATCCTTCACTGATCGAAGATCTTTGAGCTCGAAAATCTCTGAGAGAACAAAATTCTTAGCTAGAAGATGACAGGCACCTCCTCCCCATGATCATAATTAAATTTCTATTAATTAAGGTCCTCGAGATTATGATTAACTGGGTTGGGCTGGCCCAATCTAATCACGACCCATAATAAAACTAATTTAAATGGGCTCAATATTGAAAATGTCTTGGACCCAGCCATGTATGGTTTCATGCTTTATCAATGGCTCTTTGACTAGGGAGCAAAGGAAGCCCAAAACCCAACTGAATCAACGTCGGTCAGGAGTAAGTTGATTGGTTGGTTTGACGGATCGAATTTTTTAATATATATATATATAAATAATAAAAATATTAAAAAGTGGTAAATTTTAATTTTTTATATTATGAATAATAACAAAACAAAATAAATAAATATATATGTTGTTGCCAAAATCCGCACTTGGGAACTCACTTGACCATCACGTGATAGTAACCGTAATATTTGTATTTAGGGAAGAAACACAATAACCATAATATTTATATTTAGGGAAGAAACATGTAGCACCACAGTTAAATTTTTGAGTTTAGCAATTGTGTAGGGAATGAAAACTTACCCCTCTCTTATTTGGAAAATAGTTTAAATAGACTTTCCCTAGGGTTTCTCGCAGAATCCTCATAAAAATTAGACAATCAGGGATCAGATTGGGCCCCATTGGAGACATGAGGGCTTTCCCTAGGGTTTCTCGCAGAATCCTCATAAAAATTAGACAATCATGGATCAGATTGGGCCCCATTGGAGACATGAGGGCCAGGAGGAAAAGATAGAAAGCTTGTCGAAGAAGATGGGCCCTGGTCCACCCGAGGTCAATCTGGCTCGGGCCTGCTCTTTGTTCCATTTTGCATTGGCTATGCTTTCAGTCGTCTTGATCGGTATTTAGCTTTTTAATCCTCCAACTTCTTTGGTTATGCAACTGGTCCTTATAGTTCAATTTCACCCATAACAGTATATATAATATATAAATATAAGTTAAACAAATAAATTAAAAAGCAGTGGGTTTCTGTCTAAACCGACTGAGATTAAAAATTACGGGGTACAACTTGGAGTAACGCCCCGAGTAGGAAGTGTTCAAAATTACAGGGTGTTACAGGGAACTCAACTGTCAACTTTTGAGATAATAATAGACTCTTCATTTATTGAGTAATAGTTGGATGAGTTGAAATTAAAAATAATTTCAAATACATTAATTATACAAAAAAATGCTTAAAAAACTCCCGGTTCGTTAAGTAGGGAGGAGGTGATCGGAGGCACGAAGGTACACCTTTGGAAATTCCTTAAGATGCTCAGTGACACGGTTGGGGGAGCTCCTAGGATTACAACGGTTGTTCTTGGTTGGGCCTCACCAGGTCGGGGGCGTGGAGTCTGTGTACTGATGCATCATGGTGCCCCGACTTAAAGAGCGGGGACTTGGGGTGGATTGTTCGAGATTGGGATGGTCTGATTATCAATGTCGGTCATCATGTTGTTACTATGAGTTTACCCATCATCTTTCTTGAACTTCGGGGAATCATTACAGGTTTGAAAGCCGATATAGATACAAATATTCCCCTAGTCGTGGAGTCGGACTTTCTCGAGGCCATTCAGTTGATCGAAGGTTTGATGGAAGATTGTACGAAAGCGCAGGAGTTTCTAAAGGAAATTTCTCAATTAAAAGAACGATTGAGTTCATTTCTTTTCAACATATCTCGCGTACGACAAACCAAGTTGCGCACAAATTAGCGAATCGTGCTTCTCGTCTATATAGTGATGAAGTCTGGATAGATGGTTCTTCTATGGGACTGCTTGAGTTCCTTTCTTAATTTCTATTGTGTTTTGTTCCTAAAAAAATGCTTAAAAAACAACAATGAGGACAATTATCGATAATTAATTCTATTTTGTGTGATTAGGCATTTTTAATAATAATGATTTTTTTTCCTCACTCCCCTAGTAAACAATGCCTTAAATCAATTTGGAAAGTTTGAGATATTAATTTATAAGTTTGTCTTCAATTTCGGGGTGATATTGGTTCGTTTTTCACAGTTTGGGCCAAACAGAGAACCAAACCGAACTGATTGATTTGGTTAAAATAGAAACTGAACTGATGACCAATAAATGACAAACCACTGGTTCGGTTCCATACGGTTCTGGTTCTTTTTTTTTTTTTCAATTTTTTGCTTTGATTTGCACCAAAGAATTAACCAAGATCTCGTTCTTGATTCTGTATTTTTTTTTTTTAATTTTCTAATTTCAAATGATGTATTTTAACCATTTTTTTAGTACGAATTTTAACAAACCATCCCCTTAAATTTTAAAAAACTAATCCTTAAAATTTCAAATATGTAAATTTCAACATGTAGTAACCCAAAATTTCGTAGGAGTGCAACTAAATTCAACTTGAGATAATCAATAGAATCCCACTAGATTTCGGGTTGGAGTAATATTCGTATAAATCTCAAGACACAAACTAATTTTTGGGACCAAAATTTGGGGGGAAAAAAACTCAAATTTGATATCAAATCTTAAAAGACGTGAATTATGGGAGAGATTAAAGAAAAGTTTTTTTAGTTCAACATTTGAGGATAAGAGGTTTCAAACCTATGACTTCTCAGTCATAAGTCATATTTCATGTTAGATGAGTTATGCTCTACTTTTCGCATAAGTTATAGTCGTCGTCTTTTTTTTTAAAGAATATTTTAGTCTCATACTTTTACATAAAAATATGTTTTACTCGCTACTTATATTAATGGAATGTTTGCCCAACCTCATGTGAACTTGAAATATCAACTAGGTTAAGTCTGAATTTTATTTTCGTCAGTACTCTTATTTCGTTTGAATTGTTTTATTTTAGTTTTAGTTTATACGAAAATATGGTCGAGTTATTTTACTAAATTAATAAAATACTTGCAATAATATAATGTGACTATGCAGAATGCGAGGTTGAGTTTCAAATTTAGTCTCTCAACTTTTATTATTTTATATATTTGATTTAATTCATTCACTTCAAAAAATTTACTCAGGTGTCTAAGGCTCTCATGAATAATCAATAGGGTTTTAGTTTTTATAAATTAAACTTATTGATACTATTTTTACTTATAAAATTATTTATTTTGTTATATAACTTTTACATGTTTTCAAAATCTAAACCAAGTTTTTGAAAATTAAAATAGAAAATAGTTTTCAAAAATTTGTTTTTAGAACTTGACTAAGAATTAAAATATTTCCTTTGAGAAAGATGAAAACAAATGTATAGAAATTGTGAGAAAATAAGCCTAGTTTTCAAAAACCAAAAGAAAAAAATTAAAGTCCCATTTGATAATCTTTGGTTTTTTGTTTTTATAAATTAAGTTTATTGATACTATTTTTACTTATAAAATTATTTATTTTGTTATATAACTTTTACATGTTTTCAAAATCTAAGCAAAGCTTTTGAAAATCAAAATAGAAAATAGTTTTCAAAAACTTGTTTTTAGAATTTGACTAAGAATTAAAATATTTCTTTTAAGAAAGATGAAAACAAATGTATAGAAATTGTGAGAAAACAAGCCTAGTTTTCAAGAACCAAAAACAAAAAATTAAAGTCTCATTTGATAATCTTTGGTTTTTGGTTTTTGAAAATTAAGCCTAAATATATTACTCATATTAATGGATTTTTATGTTTTCTTATCTACTTTGTACCTATGTTTTAAAAAATCAAGCTAAGTTTTGAAAATTAAAAAAAAAAAAAAAGTAGTTTTCAAAAACTTATTTTTATTTTTGAAATTTAGCTAGAAACTTAAATGGTATCTCAAAAAAGATGAAAATCATTGAAGAAAAGATGAAGAGAAATTGTAAAAAAATAAGCATAATCAACAAAAAAATATCAAATCGTCATGCAGGCCTAAAGTTTTCATTTGGATTACAATAAGTCTTTGTCCTTAACACACATTGGAAAAGTAGAGAGAAACCTCACAATATATATGATATATGGGCTACTCCTCTCATAACCAATTGGTTTTGAGATGGAACCTCATAGAATCTAATATGGTATCAGAGCCCATTAAACCCAAACGGGTATTCGATCCAAAAATTGAAATTGGGATCTGATCCAAGAATGGTGAACCCAAAGTAGAGAGAAACCTCACAATATATATGATATATGAGCTACTCCTCCTTGTAGTATTTGCCAACAAGAGTAGCAGAAATGGCAGACCATTGAATTGGTAAGGTTCTACCCCTCTCCATTCTATTTTTCGCATGCCCACTCTTATTTCATCTACTTGACATATTTCTTTATAAGATATTATCTGTTGTTTTTAGAGATGGAGAGAAAAAGGGAGAGAACACAAAAGAAGTTAGGGTTTATATTGTGTATTATTGCTTCACAAGATACAAACTTAAATGTTCTATTTATAGGAGTACAAGATAAAATCAAATAAAATAAAATCTAATGCAACAAAGTCTAATATAATCTAACATTCCCTCTCAAACTCACAATTCTATGTGAGTTTGCTAAATGATGTCAGGCAGAGACACAAAGCCAGATAGAGCCAAGGCAGGGTGCAGAAGCACAGACAGAAGTAGGTGATGTCGAAAAATCACAGGCCAGAGGCAACATCACAGACATGAGGCATATGATGTCGAACATCAGAACAAACAAGTGAACCAAGAGATTGAGTTTGCTAAACTATGCCAGGCATAGACACATGAGGCAAGGCAGGGTGTTGAAGCATAAGCAGACAGATGATGTCGAAGTATCATAGGTAGATAATGTCGAAGCATCGTAGGTAGATGATGTCGAAGCATTGCAGGTCAAACAAGTGAACCAAGAGAGCAAACAAAATCAGTCTTGGTTAACCGAACCGAATTGATATGGGCAAACCAGATTTACTAAATCGGAATGGACAAACTGAGTCAAACTGTACCAAATCGTTATGTGCGAACTAGTTAAACGAAACTAGCAGAATCTGAGGTGGGGCGACGAACGTGTGTGTCTGAATTTGAGACAGACAAACGACTAACGTGTGTGGAGTTGAGATGGAGAGCGCGGATCTCTGAGAGGGATGGTGTTATCTGAGACGGGTGAAGACAACCCACTTTTCGAATCTGGACGATAGTGGAGTGATGTGAGTGATATGAGCGACAAAAACGAAACAATGAACCTGTGGATCTGAGCAGCGAATGGCGAGGAACAACAGAATCTGAGCAAAACGACATATGGGCAGAGTAAGAAAACGGTAGTCGAATCATACAACAAAGGGAGAAGCCGCGTGAGAGGATGAAGTTGTGGTGGTGAACGTGGACTCTGGAGAAACATGTTGGGGAGAGAGAGCATCGACAGGGTGTGAGAATATCAGAGAAAAATCTAGTGAAGGAGATTTGTGACCGGTCTGGTTTAGAGGAGATCAGACAGTGGAAAAACGATGGACTCTGATACCATGTTGTTTTTAGAGAATGGAAGGAAAAAATGGAGAGAACACAAAGGTGGCTAGGATTTAACATTGTGTATTATTGCTTCACAAGATACAAACCTAAATGTTATATTTATAAGAGTACAAGATAAAATAAAATAAAATAAAATCTAATGCAATAAAGTCTAATATAATCCAACATTATCATTCTTTTTAGTTCAATCCATGTGTACACTAATTCTTAAGTTACGAAGTTCACAACCTAGAATATTACTAGTATTAAAACTTAATTAACATAATATAAGTTTTTTAAAATTTAGAGACGTAATAAATACAAATATTGAGATTCAAGGAAGAGAATCATAATTCAACCAACAAACTATTTGTATGAGACATATAATCAATTTTTTAAAAAATATGGGCTCGTTTGATAACGTTCTTATTTTTCGTTTCATGTTTCCTATTTCTGTTTTTGTTTCTCAAAAATTAAAAATAGAAACATGTTTGATAACTATTTCTATTTCTTGTTTCTTTTAAAAAAGAAAAAGAAACAAACATGCATTTGATAATTATTTCTTGTTTCTTTACTAAAAATAAATTTAGTACATATAATATAATAAATTATATAACATGCACTAAAATAAATATAAAATAATCATAAAGATTTTATAGTATTTTATTCAGGTCCAACACAAAATTAATATTAATAATAATAATTTTATCCTTTAAATGTTGTTCAAATTTGATTTGTAATGTCATTTTTCACTCCAATCAATTTACTTTATATGATTTTGGCTTACACAAGTAAGTTTAATTAGACTAATTTGTAAATTGTAAGGTTAGATAATCGAGTATACTCACATTTATTTAATTTAATAATAAACTTTATATTTATTTTTCTTTAAAAATGCATTAGACATACCCACAATATAATAATAAAAAAAGAGAATACATATATCTTTTTATATTTAATCGTACCAAAAGAAAAAATAATTGAGATTTAAATAGAAAATAATAACAAAAAGAGAAAGAGAAAAACATAAACGAAAAGATAAAAGAAAAAAATAAGAAATTATTAAAAGAAAAAAAATTGTGATGGAAGAGAGAAACCAAAGAGAAAAAAGAAAAAAAATACGAAAAGAAAAAAATTAAAATGGGAGAGGGGAAAGAATAGAGAGAAGAGATGGGGTAGAGAGTAAGCATACATGCATGAAACATAAAAAAAAAAAAATAGAAACTATATTTGAGAAACTATATTTTTTTTTTTTGTAGTTTCTCAAAATCTACTCCTTTTTAAAATCATTTCTAAAAAATTTAGGAACAAGAAACAACAACGTTTATCAAATAAATTTGTTTCTTAAAAATAAAAAAAATTTATTTCTTAAAAATGAAAAATATGAATAAGAAACAGAAAATAAAAATGTTATCAGACGAATCCTAAGAGACGTGCCCTAATTTTTATTAAACCCTACAAAGAATATTAATGGAAGCATGGAAGGAAAAATGGGCTATTTATGCTATATTTGTAGTTAAAGAAGATGTTAAATTTGAAAAAGCAATCAATCATTATGATATTTAAGGAAAAATGGACTGGGTTTTGTCTATTGTGTGTGTTGACATGTACATAACATCCACGTGGACCAATCAGATCCATTAAAAATGACCACTGGCGTCGCAGACCGGAAAGTGCATATAAGCATCCAAATGTTCTCTCTCCATGGTCTTGGAAGGATGACCAAATCAAAAACAAGAGGGCCCCTAAATAAATAACACATTTTTAGTCTTTTGCCACTTGCAACAATTTGATGTTTATTTTTTTTGTTTGGTGTGTTCTTAATATTCTAATTTAGTTTATTGCTTTTTGTGTGTATATATATATTGGTCATTGTTGTTAGTTTTTTATTTGGTATAAAAATAATTATTAAAATCTAACATTTCATCCCTCTACTACATGTGACTTCAAATACTTATTCAGATATCTACTTAATCATTAAAGAAATGAACAAAATAGATTTACATCACAAAAATAAGACGTAAGAACCAAAATGTTTTTCTATGCAAAGTTTAGATATTACAACAAATTATTTTTAATTTTACGAATAAAAATTGAATAAATATGAATATTTAAAGATTATAATATAATTTCAACCTTTTATTTAATAACAACCAATTTATTGTACTAGCCAGTAATATTATACCTCAACTGACATCAAGTAAAACTTATGATTAAGAGGTTATGAGTTCGAATTTTCTCACTCCCAATTGTTGATGTACTCGAAAAAAAAATATGAGTATTTTTTAAACAAATGACAAAGTTCACTTGGGTATATTTTTTATAATTAGCATTTTTTTTCCTTAGAAAATTTGAAGGCTATGTTGTTTCTTAATGAGAATTTTATTGAATCTTCTAGACATATTTCTGTTGAGATACATTAATCAAAGAACTATAAAGATATGTGCCCAAATAGTATCAGAATCAAAATATGTTAATTATTTTAATAAATAAAAAAAGAACTTCAGACATTAACGACACTTTCAATTGGTGGAAGGTTTGAATCTCTGCTATCAAAGGGAGATGTTTGTAATATATTTATATAATGATAAATAATATATATATATTTTTTGTTATAAAAAAAGTCTTCGAACAATTTTTTAGGAAATGGGAAATATAAAAATGAGAAAGCAAGAAAATAATGAAGGAGCTGACGTGTATTTCCCAAATATTTAGAACTGGTCGTCACTATCAGCCACAGCCTACGGTCCAGATTCACTCCTCACTCGCTGGTTCTCTTTTTATCCATTTTCTCCTTCTCCTCCGCATTTCAATTCCCCTTCAGTTCCCGTTATCTCTCTCTCTCTCTTTCTCTCATTTTTCTCTCTCTAACTTCGCCGGAGAACCACCATGCCGCCGCCGAAGAGGCTCCCCATCAAGAGGACCGCCAGCCAGAAGGAGATCCTCTTCGACGTCGCGGAACCTCCGCCAATCGAAAACCCTAGCATCGTCTACGATCACCGCCTTCTCTCCATGCTTTCACCGAGAAACAATCGGAGGCATTCCGACGAATTTCCGTGGTCGTCTCAGCATCTCCGCGCTTGCTGCCTCTGCCGCCGCCGCCTCGTCTCCGGCCGTGACATATACATGTACAAGTAAGTGAAGCCACTTCTTCAAAAATCACTTTCAAAAGTAACTGCCGATTAAGCACCTCTTCTAGGGCACAGTAAAATTTTGAAAGGAAGTTGATCGGAATTTCACTTTCAATCTTTTGAATCGATGTAATTGATGGAATTGTTGAGTGAAATTGATGCGATTTTTTCGGTGTTGCGATATGGAAACAGGGGCGAAAGCGCTTTCTGCAGTGCAGAGTGCCGGCAGCAGCAGATGAATCAGGACGAGGCCAAGGAGAAGTGTTCGATGGCGTCGAAGAAAGGACCGGCGGCCGTCGCATCGGCTCAGGCCGCCGTAGGAAAAGTCTCTGCAATTAATGGCGAGACTGTCGCCGCCGTGTAGCCGCCGTAGATTACTTTAGATTTAAAAGCAGCCGCCATCGCTCCAGCTTTCTATCAACGCATATAAATATAAATTATATAATATATATATATATATGTGTGGGAGTCTAATATATATAAAGATGTTTCAGCAAACTTAAATGGGGCAAAAAATTTTGGAGCTGCTGTATGTGAATATTTCCCTCTAATCGAAATATATGCTTTCTGTGTAATATTCGAGTTGGTTCCAATTTATTTTTGGTCAGAAATTCAGAATAGTTTTTTTTTTTTTTTGGTAGAAGGGACACCATAATCAAAATTTGAAATAATTGAAGTGATTGTCTTAAAACAACTAAGTTTATTTGATTAAAACCGACCAAAATCAAATCAGTCGATTTTTTTTTAATTAATAAATGTTTGTATAATTGAATTGATGGACGATAATTGCTTGGGACAAAATCGACGTAGTTTGGTCTTTATTTTTCTTTTTCGGTTGAGGACTTTTACTCCTAAGATGGAAAATTTAAATTTTGGAAGATAGTAAATTGATCTTATGATGATTTTGATGGAAGCTTTCAATAAGTATTGTAAGAATTGATGTTTTGGAAATTAAATGCGTGGATTTATTTTACTGACTTTATTTGAGTATTAAGGGTATGTTAAGATTGTGAAAAAAAGTGTTTTTTAAAGATGTATATTTTTTTAAGTATTCTTTTTATAAAAACGATATAAACTAGAAATACTCTTATGTTTGGTTACATTCTCTAAAAAATATTTTTATACATAAATTAGTTTGATTTTTCTACACTCAAAATGTTTTTACTAATGTCAAATTATCATAAGTGGTACTATTAAACACTATGAACTAATAAGTTCAAATTTCAATTTAAAATATTGACCACAATTAGAGTGGTCGTCGACGATGATTGCAGGGTGGTCGACGACACTGGTATGAGAGTATTTTGGTCATTTTCATATATCATGAAAATTTGGGGAATCCTAAATAACACTTAAAATCATTTTTCTAAAAGTTTATTTCCAGTGCTTCCCTCAAAATAGTTTATTTCTCAAACTTATTTCTTAAAAAGTAATTTTGTCATTTCCTAATTCTACAATTTCTATTAAAATGATTTCTTTAATAAATTAAACACTTGAAAAGTTAAACCAAACCAACTTAGAGTCGGTTTAAATGTTTAATCTCAGGTTATTATATCGACTAATAATCCCATGTTATTTAAGTGTTTGAGTCATTATGATAAATTTGGACAATAAATATCAAACCAAAGGAATAGAGGACTAATAGAGGCCAAATAGAGATTATACTAGCAAATTGTAAGTAACATCTATAAATAAATACGAAAAAAGGTAAAACTGTTTCATATTTAGGATTATGACTATCGAGTTTTCAGTTTATTACTTTTTTTTTTAAAAAAAAGATCTCCACTATTTGTATGGGAGGGATATTTCGAAAGTCCTTAAAAAAATCCTAAATTTATGGGATTGGATTATAAAAATGGAAAAGAAGGTGAATAATTTATATATGCATATCTAATAATATATTTTTGGTGAATTCAAAATAATGGAAAACAATGGGATAAATGTAATCGGAGAAACGCGCCTTTTAGGGCCCGTTTGATAACGTTTCTGTTTCCTGTTTCTTGTTTCCGTTTCTCATTTTTTAAGAAACAAACTTATTTGATAATCAATCCCGTTCTTGTTCTCAAAATTTGAGAAACGTTCCCAAAATTTGGACAAAAAATTGGAAACTATAAATAGTAGTTTCTCTTTGTTCCGTTTCTTTTCATATTTAAACCTTCCTCAATTTTTCCAAATGATAGGTCGCGAGTTCGAATTCCATGTACACCCAATTCCCAATTATGCTGCTTATTTCCTTTAATTTTGATTTTTTGTAATATATATATATTTAATATGTTTATTTATAGATTATGTGTATTTTGAATTTTAAATTTTGCCATACATATTTATATAATATTTTAATTTTTGATTTTGTAATATATATATATATATAGATATATATATGATTTTAATTTTGAATTTTAGATTTTAAAATTTGTATTTATATATTGTTTTAATTTTTAATTTTTATTTTTGTAATATATATTTTTGTAATTTTTAGACTCATTAGATTTTGCCATAAATAAAATTTGTTCACTCAAAGAACTACATGCATCCACTTTGATATTTTACAACCACAACATTTAGCAATATAATTGAGTTTGATCTGATTCGATATCAATTAAGACTAAGGACAAATTGACTCTGACTGACCACCTCCCTTAAAATCGACTCGATCGGTTTTGAACGGTCGTGTCAAATTTCTATATTTTTTTGTTCACCCTTAATGCATGTTATCTATCTTATATTATATAATTAAATTCTTTTTTTAGTACATAATTAAATTCTTTTTAAACTATAAAAAATGAGAAAAAAAAAATATTCAAGAACAAGAAACAAGAAATAGTTATCAAACAAGTTTCTGTTCCTATTTCTCATTTTCAAGAAACAAGAAACATAAATAGTTATCAAACACATTCTCGTTTCTTATTCTTAAAAAATGAGAAACAAGAAACAAGAAACAGGAAACAAAAACGTTATCAAACGGGGCCTTAGTTCCCTTCCAATGAACAAGAAGAATCTTAGTTGAAAAATGTAAGACTTAGAGGGGAACACTGATTGTGGTACCTTTTACACCATGGGACCTCAATGCGAGAGGAAAATAGTAAGGAAGCTTAAATACAGAAGAACGAGTTTGAATACTTACCTCACCGTCATCGTCAATGCAACAAAGGGGAATCAAGAGATGAAGAGTTGCATTAAATATTTGAGAGTATGGCTAATCGTTTCAGCACATGCAATTTTTGTTTTTTTGTATTCAAATTGGTTCTTCAAGGAAAAATGTGAAAAAAGTTTTAAGTAGAACATTAATGACATACTCAAGTGAATAATTACACTTATTTACCTTACCTAATGGTGCATATGAGACATTAGTTTTTTCTATTTATTATTGTATGTTGGGTAGATATTCACACATATTTCTACATATATATTACGTTAAAAAAATAGAGATATATATCTCAATATATACATTAAATTGCGGAAAAGGAGAAGGAGTTTTAGGTGGAGCATTAATGGCGTTAGGTAGATAATTACATATATTTACTTTTTATAATGTGGCATGTGGGTGAAGATTATTATACTTTTTTGTTTATAAGAGTGGGTATTTACACATATTTCTACTCATTTATTACGTTAAAAACACACAGATGTATGTTCTAGTATATAGATATTAAGTTAGATGGTCGAGGAAGTTCATTATTTTCATCTCCAATCCTCTTTCATATGTATAATTTATCCCTTTTAGTTGTCTTATGTTCTATTTTAATATTCTAATTCGATTCATGTTGATTAGAAGTGTTAGATTTAATTCACACTTAGTGGGTATTTACACATATTTCTATTCATTTATTACGTTAGAAAAAATAGAGATGTATGTTCCAGTATATATATTAAGTTAGATAGGTTAGAGAGTTCATCATTTTCATCAAAGTTTCTCCCTCATATGTGTTGTTGTTGCCAAATTTTGGACAGGAGAACACACCTAACCTCCACATGACAACGACGGTAAAGTTGTAATTCTTGGGGGAATAACGCAACATGCAAGACAAGAAAAACCTGGACACAACCACACCGACTCCGATGCTTAAGTCAGAGAGAGTTTAGAGAGAATTTTAGAGTTGTAGAGAGTTTTGATGGTTGGAATCAACTTACCTGGCTCTCTTCTCCTCGGAGAGCTTAAATAACTCCTCCCTAGGGTTTTTCGTGGGTTTCCGTTGCTTAATGGGAAAAGAAAAGGTCGGAAGTAGGATGGAACCGGGCCTATAGACCAAATGGGACCGATGCAAGGGCCCGAAGTGGGTCTTGCATCTAGTCACCCTCGGCCTTGGCCGAGGATAACCACGGGCTTGGGTTGAGTCCCAAGCCCGGGTCTCCCTTTTGGCTTATTGGGCCAAGGTAGAGTCCAATTTGGGGCTCTACCACCGAGGTCGAGGCCGACCACGTGCTTGGGACAAAGCCCAAGCACGCGCTCTCGTCCCTTTTCGCCTCGGGTCAGTCCCTACTTTGTATTGGGTCTCTTTCTTCGTTCGGTCTTTCGTTGTAGCCTTTTAACCAACCCGTTCATTGTTGATCAAATTTCACCTATAACATGTATAATTTATCAATTTTAGATGGCTTTGGTTTTATTTAAGTATTCTAGCTTAATTCTAGTTGATTGGAGTGTTCAATTAAATTCAAGGTTGTTAAATTGTTATAATTGAAATGGTTTCTCTTATGCACTCCTTTTTTTAGTCTTCCCTATAGATTTTTATTTGAATTAAACATTCATTTTTTTTTTAGTCTTTTTATTTGGAATCAATAGTTTTTTAGTTGTAATTTTCTCTTCGTGATACTCTGCCTTTTGTTAGCTATTATTTCACTTTTTAGGTAGAATAACTCATACATATTGGGTATTTTTCGCCCTAATAGAGTAAAAATTAGTTAAAAATAATTTTAGTCATATTTGCAAATTAAAATTTTGTTTAGACATTTTTGAGTTGAAGGGTTAAATTTAGACCTTTTTTCTTCCCTTATACATGACTAGATCGGGTCCAAATACAGAAGTTACTAGGCCAAAATGGCCGAAAAGCCCCCCTCGAGATGAGCTGGGGTGAGCACATGTGGGTGTGCACCTTTGCATGCCCATGGTCCAATAAAACTCGAGAGATGGCTGATTCGACCTTTTCCTGAACCAATTTAAAATATGAGAAAGAAAACACTAAGTCAGCCCTCATATAAGTAGATTATAAAAACTCCATTAAAAGTAACTCAAATCTAATTCTTTAAACCTAAAGTTTGTTATACTTTTAACTGTCTGACTTAAGCATCGGAGTGTGTGACAAACACTACACGTTCCTTCTGCTCGAATTTGTGCATCAACTAGTCTAATCCATTAGAAAGGTCAGCATGATTTGAAATATAAAATGTTTTGTTGAATTTAATGTATAGTTGTTGAAATTGATATTAAAATACTAAGAAATAATAATATTATTATTATATTGTTTTAGAAAAATAATAATAAAAGCTGAAATCTTAAATTTAAGCAGTACGAACTGATAAATGGGCTTACTTGATCAAAATTGAACATTAAATAACTATTTAAATAAAAAAAATTAATGCGAAACAATTAATCAAGATAGTCGTTGCCGTTGGAATATTAATCAGAAACAGTAGTTAAAATAATAAATATTAAATAATAATTGGTGTTCTTTAATTGACGTTAAGTCAATGAAGGCTAATTGGTGCTATTAATTGTTAATATTAGTATGAAGACAATTACTTATGCTCACTCCTCCCTATTATCCACTTTTCCAAAAAAGAAAAAAAAATGGCAATTAAAATTCATGATCGGTAAACTTTTTTACTAGATTGTTTATAGAATTTCAAAATTTTAAAATCCTCCGTTTAAAAGCTATTTAGGTATAGATTAAAAAAAAACATGACTTGTTAAAGAGAGCATAGTTCAACTGGCATAACAAAGCTCAACTGGCATAACAAATGTGCTAACGACCACGAGGTCTGTACTTCGAATTCTCTCATCTCTAATTGTACTCAAACAAAAAGAAAAAAAAAAAAGAAAAACATGACTTTTTTATTTTTATTTTTTATAATCAACGTTAATGAATGGACTAGGTGGACCTTACTCAAACAATTGAATTCTTTGACTAATATATTTGACTTGAAGCAACAATGTAACTTGTTTCATTCTAGTTCAATCATTTTTACAACTTTATAACAGTCTATGCTATATCTTAATTTTACATTTTAATAAGATTATTTTTCAACCGACTCTAATTTAAAATTCTAAACTATTTAAGAAGTTGTCTATTCATAATGAATAATATGACAATGAATTTAAAAGGGATTCTCATTCTTTCTCCACTCAACAACATGAACTTTAAATCTGATTTGTTGAAGGATTGAAATTACCATAAATCATGTAAAGATTTATGAAAAGAGAAAGAGAGAGATTGAGAGATTAATTTTGATTGAGTTCTCTCTCAAAAAGAAAAAAAAAAGTTTGGGTATCATAAAAAGGTGGCATATTGATCTCTTTCAAGTTTCAAACTTCATTTAATATTTTAATTTAGATCCCTTTGCATGATTTTGTTTCTTAAACAAAATAATATGTTAGAGATTGTTTGGGACGTTGAGTGAGTTATAATAATAGAAAGTTATAATAGTATGTAGGTTATTATATTTTGTGGAATCATATAATATTATCTAAAATGCAGAGTAGTATAATCTGAAGTTATAATAGTCTGTGTTTGGGGTGTAAAGTATTACACAGATTATAATAACACAGGTTATTATAATCTGTGCCCAAACATGTCCTAAATGTGTCCTCGTCGTAAACAGAAGCACTCATTATTCATATCTTGTCCTGAGTGAATGAACCAAAAATAGGAATAATCTCACTTCAAAGCTATTTTTAAAAATAAAAATGCAATTACAAAAATATTAAATATCCAAACATAATTTCACAACAGTTTTTTTCTTTTTAAATAATATCTTAATTCATAGGATTAAATTTGAATAGTTAAAAGTAAACTAGTTCTCATATATTTGTTTAAAGTAGATAATATTATACCATAGAGATATAAAAAAGTTTTTTACTCTACAAAAATAATAATTTTTTTTGAAAAGGTAAAAATAATAAGATATATGATAAGAAAAAAGAATTTACCAACAAGAGCATACCTCAACTGACATTAAGTACGACTAATGACTAAGAAGTCATGAGTTGGAATTTTCCTACCTCAAATTGTTGATCAACTAAAAAAAATTAAAAAATAAATCAATACTTAAAAGTATGGTATGACATTTGAATCCAATTGTTTAGAATGTTCTATTATGATATTTGAGTAAAAGATTTTGAAATAAAAGCAAAGATAAATAATAAATGCGCGTGCCGAGAGACTGTAAAAAGCAAAAGGCCATATATTCAATGAATTAATGCTACCACTGTAATATGAAGGCAGATAGATTGGAGGTTTAATTTTTTTTTATTTTTTTAATCGATTTTTTTTAAGAAAAATTGTAACATGAAAGACAATTTGAAAATATATAAAGTGGCCTATAATTTTTTTTAGATAATTTTCAAATTGATCCTTAGTTTTTAAACTTAGCCATTTTACTTCTAATGCATTACAAATTTCAATTAGATCGTTTCAAAAACTTTATTAACACGGGTTAAGAATAATTTGAAGTATCATTAAATTATTGTTTTTATTAGTATATTTAAATACATGAATATGTCAATTATCACATTTAATTTTGGATGGCACTTTAATTTACTCATGAAAGAAAAAATAATTACGTTCAAGTGAGATGTCCTCAAGTAGTATTTGTATTTGTCAAAGTGAATATGCATTTGGCAGATGTGTTTTCTAAAACTGTTTTCGGATTCTGTGATCCAAATAGTAGAAATTCTGAAAACAACATTTTTTATGTTTTCATTGTATCCAGATTCTGAATTTAAAATTTTAAAATGTAGAATTATATTAAATATAGATAAAAATCTTAATAAATTCAATATTTCATGTTATAAACTCAATTCACTTTTGTTAAATTAAAATACATATAATATAATATATAATATATTATAAATTATATAATATTATATTATAAAATGATAATTCTATAAAATTTATAAAAATTATGTTCACAAATTAGTTAATAATCACTTATATTCCATCTAATAATTAGTTTTGCAACTACAACTAATTTTATGATCTATAAATATGTTATAAGACACACTTAAAACAACTGTTTAGAATGGAATCAAATTTCTAAATCTGTTACCAAACGCATATTTGAAAACATGAAATACAACTCTATTTTCATTGAATTCTTATTTTCAAATTTCTGTTTTCAGATTGTTTACCAAACACGCCCTAATATATCATTTTTTTAAAAAAATCTAATGCGTCCTTAAACTTTCAATATTATTCTAATAGGTCTTCAACTCTTGGATATTTTTTTTATAATAAGTTCCTAATCAATGAGACATTTTTTTAAAGATCAAAGACTTATTAAATATAAAAAAATAATAATATATCTATACTATGTAGACTATTAGATTGGATATATTTTTTAAAGCTCATGACTTATTAGGCACATTATTAATATTCGAAGATGTTAGACTATCTTGATATAATTAAATTTACCCCAAACAATTAATTAAAGCTTTTGGTTTAATCGGCGATTTAAGATGGTATCATAGCAAAATTAATATTTTTTCTTCGCGCCCATTTTCACGAGATTTCCTAGACTCTGCTCCTGGCTTTTTGAACCTGGAGTCTTTGCTAGTCGTCCTGCCATGGAACTCTCAGTAAAGTCAGTTTCCTCCTCAATTAATATTAATTTCACTTGTTTGGCTTCTTATCAAATTTCCAAGCCCACAAGTGAGGAGACAGAGGCAGATTTAAGAAGGGCCCAGAGGGGCTCGAGCCCCTTCAACTTTTGTGGAGTTTATTTTATATATATAAAATGCTACATTAATTTTACAATTTTATCTTGGCCCAGTGGCAAGCTCCTCTTGTTTTTCCATCTTTTTTTTATCAGTTGAGTTATGCACACATTTTTTTTTTGTCGTAATCTACTATTAAAATTATTTATTTTTTAAAGAATATTTATTTTTTCTTGGTATCAAATACAAATAAAAATGAATGCAAATATTTTTTAATTTTTAGAAAATTATTTTTAAAAGTTAATTACATAAAATAAAATATGATTCTATGAATTCTTATGAAAAAAATCTTATTATTTGCAATTTTTTCTCACATAAAAAAATTTAATCATATTTCTTATATCAAAATATATAAACCATTATATTAAGATTACATACTCATCCATGTAGTTTGTGGTTTATTTTATTTTAGTCTCTATACTTTCAAAGTTTAATTTCTTAATTTCAGCAACCATATTAAAGATGGAATGAAATTATATACAACCAATATTAATGTGTTCAAAATAATTTTTATACAAATTTAAGTCCTCCCTAACTTAAAGTTCTGGATCCGCCACTCTGAGAAAGAGTGTTAGACTATTTTGATATAATTAAATTTATCCCAAACCATGATCAATTTAAGCTTTTGGTTTGGTGGGTGACTTAAGAGAAAACTTATTAAATACTACTTTAAAATCTAAGTATCTATTATACCTAACTTTAAAAGTTTCATATTTGTAATTTAATCTAAAATTTAATTGTTTTTACTAAAGGACTAAGTGAGAATTTCCAAAAGACAAAGGCCCAATTAAAAATTACCAGCAAGATGAAGGACCACCTCCCGGCGGCAATATCTAGCCAAAATAACTCGAGGGGGAAACTCTACTGTTACTTTAAATGATTTTATTCTGTGCGAATATAATATATGGTTTTTAGAGAGACTTAAAAGGCAAAAGTTAATATCTATTTGTTCCCACAAATTAAGCAACGAGGGAGCCACGTGATGTAAACAAAGAATGCAGGTGGCAAATTATTACTCGGTTTCGTTGGTTATTTGAAGAGACGATCATAATGTAGTTGATAATTTTAAACTGTTCGTATATAAGAGAGAAACTACAAAAGTACTTAAAATTTGAATCCAACGTTTATTACGGGACATACCTATTTTGAAACCTATATATTATTAAGAGAGAGTCATATTTGAGACTCATTAAATAATTTTTCATTAATCTCTCTCTTTTCAATGTTCATGGAATGGAAATTATTCTAAAGTCCACATGTTCTCAAGTTTCAACCATATATTTCACAAATGATTCATCTTAAAAAAAAAATATCAGTTCTAGCATGACTCATATGTCTGCAACTATTTTATTCTAGTTATACCTTTAAAAATTTTATGCACTTCTTTATAATAATGTTTTTAATGTGTTTTATTGTTTACAGAATGAAATCATTCAATTTGGGTAAATAATTTTACCATTAGTTACATAAATCTATTTTTTACAATGTTAAATGTTTTATTGTTCAATATTTTATTATTAAAATGAGGTGCTAATTATTATTTTTATCATTAATAACCAATAGAGTTTTTAATAAATTAGATGTTAAACTATTATATTGTTGAGTTTTTTCTTTTGCTTCTATCACCAACTCCATTATTCAAATTTATTGGCTGCAAATTGCCATCAACCCATTATTCCCCAATATGATTAATATTCTCTTTTTTTATTTTTTATTTTTTATTTTTCAATTATACTATAAATTAGGATTGAATTTGATTGTTTTAGTTGTTTGATTAATTATTATATTGCTTTATACTGTTGATTGATTTTTATATGTTTTTTTTAAATGTTATGGTCAATTTATCCTTATTAGGTTGTAATATGTGTTCTCAGCCAATTAATTCATACATTTATGATAAATATAATTTTAAAAAATATATCTTTTAATTACTACACATAATAACTCATAATTATTACAAAAACATTTGGTGTATACTTTATCAATAACTTCAATTTCATTTTTGTCTTCTTCCTACTGTGTTCGTAATCTTCATCATATATATCCCTTATTTTTTTTTATCATACTGTAATAAATTATTTTGATAAATTTAGTATTATACTTCATATGTACGGTTCAATGCCTAAGTGATGGTTTGCAATAATTTGACTATATTTATACATAACTTCGTTTACATACTCTAATTATATAATTTGTCTTTTTTTTTCAGTATAATTGGAGTTAGGAGATTCGAACCATAAACCTCGTGGTCGTTAACACATTCATCATGTCAGTTGAGCTATGCTTTCTTTGGCTATAATTTGTCATTTTTATTTTTTATACTAAGTTATATTATATATAATCATATATAAATGTATATAATAAACTATGTACTATTTTTATTGTACATGCATTAAATAACAAAATGTTAAATATATGTTATGCAAAATATATTGTGCTAATATAAACGTCATTATTTATATGGTACATGCTTGAAAATATTGAACGATAAATATATACTATTTTGTATATTGTACACACGTGAATATATATACTCACATATATATTCTATTAAAAAAATCGTTATATAATCCTCTTATATTATGTAAGCACTTGAGTTAGAATATAGTTGGTTTTACGTATGTTTATTTGATTTGTGTATTTTGTTTTCAATTGAATGAAATTAATAATTGTGTTTGAGATTTGAGAATTATTGTAAAAGCATTGTTATAGTTTTTTTTTTTTCATGTTTCGAATTCCAATTATATGCTAATAAATATATTTTTGGTGGTATAAGAAACAATGTCGGTTAAAACTTGTCATCATATATTTCAATAATGACAGTTATAAAATGACATTAAAATAAATTATCATCGTAACATTAGTATTTAGGTGAAGGTACGATGTCGGTTTCAGACCACCCTTTGATGTCGATTTGTAACGGACATTGTACTAAATTGACATCGTATGTGTATCTCGAATCAAACTTCGATGTCGATTTCTAACCGACATCGTAACTAACCGAGATCCTATGGATAAGATGTCACTAAATTTGATGTCAGTTTTAAAATGACATCGTATCCAACCGACATCAAACCATCGTATAGGTACGATGTCACTAGGTTTGATGTCGGTTTAAAACCGACATCGTATGGGTAAGATGTCATTGGGTTAGATGTCGGTTTAAAACTGACATGGTATCCAAATCGACATTGTATGGATAAGATGTCACTGGGTTTGATGTCGGTTATAAACCGACATCGTAGCCAACCGACATTGTATAGGTAAGATGTCGCTTCACTACGATGTCGGTTTCAAACCGACATTAAACTCATCCGACATCATCGTACCTATACGATGACACTTGAAAAGATGTAGATTGGCACAACCGACATTATATAGGTTCAATGTCAGTGCAAAACTGACATGGAAGCCCAAATTTGTTGTAGTGTCCTACTTCTCTAATTTCTCATTTATTTTGTTGTTAATATCATCCACTGACATACGAGATATCTTTTTCTGAGCTTTCACTAAAAAAAATGACAAAAAAGGAAAATATATGCTTAATTAGTATTCGATAAGTTGAAAAAAAAAATATAAACCTAATACATAAATTATCTCTCGGAGTCTATTGTAATACACTCTTTTTGTCTTTTATAAATATTATTTTTAGAGCATCCCAAAACTTAATCAATATTCAACAATACTTATGTAATTCAATGACATTGTAATATACAATCAGAGACAATATAACCTTCCTATGTGATTGATTACTAAATAAACCTTATCCATAGAGGAAGAAGAAGCCAACGAAGCAAACCCATCCAAAGCCACATCACCTATTGTTGCCATTGAAGGAAACCCACGATTTTACACGGCTGCTCAATTGACTGGTTTGACCTTAAACCGTTCATTTTGATTGTGACAATTGTGAAGATAATTGGAGGGAGGGTATTGGAGATATAGATATTTTTTTTTTATTTTTTTTCAAATCTATTATTCAAACGATTACGAAAAATAATTCATTTTATTCTTTTCATTTTTTTTAGAGATGTCCACGGGGCGGGGCAAGGCCGGGGAATGGCTCTCCGTCCTCGTCCCCGTCCCTTATTTTATTCTCGTCCCCGCGAAATTCCTCATTTGATTTTGTGGGGAACGGAGCGGGAATTCGCGGGGATTGGGTTTACTGCGGGAAATAATTCCCCGTTTAGAATTTTATTTTTCTAAATTTTATTTTTTATTTTTTAAAATTTGTATTTTAATGGTTAATTATTCTTTAGAAAATTCTAGTTAAGAGACATTTTTTTTCAATTTTCTTAAAAAAATCAAATGTATTTAATAAAATTTTAGACTTATGGTTTATTAGATATATATATATATATATTTAAAATTAAATAAATTAATGGAGGCGGGGATGGAGAGTGCGACAGAGACGGGGTCGGGTATAAACGAGAAAAATTTTATCCCCGCTCCCTCTCTCGTTCCCCATCTAAACGGAGATTCCCGCCCCCATTAGGAAGCGGGTCTCCGCAGAAAAAATGGACATCTCTAATTTTTTCCTAACGAATTTGCATCGATTAAAATCAAATATAATAAGCATATATGTAAATTTAATCCTTTATTCAACTTCAAAAATTTCAAAGTTGATTTTTTTAAAACTTGACATGTGTGTAATTTGATGTTTTAAATGTGCTATTCATACAATTAGCCCTATAAAATTTTACTATTCATTATCCATAATGTACCATATATTTTTATATATATATGAAGCAATTGGCCAATTGCCGGTTTGGACGCCCCAATTTTTTGTTAAAAATGTTTTTAAAACATATAGCAAAAAGAAAAAAAGAGAAGAAAATAAAGCAGGCTAGTCATTTTGAGTTTCAAAAGGTTAACTGCATGAATATTCCATATACGCATATCTTGTGTACTAAATTTTCGGAAGGACAGCAAAATTTTATATTTCACTTTTCATCAAAGTATTTATGTTACATAGATTTGTGAGTTAAACTTTTGAGAAACAATTTATTTTCGGAAAGAAGAAAGATACCGGACTTGATCGAAATTAATCGACTTATTAAAATTAGTGTTCCTTATAGCTAACATTACAAAGGCGAAGAGAAATAAACATGTGATATCCATACAATGACAAGCTGTGAATTTCTTTAAACAAAGAATGAATTTGATTTTAGATATATGGGAATATTTAGTTAAGAGTTAGCTCATGTTTTATCTCTTTAGCGATGTAATTGATATTTATTTAAAATAAATTCAGGGAGAAAATTAGAAGGAAAAGTTAAAAACCCTACTTTGTATGTATGTATGTAAATTAGCCCCTCATTCCTTCTCCCTTCCATTTCCATCCTTGTTTTCCTACTTTTATGATATTTCGTTAAATTGCATTTAATAGTCATAGCATTTTAACCTTTATTTATATAGTTAAGAATTTGTCTTATTGTTTTTTTTTTTTAAAAATTATTTTTTCATATATAGTTTTTAGTTTAAATTTGTTATATGCCTCTATTATTTGTAAGTGTTGAAAGAGTACAACTAAAGTCTCACCTTAGCTAGCTAGAAAAGAGAAAAAAATTATGGGTATATAAGTGAGAGACAATATCTGCACTAATATAAGACATTCTAAATAAAACCAAAAGTAAAATCATAAAAATTTTATGTTCAAAGTGGAAAGTATCATATTATTGAAAGAGTTATATGTACACACACATACAAAATTAATGAGGGAAAGAGTAAAGAAGGAAAATGAGAGGGTTTTACCCTTCTTAAGTCGTCTTAGTTTTAAAAATCATACCGAAATTTTAACTGATGTTGATTTTTTTTTTAAAAAAAAACTTAAACAATACTTGAGAGCTTTGATTCAAATATGTAACATTTTTTTTTAGTACATCAACAATTGGGAGTGGAAGATTCGAACTCATGATCTATGGGTCATAAGTCATACTTAATATCAGTTGAGATATGCTCTTATTGACATTTTGGTCGAGGTCATAATGCTTTAGTTGGTGAATAGAACTATGTTCGTGCTAACGCTTTAAGGATAAATCGAGTTGTTCTCATGTTATATAATCGGATGTTATTTGTTGGGGTGTGAAAACCAACCAACTACTAGAAAATTTAACCATTAAATTCTCCGTACTTTTCAGTTTTCTCTTCATTTTCATTATTTAAAAACAATAATGTGAAAACCAACCAAAAAGAAAATACGTTAAATATACTTGAATTTATATATTTTTATTTACTCATTAAATATTTAAAATTAAACACTTTGGTCATTAAGATTTGAATTTAATTTTCATTTGATTCTTGAGATTTCAAAAGCGATCACATGTTTTATCTTTGATGTGCTAATTTGATTTTTAATTGATCTTTAAAGTTTAAAATTAATTTCTAAGAGCATGTATGGAACACAGATTATAATAACCCGTGTTATTACGTATACAAAATAAAAAATATATAAAAAATTCTTTACAAAATACATATAATCAAAGTTTAATTAGCATATGTTAACTACCATGTCGTCATCATTTCATTAGGTCTATTATCATCAATTTTATTAGGAACCATTTAGAAACTAATTTCATGCTTCATGGACTAATTGAAAATCAAATTCAAATTTTAGAGGCTCAAACTATGTCACTTTTGAAACTTCAAAGCCCAAATAGAAATAAATTTAATTTTCAAGAACCAAAATTGCGCTTTTAAAATTTTAAGGATAAAATTAAAACTAAATTCAAATCTTAAGAATCAAAAGTGTATTTAAGTAATTTCTTTTTAAAAAATAAGGAAAGTGTTGGGAGTGCGACCAAAGTCACATCGGCTAGAGAAGGGGAATATCATGGGTATATAAGTGAGGGATAGTATCTCCATTGGTATGAGGCCTTTTGGGTAAAACCAAAAGCAAAGCCATGAGGGTTTATGCCCAAAGTTGACAATATCATACCAATGTGGAGATACGTAGAGGGTCGTTGTCCCTACCAATGGTATCAGAGCCATGCCCCTGAGCCGTGATCGGTAAAATCCTCGGGTGCCGAACAAAGGAGGCGAGCCTTAAAATGTAGTCATGGTGGAGATCCGTGGTATTTTTTAGTCATGAGTCATACTTGATGCCAGTTGAGCTATACTTTTGTTGGCTCGTGAACTTTGAAGTTTGAAGTTTGTTTCAAAATAATTTTTGGAAGTTTTTTTCCATTAAATTCAATGGATGGAAAATAACGTATTTCCATCTGTATTGTTCCTTATGTGAACACATATACATTGAAAAAAAATTAAAACATATGTAAATACGTCATTTTTCATACATAAATTTAATGGAAAAAGTCTTCCAACTTTATTTTGAAACAAAATTTAAAGTTCAAGGGTTAAAATAAAATTTTCAAAATTTGGAGTATAATAATTGAAATTAATAACATAGGTCAATGACATTTTTTATAATTTAACCTCAGAATTATAATGGTAGGAAGACACTGAAACTTTCTATTTATAAAACGCTACTAATACAAAAGCCATTAAGTTCTATCTAATTTGATATGTCAAGTCCGCCTTTAAATAACATTGATACCTAGTCACCTTGGAAGACAAAATTAAATAAATTATACAAAAAGGGGGACAAGGGGACAAGTACATGTGTGTACCAGGTTGGCGACCTCCATAAAAATGTTTCATTAAAAAGCCACAAAAACGAGGTCTAAAAACAAGTGAACAACACACACTCATGCAATTCTTTACAATTAACTTTTCAATTTTCCCAAAATGAGGGAACATCATTTCGATTGTCAACACTCATTTCTCTAATTCATCCTAGAAATTCTGTAAGTTTTGGTTTACTCACTATATGCTAAGTCAATATAAAAGAAATAAGTTTTTGGTAAATTTTAAATTTAAATGTGGAAAAAGAGAATTAAAATAGAAAGAGGCATTATATTTTACAAACAGCTAAAATTTCTTCCTAATCACTTCACGCTTTCAAAATCAATCCTAAACCATACTAAAAAAAAAAACTATGAGGTTGAGAAAATTGCAAGTAAGACTCATTTTCACGTGGATTGATATGATTTGACTCATGTTCTGAAATTAATGGCATATGATCTTTTTTGTACTGTGCATTTCGTCTAAATTATCGCAAGGGCATCGTACTCTGACTCTAGCTCTCTCGCTCTCGCTCAAGTCTCGTTCTTGCTTGTCGAAGCCGAAATCGGGATGGAAGGATCAACGGTAAATTTGTATTGTCGGGACAATGATCTCCTACAAAACATGTAGCTAACACCAGTGTGGTGCTCAACCACACACACTCCGACGCTCAAGTTAGAAAGGATAATCTTTCGCAAAATAAGTCTCAAGCTAGAACACAGGTCAGATGATTGCTTACTTCCTTCCAACTTGCAACGTTGAATATATAATTCGTGTGACTCGTAATGGCTGAAGAGGTTTATGACCACTAACTCGTCATGATTATCTAGCTCATAATTACAACCGTTACACGAGAGAGAACGTTAAGCAATGAATCTTCTTTCGTCTCCCCCAATCGTTACGGAGTGTCGAAGGACTACACTTGTTTGGTCTCCTTCCTCGTCTCCCTTCTTGAGCTAGGCCGACACCATACATTCAGCCGACACAGGCTGGAGATCGTCCCGTGGGGGTCCGCTTATCGAGTCGGCTCACCTTGGTTCGGGGCCGATCCCATGGGGTCGACTCCTAGAACCGGGTCGACCCCATAGGGTCGGCCTAAGCCAAAGGGGTCCGCTTCTCGAGCTGGTTTGGCTCGGGGTCGGCTCCCCAAACTGGGTCGACCTTATGGGGTCGGCTCTTAGGGGTTCGGGGTCGACCCTATGGGGTCAACCCACCTCGGTTCGGGGGTAGACCCCTTGGGGTCCGCTTCCCGAACCGAGTCGACCCCATAGGGTCGACGCACCTCGGCTCGGGGCGGACCCCTAGGGGTCCGCTTTCCGAGTTGGTTCGTCCTGGGGTCGGCCCACTTGAATCCATGGTCGCTCTCAAGGGGTCATTTCTACTGATCGGCTTGACCCGACGGACGTTTCAGGTATACTCATTTTACCCATAACATCGCCCAAGTCTCGTTCTCGCTCTCGCTCTCGCTCATGATAGTAATGAAGTTGTCAAAATTATGGAGAAAAGAAAAAAATAACAAAAATCACACATTAGTTGGCTCGCTCTCGCTGACTCGCTCTACCTCTGCTACTACAACTCTTCTCTGACTTTTTTCTTTGTCCTTTTTTCTTTATATTTTCAGCCATTCATTTGAGCGAGAGCAAGACAATGGAAGTGAGAGTGTTTTCGCGTATGAGAGCGTGAACAAGAAAAACTGTTTCATATTACCCTTATGAGTAATTTTGCGCACATTGTCACATCAGAATGGATTATATTTTATTATTATTTTGAAATGTCAGGTCAAATGTCATTAATGCGCGAAAAAATTGGTTATACGTACGAAAACTCCTATGAGATTCCATTTTTCAAAAAGTTATATAAAATAAAAATTATCAATTGTTTAGATGGGATAAATTAAGACCTATTTGAAAAAGACTTTAAAAATTCTTTTTTAAACCTTTGAAAAGTGATTCCAAACGAACCTTTAATTTTATAGGTCTAACTCTATTTTAATCCATTTTGTTTAGGACTAGGAGGTTGGGTTCCCTATTATTTATTTATTACTTGGCATTATTTATAAAAGGCACATCCAGTGTGAATTAAAACCTCAGCATTGTCATTATTTTAGTTAGATTATTATTATTATTAGGTACAAAATTAGAATTTTATTGCTTAATAGGTAACTTATAACTGAATTACCCATTATATTGTAATCACAAATATTTCTTATGTACTTATATCAATTTATCAATTTGATTTTACCATTAAGATAAGTTATATAAATATGCACGATGAGATATTGGAAAGAAGAAGATAAAGACTTATATATTGTGACAAAAATAAAAAGGTTTATGTCCAATCAAATAAAACAAATGATGGTTTCTTTCATAAACTATTCTTATAAATAAATTTTAACTAAGTCAATAATAAGGTCTATTTTTTAAAAAACTATATAAGGTTTAAATTTTACCGTTAAAAATTTGTGAAGGCAACTAGTTTAGATTGGGTGCAATTTGTCCTTATAATAACCATTAATATGTTTCTGTCACAGCCATGTGTATTGGAGAAATATATGAACAAAAACTATAACTTTAAGAATCTACCATGTTATTACCCCAAAAAAAAAAAAAAATCTATAATGGTACTTTATAAGCCAATTGGGGATGCCCTTTTATTATTATTATTATTATTATTAAAAAATCCCTATATTTTTGGGTGAAAACTACTCCATTATTTTTTTTGTATTAATCAGCTTTTTGATAATGTGTGGCTATGATTATGTTATACTTGGAGCCAGAGGCAATGTACTTATAAAATAGAAGCTAGTTGTCCAAGTTGGCCACTTTAATTTATTGAAACAATTTAAAAAAACATAGGACCCAGAAAAAAAAACATTAAAAAAACAAGTTAAAAAACATCTTTAGTTCGAATCCTTTAATGTGGATGTCATTTTCACGAATTCGGCACTTGTATTTATTTTTTAGAGCTTTACGGTCATTTTTATTTTTTGATTGAAGCTTATTAGATGTTCTTATCGTTAATAGGGAGAGGCAATATTTTAGTGAAATAAGTTATTTACCTATGTAATTGGTAAACTTTATGAAATGATGATGGACAATTTTTTTGAGTTCAATAATATAGGAATTTTCGAACCTGTGATTTCTTGTCATAAATTTATCTACTTTGAGTTATCTTTATTGTTGTGATATGATAATGGGCGATAAAAAATTAATGTTGTTTTGAAAATATAAATGATAATAATCCTTCAAGATCATTTAATAACATTTTCGTATTTTTAAATAAAGAAAAAGCAAAACGGTATGTTTGGTAATTGGTTTTTGTTTATTATTCTTGCTTTTTTATTGAAAAAAATAATATTTGATAGGCATATTTTTTTTTTCTTGTCCTTTGGAATTTTAAATAAAATGGTAAATATTTTATATGGAAATAAGTCCTTAAAATTAAATATAAAAACATGCATTATATTATAAAATATTTATTTTTAGATATTCATTATAATTTTAGAAATAAAAAATAATAAAATAACATTTTTATTAATGTTGAAAAAACTAGAAATAAAAAAAATAATAATTTGTTGCTTTTTAAATTTTAAGTACTAAATTGAAACAGAAACGTTATCTTTATTTATTTATTTAATATGTGATTACAAAAACTTTATTTAGGGCGACTCTCAATTAAATTAAGGTAGACTATTGATATGCAAAAATTCACCTAACTACAAGTATATGGGCTAAGTTTTAAGAAATAAATTATGAATATCGTCATTATAATAGAATTTCTAGTTCACTTAAGTATCACAAATACCAAAGTTCAATTTTATTTAGAGAAAGAAGCATGATAAGATTTAAATTAAAAATTAAAAAAAAAACCAAAAGTAATGAAAAAAGTCAATAGAAAATGAATCTTTGTGGGTTGATTTCACCAATTGAATTCATAATTTAATTAGATTGAATGCAACAACAAACATGTAAATATTCCATAAAATCAAGAACACACTCCAAGTCATAACTGGCTTTCACAAGTAGAGTTAATTGAATCTCGAGTACAATTAGAAACCAATATTTTCTATTTAATTTTACTAATATACACAACGTTACTTAAATTTAAGTCTTTTAAAGCAAATCTTAGATCTCTAGATTTTAGCTTCACTTTAGCATGTGATTAAGGTCTACTCTAAATCATTTCTCAAGAGCATAAGATTTAGAGACAACGATATTCAATCCATGGTCAATAAATTAAAAACATTAAGCAAGTAATTACATGAATAGAAACAAGTATTAATAAATTATTCAATTAAGTTAACTATAAAATTGTCAACAAGAGCATAGTTCAACTGGTATCAAGTATAACTGATGATTTTTTGAGTCCTGCTCAATCTCCACGATCTCGAGCGTTCAAAAAATCTCATTCCTCAGCATTCTAATCGTCTCCTTACACACTAAAATTGTCAAAAAAAAAAAAAAAAAAAAAAGTATTTCTCCTTCCAAAATTTTCTTTTTGCGGTGGAAATAAATCCTACCTTATATATTTTTAAAAAAACCACATTAGCAGTGTCTAGATGCTAAAAAAATGCAAGGATATATTTTCTATAATGTGTTTCAAACGTTTTACGATGCTATAGATAGCATCTCAACATTATTTCATCTAACTTTCACACATTTAAATGCTACACCCTCGACTTTTAGGGCTTCAATTCCTCTTCTCTTTTGCTTGATTTCATTTATTTGTATCCAATTAATCTCCTTCTTTATTATAATTCTTCTAGAAGCTTTGTTTAGTTTCAAATGTTCGATTACTACAAAATATACAAATACAACACGAGAAAATGGGCATTTAAATATCAAGATTAGCAATAATTAAGCTCTAGAAATAGTTCACTTTAAACGATAGACTACAAAGGAAGACTAGAGCTAGGGGGTTTGGAGAATGGTTTTAAAAAACAAAATTCAACCATTTTTTTTTTCTAAATAAGAGTTAATTGAGATCTTTTTCTTTTCTAAAGCAAATTTGTTAAGATAACTCTATCATTTAAACACAGTGGTTGATTATATAATTTTTAAGGGAAAAAAGTAATTTTCATCTCAAATATATAGCTGAAGAGATTAATTTTAGTTTCAAAATTTCAATTTCATTAAAATTGGAACTTAAATAAATTGTAAGTTCAATACCTCCTTGAAATTAGAGAGCTTAATGGCATAGTTCATGATTTAGCTAGATGTGGTGTTTGTAACTAATCTACTTTATGGCTTGATAATTTTCCAATTTGGCTTAATGGCATAGCTAGGCAACATTGTTTTGGTGCCAATATAGTTTTGTTATAACTTAAATATATGTCTTTATATCAAAAAAATAAAAATTCGCTCACTAAAACTCCATTCGATAAACATTTGATTTTTGGTGTTTGGTTTTTTAAAATTAAGCCTACAAATACTACTTTAACCTATAAGTTTCCACGTTAATTTTCTAATATACTATTTGCATATGTTTTCTAAAACCAAGCCAAATTTTGAAAACTAAAAAAAAAAATCAAAAACTTGTTTTTGTTTTGAAATTTAGTTAGAAACTCAAATTTTTAATGATTATAGAAAAAATGAAAATCATTATAAAAAAAATTTTAAAAAATTAAACCGTTTATTAGATTATATGGGGTTCCATCTCAAAACCAATACATGCTGCCTTTTTGGTTCATTGGATCGGATCCCAATTTCAATTTTTGGACCGAATACTCGTTTGAGTTTAATGGGCTCTGATACCATATTAGATTATATGAGGTTTCATCTCAAAACCAATTGGCAATGAGAGAAGTAGCTCACATATCTTATATATTGTGAAGTTTCTCTCCACTTCTCCAATGTGGGATCCTCAACACCGTTATCGTAGGAAGTCTAAATTAATTATATTGATTAAAACAATAAATTTGGCTCATTTCTTAAAAGTTATTTTAAGTCCAAATATACAGATATTCCAAAGTATTTTTGTTTTGGATATTATTTTTCCACTTCTCATAGTTGATGGAGGACTTGTGGCCTTTCCTCTTTTCCAATAGTCCCATCCATTTCACCGATTCCCCACTTCCCAAACGTATATACCCTTTTCAATTTTTACTTTATTTTAACTCAAAATAATAATAATAATAATCTACTTCACTTCTTTTTTATTATACAAAAATCACACTTAATTATGTATTTGAAATTACCTATGTATCTATTTTAAGTTCTATTGAAAACTTAGTTCTTTATTTAAACAAACTCTTCTCCTCTAAAATATATGGGTTGTCAAGATAGAGTACAACCATAGATCACATTGGGCGTTGACCACTCTTCATCATACTCTTACTTATCATTCCTTTAAATAAAAATCATCGAGTCTTTCTATCGACTACCTTACTTAGTTAGATTGTACTTAAAACTCAATTTCTCATCACTTTTGGTCTCATATATATCTAGGGATTAATCCATAATTTTTCAATATTATGTAGACTCATTGTTTTTATTCGATTAAGTTTAGGGCATGACTCTGATACCATTTGTTTGAATAGTAGACTCTATTTTCTATTTTTGGATATAAATTTTCATGACTTTACTTTTGGAATCACTCGAAATATCTTATATCAATTGGGAAATTATTTTTCACTTAGATACTCATCATCTCCCTTTTATTTGAGTGATGTAGGCTTTTGTGACACAAATATTTAATGATGTTACATAAACTTTCTATCTCAAATTTTTTTGTTTATATTTTTGTTAGAAAAAGTTGGTAGAACTTTGCTTTTTTTTTTTAATTATTATTGTTTAATAATGTAAGATAAAACAAAAGAGAGAGAAAAGTAAAATGATGTTTTTTTTTAAGGAAAGAAAAATGTTGTGGGTCCTGATTGGAAAAAAGGATATTGAAATGTATTTATCGTTACTTTTTTTAAGGAGTGCTATTCTTCAAATTTTAGAGAATGATGAACTCCAAAAAAATTTTAGAGCGTTTCTAATCATTTTTCTTTTATATTACAACAAATCTGAACTTCAAATTTAAAGAAGAGATGTTTGAATTGCTAAATTATATTCGAATGGTAATCAGGTAGATCTCCTACTCTATTTTCATTCATTGAATTGACTAACAATAATAATAGTAATAAAAACATATATATTTATTTTTCTCCATCTTATTCGCAAATTAATATGACCAAAGTTTCGTTAAAAAAATTAAAAATAATTTTTCGTAGCTTGGGATGACATATATAATTTTTTTTAATACAGCAAATGTGTGAAATAAAAAATTAAACCTTCAAGAAAATGATTACATATCAATATTAATTACTACAGAGGTACACTACATATAAATAATTTTCTTAAAACATACAGTTTTGTTTAATTAATGGGATATAATTTTATTTATCTTCAAATTAGTTTGATACTCATCAAAACCATCGAAACTTTTAAATATGGATTCCAGAACCAATTGTCCTTCTAGAATAATGGGGGGGGCGGCGGCGGCGGTTAAGGATAATGGGCTGGGTCTTGGGTTGTTTCCATATACGAGGCCCACATAGAAAGTTGGGCTGTAAGCCCATTGAAACGAACATTATTTTTTTGACGTTATAAATGATTCAAATTAATAAAAGACTCGGTTATAGAAAATGCCTCAGAATATTGTCTCTTATTTCAAAAATAATCTTGGCCTTTCATAAATGTTCTAAAACTACTCTAAGAAAAGAAAACAACAAAATATTGGACGAAACTTTAATGGATCTAAAAGGACGTGGTGGTGACTAAGATGATTATCTGAATTAAATTTTTTAAAAATAGGGATATTTTCTTAAAAAATGATAAAGATCGGGGTATTTTTTTTATAATTTAGTATAAAAGTATAACTATTTTTCTATTATAAAATTATTATTCATTTCTTTTTTCAAATCAACAATATTTGAGATAGAAAATTCGAATCTCTAATATCTTAGTCAAAGGTACATGTCAATTATCACTAAGTTATGCATTTTGATAGTATAATGTATAAATAATTTAACATAATAATTGATGATATGAGTTATGAGTTATCAAATTATGGAACAAGACTGTTTCAAAAAATAAATTTATTGAACTAGACAAATCATTAAATTATGCTTCAATTATTAGAGTACATTATTTGAGAGAACATAATGCAATAATTTTGTTTCTTGGAAAAAGAGAAAAGTTTCATTAAACTTGAGATGATGCCCGAAGGAAGGTCTACAAAATTTCAGCTTTCACGCTGAGGAAGATATGTGAGCCACATCAGAAAAGCACGAGTCCATGGACAAGACAAATTCGGTCGACTTGTTGAAAGAGAATTCTAAGGAATGGTTTTGAGCAAAAGTTGTAGATTTGAGGAGTTAAAAGGGTCTGTTCCGTATGCTATCTGGATTATGTTTTATGTTTTTAGATTCACTAAATTTAATTAATATTTGTTTGGTAGATGTGTTTTCGAAAACTATTTTTAGATTCTGTAATCCAAATAGTAGAAATTTTGAAAATAACATTTTTTATATTTTCATTGTATCCAAATTCGAAATTTAAAATTTTAAAATGTTGAAAAACAAAGATAAAAATCTTAATAAATACAATATTTCATGTTATAAACTCAATTTACTTATATTAAATTAAAATAGGTATAATATAATATATTATAAATTATATAATATTATAATATAAAATGATAATTCTATAAAAATCATAAAAATTATGTTCATAAATTAATTAATATGACTTATATTCAATATAATAATTAGTTTTGCAACTATAACTAATTTCATGATCTATCAAAATGTTATAGGATACACTTTAAACAACTTTTTAGGATAAAATCAAATTTCTAAATCTGTTACCAAATACATATATGCAAATATGAAATACAACTATGTTTTCTTTGAATCCTTTGTTTTCAAATTTTTGTTTACAAATTGTTTACCAAATAGGCCCTAAGAAACTTATGTTTAGGATGTAGAGTTGTTTAGTCTCGAGTTAGAAAGTTTGTATTTGGGACAAAAGGCTGTTTGATATGAACTTATAAAGTCTGTGTTTGAAATGCAGATTTGTTAAGCATGAAAGTTCTAAAGTCTGAGTTTATTTTAGTTGTTTTTTATATCATTTTTTTACAATTTTACAATTTTTATGATTAAAGATTTGTTCCATAAATTCTAAGATTGAGATTTTTTTTAGTAATTTGTGTATATTTTATAAAGTTATTAAAGAAAAAAAAATTATGAACAAAATACTCCAGGTATATTTTTTCAATATCCCACATTAAAGAAAGTTTTACAACAATTTTTTAACTATTACATGTGATTTTATAAGATTTCAATCCATTCAAATAATAAACTTCAACATTTTTATAATATTATTCTCTACATTCTAGAAATAATATAAATTTGTTTCTATCCCTTCTAAAATTGAGAATTTAAATTATATTATTTTATGAATATTTTACAATTTTGTTAAATACATATTTTTATCAATTTTTAATTTAAGATTTATTTTTAAGCTTAATAAAAGTTATAATATTCTTTTATGTACCATTTAAGATTTAAATTTTTTTTAACTAATCAATGTAATGAATTGTCTAAAGTTTGATTAGTTTAAAAATAATATATTCTTTCACATTTTAAAATAACTAAGTTAAAAAAATTCAAATAGTTATGTTATTTTAAAATAATTAAGTTCAAAATAAATAAATAAATATATATATATATATATATATATATATATATATATTATCAATATTCAAAATTGATAGTATACATATTTTTGTTTAAAATACTTTATATAGAATGAAATCATTTATCTTTTTATTTTGAATATGATTAATTTGAAAATTAAGTTTTTAACATTAACATTTTTAAATATTAATTTTTTAAATTATACTATGAGTTAGTTTAACCTTATATATATATTTTTAGTTATTAATTAAAAAAAATTAGATAAGATTGTTATTTTTAAAAAATAATTTTAGTTTAAACTTTTTTAAAAAAATTGTAGATGACAGGTAAAGGAAAGTGAGATAGAGAAATTTATTAAAAAAAATTATTATGAAGTATTCTAGTTTACATTAGTCAATTTAAATAAGAGTATCATATATAAAATATTCTTATATAATGTAGATTTAAAAATAAATTCTAGAATAAAAAGGAAAATATCATTTAAAATTATATAATAAAAAAATATTTTTTTAGTAATGGTTTATATTTAATTATTAATTAGTTATAATGATGAGGAAATTCATATAAAAAATATAGAAAAATTTGTAAATTAAGAAATTAAGAAATTAAAAAAAAACATAAAGAAGAGAGAGGGAGATAGGAGTGAGGTGGAGTGAAAAAAAAAAGAGATGTGGGGACCCACAATGGAGAGTTATCGTAGGAGTTAAGGCCTCTATGGTCCACAGGCATGTGTTGGGGCATTATTAAGCATTTTATTCCAATGAATTCTAAAATGATATATATAGGGGAGATTTGAATTCATGAACTTTTGATCATAAGTCTTACTTGATGCCAATTGAGCTATGCTCTTGTTGGCTATTATACTTTTTTAAAACATTATACGAGATTCAAGATTTCTATGCATTAATTAAAGGAATTCAAATAAATTTGAACATCTTTATGTCTTTTATTCTCTCAATTATAAAGATAATATCGATTTATTTTCGTCAATCCTAAAATTGAGATTTTAAATTATAATATTTGTTTGATTTTTTACATTTTTGTTAAATACGTCGTCAATATAAATTTTTTAATTTAAGATAATTTTTTTCAAGCTTAACAAATAATTTTTCTTTGTATAATTTATGATCGGGAAAAAAACATTTTTGACCTCTGAACTTTGTAGGTTGTATCAATTTTAACCCTAAACTTTCAATTTAATCAATTTAAACATCAAACTTGGCAGATTGTATCAATTTTAACCACAAACTTTCAATTTCATTATTTAAACCTCAATCTTGAATAAATGTATCAATTTACACCATCGGTTAAAACTTATTTGCACCAAATTTCTTGTCAATGGAGTACTTTTATTCTTGAATTGGTCGCCAATATTGATTTTTTTTATTTCTTGTCGGTCTCGAGCTTCATTTGTCTCCATCTACCACAATAGAAGTAATGATTTCGAAATCACTCTCGTTAGAATCTTTGTTTCCTTTCTCTCCAATATCAATGTCACTTTAATCCTTTCATAAGACTATTGATGAGATTAACAAGGTCGGTCATGACCAGTTCATTGTGTTCATGGGTGTCACTATGTTCACCACCGCCTTTCCTATTCTCTTCCGCATTTTAGTCGAGATGAAATCTCTCACCATCGAAGTCAACGAAATCACCATGGTCATTGTTGCCCTCAATGACATAACCGCCTGGAATTTCTTCACACTTGTCGTCGTTGGTATCAATACTAAATGCGAGAGAAATACAAGAGTTCATTTGCTTTTGTGTGGGTCCTACTTTCAAGAGTCGAGTTTGTGTTTTCAAGATAGTTGCAACCCAATATGGAATGATTTAATAATTTTTTAGGTAATTTTTTGTTTACAAAAATAACAAACAAGTACATATCATTAAGCAAGACGTGACCTTGGGCATTTGTGGAAAACGTTTCTAATGGTGATGGAAACAGAAACTTAACCGATGGTGTAAATTGATTCACTTATTAAAGTTTGAGGTTTAAAGTGATAAAATTAAAAGTTTAGAATTAAAATTGATACAATCTGCCAAGTTTGAGGTTTAAATTGATTAAATTAAAAGTTCATGGTTAAAATTAACATAATCTGCTAAGTTTGAGGTTTAAATTGATGAAATTGAAAGTTCAGGGTTAAAATTGATACAACCAGCAAAGTTCATGGTCAAAAATGTTTTTTTCCCTTTACGATTTCATTTTTTCTAACTAATCAATGTATTAGATTATCTATAGTTTGGTTAATTTGAGCATAATATATTATTTAAAGTTTCACATAACTAAGTCAAAAAAAATATCAAATATTTATTTTATTTTAAAATAACTAAATTCGAAATGAATACATATATTTTTTAACACTACTCAAAATAAATATCATATATATATTTTTTTCAAATTACTATGTATTTATGATATTTATTGTATAATTTTATTAAGTTTGGAAGTATAAATTATTTATCTTTTTACTTTGAATATTAATTTTTTAAGACATTAACATTTTTAAATATTAATTTATTAAATTGTAATACATGTTAGTTTAAGTTTAAAATATGTTTTTCTTATCTTCAAATCATAAAATTATATATATATATATATATATATATATATATATATATATATATAAAAAAGAATAAGAAAAAAAAAATAGATGAGATTGTTATTTGTTATAAATAATTTTTTTTAAACTTAAAAAAATGGTATGACACGAGAAGGAAGTGAGATAGGAAAATTTTTATCAATTAATTTTTTTTATGTAGTACTATTATTTACATTAAGAATTAAATTCAAATAATAATACCGTATCTAAAACATTTTATATACTTCATATTTAAACAATAAAATTATAGCATAAAAAGAAAAATATTTTAGTTAAGAATATATTAAAATTATAAGATAAAAATAAAAAATTAATAATTATTTATATTTAATTATTAATTAGTAATAATGATGATAAAATTTATATAAAATTAAAAATAGAGAGAGAAGAGAGAAGAGAGAGGTAGGAATGAGGTGGGGTGAAAAAAATGAAATAGAAAAGTTGTGGGCTCAACATAGAGAGTCGGAGGAGAAGTATAAGTTGGCAGGCCCATAATTAGGAGTTGAGCGATAAGTTTACATGTTCGTGGGGCCCACAATATGAGTTAAAAAAACTCTTGGGTCAAGTATTAACTTTTCCTAACTCTACTACTCCAACTTTTCCATCCAAACACCTCCTAATAAGTTTGTGGGACCCACAATAAGAAATTAGAGAAGAAATTAACAAGTTTTTTGGTCTACAATTAAAGTTAATACGTTTATAGGAACACACAATTAGAGTAAAATAAAATACTTTTGGGCCAAATAAAAAGTTGAGAAAGTTATTTTAACTTCTCAATTCAAATAACACTTAATAGAATGCAATAATAGTTGAAAATATATTCAATGCCAATTAATATATATATATTTTTAATGTTATAGAAGGAATGATAGTTTAAATTGAGACAAATGTCTAACTATTTGAAACTAGTGTATTACCACATAGATGTGATTTTTTTTTTATATTAAAGTAAGCCTTTTTTTGGTATCATTTAAATTAACTTTTAACAATTATGTTGATTGTTATCACTTTCTTATTGTGCAAATCTATAAAATGACATTTTGATTTAAGGTTTGAATTACTTCTCTGCATATATGAGAAGAAATGAAGCTAAAACCCGTTTAAAGAAAGAAAAAAAAAATCTTTATTGAGATAATAATCTCACATCTTCTATATACTGTTAAAACTTTAGATAAAATGAATCTCTTTCTCTTTGCTAGTGCATTAAACCTCATTCCTAAACTCAACCTCTCTATTGTTATCACTCTATCCAGTTAGTTTCTAAATTCATACTACTACATTTATATATTTTTTTTTTGTTGACGAATGGTTGAAATATTAATAGTAAAACTTTTTTTATAAAGAATTTAATAGTTAATCGTTTTATTTCATTGATGATGACAATATAATTTAAATATGTAATGATGCATGATGTATCATTAAAACGTAATTAATTATATTGAATAAAAATAATTTAATCACTATTTTATTTTTTAAAAAATAGTTAGATAGAGTACAAATGTTAGTATTGTTATAATCTCATGAATAAGATATTTAAAATTCAAACAACAAATTAAATTAAATGGAACACTTTTTATTTTTCTAAATAGATTTTTTCTTTCTATTTTTGTATTGTATTTAAATATTTGAAATTAACATAAACTATATCTATGTTGATGGGTAAAAAAATTAAAAGATTCTCAAATATTTTTTTAATATATTATAACCTATAATATAGATAAATTAAATAAATTATCAAGTTTTTTTTTTTAAAATTCTATATTATCAAGTTAATTATTATTGTTTTCAACATTTCAATTATGAACAAAAAAAAATTTCATATTCTATCTCTATACATTCCCTTCGTTTATTAACAATGATTTAGTGCATTTAAATCTCCATTCTTTTTTTCTAAAAAGAGTATTCACTTATCTAATCTAATATTTAATAAATTGTCAATTATTTATTTATTTTTATTATTTTCAACATCTTTATTATTTTTTTCTTTTAAATTAGGTATTCTCATATATTAATTGGATAAAAAATTATTTAACTAATTTAAATATTGTGTTGCCAACAAAAACATAGCTCAATTAACATCAAGTGAAGCTTATGACCAAAAGGTCATGTCATGGGTTCGAATTCCCCACTCCTAATTATTGTTGTACTCAAAGAAAAAATAAATAAATATTGTGTTTTGTGTTATGATTTCTTAAGATAAATATCATACTGCTATAAGGTAGGCATATTTTTAAACGCCCCATTTGTGTAAAATATAATCAATGAATAATAAGAATTTATGGATTTAAAAAAAGAATAATCATTATTTACTAAAAAGTTTGTTACAAAGTAGAAAATTATATGCTATGAAAATAACATTATATCATACTATTTTTCTAGCCCAATTTAATAAAATTAAAACCAACTAGAATAACTTACTCAAACTACAATTTTTAAGTAGACCGTTTGGTTTTATATGTGAAATCAAATACTATATTATTTCAAAATAAGAACATTGTTTTTTTTTTGTAATTTTTTTAGTAATATATATATATATATATATATATATATATATAAAAGTTTGTTTATTGAACATGATGGGAGAGAAAATGTTATGAGTCAAATTAAAAAGGTGGAATAAAATAGATATACAAATAATAATCAATTAAGGAGTATGATAGGTGTAATTATATTTACGATGCATTTTTAAAGGTCTCATCGAATAATTTCATGAAATTAAGTGTTTATTTTGTAGGAATCGAGAAATCGAGGGTAAAATTGTCAAATGAGAAGAAAATGGGCAAAATAGTCATTTTGGATGCATAATTTGGTGTGTGGGCGAAAGAAGAAAACGAAAACAAGTTACATAAACCTCTGAGGGTAGCATTACAATGTCGTTGGTAGCGTTGCAACACTACAACGAATTGTAAATATATAAGGCAATACTACCACGAATTGTAAATAAAGAATAAATGGACAACGTTGCAACGCTGCCTTTTATCTATAAATTCTTGTACATACGAGTTAGAAGAGTCATTTTTAGTGACCAAAACCCTAATTCGATTCATATATTGTCTAAAGGCTTAGAGGAGACTTTTGGAGAGCCAAGGAGGAAACTTAAAGCTCGAGATCGTAGACATCATGTCGGGAACAAGTGTTGGCATGTGATCTTAGTCTAATCTATTTTCCTTTACTTTTCGTTTAGTTTTTAGAAGTTTTGTTATAGACTTCGATGTTGTTTATTTCTATATTTAGATAAGAATGATTGTGTATTTGAATATTTATTGATTTTGTAATTGAATGCATGTTTTTACATATTTTATGCATCCCATTATTATTGTCTAAACCTTTAGCCATGGTTTTGCATGTTAGGCTAGGTTTAGCTCGAGAGAGTAAATTTATTCTTAGAACAATAGATGCATGACTAGATTTAGTTTATTACATGAGAGTGAGTAGATCAATTCTAGAAATCTTAAGAGAATCGCATAATGCCATGTTTAGTAATAAAAATAGGCCGAAAGGTTGGTTTGTTGCTAGGCACGAGTTCAATTGAGCTAGAGAGAGGATATTGATCACTTGATAATTCTTAACTTAAGATTAATGGCATGAAATCAATTCTCTTTATCTACAAAATTGCGTTTAATTTAATCAACCATTATGTTTCTAATAAAATTGAACTCCAACATTGTAAATAGTAGTTTTAGATTTTATTTTATTTTTGACTTCCTTTTAACGTTTTATTTTTCTAAATAAAATTGAGTAAAAGTAACTGTAGTACTTAATTAAGGGTTGATAGATACTAATTCCTATGGAGACGATACTCAACTCACTACTATATTAAAACTTGACATCGTACACTTGTGGGTATTTGCGAGTGTCTAAAAATCACGCAACAGAGTATAATTGAAATTACAAAATTAACCTTTGGACAAAATATTAAAAAATTATTCTCTCTAAAGAAAGAAAGACACGATGTAGTGAACTTTTCAAAGAAGATAAAACTAGTTTATTAATTTGATTTCATATTATAATTAATGTTATTAATTAAGATTTTTTTTAAAAAAATCTTTGGGATGAATGACAACATTTTTTGTATTTCAATCTTTTAATGTTTATTGATAATGAAGGAATGAATTTACTATTTATAATTGTTTAAATTTTTGTGAGACATAAGGTTATATAATTTTTTTCTTCAACAAAAGAAACATATAAGCTTGTAATTGATCATATATATATATATATATATCATATATTTTGAATAAAATAAGATTACACTATTTATAAGAGAACTATTTTTAAAAAAAAAAAATCAAGACTCTACTTATATATAATCATTCCTTAAAATAATTTTGTACTTGATAATTGCTAAACAAACACTATTATTCAAATTGATCTAAGTGAAGTTGCAATGTTGCAAGCCTAGAATTCAAGTTATCAACTCGACACATGTATCATTTGCAATTTGAATGTATTGCCAACATCTTCATATCAATTTTAAATGCTTTTAAAATTGAAGAGTTTTAGAGATTAAAGAGATTTGAGAGTAATGAATCAAGATAACAAAAAAAAAAAAAAGAATGAGACTAGGTTGGGGAAAAATGGTGAAAAAACTCATTTATTATGGCAATGAGAAGTTACAAAACTTTTTGACTTTGAATTATAATTAAAAAAAATTAAGTTGTAGGAATATTTTTTTACATTCTAACTCTTTAAATTATTTACATTTATCATTGGAAATTAATTAATTTATTATTTATGATTAGTCAATAATGACATATTTTTGTAAATTATTAAATTAAAGAAAGGACAAAAAAAACCAAAAAAAAAAAAAGTTTTTCTACCTCTCACTTTGGGCACTGCGACGATTATAATTATAAATTATAGATATGCTTAAATTATCCATAAAACATAACTATGCTCAAATTAAATAACCTGGATGAGTGATTTAATTGAGTTAAGAATATATATTTTTTAGAGTGGTTAAACACACATATCTTTTTTGCTATTTTTTTGGTAAGAAAAATAATTTTTATTGTCTTGCTGAACTGAATCACAAAGAGACGAAGGTCATCATATACTTAATAGTTTAATATTTGTTTTGTTATATTACCAAACCAACTTCTTTTTAGTTCGTAGAAGTAGTGATTCGACCTTCAATGCTAGAGATGGTAACTAATAAATACTTCATCATTTATTCTTATCTTAAAAAAAATAGCTATACTTAAATTGCAAATTTGCAACAATATTTTCAAATTCAACATAATTCTAACTCACTGATGATATTCGTAATTTCCAATTAGCACAGTCAATCTACACATAAACTAATCTGAATGTAGCAACATGTTAAGACTTATTCCTTCGATCAAGAAGTTAAACGTTACCCCACACGTTGAAATAAATGAAAAAAAATCCAATTTAAGTCTCATGTTCTAAACCATATTAATTGCAAAATATATATATATATATACATGAGTTTAACTGAAACTCAAGTCGTCAATCTGATGATAGCATAGAGGATCTATTAACCTATAAACAGGCAATGAATGACATAAACAGGGATCAGTGGATTAAAGTCATGGATCTCGAAATGGAGTCAATGTACTTGAATTTAGTCTGGGAACTTGTAGATCAATCAGATGGTGAAAGACCTATCGGTTGCAAGTGGATCTACAAGAGGAAACGAGATCAAGTCGGTAAGGTGCAAACGTTTAAGGCTCGACTTGTAGCAAAGAGTTATACCCAACGAGAAGGAGTGGACTATGAAGAAACATTCTCTCATGTTGTCATGCTTAAGTCGATTAGAATACTCTTGTCTATTGTCACGTTTTATGATTATGAAATTTGGCAAATGGATGTCAAGACATATATATCTCCGATAGATTGACGAATTTCAAAATTTTCAAAAAAATGTCAAATATCAAAAACTTATTAGGCACAAAATTAAAAGTTTAGAGACTAATTAAATATTTATTAAAGTTAGATGTCTACATTAAAAGTTTCCAGACTTATTTAACACAATTTCAAAAGTTTATGAACTCAACTTGTAATTTATTTATTTATTTTTTAAATCAACAACATTGTTTGAGATTAAGAAATTCAAATCTTTGATATCTTAGTCGAAGGTACATATCAATTACTAGTAAAGTATGCTCACTTTTGCAATTAATTTTTTTTTTTAGTATTACCAATGTTAGTTATTATTACTTTTTTTTTAATATATTACAATGTTTTGTTAAGACAATATATATTACAATGTTAGTTATTGGATTTATAGAAACAAATATATATTATAAGAAAACATTGAATTCGAAATTATAGAAATGCATCGGTAAAATGGTCAAGATGTTTAACCACTCCGGCGGCAGTAATCTAGGATCCATCTCCCCAGAAACCACTCATTCAACCTCTGTAATTTCATTTTTCACTGAACACCACAAAAACAAACCAATTAAAAAAAAAGAAAAAAAAAAAAGAAGTGTTCTTCTTAATAACTAACAAACTCATCGCCTAATTTCACTGAATAAACAAAAACAAATCTCAACAACCAACAGATTTCAAATGATCAACGTCCAGATTTCAAATCCGTTCTCCACAGAATTCCAAAAAACCCGCCATTCCAATACCAATCTCCGACATTAAATAGCAACGAATTCACCTTCTTCAACCACAGATTAAGACATCACAACCATCTCCAAAACCAAGCCCTAATCGCACCGCATTCAAGCAATGGCAATGGCAATGGCGATGATTCCGAGTTTGGCTCTGTTCGCGACCTGCATTGCAGCGATATGGAGTTGCAATGGAAATACACTAGCGAGTGCAGCCTCGCCGTCGCCGTCGCCGGCGCCGAGTGCGGCGGATTGCTCGGCGGTGGTGTACGAGATGCTGCCGTGCGTGGATTACATCACGATCGGGAGCACCAAGGCAAATGCCTCCAAGGATTGCTGCAAGGCGATCGGAAATGTGTTGAAGAAGAACGCCGAATGTATGTGCGATGCGTTCAAGCAGAGCGGGAGAATGGGGATTCAATTGAATCTTACCAGAGCGATTGGCCTTCCTGCGGCCTGTGCAATTTCTACTCCTCCTCCTGATTGCGGCAGTGCGTTTTTCAATTTTGTTCTTGATTTGAAATTCGTTCCTAAGTTTCGGATCGAGATTCTGATTTTGAGGTTTTTTTTTCTTTTCTTTTCTGGCAGTTCCTCTTCCTCCTAGTATGGCCCCTGCTCCAGTTCCAAAGTCTAAAGCGCCATCGCCAGCTCCTCGTGCTGCAGCGCCGACACCATTTCCAGGTACGAAAGCGCCAACGCCAGCTCCACGTAGTCCAGCACCAGCGCCAGTTCCAAGAACAAGGGCTCCAGCGCCGGCTCCAACTACCAGAGCGCCGGCGCCGACTCCTACTACGGCCCCGACGCCTGCTCCAGGTACGCTCACACAACAGCACTTTCTTTTCGTACTAGTTCGTGCAACTTGAATTTTTAGTTATATTATATATATACACACACAAATGTAAGATAATGTTTTAATGAATTTAATTAAGTATCGTGATTAGAATATTAGTACTAAATCCTACAAAATGGAATTAATACATGATTTATTTTTGTAAATATTAAATCCAACAATTCATAGCATTATATGATTTGAAAAGCTAAAATAATTTTCAATTTTTATAGTATAAAGATATATATTATCACTTTTTAATATAAAGTTACCTAATAATATCTATGAAATACCAAAAAAACTTTTTTTAACAATCACAATTATTGATGAAATCAAAAAACTTACGAAATAGGATGTACAAAGTGAAATAAGAAAAGGGAATGGTAAGATGCGAATATAACTACTATAATATAATTTTTTGAGTATTTAGTTCATAAAACTTCTAAAAAAAGTTTATAAAAGATTGGTAATTGAAAGAGAGCATTTCATATATGGTATAGATTTTATATAAATTTTAAAGTATACTCTAAAAAAGGAAAAAAAAATATATGGTTAATATGTGAGGAGCACAACAACACTGTACTGCCTTTTCAATTATATTTATATTGATTGAAAAGTTTAATTTTAATATTTGACTTTAGCTTAGATATGAAAGAAAAATAAAAGCAGCAACACAAATTATTTGTCTTTTTTCCCTCTCAACATCAAATTAAAATAACAAAAGCTTTGGTACTAATAATAATAATAATGGTTGCAGTGAACACACCAGCTCCTGTAGCGGCAACACCAGGAATGGCACCAAGCAGCGCCCCAGCATCACCGCCAGCACCATTTGGACCATCGAGTGAGGACTCATCGGTGCCAGCACCGGCACCGTCAGATGCCCCATCTTTCACCATTTTCTCTAACCTAATCATTCCGCTTTTCTTCACTCTTCTCGCTTCATTTTGACCATTGTGATTTGTGATGCTCTTTTTTACAAGTCATCTCCCAATTTTGAACGGATTAATTTTTGTTATTTTTTCTTTTATTATTTCCCAATTTTGAAGTTAGGAAAATTAGAAAAGAAAAAAATATATATATATATATATAAATGAATATATCTCTTTCTTCTTTAATAATCTAGTTTGTGTTTTGTTCCAGAGATGTCTTGAATCAAGCTATAGAGCTTTTTTAAAAACTGAATATCAACCAGCTCTACTTTTCTGATAACTTTAGGGAGGTCATTTTGGGATTACAAAGTGATCTCGTTCATTTCTTGTTCATAAGAAAAATATCACGAGTTGCACCCCAAGAAAATGGGTCTATAGTTTTAAATGGGCTTTGCCGATGATATCTTACGCGTCGGCATAAGTATTGCCGACACGCAAATGCTTTCGCATCTTGTATGATCTATGCCTGTGTGTCGGCATAGATGGTCTATGCCTGTTTAGGTTGTGCGTTGGCATAGATAAAATAGTTTTTTTTTTAGCTTTTTAATTTCTTTAATCTTGAACTCTAATTTCAACCTTGTTGAATGGATATAAAATAAAATAGAATCTAAAATGTATTTGAAACATAATATGCATTAAATAAACAAATAACAAAGTTGTTTTCATATATAAAATAATACTAAAGTATCATAATTCAAAATTAGACATCAATAATAAAATTATATAAACTAAACAAAAAAGATAAAAAAAATATTACTTGTCTGGAGTAACTAAAAATAAAAAATTAACTTATTAATACTTTAGTTATTGTAATTCATAAACATATATTAATGAATTATCACTAGTACAATTTTGAGATTTTATGACATTAAAAAATTGTCATAAACACATTTTATGATTTTTTTTCAGTCGTAGAAGTCACCATCAAGAAAATTATATACATGACACATTAAAAAATATGTCATAATGTATTTGAAACATAATATGTTGTTGACATAATAATTGAAACATAATAATTTATTGACAATTAAACATTGTCAATAAATACCTCCTAAAACCGACGTTTCCGTTTATGACAAAATTTCAGTGTCAAGAGCATGTTGTTTCTATGACAACAAAAAAACTGTTAATGACAATATTCTTGTGTCAAGTATTTGTTTTCTATGATAGTTTGTAGTTTGCCAACAAACAAAATTTACTCAAGGCTCAGTTTACTTAAGCTAAATAAGCCCAATAAAAAGCTCGTGTTAACTTATCCTAAAATGAAGGAGGGAAAGGCATTTTATAGAAGATGGTTGTTCAAAACACAATTTTTTCGATGTGTGACAAATGAAGTTTTTATGATGTTGGAACACTGTCATAAATTTGTGATGTTAAAAAACTGTCATAAATTTTTAAAAACACGAAAAATCTCCAATTTTCCCACCAAAAACGGTCTCTAGCCATCTATGACAGCTTTTTATCTAAGTCATGAATTTATGATGTTGAAAAACTATCATGAATTTTCGAAAATACGAAAATCTCCATTTTTCTCGCCAAAAACGCGTCTCCAACAATTTATTATTTGGCTTAGTTATGATGTCATAGAATGTTAAAATTGTAGTAGTGTATAAAGTTCAAAATGTCATTAGTTGAATATTTGATATTCAAAATAAACTAAATAAAATTCATTAATAATAAACCAAAAACTTATTAAAATAAACTCAACCTCACATCTAATAACAACTAAACATAACACCAGGGGTGAGCATCGATCGGTCGGGGTCGGTTTTCGACCACAACCGACCCCGACCAAACCAAGGCGATCGGTTGGTCGAGGTTTTTTTAAAAAAACCTTACCAAAACCAAATAATCAAATCGGTTTGGTCGGTTTATATATATATATATATATATAAATATTTATTTAATTAAATATTAAATATTTATAATTATTATTTTATTATTATTTAATAATTTATAATTATTATTTTATTATTTTGAGAAAAATTTTAGTTTTTAGTTTTTAATTATTATTATTATTATTATTATTATTATTATTATTATTAATATATATATATATATATATTTTAATTTTAAATCGGTTCGGTCGATTTTGTGAAGGCCAAAACCGACCTCGACCGAATCCTTCACAAAACCGACCGACCGCCCTTGGTTCGGTCGGTTTCGATCGGTCGTATCGGTTTTTGTTTTTTTTTGCTCACCCCTACATAACACATTCAAACAATCATAACATATTCAATAGCTAAACATAACACATTTAAACAATCATAAAGTCCAACAAACAATTAAACTCAACCTCAAACCTTCAACATACAACTAACCTCAAACCTCTAAGTAGCTTATAAATTCAAATTCAAATCTCCAACAAACAACATAATTAAGTTCCAACACCTACCGTCAACAAACAAATTAAAATTTAACTTGTCAAACAATCCCAAACTCCAAGATACAACTAAACTCAAATTCAACCTCCAACAAACAATTAATCACAACTAAACTCTAATAACTTTGTCAATCAAAACTAATTCAAACACTCCATGCCAACTCCTCAATGCACCTAACTACGCTCGAAATTTCGGCAGGATGACATAACTAAGAGAAAACCAAAAATTTATATAACTTGGATAAGAGAAGACACTTCAATCACAAACAGGTTAGGTTTCATATCCACAACGTTACCAGAATAAATCCACATACACAAGAAATTTCTAAGAAAAGCTAAGACGACAAGTTTACTAGAACAAAACTTATAACATAATAAGACTCAAAACACTGATAATCAAACAACTACAACGTGATAAAATAATTTATAACTATATATGTTCATGGTGCTCCTCGTGACTCCATCATCTTCCTAATCAGTTATTGCATTCCTGCTCAATGTTGCTTCATCCGTTGCTCCAACCGTTCCTCCATCATTTCTTCAACCCTGGACAATTTTTAATTTTCTTCTACCATCTGCACCTTTAGCTCGTTAATTTCTCGACTTGAGGACCCACCTGATGAACTATTAGTTGATCACCTTTAACGTGGCATGGACGTCTCCCTAACACTGACTCGCAAATATCTGCTTCCAAACGTGGTTCCACCTCTTCTTGACTAGAGGATTCTTACAATCGAATCATTTTATTCTACAATTATAATTGAAATAAGCATTTGAAACAATGCTTGAATCGATAAATACAAATAACTTTTACTGAAAATAGACTTACATGTGCATCCTCGGCAACCGAATTGACCCACTTTCCATGTGTTTAAATGTGTCAGCTAGAATAAGTCAATAGGTCCTAATCTCAACCTTCTTTATCTTTCTACAACTCAAGTCAAAAGAAAATTATATTATAAAAGATATGTAAAAACATGAAAGAACGAGAGTTTAGGTTTATTCGACCTACCGCATCTTGTTGCACAACGATGAAAGTCTTTGACCCACATGTGTGGTTGAACGTTAGAGTTGCCCGAATTATTTACATGAAACTTCGTTATTTCTAAGAATTGGGCTACTCGTTCCTTATATTCAGTTGAGAACCCATCACTTATTTTACTCCACTCTATGTTCATTCTTAATTGTATACCACACTTAAATCAACTCCTAATTCGTGGAAGGTTAGAATCTAAATAATTAGACAAGAAGTCAATTAGTAAACATGAATTTTATCCTATTGTCTAATATGTTCTTAATTTTCAACTTTGTATCTAATAACTATGAATTAAAAGTTCTTGACTTTATGAGTGTCAAATAGGTTTCTAAACTTTGATGTTTATGACTTTTTTTTTTTTTTTTTGAAAGGTGAACTTTATGGTTGTTTAATACATGCAAAATAGAAATTTAATAGGTGCAAAAAAATCTCAAATTAACATTTTGCACTAAATGGACTGTGAGAGTTTTAAGAATTTCTAATAAACTTCTCCAAAACCATAAGAAATTTGTACCTCTCATACATCAAAAGTCCTAAATTACAACATTCATAACTCAAAATTGAAACTTGAAAATTAAATGATATTCACAACAATAACTTTTTTTTTATCACATACATAATTTCCAATCAAATCTAAATGAATTAGATACATTATTTGCTCTAAAATTTTCAATCAAAGCTAAATGAATTAGAACTATATTCTGTTATTCACTCTAAAAAAGTTCTAATTTACTCCTAAAACTTTTAATTTTAAGAATTTTTAGGACTACCTTTATCATATTTAAACTTGAAATGTATATATATAAACTAACCAGCAGCTTCTGCCTCCGGTGATGGTGGCGAAGATGGTGGTGGGGAGGTGGCGGCGACGAATGTGGAGCTTGAAGCCACGAAACCTTTTCTATTTGAGAAGATCTAGGTGGTGCAAAGCTTCCCATGGAACCCACAGCGACAGCAAACCCACGGCGGCTCCAAATGTGCAGACGACAGTGAGGGAGTCAGGCGGCACACGACGATTTTCTTTTTCCGCAGTGGCTATTCGTTTTTGTGAAAGGAAGAAGATGGATTTCTTAAATACCCGACGCTGGGTCACCCCTATGCCTACGTGTACGTCGGTATAGTCCTTAAAATTTAAACTCTATCCTAACGCGCCATGATTTTCGGCGTTGAGATAGAGGTAGGTCCACAGTGGAGTATGAAAATTTGAGAAAATTTTTTGGAGAAAAAGGTTCTATGCCAATGTGTTATACGTGCGTGTTGGCATAGACACCAAAATGCCGACGCAGTTGTTGGGAGAAAAAATAATGATAATAATAATCACAATAAAATTATTACAATATTAAATCTCCTCTTCCACAGGATAAGCCAACCAATAAACTAGAGTTACAAAAATATTAAATATAACGAGATAGGGAAAAGAGAACGACACCGAAATTTATACTGGTTCGCCCTAAACTCTACTATAATGGGAGATTACAAAAGAACTCTCAATTCAGCACCACAAACTAACCCTCAATAACCCAACAATGGCTATTGGCTTCCAAGTATCACAACCCGATAGCTTGTGATAATCAAGAAAAACCTTCAACCCCACCAGAGAAAACTCTTTTTCTCTCACAAATGTTATTTTGGTCACACCCAGTTTTTCCCTCTCTGTGGGTGGCTACACACAAAACATCATATATATATATATATATATATATATATATATATATGTTTACAAAAACCTAATATCCAAATGGGCCTTGGCCCATTGGCCTTTTATTTTGTCTCCACACAAAACCCAACAGCAGTCTTCATCAGCGTCGACAAAGAGAGCATGTCCCAATGCGCTTATGCTTTCGACATCAGGAGACTTCTATTTTAGGGTCTATCCACGTCGGATAAGAAAAAGGCTCTCTGTGCTGACGCGATGAGTGGCATCGAAGTGTGACCGTGCGGAGAGAGAACCATATTCTTGTAGTGTAGTTTTTGAAAGCTATGATGTTGGGCACACATGAAGAAGCTTCTCTAAGTTGAATGAGGGTAAGACCGTGGAAAAAATTGTGGAAGTGGAAATTCCATTAAAAAAGAAAAATTAAACACTTTATTTGGCATCTTTTCATAATTGTCTACCTATTAGGAGTAGACAGAGTCAAAAAAATGATTCAAATTCCTATTTTTTTGCCATGTTTATTAAAAAAAAAGGCAAAAATGGTGGAGCATGAGTTATTTCAATGTAGCATGCAAAGTCAATCTGGAGGGATTTATTAATGGACATGCGTTGGGAGTGATGTTATTGGCTTTTAAACTTTTATTGGGTCTCTCAATAAGGGTTGAGGCATGTGCAATATTCGCAGGTCTTTGATCTTTTTTTTTTTTTTTTTTTTTTTTTTTTTTTTTTTTTTAGCGTTTGAAATGGAGAGCATGAGTCACAAGGTCATCAATGAGGAACGATTAGAACTTCTGGTATTATTCAAATTTCACGCTATCTGTTATGGTAGTCATCAGCCCGAGCCCATCGATATTGACGGGACCATTGATTTGAGTTCAATTAAGGTAGTGAGACTAAATTAGTAAACAGATGGAAAATATATTGACCCAAAGCATTTTTTTTGTAAACATTTAACATGTTTCAAATTATTTGAAAAAATAATGTGATTTTAATTAAGTGGTGATATTTTTTCAACATACTATATACTAATATATTACTTTAGTAGAAATAAATAAATAAATAAAGCGCATATTCAACTACAAAATATGTTTTTTGAAACTTGAAAAATAAAAGTACAAATATGCAATAACAAGTCCAATATAAACAAATATCAAAAGGTTGATATCATCCAAACAAATTTGATTTAAAAGGCTAATATCATTCAAACAATATCAAGTTTCTGATTCCAACACAGCACGCCAAACAATCCCTAAAAGGCCACAAGTTTTTCATATCGAGGTTGAAAATTTTATGTATTTTTGTGTTCTCTCATTATTAATTTATTATTATTATTATTATTTTTGAGTTCAACATCATTTGGAGTGAGAATTTGAATATTTGATTTCTTGGTACCAATTATAGCTGAACTAAACTCATTTTAGCATTTTTTTTTATTGAATATTAACATCATTTATTTTAGAGGAGACTCATACGATGATCAAAGACATCTTGGATGTATAAACGTTATTTTCAGCAAATTTCTTTTTGTTACACTCCACATATGAATAATTTAATGGTACATGAATTAGCTAAATGGGGTCAATTATTTCTTATGTAGCCATTGAGGCTTGAATTTGATGTAATGCTATTCCTTTTTTTTTAAAAAAAAAAAGAAAGAAAAAAAAAGAAAAAAAATAAACTACTGTTATAAGCATATATTAATTTTTTTAAAAAAAAAACTTTTATAAAAACAACCAATTGGATAGTATAATCATATCCCAATGATAAAATTTAATGAAATGTAATATATGACAACTATATCGTCAAATAATTAAATTAATTGTTCCAAAAAAAATAATTAAATTAATAACTAATTTAAATTTTGGATTAGGTTTCGAATTGACACTAAATTAATAGTGTTTGATGTAACTTAACTTTGTTATGTTTTAATTGTTATTTATGTACATGTCGTCTTTGTTGTCTCGTCTTTTTTTAGACTGTTTTTGTTGTCTTATCTTAATGATATTAAAAAAATATATCTATTGTATAATATTGATTAAAAAAAAGAAGTATATATTATTTTGCAAATAATCTATACTTTAAATAATTTATATTTGTCTTAAAAAAATCATTTATATTTGTATAAATCTAGATAAATAATATATCAGCCCAAACGTATATACCATTTGTGATTTTTTTTCTTCTTTTTCTTAAAATGTTCCCATTTGTATTTTTAGTTGGGTAGCTCGTACACACAAAAATAGACAAATTAGAAAAGGTTGAAAACGACGTACACTCAAGAATATTGTTATTTTATTTTATTTATTTATTTTTGATATCGTTGAGTTCATGCATGGATTTACTTCTGGGTCAGTGGCTCGAGCCCAGGCACAAATTTTTTCACCTATATAACAATATGTATAGAAAAAGTCAGATTAAATAACAAAAAAACCTTCTAGCATAGTGGTTAATAGGTCATTAAGCTCTCCCTCAAATCACAAGTTCAATCTCTGATTTGTTTAGTTTTAAATAACTTTTTCCAATGTCATATTCAAGCCCCCGCTCGATACAAATTGATCCCCCACTGCACACTTGGACTAATTTTACCGCCCAACTACTTGGCCCTATTATACTATATTTGGTTGACAAGGAAATATGTAGGTACTAAATCTTAAATAGATGGCGATTATAGATTCTATCGAATATTAATTTAAGATATCTTTTTTAAACCAAACAAAAGCAAAGAATGTATAAATTCGAGATACCTCGTACAATTTATATTAAGATAGAGTAGAAATGTCTACAGATGAAATATGAAAAAAAAAAATCAATAAAGTTATTAATCAATGTAAATATTGCTATACTAGAATTTGGATCGTCGAATCAATAGTAAGATTTGTATTACAGATAACTAAAAGTGTGTGTCAGATAGAAGTAGGTAAACGACGATGTGGTGCTAAGCCACACCAACACTTCAATGCTCAAGTTAGTAATTAAGTTTGAAAGTAACTTAGCTAGTAGAAAAGTGGTCATATTTGGGTGTACCTTTCAAATGTCCTATTTTCCTCGTTTTATAAATAATACATCTGTAACGTATGTTTGAATATCCTAAGACTTTCTGGAAATCTAGCAGAATTGTTGGGTCATCATAATTATGAAACGGTTACTTAATCTACTTCATTCAAACTTAACGAGACCCTCAAGGAGTTGACCAACTAGGTCATTTGGTGGACCCCTCAATGGGTCAGCTTACTTGGTCATTTGTCAGACCTTTAAAAGATCGGCCAGTTAGGCCATTTGGCGGACCCCTAATGGGATCGACCAATTAGGCCATTTTGCGGGCCTCTAAAGAGGTCACCAAATAGACCATTTTGTGGATCCCTCAAAGGGTCGACAAACTAAGGGATCTACCAACTAGGTCATTTTGCAGACTATTTAGCTTGTTACTCTCTAAAGAGCGGTTTGGGGCACTGAATTGGTTATAATAACATGAGTTATAATAGTTTGTCGGTTATTATAGTATGTGAAATTATATATTATTTTAAAATACATAGTAGTTTAGTCTTGAATTATAATAGTTTGTGTTCTGGGTGTAGAATATTCCACAAGTTATTATAACATGTGCCTCAAACATGCTCTAATTTTCTTTTGAATCCTCTCTTTAGGGTTATGTATTCTGGTGGACCATTTGACTCAATTCTATGGTTAATTTTGGTTAATTTTTACCCATAACAAATATAAATTCAGATATATAAGATTTATAAGAGTAAAAAAAAACTCTTTATTAAGTTTGATTGGATGAAATTTCTAATTGTTGAATGAGAAATTTTGACTAGTGGCAGATTGTTATTATTTTGGAATTAATGACAAAATCATAAATTATTAAATTTCACACCAATTATAAATTAGACAAGTATTCCAATTTAATTTAAAGATACAAATTATGAAATTATAAGGTTGCTTGTTTTCATATGATCATTTGACCAAATAATTAAACTTATTTTGTTCAAATATGGAATTTGGGTCCAAGCTAAACAAAATCTAAATCCAAATAATTAAACTCAAACCCAATAAAGTTCAAGTCTAATGGTCGAGCCCAAAATCTAAATCCACATACCCATGAAAGACTCTAAATAGAATAACTTTCATTCATCTTAAAGGTTCAGACATTGAATTCTCAAAAAAGAACTAAAGAATTCAAAGTAATGTCAAAAGACTCTCTAAAATTCTTGTTGATTGAAGACTCTTTGAAGATCTGAAGATTTTGAACATTAGAGAGGCTTCAAATACCAAAATCTCTTTCGAGATCGGAAAACTTTGAAGGCAAGTTGAAAACATTTAAAACGTTTAATACTTAAAAGCTTCCATTGATTTTTCAAGAAGATTGATTGTTATGCAACACATAAGTGCACGTGATCAAAGTAATAAACTGAAGTATTCTAGAGTATCGTAGCCCAAGGCCCAGGATCACCTACGACTTGGTTGCGCCACTATATCATCCATGACTGTTTGTAAGAGTGAAGACACTATCCTCACAAACCAACACGGGGTCCTTTCAGCATGCTTTTGTTGGGATTTTTGTCCTAATCTCGTATTTTTAAATTACTGTTTGAAATTAATAAAGTGTTATTTATTTCATTACTTTGTGTCTCGCAAATTTTACAAACTTTTTCAATAAACTAAGCTCCAGAGTCATTGAATTTATGAGAGAACTAGAACTTGAACGGTGTGTAGTAGACACACAGGGAGGATCACATTCGAGTTAATGACCCGAACGGTCTATAGTATATGGATAGGGTTGAAGACCTAATCCTGGATACACTGTGGATGCGGCCCGCTTTGTATTAGATACAAACAAGGTGATCTGACTTCGTTCATGTGGTTGACATGCGAGTGGGGGCATCACTGCAATGAGATTGTACAAGATCGGACCGTGAATTATTAGACCTCTCGATGTAACATCGTTGACGATGAGGACTAATAAATTCGTGAGATGACCATTAGTGACGCGACACGAATCCCGAGCGTGTTCACGGACTCGCATCTGCGAAGTCCGTCGCTTTGATTAAAATGCGGGCGAGGGTGGTCACGATTACTTTCGCCCAATATGCCTATCTTCTCGTGGGGACGGACCAAGTAGGGAGCCGAGAACTTAACTACGCGAGATGGAATTCACCCGCTCCCGCTTTAGGGAAATTAGAGGGTTGTTCCTTAAGTGTTGTCTCCGTGGTTTTGGACAACGGCGCCCACCTTCTCTCCCGGCCCGAAGGGTGTTGTGTATGGTTGGACCATCACAATATGTTATTTATTAGAGGAGCGGTGGGGACTTAAGGAACAAGAAGTAGACAAAGGGGTAAACGATAATTTGACCAGTAGTGTGTCTCACGAACAACTTGTGAAAGGTCGACTCATGGGTATTGGTTATATCAGTGGACACGTAATATTCTACACTGACGGGAGTGCAACTACGGGCTTTAGTGGAGTGTTACCGTAGCTAATAAATATTGATTAACCGGGTTAAAGAGTTTGATAGGTTAATCTCGGATCATTGGAGGCCGTCACTGTAGGTCCATTAGGTCCCTCGGTTGGCTCAATCTGGGTTAAAAGAAGGGTTAATGTTTTGGTATGAAATTGAAGTGTTCAATTTCACTTAAAGGGCATTTATGTCATTTATATGAGATATGAATGATATAATATATAGTTTAATGTGAATGAGATTCATAATAAACTATAGGTTAGCCTAATTGTTGAATTAGGGCTAATTGGAGAAATTAATTGAGAGAAATTAAATTGGATGTGATTCAATTTAATAAAATCCACAATTATGCAAATGTGATTTGTATAATTAGATACGAGATATCTTATAATATATGGTTATGCAAATGTGATTTGCATAACCTATAGTTGTGGTAAAATGATAATAATGTGGAGATTTTAACTCCATGTTATTTCACTATTTAAACCCTTTGCAAGAAAGGTTTCATAATGGAATCTCTCATTTTTTTGAATTTTAACCAAAAGAAGAGAACTCTCTCTCAACTATTCTCTCAAACTCTCCTCCCTCTCCAAAACTAAAGTCCCACTACTTTCCTTCTTCCAAAGGAAGAACAACCGAGAAGGTCGTTGGTGGTGTTCGAGTTTTGATCGAGAGAAGTGTTCGTTGAGATCGAGAAGCACGAAGTGTTCGTGATCAAGGAAGAAAGCTTGAAGAATTGTCTACAACAAGTAAGTGTGTTCTTCTTGCTGTAATTTCTTCCTTTATTTGTATGTTTAACTTAGATCTAAGTGTTAGGTCGTTTTAACGAACTTGTAGTACCGTAACGATACCTTGACGATTCCATTGTCTTCCGCTGCGCGGGGATTTTCATTCCCTTCAGCTTTGTCCTCACTCACATGCTCCCTAGGAAAATTCTCAAGAGATCACCCAACATAGGATTGCTTCAAGCCAAGCACGCTTAAACTGTGAAGTTCCTATGATTGAGCCACCGAAAAGGAAGGTGCACCTTGTTCGTATAGGTAGTAACTATCAATTCTTTTAAGCATTTCTCAACCATACTTTCATCTTTCTCAACCATACTTTCATATCCCCATAATCCTTCTCATTCAGATGTGGTCCTGATTCATTAATGTACTTCTCCTTATCTTGGGTGTCACAACTCATATTCGGTTTTGCTTCCAAAACCTTTAGGAGACTAACCAATTAAACCTATATGTCTATGGCTAATTGAGCTTAGATAATTCGATGCACAACCCTATGGGTCTTAGAGTCTCGCCCTATATATGTCTAGGGTCGAAGTTTCGGATGTTATGTCTAAGTCCTTTCCTCCGTTGATTTTATGAGATTTGCTTTCTCTTGACCCTTTCAGTATCAAGTTCAAGCTTGATGAACAAGTCCTAGTGATCGGTTAGGGTTGCCCAAATTATATTCAATAAAATCAAACTTAGGGTTAGGAGTCGATACAATTACCTTACTACTTTAAGTTTGGCATATCTCTTCTAGGGCATTCACAACTTGAACCCCTAAAGAGCATTTAACTCATAATGAAAACTAAGGAAAACATGAATTTTAATTGCTGAATTTTTAGAGATTTCGGAATCGAAAAACGCAAAAACAGAAAGTAGCAAGAACCCAACTTATTCAAAAACAAAACTAGGGAGAGTTAAAGAAAACTTGTTTCTTTTATTTAGTAAACAAAAAATTCCAATGCATAACTTTGATAAAGAATACAAATCCTATTGCAAGTTGAACTAAAACAGAATGGAAACACAAGAGTCTTTAACTCAAATAACAGTAAGTAAAATACAAAAAAAGACCTAGAAAACTCCTCTGTTGGTCGATTCCAAAACCCAAGTACAAGTTTTGAATCTTCACCTCCAATATTGTGTAAAAGAGGGACCGACTGAGGGGTTTTTACTAGCTAAGCAAATAAGAAGAACTTGCTGGAAAATAACAAAACTGAAACCCTAAAAAAAAAAAAACTTCAGAGAAATATCGAGAGGGAGAAACTGCAGCTCGTCCCTTCCATGAAACCCATAAAAGATCAACTTTTTATATGTGGTGTGAGCTAGAGTTTTCTTCCAAATTCACTCTTAATTCATGGGAAATAAGTTGGGCATGATTCTCAGTTGTATTCTTTCCAAAAATGATCAATAATCCGCTCAAATCTCGAAATCCCAAAATTTGTAGCGTGTTTCTGGAAACTCTGAAATGCAGTAGCAATTTGTCCTGCATTTTGTCTGGCATTCTGGTTTGCTTGTCTGGTCACTTTGTTGGTTCAAATGCGTTTGCAATTTTCTTGGTATTTTTTCTGCTCTCATTTCTTTCACAAAACATACCAAAATAGCTTGTTTTCCACCACTTTTCAATCATTTCTGATTTTTAACTAATTTTAGACAGCTTGAACAATTTTACTCATGAATTATATTTTTAGCTTGACAAAAAAATAAATATTTGCAATAAAATAGACAAAAATAACCAAGTTTAAGTATAAATAATCCTCATAAATTAGAATTATCAAAGATCAACAAGCCAAGAGTCAAACCAACAATCAACAAGCCAACGGTCAATCCAACAAGATCAACAAGCTAATGACTAATCCAACAATCAACAAGCGTGTTCGAGAACAAGTTGTCCAACCTTCAAGACATTTGTACATTTAAGAGGAAATCAAGGATAAACTTCAGAAATTGTACTACACCTACCAAATCAATACGAATATAAATTCATTTTACACTTGTCTTATTTCTTTCAAAATTGCATGCGAGCAAATGTTTATTTAAAGGGCATGTTTGGAGTGATTCTGGAATAACCAAAATCACTTTTAACATGTCTAAAATCACTTTCCTTCTAAAAGTGTAATGTTTGACAATATTGAATAAGTGATTTGGAACAATCCAAAATCACTTGAAGTGATTATCGATCAATCATTTGAGAAGTGATTCCCAATATTTTTATCAAGTGATTGTGATTTAAAATGTATATTATTTTATTTTTGGAAAATGTATACTTTTGGTGACGGGTAAAAACCGTCATCTTTAGTAAAAATTTATAAATTTCCATAAAAAATGAATTTCTCAAAATTGTCACCATTGAGTTCATCTATCATTGTTTACAAAATAACAATTTTTCTCTCTCTAAAGTTTTTATAATATGTAAGGTCATTTGCATAGATGACAATATGATTTATTGTATTTGTAGCCACATCATTCATTTATTTGATTTGCAGAAATATTAAAATGTGCAAGCCCAGCCTGACAACATGAAACAAAAAATCCAAAATTCTCTTTCCATGTTTTACAAAATCAAGAAAATCAGTAGTCTATCAACGTTATATCTAATTAGTAGTCTATCAACGTTATATCTTATATACCAACGATATATCTAACCAAAAAGTAACTACATGAGTGATATACTATTGATACCCGTTGATTTCACTAACATTAAGTATATATCAGTGTAATATACTGTCAATATACTTTATTTATCTATAGATAAAATTAAAAAAAAAAAGAAATACTTATTATATCAAGAGTACAATAGTGATTCATTAATGGTACATGAGATCGTCTAAAGCAAGTAGATCAGTGATATACTAATGATATACTTTATTTAGATATATAAATGAATTGTAAATGTAATTCAGTATAATCAATGGTATATCACAAGAAATGATTTGTGAGGATAATTACGATATATCATAATGTATCATTAGAATATCACAAGTAATGCAATATATCACAATGTATCATTAGTATATCAACGATGTTTCTATTTGGTAGCAGTTGATTCTTCTATTCACCATCAATATATCATAATGTATCATGTAGGTCCATAATGTACCAAATATGCATGTTATCAGTTAATATATAAACCATTATCAATAATAATAATAAAAAGAAATACTTATTATATCAAGAGTACAATATTGATTCATCAATGGTATATCAGATTATCTAAAGCAAGTATATCAGTTATATACTAATGATATACTTTATTTAGATATATAAATGAACTGGAAATGTAATTCAGTATATATATCAACGGTATATCACAAGAAATGATTTATGAGGATGATTATGATATATCATAATGTATCATTAGAATATCACAAGTAATGCAATATATCACAATATATCATTAGTATATCAACGGTATTTCTATTTGGCAGTAGTTGGTTCTTCTGTTCACCATCAATCATAATGTACCATGTAGAAATGTCCATAATGTATTTAATATGAATGTTATCAGTTAATATATAAACCATTATCAATAAAAAAAAAAGAAATACTTATTATATAAAGAGTACAATATCGATTCATCAATGGTATATCAGATTATCTAAAATAAGTATCTCAGTTATATACTAATGATATACTTTATTTACATATATAAATGAACTAGAAATTTAATTCAGTATATCAATGGTATATCATAAGAAATGATTTATGAGAATTATTATGATATATCATAGTGTATCATTAGAATATCACCTAGTATATCAAAATTTTTGCTATATTTGCAAAAGTAATAAATAGATAATAAAGTTGCAATTTACTTAATTCCTTTTGCCACCTATTACAATTCTCCTAATATGTATCTCTTACTTTATTATATTTTTATTCATTTTTCTCACTTTTTTTTCTCTATAGTGGCTTAAACTCCCTTTCAATTTTTTTATTTTCAAATTGTTTTTGTTCTTCCCTATAATTTTCGTATCTTTTTAAATTTTTCTCTCTATTTTTTTTATCTCTTGCTCTATTTTTTTTCCTAACTTTTAACTTTTTTCTTCATTATAATTTTTCTTCCTAAAATTGTTATAATCTTGTTCAATTTTTTTTGTTTATCTCTCTATCTTTCAATTTCACTATCTTTATAAAAAATTTCTCTATTTTTTTTTTATCCCTTACTCTAAAATTTTTATCCCTCCATATCTCTAACTTTTTTTTTTCTTTTTGAAATATAATCTCTAGCTTTATATTTTTTTTCTCAATTAATTTTTTAGTTCTCTATATAACTTTTGTCTATCATCTTCTATTTTTTAAATCTCTAGTGCAATACTTTTTTTTAGTAACTTGATGATTCTAAAATCCCTTTTGAAAACAAATTTTAATCCTTTTTTTAAGAAATACTTTTAATTAAATTTAAATCACTTTTACTACGATTGAATCAAATATTAAAATGATTTATAACTATTTTTTTCAAAAAATAATTATAATTAAATCACTTAGCTTAAAACACTTATTTTAAAGTTACTCTCAAACATGCCTTATGAAAATCGATTAATTGTATGAAAATCACAATTAAGAGTGTAGAACTATCAGACTCCCTAGAGGTCATTTATGCTCTTCTGAACCCGAGTTTGAACATTTTTTAAACTAAAACTATTTTGGATGAAATTCAGGTCATTGCCTCATTGGGGCCCAAGCTTTTCTTTTCCTTTTGTTCCAGAGTTTGTAATGTTTTCGTTCACTCCCTTGCGCGGGCGTCAGTTTTGGAGCCATTTGTGAGGTTGTCTCCCTCCACTTCGGAGGAACACCCCATTGTTTGATTTTCAGACTTTTCCAATTGGGTTAGGTGTTTCATTTTTTAGAGGCTTCCCCTTTCTTAGTTATCTCTTGGTTATTTGCTTAAAAAAGGTTCTTAATTAAGTTTAACACAGATGCTTCCTGGTGTGATTTTATGGGAAAAGGTGGCATATGAATGGATCGTTCGTGACTCTACTGGAACCCTCATTTGTGTGGGGATGTAGAAAAGGAAACAAAGAAGGAAGATCAAATCTTTGGAGGCGACTACCATTCTTGCAGGCCTAAAGGCGATTCATGAGCTGAATCTCCGAGAGCTTAGGTCGATCATTGTTGAGTTAGACTCCCTGGATGTCATTTCTACTCTTCTGAACCCGGATTTGAACATTTCTGAAACTAAATTTAATTTGGATGAATTTAGGCCATTGCCTCATCGGGGCCCAAGTTTTTCTTCTCTTTTTGTCTCAAAGTTTGTAATGTTGTCGCTTACTCCCTTGCGCGGGTGGCAGTTTTGGAGACATTTGTGAGGTCGCTCCCTCCACTTCGGATGAAAACTCTATTGTTTGGTTTTCATACTTTCTCAATTTGGTTAGATGTTTCATTTTTAGGGGCTTCCCCTTTCTTAGTTATCTATTGGTTTTTTGCTTTTAAAAAAATGTAGAACCAAACCTGAAAATAATTATAAGAAAATCACTTTTAATAAATCGATTATACTAAAATCAATATTTCTAAAATTATTCCCAATGTGTTTTTTTAAGTGATTTTGAAATTGTTAATATCACTTTAATTTTGACATGTTTTAAATCACTCACACATATCCTTTAATCATTGGTGTATGAAAGTGAGTTTAAAAGTGTAAATTCAAACATTGAAATTATTATATTTATGAAAATCAATTTTAATAAATCACTTATATATATATATATATATATATATTACCATTTTTAAAATTACTTTCAACTCATGTCCATAGGACAGGTTTGAGAATGATTTTAAAAATAATGATTTTAGTGAAAATGATTTGTTCATTGTAAGCGATTTACTGGTAAATTTAGCAAATAAATTTTTTTACCTTTAATAATATGTATAGAAAAAGTCAGATTAAATAACAAATTTTTTTTTTGATATAATGGTAAATATGTTATCAGCCTCCATTAAATCTCACGTTTAAGATTTTTACAATGTTAAATATTTTTTTCCACAACTATTTTTGTCACATAACCGAAAGAGTTTATATGAGATTGAATCTCCGGCCCCAAATGACTTTGAATTGAAAAAAAAAAATGTCGTAACTTGACCGTAGAGTCACATTCCTTCCTTAAAGAATACCTACCTTCCTCGTTGAATGGCTGCCACGTAGCTACTCTTTTCAACTAAATTAATATGTGGATCCCACCGATTTGAATGGCTGCCACGTAGCAACTTCTTTTTTTTTCTCTTTGAAATCGTTCTTCTCTTTTGCAATGGTCCAACTCCAACTGAACTTTTCAGAGCGAGTCGTTGCCCTAAAAATGACTCGGTGAGTCGAATTTCAATTCTGTTTGTGAAATAGTTCAACTTCTTCATCCTTTTGTTTCACTATGAAGACGATATTTGTTCTTGTTCCATCAAAATACGAGAATTTTATATTCCTAAACCCTACCTCCAGTTCGACTATGGTGGAAGAGAATAACGAATTTAGAGAGAGAAATAATTAGGAGATATTATTTATAGATTTTGTAATCAAATACACCCAATTGAATATTTTAGTTTAAAAAAACTAAGTCAACCGAGACAAAAATGGAATACAAATGAACAAGAACTTTATTCTTTAGTTAGGGTGTATTTAAACAATGGGAGTATTACCTTCCAAGTAAATAATTTTTTTTATTCCTAGAGTCTCTGAAATTTTTACAAACTCAAAAAAATACTCTAATGTTCACATTTATCTTGAATCCTTCTAATATAAATAAAGAGAGAGAAGTTGGATGAGGGAGAAAAGAGAGAGAATCGACGGAGAGATAAAATAAAAAGGGAAAAAATGGTTGCCATTTAAATTGGTGGACCCATATTAAAATTTATTATAAAATAAAAACGTGGCAACCATTCATTCATTAGGGGAGGTAGGAAAATTTTCGGTAGTACTAGAAATTTTTGGATGATGTTTGGTATATAATATGGTCCATAAGGCTCCACATAGATACATAAAGGGTTAGTTGCAAAGCCAATAAGAGCATAGCTTAATTGGTAACTGACATCAAGTAAGACTTATGATCAAAGAGTCATGAATTCAAATCATCCACCCCAATTGTTGATGTACTCAAAAAAAAAAAAAGATAGTTGCAAAAGTGGCCAAATGTTTTAGCCCAGTAATTGTGAGTGTGTCCGGTATTTTTTTCTTTTTACAAACGCGCCAAAAATTTGGTCCAATCCAATTAGAGTCAGGAGAAAATCCAAAGTAGTCCTCTTATATAATTTTGCATGTTTGCATTATAAAGTACATCAACATAGGCTAATTGTGAGTGGGTCCCGTGTAATCTCGCAAAAAGCCCAAAGTACTGTTGATATTCAATGATATACCTAATATCAAGTATATCAACAAATACTACTAATAAACTAATATATTGTATACAAATATATCAATAAAAAATATCATTTCTAATATGAAATATACTAACAGTATATTGATAATTCATAATTAGTATATCAAATATAACTGTGAAAAATACCAAGTGTATATTAGTAATTCATATATTAAGTATATTAGTGATATACTTTTTTTTTTATAATCCGGAGTCGAAACCTTGCTTCCCTATATCCGAGGACACCCGCACTTGCATTAAGGCCCAAACTTGGGAGACATCGAGGATTTTTAATTACTAAGCTCACTTGAGACTTTTAACTTGATTTTAGTTCTTGACTTTATTAATGTTTTTTTATCACTACTTTTTTTTTGGTTGATATATTCAGTAATTAATGAGTGATATATTACTAATGTACATCATTTTAAGTATATTACTTCATTGATATACCTAAATGAAGTATGACAATTGTATATCGTACTACATATTCTACATGTTAGATATACTATTGATATACTCTATTCTAGTTTTTGACTTAATCAATAGTTATTTGTCACTAAAGGTGATGAAACATTTAACTGATATACTACTGGTATACTCAGTTTAAGATATATCAATGATATACCAAATAAGCAAAATATCTTTGATGTACGTGTTACTGATATACCTTCTACAAAGTATATCAAATATACTATTGATATATCAAATGTAAAGTTTATCAGATGTATACACCAATGAGGTAAAATTGGAATAATAAAAAAAATGAAAATCACTGCAAATCTCCAAAAATCATAGCTAGATTGGTAAATATTCTAATATTTTTTTACTACCTAGTACAGTCCCCTAAAAATAAAAATAAAAGATACTTGCAATATCTCTATGACCCACACTATGATCAATTTTATTTAAGGTTAAATTATATAAAAAATAAATAAATAACCTTTGAACTTTGCCCTATATCTCAAAAATTCCTTTATTCTTTTAAAGTTGCAATATTATTTTTTAACCTTTCATAAATGCTTACTACTTGAAGTAGAAATTTGTTAAAATGTTGAACGAAAAGTGGACGTGACAAAATGTCGTTCTTTCGAACTGAATTTACATCAATGTCGTAAACACCACCACACCATTCTAGGTTATCGCCTTGTTAACTTTTTCGCCTAAAATTCTAATGGATTTCAACTCCAAGAGTAGTTTTACACTCTTGAGACATTTATGAAAGGAGAGTAATATTACAATTTGAAAAAATAGAGGTGTTTTTAAAATAGAAGAGCAAAATTTAGAGGTCTTTTTTTATAATTTAACTTTTATTTAATGAAAAGTCATATTTGTTACCTTTGCAAAGTAATAATAAATAAATAAATATATTTAATGTATCACAATTACATCAAATTTATATATTAATCTCATACTTTGTTTAAAAAAATGATAACATTCTCATGTAAAACCAAATATGTTTGTCAACAAGAGCATAATTTAACATATATTTAATGTATCAAATATTTGTTTATGGCCAAAAGGTGATGGATTGAACTAAATATAATTATCATGTTTATGGTATCTTTAAGTGACTAATTAATGGTCAAAATTAGCACAACTTAGCAATAATTGGTACGCACTCTTAAAACAAGAAGTCAAAGGTTCGAATTCATTCACGCAAAATATTTTTGTTCAACTAAAAAAAACCACTCGTATAATGGTCAATGTGAATCAAATTCTGTATTCTAAATTTGGCTAAAATATAGAAAATACTCCTGACTTTGTATTTTGTTTCAAAAATACCCTTAAACTTTCAAAAGTTTCATTAATACCCTTGAACTTTTAAAAAGAGTTCAAAAATACCTCTACCATTGGTTTTGGATGTTAACAGTTAGTATTTTGTTTAAAAAATACTCCGAACTTTCAAAAGTTTTCATTAATACTCTTAAACTTTCACAAAAATTTTAAAAATACTCTTAATGTTAGTATATGGATAGAAATTGTTAGTACCTCTATTAAAATACTCTTGAACTTTCAATAATTGTATTAATACCATTAACCTTTCAAGAACAAAAGTTAAAAAATGTTCTTACCATTAGTATATAAATGACTCATTATCTACACTCATCACCTCAATCTTCAATTTTTTATCTCTCCTGATTTGCTTTAATCTATAATCTAACGCTTCTTTATTTTTCTTTTTTTTTTATTCTCCTCTTTTTTCAATACTCTCTTACTTTCAACTTTCATTTTCCAATCTCTAAAACTTCCCCTATTTGTCATATCTTCCTAAATATTAGAACTTTAAATAAACAAGAGGAGAGGATCACTACAACAATTTGTATCTTTAATGACGGACACAAAAAAAAAAAAAACTCGGTGGAAATGATGACAAACGAAAATTAATGCGCTATTTTTTTTTTTAAAAAAGTGTCTATCCTTTAGTCTCGGGCTTATTGGAATTTTCTTCATTTTTTAATAAAAAAACCTTTTACTTTACTCTTTCCATTTCACTTTTATCGACAAAACCCTAGACTTATGTCAACCTTCTTCTTCTTTCACTCTTATCATATATTCACAGTTGTTCATCAAATTTCTTCTCTCATTCTTCGTTGTTTGTTATATTCGTGTGGTTATTTTGTTCACCGTTGCTAGCTAGTCTAGATTTTTTCGTTGTCATGAGTTTTCGTTAACCTCCGTGCCTTAGATCTTGGGTTTTGCTGCTGGATTTTGCCGCCATGAGTTCGAGTTTTTTTCTTCGTGAGTTTGCATCGTGGGTATCGACAACCATTCATAAAATTTCTTCACGGTGAGTTTTTGAATCCATGAGTTTTAGTTTCACTTGATATGGTTTATTCGTTAGTTTCAGACTTATCGGAAGTCGGCCTCGCCCCGACGTTCAATTTCGATTCAGAAGAAGGATTGTGAAAACAATACGAATGTGGTATCGACGAACAAGAAGAAAGTGTGTATGTGTTCTCCAACGACACATCCAGGTTCCTTTCGGTGTTCTCTCCACAAGAATTCGAGTTCGAGGTATTCTATTAATGGCGCGAATCACATCCAACCATAAACTTGCAAAAGATTTAGTACATAAATGGGTAATGTTGCCCCTTTCCTTTTCCTCTGCGCTTGTATTACACTCTATTTATGGGGTACTTTTGTTTTCTTTTCATACCATTTTATATATAACAGTAGTGTATATCTGTTTATTTACTTTTAGTCTGAGAAGAACCTTATGAGAGAGTTATCATGCCACTGAACTAATTATGTTGGTTTAAAGATTTTAATTTGATTTTTTTTCTCATACACATACAACAAGGGATGAGACAACTAATTTGAGCGGTAAGTTAGATGTGTTAATGAGCTAAATCTTAGCTCTTTTTTTATGATTCATAATTTATAATTCTCATTTTTCCTTTAGACATGTTATTTCCCTTTTGTTTAGGTTTTTTTTAAGTATTTATAAAACAAAACTCTCAAAAACCAAATGGTTATCAAACAAAGGGTATGTTACTAATTTCTCTTGTATTATTTTTTTTTGTAAATTTTTAATATATATGCTCATGATAGACCTGTGGAGCATACAAACCATGTTATAGTGATTAAGGGTGTTTATTTTGCCTCTGTTTATTATGATAGACATGTGGATTTAACCTTTGAAAGTTAATTAGTTTAAAGTTTTGATTGTTTTGTTAAGTTTGGATGGGTTTAGGTGTGAATATGAAAGTTTAAGGTTGAACATGAAAATGTGGTCGGTATCACTCTGGCTCTTGCTCGAGATGATAAAAGGATCATCTGGTATCTGCTATTCAACTCTGTACTTGCGTATTTTGTAAACCTGACCAATTTTTTGGTTTCTAAAACACACTAGTGCATTGACACTTCAGGTATGCCCACTTTGTTTATTGATGCTTATGTTTTTCTTATCCATCCTTCTTTGTGTTCTCTTTTTATAACTTGTGTTGCTTTCTGTTCTCTTTTGAAAGTCCCCAACAAATCTCATTTCAATGATGCATCCTTGAAGAGTCTTCTTTTTCATCTTTGTGACCCATTCAAATGATGACTCCTATTATTATTTGTCCTTTTTTTTTAAACTAAGTTCTGTTTTTTGTTTTCCTTTGAAAGTCCCCAACAATTACACCATTAAAATGATTACACCTTCTGAAGAGTTATGATCTGTGTTTTCTTCCTATTACTCGAGTTTGGTTTTATCTTTTCTTTTGAAGCTCCCCAACAAGTATGAAAGTTTAACCTTTGTCTATTAACTCATTTTCAATCTTTGAACTTTTTTGTTGAGCAACATGACTACTACTACTCTTCTTAAATCTTCTTCTTCTTCTCTTTTTTCGCCTTTGTTTTGCCATGCATTTTGTTTCAAATCTCAACCTTGTGAGACACCTCCTAAAGATATTTTGGTAATTGAATGTTTTGGGTTTTAGTTTTCATGTAGTTCGAGCTCTTACATCATATGATCAATGTTGTAGAAGTAGCTAGTAATGCATATGATATGACTCTAGATTAGGATGTTTCATCACCAATCTTTACATTTGTGCATTATGTTGTCAGGTTAGTTAATTTAGTTTTATTTTGAAGGCATTTTATGTTTTATGTTGTGTTCTAATTACTTTGCATTTTTACCAACATTTGATGATTGATAACGTTACATAATGCCTCATTCTCTTGTTAATTTAAGGGTGTTTATTATAGCGTTGATTTAGTTGTCGGACTCTTCGAGAGTTTCTAAAGCTTGAATTCTGACATTCTATCTAATGTTTACAGACAAAAACGCTTCACACAACATGATTCTTCATTCTTTCTCGGGTGCGTACCTTTCTCAATCTGCACTTTTGTAGTTTAAATTATGTTTTATTTTTTGAATATTTCGATTGTTTGTGTAATGATGAAGTGATTTGCTTCTATTTTTGTTGTGTTTCGATTGAATTTTTTAAGTTTTAATCATGATTAATGATGGAGGCCTTTGTTATTACTCTCGGTTGCTCTAGAATGTTGTGAATGAATATTTTTGCAAAATAATTAATTGTTAGAGTTATGTAGAATTTGTGCTCTCCCACAACAGTTTCAACACAAAGTCACGTTCAACATGTTTGTTGCATAGAGTGTTAGTATTCAGTTCGTTTGAGTTTATGTTCATGATTGTTGAGCTTTAGATTTATGTTCAGAAAGGTGAGAAAGTGGGGGAAGTTCATTGCCATTAAAGACATAGACACACACATGGTGTTTCCTTGCAGATTCTCATAGGTTCTTACTGTTTCTTTATCTCTTTTTGTAGTGGAAAAGTCATCCGTCGATTTGTGCCAGTTGATAAAATTTTAAAGCTGGTTCTCCTTGAATGTTATGTCACTTGCTCAGGTTAGTGTTTCATTTCAATTACTTGTTTTTTTTATTTGTTATGGTGACAGGGAGTTTCAAAGTGTGGAAAAAAGGTATATATTTGTTTCTCAATGCTAGCATCGTGTTAATGGAGATGGACATCTTTTTATATGGTCTTTAACGGAAATGTATTTAGCAAAGTTATTAAAAAATAATTTTTTGGAAACTTTATTCTCCTTAAAAATGGATATATAGTTCTTTCTATATTAAATAATCTTTGGATAATACATCCTTTTCTTTGACTTATTTTCCTTGTGAGCATTAGCAAACCCTTAAGCTGGAATATATTAGCTATATTGTTTGGGTATATTACCAACTGTTTGCTCTTTTTGTGGTTCATTTGGAGTCTAGGGGTTTGAAAGATTCATGATCACTGTTCTTTAGTCTTTTGTTACTGAACTGTACCAAAAGGTTAGATTGTGGAAGAACTTTGTTGCAAATTAATTTTATTTGAAAGTCCTGGGGGAAAAAATTAAAAACTAGTTTACATTTTTGCTATTTACAAACTTCTACCATTTAAGGTTAATGGTGACAATCTTAATTGATTTTTATGTCAATATCGTAGCTATTGCGATATGGAAAGTTTCAGGCATGAAGATCAATCGGTTGATGATAAGAGGAAGAAGAGCATGAATGGGTTCTTTATTTTGTTTAGCAATTTTTCTTATCTTTGTAAAGTAAATGTAGTTTTTATATATATTTTCTGATATGTAATACACTTCTTTTAATATATATTTTATATTTTATTAATTAAAGTTAAGTTGGTAAGATTACTTGTGTAAAAATATATTAGTATTGAGATTTTTTTGTACAAAATTTGCGAAATATTAATATTTTTTGTTAGAGCCATTGAGGCAAACAACAATTTTTTTTCTTAAATTACGAACAAAACAGTGACGGGCACTTTTAATGACGGTCAAAGACCTTTAATGACGGGCATTGCCCGCCATTAAAAATGTCTGTCATTATATGTTACAATGACGGGTGGTTTTTAATGACGGGCATTGCCCGTCATTAAAAAGCGACCGTCATTGTAACATACAATGACACTCACATCGATGACGGGCGCACGCCCGTCATCAAAACCCTTTAATACCCTCTTTTCTTCTAGTGGATCTATCTCATTTCTAAGCATACCCAACATAATTATAAGAAATGTCAACTCCCAAATAGTCAATGTCTCTATAGTATCTTAAGTTGGAAAAGAATCAATTTGAAACAACTCATTATAGATACATCTTTTTTCTCAGATAGATACTCTCATTTTTCCTCCGGTCGAATTTGAATAAAAATGATTAATAAAATCTCCTCAGTTACACATGTTTTCTTTCTTTTCTCTCCACTAAATGTCCTCAAAATTATTACCCAAATTCTTAATGTCTCTTTTTGTGTATTAAACCCAAATATTCTAACTAAAATTACTAATGTACAACCCTTGTTAAACCAAAGTCCTAAGATCGTTTAGTGATTATATTATTCTCTTTTTTTTTTCTTGTTATAATCTTAGATAGCTTGATTACCTGGAGTAATTTTAGAGATTAAAAAATGGAAGAAGAGATTAACAAGGTATTGAAAAAGAAAGGGAAAAAAAGAGGAAAAAAAAGAATAGAGAAGCGTTAGGTCATAGATTGAAGGAAATCAAGAGAGAAGAAATGGAAAAGGGAAGTAATAATGTATAGATAATTAATATTGTTTTGGTCCATATACTAACGACAACGGTAATGATCTCTTAGTTTTTTCCTCATCTTCTTCTCTATTTCTTTTTATTTATGAATTCATAAGTCCCTTTAAAGTTTCTTAGTTCAATTGAATTTTTTCTTAGCTTTAAGTAATTTTTTTCTAGCCTGACTTGTTCTTCTCGAATTTGTTTTGAATTTTATAATTTAATTATGAGTTAAACCTTCTTAGGGGTTCAAAAATGTGAATTTCCTAAGAAAGTAATTGTAGCCAAAAGTACCAATGAAACTAAGCCTACATTTCAATTGTTTGCTTATGCTGATTTTAATTATGTTGGAATCCTAAATAGATCAACTAGGGATACAACTTAAGTTTAGATCTAATACTGGCAGGATTAGAAATAAACGAATTTCACACAAGTAATGGAGACACGAGCTTAGACATAAGCTGATTTTTTACCCTAGACATAAGAATTAAAGACTCCAAAACCCAAGAAATTATTGTGCCCATATTACCTAAGATAGAAGGACTATAGACATATAGGTCTCTCACTTAGTCTCCTAAAACCCGAGCATTGAGGTGAATGCGAGTCGTAATTTCGATTTATAATTGAGTGTAGAAAAGGTGGAATTGCAATTCATGGTTTACAATTACTACTTAGGGCAATGACATTTTTTTAGCCCCATTGCATTTCATATTTCAGCTGTTGGGTTTGCAATACTACCAATTTTGCAATACTGTTTTGCATTACACGTTGTTTTCAATTAATACAGTTTTGTTGATTCATATACAGATTGCAGAACCCCAGTTTTGCAAATTGCAATGCCTTCAGCTTCTGTAGTTTCTTGTTTGCTTGTTATTCAGATTGCAAAACCACCAGTTTTACATTTCACTTTTGCAATTTTCACTTTGAAATCATTTTCAGTTTTTCCAACATACACCTCCAACCTTGATCTTGCAATTTTAGTTTTCTTCTTGCAAATCTCTTGCATTTTTGCTAAGCACTAATTTTGTTAACACCATTCCCTGTGAGATCGATACTCAGGAATACTCCTGTTTTTATTACTTGTATCGACAATGTGCACTTGCACTTGATAGAACGTAATTTCTTTACTTTTGTTCACCCAAAGTTCACTCGATTTATGACCCAGAATTACGTTTGAGGTTGTTTACTAATTGTAATTGGTAATGCCAATTCAAAATTTTCAAATATGTATGGTTACCATTATGCCATCTTATATTTATAATTAATTAAAATACAATAATATGCTACCAAAATTAAGATTTTTTTCTTCAATTTTATTTACTTATTCAAATTGTTAACATATAGATTTTATTTACTTATTCAAATTTTTATAATATGATTTTTTAATGGTTCAAACGAAAATAATGTATAAAAAACCATCCAAAAATCATATCAGATTTTCGTGGGGTTGAAACATGACCGAATCTAAGATATTCAAAATTTTCAATTGCCATTTGGATTATGGTCCTACCAAAATTCGCATAAAAAATATGTTATTATCGTTATTGATATTATTACCATTTGGTTATCGCTACCGTTACCACCTTTATCTATAAAAATAAGGTTTGCCAAAACTCGATGACCAAAACCCAAAACTTGATCATCGTTATCGATTATATGGATATAACAAAAATATGTCATTCGATATTGATAGACATAAAAAATGGTTTGACCACAAATCAAAATACATTGGACCAAAACTCACATACGATGACGATCACATAAATGAATGAAAACCTTGAGAAGAGGAAGAAGGAAGAAATATGTTGATCAAAACTTATGCACGATGAAAATATGTTTGAAAAAAAACTCACACATACACAAAATATCAATCTCAGAAAACGAATGAGAATATTTTCAATTATATAAAACCATATAAATAGTTATGAGTCTTTATCAACGAGAAGAAATTAGAGAAAAAGAAAAGAAAAGGATGAGGGATGAAGAAGAAAGAGGAAGAAGAATAAAAAGTAATTGAGGGGCAAAGAACGAAAAGTAAATAAAAAAAAAAGGGGTTGGCTCCCTGTAATACTCATATGATTGAGTACCCTTTTGGTATAATTCGATTACGGGACTTAATTACCGCGTCAGAGGTGGGTCCATCAGTAGACTATGTTTACAATGAAATAATAAACACTTCAAACGTAATAAAATGGGGCATGCTTTTCTAAATTACGTTTGCGAGTAAATGCATGAAACTTTTGAAAGATCAAGGATATTTTTTAAATAGAGTACAAAGTTCAGAGACATTTTTTAGAATTTAGTGGTCCAAATTTTTACCATCACTAAATATGCAGCCTAATTCCCCCTCCGACTAATTATTGTGGATTCCATAAACTTACTAACTCCTCTAACTCCACATGTTGAGGTCCCACAACTTTTTCATCTCATTTTTTTCTTCACCTCACCTCACTCTTCTCTCCCCTTATTTCAGTCTCTATTTTGTTTACATATATATATATTTTGCAAAATTCTTAATTTAAAATTTTTCTTAATTTAAAATTGATTTTCTTTATTTTTTATATAAAATTTCTCATCATTATTGTGAATTAATAATTGTTAAAATATATTTTTTATCCTATAATCTTAATAAAAATAATGATCTTTTTATTCTATAATTTTATTTTTTAAATATAAATTGTATAAAAATGTTGTAGATATGATACTATTATTTAAATTAAATTTTTTAATATAGATTAGTGTACTACATAACATTATTTTTAATTGATAAAAATATTCATGTTTTATATCCTCCACATGTCATCTACAATTTTTAAGTTTTTAAAAATGAATTATAACAAATAACAATCTTATCTTTTTTTTTTTACTTATTTTTTTATTAGTAGCTTATATATATATATATATATATATATATATATATATATATATATATATATATATAATTCCATGATTTGAAGATAAAAACATTATATAAACCAAATCATGTTATAATTTAAGAATTTAGTATATTAAAAAATTAATTTTCAAATTAATTATATTAAAAAATAAAAGGATATAAGATTTCTCCTCTCCAACTTAATAATATAAAATTATTACAATAAATAACATAAATATATAGTAATTTAAACAAAAATATATATGATATTCATTTTCAATGGTGTTAAAAAAATACGTATTCATTTTTTAATATAGTTATTTAAAATAGCATAAATATTTGATATTTTATTTTTAACTTTATTAGTTATTTTAAAATTTTAAAGAATATATTTTCAAATTAATAAAATTGAAAAATAAAAAATTAAATTATTTAAGCCTAAAAAATCTTAAATTAAAATTTTAAAATCAGTCTTTAAAAAAATTGTAAAATATACATTAAAATCTAAAGTTTAGAATCAATGAAAATAAATCTATATTATTTATAGGACTGAGAGAACAAAAACATACTAATATTCTTGAAATTTATTTAAATTAATGGATGGAAAGAATTCTCAATTCTAAAAAGTTTTGCCCCTACTGACTCCTACTCTCAAATGACGGGTGATTTTTATTAATATTGTACTTTTTAAAACTTATTATAAAAATATTGTAATTTTAAAATTATTTATATTAATATTGTTGTTTTTTTACAGGTGGCAGCTGGTCAAAAAAACGGAGGATGGTCTCTTCTAAGAGACGACCATGTCCAAATGTGCACAATCTGGCAGATAGTCGTCTCAAAAGTTTAAACAAAATCCACTTCTGGCATAATGGTTGGATAAATTTTTAATATACCCACGTTTCTGGTTCGAATCCAACCAAATGCAAGTTTTAATTTTTTTTTCTTTTTCGTGTTTTTTTAGTTTTTTCATTATTCCATTTTTCTCTATTTTTATATTTTCTTTTATTTAAATCAAATAAGATATTTTCAATTTTTAAAATATAGATTATATTGTAATTTATTATCAACTAAAAATGATATTTTCATAATTTTATTTTCTTTTTATTAAATTGAATATCAACTCAAAATGACGTAAATAAAAATGTTCGTTTCTCAAAATCTTATTGAAGCAATAAGAAAATTTATCTATTTATTTTTCAAAAAAAAAAAGATGACAATATAATATTTAATTTACTTAAAATGTTAAAATATAGTAAAAAAATAATAAATTACATTTTACTTAAGATATTAAAAAAAATTAAAATCAACCTAAAATGACGTAAATGAAAATGTTTTTCTTCCAAAGTATTATCATAGTAATAAGACAAATTATCAATTTACTATTTTATTTGATTTAAATGATATTTTTTTGTTATCTTATTTGAATCGAACCCAGGAACGTGTGTATATTAAAAATCTATCCAACCACTATGCCAGAAGTGGATTTTCTTTAAACTTACGAAATGATCATCTCTTGAAAAGACGACCATCTGCCAGATTATGCACATTTGGACATGAGAGAGACGATCATCCTGCGTTTTTTTGACCATCTGCCACCTGTAAAAAAACAACAATATTAATATAAATAGTTTTAAAATTACAATATTTTTATAATAAGTTTTAAAAGGATAATATTAATAAAAATCACCCCTCAAATGACCTCCTAAAATGCATTTTAAAAAAAAAACTATTGCGATGTTGGCAATGCACAACCTCCTTAACAAATATAGCATTTTAAAATGTTCACATTGCCATTCTTTTAACCTCAATTAGATCATGAATGTAATTAAAAATAACCCTACATCAATTATATATATAAAAGTTCGTATATGGATATAGACTTATAGTTATCCTAGCATGCATTTCATATCTGTGTCTCTCGTGAAATTGGCCCTTCTAAGATAGTTTTATGTGATTGTTATTTTCATAATGATTAAATATGTAAGAAAAAAATTTAAAATTATTTTAAACTATATAATATAATATTTAATGGCAGAAAAAAATGGCAATCATGTGGTAACGGTCACCTTAAACTATTCACCTTGATACAACATTTTTTTATATGACTAAGAAGAGAAAAATGTTTGAAACACATCTTAGTCAATGATTCTCTTTTCTGGTAATACTTTTTTTTAAAACATTTTTTGGCAATAAATTATATATATGCATTGGGATTAAAATACTCTTTCAATATTTTAAATGCTATTTAATATTTATACGTCTCATATATTATTTTTCTTGGGCACGATATTCACGTTCAAGAGGAGGTCTTGATTTATTTATATAATAATAATAATAATAAAAAAAAAAAAAGCAAATCAATATTTTTATAGTAATAGAGTGTACAAAAGTTGTGTTTGATTGGCTAGTATAAAAACAGAAGATTAATCTAAGTCAAAATTATTAGAATTCATGGATCCAAGTTATTCAATATCTAACACTAAATAATTATATAAAAAATTAATTGTTAGGAATGATATTGAAGAGAAAAAAAAAGTGTTAGAGATTGTTTGTTATCAACTCGTGAATTTCGATTCACCTTAATTCTGAAAATTTTAATTGAAAATTTTCTAGTTAAAAAAAAAAAATACAAGTAATTTTATTTTCTTAATAAAAAAGGATAAATATACAGAAAGATATAAAAATTCAATACTAAATTTGGTTCCATTTAAAACCATTGTTTAGAGTGGGGATGTGAAATTGATTTTCTACCTGACATTCACAATAGAAAATTCTGTTGGTAATTGTGATGATAATACAGCCATGAAACAATCAAATTATGAATATGCTTATTTGATTATAATTTAATTTTTAATTATAGTTTTCAAAAGAATATATAATTTTTATTTGTTTTAAAATGTAGATAAAGAAAATGCTAAAATACTATTTTGGTTTCTCTATTTTAGTTATTATTTAGTTAGAAACCCACTTTTATCTCTACATTTTTATGAAAGTAACAATTTATTCTCTTGTAACAATTTATTCTTTACACTTTTAAATTTGTAATAATTTAGTTCATAACTTTTTTATGTAACAATTTGTACTTATAGATTTATAATAATTTAGTCATTTTACTTTTAAATTTGTAATAATTTAATTATTGACCTAAAAAAATTCTATCAAAATTAAATATCGATTTTTTTTATTATATAATGATTTAAACTTTAAGAATTGTAAACATATTAAGCTCCTAGTTAGTTATTGATCTACATAGGTAAGAAACTCCAAGTCTTATAATAGTTTTCACACTAGAGACTAAATCACTACAAATTTTAAATTATAAGATTAAATTGTTGCAAAAATGAATCAGTACGAATCAAAGTTCACAGACTAAGTTGTTATTTTAATATAAGTATGGAGACAAAAGTTGATTTTTAAGGCCCCGTTTGATAACCATTTTATTTTTTGTTTTTGAAAGTTAAGTTTATTTTCACCTAATTTCTCTACAATAAAGATCATCTCCTTTAAGTAAGCATTTGAACTCTTAGCCAAATTCTAAAAACAAAGTCAAGTTTTTGAAAGCTATTTTTTTAAGTTTTCAAAAGTTGGCTTGGTTTTTGAAAACATAGGTACAAAGTAGATAAAAAGTCATATAAACTCATTGGTACAAGTAGTATTTTTAGGTTTAAATTTCAAAAACTAAAAACAAAATAGTTATCAAACGGGGCCTAAGTTTATTGTTTTATTGTAGTTCATCTACATTGAAAGTGATCAAATTTAATCTAGGCGTTCCAACAAATCTTAAAAAAGAATTTCACCGGCCAACTTGGTAATAATAATAATAATTTAGGGCCCGTTTGATAACCATTTGGTTTTTGAAAATTCTACTTGTTTTATTTTTTATTTTTTACAATTTCTCTTCATCTTCTCGGTAATGATTTGTATTTTTCTTGACCATCTAAGTTTCTAGCTAAAGTTAAAAAACAAAAACAAGTTTTTGAAATTTTTTTTTTTAGTTTTCAAAACTTAGCTTGATTTTTTAAAACATAGGTACAAAATTAGGTATAAAAACATAAAAACTCATCAGTAGAACTAATATTATTAGACTTAATTTTTAAAAATCAAATGGTTATCAAACATGACCATATAAATGGTTTATTTTATGTCGACCCTCAGCAATTAAAGTTTTTAACACAAAAATAACAACATGAACACTTTGATTAAGCTTCCTAAGCACATGGAGAAGAAGTAAAACAAAGACTAAATTATAAAAAGAAACTCTTGAAATTTGCTTTAACTTTAAAAGTTTTGTTTTGACTCTGAACTTTGCAGGTTGTGTCAATTTTAACCTTTAATTTTTAATTTCATTAATTTAAATCTCAAACTAGACAGATTGTATCAATTTTAATCATGAACTTTCAATTGAATCAATTTAAACTTATAACTTGGCTGAATGTATAAATTTTAACCATAAACTTTCAATTTAATTATTTAAGCCCCAATCTTGAATAAATGTATCAGTTTACACCGTCAGTTAAAACTTATCTACACCAAATTTTTTCTCAGTGGAGTACTTTCATTATTGAATCGATTGTCAATATTAATTTTTTTAATTTATCGTCAGTCTCGAGCTTGATTTGTCCTCCATCTACCACAATAAAAGTAAGGATTTCGAAATCACCCTCGCTAGAATTTTTGTTTCCTTCATCTCCAACATCATTGTCTCTTTAATCCTATCACAAGGTTATCGATGAGATTAACTAGGTCGACTATGACCAGTTTTATTGTGTTCATGAGCGTCACTATGTTCACCACCGCTTTTCCTGTTCTCTTTCGCATTTTAGTCGAGCTGAAATCTCCCACCATCGAAGTCAACGAAATCAATTGTTGCCTTTAATGACATCACCACCTGAATTTTCTCCGCACTCGTTGTCGCTGGTATCAATACCAAATGCGAGAGAAACACAAGAATCCATTTGCTTTTTGTGTGGATCCTACTTTCAAGAGTCGAGTTCGTGTTTTCATGATAGTTGTAATCCAATGTGGAATGATTTAATAAGGGTCTGTTTGGTAAGCAATTTAAAAACAGAAAATTGAAACACAAAAAATTCAATGAAAACAGAGTTGTATTTCATCTTTTCAGATAGGTATTTGGTAGAAGAATTAGAAATTTGGTTCCATTTAAAACAATTGTTTAAAGTATATTCTATAATATATTTATAGATCATAAAATTAGTTGTAGTTGCAAAACTAAATATTAGATTCAACATAAGTCATTATAATTTATCAACCTGATATTTATAAATTTTGTAAAATTATCATTTTATAATGTGATATTATTTATAATTTATAACATATTAGATTATACAAATTTTTAATTTGACAAAGTAAATTAAGTTTATAACATGAAACATTATATTTATTAAGATTTTTATATTTGTTTTAAAATTTCAAATTCAGTATCTAAATAAAATGAAACATAAAAATGTTGTTTTCAGAATTTCTACTATTTGGATCACAGAATCCGAAAACAGTTTTCGAAAACACATCTGCCTAACACATATTCATTGAATTCAGTGAATTTGAAAACATAAAACAAAATTCATATTGCATACCAAACAAACCCTAATTTTTTTAGGTGATTTTTTTTGTCTAAAAAAAAACAAACAAGTACATATCATTAAGCAATACGTGACTTTGAGCATGTGTAGAGAACCTTTCTAATGGTGATGAAAACGGAAACTTAATCGAGAGTGTAAATTGATGAACTTATTCATGTTTGGGGTTTAAATTGATAAAATTAAAAGTTATGGTTAAATTGATACAATTGTCAAGTTTGAGGTTTAAATTGATTAAATTAGAAGTTAGGGTTAAACTTGATACACAATATGTAAGTTTGAAGTTTAAATTGATGAAACTGAAAGTTTATAGTTAAAATTGATACACCTACAAAGTTCTAGAGTAAAAAATGTTTTTTCTCCAAAATATATGAACTATAGAGTTGGTTCCAATGAAATGTTCATTTTATATCTTGAAGTTTGTTTCAAACTCATCTTTAGAATGAAGGGAATTGAAGTCCCGCAGCGGAAGCGATTGTGAATAACACGCTCTTGATTTAGTTACAACGATTATATTCAAGAACATGTACAACTAGATTAAGCATATTATGTAATGGACAGTAAGAAAGTTACCTTTGAAGAACCTTTTTTCGAGTGCTCCTCTCTCCCACGATCACGATCTCAGCAACATGAACACGAACGTACGAAGACACGACCACCGGATCTTCTCCGTTGTTCTTTAGGTGAGGGAGGAATGTGGGTTCCCTTTAGGAGAGGTGAGGTCTTTTGTGAGAGAGATGTGTGTGTCTTGGAACCTTTCCAACAACACAATAAAGAGCTTGAAAATTCCTTCTCTTTTTTGTTGCATCTCATGCAACCATATATAGGGAAATAGGATGGAAATGACCATCCTACCCCTCCTTCATTCTCTCTTTAGTATATAGTTTATATATGAATCTAATTCACATTAAAGCTATATATTATATCAATTATATCATATATAATTGATATAACACCTCATGTATGAAATTGAACACTTCAATTTCATTCCTAACTTTATACTCTCAATATTACCATATTGAGCCAACGGAGGACCTAATGGACCTACGCTTCATGAGCTCCATGATGTGAGATTAACTAATCAAACTCTTTGATCCAGCTTAATCAATATTCATTAACTACAAGTCACTCCACTATAGACTTGTAGAAATGCACTCTCCTCACTCGTAGATAATATTGTGTCCACCGATATAGTCATTACACATGAGTCGACCCTTCACAGGTTGTTCGTAATCACAAATGTCAAATTATCGCTTTACCTCGCGATTACCTCTTTTTGCTTCTTAAGCACCACCGATCCTCTAATGAACAACAAGTCTGGGGTCCTACCTTAGACTCATACCTCATCAGAGGGCGGGGCCCCGTTGTTCAAGACCCGAGTCGATTCTATGGAACAATCTATCTAATTCCTTAGTATAGGAATGGGTGAATTCCATCTTTCACGCTTAAGTTCCCGATTACCTACGAGGTTCTCGTCCCCGAGAAGGTAGGCTTATCGAGCCTGGCCACAGCCACTCTCACCCATACTAGTCTAAGGACAAACCCCTATAAGCGGGGAGTTCTTAACTTACTCAGATTCGTGTCGAGTCACTAATGACCATCTATAAATTACTAGTCTTATCCTCATTAACTATTGTTACACCTGCTGGTTAGACTAATAATTTGCGATCCAGTCTTGTATGAACTCTTTATATATAGAAGCCCCCGCCGCATGTCAACTACATGAATGAGTTGGATTACCTCATTTGTGCTAATTACAAAGTGGGCCGCATCCATGGTGTTACTGCAATGAGGTTTCCAACCTTATTCTTATACCATGTAATTATTTAGGTTATATTCTTGAACTCAACCCAAATAAAATAGATACTTTACACTGGATGTTCAAGATAAATGTTATAACCTTGGAGCTTAGTTTTATTGGATTTATAAAGCGAAGATCAGAATTTATCAAAACAAATAACACTTTATTTAATTGATCAAAATTACACAAGTTTAGGGCATAAATCCCAACATAAAAGTCTTTTCTATTAAATTGATAGAAAATGATGTATTTACATCTATATTGTTGCTTATGTGAATAGATTTGAACATATTTATAGAAAAAAAGACGCGCGCAAATACGTCATTATAGGTTTGAGAACAAAAAATTAAGAAGTAAAGGTTAACGACTTTTAATGAAAACAAAAAATGTCTTTTTCATTGTCTATTTTTTTTTTCCTTGAAACTAACTCATATTTTTGTCTAAAAAAAAAAACTTTTCAATATTTGACTGCTGTATGGATTTTGAAGAACGTATTACAAAATACAAACATAAACAAAGGGCAAACGAACAGGAAAAGCATTTATTCGTTCGATCATAAAAAGAGGGTTTTTTTTCAAATCAAGTTTAGGGCAAACGAAAGGCGCAGATTTGAAAAAGTACGGGCGAGAGAGGCGTGGATGAACCTAACCCCCAACCATCACCCAACCCAATTCCCAAAAAAATAAAAATAAATAATTTCCCTTTTTGCCAACCCATCACCTAAACATGAATTTCTTGCAATAAATGAAAATTAATGGATCCACCCACAAACAAACACACACACACTCTCTCACGCATCAACTTGGTCTAAATGTGGAAGAAATGTGAAATTATTAAAGTTTGAAGGATCTGTGATGGCTTGAATTCCGCTGAATTCAATCAAACAGCGGAAGTTTGGTCGCCAATACCACCTTCCCCACAGTGAATTCGCCACCATGTCTGACAGTGATGCGAGCCTCAGGCTGTCTGTGTCTCGTGTGGCCGTGGTTCTTTCACTTTTTTAGTAATTTGGGTCTCAATTCTTGGGGAGTAATTACAGGAATGCGACGAAATTTTTGAAAGATGCGAGTTGAAATGTGGGTTTTGCTGTGAACTGTGAAAACTAGCGGTAGCAAAAAGAGCGATAAAGAGCGAAGAGGGCTGGAATGGGGCGACACCACGTGTAGGTGTTCATTAGGAGTTAAGAATGAGTGACCCCACTTCGCCCAAACTCAAACCTACCGCCTCTGCCATTTCTTTTAAGCTGTTTTGGATAGCAAGGTTGTCATGATTCACACCGATCACTGATACCCATTTGATGTTTTCTTTTGCATTTCAGCAGTCTCTGATTCATAATGAACTAATGCTTTGTAGTGACCATTCAGAGAACTGAAGTAATTTGATCTACTCTTTTCTCCAAGATTTTGGTTTCTCTCTCTTCACCAAGGTTTGTGACTTCCTTTTGTTTGCCTTCCTTTTTTAGTTATACTTTATGGGTTGTTTCGTTTGCATTATTCTATGCTCAATTTTGGTGCAAGAGGGGAAACTATTAGGTTTGTGTCGGATCAGTCAATCGATGGCTTACTTTTTCCAAGTGGGAACTTGATTTGTTAATTTGGATGTGGGAATCTATTTACCCTTTTTTTTTCCTGTTTTTGTGCCTCTTGAAAGTTCATTAATCTGCTTCTTTTAGTTTAAGTTATCCATTAATCTACTTCTTTTAGTGTAAGTTAGAGCGTAATTTTCTGTCTATGATTTACTTCACTGGTGATTTATGGGTTATTTTGGATTTCACAAGGACAGGGAATCATCCTCTAACAAAGTTGATGGTAGAGGGAAAGTTTTAGATGCATGCACCTGTAAAATTCATGTCTTGTCTAACGTCCTAAAGTCATACGCAATCTTGATGTGGTTAGATTCTTTTGCGAGGTCCACGGATGTTAAAATAGTGACATGCAGTATACAATTGCTGCTGTGTGTAGCTCTTTGCGTTGAAAAACTCATTTAATGATGCTTTCCCTAAAAGCTGCATGATAAATAATTTGATAGTTTTACTTGAAACTTTTCTCTATTGTTGCTGAACTTGGAGGATAGCCCTGTATTTGTTATTAAGTCAGTATTTCAGCTGACTGTTTAGTTTATATCACATGCAGCATGTCAGAAGCCCAGAGGAAATCAAATGCGATCAATTTCGGGCGTGGGAATGGATACTTGAATGGGGCAATACCCATCAGGAATGCAACTGCAGTCGCTGAAGTTGATGAGTTCTGTCAATCCCTTGGTGGGAAGAAGCCAATCCATAGTATTTTAATTGCAAACAATGGAATGGCTGCAGTTAAATTTATACGTAGTGTTAGAACATGGGCTTATGAAACATTTGGCAGTGAAAAGGCAATCTTGCTAGTGGCTATGGCTACGCCAGAGGATATGCGGATCAATGCAGAGCATATCAGAATTGCAGATCAGTTTGTGGAGGTTCCTGGTGGAACCAACAACAATAACTATGCTAACGTGCAGCTTATTGTTGAGGTACTTAATCTTTCCAATTACTTTTGTAATATTATCTCCTACTCCTAGTTTTTGGCCACATTTCATAAATGGGAATTGCTTCTGAAAAGGAAGCAAGAAAATAACTTTCTTTCTTTTGATCATCAAAGTCGAACAAGCAAATCCTGATAGAAGGTGATGGATATATATTTCAGTTCTATTTCACTCATCTTTAGAACAACCAAAGTGGAACTTTGGGATTTCAAAGGTCAAGCAATTTTTCTTACAAAAAAAAAGGTCAAGCAATTTTACTACTGATATCACCCTTATGAATTGCTGAAGAAACTGTGTATTTTGATTCCTATAAAATATGGATAATATTTGTTGATGAAGATGGTCTCACACTCCTTATAAGAAACTTGGTAGCTTTTTGCTCATAACATGTTTTTATTTTTTGAGGGTTTTTTTTTTTCCTTTTCCTGCTATATAACTGTTTATAATATTAACTTGATTCATGATATAGATGGCAGAGATAACTCATGTGGATGCAGTTTGGCCTGGATGGGGCCATGCATCCGAGAATCCTGAGCTACCAGATGCACTGAGTGCAAAAGGAATCATATTTCTTGGGCCTCCATCAATATCTATGGCAGCATTGGGTGATAAAATTGGTTCATCATTAATTGCACAGGCCGCAGAAGTACCCACCCTTCCGTGGAGTGGTTCTCATGTAAGTTCATATTATTTTCTTTCTAACCATATCATCCACTCGACGATCCACATTCAATATATTATTTATTTTGTGTTTAGGTGAAAATTCCACCTGATAGCTGCTTAGTTACCATCCCAGATGATGTGTACAGGGAAGCATGTGTTTACACAACAGAAGAGGCTATTGCAAGTTGCCAAGTTGTAGGTTACCCTGCCATGATTAAGGCATCATGGGGTGGAGGCGGTAAAGGCATAAGAAAGGTTAGAACAACATTGTTATGGATATTTACCATACAGGTGGCCTAGGAACAATGATAATAAATAACCTTAGGAGCTGAACTTTCATTGATGAATTTGAGATGACTAAACACAATGACCCTTTTTTTTTAATTATTGTTTTAATCTGGAAAATTGAAGCTATCATTTAATCTCAACTTTCAGGTTCATAATGATGATGAGGTGAGAGCATTGTTCAAACAAGTGCAAGGTGAGGTTCCAGGATCACCCATATTTATAATGAAGGTTGCATCACAGGTATATTATCTACTGCACTTTATCCCAATCAACATTTTTGCTGTAGGGCATATTTGATTATGATTTTAATTGACTTTTGTCTAATTAGAGCCGGCACCTAGAAGTTCAGTTATTATGTGATCAATATGGAAATGTTGCTGCTTTGCACAGTCGTGATTGCAGTGTTCAGAGACGGCACCAAAAGGTTAGTTCACATGAGTGTTTTTCGGTCCCCATTTCATAGGAGTCAATGCTTTTGTGAACATTTCTAAATTGTTTTTACTAGGAACCTATTATTTAACTTCCTGCCCTCTGCCAAACAGATTATTGAGGAGGGTCCCATTACAGTTGCGCCTCTGGAGACGGTGAAAAAGCTAGAACAGGCAGCTAGAAGACTGGCTAAAAGTGTGAACTACGTTGGAGCAGCAACTGTAGAGTATCTATACAGTATGGAAACTGGAGAGTACTATTTCTTAGAGCTCAATCCTCGGTTACAGGTATTAATGACCTTAAATTGACATGCCCCTGTTAGTTATCATCACTTTGTTGATCAGAAGCTCCTTTCCAAGCATGGTATCGATCCCCTATTGAATGTGGCCTGTGAGAGATGATAGAATCTGGCGAATATGTAAATTTAAATCTTGCCAAGGAGAAATACTTGTTTACCAAGCAAATATTGGGCAATCGCTGTTTTTTGTTTACCGAGCTATTTGAATCTAGGTAGCATCATAGGAGAGATATTGTGGCACATAACCTAATTAAGTCCCGGCTCTGTGTTTATGCATACTATGACATGCATTCATGAATAGCTGTCTTCTGTTGAGTACATCCACATTTTATTGGTTTATCACAAAACATTCAGGAGAGGTGATGATTTTGTTTATCTATTTATTTTTAAACAGGTTGAGCACCCGGTGACTGAGTGGATAGCTGAAATAAACCTTCCAGCAGCCCAGGTTTCTGTGGGGATGGGAATTCCTCTGTGGCAAATTCCTGGTATGATGTCTTACATCTATGGAATTCATGTTTTATATTTGTCACATGGAATTTTATAATTTTATATTTATAATCACATCGATTATATATAATTTTTAAAATCAGAAATCAGACGCTTTTATGGGGTAGAGCATGGTGGAGGATATGATGCTTGGCGTAAAACTTCTGTTCCTGCAACTCCTTTTGATTTTGACCAGGCAGAATCCACCAGGCCAAAAGGCCATTGTGTAGCTGTGCGAGTAACAAGTGAGGACCCTGATGATGGTTTTAAACCCACAAGTGGAAAAGTACAGGTTGGTTGCGTTGCTGATGATTTTTGACATATGATTTTATCTCTTATTTTGTAAGATGAAAGACAAAAAATGTTGCTGATACGGTGCAGGAGTTGAATTTCAAAAGTAAGCCAAATGTGTGGGCATACTTCTCCGTCAAGGTAGACCTTTTTCTTATATATGCATAATGTATTCTCTTCCCATGCTTTAACTCTAACATCTGTGCTGAATTACATTTGCTGATATGCTTTGCAGTCTGGAGGAGGGATTCATGAATTTTCAGACTCTCAGTTTGGTGAGCATTAGTTGATCGATACTTTAAACACTTAGTCCTTCAGTTTGAGTTTTGGGAAACATTTGTGGGCACATAAGTATATCTTAATTTATAAATTTGATTGGGATGCAGAAAATGCTCTTACATGTAATGTTCAATAAAATATTTCTTAGAAGATGGATGGTTATTATTCTAAAAAGTTAGAAATAACCCTTCAGCATCGGCAGATGATTTTTGAAGAAATTATATAAATTTCAATGAGTTCCTCAAATTATCAAGCAACTCTTCAACGTATTCATTTGTCTCCTGTAGTAGATTCAGACCCGAATGCTTCCAATTTTTCTCCTGCAAAACACCCTTCAAAATTGTTCTTCAAGAAGAAAGTTTGGAAAAGGATATTTCCCTGAAAAATTAAGGTTTTATTTTGGATTGGTTTTAATGAAGGTCTCAACACAAATGAAAAAATTCAATCTTGATATCCAAATTATACTTTTCAACCTAATTGGTGTCTTCTCCGTGAAAGACAGCGAGAATGTATCTCATTATTCTAAGAATGCGAAAGTTTCCTTTAGAACTATGGAAGGAGCCTTATCCTTCCAAATACTGTGCATTGAAGTCTCTATACCCTTTTTTGCTGCCATTACCTTAGAGGAATAACCGATGGTTGTCTAATGCAATTAGGGTAGGGGAAATATTTCTTTCTGCAGTCCTTTCAAGTTTTGTTTGTTTGTTTTTTTTTTTTTTGTAATTACTCTCCCCTTTGATTACTTCTCATTGAAATTTGTTTTTGAATATTCATTATTCATTATGAAATTTTAGTTTCTTATAAAAAAAAGTTAGGAATATGGATGATATTTTAATCATAACACCTAAGAGAATTGTTTTTATTTGGTATTATTTGCATGTCTTGCTAAAATCTTGATTTCCTCCAGGTCATGTTTTTGCATTTGGAGAGTCTCGAGCTTTAGCAATTGCGAATATGGTTCTTGGATTGAAGGAAATACAAATTCGAGGAGAAATTCGAACAAATGTTGATTACACAGTAGATCTTTTAAATGTAATGCTAAGATGATATATATTCAATTCCATTTCTTTTCTGCAATTGTAATGTATACCATTTTCTTTATTCAATTTTGGTGGAAATGCAACTTAAGAATAATAGTCTACAGGCTCTGGATTACAGAGAAAACAAAATTCATACAGGCTGGTTGGACAGTAGAATTGCTATGCGAGTTAGAGCAGAGAGGCCTCCATGGTACATTTCTGTTGTTGGAGGGGCTCTATTTGTAAGCACTCGCATTTGATATTAATTTCAATTTCTTAAACGTATGTATAGAAATATATTGGTTATAGTTTTCCTTTGTTCAACTTAGAAAGCATCCACCAGCAGCGCAGCCATGGTTTCTGATTATGTTGGCTATCTTGAGAAAGGGCAAATCCCTCCCAAGGTAATTGTAATGAGGAATTTTACTTGTAACGAGGAATTCTACTTAGGTATCTGATTTTTGTTGTCTCAATGCATTATCCTTACTATATTATGTTCTAACAAATTTAATGACAGCACATATCTCTTGTTCACTCTCAAGTATCACTGAATATTGAAGGAAGCAAGTACACGGTAATGCTTGTGGTGACTTAATTGTAGTACTTGGCAGGTTGCAAATTTAGAAACCTTATTGACATATCACTTACTTATGTCTGGAATTCACTGTAGATTGACATGGTAAGGGGTGGCCCTGGAAGTTATAAGCTGAGAATGAATGGATCAGAGATTGAGGCAGAGATTCATACCTTACGTGATGGGGGCTTATTGATGCAGGCAAGTACTTGTCTTGAAGGTTATATTTACGAATATCATGAACTACTGAAGCCAATAATCCACTTCAAATTTTCTGGATGAAACATGCGAAAAATAGAGGAAGCCCTCATAATAAGAAATTACTCGTAAAATTCTAGTACATTTGTATTGACTTTGTATGGTCAAGCAATTTGAATGTGTAGCTTCGATTTCGAACAGTTGGATGGGAATAGTCATGTAATATATGCTGAAGAAGAAGCGGCTGGAACTCGCCTTCTTATTGATGGGAGAACATGCTTGCTTCAGGTGTGTAAAAATAACGCTAATTAGACACCCTTCCATTCCCGAATGATCTCCAGCACATGCTGATGACATTTAGTGCTCTTTGTTCTTAAACAGAATGATCACGATCCATCTAAATTAGTTGCAGAGACGCCATGCAAACTTCTGAGGTATCTGGTTTCAGATGGCAGTCATATTGATGCCGATGCACCATATGCTGAAGTTGAGGTTATGAAGATGTGCATGCCTCTTCTTTCGCCTGCTTCTGGAGTTATCCATTTTGAAATGTCTGAAGGTCAAGCAATGCAGGTTAGTGACGGTTCAACCATGAAATATAGGTACTCTAGTTATGGTGAAAATTTATAGAATCTCTCTCATTTTAGGCTGGTGAACTCATAGCAAAGCTAGATCTAGATGATCCATCAGCCGTAAGGAAAGCAGAGCCGTTTCATGGGAGTTTCCCTGTCTTGGGCCCCCCAACTGCAATTTCTGGTAAAGTTCATCAGAGATGTGCCGCAAACTTGAATGCAGCTCGGATGATTTTGGCAGGATATGAGCATAACATTGAGGAGGTGAATCATCTCCTATCCATTTCTGCTATCATCAGATCTCTCTCTTTATACACACGTACATACATTCCATACTTGCATATATATATATATATATATATATATATATATATATATGCATATTTTCATATCTATTTGTTTACACACACAAACATATGCATACATATACCCATATATATGAATACACATTTCAAGTCCTCTCCTAGTAATGAACAACTAATGGAAATTCTTTTTCCCTCTCAGGTGGTGCAAAACTTACTCAATTGCCTCGACAGTCCTGAATTACCATTCCTACAATGGCAAGAGTGCATGTCAGTTCTTGCAACACGTCTTCCCAAAGAACTCAAATTTGAGGTGCTTTATCGTCTTCTGTACCCTATTTCCAGATTTATCCTTTAGTTAAAGCAACAATCTGAATCTTCATTCATTTTGTTTTATTAGCTGGAGTCAAAGTACAGGGAGTTAGAGGGGATTTCAAGTTCCCAGAATGTCGATTTCCCTGCCAAATTATTACGTTCTATTCTTGAAGTAAGTTACTCCACCAAAATTCTTTCAAGTTCTCGTTTAATTGTTATTCTCAAAAGGTAAACACTTCTTCTGGCAGGCTCATTTATCCTCCTGTCCAGAGAAAGAGAAGGGAGCCCAAGAAAGGCTTCTTGAACCGTTGATGAGTCTTGTGAAGTCTTACGATGGTGGAAGAGAGAGTCATGCACGTGTTATTGTTCAGTCCCTTTTTGAAGAGTATTTGTCAGTTGAAGAACTGTTCAGCGACAACATTCAGGTGACTTGTTTTCCTATTTTGATCAGGGATCCTATAGTAGAAAATAATCATGTGCTTCCATAGAGCTAGGTGTTGGAACTTGCAGCAGAAGTTAAGGATCATTCTCAAGTGGAAGCCTCTTTGTTTTTCCTTTGGCTTTTGAACTGAGTTCTCCAAATGGATTGCAGGATTTATTCTACTGAATATCGTCTCAAGTATTCCCCTTCATTTGGAAGGGCTACATTTACATGTTTTTTGAATTGTCTGCGATGTATTCTGTTAATGTAACCATTCACATCTTTGCTTACTTTGAGGAGGGTGTTGTATTATAGAAGTTGAGTAGGAAAGTGTGAATCTCTCCTCTATGTGAAATGACTAGGACTAAATTAATTCATACTAGGTTTAGGAATAGAAAATCAAGTTTGCATATATTTGGAGCTGAAATTAAGGATTTATTTTTTCTTTTTCCTACCTTTTCTTCTTTTAATTTAATTGTTCTCGCGGCTGATAGTGTGTGTTGAATTTAGTTGATAGGAAGGTACTTTACAGAAACTAAGTAGTAACATTGTGAGATTCCTCATGAGTGTTAGTGCTATGCTAAAATCTAAGGTTGGATCAAGAAAGGAATAGAAAAATGTTTCGAGGTTGAATAGATCTTTAAGTGAGATTTGGGAGATTGTTCTTTTTATTTCATCCTAGTGTTCTCCGTAGGATTTTGTCTTCCTTTTTTTGTTTTATTTCTTTTGTAACTATAGTATTTTTATGATTTCGAACAATTGGAGATATTTTCTCATAATTCCCTTGGTGCATCCTGGAGGCTGTGCTTGCCCCTTTGTATATGTCATTCTTTTAATGAATATCTATTTCTTGTAGAAAGAATAAAAAATCCTTGTGTGCGTTTGGTGTAGTGGTTTTACACTTATCAATATGTAATTATTCTTGACATGAAGTTTTATCTTTTCCTTACAGGCTGATGTGATTGAAAGATTTCGACTTCAATATAACAAAGATCTGCTAAGGGTCGTTGACATTGTCCTTTCTCATCAGGTACTAATTTCTATCTTGCCTTTTCCTGTCTATTTGATGTTATTTTCCATTTGAATATCAGTTTCATGCTCACTTTTTGGCTTACAGGGAATCAAGAGCAAAAATAAGCTTATATTGCAACTCATGGAACAACTAGTCTATCCTAACCCTGCAGCTTACCGAGATAAATTAATACGATTCTCTGCACTTAACCATACAAATTATTCTGAGGTTGGCTACTCTGTTAAAGAACTGGGTTTTATTCTGTTCAATTAATCAGTTATTTATTGCCAAACCATTTTTTACCATGTGGTGGGGTTTTGATCTGTCTGATAGGGGGGGTTTCTTCTTACTTAATACCATGAAAATCTTTCTGCTAGCGTACTGTCAGCATACATTACATTTTAGTCCCCCCCCTTTCCTTCAGTTTTCACCTCTCTAAGCACGTATTCCAAATGCTTAACACAGCTGGCGCTGAAGGCAAGTCAGCTATTGGAACAAACTAAGCTGAGTGAACTTCGTTCAAATATTGCTAGAAGCCTTTCCGAATTAGAGATGTTTACTGAGGATGGTGAAAATATGGATACTCCAAAGAGGAAAAGTGCCATTGACGAGCGAATGGAGGCTCTTGTAAGTGTTCCTTTGGCTGTTGAGGATGCTCTTGTTGGTCTCTTTGATCACAGTGATCATACCCTTCAGAGGCGAGTGGTGGAAACTTATGTTCGTAGGCTATACCAGGTACTCATTAAAACTTCTGTAATCATCCCTTTCCCAGATGGAGCCGGCTCTCGTTGTCTAATTATGTCAATTTGTTCCCTATCCAGCCTTACCTTGTCAAGGGGAGTGTGCGGATGCAGTGGCATAGATCTGGTCTCATAGGGTCATGGGAGTTTCTAGAAGAGCATATTGAGAGGAAAACCGGGACTGAAGATCAGGAGTCTTGCCAGTCAGTTGAGAAACACAGTGAGAGGAAATGGGGAGCCATGATCATTATAAAGTCTCTACAGTTATTGCCTACAACTCTTAGTGCTGCACTGAAGGAAACGACTCACAATGTTAATGAAGCAATCACAGACAAGTCTTTTGAACCAGCCAACTTTGGCAATATGATACACATTGCATTGGTAGGAATCAACAACCAGATGAGCTTACTTCAGGATAGGTAATGGCTTACCTGTCTACTCGCTACTGAATTCCTGACTTTTGATGAACCCTTCTTATGGAGATAAAAAATTATCAATCATCTGACAATGGATTTGAGATTTTGTAGTACTGGCAGTTCAGATGTTAACTCAATAACACATGATATTTAATTTGTTTGGTCGTATTTTTCTTTTTTTGTGAATGTATCTGAATTCTTAATTTTTTTTACTGTATCATAGAATTGACATGGTCTTCAACGCCCCTATATTTCCCAGCAAACCCTGTTCTAGATAGCTTAACCATATTAAAAAACTTAACCTAGGATTTTATTTATTGGTCCTCCTTTTATCTACTTGTTTTGATGATAAACAGTGGTGATGAAGATCAAGCTCAAGAGAGAATAAACAAGTTGGCCAAAATACTCAAGGAGAAAGAAATTGGATCTAGTCTACGCTCTGCAGGTGTAGCTGTAATTAGCTGCATCATACAGAGAGATGAAGGACGGGCCCCTATGAGGCACTCATTCCACTGGTCAGCAGAAAAACTGCATTATGAAGAAGAGCCTTTATTGCGTCATCTGGAACCTCCTCTATCCATTTACCTTGAATTGGTCAGTCATGAATGCGCCTTTATCCTTTACCACTCAATGCTGTGATTGTCTTGCACCGGACAATGGTGTAATTTGGTGATCTCATTCTCACCCTCCTACATAATATCTGTTCTTCCAGGACAAACTCAAAGGGTATGGAAATATAAGGTATACCCCTTCTCGGGATCGTCAATGGCACCTTTACACTGTTCAAGACAAGCCAGGAGTGATTCAGAGGATGTTTCTGAGAACACTTGTTAGGCAGCCAGTCTCCAGTGAAGGCTTAGTTGCATATCCTGGTTTGGATGTAGAAGCCCAGCCTCTATCCTTTACTTCAAGGAGCATCTTGAGGTCCTTGATGACTGCAATGGAGGAGCTGGAACTCAATTCACACAATAGTGCTATCAAACCTGACCATGCTCATATGTACCTTTACATCTTAAGAGAACAACAAATAGGCGATCTTGTACCCTATCACAAGTAAGTGTCTCATTTGCTGATTACAATCTTTTTCTTGATAGACAATAGTATTCTTAAAGGAGTTCGTGCTTGACTAATTTCCAGGAGAGTTGTCTTAGATACTGGAGAAGAAGAGGCTACAGTGGAGACCATATTGGCAGAACTTGCTCGTGAAATCCAGTCATTTGTTGGTGTGAGAATGCATAAATTGGGTGTTTGCGAATGGGAAGTAAAACTTTGGCTAGATTCTTCTGGACAGGCAAATGGTGCTTGGAGGGTTGTGGTAACAAATGTGACGGGTCATACCTGCACTGTACATGTAAGGGTTCCAAGTGTCCTTTCTCTTCCAAACAATAGATAAATATGTTTGCATGCAACAGTAAACCAGTTAGTAAGTAGGCCACTCAAATGATGTAAGCCACAGGTTCCTTCCTTGATATTATTACTAACTTGCCATTTTTTTCCTGAAATGATTAGAGGATATATCACATCCACAAAAATTTAGGCACATCAGATAATTATTTGAGTCCAGTTGATATTATTATCTAGGATTATCTGGTGTTGCGTCGTTCGTTGAGTTTCTCCTTGTATACTGAAGATTACTTTGTAAGGTTTATTTGTATCTGTTTGCTTACAAGTCTTCGGTAGCAAAATAAACGATGAATCATGCTTGGCGGTTGAGTAAAATATAAATATTACATCTGACAAGTTGAATGCTCCCTTTTACACAATTATGTACACGTGCATTTTCTTTTAGCCGAGCAGTATGAAGTAAGCAGAAAACAAAAGGATAGATGTTGTTTGAATAATGTTCAAGTAGACTACATAGTCAGTAAGTGAGATTACATAGCTGAAGTTAAATCACAGATGTTAATTAGTGTAAACATTGATATATATGCGAGTTATGTAGCTGAAGTTAAATCATTGAAATGTTAATTAGAGTGTATTTTGATATCCAGATTTATCGTGAAATTGAGGATACAAATCAACACAGAGTACTCTACCATTCAGTCACAAAACAGGCCCCTCTTCATGGCGTGCCTGTGAGTGCGCAACACCAGCCTCTGGGAGTTCTTGATTTGAAGCGTCTATCTGCCAGAAGAAGTAACACCACTTATTGCTATGACTTTCCATTGGTGAGCAACTTGTCTTGTTATACTACAAACTGTTCATTCGCATAGTTTTGTCTTCTTAGTACGCACATGCTCATGTGTGCACACAGACCAAAAAGAGAAACTAAAACATAACTGTTTTTGCAGGCATTTGAGACGGCCTTGGAAAAGTCGTGGGAATCTCAGTTCCCCAATATTGGTAAACCCGAGGATAAAGTTCTTCTCAAAGTTACTGAACTCAAATTTTCTGATCAGAAAGGTACCTGGGGCACTCCCCTCATCCCTGTGCAGCAACAACCTGGGCTGAATGATATTGGTATGATAGCCTGGTTAATGGAAATGTCAACACCGGAGTTTCCTTCTGGAAGAAGAATACTGGTTGTAGCAAATGACGTAACCTTCAGGGCTGGGTCTTTTGGCCCTCGAGAGGATGCATTCTTTCTTGCGGTCACTGATTTGGCTTGTGCTAGGAAATTGCCTTTAATTTACTTGGCAGCAAACTCTGGTGCCCGAATTGGGGTCGCTGATGAAGTCAAATCCTGCTTTAGAGTAGGTTGGTCTGATGAATCTAGTCCAGAGCGTGGTTTCCAGTACGTATACTTGACCCCTGAAGATTATGCTCGTATTAAATCCTCTGTCATTGCACATGAAGTACAGATGCCTAATGGAGAAGCCAGATGGGTTATTGATACCATTGTTGGAAAAGAGGATGGCTTGGGTGTAGAAAACCTAACAGGCAGTGGAGCTATTGCTGGTGCATATTCAAGGGCGTATAATGAAACCTTTACCTTAACATATGTGACTGGAAGGACTGTTGGAATTGGTGCTTATCTTGCTCGGCTTGGCATGCGGTGCATACAAAGGCTTGATCAGCCTATAATTCTCACCGGTTTCTCTACACTAAACAAACTTCTTGGTCGTGAAGTTTATAGTTCTCACATGCAACTTGGTGGACCCAAAATCATGGCAACCAATGGGGTTGTTCATCTAACAGTTTCAGATGATCTTGAAGGGATATCTTCTATTCTTAAGTGGCTTAGTTATGTACCATCTCACATGGGTGGTGAACTTCCAATTTCAAGACCTTTGGATCCTCCAGAGAGGCATGTTGAGTATTCCCCTGAAAACTCATGTGATCCTCGTGCAGCAATTTGTGGGGCTTTGGATGGTAGTGGAAAGTGGATGGGTGGAATTTTTGACAAGGATAGCTTCGTTGAAACACTGGAAGGCTGGGCAAGGACTGTTGTTACTGGAAGGGCAAAACTTGGAGGAATTCCTGTTGGAATTATCGCTGTAGAAACGCAGACGGTGATGCAAATCATCCCTGCTGATCCAGGTCAGCTAGATTCCCATGAGAGAGTTGTTCCTCAGGCTGGTCAAGTATGGTTTCCTGATTCTGCGTCGAAGACAGCCCAGGCATTGTTGGATTGTAATAGAGAAGAGCTGCCACTTTTCATTCTTGCCAACTGGAGAGGCTTTTCTGGGGGCCAGAGGGATCTTTTTGAGGGAATTTTGCAGGCGGGCTCGACTATAGTGGAAAATCTGAGAACGTATAAGCAACCTGTTTTTGTATACATTCCAATGATGGGTGAACTCCGTGGTGGAGCATGGGTTGTTGTGGATAGTCGAATTAATTCACAACATATAGAGATGTATGCTGAAACAACAGCTAGAGGTAATGTGCTTGAGCCTGAAGGAATGATTGAGATTAAATTTAGGACAAAGGAATTGCTTGAATGCATGGGTAGACTTGATCAGCAACTGATCAGCCTGAAGGCTAAACTTCAAGAAGCCAAAGGAAATGGAGTCCATAATCTCATTGAACCTCTTCAGCAGCAGATCAAAGCTCGTGAAAAGGAGCTTTTGCCTGTTTACATTCAGATAGCTACCCGATTTGCCGAACTACACGACACTTCCTTGCGTATGGCTGCAAAAGGAGTCATTAAAGAAGTTATCAACTGGAGTGATTCCAGATCTTTCTTCTACAAGAGACTGCGACGTAGGATTTCAGAAGAATCATTGATCAAGACAGTAAGAGAAGCCGCTGGAGAGCAGCTTTCACATGGAGATGCACTGGACATGATTAAGAACTGGTTTTCAAATTCCGACACTGGAAGAGATGGAGAAAGTGCATGGATGGATGATGCGGCTTTCTTTAGTTGGAAAGATGATCCAAGGAATTATGAAGACAAACTGAAGGAATTGCGAGTCCAGAAGGTATTGCTTCAGTTAGCCAATTTGGGTAGTTCACATTCGGATTTACAAGCATTACCTCAAGGTCTTGCTGCCCTTTTAAGCAAGGTAAATATAATCAATCACAAAATCTCCTACTTTATCATGTAACTCCATACAGTGAACCGATTGTGTACAAACTGTGCAGGTCGATCAATCTAGCCGAGTACAATTGATTGATGAGCTTCGTAAGGTGCTCGCATAGTTGTATAGGTAAGTAATTGATTATGGCCTCAGGTCTGCAATGTTACCTTGATAATTTCTGATGATTATCAGAGACATTCTTGGATCCAACAACTACTTGCTGCACATACAAGTTACCAATTATTTTGTTGGACAAATGAAGCTGCTCTCTTATATGTCAGTGTTAGTCCTAGGAAGTATTTCATACTTTAGAGAATAAGATTTTGCTCATGCCTAGAGTTTGTAGGAAATAATGAGTTTGTAGGAAATAAAATTTGTATGTATATTAAGACAACTGGTATTGATAGGGTCTCCTCTGGCTTAGCCTTATTGTATCAATGTAACTTTGTGATATTTTTACATAATGAAAATCCAAGGTTTAAAGGATGAATTGAACCATTTGATCAAGTATGGCTTTCTACAGAATTCTACATGTATCCATGGTATTTGTATTTTATTGCCTTTTTCGCAGTTTCTGTAATGCTTTTTTTTTCTTTCTTTCTTCCTTGGCAAATAAAGGTGTTTTCCAGTAGAAGAGCAGAATACTGGACAATTAAAATCATATAGGCATGGTGACATGATGTGGTTTATTTGATCTTGAACCGAATGTTTAGAAAGTGAGTTCTGTTTTCAAGTTAATAATAGATCTAAACATCATAGTTCATACGCATACCGTTTAATTTTTTTTTTTTTTTTTTTTTTGAGAGGAGAAACAAATTGAAAAAACTCCAACCACCTAAAAGTGAATTACGGGAAAGCTTCAAATTTGAAATCAATGAAGAAAGGCTATAAATTGTTGCCGGTAGATTATCAATACAAAAATTTATGGATAGGAACAGATATTCATGTTCTTGTTTAGTACCATGATAACACTATCCAGAACCAGACGTTTTCATTTGCAAGAATGTGCAAACTTATTTCCTCTTTTTCTTATTCTTCTGTTTCTCTAATTTCAATGCTTTCTTCTGTTTCCTCTTCTTCTCCTCCTTTTCGCCTCTCAGTCTCTCTTCATTTTCCCTCTTCTCCTCGGCTTTCCTCTGTTTCTCCATTTCCCTCTTCTCCTCGGCTTTCCTCTGTTTTTCCCTTTTCCTCTTTTCCTCGGCTTTCCTCTCTTCGTCCTCCCTCTGTTTTTCCTTTTCCTTCGCTCTTCTCTCTTCTTTCTTCTGTTTTTCCTTTGCTTTCTTTTTCTTCTCCATCTCCTTCAATTCCTCTTTGGTAAGGTTTCTTCTGATGTTGAAACACATTGGTTGTGAAAAATTCTCTCTTAAGAAGTCACCTAGAGACTCTGATTTTAAACTGTGGTTATTCCTCAGAGTTATGTAGTCTGAAGCATCAAAATGCTTCTAGTTAAATAGTCATTGCCGTCCAATGGCCTGCAGGGTGTCTCAATAGCCTTGTTTTTAGATGGAAAGGGCTTTCAGCATCTGGGGGGAAAAAAGCCGGCCAGCACAAAGAATTCCGTATTGTTTTTACCTGTAATGACCCTCCAAGGCAATTGAAAAACTAAGTTTCATAACGTTCCAAACATAGATGGAAAGGGCTTATCCATCATCTCAAGCAATGTTATTCCAAGAGACTGTCATGGATCCATTTGATAATAACAGATTGCATTCTAATTCAAGGGCAGCAGTTAAGAGAGCAGCGGCTTTAACATGCCCCTCTGCTCTTCAATGGTGTCGCACCTTTTTAGTGAGCTACAGCCTTATGAATCGAGTTGAATGATACCTTGAAGAGTCACGCCTATTAGTTAATCAGAAAGTCTCTTACCGTGCAATTTGTGACCCTCCAGCAAAATGAGAAGTAGGAAGCAAGATAAACAAAAACCTGCCATTAACAGCCTTGGTAGAGTTCAAACTATGCAGTTGACATGTAACAGAAACAAATCACGGTTGAAGAAGATGAGGCTCTATATTGTCAAGGTATCTCATATACTGAGTGTATTGCATAACCCAATAAGAAAATCAAAATAAATAAATGGGACATTTGACAACTACTCAATCAGAGGTCGGAAAGAAAAAACTTCCAGATTAACGTTTAAAGCGACCAAAATGGGATGAATCCTGAAAACCACTTGAATGGTGCATTGCTAGAGGAAATGCAAATAATATTAATCTATTTAAATATTATCAATAACATTACATACATTGGTAGTATCTACTTACCAATACAGAACTTGCCAAAAATATTGGACAAAACCTCTTCAGAGATATCCTCACCACTAATTTGCCCAAGAGCTAATGCAGCACCTCTCAAATCTACCGTCCAAAAGTCAAGAGGCAACTCCTCTTCAATGGAAGATTTCAATCTTGCAAGTGCCTCCTTGGTTCTAAGAAGCTGCTCGCATTGTCTCTGATTGTAGCCAGAACAACACTAATCCTTAAGTTCTATATTACTCATTACTATTTCAATTTAAGAAAAAGAAATATTGTTATTTCAAGTTTTAGCATTCTGGAAATGGATTCTTATTTGGTGAGGGAGGTGGGAATAGATTACCTGGTTTACCGTCCATCTACGTCCACTTGCAAGAGTTTTGTTGAGACCCACCAGCTCTGATATCGCCATCTCCAGATTCTCAATTCCTTGTCCAGTCACAGCGCATGTAAAAACTTGTTTACTGAAATAATCGTGATTTATACCAACTGCATCCATGTTTGGAGATGGAGCACAGTCTATCTTGTTTATTACAAGAAGTACAGGAGTGGATGATCCATCTGATTTCTGTATTTTCAAAGAATTGCAAAAGAAGAAAAACATAAACACCAATTTTCAAATTTCTTTAGAGTGGTGGAGCTCTGATTATGATCAGTAACTCAGCAAAGCAGAATTCATTGGAGGAAGAGGGTGGTGTGATTCTGCTGTCAAACCTTTTTTGACAGTATCCTATTGAGCAGTATGGTATCTTCTGCAGTCCATCCATCGAGGGCACTTATAGTCATAATAATAACATCAGCTCCAAGAGCAGCAGCTTCAGATCTCTCGACACCTGTAAAACAGAGTAGGGCCACAAGAAGGATTAAAACAATAAACACTTGAATGATTTCTTCCAAATTTAAAAGTGACCAGAGTTTGAGACCAAAAGGGGGAATGACATAAGCCGTTCTCAATCATATCAAAATCAACCGTTATAGTTTTGATGGTAGATATGCCATAGGACAAGTTACAACCACACACTGAATGCAAATCAACTTTGGCTCAGAGGGACTAATTGGTCATCATGAGATACCCTATTGCACACCATAAGTTGGACATTAATAAAAATTAGGAACAACTGCAAATCTACACCCACATGGTTTGTGTAACTTGCGATCAGCTCATGTGTTTTGGAAAATAATATCTTTAAACGCCTTGACTCTAAATGTTTTGTCTAAACCCTCGAAATGCTGAATAAAGACAATAAACATCAGGAAATTTGTAAATCATACCAATCTTTTCCACAATGTCATCTGTTTCCCTAATTCCAGCTGTATCAAGAAGAGTCACTGGAATACCACAAACTGTAACATTCGCTTCAATTACATCCCTGGTAGTTCCAGCAATTTCTGTGACTATTGCCCTCTCGCTCTGCACGCTAAGAAATAAATGTGACAATAGAATAATGTGATTAAGAGTAAAAGAAAATGTAGCTAAAAATAGCACCTATATCAAACAGAATTTTTCTTAGCATGTTTTTCTTTTCTTTTTTTTTTCTTATGAACCAAAAACAAAACTTTTCATTGAAGATATTTTTTAGCATGTTTTAACAAGAAGTTTCTCTATTCTAGAAGTAATACACAAACAATTCGTAGAATAAATGGAACTACAATGGAGGGAAATAACCCTCACAAAAGCCAAAGTGCTATAAAAAGACTCTTCTATTGGCTAGCATAGACAAGGAGTAGTTGCTAAAGTATTAGATAAACCACTCCAAGATGAGGCCACAAAAACAATAGCATTCTAAACATTCTGAGAAGTCCTTTCCTTTACACTCCTTTAATGATTCTCTACTTCTCTCTAACCATACTCTCTCATAAAAGAGACCGCATAGAGCATCAAGCCAAAGAACCTTGAACCTTTTCGTTTCATTTAATTTTTTATTTTTGCAAAGGTCTTGCTTGCTTCTTAAACATGTAGTCACAAAACAGCAACAATGGAACTTTCTGAAATTCTCGAGGGATGTGTTGAGAAATGGCTAAAACCAAGTACTGATCCAATCCAGCAAGGCCAAAGATGAACTATCTACAAACAACCTATCGACCAAATTCAATTTCATAGGCCCACTCTTCAAAAATGTCTTTGGCAAGGCTTCCTTTAGATCTGGCCCCTAAACCTCAAGTTCAAGATTATTCGTTAGGCACTAGATTCCCTCAAATTTAACGAGTCCCCATAGGTTTTTCTCCTAACTCACTCTAGAGAGAAGGTAGGTTTTTCTCCTAAGTCCTAACTTACTATAGAGAGAAGGTTGCAAAACTTCCTCCTTCCATCTTTTTCCCTAGTAATCATTGTTTTCTTCTTAGCTTTTTATGTCAACATAGGCACACTGCATAGATAATTGGCAAAAGCCCATTTAGCAAGCTAGATATCCAATATAGTATGGCATCTGGTAGATCACCCACTCCTTTACTAGCTTGTTTTGGATGAACAATCCCTGATCCCCTCCGCCACCTCAGAATTTTTCACAATAGGACCAACTATCTTCGCTGTTCCCACAACAACTTGAGTGTGAAGAGGTAAACACAATGTTCCTCTTCCTAGAAAAGTTAAAAGTAGATTCTCGTCCTCTGCTGAGTTACTACGAAACCCTCCTTGTTCTCCTCAACCAACTTTCCTTCAAATCAATCCTTTCCATGTGCAGGCTAGAGCCCTTGAGCACTCTCTCTGCCTATGAGTTAGCGAAGAATCTTCAGATTTGTCACCACTTATTTCAGAAAGTCCATTACTAGTGTGAAAGTAGTACCATGATTTTGAATCTCATATTTCAGTTCACATTTCACCAAATCTTGAGAGTCAAGCTAGAATATCCCTCTCCCTCTTACGGTGACAAAGCACTAGATGATATCGACAGTAAGTGGAAATATTACTACTCAATGGAAATAACAAGGAACAAGCAAAAATTGACATGAAGATGATCAGATATCAGGTCAGACTCACAAATAGAACAAACTATCTAGGAGATCAAGTTGAAAGGGAAAAAAATGACATCATGCAGCTTACTTTGCTCCATGCATTAAGAAGGCTCGACTTCCCAACATTAGGGCGGCCAACAATTGCTATCTGCAAGTTTTTAAGGAGATGGCTAAAGGTATTAACAAATGCATACATCTATTGTACAAGAAAACAAACTATTAGACGACTCTTAAAATTTACCTGTATTCCAGATTGAAGAAGCTTGTCATAATTGGCAGTTTCTAAAGCAGTCTCTACATCCTGCGACATGGCGTGCACTTTTTCCATTATAATGTCCAAGTTCAATGGTGGCATCTCATCATCAAAGTCTAGACGGGCCTCAATTTCAGTGAGTAATTCAATGCATTGTGTTCTTAACAATTTGACTAAGGAAGAGAAGCCACCCTATCAATCAAAAAGATATGTGCTTCAGTAAACAAGAAGTTATTGATGACTTCCTCATTAAGTTGCAGCAACTCGGTAACTGAATATAGATGGCCACACCAGTTCAAACAACATTATCAATCAAATATAAACCCGAACCTGAATTCCAGCCAACGCAGCATCTGCAGCAGCCGTAGACTTGGCTGAAATTAATTTCCCAACATTTTCTGCTTGTGAAAGGTCTAAGCGTCCATTTAAGAAGGCACGAAGAGTAAATTCACCTAAAATATAAATGTAAAGATGTAATTAAGAACGTTTCTTTCCCCTAGGCAATCTATTGTCATAAGAGTGTAGATTTGGTAAAAGTGAGATAATGAAGCATAAATTCTTAGCCTGAACTGATTTCCCAAATTTTTTCCCCTGCGTTACCACTGCTTTATTTAAATGGATGCAAGCAAAAACTTCAGTTAATATAGACAAATGAGCAAGGTAATTGTTACAGGCTATGAATTTAATGACAAAGCAATTCTACTTCAGAAAATGAACCTGGTTCTGCAAGGCGGGCTCCAGCTTCTAAACAAGCTTTTAGCACACGACGGAGACAAACTTCACTCCCGTGACACTGAAGCTCGATCACATCTTCACGAGTATAAGATCTTGGTGCCAACATTGGCACCACCAAAACCTTCACAAAAAAATGTACGAGCGTAGCTCAAATCAATCCCAAACTAACATAAGCCTACACCCATAACAACATCACAAAAATGATAAAATTTTCCAACCATGGGAAAGGAAACATTACTGTACTTCGTCAATTACATCCCCTTGTTGGTCCAATACCACACCGTACTCCACGACATGGCTGGTGGGTCGCCATGAATGCAGGCTCAAATTCTTCCCCTTCTTTTTCGTGGCAGGGGAAAATAAACTCCCAACAATACTCACAGCACGAGGACCTGATAATCGCACAATGCCCACCGCAGCAGGAGGACCCCCCATGGACGTCACGATGGCTGCAATTGTGCTTGAATACTCAATTTGTTCAAGCTCAATTCCGGCATGCGAATCCTCCAAGCGCTCATCTCGAGCCAAAACGAAGGTATTCTCTGCACTAAGAAGAAAAAGGAATGAGGAAATGGCGAAACCCAATAAAGTTGAAGTGATAGAGAAGAGAATTTGAAAAGGGGAATGACCTTTCCGAGTAGCGTGGGACTTTATAAGGAATTTTGGAAGAACAGGGTTGGAGGGTTTGAATATGTGGAAGAGAGAGGATGGTTTGCAAACAGGGGCATAGAAATGGGTTAAGAGAAAAGCCATTGGTGGTGCGGTTCTGTGAAGAAGGGAGATGAAATGGCGGAATCCTGGAAGCAGAGCCATGGCTCTGGTTCGAAACTAGGCCAATTCTATTCTAAGACTGTAAACTATAGACGAGAATTGCCGGGTTTTAGCGTGGTTTTTAAAGATAAAAAGGGAAGCTTTACCCCTTGTTTGGACCGATGAATTTTGAGAAGATTTCAAATCATAAATTATTTGAAATCTTTTTACATATTTGTGGATGCATTAAAAAATAAAGGGTGTTTTTTCTAAGAAAAAAAAAATCTATTCCAAAATGAAATTTAACAGGGATTTAAACACTATTAAATTTGTTTTCAACTTTATTATTATTTTTTTTTAAATTAACTTTTCATAATAATTTTCTTCCCCACATATTCCTATCTTATTCATATCTATCTATTGTTTCTTCTCCTTTCAAACTAAAAAATGATTCGAGTAAACTTAAGGTTAGGTTTTTATTTTGTTTCTTTACTATATTTTTTTTTTTTTTTAATTGAGAATAATAATTTTATTTTTTAAACACAATTTTGTTTCCAACCAGTTTTTTTTATAGTTAAGCAAATTAGATGTGAGTTTTCTCCTCCTTTGTTAGTCTCTTTAAACATTTTTTATTTATTGGTTGGAGAATGGACGACAATAACTAACGAGCTTTGTTTATATTCGACCTAATTCATTTTTTTCTTCATTTGCAATTTTTTTTATTTTCTCTTTTTACAATAATGATCACATTAGCAAATTTCAATTTAATAAATTCATTTGTTTTAATTAGTGATATGTTTTCATGGTTATATATATTTGACATTGTTATTTTTTTAGTACAACACATTGTTATTTGATATTAATTGATATTAAAATATATTATTTTTAATTAAAATAATCTAATGCAAAAACATAAGGGCATAAAAGTAAAATATTATATTTTTTTTTCATTTCTCGTAAGCATTCAAACAAGAAACTTTAATTTCTATGATTTCAAATTAATTTGGTTCCAAATACAAATACCAAATACAAATAGGAATTTGAAATCATTTTTATCTTGTAAAATTTTGGAATTTAAAATCATTTCTTACCAAATACATTCACAAATTCTTTTTTAAACCTTTTTATTTATTTCTTTTTAAATTAAGGTTAAATTATCAAAAATATCTTTGAAGAGTTGGTTTAATTTCAATCAAACATTTTAACCCTTGCACTTTGAAATTTGTTTCAAAACAATTTTCGAAAGTTTTTTCCATTAAATTTATGAACGAAAAATGATATATATATTCACATGAACAACAATACAAATGTAAACACAACATTTTTCATTCATGAATTTAACAAAAAAAAAACTTTTAAAGGTTATTTTGAAACAAACTTCAAAGTTTAAGGGTTAAAATGAAAATTTTCAAAAATTCACGAATATAATTGGAAGTAACTCCATAGTTTAGGAGTATTTTTAATAATTTAACCTAAATTCAACCGGTTCCATAAGAGTGTACATAAATTGGATTTGGATAGGTTCGAGTTCTTTTTTGGACCAATTCAAATTTTCCAACTCTAATAGACAACCTAAACCAACCCAACCCTCTTAATTCTATGGTTTGTTCTACCATCAAGCGGACAACAACGCGCCAGGCTATTGTTTGAGCGAAAGAGGCGACAATGTTGCATTGGCAAAAAGCAGTGATTGAGGTGCCATCATTGTGTTGGTAATCAACTACGACTGAAAGAGAGAGAGGGTGGACGGAGAAACCAAACCGAATCAAACCGAACCAATCGATTTTTAAAAAACTCAACTCAACCCAATCTTTATGATCCAGGTTTAACACTACTATTGAACGGTGAGAGGTTCAAAACTCTAACTTCTTAACCTAAGTCAAAGGTATATGTCTTAAGCAATCGAATTATGTTGAGTTGAGATTGGCTTATTTCTCTTTAGAATTAGATTAACAAGGGCCACGAGAGATAGTTTTATAGAATTATTTAAGCGAAAATTATAAGAAATAGGTCACTAGTTACACATACTATATAGTGGCTCATTTGAGAATAGTTAAGGAGATAGAGTCCCCTATTAATCTTTTCAAGCTGAATGTTCAATTTTCCACCCTTATTATATTGTACTAAAAATGTAAAAACTAATTAAATGAGGATTATAAAAAAATAGGTCTGATGTGCCATAATATATATATATATTTACGAGAAAAATGTAAATCTCATTTTGGTTTCTAACTTTTACGGTGGATTCTATTAAAAAAGATTTATTTTAATCTTTGAACTAAAATAGCAATATCATTCATTAACTTGATTTAGCTATAGTTGTTTAAAATAGGATAGTGAAACGTGGAATATAGGTATTTTTTTTTAATATAACAAATATGTGGGGTACGAAGGTTTGAATCTCCAACTTCAAGAGAGAATTGATACATGTCAACTATCATTGAACTATGTTCACTTCAACGATGAAGTATGAGTATTAAATTATTATTATGTTCACGTAGACATGTATTGAACCCATATAAGATGGTTGAGATAGATATTGATGGCATAATAATGGAAAAAAAAAACAAAAATAGTTATTCTTTTTAAAATTTAAACACTAAAATAGACATTTTATTAGTTTACGATCAAAATGCAACCAACCTAAAAAATTAAGAACCAAAATGGAATTTAAATTTTGTTTTAGATGGTTGCTCGTGAAAAGCTTATGCTATTATGATCTTTCTCAAAAATACCACTAGTCTAAGTTAAAATAATTCAATTAATTTAAATTAGGTTCCAACATGGACATTTTAATTAAATCTAACAACACCAAATTTAAAATAAAAACGAGGTGAAATTATAAATTGAGCACCTTATACACTTGAATAGTGTGTCTATTTACTTCTCAAATTTTTAAAAATGTAGCTTAGATTGTAATTCTATTCACTCATTATAGTTAATGTCCCCGACAAAATGAAAACTTTGCATACCAATGAGGCCTAACCTATACCAATTATCTATCAACATTATAGAAACTCAATTAAAATTTATCTAATTAATATGATGGAAGAATAATACTTAGTTGCATTTAAAGTGTAGAAAGAATGATCTCTGCACCCTACCATTTCAATTTCAATGGTTGACAATAAGAAAAGAAAATTTGCACTTCAAATGTAATCAGGTATTATTCATATGAGAATGATTATAACATATTTTTCAGCCCAAATTTCCATGAAAGGAGGTTTTTTGTTTTTTGTTTTTTTTGGAGATATCCATGAAAGGAGTTTGAGGTGGGTTTTATCTCTCACCCCATAAGTATGAGTGGTGAATAAACCTTAACCTCTTCCTCTTGCCAAGATCCAAGAAAGCAAGAATCTTTCTATCCTGCTTGTAGGTGTGGTGAAGAGAAACTCGAAAACAAGAAATTGAATGTTAATTTAAAAAGTTGTTTGAGATGTGTTTGATAGTATATTTATAAATAATAAAAATATTTGTTGTTACTAACTAAATATTTAGTTCAATTTCAATTATTATGAATCAATTTATCAACATATTTTATGTCATAAATTTTGTATAATTGTTAATTACAATACCATATACTTTATTATATGTCATATTTTATGTCATAAATTTTTTTAGAATGAAATATAATAACTAAAATGAAATAAAACAATACTCTTGCTTATTTTATTTTAAAAATGCGTAAAATAATTTAAAATAATAGTGAACCAATATTCTATTTATTTCGCCAGTGGCGGATACAGAATTTGTATGGAGGGGAGGCTTGAATATGACATTGGAAAAAATTATTTAAAATTGTACAAACCAAAGATTGAACCTGAGACTTGAGGGGGGCTTATAACCTATTAAGCACTATGCCATAAGACTTTTTTATTATTTAATCTGAATTTTTTCTATACATATTATTAAATGTAAAAATTTGAGGGGGACTCGGACCTATGGTAAATCCGCTCCTGTATTTAGCCATGGTCGAGTCAATTTTCTTTTTTCTTTTTTTTTTTTTAAAAAAAAAAATGAACTCAATACCACTAATTCAAATAATGAGTTTTAAATTTAATTTTTGTTTACGAATAGGTTCAACTTATTATTTTTTTTAACTATAACAGTAATATTAGTTTCTAGGAAATTAAATATGGACGATTATCATACTTATAGAGAAGAATATTACTTCTCGCTTCGAAATTATTCGAAGATTATGAATTAAAAATAATAAAAAAAACTTAAACATAAGACATAACATATCTAAAGATTTCTTTTAAATAGGGATGGATATATCCAAATGCTTCAATATTCAAGAAATAAATGAAAAATATAGAAATGTGTTAGAAATAAAGAGAGAAGAAAAAAAAAAAAAAAAAAGATGGATAAAAATAGTTGGAAAACCTTTTACAAATAAAAGTAACCAAGATTTTGGTGGAGAAGAGAGGAAGATAAAGAAGATTAAGATTTTGAAAAAGTTTTAAACTTTTTTTTAATAAGATAAGTTTTAATTAGTATCAAAAAAATAAAAGAAACAGATGGAAGATAAAAGGCAAAAAATTGTGATGATGAAGTCTTAATTTTTTTTCAATTAAAGAGAGAGAAAAAAGTTATTAAATAAAGAAAACATTAGTTGAGGAAGAGAGAAAGAAATTATCCTATAAATTTATATTTGACGAACTACTACTTCCTTTCTGATTGAGCAATAGAAATTACAAAAATTTTAAGTTACATCACAAATTTGGTCCATATACTTTAAAGATAGTTAGGATTACTTCTACCTACCGCTTAGTAGGAGCTTATATTTACTTTCTAATGTGACTTATTCTAATTGGTCTATTTTTATTGCAGGTAATAGATAAGTGAATCTTAATATTTTTGAATGAACAACTACTTCCTTGTCGATTGAGCAATAAAAATTAATAATTAAGACCTCATTTAATAACCATTTGGTTTTTTGTTCTTCGTTTTGAAAATTATTTTTGTTTCTTTTTTCCACACATATTTCTTTTCATCTTCTCTACAATCATTTTCATTTTTCTTAAGATACCACTTAAGTTTCTAGTCAAATGTCAAAAATAAAACAAATTTTTGAAAACTACTTTTTTTAGTTTGCAAAACTTAACTTGATTTTTGAAAACATAGGTACAAAGTATATAAGAAAGCGTAGAAACTCGTTGGTAGAAGTAGTATTTTCTAGGCATAATTTTCAAAAATCAAAAACAAAAAAATAAAATAGTTATCAAACCGGACCTAAAATTTTAGGTTAAATTATAAATTTGATCCCTATAATCTAAAGAAAGTTAAAATTTAGTTCTTGTGCTTTTAAATGTTAAATTTAGTTTATATAATTTGATAAAACTCTCGCAAATAGCCTCTATGGTAGAGTTATCTGTATGGACCATTTACGAAGATTTTATCAAACAAAAACTATTTATGAGGTTTTATCAAATTAGAAGAATGAAATTCTAATTTTAAAACCATAGAAATTAAAGGATAGTTTTCTTCCAATTATAGGACCAAAATGATAATTTAAACCAAAATTTCAATAGAAAGAAGTTGAGAAGGTGAAGAAGAGCGAGAAGACATTTTTTTTTTCTTTTTTCTTTTTAAATAAACATCCATAAAATAAGAGCTCCTAAGCAACAAAAACAGAAAAATGCATTATTATAATCAACATATTTAATATTCACTTCTTTTTTCATTTTTCATTTTTGGATTAGTTAGAATCTCAAGACACACAAACAACTGTCTTTTTCCTAAGGCCTTTAATTATGTACTAAACAAAAAAAAAATAAAAAAATAAAAAAATAAATTTCTTTACTGGCAAGTGGCAACGGCCCCTACCCACCACACCAGTCATCTTCTTCTTCTTCTCCCGGCGGTTCTGCAGAAAGAGTTAACAGACAAATCTGATGCTTTGATTTCGATCCACGGAGGCCGCCGGCGATTGATGGAGACAGAGTTTTGAAGTAAACAACAAACACGGCGATTCAATTATCTACGGGGGGAGGCTGTTGAAACTGTGTTGAGCGAAGAATTCGGAAGCATCAGTTCAGTGATTTGGGTAAGAAACAAATCTCTATTCTGTTTCCCCAATACCTCTACTTTCTTTATCTTCTGCAATTCAATGCTTAAAAGACTGAAATGACGTTATGTGAAAAGGCATCATGTGATTTTTTTTTTTTTTTTGTTATCTTTAAATGTGTGAAAAAGAATGGAGTCCATGAATTTAATCTTAAATGATGATCAAATTCAATATATAATCAAATGGGAGAATTTGTATCAATGAACTCTTTTCATGCCCCCACAATCACATTTAATTTAGTTTCTAAAATCAATCACATATTACAATTTTTTTACACTCAAATTACCATGAAAGTAGCGTGCTTAATTTTATTCTTTCTTTCTTTTCGATCTTTTCTTCTTTAATCTCACTCTCACTCTCCCACTCTTCTTTGGCTTAATTTGATTTTATTACTCTCCCACTCTTCTCTGACTTAATTTGATTTTATTTTTCGATCTTTTCTTCGTCAGTCTCACTCTCATACCTTCGCTCTTGCTCTTCTTTTTCTTTGACTTAATTTTATCTTATTTCTTTCTTTTCAATATTTCTTCTTCAATCCAGCTCTTCTCTAACTTAATTTTACATTCTTTCTTTCTCTTTGAGCCTTTCTTCTTCTTCGATCTCACTTTCAATCCTCGCAATTATGAGCGAGAGCAAGACCGTCTCATACTATTCTCCTAGGTAATTTTGCATGTTTTGTCACATCAGAATGAGTCATTTATCATTAATCTCTAAAAGTGATCACGTGACATTAGAGCACATGAAAATGAATCATCTCTACAAAAACATCAATGAAAAGCTAACATAGCTCTAACCTTTCTCAGTGTATATATATATATATATATATAGCCTCTATGAGAGAGATAATGTTATTGCCACCACTACCTTTTGCTTATTCTATTTTAATCCTCGTTACTTTCTAAAGGCTGAATTTAGTTATCATCCTTCGAATAAATCTTAAAAACTTCCACCTGACTTTTACATGGAATAGACAGTGTCCATCAATATTTGATTAGATAAAATTAACACGACAACGTCTAAATTCAATACAAGTTCATAAAATTGCTCTATCGCTGAGTATTAGAGGGTGAACAAAGATATGAAAGGAAACTTCTGTAGAAAATGAACAGAAGTGCAGGCTTTTTCTTTAAATATAGATTATATGTATATAAAAAAAAAAAAAAAAAAAACCACCCCTTTACTTTTTAGCTTTATGAGTGCAGCTGTGCACTTACTTTTCTGTTCATTTTTCCTTTTCCCTGCAGCTTTTACTGTATCTACCGATTTCTCATCCTCAAGCATCTTTGAAAACTGCTGCATTGTAGCTGAGCAAGTTTTTCCTCCATTCTCCTTCTACGTACTGCATTTCATGACAACTCTTATGGAAAGAACTGCCATTCTAATCTTAAACTAGGCCTCTTCCACCAATTTTGGGGAGCAGGACGAAACAGCTTCAGCAACTGTTAGAAAGATATGGTCCTCACCAATCAGATTAGCCACATCGGACGCGTGGAGTTTGTCGATCACTACTGCGCCGGGGTTTGCCAGAATAAGCTGTGTTCAACAACATCGCACAAACTTCTGGTAAGGCACGTTTTGAAAATTTTATAACATATATGTACCTTTTACTATGCATAACATTCTGAAGAAGATTTACCTGAATGTCTCTTTTCTGGAGATTCCTGTATAGCTCTTCCAAGGCATGAATGCCACTAGTGTCAATGTCGATAACAGCTACATCAAATGAAACGCCGGAATCGTCAGTTCGGAACAAGCAAGAGTGTGATTTGATTTGATTGATAGGTTTGTCTACTGTGCAGGATTATTCCAAAATATTTGGAAAGGTTGAGAGTACTTACGAGACATCTCAACAATCAAAAACTGAGTTCTCGGTGAATAAGCCTTCTTTATTTGTTCTTCCTCATCTGCCAACCATCTCAATATCCTGCAAGAAATTCTCTTGTATTAAAAGGGCAAGGGGTGACGGAATTGGAAAAGGCATCAGCTTCTGTAACTACCAAAAAACCTTCACTTTTCTAGACAAACATCATTCCAAATATGTAGTAAATAGTTAGTTCAAACCAGGAGAGAGCTATTTGATTCTACAATATTTAGTTGGAAAAAGTAAATAACATTCTTCCAACTTCCCAACTGATTCTCCGATATAGTTGACGATACAAATAGACCATTTTTATGGATAGGGATTATCTTTACCTCTCTTTGATGTAATTGGAGTTAGAAAAGTAAATTGCAGAATCAACTCTGACAATCAGAACGCCTGGAACCCTTATTGCTTCTGGATATTGTTGGGTGTTTCTGTACACTGTCGTCCTAGGGATCTTTCCAAGTACTGCAACTCGTGGCCTGGTTACTTGTAAGAGTATCTTAGCAAATGATATAGAGACCTGTCCCAGCACATCAAAGAGAGAATTAGACATCTTTATGAGATTAAGGTAGCAACGAGAAAACTTAAGATAGCCGGCACAATTCTTACAGCAATTAGGAGACCTATCTCAACACTTGCAAAAATCACACCGAAGAAGGCTCCCAAACAAGCAACAAAATCAAATTTATCAATTTTCCAAAGCAAAATTGCCGCCGGAATGTCAATCAAGTTGATCACAGCAGAGATAATGATGACAGCGAGAATAGCATTTGGAGTGTACTTGAAAAGGGGAGTGATGAACTCTAGAGTTAGAAATACAACACAGGACATAACAATGTTTGAGACTGCAGTTTGGCAGCCAGACATGTAATTCACAGCTGAGCGAGAGAACGAGCCTGCAAGTATAGGAAACGAACCTTATTGGATCCACCATTTTTATGCTCCTAGTTTATGCCTTATTTAGATGAGCACCACAGGGATAATCATGCTATAACCTGCTTAGTTACCAGTTGAGAACGAGCCTGAATGCTAGAGAACAAAACAACAGTATTGCTGCTTTGAGAACGGTTTTTTTTAACATCTTAAAAGTGTTTTTGAAAATTTCATCTTTAAAGCACTTAATTAGTCTTTTTGATAGTGAAGTGTTACGTTGAAAATATTGTTCACCGGACGAATTCCTGGGCAACCCTAACATTGAAACCTTTTCATACACTTGTATTATAATCGAATAATATCATTTAAGTCAAATTAGCTCTAGCATCTTCCCGATTAATGGTTGCTTCCCACCTGTTGCCACATAGCAGGAAGTCATTGAACCAATAACATTCATTGTTCCCAGTGCCACCATTTCTTTGTTACCATCAAGCTGGTAATCCTTCATGGAAGCAAATGTTCTTCCAATTGCTATGGCTTCCTGAAAAGAAAGTGGGTTTTCAAATAATATGGAAAGATTCATTGGGTAATTCAACAAATATTAAAATCATTCAAATCTACTCCAAGGAGAAGATAGTTTCATGATTTGCTTACCGTTAATGCTATCATACCGGCCACAATGCCAATCCTGAACCCTTTAAGGAGGTTGTCGCCAGTGAAGTAAATTTGCTTCACTGATGAAGGATTGATTCCTTTCTCTATGTGTTTTACCTTCAAAAGTTCAACAGAACTGCAACTATCAGAGCTGATGCTATTGTTATCATTAATTTTTCTCATAGTGAGAATCATATTTCAATCAGGAAAAAGATATCCTTACAATTGCAACACCTTTCTCGTCTGCATGGGTAATGTAAACAAAGAAGGTGGACAGAATAACTGATATTAAGGGAGCAATTGCAGGCACCCAAAACAGGCTCTTTTTCTTCTTTCCCTGAGGTTGCAAAACATGGAAGCTCTTTTAAAGCCAAGAAAAGAAACGGGAAAAAGAGCTTATAAAAAAATTTGCACCAGGTAACAACGGCAAGTGGGATTCTTACAATATACTTAGCGAATAGAAGAAAACTTAGAAAAGCTACTCCAAGGACTATAGTCTGCCAGTTCCACTGCAAAAGGTCATACAGAAGAGAGAAGTCAAAATGTATGAGATTTAGTTTCTTATACATCGGTGACACATTTATGTGCAAATAATCATCATAGACGTGAGTTTTGAGGGGTAAGGATGCTTACTCCATGATGCGCTGCTTCAAATACTGAGCGCATTACAGAGATAATGTCTGTTTTCTTCGTGAATTTTTTAATGCCAAGAAAGCCTTTAAGCTGTTGAAGGGCAATAGTGATGGCAGCTCCACCCATAAAACCAACAATGGCAGCGTGAGATAGAAAGTCAATCAGAAAACCCAACCTGTAAGAAAAAGTCAAGGATACATTTTCTTATAAAGGATTCAAGGGTTTATACAAGAATCTAAAACTAAACATACAAATGATCCCAAAATAGAAGGAAAATTGGAAAAAAAAAAAAAACAGATTCTTTTGGGGGAGAAAAAAGGTGCTCAACTACCTTAGGATCCCTAGTGTGGCTTGGGTGATCCCGGCAAAAAAAGTAGCTGTAAATGCAAGCCGCAGATACTCTTCTGGATGTGTATGGTAATCAATCTCCTTTTGAAGCAGTGTTCCCAACAAGAGAGAAACAACAGCCACTGGTCCAATCGCTATGTCTCTTGAGCTACCCATCAAAGCATAAACCAGTGGTGGTACAAAGCTGGAGTCTGCAACAATTTGAAAACTTGGATGAGGCAGGGAAAATCAAAGCGGAGCACTCAAAAGCGGGAAAAAAACTAGGTGCAAGAGGCATAATAAGTGCTTACATAATCCATACTGGGGAGCCAAATTAGCTAGATTTGCATACCCTATATCCTGTAGTATCAAAAATTGAAATAATCAGACACTATTGGTTTCTTACTCAAGTCTCTTTATCTGGCATGATTTTTTTATTCTCTCTTTTCTTACAATTGCATGCATATTAAAGCAGCTAGTTTGTTTACCTGTGGAATACACAGACTTGCAATAGTGAATCCAGCAATCAGATCGCCTCTGAATTTAGTCAGATTGTAATTCCTTCCCCATTCAAATATTGGGAAGATAGCCTGAATTCCCAGGATCAACTTTCGGGACTTTGATTGATCCTTGAACGTTCGCAGAGGATCATCTGCAAAGAAAGTCTCTTTCACTGTGGCTTTAAATTCTTTGAGGAGATTTTGCTTTGGTGGAACCCCCACCTTGTGAATGTACTGAGTATTGTTGCGTGAAGATGAAAGACTTCTAATGCCCATCTCTTTTGTTTCAAGTTCACCGCCATTGGAATGGTCCCTTGAGTCCATGGATAACTAGTTTACCTATGGTGAGGAAAACACACAAGAAAAAAACAATGGAAGAGTTAAGTTTTCACGAGCAAATAAAGGAAGCAGAAGACCAAATGTAGCACGCAGTCAACTTCAATGTTCTGAAGCTGGAAAAACTAAGTCTATGGACCCAGATGGTGAAAGGGAAGAAAAATACAGCATTCAATGGATTTCAGAAAAAACAATACATTTCCTTCACAGAATCCAGAACTAGTACTTAAGAAAATAGAACTCAATGACAAAGCTCAGACCTGAGAAAACTGAAGTCAAGCTTATGAAAGATTTGGACAACAAATGGTACAAGCCAATGGTGGAGACTCTTCAACTGAATTTTATAGGCCAACTTCTTTATTATATAAGATCTCGGGAGGTTCCAAGTCAAACCTTTCAAGCTGAAACAGAAGAATTATCAAAAGCAAATTTACTTTTGTAAGTGTCTAATTTAAACGTCAAGACCTACGTCAAGACTTTAAACTGCAATTAAACCAGCAAAAATATAGATAACCCCATTTAATTGGTGTGAACGGATGATATCCTCTACCATAACAACTATTAATGTTTGAGAAGGCATTGACTTCGGCATACAAATATCAGCAGCAGCTTGCATACAACTATTAATACTTCGTTATTAATTTTCCTAGAACTGGGCCATGTGACAAAGTTTCTGTTCTAAGATTACAAGTCAATAAAGCAAGGTTGAAATTTCACCTCGGGGGCCAATCACTAATCAGGACTAGACCTTATTAGAAGAGATCCAAAAACCCTCAGTATCAGTTAGGCCCATGGCGGACTTTTCTTCACAAGCTGTCTAAATTAGCTTTTATCTAACAATTTTTTTGAGGGGTTTTATTATGTAGAATAGAGCTAGCAAAGAAAAGTCTAAGAATGCGACCAAATGTTTCAATTCAATACAATGGTCGAAATTATATTAGGAACATAGAAGAGGACAAATGACTAAAATACAAGCTGTGGGAAATAAAATACTAAGTAAGAAACCTGACAAGGCAATGCACAAGAACAACAAAATAGATCGATCCATAAGCAATGCCACGATATATATAAAAAAGATAAAAATGGCCACGATATTAGTTATCTTATTTCATTACATCAGCTGACATCATGGCCCCTGTTGACCTTACTGTACGTAGTAAAAATTCCACATATGGAGATTTCGCTTCATTAAAAAAATCCCTTTTCGAGTCTATTACTTAGCTCTTAATAACAGTTTGACGTAGATTAAAAAATCTGCATGCTCCAAATGATCACGAAATACTTGTGCAAAATTATTAACTACATTGTCACATCTCCTCGAATAATTTCTCCTAGAGTGGACCCATGGTCCCATGCATCCTCAGTGCAATAAAATGCACCAGCCAAACTCAAAGATCTAGAAGCAACAGTTTCACAGAAATAAAAAGAGAGAGAGAGAGGAAAAAAAAACAGCAATTTTGTTATCCTCCAGCCATGCAAGTAAGTCAAAACCCAAAAACATGGCCACCATTGTTGGATCTGTAGCTGAATAAAGAAGGGTAAAAAGAGGCTACATGTCTTATTTCCCTGCTCCTCCAAACCATCCATAGTGGAGTTCAATAGTTCATCAATATTGGGAAGAAAATAATAATTTTTAAAAAGTCAGCTTCTTTCCTCCAAATCACACTTGTGCTCTTTTTCTCAGTTACGAAAACGATAAAGAAAAAAAAATTATATGAAAGAAAAAAGTAATCAAGTTCACCATTACTTTATTGAAAAGAAATGCAAAAAGAGAAGAGAACTAAAAGAAAAAGAAAAAGAAATATCCCATTAGCGTTCAATTCCAGAATCAGTTTCCCACCTTTTCCACCCCTTTTTGTTCCCCACACTCGATGGCTTCGAGGGTTTCTTTTCAAAAGATTCTCCAATTCATAAATTAATTTATAATCAGTACCAAACAACTGTAAGATTTGAGAAGATAGCTGAAATTCCGTCCAGATTCAGTAAAACAAACAAATCCGTATACTCCTTTTTAAAAACGAAATCACAATGGAAAAATTCCGCTACTCTACTCTACTCCAATCCTTCTGCCAAAAAAAGGAAACACAAAAAGGGAATTTCCATGCGTCGAAATCTTACCGCCCTCATTTCTCTGCAACACTCCCGATTCGTCGCTCCCCATCAAAAGTGATGGTATAAAATTAGGGCTCTGTTTGGTTGTTGGCGAAAACACATGCGGTGAATCCAATTTTTTCGATGACCAAACAAATTGAGTCAAATCGGAGTTCATTTTTCCCCAAAAGTCAAACAAATTCATCGACGGGTGAACTTGGACAGGAAATTAAAGCGTTTGGAACTGAAAAAGTAGTATGGCCGCCGACGCTCCGACGATGAACTTGGACGTTTTCGCGGTCAGATTCTGATTGGGTGATTCGTTATTTCATACTCTAAATACAAGCTGAGCTCGTCGTGCAAAGGATGAATCTGAACCGTTAGATGGTTCTACATCACCAGGTGTCGGCATCATAGTGGTAGACCGGAATGTAGGTTTTAAATATTCGTTGACATGTTGAAATGAGACATTAAATCGTAGCAATATTAACGAATTATGAAAAATATTAATAAAATATTATTAAGTTAAAATATAATTTTGATGGGTAATTGGAAACGTGTTGTAACGCCCAAATTTTCAGCACAATTCCAACTAGGGACGTCACTAGATGTGCCTCTAAGCCGAAATTTCGACAGCATAACGGCGCTATCCGGATGAAACCAAAATTTTTACTTAACCTGTTTTAAGCAAGAAACACTTCTAAAAACTTTTTTAATGTCCGACCTCCTCCCACTACAACATAACAAACCAGGCTCCAGTAAGACCACACAACAGAGGCAACAGAAGCACTAAACCACAGTTAAACGAGCACGCTGAACAAGGAAACTAAATGAATAAATAACATGCTCAACCACACGAGTTCAGTAATTCAACGAGTAACAAACAGAAGTCGCATATCAAACTCATAGTCACAAAGAACTGCCTAAGTTCAAAATAAAAGTTCCTCTAAGATAAAAAGTGGTCTCATAGCCCCGTCATGTCGCCACCGTCGCTCTCCAGCTCACTGTTTGCTCTTACCTACAACCAAAGAAATTAAAGTAGACGGGTGAGTATAAGTATACCCAGTAAGTAGCCCACTGAAGTGCAAGCTACAAATCGCACAACTGCGCACACAGAGATAAATCGAGCTCGCAACCAAAGCATCTTAGGGACTCATGACTAGGCGCTCACGTGCACACCTCACTCCGAGACTCACCGACGATCCAGAAACCTAGGTGGCCATAGACGGGGACGCACCCCAACGCGAAAGAGTAATCACTTTAACGCCCACACAGAAACGCAATAGAGTCTCGACTCTAAAGTCCACACAGATCGCACAAGGGCGACCCACCCAAGTGCCCACACAGCTTGCAAAAGGGTGCGCTCGACCCCAATGCCCACACAACTCGCAAAAGGGCGCACTCAACCCTAATGCCCACACAGAGATCACAAAGGGCGCTCGACCCTATGTCCACACTTTGCTCGCCGCAGAAGGCGCACTCGACCCTAATGCCCACACAGATGCCATGCGGCCTAGGGTTTTGTCTCGCTCGGTCACTCAATGGGTTTGGTGATGCTAGCCTAGAAAGTCAGACTCCAATGCCACTCCTAGGCTTTCCCCTAAACCCTTTCGTGGTCGTCTTGAAACCGAGTCCCTAACCATCAGCCTAACCGGCCAACCACACAGCCCGCCAACCAACCTTTGGCCCAACTACAAAGCTAACCAGTCACCCCTGGCCTAAACCACCACAAAACTTATCCTGCTCAGTTCTAGGGGTCAATCACACAACACGCTCTTCCACACAGGGTCGAGTCTCAACCCACAACCAAGCACAAGTCATAAGCATAAACATGACACGCATAAGAGTCAAACCCAACACACAGGAGCAAGTTCAAGATATGCACAGAATGAACAGGATAATCAGGGACTCATGCACCAAGTAACAATCTAACATCCACACGCGAGTTACAAAATCAACATAACGACCCTATGCTCAAACTCAATCGCTTACGAGTTTGATGCTTAAACCAACCGACTACTTACCTCGAATTAATGTGCAACGAAAGGTCCTTGCTCTTGCTAGCGACCTCAAAGCACCTCACGAAACCACGGTTCGGTGGGAACCAACCTCGTGATTCTACCCTTGAGGCACAAAACAAGAACGGACCTAACCAACCTAACCAAAAATACCTTTTTAGTCCAAAGGAATTCACCACCCAAACAATAATTCTAAGCTTAAGTTCATGACCAAAAAGATTCGGGATCAGGTCTTATGTAACAGTCGGTTTTCCTTTCTTAAGTTAAAAAAAAAAAAAAGAGGAAACGGAAAATCGGGGAGGGCGATTCTCTCGCGTGCGTGCAGGCGGAACGGCCGCCGGCCACGCCCGTTTCCCCTCCCTCCCGTTTCGTTCTCCCTTTTCTTCTTCCCCTCTCTCTCACGGTCTCCCCTTCTCTCTCTCTCTCCGTCTCTCCGTCTCTCCCTCTCTCTCTCACGCGAATCTCCCTCTCTTTCTCGATTCGCGCCGCGCCGCCGCCTCTCGCCGCCGATACGCCTCCGTCGCCGCCGCCGCAGCTGCTCGTGGACCTCACTCAAATCACGCCGTCGTAGCCGAAGTCGCCGGCGTGCTTAGGTCCGCAAGTCGTCCTCGTTCGATTCAGCTGGTTCAGGCCGTTTTCGGCCGGTTTTTGACAAACGGAGTCCGGTTCCGTTTAGATCGGGTCGTGAGGATTCCAGATCTGCATCCCGCGCGCCGTCGCCGTCAAGTTCACGCGCCGCCGTCCCCTTCCGTCCGGTCGCCTCGGTCCGTTCCTTAGTCCGTTTTGGCACTTCGTTGGGTGAGTTTTACTCTTGATGACTCTTAAGGTCGCTTTTTACGTTTCGGTTTATTAAATTGTGCGTGTTTTCGTTAGGAGCCTGGAAGTTGAAGCACGTTTGGAACGCCGCGTTACTCGAATCGCTCGTTGTCGTTGGCTTTCCCTGTAAGTAGTCGTTGGACTAATCTACCCCTAAGTGTAGGGCTTAGGGACACTGTTGCATGTCGTACTGTTGTGAATTGAATGCCTTAGAATCTGGTAGCGCGTACTGTTGTGAATTGAATGCCTTAGAATCTGGTAGCGTACCTTAGTCGATGAATGTTCGGTAGTAGCATGTTAGGATGTGGTGTTCGCGATTGTGCTCAATCAAGTTCTTTGTTAATATTGATGTGTTATCTGTACCAAACTCGAACTCGATAGTTCATTCCGATTGGTTGTTAGTGCTTTGTGTTCATAACTAGTAGGGGCGAGGTAACCTTGTGCTGAGTTCCTAAATGTTCACCGTGTTGTGACTGTTTGTCCCGAGCCTGGTTGTCTCGTGCTTAGTCTGAAGTGACTCGGGAAGTGTCGTTGAGCCTTAGGATTGTAGTTAGCACAACTAGCCCTAGTGCAGGCCCAAGACCTAAGTATCTGTGTAACCCTTAGTAGATCGAGACTAGAGGTTGGCGAGATGACGATGATGTATGGGATGTGATGGTTCGCCTCCATCCAATTGTGCGACTCGAAGTGCGATCCTTAGAGTCGAGAGGGTTGGATAGAGTCCTTCGCCCTAGTGCAGCCCGGAATGAGCCCGAGGTCGATTGTGCACTGTGAGTACCGCTTTGATGCTTATGGGATGTGGTGGTCCGCCCACATCCAGGTTGTGCGACTTCGGGTGTGTGATCCTTGAGTCGGAGGGGTTGGATAGAGTCCTTCGCCCTAGTGCGGGCCCGGGGATGAGTCTCGTGGCCACGTCTTTGCCAACCCGCCTAGGAGCTAAAGGTAGGACAGAATCGAGAAAACCGAGTAAAGAGTAGGGCCGGGATGCTCGTTGAGGTTGTTTGGCGGGCTAGGTGTTCGTGTTTAGCTAAGTCTAAGGCCGTTCTTTATGTTCTTTATTCTTGGACGTGAAGTGAATGCTTCTCGAGTATATTTTTATACTCATTCCTTCTTTATTTCTTCTTTTGTTGCGGTAAGGCAAACCAGGTGAGATGACCACCGACTTGGCGAGACCCTGCGAGGCTATGGAAGACTTGTAGGACTTAGGGGTTGCGTTAGGAGTTGTTCTTTTCACTTTCTTTTCTTCTCGCTTGCGTTATGTTCTTTCGTTTGTGTTTAAAACTTAGTTTGTATCGTTCTGCTTCGCTTGGATTAAAGCATGTTCTCGTTATTTTCTTTCGTATTCAAAGCATGCTTCCTGCTGCTTTTGAGATCTCTCAGTAACTCAGGGGACCTGGAGCCCGACCTATTGTTTCTGTGTAGTTTGGTGGAGGTTGGGTACCCTCGTGAGTCTTTTGAAGTGCCTTGTATAGGTCCAGGATCCCTTTATTTTTTTTGGTTTGTCCATGTTGCGCCGTTATCTTTGCCGATTTTCACGCGGCCGGTCTGCTTAAAGTAATACCTCGAATAGTTGTTTTCACTTTTTTTGGGGTGTTACATCTTACCCACAGATACAAGCTGAAACAATCCTCTGCTCGTTCTTAGTCTCGCGATTCCTCCAAGGCTCTACTCCTTCGCCAAAGGGTTTGTTCCTCGTTTCTTCTCTAAGACGCTCGATGAGAAAGGCAAGGGAGCTGACCACCCAATTTAAAGGTGAGATTTAATTATTTGGGTCCCTGCAAGATCCAATAATTAACTTCTTAGCCCAAAGCTTTTAAAAACTACAACATGAGCTCGAAGTTAACTTCGAAAAGAAAATAATAAATTACCTGAAATTATCGGGCGTCACATCTGAATGAATGAACTGAGCCCACATCTGAATGAGAGGGATTCTGAGGATATGAAAGTATGGTGCCCGAGAAATAGGGGTACATGCGAATGACCATAAGGATATGAAAGTATAGTTGAGAAAGACTTAAAAGAATTGATAGTTACTACCTATACCAACAAGGTGCACCTTCATTTTCAGTGGCTCAATCATAGGAACTCCACAGTTAAGCGTGCATGGCTTGGAGCAATCCTAGGTCGCAGGAGATCCTGGGTCTGGGGTGTTACACGTGTTCTATTTTAATCTTTATACTTTCAATGGTTTAATTCTCATACCTCCCATAAATCTTAAGAGTAGTATATATTGTTAACTTCTGGATAAAATTTAGTTTCTATTATATTCTCTTCATAAATTTTAAAAATATTAATTTTTTTAATGAAATGTATCGTTATTATTTTATCAAATTTAATCAAAATTAACTTTAAAATTTAAACTAATCAATTTGATTTTTTTTTAGAAAAATCAATTTGAAAATTGATTAGAAGTAGATAGTCTAAATTGATTTTTTTTTTTTGGTTTGTGATTCAATGAAAACAAAGTTGTATTTCATGTTTTCAGATATGTGTTTAGTACCAGATTTAGAAATTTAATTTCATTTTAAACAGTAATTTAAAGTCTGTTGTATAATATATTTATAGATAATAAAATTAGTTGTAGTGACAAAACTAAATATTAGGCCGAATATAAAACATTATTAATTAATTTATGAACATTTTTTTATATAATTTTTATTTTATAATATAATATAATATTTTATATTTTATAATATATTATATTATATTATACCTATTTTAATTTAACAAAAGTAAATTATGTTTATAAATATGAAATACTATATTTATTAAGATTTTTATCTTTGTTTAATATAATTGTGCATTTTAAAATTTCAAATTCAGAATCTAGATACAATGAAAACATAAAAATATTGTTTTCAGAATTTCTACTATTTGGATCACAAAATCTGAAAACAATTTTTGAAAACACGTCTGTCAAACACGTATTCATTAGTGAATAAAAAAACATAAAACAGAATCCGGATTGCCTACCAAACATACCCTTAGACTTATTTGATAATCAATTGAATTTTTTATTTTTTATTTTGAAAATTAAGCCTATAATTATTACTTCTACTTATGGTTTTCATGTTTTTTTATCAATTTTTTAGATGTGTTTTAAAAAACGAAGCAAAATTTTAAAAACTAAAAACAGTAGTTTCCAAAAACTTGTGTTTTGCTTTTGGAATTTAGTTAAGAATTTAAGTCTTTTCTTAAAAAAAGATAGAAACCATGGTATGAAGACTGAAATAAGTACCGTTTTTAAAAATCAAATGATTATCAAATGAAATCTTATTCTAGTAAAATTGAGATTGGACAAATGAGAATGTTATATCAAATCCAAATTCATGTACTTTACCTAATTTTTGGCATTTGTCTCATTGGTTCCTTTCCTTTTAGAATGTTTTTCTTCCCTATACTGCTCAACTTTTCAAATTTCCATCTACTATATAATTTCACATTTTTTTTTTGTCCTACCATTATTGTCACAATCTCACTTATTGCTGTCCGCACATTTTTTAATTGCTCAATTTATTCTACTAAATCAATCATGTTTTTTTTTTTTTTAAACTTGTCTATTCATATTCACTAAATATACAACGCAACTATTCTTGTAGATTATTGATGAAAAAATTGTTAATATAAAGTTGATTATCTTTAAATTATTGTTGTTTGAACATATTGACTTAATGCCACATGGCCCAATTAATCAACAAAGCCATTTATTTTAAGTGGCATGTTTAGGTGTCTAAAATGCCAACTTTTTATTTATTTATTTATTTGGGCAAAATCACTTAATTGGAAATTTTTTATACATTATAATTATAAAATTGATAATTTTAATGGAGGAAAGACTAAGGTGAGAATTACCTAAAATGGGATTATATATTGACATATATATATATATATATATATATATATATATTTTTGAAAAGATAAGCATGTTACTGGTCATCCAGTAATATTTTTAACGTTAAAATATGTCATATTAGTTTCTATAATTTAAATAAAGTTTGTTTCAATCATCATATACTTTTATTTGGTTTTTAAAAATTATGTCTATAGATATTACTTTTATTCACTGGCGTATGAAGGGCCTGACTTAAAATTTTAAAAATAATTTATATGTAAGTAATTCAAAAAATTCATATAAATTAAAAAATTAGCTAAATTCCATTAACGGACAAAGTATGATTTCAAGGTGAACTAAAAAAAAATAGTATTATCTCAAGTTTTGAAAGTTCGTTTATGTAAATATATTTTGCAGATTTGGTCTTGAATAATACAAAACAATTCTAGTTCTCAAATCGAGATTTGTTTGTGAAATATTTATCAGAACTATTATAATTTTTCTTCAATGGAGAAAATGACCTCATCAATTTTTCTTTTATAGTATCTCCATTTAGATTTCAAATTAATTAATCTTTATACATTAATAAAAATATAGAAAATAAAGAAACGTAAACATAAAATAAGAATGATAGAAACTAAGGCTCTGTTTGATAACCATTTGGTTTTTTAAAATTAAACTTATTTTCTCTCAATTTCTCTACCTTGGTTTTCATCTCTCATAAGAAAGCATTTGGATTCTTAGCCAAATTCTAAAAAAAAAGAAAAAAGTTTTTGAAAACTATTTTTTTTACTCTTCAAAACATGACGCTTGATTTTTGAAAACATATGTAAGAAGCATTGATAGCAGTTAACGCGCAAGCGCACTCGATCAGAGTAATAAGGGAATATCTCGGTTATCGCCCCCAAGGGAACGGTGTAACAAGAATTTTGCTAGACAAAGTTATGGGAAGAATTGCAAGTTGGAAAAACAAAATGCAAAAATGATTTTGTGGGGGTAGAGTTTGTGAAGAGTTAAAGTTGAACTTAACAAAATGCAAAATCATGTTGCTGGAGGGAAATTGCGTTATGCAAGTTGCAAAGTTTAATGCAGATTTAGGCATTGCAGAATCTAGTAAAAGCAATTGCAAAATCACTCTAAAATTGCACAATACAAGTAGTAATTCAACAAAAATAGGTTGTACTCTAACAAGTGCGAAATAAATGAAATAAATGCTTGTAAACTACTAAATGGAAATGACAGGGGCTCAAGAATTATCTTTGCCTTAATTTGTAAATTTAAACCCAAGAATTTAATGTCCCTCTCGCTTGCATTCAACTGGAACCAATTCTACTACTCTCATTTGTCTAAAATTAGGGTTTGAGAGGCTAAGTAGGAAACGTACATGTCTGCGGTCCCTTTTTTCCTTAAATTATGTTAGCCCAGTAAAATTTATTTGGGTTGGAGCCCAAGTTTATGTCTAAACTTTATCTCCAATGCTTATGTGAGATCCGCTTGTTTCTAACCTTGTCAGTATTTGATTAAAGTTTTGACTGAGATCATATAGGTGATCAAGTTAGGATTTAAGCAATCACAATTGACGTGCAAGTTTGTGTTACTTAGTTTTTTAGGCTAGATTCACATCTTAGGACATTCAAACTATTGAACCCCTAAAGAGTGCTTAGCTCATGATCATTTTGACATGATCACAACTAAGTTTAAAGTTGGATGTCATGGCACAAAAATTACCATTGCTAAAAAGTTGAATTGCAATAAAAAGGGAATCCCCAAAATGACCACCTTCGTATAAGGGAAACTCTAATGTAAATGTTGAATTCGAATACAACCTTGGTAAATGACAATTGCAACAAACCAATATCAATACCAAATTCTCTTAGTACAGGATTGAATTGCTGAAAATGAAAACGAAATTACGACAGAAAATGAAATTACTAACTAAAGGAACAAAAACCCACGATGAGACAAAATCCACAGTGAAAACGTGTGCTCTTTTCTCTTCCAGAATGCAAACCCAGATTAATAAGGAGAGACCAATAAATAACAAGAAAGCAGCTAATAAAAAGAAGAAGAAAAAAAATAAAAAACGAAAAACATAAGCTTCAGTTGTAAAACCCACAAAAAAAAAAAAAAAAAAAGCTTCCATCTCCTCTCCTCTCCTCTCCTCTAACGGTTGCCTCTTCTTCTCCAATTTATAGGACTTCATTAGGATTGTATTTAATCCAAAAATCAAGCTTAAACTTCCCCAAATCATGTCTAAATCACGGAATGAATGAATGAGTTACGAAATTATCCTTTCCTTTTTTGTTTGGTGTGCCCATGAATGCAACTTGCATCTTTAATTGTCTGATTCCGCATTTTTTTCATTATACTTTTGCATGATCTTGCATTTTTCCTTGATTCTTGCACAAAAGTAAGTTATTAAAATTTTTCATTCTAATTGCTTTTATTTTTCTTTCTATCCAGACTTCAAGATATTTTTTACTTATTTTCCAACAATCTAAAGATAGAACGAGAATATTTTAAGTATTTGGACGTTAAATAAGCTTTAATATACTAAGGCTTATCAAGTATATAACAAAACAAGTAAATCTTTAGGTGAGACTAGTATTTGTAAAGATGCCTTGAATTTGTTATCTGACGATTCGAATGACCAAGTACGAGCACTGAAATGAATCTGGTTCTCTGTAATTTTGTTATCTATGTATTATGATTTAGGAGGGGTGCCATAAATAAATCCCCTAAACTCCTGTATAAAATAATCTGGTTCTCTGTAATTTTGTTCTCTCGTTTCTCAGTTAATAAAATTACTCTCTCCATCTGCCCGTGGAAATGTAGTTAACACAACGTTAGTGAATCACGCAAATTCTATGTATTTTGTTATTTGTGACTTTTCTCTTATCTACTACTTTCGTTTTTAACAGTATTTATAGGCTCAATTTTCAAAAACCAAAAACTAAAAATCAAATGATTATCAAACGGGGCATAAATGTATAGAAAAGTAATTGAAACATGAAAACTAAATCTACCATGAAAAATTAATTTTCAAATTCTCAACTTCTTGAAACTGTGGCAACAATGTGAATAAATTAAAAGAAATTTCTTTTAGGTTTAAACTGTCAACGTGTTGACCACACCATTTTAAAGTAGTAAAAAACAATGTTACTTTTAGAAAATTAGGGTTCGAATATCCACCAATAAATTTTCTTCTCTTTCTTCTATTTTTTTTAAAGTTGACATATTTATATAAATTAATTTTATATAAAAAAATTAAACATAATTGAAGAGAGATAATTCTAACCTAGAAGAAAAAAAAATAAATTTTGAACCTACTATCAGAGAAATAATTCTAATGCGGAAAAAGAAAATTTGAAAATATTATATATTAAACAGATTTAGAAAATTTAAAATGAAAGATGACATTAGTTTATAGTAAAAAAACAACTGAACTTCTTTTTTTTTTCTCAAAATTGAGGTGCAGCATAAAAAAACCCACTAAAAGTTCCACAAATTTTATTTATTTTTTTTAATTAATATTATGTAAAGAAAAAAATTGAGGGGCTAGCCCCTCGGCCTTAACTGGCTCTTGCTCTCACCTCTGATTTCCTCCTTTTGTTATACTTCTATAGTTTCTATCCATGTTAACCTAAGTTTTAAAATTAAAAAAAATATATATATTTTTCAATTTTTTTAAAATTTAATTAAGAATGATTGAAATGTGTTTTTTTAAAAAAAGATGAATTTCATTTTAGAGAAATGATGATAAAACAAACATAATTTTTTTTTTAAAAAAATAGTTATCAAACAACAGTTTTCATTGTTAATGATGGTTCAATTTAATTATTATTTTTTAAGTGTAGAGACTAAATTATTACAAAAAGAAATATGGAAATGAAAAATGTTATTGCTCTCGCAATCAAAGTATAGAGATAAAAATATTTTTAACCTCTTTCTATACCAATGACGGTTCAATTCAATTACTATTTTTTAACGGTAGAGACTAAATAATTACAAAAAGAAGTATGAAAATGAAAATAGTATTTCTCTCACAATTAAAGTAAAAAAAAAAAAAAAAGTTTGTTAAACCTAAGTTCTCTTCTGACCAATATGCTAAGTACAAAATTTGTTAAATGTTACGTAATGGTCCTCGACCAGTACAATTTTTTAAAAATTTGCCGTACTAGTTGTTTGGCTCAAGGAATTATTTACTCCTTCTTGTAGGCCCCACAACTTTATTAATTCTTTTTTTCCACTCTTTTTATGGGTCTCACAGACTTTTTAACTTCTTTCTGTGGGCCTCACAGACTTCTTTACTCCTACTTCTTGCAACTCCTACTCCTCCCAACTCCTCAATCCAAACGACCCCTAAGAGATCATCATATTTCACGTACTAGATGGTCATCTCTCGAAAATAATAATAATATTATAAATAGTTTGGAAAATACAAAAAGTCCATCGCTATGAGGGATAGACTTAGAATTTTAAAATTATATAAAATATAATACATTTTCAAATAATTTTGTAACTATCCCTCCATTTAGTATGTTAAAAATAAAAATAAAGATACAGATGATATAATAAAGATATAGATGTAACATTTTGCAGAGATAGGTTTATTAAAAAGTAAAAATAAATAGTTTGAAATCTGTTTTATGAAAATTCAAATATGACCTCATTGAAAACGTCTTTTTTATAGAAGGTTTTATTAAATATTATATAAATACATATACTCAAATAGTCTATTTGTTCCTCTTTTCAAACTATCTTATATTTTTAACTAATTATTTTATTCAAATCAAGCATATAAACTTACACAAAAAGATGAAAAGAGAGAATATAGTAAGCAAATTCCTAAATATTATAATATTTATCTTTTTGGTACATAAATTCTAAAAGTAAATTGGTTTTGGCATTATTAATGAACCTCTAAAGTCAAGTAGTGCTTTTTTTAATTGAATTTTGAGAAGACTTTTGGACATTGAACATACCAATATGCAATCCTCTAAAAAAAAAGTACAATAAATATATTAGCTAGATAAGAGAATTTAAAGAATTGTTAAGTCAGGCCTTTGAATTCAAAGGTGGAAAATGAACAATAATGTAGCAATTTGTGGGGACCTTCTTCCTATTCAAAATTTGACAATATTTAATATAATAATAATAATCATCATTTTTTTTTATAGAAAGTACATACTAATTATTATTCTACATAATCGATGAGTATGAGATTTGCATTGTAAGAAAATTATTTTCCTTCGTCCACATTGCAAACGTAGCTGTTTATTTATTTATTTTTTTTCAACCACGACCTCTTGATATAAGTTTTTTGATGCTTGGGTTAATAAATGCTGCTTTTGTCACAAACGTAAATTGTTTATTAATTCCATAAAAGAATTGAAAATTCTTGTTTTTATCATTATTTTTTAATAAAGAAAAATCCTTTTTCTTTTAACCATTGATAAAGAAAATTCCTGTTATTGAAATTTGGATAAAAATCAAATTTAAGAACATTTCTCATTGATTGATTAAGAGAGCAAAAAATGTCATTCTCATCTTCCTATTTTGATAGGTTCTACTTGTATTTATTTATTTTCATATGTCTCACTTTAATTTAAACTCCATTATTCTTCATTAATTTTTATTTTGCATTTTTTACCATATGTGGTGATTCGAATCTCTGACTTTTTGATCAAAAGTATAAATTTTATGTTAATTGAGTTATGTCCATGTTGACACTTTTTCTTTTATATTTATTTTCTTTTGGTCTCTTTTGATCCCCAAACTTTCACAATTTAAATCCTTGAATTTTGCATAACACTATTTTGATCTTTATTCTAAAATTTTAATTAGTTAATTAAAAAAACATAAACATATATTTTCTCTTTATTTATTTTTAATAAATGTTCTTTTTTTTTTTGAGTACATCAACATTACATTTGAGAATGGGAGGATTCGAACTCATGACCTCTTGGTTATAAGTCTTACCTTAATGACAGTTGAGTTATGCTCTTGTTGGCAATAAATGTCTATATTGACAACTCTTTAAAGCTTTATACAATAATTTTTTTTTTTTTTTTGATCAACAAGTTTAGGAGTCAAACAAAACTGAATTTGTGCTAAATAATTAATGAAAATTTAACAATTTTTTAATGTTAAAGAACTAGAAACATAACAATGGAAAACTTAAACAATATTTTAAAAGTTTCAGGATGAGAAATAGGAATTCAAATTATATGATACCAATAACAATCCCTTTCTTTTTCACACTCTACAACTTTCATTCCAATTATTCTCTGGGAAAATATTACATTATAACATTAATGTCTAATCAATTACTTAAATAATTAATGTTAATGTTGGGGTTATTCCAATTATTTGTCACTCCTTCCCTTTCACTCTCATAAAGTAAACGAATCAAAAGGAACGAAAAATGTTCCCCCAGTCTAATGTGGAAAGGGGCCAACCACTGGAGATGCCGTTCAGATTTTTTTTTTTTTGAACGAAATTTAACTTCATTAATGTCAGCCTTTAAGGACAAAAAAACGATATTTTCTCCAACTCAACTACATGTAAAATTCAATCTGAGAAATTACTAGTCATAAAGCAAGATGACCCGATAACCCGGATCTAACTAGACTATGAGCTAACATATTGGACTCCGTTCGAGCATGACGGAATTTCACATGTTGGAATTTCTTAGGGGTTGTTTGAGACGTTGAGAAGGAGTTATAATAGTCGGTGAGATATTACAGTCTGTGGGATCATATAATATTATTTAAAAATGCAGAGTAGTATAGTCTCTGGAGTACTAATAGTCTGTATTTGGGGTGCAGTGTAACGACCCTAATTTTTTACCAACTCAAAACTAGGGACGTCATTGGGCAACACCCTCTGCGCCGAAATTTAGGTAACATAACGGCGCTACCTGGACAAATTCAAAACTTTTCCTTAACCTGAAATATCCTGTAAGCACTTCAAAATAGTCCAACTTCGCCCAACCTCCACCAAACCACAGAAAAAGCCAAGGGTTGGGCGTTTCAGATCACAACACAAAGATAAGCAGAATCCAACCTAAAAGCAGAAGGAGTTACACATCCTAAAACAATCTTACATTCATGCTATTCTAAGTTAACGAACGTGTAAACATGCCTCCATAATTTAATAGTTTCAGAATCCATTAACAACCCAAGTACGAACATTCAAAAGTAAAAAAAAAAAAAAAACTTAAACATGCTAAAGTCCTAAGGGAACACAAGTTCCTCAACCCAAAACCAGTCCAATAGCCTCGCCTCGTTGCGTTGTCGTCCTCCAAGCTCACTACTTAGCCTTACCTGCAACCAAAACAAGAAAGTAGACGGGTGAGTATAAGAATACTCAGTAAGTAACCCACTCACCTCCTCGCTATTATTTTACAAGCACAACGAACTACATGCATCAACAAAACGAGCACACTAGCACTCAAGCCCCTATACGAAGTCCTACGACTCTAGCTTTCATCCCTGCACTCTACTACCTTGGCTTCATAATCGGAACCCCCGACTCATGACCACAAAGGACAACTCGCCACAAAAGCTCATACGCCACAAAGGCTATCATCTTGCCACAAAGGCTATAACACTACAAAGGCTATCATCTCGCCACAAATGCTCATACGCCATAAAGGCTATAACGCCACAGAGGCTATCGTCTCGCCACAAAGGCTTTAATGCCACAAAAGCTATCATCTCGCCACGAAGGCTATCATCTCACCACAAAGGTGTTGGGATGTATGTCCTAATCTCGTATATGTTTGTAATATTCATTATTGAAATAAATAAGAGTTATTTTTTCATCACTTTGTGTCTCACATATTTTCAAACTTTATCCAATAAACTAACCTCTAGGGTCATTGAATTATGAGAGAAGTAGAACTTGAACGGTGTGTAGTGGACACACAGGGACGATCACGTTCGAGTTTATGACCCGAACGGTCTACAACATACGGATATGGTTGGAGACCTAATCCTGGATACGCTGTGGATGTGACCCGCTTTGTATTAGATACAAACGAGGTGATCCAACTCGTTCATGTGGTTGACATGCGAGTGGAGGCATCTTGTGCAATGAGATTGTACAAGACCGAACCATAAATTATTAGACCTACTGATGTAACACCATTAACAGTATAAGACTAATAACTTCGTAGATGACCAATAGTGACTCGACCTTAATCCTGAGCATGTTACAGACTCCTGTCTGCGGGAGTCTGTCCTTTGACTAGTACGGGTGAGGGTGGTCACAGTTACTCGCCCAATATGCCTATCTTCTCAAGGACAGGACCATGTGTGGAGCTGAGAACTTGACTACGCGAGATGAAATTCACTCGTTCCTGACTTAGGGAAACTAGAGGGGTTGTTCCCTTAAGTGTTGTCTCCAAGGCTTGGACAACGGGCGTTCATCCTCTCACTGGCCCGAGATGGGTGTTGTTTATGGTTGGACCATACAACGTTGTTGTTCATTAGAGGAGCAGTGAGACTTAAGGAGCAAGAGGTAGACACAAGGGTAAAATGGTAATTTGGTTATATTAATGGACACAACTTGTCCTACAGTGATGAGAGTGCAGCTACGGGATTTAGTGGAGTGTTACTGTAGCTAATGAATGTTGAATAACCAGGTCAAAGAGTTTGACAGGTTAGTCTCGGATCATTGAAGCTCGTCATCTGTAGGTCCATTAGGTCCCTCAGTATCTGTAGGTCCATTAGGTCCCTCAGTTGGCTCAAACTGAATAAATTGAGGGTTTACGGTTTGGTGTGGATTTGAAGTGTTCAAATTCATTAAAAGGGTATTTATGTCATTTATATAAGATATGATTGGCATAATATATTGTTTAATGTGAATGAGATTCATAATAAACTATAGGTTAGCCTAATTGATTAATTAGTGCTAATTTAGAGAAATTGGATTGAGAGAAATTAAATTGAATGTGATTCAATTTAAAATCCACAATTATACAAAAGTGATTTGTATAATAAGATATGAGATATCTTATTATATGTGTTATGCAAATATGATTTGCATAACCTAATGTTGTGGTAAAATGATAAATAGATGGAGATTTCAACTCCACCTATCACCATTATAAAATCACCTTTGCAAGAAGGATTGCTTAAGGTTTTCTCATTTTTTGGAATCTCACAAAAAAAATTCACTCTCTCAATTCTCTCAAATCCTCTCTACCCCAAACCAAAAGGAGTCCCACCATTCTCCCTCAACAGACCGAGAACATTCGAGAAGATCAATTGGAGGTTTCCAATTCGTTCTTAGTTTGAGAGTTCGTGATTGTAGAGATCGAGGGCACGAAGAGTTCGTGATCGGAGAAGGAAACCTTGAAGAAACGTTCTTCAACAAGTAAGTAATCTTTTCTTACTGTTTTCCCTTCTTAGATATGCATGTTTAGCCTAGAATCTATGAGATAAGTTTAATTTTAAGAAACGTTTTTCACAACGAACACCACGACGATTCAAAGTCGTTTCCGGTGCGTGTTGGGATTAATTTTGTCCTAATCTCGTGTTTGTAAATTACTATTTGAAATTAATAAGAGTTATTTATTTCATTACTTTGTGTCTCGCTATATTTACAAACTTTTCCAATAAACTAAGCTTCAGGGTCATTGAATTTATGAGAGAACTAGAACTTGAACAGTGTGTAGTGGACACACAAGGAGGATCACGTTCGAGTTAATGACCCAAACGGTCTATAGTATATGGATAGGGTTGGAGACCTAATCCTGGATACACTGTGGATGCGGCCCGCTTTGTATTAGATACAAACGAGGTGATCTGACTCGTTCATGTGGCTGACATGCGAGTTGGGGCATCCTGTGCAATGAGATTTTGTACAAGACCAGACCGTGAATTATTAGACCTACTGATGTAACACCGTTGACAGTAAGGACTAATAAATTTGTAAATGACCATTAGTGACTCGACCTGAATCCTGAGCGTGTTACGGACTCCTGTCTGCGGGGGTCTGTCCTTTGACTAGTACGAGAGAGGGTGGTCACAGTTACTCGCCCAATATGCCTATCTTCTCAGGGGCAGGACCAAGCAGGGAGCTGGAAACTTAACTACGCGAGATGAAATTCACTCATTCCCGCCTTTAGGGATACTAGAGGGGTTGTTCCCTTAAGTGTTGTCTCCAGGGCTTGGACAACGGCGCCCCTTTCTCACCGCCCGAGAAGGGTGTTAGGTATGGTTGGACCATCACAATATGTTGTTCATTAGAGGAGCAGTGGGGACTTAAGGAACAAGAAGTAGACACAGGGGTAAAACGGTAATTTGACCCAGCCGTGTCTACGAACAACATGTGAAGGGTCGACTCATGGGCATTCGTTATATCAGTGGACACGTAATATTCTGCACTGACGAGAGTGCAACTACGGGCTATAGTGGAGTGTTACTGTAGCTAATGAATGTTGATTAACCGAGTCAAAGAGTTTGATAGATTAATCTCGGATCATTGGAACCCGTCACTGTAGGTCCATTAGGTCCCTCGGTTGGCTCCATCTAGGTTAAAAGAAGGCTTAGAGTTTTGGTATGAAATTGAAGTGTTCAATTTCATTTAGAGGCATTTATGTCATTTATATGAGATATGAATGATATAATATATAGTTTAATGTGAATGAGATTCATAATAAACTATAGGTTAGCTTAATTGTTGAATTAGGGCTAATTGGAGAAATTAATGGAGAGAAATTAAATTGAATGTGATTCAATTTAATAAATCCATAATTATTTGCAAATATGATTTGCAATATGAGATATGAGATATCTTATATTATATGGTTATGCAAATATGATTTGCATAATCTATGGTTGTGGTAAAATGGTGATAATATGGAGATTTTAACTCCACTATTTAATCCCTTAAATCTTGCAAGAAGGAAAGTAAATCACACTCTCATTTTTTGGATTTCACCAAAGAGAAGAGTCTCAAATTCTCTCTAACCTTCTCCTCACCAAAACACTAGAATCCCACCATTCTCCTTCTTTCCAAAAGAAGAACAACCAAGGTTCCAATTGGTGGTGTTTGTTCTTGTTCGAGAAGTTCGAGATTTGCGAAGTGTTCGTGACCATTGGAAGAAAACTTTGAAGAGAGTCTTCAACAAGTAAGTAGATTTCTTTTTGCTATTTTTCTTCCATAGTATTGTATGTTTAACTTAGATCTAAGTGTTAGATCTTTTTAATGAAACTCTAGTTGCACATTTTCACCACGACGATTCAATCGTCTTCCGCTGCGTGGGACTTTTATTCCCTTTACTGCGGGAGTTTCATTCCCTTCAAAATGCTCATACGCCACAAAGGTTGTAACACCACAAAGGCCTCTCATCACAAAAGAATCGGGTTCTAGTTCATTTCGAAGGCCAAGGGTCCTAGGCTAGGTCTACACGGACTTGCAAATAGGATAATACATCCCCAAACTAGGCCTAGCCACCATGGTTGATCAAGACAGTAGGCCTAACCAGACTGCCACAAAGGCTTCGCCTCACACTTGGGCCTACCACACTATCGCCACAAAGGCCATACTATTCAAGTATCACGACCGACACACAACCAACAGATTTTCAACAATTCAGATTCATGCCACAACCAAAACCAAGGTCTACACATGCTAAACAAGTCCAACATCATGCATCAACCAAAAAACAGAGGCTAACCCGGCCGATAGGTACTTTAAGTCATAGGCATAATCTCAGAGTCAACAGAAACATCCAGACTACAACCACAGGCAAAAGATATATACAAGGATTAACTCTGAATCCTTTTAGCATACACAACACCACAAGTTTCCGTTTCTACACGCTCGCAAGCAAACCCTCACACTCATGAGCATACTTAGTAGATCCAACTAGCTACTTACCTGGATGTTCGAAGGTTCGAGAGTTCGATCCCGCTCCAAGAAACTTCCTTAACACGATCGAGTCACTAAATACCAAACAAATGGCTTAAAATCATGATCCAACATCGATAATTTAACTAACTCGATATAAATAACTGAACCGACACATATAGGCCAAAAACGAGCTTGAGAAAACAAGACTAACCTGTTGCTCCTAACCGGCAGCGGTGGCAGCAACTTCAAGTGAGCGGCTTCCGACGGCGACAACGGCTTCCGGCGAGTGACACACAGATCCGAAATTCTCGTGACCCGATCTATTCAAAACCAACCTCGTAACATTAAGAACCAACCTAAAAACTATCGAACCAACTGAACCAAAACGAATGGGTTTTAGCGAACCACTTACCGGCAAAGTTTGCAGTGATCGGTTTCGCTAGGGGATTGGTCGGAGAGGAGTCGGCGATGGAAGGAGAGAAAAGAACCGATGAGAGGACCGACGTTCGACAATCGAACTGCATTTAAAAATGAAGGAGACCGAGAGTCTGGCCGACGTGTGTCGGCTTCGCGTAGGGAAGAGGCGAATGGGGTTGGGTTGCGGCATCAGAGAGAAGGAAACGGTTGGAAACGTGATGGTGCTGTTGGTCGGCGACTGGGTGTCATCGGCGGTGGGGAAGGAAGCTGAGGGTTTGTTGCACTTCACGAAGGGGAAGAAGAAGAATGAGAGCAGGGGCGACGACTTCTCCTTTTCGAAATTCCCGTTTTCTATTTTTTCAAAATTCATGTGAGTTTCTCCTTTTATCGGATATGAACCTACATTAAAAAAAAATCAATTTTTACCTCTAAACTTTGTTAAAATATATATTCACTTTGATCATAAATGAAAGAGTCTAGATTAAGAAAGCGGAAGCAATTTTGGATCTTGAACACTCTAAGTTGATCAATTTTGTAAAATAAAAAACATGCTCAAAGCTGGAAAAACAGAGGGATAGAAAACTCAACTTTGAAGATAAAATTCTCTTCACCCGGTTGATGGTTTTCAAAGACGAACACTTCGTGGACAACCAGTTAGAGTCTTCCCTACTACCCTCAGCCCTAGAACGGATTGTGGGATCCTAGATTGAGAGAATTTGGAAGAAAAGACCTCAAAGGTCACTAATTCGGGAATATTGAATTTTTGTGTAATTCTCTCTAAACACCCCAAATCACCATTATATAAAGCTTCAAAAGCTTCAATGGAGTGACAACTCAAGGGGTGATGAGGATGTTTTGAGATGGAGGTGGCCAATTTTGGTGAATTTTGAAGATGAGTAAGATTGGGCAAGTTGGCAACTTGTTTTTCATGAAAATCATGAAAATCCCTCATTTTACATTTAATTTTAATTCAAAAATCAATATTAAATTGATTTTTAATTAAAATTAATATAATTAATTAAATAATTCAAAATTAATTTAATTAATTAATTTTTAATTTAATTTAATATCAAATATTAAATTAAATAAATTGCCCGATCTCGATCGATTTTTCTAACATGAATCCTTATTCATGCTATAAACCTATCTCGATATTTAAATCATATTTAAATATATCCACTCTCTTATTAATCATAGTTTAATTCATAATTAAGCTATGATTCGTTAAATATATCACATATAAATAACGCTTTCTCCCAAACTTGAATTTGAACAATTCAAATTCTTTTCTCTCAAAAAGTAATAAGGCTAAGTCCGAAAGCTAGTAAGGAGGACCTAATGGACTCTACAGATCATGAGCTTCAACGATACGAGATTAACTAGCCAAACTCTTTAGCTTTAGCTAATCAACATTCGTTAACCACCGGGACATTCCACTAAAGCCCGGTGGGTGCACTCTCTCATCATGTAGATATATTTATGTCCACTCGATATAACCATGATTAGTAAGTCGATCCTTCACAGGTCATTCGTAATTACACCGGGTCAAAATTACCGTTTTACCCCCTCAGTAATTACCTCTTTGTTCCTTAAGTTCCACCGATCCTCTAATGAACAATTGGTTTGTGGTCCAACCAAAGAAACCAAATCCTCTCGAGCCAATGAGAGGGATGGGCCCATTGTTCAAGACCCTGAGTCGATGCTTAAGGGAACAACCTTTCTACTAATCCCTAAAGCGGGTAGAATGAATTCCATCTTGCCGAACTATGTTCCCACTATCTACCCGGTTTTATCCTTGAAATGGCAAAGAGCTTATTGAGTCGGTAGTCTCGAGCCACTCTCACCCATGTAAATCTAAGGATAATTCGAATAAACAGAGTCCATAGAACGCTCGAGATTAAGATCGAGTTACCTAGGTCATCGGATGAATATAGTCGATTAAGACGATGCTTGGAGTTATAAAGTCTAAGTGACTATTGCGCGATCGATCTTATGCAAACTCATTGCATAGGCGCCCCCACTCACATGTCTCCACATGAACGATTAAGGATCACATCGTTTGTTCTCTGCAAAGTGGGCGCGTCCATAGTGTCCTCGGGATAAGGTCCCCAACCCTATCCTTATACTATAGATCTGCTCGCTATAACTTGAACTTGATCCACTTTTATGTCACACATAAAGTTCAAGTATTCATCCTATAGCCAAGGTTCTTTATTGGATTAAGGTTACGCAATACACAATAGTCAATAACACTTTTCTTGAATAAATTTCAATAACAACTTTATTGTGATATAGAATATTCATTCAGTTTACAAAACCACGAGTTTTAGGACATAAAACCCAACAATCTCCCACTTGGACTAAAACGTCTGTGGGGTAAAACATCTTTGAGCAAAGAAAAAACCTCTTTATCAGTACAACCCGTAGTCCTAGACTCTCTGGTGTCCTCAAATACTTTAGCCGTGAGGGGCTTTGTAAACGGATCGGCAATGTTGTGCTCGGCGATCTGCGTGACGATCACGCTCTCCTCGTTGCACAATCTCCCGATGAGATGGTATTTGCGCTCATGTGCTTTCCGCGCTTATGGCTTCTAGGTTCTTTAGAATTTGCCATCGCACCACTATTATCACAATAAAGGGTGATAGGCAAATTCATATTTGGAACAACTTCCAAATCACCAAGAACTTTCTAAGCCATACGACCTCCTTCGCGCTTTCGCAAGTGCGCGTACGTCTCGACCTCCATGGTGGAGTCGCAATACAACCTTGCTTTATACTCCTCCATACTATAGCTCCTCCGTTAAGAGTGAACATCGATCCCGATGTGGATTTCCTCGAATCCACATCGATCTGAAATCGTAGTCGGTGTATCTCGCAAGATCAAATCCTTTGCACCATACACAAGCATACAATCCTCTCGTTCTCCTAAGATATTTGAGGATGTTCTTAACGGCGATCCGGTGATCATATCCTCGGATTAGGCGATATCTGTGACTATTCCCACTTTGCATAGCATATGTCGGTCGAGTACATAACATGGCATACATCGGACTACCGACGGCGATGCATAGGGAATGCGTCTCATATCCTCAACTTCTTGAGGTGTCTTAGGACACTCGTTCTTTAGACAAATGAATTCCATGCCCGAAGGTAATAAACCCTTCTTGAATTCTCATCTTATATCTAACCAACATCTTGTCAATATAAGATGCACGTGATGATGTTAGCTAGCGTTTTGTTCTTGCGATTCCGAACAATTTGGATTCCAAGAACAAATCGAGCCTCTCCCAAATCTTTCATTTGGAATTGGGTCGCTAGCCATTGCTTAACGCCAATCGTGAATCCCGCATTATTCCCAATGAGCAAGATATCGCCTACATATAGAACTAAGAAAGCTACGATGGTATTGACTATCTTCTTGTAAACACAAGGCTCGTCAATATTCTCATTTCAAAGCCATAAGATTTGATCGCGATGATCAAATCTTATATTCCGAGATCTAGAAGCTTGTTTCAATCCATAGATGGATCGTTTAAGCTTGCAAACCTTTTTGCTCTTGACCCCAAACTATGAACCCTTCGGTTGATCCATATAGATACTCTCTTCAAGATTGCCATTTAGAAAGGTCGTTTTGACATCCATTTGCCAAATTTCATAGTCATAAAACGTGGCAATGGACAAGAGTATTCTAATGGACTTAAGCATGGCAACAGGGGGAGAAGGTTTCTTCATAGTCCACCCCTTCCCTTTTTGGGTATAACCCTTTGCCACAAGTCGAGCCTTAAAGGTTTGCACCTTACCGCTTGATCTCGCTTTCCTCTTGTAGATCCACTTGCAACCGATGGTCTTTCACCATCCGGTTGATCTACAAGTTTCCGATCGAATTGAAGTACATTGACTCCATTTCAAGGTCCATGGCTTTAATCCACTCGTCCCTATCTATATCATTCATTGCCTGCTTATAGGTCAATGGATCCTCAATGCCATCATCGGTATGACGACTTGGGTTTCTGTCAAACCCATGTAACGGTCGGGTTGTCTAACATCCCTCCCACTACGTCGAGGCATTCTCAACTCTTGAGAAGGACCACTTTATCAACAACTCTTGTTGATTTATCCGTAGCTTCCCGAAATTTCACTTAAGACAATCCTCGCTACGAGGTGATGATCTCTCATGTGGTCTTCCTCTCTAAGAACGTGGTGTTTGTCGACACAAGCACCTTGTCCTCTTTAGGATCATAAAACAGACCACCTTTCGCTTCTTTGGAGTACCCTACGAATAGGCATAATTTTGAACGATGTTCCAGTTTCTTTGGATTGGACACTAGCACATGTGCCGGACATCCCCAAATCTTGAAGTGACGTAAACTACCTTTACGCCTTTCCATAACTCATGGGGTGTTTTGAAACACTCTTGGGAGGAACCATGTTCAAAATATATGCAGCAGCCTTCTCTGCATATCCCCAAAACGAACTAGGCGGTGAGCGTAGCTCATCATGGATCGAACCATGTCTAACAGAGGTTCTATTTCTCCTCTCGGATACACCATTCTCACGAGGTGTACCGGTGTCTTGAGAGGTGGGATACGATTCCATATTCTATCATATAGTCTTGGAATCTCAAATCCATATACTCTCCACCTCGATCCGATCGAAGTGTTTTAATCGTTTTACCTAATGTATTCTCAACTTCGCTTTATATTCCTTGAACTTTTCAAGGGTTTCGGACTTATGATGCATTAGGTAAAGATAACCATACCTAGAATAATCATCAATAAAATCGATGAAGTATTCATATCCTCCTCGTGCCTTGACATTCATAGGGACCACAAAGGTCCGAATGCATGAGTTCCAAGGGCTCTTTGGCTCTATAACCTTTTTTAAAAAAGGTCTTTTAGTCATTTTCCTTCGAGACAGACTCACATGGTGGTAAAGAGTTGTCCTCTAACCGACTAAGAAGACCACTCTTGACCAATCTCCCAATCCTATTGAGATTAATGTGACCTAGTCTCAAGTGCCAAAGATAGGTACTAGGAGAAAGTTTACGCTTTTTTTTTGAGTATCAATTTGTTTTAAACATCTCGGTGTTCAAAATACTTTTTACTCTGTTGGTCTTAACACATATAAATTTGTTTTCAAGTTTAGCGAGAACATATTCGTACACCTCTTTTGCAAATGAACGCTTCATTATGATCAAAAGATACTTTATACATATGTTCAAGCAAACAAGAGATAGATACAAGATTTCTTTTGATTCCAGGAACCAAAAGTACATTTTCTAATAAAACAAATCTATCTCTAAACAATGAACTTTCATCAAGCTCCCATCTGCTTTGGTGAGACAACCTCTCCGCTCCAACCCCGAGAGATATCTCCCAAAGACTAAGTCTGCTGCCAGAACTAGTTTCTGAAAAGAAGAACAAACATGGTTAGTGGCTCCCGAATCTAATATCCAAAGGAATCATCATGTTCCACTAAACATGTTTCAAAAACGAGTAAATCATATTTACCTTGTTTTTCTTTCTCGCCTTTCCTTTCTCGCAAGGTATTTCTCGGCGGTTCTCTTCCAAAGGTGCTGTCTGCACTGCACTACAAAGTGGAAACATTTTCCTGTGGCTTTGGCCTTCGTGTGGGAGTCTGTCCCTTCCTTTGTCCTTCTTCTTCTTTTTCTCAATACCCTTATTTTTAGAAAAAGAAGGACTGGACTTGGTCCCAGAGGATGATCCTCAGGAACTTCTTCAAGTGACAACATTTGCCTCTTTCTCTTTTCCTTTTGATTTCATGAGGACTCAAAAAAGTCTCAGAGCTCGTTGAGGAGAGTAGTCGTTTATACTCTATTTTATTCATTCATTACCGCATTTGTGCGGAATGGCGAAAACTCTTCTAAGAGATTCCATAATAAAAGTTACTGACTTCTCTCATCTATGATCGCCCATTTACTTCACCACGTTGAAGTGGGTCATCATGTCGAGGACATGTTCCTAACAGAGGCTCCTCCTTCATACGGGAGTTGTAAACGTATTTGACAAAGATCATAATGGACCGATGAGGACGGTTGTCCAAACATCGCTCGTAATGATCCCATGATCTCCTTTCTTTGTGACCATGGTCTCATGTTTCTTAGACAACACATCGATATGTCAAGCTAAGATATAGACTCTGCCTTCTCATTAGCCCTAATCCATCTTTCATAAGCATCCCGAACCATTCGGTTTGCGGTTGAAATGGGAGGGAGGACATTCCTCCGTTAAGGCGAACCTCGGATCATCGAAGAACAAGAATTGTATTCAAGTTTGACTTCCGTGTTCCATAGTTATCGCCGCTAAGTTTATTGAAGGCGAGTAATTGGATAAAAGAGTTCGACATCTTTGAAAAGAATGAATTCTATTAGTGAATTGTTTGTAACCTATCCAATTTAAGAATTTAGCAAAAGTAATAATGTACCCATAAACTCATTATTGTTTTTGCAACGATACTTCAGTTGAGTCGAGCAACCACTACCGAGGCGCATCAATCACTCCTTCACCAGAACCAAGACATTCTTGACTAAATGCTAATACTTAATAACTCTTATTCCTATAACATTCGAGTTATCGCTACTTTGGTCAAGAACTTACTAACACTTAGCAATTCTTGTAAGTGTGACCCGCCATTTTCGGACCTCCTGAGGTCGGCCCCAACAATGTTACCAAACCGGAGAGACAAAGTGGGAATGGACCTAAGAGACCCTATCCATTTCTCGAGTTTGAGTTGTTACTCAATCCCATGTTACATCCTCCGAATGGATGGTGCTACTTGAGCAACTGCGCAGCGCAACATGGGAATCTCACGGTCCAACCTAATGGAGAGACCGTAGGATGTGTTGACACACTTCCTTCACTCACTTACTATAAATACTTTCTCCATTCACCTTGCTCTTGATTTATGCAAACACCATCCGAATGAGGATGCCCTATTGACATCACGAGGCCGAGCATAAATCTCACGGTGTGAACTTCGTGGAGAGCGTAAGAGGAAATTGATATATCATATGTACCTTTTCATTCTCACTAAGTATTTTAAACAGTTTGGGTATACTTTTACTTAGGCATATTCCTATTAAAACAATATAACCTAAGTCTACCAATATAACAATTATATCTTTGGAATTACCTAAGTCTATTAACCTTTTAATAAACCTAGGTCTATGAGTTTAATTTATTAACTTTTAATAAACGCCATCATCACGAAAGATAATTTATAAACCTATGGATTAAATTCACTCCTGTGTCGGTTCCTGTAGGGGTGTTCCGCTTTTAAATCGACTTAAGTACTGAACCTAGCGTAACCTTCCTTAGTCGAGTCCTCTTTAATCAAAGTTTATAAATTATTAGTTTCCTAATTCTAATCTTATTAGAACTAGATAACCTTAGATCTAATTAATTTCGATTCTAAAACCATTTTAAAACTAATTAATTAACCTTAGGTTACATGCATTTCTATGTTATAAAATATTTCATCATTCATCACATGAATAAACATACATTTATAACAAATTCATCACATGAATAAATGCATAGCAATTATATGTTTAATTTTTAATTAATATTTATTTCATAAATTAATATAACTCTTATATTAATTCTCATGAAACCCAATTAACATGCATACAATACATTATAACACTTATAACATACTTTCAATGCATGGAGCATGCTTCCTATGGTGGGATTTTAAAATCTATATGGCATACTTTATGCACATATAATTAGAGAATTTAATTAAAACATACATTCACAATGCATAATTAATTAAACACACTAAAGTGGACTGGTTTTGGCATCTAATGCAAGCAAACTACTAAATTATTACAATAATAATCTAGAATTGATATCAAACCACTTCGAACACTTCAAATTTGGGTCGAACCAACTTGCAAATGTGTGAACCAGACCTTCATAAGGTTAAACCGGGCTGTAAAAGGATGAACCGGGCCTCCAATTGGTGAAACAGACCTCCAAAATGGAAAAACCGGCCTCGAAATAGTCAGAACCGGTCTAAAACCAACCGAACCGGACCAAAATCGAGCCAAACCGGTCCAAAAACCATTGAACCGGTCAAAGTCAACTGAACCGGTCAATGGTCAACGGTCCAGTCAAAGTCAACTTCTTCTTCTTCAAATGAGGAAACACGGGCTGGAGTGAATTTGGTTACTGTAGCATAATTGCAATTTAAAAAAACAGCCTCTGTTTTGAGTTTTCTTTGACCTTTCGAGCTTCTCTCTTCAAATTGAAGGCCTTCCCGAACTCCAATCGATTCAAAATTTTTACAGCTTATTCTACACACATTAATGCTCAAACACACTTGAGCAATTTGAAAATAAAGCACAAATTGATGCTCAATTTAAATGCCAAAACCAGAAGAACACTTTAAACGCCCAGAAAAAATGTATTTCAAAAAACACCCACCACAGAACAAAATAGATCAAATTGAGTGCTCAAAATTGCTCTGATACCAATTGAAAGAGTCTAGATTAAGAAAGCGGAAGCAATTTTGGATCTTGAACACTCTAAGTTGATCAATTTTGTAAAATAAAAAACATGCTCAAAGCTGGAAAAACAGAGGGATAGAAAACTCAACTTTGAAGATAAAATTCTCTTCACCCGGTTGATGGTTTTCAGCACGAACACTTCGTGGACAACCGTTAGAGTCTTCCCTACTACCCTCAGGCCTTAGAACGGATTGTGGGATCCTAGATTGAGAGAATTGGGAAGAAAAGACCTCAAAGGTCACTAATTCGGGAATATTGAATTTTCTGTGTAATTCTCTCTAAACACCCCAAATCACCATTATATAAAGCTTCAAAAAGCTTCAATGGAGTGACACCTCAAGGGTGATGAGGATGTTTTGAGATGGAGGTGGCCAATTTTGGTGAATTTTGAAGATGAGTAAGATTGGGCAAGTTGGCAACTTGTTTTTCATGAAAATCATGAAAATCCCTCATTTTACATTTAATTTTAATTCAAAAATCAATATTAAATTGATTTTTAATTAAAATTAATATAATTAATTAAATAATTCAAAATTAATTTAATTAATTAATTTTTTAATTTAATTTAATATCAAATATTAAATTAAATAAATTGCCCGATCTCGATCGATTTTTCGAACATGAATCCTTATTCATGCTATAAACCTATCTCGATATTTAAATCATATTTAAATATATCCACCTCTTATTAATCATAGTTTAATTCATAATTAAGCTATGATTCGTTAAATATATCACATATAAATAACGCTTTCTCCCAAACTTGAATTTGAACAATTCAAATTCTTTTCTCTCAAAAAGTAATAAGGCTAAGTCCGAAGCTAGTAAGGAGGACCTAATGGACCTCACAGATCATGAGCTTCAACGATACGAGATTAACTAGCCAAACTCTTTAGCCTAGCTAATCAACATTCGTTAACCACCGGACATTCCACTAAAGCCCGTGGTTTTGCCTCTCTCTCATTGTAGATATATTTATGTCCACTCGATATAACCATGATTAGTAAGTCGATCCTTCACAGGTCATTCGTAATTACAATAACCGGTCAAAATTACCGCTTTACCCTCAGTAATTACTCTTCATTCCTTAAGTTCCATCGATCCTCTAATGAACAATTGGTTTGTGGTCCAACCAAAGAAACCCAATCCTCTCGAGCCAATGAGAGGATGGGCCCATGTTCAAGACCGAGTCGATCTTTCCAAGGGAACAACCTTTCTACTAATCCCTAAAGCGGGTAGAAATGAATTCCATCTTGCCGAACTATGTTCCCGACTATCTACCCGTTTATCCTTGAAATGGCGAGCTTATTGAGTCGGTAGTCTCGAGCCACTCTCACCCATGTAAATCTAAGGATAATTCGAATAAACAGAGTCCATAGAACGCTCGGGATTAAGATCGAGTTACCTAGGTCATCGGATGAATATAGTCGCTTAAGACGATGAAACGGAGTTATAAAGTCTAAGTGAATATTGCGCGGTCCAGTCTTATGCAAACTCATTGCATAGGGCGCCCCCACTCACATGTCTCCACATGAACGATTAAGGATCACATCGTTTGTTCTCTACAAAGTGGGTCGCGTCCATAGTGTCCCCAGGATAAGGTCCCCAACCCTATCCTTATACTATAGATCGCTGCTCGCTATAACTTGAACTTGATCCACTTTTATGTCACACATAAAGTTCAAGTATTCATCCTATAGCCAAGGGTTCTTTATTGGATTAAGGTTACACAATACACAATAGTCAATAACACTTTTACTGAGTAAATTTCAATAACAACTTTATTGTGATATAGAATATTCATTCAGTTTACAAAACCACGAGTTTTAGGACATAAAACCCAACAATAAACTTTCAATTTCATCCAATTACATATAAATGTTTCAATCTTAACCTTATACTTGAAAAAGTGTTGCAATTTTTATCCATAAATTTTCGTTTGAAAATTTGTTGAGAAAAAAATTCTTACATACTTTTAATGAATAACAAAACTTGTATATGATACATGATAAACACTACACACAAGCGCTCGTGATTGAAGTAATATAAAACTAGAGTATTCTAGAGTATTGAGCCAAAGGGAACGAATTTTAATAAAATAAATTGAGAAAAACACAACTTGTTAGCAAATTGCGATTAGAAGGTAACCAAAGATAAAATGATTGTGAGGTGGTTTTGGCTAAAATAATAAGGATTTAAAAACAGAGATAAGTTAATGGATTCAAGAATGCTCATGCCCGTTTTGGAAAGACGGTGCAATGCCAACGCAATTGCGAGGACTATAACTACAATGCAATTACATAGACTGCAATCGCAACACGATTGTAGTACACTTATGAGAACTTGTGATTCTCACCAACTTCAAACTGAGTAAACCGAGTTCTACTCCTATTCGACATTCTCTGAAGTATCTTTAGGAGGTTGAGTGATTAAACCTATATGTTTATGGCTAATCTTGTTGGAGTTTGTGCCCTAAAACTCATAGTTTGTAATTTTTGTTCTAATTATTGTAATAAATAGTTATTATTTCTCAATGAAGCGTTATTGTTCAGTATTGCCCTTGTATTAACCCTAAATTCAATAAACTAACATCCAAGGCTGTAAAATATCTCTTGAACTGAATGTAGTGTACATATAAAGAATCTCAGTTCGAGATACAACCTAAAGGGTCTATAGTAAGGGGATAAGGTTTGGGTACCTTACCCTGGTAATACTATGGATGTGACCCACTTTGTATATGATATAAACACTGTGATCCTAACGTGTTCGTGTAGATGACATATGAGTGGGGATATCCTATGTGATGAGATTGCATAAGACCGGACCGCGAAATAGTAACCACTAGGTGTAACTCCGTTGACTAGTTAGGTTTCTATTTCACTAGGATGACCTAGGCAACTTGATCTCAATCCTGAGCAGGTTATGAACTCCTGTTTGCGAGGGATTGTCCTTTGACTAGTATGGGTGAGAGTGGCCAGATTCGCCGACTCAATATGCCTACCTTCTTGGGGACAAGACCGAGTGAACGGTTGGGGACTTAACTTACCAAGATGGAATTCACTCATTTCTTCCTATTAGGGTAAGTAGAGGAATGTTCCCTTAAGTGGTGTCTCCGGGACTTGAACAAAGGGCCCGACCCTTTCATTGACCCGAGAGGGACTTCTGTTTGTTGGTAGGACCACAAACAAGTTGTTCATTAGAAGAGCACTGGTACTTAAGGTAAAAGATGTAACCCAGGGGTAAAACGGTAATTTGACCCAGCTGGTGTTACGAACATTCGTGAAGGATTGACTTGCTGTTATTGGTCAATATCCGTGGACACATAAATACATCTGCAGTGAGAAGAGTGCAGCTGTGGGACTTTAGTGGAGTGTTCCCGCAGTCAACGAATGGTGATTAGGAGGTTAATGAGATTGACCGAATAATTTCATATCGTTGGAGCTTCTAATCTGTAGGTCCATTAGGTCCACCTTCTAGCTCGTAAAGGGTTCTTAGATCGTTTGAATTTGAAATGTTCAAATTCAATTAGAGAATAAATTTAATGTATATAGATACGTTATAATATAAAGTTTTGGAACTTTATATTATAAATTTAATGTGAATATGATTCATATTAAATTATATGAGAGAATTAAATATTTGAAAGAGTTCAAATATTAATTTAAATGTGAATGAGATTCATATTTAAAAACTATAGGTTAAAATTTAATGTGCATGGGATGCACATTAAAACTATAGGTTAAAGGGTAAAATGATTAAATGTGGTTTAATTAAAATAAATATTAATATAATTAAATTTAGTTCATTAATAATTAAAATTAATTATTAATTGGGAAGGTATCACGATGACACGTTCCCATCACTCCCCAATCCCCTCTCGATAGGGAGTGGGGAGTTACCCTTCTTTACCCTTCTTTTTCTACTTCTAACTCATAGATATATAGAAGGTATTCACTAGTGATGTTGTCCTGAGAACTTTTGTTGTTGTTGTGTTACTGTGCAATTGGAGCAAAGAGTTGCTGATTGTGAAAACTACAAAGGTAATTGCTCATTCCGTTTTAGTTTAGTTATTATACAACATGTTTGCATGTTTAGATTCCATGCTCTAATTAGATTAGTATTTTATTGCTTATCTCTGTTTTAAACCAATGTACTGGTAATCAGATTTCCTCAGGTGAATTGACATACAACTCTAAGGTTTTGAGGTTTTGGAGTCTCGCCCTATGTCTAGGGTCGAAGGTTCAGGACTTATGTCTAAGCCTTTTCCTCCATTGTTGTTGTGACCTCCGCTTCAACCCTTTCGGTATTAAGCTTAAGCTTGACAAGCAACTCTAGATGGTCGGCTAGGGTTACTCACATTAAATTCAAAAACTCCGTTTAAAAGTTAGTTGAATTGCTTTTGCTTTGGAGCATTACATTTTTCCTTTATGGCATTCACATCTTGAATCCCTAAGAGAGAATTAGCTTATTATAGGAGAATTGAAAAACAAAGTTTTAAAGTAATAGAAACACATAATTGAATTTAAAAGGTAAAAAAAAAATCTAAAATATAATAATAAAAATAAATTAAGTCAAACTTAAAGATACATAAACTAGAAGAACTTGAGTAAAAAGAAAAGAATAAAATAAATTAGGAATCTTATTCAAACAAACAAACACAATGTCGAGATTTAATGAACTTTAACAACTCGTTTGAATTAGATATAAAAAAACAACTAAAAGATTTAAATTACTACAACAACTAAATCCCTAAAATTTAACCAAATAACTCAGACAAATGCAAAAATAAATTCTAAAACAAAAGACAAATAAAAGTCTATCCTATTTCTCTTTCAATCAACTTAATCCCTCTTTTCTCAAAGAGAATCAAGTCTTTACTTTCTTCAACTTTCGTTGAGGAATGATTGAATTTTTTGAAGTTCAATCGACTGGAAAAAAAAAGCAACTCCTAATCGTGCAAACAACAGAAAATACAGTTGAAATACAACAGAAAAATGATAATAACAGCAAAGAATCGTGAAACAGGAACACTTGGGGCTGAAAACTGCTGGAAAACGATCATTTTCTTGTGGATTCTCCTCCCCTATTTATAGAGAATGTGGGCAAGGGTCTCTTCTTGAAAGATGCACAATTATGCCATCAATCACAGCTAAAATCATGGAAACAAGATCCCACAAAATTTCAATATTTTTTGTAGAGTTGTAGATTTTATGTTCAAATATATTGCAATCCATGATTTCATGCATAAAAAACATCAAGTATGTGTATTTTTTATTTTCTTTTACTTTATTTATCCACTTACTTAATTTAAAAGACTTTCAATAATAATTCAATTTAACCCAACATTTTGCTAGCATTTTTATCAAATAACAAGAATAAAATAACAAGAATAACTAAGTATAATGAGAATTATCAGTACAAAATTATTAAGATGTCAAAGAAAAACAACATTAGAGTTAAATTTTTGTTACTATTTGTGAGTTTTGGTGAAGTTATTTTAATTGCTAATTTATGTACTAATCAAATTTAAATTTGTGAAAAACTTGATATTATTGAATTTAGTGAGTTTACAAAGATTTTTAAACTACATTTTGTTAAAGTTAGTGAGTGAATTAACGGAAATAGAATAGAAGGTATAAATCACAACATTTAACTAAATTTAGGGTTTAATTTGATGAAATTAAAAGTGTACTAAAAATTGATACAAAAAGTTCATAATAAAAGTTAAAAATCACAATTAAGTTACTAACACCATGTTTGATAACAATTTAGTTTTTAGTTTTTGATTTTTGAAAATTAACTCTACAAATATTACTACTTCCACACCTATAGATTCCCTTGTTTTGTTCTCTACTTTTTACAAATATTTTCAAAAATCAAGTTAAGTTTTGAAAATTAAAAAAAGTCGGCCTATTTGGTAACCAATTGAAAAATTAAGCTTGTGTTTCTCCTGATTTCTTCATTTAAATTTTAATGATTTAGTCTTTTTATTTATTTTTAGTTTAACAATATGTATGTTAATGGGTTCGAACTCATGATCTTTTAGTCATAAATAATATTTGATGCCAGTTGAGTTATGCTCTTGTTGACAAATAAATAGCATGAGTTTTCATTAGTATGATTAATGATTTTCATCTTCTTTTCTTCCATCAAGTAAAAATAATTATGAATCACTAATTGAGATGATCTAAATATTTTTTTTAGTATATAATGGGTTGTGAGGATTTGAACTATAGACTTCATAGTCGTTAACATATTCGATATGTTAGTTGAGCTATAATCTCTTTGGTCAAAGATGATCTAAATTGATTCATACTTATGAAAGTTTAATTAATTCATAACATACAAAGTTTAGGAGTATAAATTGATATTTTTTTAGTCCAACATTATGTGAGAGCGTGAATTTGAATCTTTAACATTTTGATCAAAATTATAATGTCTTAACTAGATGGACTATATTTTTTTTTTTTTTTTTGAGTAAAGGTTGAACTATGCTTAAGTTACCAAATAATTAATTAATTTAAATAATAGAAACCAATGTGTTTATATTTTATATGTGATAGTTATTAATTGAGGTAAATAAATTAATAACCTAGATATTAATTAACTACCGTCATGACACATACATCACTAATTAATAACCTTGATATCAATATATTGATGAATGGTTATTGGCTTGCTAATAATTTAATCCATAATTCTCAGTTAAAAAAAAAAAAGGAAAAAGAAAATCCCTAATCTTGTTTTTTTTTTTTTTTTAAAAAAAGAAGAATATTTTAGGTTACTTTACTATATTTTTTTTAATCTCTCTAGCACGATATTTAAAAGGTTTTGAATAAATAGATAAGAAACGAGAAAAATTGAAAATAAATAAAGTAAAACATTCTTAATTTAGGCTAAGAAGTGACCCAAATAAAAAATAAAAAAAAAAAGGAATTGTAATGGGTAACACAAAATTTAGCATATTTGCAAACTTAGATATGATTCTTTAGATGTGCAAATCTAACAAATTTTTTTAAATCTGATTTCCGTTTTTTTATTATTCCAGATTTACCCTTATTGGTGTAGCAACAAGTATATCAGTAGTATATCTGATATACTTTACATTTGGTATATCAGTAGTATATCTGATATACTTTATATTGGTATATCAGAAGTATATTTGATATACTTTATTCTTATATACCAATATATATCATGTTAATAGTATATTATTGATATACTACGGATACCCTTATTTTAGGTATATCATTTAGAATGATATACTTCCTATATATCCGTAGCAAATTAGAGGTATTTTGCATATTAGTATATCACTAATGTACTTCATTTTAGATATGTTTATTTCACTAATATACCTAACATTTAGTATATCATTAATATATCTGATATACTCTTAATTAACTTCATATACATATATCAGTAGTATATTAGTGACATACTCTATACAATAACACATCTCACACAATAAGATATAACAATCCAATTTGGTTTTAAATTATGAATTTTACCTGAAATTTAAAAGCATAACCTTAAATTTACTCTACCTGAAATGTCAGACATTACAAATAGCTTTTGAGATCCCGTTGATATACTTAATATTACTAAATAAAGTATATCATCATAAATCAGTATCAAGCATAAATCACTATTTATGATATATCATTGATATACTGAATAAAGTATTTTGGTAGTATATATATATACTTAATATTAGTGAAATCAACGACTATTAGTTATTTTTTGGTTACATATATCATTGGTATATCTGATCTATTGTTAATAAACTACTGATTTTTTCGATATTGAAAAATAAGGGAGGACATTTCCAAATCTATCAATAGTTTTTGAGATCCTGCTGATATACCTAATATTACTGAATAAAATATATCAACATAAATCACTGTCAAGCATAAATCACCATTTGTGATATACCGTTGATATATTAAATAAAGTATATCGTTAGTATATCACACTGATATATACTTAATATTAGTGAAATCAACAGATATCATATCATTTATGTAGTTACTTTTTGGTTGGATATATTATTGGTATATCAGATCTATTATTGATAATCTACTTATTTTTTCGATATTGAAAAACACGAGGACATTTGTAAATGTAGCAATAGATTTTGAGATTCCATTGATATACCTAATATTACTGAATAAAGTATGTCAGCATAAATCACTATCATGCATAAATCCCTATTTTTGATATAATGTTGATATACTAAATAAAGTATATCAGTAGTATATCACATTGATATATACTTAGTATTAATGAAATCAACAGAATATATCACTTATGTAGTTATTTTTTGGTTAGATATATCGTTGCTATATTAGATTTATTGTTGATAGACTACTGATTTTCTCGATATTGAACAACACGGAGAAGCTATTTGTAAATCTAGCAATAGTTTTTTAGATACAGTAGTATATCAACAGTATATCTGATATAATTTATATTTGGTATATCAGTAGTATATTTCATTTTAAGTATATCATTAGTATATCAATAGTATATCATAAGTATATCATCAGTATGTTTTTGATAGACTATTGATAAATATGTTTTTGATAGACTATTGATAGGCTATTAATGTACTTCAGATTGAAAAACGCGCGCGAAAAATGTAAGGGTATTTTTGACTTTGCACGTCATCCGTTTGGGTTGGGCATTTTTTATTGCTATTTTTGTAAATTGAGTTAAGGAGTGACATGTGTGCAATATTTATATATTTTTTTTTTTGCTATTCATGCAAGTGCCCAAAAAAAGATACACGTTTTCTCCATTTAAAGAGGAAGATCATTTTGGAGAAAAAAAAAGACGACATTGCAACCATAGGGAGACAAGATTGAGAAGACGAATACGAGAGTGATTTGGGGACAACATCATGCTTCATTGTTTTTTTTTTTTTTTTAATGTTAATATAATGATAACGTCAATAATATAATTTTGTAAAATTTGATAATCGATTATATAATTTATTGCCAACAAGAGCGTAGTCGAGCTGACATCAAATAAGACTTTTAACTAAAAGATCATGAGTTTGAATCCCCCGCCCCTAATTGTTGATGTACTCAAAAAAACAAAAAAATTATATAATTTATTTTTCTTTAAACAAACTTATATAATTTATCTTTTATTTTTTTCTATATTAATAGTTCAAAATTATTTTTAAACTCATATCCTTCATATAATTTTAAAATTTCAAACCTACACCTAATCATGATATTTTATACTTTATACTATGTATACTCTTTACTTAAAAACATTCATTCCATTATTTTTATGTTATAAAAGTAACATGAATGACATTAATTTTTCTTTTCAAAATCTTAATCTAATTTTTTAAGTGAAAAATAGTTTTGAAACCAATGGCTTTAGTTAAAAAAATCCGACATGTTTATTTTTCAAATGGACTAAAATTTCAAATATAATTTTTATAAAATCGTTATAAAAAAGGATGTTTTATATTAATTTTAAAACATACTTAGAATATATCTTTAAATTCTATAACTTGCAAAAAAAAAAAAAAAAAAAAGGTAAACATTCATGACGATGTAAAAATTTTCTCTTTTCTTGAAATATAAGAACTAAACCATCCCAAAAAAGTACAAAAGACAAAGGGGGTTGTTTAGGGGGATTTTGTAAGAATGGTTTTTGAAAACTATATTACAAATTAACATTTTAAAACTATGATGAGAACTAAACCATTTCGTTTTTCTATTATTTCCTTTTCAAGTTAATTTGAAAATATAATACACATTTGAATCAAGATACAATTTTAAAACAATTAATAATACTAATAAATAGAAAATTTAAGATGAAGGGATAAAAAAAAAATATAAAAAAACTACTATTTTTTTTTCTTTCCGTCATTTTCTTCAAGCAAACTACTTAAATATGTGTTTGTATGTGTGTATATATCTTGATAGATCAATATTATTAGTATTATTTTGGTTGAGATAACTCTTATCCTATAAAATTTCAAATTGAAATGATTGATATAGATATCCTATTAAGATATATAATGGGAAGAGCATGATGATGGATTTCAAAAGTGAGATTCTAAGCTTGATGGCTTTGAAAAAAAAGCTTGCATAATAATATAAACAAGCAAAGAGTTTTGGTAATTTCTAATTTGTTTAAACCAACTCAACAAAAGGGAAAAAAAAGGGAAATGAGGGCCACTTTTTGTTTGGAATCTTTGTGTTCATTTGAGCATGTTAACCAAAAGCCAAGATATTCCTAAATTGACTTCCATTTGTCAGCATTAGGGTTTGGCAGATTTTCATTACCAAAATTGAAGGAATCTTTAAGGAAAAGAAAAATAAAAGTTTTATTTGGAAAATTTCTTCAACCACACATAAAATAGTGGTTAGCATTAAGGTTTAAATCATTATTTCAATCTTTAAGTCTTTGAACTTGTATAAAAATTACTAGTTAAATTAAAGAAATTTAGATCTTAAACGGTTGATGGTTCCATTGGTTTCTAGTTCCTTATGAATCATAAAAAATTTCAATTATGTTGAACGATCATTTTATGTATAACTCTATTAGCTAAATGATGAAATAATATGCTTATTAAATAAATATGTGTTAATTTAGCATATGCATCATCCGAATAAGTTGTGAGTTAGAAAAATTAAAAGTGTCATCGTTTGTTAAAAAAAAAAATTAATATGTTGCTTTTTTATTTTGTTGAGTTGTTGATTGAGATTATTCTTAGCTAGTTAGCTTTCTATTGTTCTCATCACCCATGGGATAAATTAGTCAATATTGATCTACTTCACATATTTATATCATCTTTTAGATAGCAATTGTAACAATACATTATTATCATGTGTATATGGACTTACAATTCAAACCTTTTTTATGAATGTAATTGAAAATAATTTTCTAAAGCTTAGGACTTGAACAAACAAAAATATATAAAAATTGAAAAACCAAATTGGTAATTTGGCTAACTTAATTTTGGCTGTTAATTATTTATAACACATTCTAATCAAAAAACATATTAAAGATATGAATAATAAAAATATTATATTATCAAAATCTATAAAAATTGTAAACACTACGTGGAATTGGAAGATATTTAATATAAGTTCTTCTCCGGATGGAAATTCAAACCATCAATTTATTGAAAAAGTTTAATATCAACGTTAATTTATTTTTAATATTTTAATTAATAATTTTGATGTTATTTTATAGATTTCTATTTTATCCTTCTATGTCAATAAATAGGGGTATTTTTGTTATTTATTATGGCGTGCCATTTAGGGTTTGAGAAGTTATATAAAGCTTAGTCATTAGGTTGTACTGGAGGATAGTTTTTTTTTTGTACGAATGAAATTTTGTGTGATTTGATGTTGAGTCATGTTATCACCCTCTTTGCAATTCTTGAGTACAGAGTTGGAAGTCAAAAACATTCAGGTAGATTTGATCAACTTGCTTGTGGAGTGTTCCATCCTTGAGTGAGGATCTAGTTTCCAACCTACCTGAATGGAAAAGGAATAGAATGATCGAAGACCAAGAGGTAAGAAAACTAGTTACCCACTCAAGGATGGAACACTCTACAAGCAAGTTGATCAAACCTGAATGTTCCTGGCTTGTAACTCTGTACTCAAGAACTGCAAAGAGGGTGATGATGTGGCTCAACATCAAATCACACAAAATTTCATTCGTACCAAAAAAACAAAAATCCTCCAGTACAACCTCATGGCCGAACTTTATAGGTTCCCAAACCCTAAATACCACATCATAATAAATGATAAAAACACCCCTATTTAATATGACACAGAAGGATAAAATAGAAAATCAATAAAATAACATCAAATTAGTAATTAAAATACTAAAAATAAATTAACCCCATATCAAAGTTTCTTTAAGCAACCAATTGATGACTTGCTTTTTCTGAATTCATATTCTTAGAAAGAACAGTGATCTTCATTTTGGCATTACTTAAAATGGGGAAAAAGGCCTTCAATTTGAGAGGAGGGAATGTGTGATTAAGATATATATAATAACATTAAAGAGATAATATTCCATCATAAATGATAGGTATAAAGGTTGCAATCTTTGACCTATTTTATATTGTCGAGTGAAGACATGATTAAACAAAATGAACAAAAATTACTCCAACGAATTTCTAATCATGGGAATTGAATTGGATAATGAAGAATTTCTTTCATAGCCAATTTTTTTCTTTGTAAATCATTTTCGTTCAACAAATAATAAACCAAATTATATTTAATTTGTACATACACTTGTATGTTAAATACGGTAGACATTTTGCCAACAAAAGCATAACTCAACTAGTATCAAGTAAGACATGATTAAGATTTTAATTAAGTTATATAGTTATTATTTGCCACATTCATTATTATAATTACTATTTTTTAGCTCGACAACATTTAGAAACGAGGGGTCAAACGTTCTTGACTTATTAGTCAAGAATATATGTGACGCCCGAGGAAGAGAGGTACATGAATAAACCGAGTCCACATCTGAATGAGAGGGATTTTGAGGATATGAAAGTATGGTGCGCGAGAAAGAGGGGTACATGCGAGTGGATATGAAAGTATAGTTGAGAAAGGCTGAAAAGAATTGATAGCTACTACCTATACCAACAAGGTGCACCTTCCTTTTCGGTAACTCAATCATAGGAACTCTACAGTTAAGCGTGCTTGGCTTGAAGCAATCCTATGTTGGGTGACCACTTGAGAATTTTCCTGGGGAGCATGTGAGTGAGGACAAAACATCCTAAAAGGACTCCGTGTTAGTTTAATCAAACTTTTATCTGATATCTCTCGAGAAACTTTAAAAGTAATGATGTGAGAGAACAAAAATGATATACATTTTTTTAGTTTGCCCATGTCTAATATTAAAATTTTGTATTTTGCAACCTAATGGACAACCACACAGATTTTTTCTTTTTTCTTTTTTCTTTTTTAAAAAGAACTTGTAGTTAAAAATTGGGTTACACCACAATTGGGTGCAGCTGAGGCAACACCTAAATGTAGCTCCTCTAATATAATCCCATTTATGACATAAAAGTTATAGTGCGCTTGTAGGAAGAGTGCAAAGGTTAGGTTTAAAGGTATATGGAATATATCCAACTAACCATACATCATTTCTTCGTTTTATTGTTTGGTGACGATCATAACAAAACCTTTTTTTTTCAATATCATGTGGAAGTAAGAAATTCAAACCTCAAATAGTATATATATATATATATATATATATATATATATATATATAACCAGTTGAATTATGTTCTGATTGATGACACTCCTAATAAAACATTTGGAAGAAAGAATATTGTAACAAATATATAAGAAGAGAAATAATTGAAGCTAATAATAATAATAAAGAAATTGAAAAATGACATAAAAGTTAAATTACAAGTTTAGTCCATAAAATTTATAAAATTTAAGATTTATGTCTATTTGGTTTTTGAATTTTATAAGGTGTGTTTTTTAAAAAGTGTTGGGAGTGCGACCAAAGTCCCACATCGGCTAGAGAAGGGGAAGATCATGGGTATATAAGTGAGGAATAATATCTCCATTGGTATGAGGCCTTTTGGGTGAAACCAAAAGTAAAGCCATGAGAGTTTATGTCCAAAGTGGACAATATCAGACAATATCATACCAATGTGGATATATGTGGAGGGTTGTTGTCCCTAACAAAAAGATTACCTAATCTATTAGATATTAAAATTAAATTTTTATGTCTAACAAGACCTTAAAAACTTTACATTTTGTGTCTTGTAGGCGTGAATTTTAAAAAAGTTAAATAGGTCGGCACAAAATTCAAAATTTAAGAATCTACTATATACTTTTTGAAAGTTTATGGACTAAATAGACACAAATCTAAAGTTCAACAACCATTAAGAAAATGAAAGTATATATAGCACCCCTAATATAATGCTCAATGTCAACATCAAAACATACCCTGAAAAATTTTGAAGGGAGGATTGGACTTTCTTTCACTTTGATATAAAACTGAGTCATGAGAGAGAGAGAGAGATGAGAGAGGTTTGAAAATGATGAGAGAGTGAAGCACTATCACAATAACAAAGCTGCACTTGCACATATAAGCTAATAATGCCAACCATGGTGGCTGCTTGTGTGTTGTTGCTTTCAGTAGAGACTGAGACCACTAAGCAACCATAGCCATTGGAGCCAAACTAGCTTTTGAATATATTCCTCTCTCTGATTTAACTCCATCATCTCCATCTCATTAATTTTTGGGACCAATATTCCATTATCATATTTATATATACACACACATATATCTACCTATCTTAGCAGAATCTCACTTGTCGATTACAGAGTGAGAGTGATACTTAATGTTTATATTATTAAAAAAAAAAAAATTATGTGTTTTTGGAAATTAGTCCCAAAACTATGGTAACCCAAGTGAAGGACATCGTCAATCTATCAAATAATGTTTCCGATTGTATTTTAGCACCAACTTAAACTAGCTCAACTAGTTGAAGTATATACTTTCGATCAAGAGATCAAATATTTGAATTCCTTAGAAACATGAAGAAAAACAGATTGGGTTAATTTAGTTTGAGATGGTCCATGAAAATTTGCCTATATATGGGTTTAAGGTGAAAGGTTTGAGTCATTTTTCAATTGCAAAATTGAAAACCTCGCTACTTCAATATGATAATTTAGTTTTAGGTCCCGTTTGATAACTATTTTTTCCTAGTTTTTGAAAATTAAGCCTAAAGATACTATTTCAACCTATGGTTTTTATGTTATCTTATATACTTTTTACCCATGTTTTCAAAAATCAAGCTAAGTTTTGAAAACTAAGACCGTGTTTAATAACCATTTGATTTTTTAAAATTTCACGCTTGTTTTTCTCTCTTTTCATCTTTTCTACGATGATTTCTATCTTTTTGAGGTGATATAAGTTTCTAGCTAAATTTCAAAAACAAAAACAAGTTTTTGAAATTTTTTTTTTTAGTTTTTATAACTTAGGTTAATTACTTTTTGAAAACATATAGGTATATAGTAGATAAGAAAACATAAAAACGCATTAGTAGAGAAGTAGCATTTTTAGGCTTAATTTTCAAAAACCAAACGGTTATCGAACAGAGCCTAAATAAGATAGTTTTCAAAAACTTGTTTTTTATTTTTTAAACCAAAAACCAAGGCCCCGTTTGATAAACATTTGGTTTTTGATTTTTAGGTATTAAAAAGTAAGCCTATAAATACCACATCCACTTTTGGATTTTTATGTGTTCTCATCTATTTTTTACCTATATTTTAAAAAACTAAGCTAAGTTTTGAAAATTAATAAAAAGTAGTTTCTAAAAATTTACTTTTCATTTTTAGAATTTGGCTAGAAACCCAAATGCTTCCTTAAGAAAGAAGAAAAGGAGAAGATGAAAAATAATGATAGATATGGTGAGAAAATAAACATAATTTTTTAAATAAAAAATTTAAAAATAAATGGTTATCAAATGAGTGTGTAATGGCCTAAAATAACTTAGTGGCAGTTTTAGATCAAGGAAGAGAAAAAGTTTAGAGCTGAAGAAGGTATTAGGGATTAACAAAATATAAGAGAGTGTTGTGTGGTTAGGATATTGCCCTAGACATGTCAACGGAGAATAATCCAACAAATTAAGCTCCGTTTGATAACTATTTAGTTTATTATTATTTTTTTTAAAATTAAACTTATAAATACTATTTATACTCAAGATTTTTCTTTATGTGTTTTCAAAAACCAACTCAAATTTTGGAAACTAAAAAAATAATTTTAAAAAACTTACTTTCGTTTTTAGAATTTGGCTAAACACTCCAATATCTTCTTAAAAATGTGAAATGCATGGTAGAGAAGAAAAATACTTGGTGCAACCCACGGGAGAACCACAAAAAAAAATTAGTTTTTTTTTTAAATTTTTTATAAAAGAAATTTTTGTGGTTGGAAAATGGGTTGCACCTAAGTACAACTCGCTAGAGAATTGCAGAGAAAAGATGAGAAAATAAGTACAATTATTAAAATACGAAAGTGTTTTTTTAGTACAATGCGGGTTGGGGGATTCGAACTACTGATCTCATGGTCGCTAGTACATTCGATATGTCAATAGAGCTATGCTCTCTTTAGTTAAAATATAGAGGTGTTACATCTCTCATAGTTAATTGGTTTTGATATGGAACTCGTGGCACCTCTTATTTCTTCTAACTTAAATGATTTTTTCTTAATTTTGAGTAGCAGTAAGGACTTAATTGAAAAGAAAATACATTCACAATGGATATGAAAATTTAAATTTTAAAAAATGCAAGGACATAAATATTAAAAAAAAAAAGAGACAAAATAGTAGGTCCTAAGTCATTATACTTACCAATATGGAGGGTGAATTTGGACATTCACACAATGATGTCAACTATTTAATTATAGAGAGGACGGCTACCAAAAACGTCAATACAAAGCATCTTTAAATATATCCATACTCCATAGGGTTTTCTTTCTATTAATTATAGGCCAAACACCCTAATTTATTCCTAGAATATATTATATATATATATATATATAATTTAGATGTGGTGGATTATGTATGCCATTGTTCTTGAAGGTTCTCCGCATTCTCCAAAAGTCAGTTAGATAAAGTTAGAATGGACTAGCTTAAAAGTGTGTTTGGAATAGGGTATAAATATATATATATATATAAGTGTATGTGAAATAATTTGAGAAAAAATGTTTTTTTAATAAAATCATTTTTTCTCTAATTAAGTACCCTTAAAAAAATTAATAATTTGTCAAAGAGCCTGATATAATGAATGAGTTAACGACGATGAGGTTCATGATTAGAATTCCCAACCTTAAATGTACTAAAAAAAAATTAATAATTTAAAGTAGGTTTAGTATAGCTTCTTGCATGATTTTAAAGGATCAAAAGTGTTTTATTTTAATAAAAAAATAATGAATAAAAGCACCTAAAAATGGATTAATTTAAACTCTTTTGAAGAAATTCTTAAAAGATAAATTATATATCCAAAAAAGACTTTTAAGTACTTAATCGAAATTTTTCAAATTATGTAGTAAGAAAAGAAAAATATATTTAGAATTAACATAATTTCGTAAGTTTATACTTTATGCCAATTAAACTATGTTATGTTGGCAATTAGAAGGTATAGTTAAATGAACGATGTTTGGAAAGAATTCAATGGACATAAATATACAAGGCACAAATGTTATGTAGGGACGGACCTAAATACTAATTTTTGGAGGTCAAATTATTTTAATAAATATAATTTTAAAAAATCACCAAAAGATCATATAAAAATTACTACTAGATATCTTACCACTAGAATGAGACTTTATCTTGTTAGAAGTAATGTATTATATAATAATATTATAACATATTGTTATATTTTTTAGGACAACCGTCAAATACTATAAGATACTACATTCAAAAAATTTTTGGGGTCATGTCCCTTATCCCTATGTAGATCCATCCTTGATGTTATAGAACATTAATCGAAATATAATTTATTAGATCATTTATATAGAATCACTGGTTTTATAGTATATATAAGACCAAATTTTTACCGTATCAAATCATTTTTAGTGAGTTGTTGAAGAAGAAAAAAACGTTGTAGTGAGGATAAATTTCAATTTAATCACGAGATTCTCTCTTGTTTCTCTTAACCAAAAGGAAACGATTTCCGATGATATTCTCTTACAAACTTATAGATTATAATTTTTTGATCGTCAAAATTTAGTTTCTTCCCATCTAAAAATCTAAGAAATATTCTCTCACTACAATATAGTTCGATTTTTTTTCACAGTTTTTTTTTCTTTTTCTTGACAACTTATAAGGGGGAGATTTGAACATTTTTAGACGAAAACGCATATTTTATGTTAGTTGAGCTATGCTATATGTGGACTCTTGAAAATGATTTATTCTTCTCCTACAATATCATAAGGAATTTTTAATGTAAAAGTTAAAGTAGGTATGAAATTATAAATGTTACAATTTATAAGGTTTTTTTTAGTTGTAACCCTAAACATAACTCAAGTGGTAAGACATTGTGTCCTTGATTAATATTGGAGGTCTGAATTTTTACCCCCATATTTTGTTGAACTAAAAAAAATCGTATTTTAGACCCCATTTGATACTGTTTGGTTTTTTGTTTTTGAAAATTGTGTTTGTTGTGTCATCACTTCTCTATAAATTGATTCATCTTTTTTTAGAAGATATTTGAATAATTCTTAGCCCAGTTCCAAAAATAAAAATAAGTTTTTTTATTATTTATTTATTTTTTATTTTTTGCTTTCAAAACTTACTTTGATTTTGAAAACATACGCAAAAGATAGATAACAATACAAAGAAACTATGAAAGTATTTATTTATATAGGCTTAATTTTTTTTTAAAAAAAATGGTTATCAAACGGGCGTTAGTCATTGAAATTTTTAGATTTGTTCTATTTTGTTATTTAAACTTTTAAAAGGTAAATTTTAGTTCTCAGCCTCCAAAAGGTTTATCTTAATCCTTAAACTTTAAAAAATAACAATTTTGGACCTTAAAAACTTTCACATTTTCTATTTTAGTACTCAAACTTTTAAGAAGTAATTATGTTTTTGGTCTTTGATATTTGCCACCTAATATATTGGCTTACCTAATATTTGTCTGGCATCTATTTAATTTAAATATATGCTTACATTAATACATTAACAAAATATTTGAAACTATACTATCAATTTGTTAAAACAAAATGAAGGTATATAAAAAACCAAAATATATAGTTATTTTATAGACTAAAGTGAATATTTTGATAATTCAAAGATACTAAAGTGGAGCACATTTTAAAATTTAGGATCCAAAATAAAAAATTTAAAGAAAAAATTTAAAAAGAAAAAAAAAAAAAAAGAATGGATATATATATGGGTTGAAGTGCAAACTAAACCAACCCTTATCTATAAAGAGTTATCAATTAGTGTATAGCAATTGCAGCCATCAATGGTGGAGAGTTGGGTTATAGGTCAAAACACCAAAAATTCAAAACAACATTCATTAATCTACATGCATGCATGTAGTTGTATTTATTATATTGTTATTTTAATTTTATAACAAGAGATGTATTTTTGCATATAAAAGGTCATCTCTTAATTAAATTAAAAAATTGCACCTTTTATATTTGAGAATGGTAGTTTCTTTTCATGATCATCAGATACTTTTCAATAATTATATTCCATTTCATATCTATGAGTACTTATTTCTCTTTTCCTTTTTGTCTGTATTTATTTTTCTTCAAATATCTTTATCATTCTAGAGGGAACACTATACATGTTTACTTGCACATATATATTATTAAATGGGTATGGGCTTATCTTTAAGAAAATTTGGTCAAAATTCAAATTCATTTATGATTTTATAGTAACAGTAGTTGCTTTAGATTTTTATATTAAAATCTGCATGTGTAACATTATCTTTCTTCATTGTTCCTTTCCCATCGCAAATATATGTACATATATAATGCTATTTTGGCTATGGTAGTCACTATCATTTATTTTTAGTTCAAAATGTTCACTACTTGGACAATAAGCCTCCATCAAGTACATACAGTTGGTTTGAATTAATATATAAGTTGAATACCTTAGCAATAAACAATATTGTAGCCAAAGTTTTAATTTTTTTTTTTGACATGTCGATATTGTTAGCTTTACGAGCTTTAATCATACAACCATATATTTTGATGATAACAAACATTTAAATTACTAATGATTTCATTATTTTAAAGTTTTCACAGTGTAGAGCTCGAAGAGACAGATTACAACGCATTTTGAATTGCTCAAATCAAACTTCAAACGAGAAATTCATGGCCAAAAGAAGATTGTGAAAAACTGTTATTTTGCAGTGACGCGAACGAATTACATGACGACACGTCACCCTTTTTAAGACCGTTGGAAACAATTTAAAATTATTCTTTTAATCATTCTTTTGCCATTTTTATCCCAAATTACCCTCCACCCTTGATCCATCTTAATTTAGATCCAATGACCCAAATTTTACCCTAAATTTAAACCTTATTTAAACATCATTTTTCCTCTCATTTCAAAAAGAACTCTCATCTCCAAGTTGCTGAAATTTTTTCTCCAACATTATCCATTGTGTCTTTAGAGCTTAAAATTGTGTATCTACTCTTGTGAGAGATATTTCTTTGTGAGATTTGTATTTCATCTAAATTGAGTGTTATATTAAAGTGTGGGTACACCTTGGGATTTTGAGTGAGTGTTTTAATCCTGAACCGGAAAAGGATTTGTAGAGGTTTAATCTTGAACCCGAAAAAGGATTTGCAGTGGTTTGATCCCGAACCCGTTCAAAGGGATCATAGTGATTTGATCTTGAACCCGTTTAAAAATATCGATATAGGTTGGATCCTGAACCTGCAAAAGGATCGGTTGAGGGTTTACTCTTGAACCTTTAAAAAGAGTGGGAAATCGGTTTGGTTCTTACCCATAAGAGAATTGTCACAGTAAAATACCCAAGAAAGCGTTTTGGGGAGTGGAGTAGGGATTTATGAACCACTATAAAAATCTTCGGTGTCGTTTTCTATCTCTCAAACTTTAACTTTTTGCTATTTAATTTTTTTTAAGTAGATTGCATGTTTAGAAATTTTGTTCTATATTTCTAAAAAATTTTAAGCAACTCTATTCAACCCCTCTGGTGTTGCCATATGATCCTGCAGATATTTTCCATCGACATTTTCATATATTTATGGGTTCAACATCATCATGTAGCCCAAATTGACATTTCTATTATATCTTAGAAAATTAATGAAATATCAACAAAATTATATTTCTAATGTGGATGTAATATTAATAATAACACATCTAAACTTAATTAAAAAGAGTAGAATACTTATTTGTTAATTTAAAAAGAGTGAAATGCTTACAAATTAACAATATAGTCTTTCAACTTTACTATGTAACAAAACAATTTAGTCCATGTACTTTAAATTTTGTAACGATTTAGTCCCCTATTATGAAAAATATTGTCAAAGTTTTATGAGATTTCTTACCTATAGATCAATAAATTTACTAGGGACTAAATGTATTTATAAACTTCAAAGACTAAATCGTTACATAATAAAAATTACACATAATTTTGATGGAATTTTTCATGTTATGAATCAAATTGTTACAAAATTTGAAAGTACACAAACTAAATTGTTATAAATTTATAAGTTCAAAGACTAAATTGTTACAAGTTAAATTTTATGAACTAAATTATTACTTTTATAAAAACTCAGGGACCAAAAGTATTTTGCAACAATAGTGAATCCATAACTTTAAGTTTAGGGGGACTTGAATTTGTATAAAAATTATTTTGAACGCATTAATATTTGTTGTATATAGTCTCATTTCATTTTTATGGTTTACTGAAATTAAGAAAATGACTCTGAAAGTATAGAGATTAAAATAAAACAAACCACAAAATACATGGATGAAAATGAAATTTTAATATAATAGTTTATATATTGTAATAGAAGAAATATGATTAATTTTTTTTACGTAAGTATATGCATGGGCGGACCTACATGGGGACAAGGGGGGCCATGACTCCTCCAAAAATTTTGAATTTAGTACCCTATAGTATAGAATGGTTGGCTTAAAAAAAAATAACAACAAATAGTCATATTTTTTTATAATACGCACAAGTTTAATAAACTGGGCTTTGTCCCCGTGGTTAAATATGTTGTTTTATTCTACTTGTGTTCATGTTTGAGTTCTACTGGCTACATCCTATTCTTATCCATCGATAATTTTTTAAGTCAACATCAAAGAGGAAAAGTTATAAGCAGTATAAATAAGAGAGAGTAAAAACAGAAAAGTAATTAACAAAAAAGTTCTCGCTCTTATAAATACATTTGAGAAAAAGGATAAGAATTGCAAAGTAATGAATGAAAATGCTGTGAGGCCGATAAAAAAAGAATGAAAATAAAATGGATGAGATTTCTAGACAGGAATAAGATTATTACAGTAGTTTCATTCTAGCATTTTAGAAAAGGCTAAATTATATATATATATATATATATCCTTAAAATGTGTATTCTAATTAAAAAATACAATGAACTTTCAAAAGTCACACTTAAAAAAAAAAGTAAAAAAAATGTTCCTGCGATTAGTTTTAGACGAAAAATGATTAGTACTTTGTTTCAAAAATACTCCTAAATTTTTAAAAGTTTTATTAATAATCCTAAACTTTTTTACTTCATTTTAAAATGCTCCTAAACTTTCAAGATTTTTTTTAATAACCTTAACTTTAAAAAAAAAACTTAGCTAAATTATAGAAAATGCCCCTAAACTATGAGGTTTATGTCAAAATTACCCCTAAACTTTAAAAAGTTTCAAAAATACCCCTAAACTTTCAAAAAAGTTCAAAAATACTTTTGTTGTTAAGTTTTGGATGGAAACCATTAAAGTTTTGTTTCAAAAATACCCTTGAACTTTAAAAAGTTTAAAAAATACCCTTAGCCTTAGAAAACTTTAAAAAATGTTTTTCAATAAGTTCTTTGGTATTTAATGGGATTCTTTGAGATTTCATTTAATCAATCTATTAGAAATTTTAAAAATTTGCCAGCCTCTTCGAGAATGATGTGGAAGATCCAAAACATCCATTTGCTTTCGTAAAAGGTAGTCTTAACTTTTGTCTTCCTGACTTATGAAATATTTGCATGTCAATCTTAGTTGTTTAATTAATTGAATTATTGGTCTGATTGATGAAATCAATTCCTTAACATTGATTCTTTTCCTCCTCATTTATTTTATGTATTTATTTTGTTTTGCTCTTATTCATTTTTCTATTTCTTTTTTCAAATAAAATTGGGTGATTGTATTCATGGTAATTAAGTGAATTAGAATATCAATCCTATATTGACGATACTCTAACATTCTTATACACTATATTAAAACTTAATCCATACACTTTAAACGGTATCATATTTTTCTATTTTTGAACTTTTTTGAAAGGTTAAGGGTATTATTCAAACGAAATTTTAACATTTTTCATCCAAAACTTAATGGTAAGTATTTTTTAAAAAAAGTTTTTTAAGGCCAAGAGTATTTTTGAAACTTTTTAAAAGTTCAGGGGTATTTTTGAAATAAAATTTTAACAGTTTCCAAATAAAACTTAACGGCAAGGGTATTTTTTAACATTTTTTAAAGTTTAGGGTATTTTTGAAACTTTTTAAAGTTTAGGGGTATTTTTGACACAACCCTCATAGTTTAGGGGCATTTTCTATAATTTAGCCAAAAAAAATTTAAAATGCTCTCTTACCGCTAGTATATGGGCGAAAAACATTAATCTACCCTATTAACTCCCTAACACTTTTCTATTTTTACTCTTTAATTCTCTTTGTTTTTCAATACTCTCTTTTACTCTCATTCTTCCCGTTTTCAATTCTAGGTTATTCAATCAAGCTATATAGACTATATAACAAGGAAAAAAAATAGAATAATGGAACCACCAAAGGAGCTTAGGACTTTGGATTTAACAAACATTGTATAATTTGAGTTAGTACATTTGAGTTTAATACAAAAAAATAGACAAGTTGAGAATTTGGGTCATAATTTTGAGACATTTAGTCGAAGGGAAAAGAAAGAAAACAATATTGACAACTAAATTTGTAGCGAATGAAAATTTTATTAATCCTTTTTTGAATTCAAATTAGTCTATTTATTGTAGTCCGTTAAAGAAGGTTCCCCATGACTGAGAATTAGATAAATATAAGAAACATAAAAGTATCTCTATGAAAAAAAAATTAGGTGTATCTATATGAGTTGTTTCAAATTGGCTTTTTTCCAACTTAAGATAACTTCAAAAACATTAACTATTTATTTGGGTGTCGAAATTTTTATATTTATGTTTGGTCATGTTTAGAAATAAGAGAACTCCTCTTGTTTATTTAAGTACTAATATTTAAGAAGATAAGAGAAATGAGAGAATTTTTAGAGATTAAAAAATGGAAGAAGAGAGTAAAAGGGTATGGAAAAAGAAAGGTAAAAAAAGAAAAAAATAAATAAGACCCCGTAAGCCTATTTTCACCTAATTTCTCTACAATAGAGATCATCTCTCGTAAGTAAGCATTTGAACTCTTAGCCAAATTATAAAAACAAAGTCAAATTTGTGAAAACTACTTTTTTAGTTTTCAAAACTTGGCTTAGTTTTTGAAAACATAGGTACAAAGTAAATAATAAGACATATAAACTCAGTGGTAGAAGTAGTATTTTTAGGTTTAAATTTCAAAAACTAAAAACCAAAAACAAAATGGTTATCAAACGGGACCTAAGTGTTAAATTTTAGATTGAAGCAAATCAAGAGAGAAAGAAATAGAAGAGAGATAATGGGTATAGATAAATGGTTGTTGTCCATATATTAATGGTAAAAATATTTTTTAACTTTTATTTTTTAAAAGGTTAATGGTAATAATAAAACTTTTGAAAGGTCAATGATATTTTAAAACGAGACGATTTTTATCCATATACTAACGGTAAGGGTATTTTTTACATTTTTTTAAAAAAAGATTAAGGATATTAATGAAACTTTTGTATTTTGAACAAAGTACTATAGTCTTCATCCAAAACTAATGGTAGGGATATGTTTGAACTTTTTTTGAAAGTACAAGAGTATTAACGAAATTTTTGAAAATACAAAAATATTTTTAAAACAAAGTACAAAGTTTAAGATGTATTTTCTATAATTTAGCTTTTAGAAAACACTATTAAAATGAACAAAAAAATTCATGGTCATTCTTATTTAGTCTTGAAGTAAAAAAAGCCTAAACATGTATACATAAATATGCACGTGCTAAAGTGAACGAATAAAATTATAAAGAAAAACACTTTTTTAATTAAAGTACTTTTGTTGGAAAATATTTTTTAATCATTCTTACTATAAATGGTTATATTCATACTAAATATTTTATAAAATATAAATTAATATGAATCTATAATATTTTATCTTGAACAAGTGGTTTTATGGTGTAGTGGTTAGCACTCTGGACTTTGAATCCAGCGACCTGGGTTCAACTCCCAGTAGGACCTCTTTTTTGTTCTCTAAAATATTTTATGAAATATAAAAATATGTGAATCTATAATATTTTATCTTAAACGAGCGGTTCTATGGTGTAGTGGTTAGCACTCTGGACTTTGAATCCAGCGACCTGGGTTCGACTCCCGGTAGGACCTCTTTTTAGTTCTCTAAAATAATATTTCGAGACCCCTATGGGCGTTAACTAAATCCAACGAAAATCATTGTTCTCTAAAATATTTTATGAAATATAAAAATATGTGAATCTTTAATATTTTATCTTGAATGAGCGGTTCTATGGTGTAGTGGTTAGCACTCTGGACTTTGAATCCAGCGACCTGGGTTCGACTCCCAGTAGGACCTCTTTTTAGTTCTCTAAAATAATATTTCGAGACCCCTATGGGCGTTAACTAAATCCAACGGAAATCTATCAATATAAAGTTATGTGTTTTAAAAATATAGAGACTAAAATGAATAAAATGTAAACCAAATAAACCAAATAGTTTTTAAGTTTACAAACTAAAATCAACAAAATTTAAAAGTATCAAGGACTAAAATATAGTTAAAAGTTTTCTTTTTTTCTAAACATGGTCCAACTAAAAAGCCCCAAACCAAAACAAAGAATTTGTCAACCATTCAAATGGTTTTATTTATTTATCGTAAGTTTTTCTCCCCTTATAAATGCCTCTTTTTTACGTTTTTTCTTTTTGAGTAAAAGCATAAATGGTTGAGAGTGAAAAAGAAAAGGAAAAGCAAACATTTAGCCCATGTACTTTGATTCTCTACAACATTTTGAGTATTATGTCTTTTTTAACTTTTTGTTTTTACAAATATATTTCCTTTTAAACCATTTCATCTGTATTTCTCTACAACATTTTGAGTATTATGTCTTTTTTAACTTTTTGTTTTTAGAAATATATTTCCTTTTAAACCATTGACATAATTGCATGGAATACTCTTTTTTCACGCGTATTAATGTGATTTGACCCATGTTCTGAAATTAATGACATATGACCCTTTTTGTACAGTGCATCCTGTCCAAATTACCATAAGGGCATCATATTCTGACTATAGCTCTCTCGCTCTCGCTCAAGTCTCGTTCTCGCTCATGATAGTAATGAAGTTGTCAAAATTCTGGAGAAAAGAAAAAAAAAAACAAAAATCGCACTATAGTTGACTCGCTCTCGCTCTTGCTAGACTCGCTCTCGTTGTCTCGCTCTCGCTCTATCTCTGCTACTCCAGCTCTTCTTTGACTTTTTTTTTTGTCATTTTTTCTTTGTATTTTCTGTCATTCATTTGAGTGAGAGCAAGAGCGAGACAACGAGAGCGAGACAACGGGACTGAGAGTGTTTGTGCGTACGAGAGCGTGAATAAGAAAAACCGCTTCATATTACTCTTATGAATCATTTTGTGTGTATCGCCATGTCAGAATGAGTCATGTTTCATTATTTTGAAATGTGAGGTCAAATGCCATTAATGCCTGGAAAAATTGGTTATCCGTACGAAAACCCCTAAACCATTTGACTGTATAATTAAAAATAAATTAACATTAAGGGTGTTTCATTGATTTTACCATGAGTTTTCATACCAATATTTAATAATTCATTATTTAATATCGGTGTTTGTTTTACTAATTTTTATTTTTTAAAATTCATAATATTATTATTTAGGGAACTTTAAAACTCATTTAACATATGATTTTTTTTATTTTTCATATAGGTGAAATTTTTATAATAACACTATCGATGATCCAAAGGGCTGTAAAAATCTTAAAGTAACTAAATTATACTTTACCATATTTTTTTTTCTCCCTTAATTTTACATCCTAAGAATTTAGGTTGGCTTCACTTTGTTAGATTTTTTTTTTTTTTCTATTTCTGAATGTTAGGGATCGATAATTGGAACAACTATATGTTAACTAAAAAAACAACTTTGTTCTTTGCAATTAAGAGGAACAAGACAAATTGACATAAACTCCTTGCCTCTATATTTTTCAGATTGTCTTGGAGTCACATGTCATTCAAAAAGTGTCCATTCCATTCAAGGTTTTTTTCCCTAAATTAAAATAAAAATAATTAATATCAATTTTTTTTAATTCAACTTCAACCATATCATTTTAATTAAACTATAAGAAAATCTATATGAGTGGCATAATTTTGAAACATGTTTTAAAATATTTTTATCCAATAGAAGTAATTGTAAATATATGCAAAAGAGAGTGTAACTCGGATTGTCATGATGAATGTGTTAAAATATATAATATTAATGAAAAATACTTTTAAATGTATTCATCGCTATTTTAATTAAAGAACTCTGGTAGGTAAAAATCGCCTTGTTTTCCACTGTTTAATTGTTGACGAAAGAGAATACTTTTCACATTTCTCTCTCTTTACTATGTTTTCTCTCTATTTGTTGTCTATGTCATTATGTGTAAATTTGTAATTACACTTAAAATGAAAGTTTCCTTAATGTTAATTAAAATGGCGGAACCAAATTTGATATCTACAATAAGAGAAAACTATTTAAGAAGTTGAAACAATATCGCTGCTCATTTTATTAGGTGAGATAAATTTAGAAAACTTTCCAATAATACAATACTACTCACCTTTTATGGTTAGAACATTATTTAGTAATAGTATGATTAAAAGTTTAACCATTATAGAGTGACAGATTAAATCTTCAACTTTAAAGATAGGTAATTGATATTTTATCTATTTAGCATCGTTGAAGAATTATTTAGAAGGAAAGTTCATAATTTAAGTAAAAAATATATAGTTTTTTTAGTTTAATAATTATAAGGTGAAGCTTATATCATCGACTTTATAATTGATCTTGGTACTTCATCTTTTTTTCTTTTATTTTTTACGAATTCGACAATATTTAAGGGCAGAGATTCGAATCTCTAACCTATTTTAGTCGAAGGTATATACTCATTATCACTAACTACACTCACTTTAGCATACTTTATCCATTAAACTATGTTTAGATTGTAGAAGAAAAATATAGGATGGCACTACAAATTTTCTCCATATATTTAATCATGCATTTGATAATCAATGACAGCTACATTGTGACGACGAACTAACAACTTTCAATCAGTTTTCCAACTATTAGTTACTGCAAGAAGCTGCTGTGAATTACAAGAAATTTCAACAGTGTTTCTTGATTGAATATATATGACGAATGAACATTTCTGAGACAATCAAAAGGCAAAACCAGAGAGCTCACAGATTCTCCCAAACACTTCAAAACAAAACCAATCCCACAGCACTCAACACAGCCACATGGGTTCTTTGCCTTCTGAGACTCTGGCCGTCGAAATGACCGACACCCATGTTCTCGCCGGCGCCGGTGCCGGAGCAGAGACCACTGAATGGCTTCTCAATTCTCCCAACCCTCCAACTTTCTGGGAAGGAATTGCCGCCGCTGTCAAAGAAAATGCCATTCCCCGAAGCTGCACGAAGACCCATATGGCAAAGAAGGAGAAGAACAGCACTTCTTTAAGCACAGAAAAACAGAGCATTTTCAAGGCCATTTTTTTCCTTCTGCAGGGAGTGTTCCCAATCCTCAGATTGGGCCGCAGCTACAAAGCTTCTAAGTTCAAAAAGGACCTTATGGCTGGTTTAACACTCGCCAGTCTCAGCATCCCTCAGGTACCTAATTTTTTTTTTAAAAAAAATGCTTTCTGTTTTTTGGGGGTTTTTCTAATTTGAAGCTTTTTTTCCCCTTTGTTGCAGAGTATTGGGTATGCTAATTTGGCAAAGCTTGATCCTCAATTTGGTCTTTGTAAGTGTCTGATTTTGATCCATTTTGTTGTTTTTTTGTTAACGTTTTACACCTGCTCAATTTGCTGACTTTGTTTCTACCATGTCTGGTTTTTAAATTCTAGATACAAGTGCTGTTCCTCCTTTAATCTATGCTTTAATGGGGAGCTCGAGAGAGATAGCCATTGGCCCAGTGGCGGTGGTTTCGCTGCTTCTTTCGTCTATGCTTCAAGAAATTCAAGATCCTGTTGCAGACCCAGTTGCTTATAGAAGGCTTGTTTTTACTGTCACCTTCTTTGCAGGGACTTTCCAAGCAGCATTTGGACTTTTGAGGTAATTTTTTTTTTTGTTCATCTCAAAGTTGGTTCTTTCTTTTTTCTCTTTTGTAATGGAGTTATTCTTCTTTGAAGATTGGGATTTCTTGTGGATTTTCTTTCTCATGCTGCCATTGTTGGGTTCATGGCTGGTGCAGCCATTCTCATTGGTCTTCAGCAAATGAAAGGCTTACTTGCCATTAGCAACTTCACCACTAAAACTGATGTGGTCTCTGTTTTGGAATCTGTTGTGAGATCTGTTCATCAGCCTGTAAGTTCTCTGTTTCAAAACCAAGAGACAAAACATTGAAGAAAATGAAAAAAAAAAAGGCTTTAAAGTATTGACCTTTTTCCTTCTCTCTTGGGGTTTTTACAGTGGTACCCCTTGAACATTGTACTTGGCTGCTCATTTCTGATCTTTCTCCTTGTGGCCAGGTTCATTGTAAGTCACAACAGTAAATCCAAAACACTTATTGAATAGGCCCTTACTCATTGTTTGGGTTTTGTAGATAAGAAAAATGGGGGTTATTTTTTTTGGCCTATCCATTGAGTTTTGAGTTGAAATGCAGGGCAGGAGGAAGAAGAAGCTCTTTTGGGTGTCAGCCATTGCTCCTCTCATATCTGTCATTCTCTCCACTTTGATAGTATTTATGTCAAGAGCTGATAGACATGGAGTTAAGATTGTGAAGGAAGTTAAAGAAGGTTTGAACCCAATCTCCATTCATCAGCTGCAACTGAACAGCTCAACTGTTGGCTTAGCTGCCAAAGTTGGCCTCATTGCTGCCCTTATAGCTCTCACAGTTGAGTTCTCAACCCAACAACAAATCACCATTGAAGATTTCATGAAATCCTTAATGATATCTTGTGTTTTCTCCTCAGGAAGCGATCGCAGTCGGTCGATCCTTCGCCTCCATTAAAGGCTACAACATTGATGGGAACAAGGAGATGATTGCTATGGGCTTCATGAACATAATAGGCTCTCTAACCTCTTGCTACATAGCCACCGGTTAGTTAGACCTTTCATCACGCTTGGAGCTTGCTTTGATGAAAGGGACAAAGTTTTACCTCCTAACTTTTTATATATATAATTTTTCTATTTTGAAAATTTAAGAGAGACTAAATTAGATAGAAAGGGTTAAAATCTTAGGCCTTAGATAACTATTTGATTTTTTAAAATTAAGCCTAAAAATAATACTTTTATTGATACGATATTATCTCAATTTATAAAAAATTATTTGATTGTTATAATGTGAACTATCTTTTAATAAGCGTTAGATGTAGAATAAAAAATTTGCACGTCACTTGGTAACCACTAGATACAAATTCGATGTATTTTCGTAGTTTCTCTCTCTACATCCAACCGTGTAAAATTATAAGTCACATTGTGGTAGTCTTTTTTTATAATTTTCAATCATTGATTTATGTGCTATAGATCATCTTTCCTAAATTTGATCGAGGTAAAACAGTGTTTTAGGACGGTTGGAAATGAGATGTGTATGTTAGGAACTAGTGCGTGGGGGTGTGAATTATATATGTCATCGATCAAAAAGTGTTGTGGTTACGTAACAAGTTGTTGTGTTTGTGTTTGTGTTTGAACTTTTTCAGGGTCATTCTCAAGAACGGCTGTGAATTTTAGTGGTGGGTGTGAGAGTGTATTGTCAAATATAGTGATGGCAATAACAGTGATGCTGACACTACAATTTTTCACTCGATTTCTTTACTTCACTCCAATGGCCATTTTGGCTTCAATCATTCTCTCTGCTCTTCCTGGTCTCATTGACATCAATGAGGCTTTGCATATCTGGAAGGTTGACAAGCTTGACTTTCTTGCCTCTCTTGGCGCTTTCCTTGGTGTCTTGTTTCATTCAGTGGAATTTGGCCTTCTTCTAGCGGTAATCTCTTTCTCGACCCCACTGGTTTTGGCTTCTTCTTCTTATATTTGCTTCTTTTAAAGGTTTACAACTAACAAGTTTTTTCGTTTGCTTCGCTTTGGTTTGGTTTGGTTTCTCCTATAAAACCAAAAATGAATTCATCGAAGTTTTAAATTTAGTAAAGTGAACCCAACTGAGCCATCATAAGTTAGGGCATATTTGAAACTGATTCTAAAATAGTCAAAATCACTTTTGTCATGCTCGAAATAATTTCGGCATGTTTTGGGAGTGATTTTGGAGTGACTAAAATCAATTTTGACGTATCTAAAATCACTTTCCTATTCAAAGTGTGATGTTTGGCAATATTAAGCAAGTGATTTTGGAAGAATTCAAAATCGTTTGAAGTGATTCTCTTTCAATCACTTGGGAGATGATTCTCAAGTGATTTTTGTCGAATGATTATAATTTAAAATAACTATTATTCATTTTTAAAAGAGTATACTTTTAATGACGAGTAAAAACTGTAATAATCTTTTGTTAAAATTCATAAATTTCCATAAAAAGTGAATTTTTTCAAAACCAAAATCAGTATTTAAAGTATAGAACCAAACATGAAAATAATTATATGAAAATCACTTTTAATAAATCAATTATAGACAAATCAATTACACTAAAATCAATATTTCTAAAATCATTTCCAAACATAAAAGGGCATGACAAAAGTGATTTTGGTCATTTTAAATTTATTCTCGAACATGCTCTTTTAATCGGTCGATTTGATTTGATTTGATTTAATGGTATAGAACACGGACTATTAGAAGACATTTTGAGCACCGTTTTGGAATTAGAAAACTTGGAATCAAAACTCTAGAGAGATTGTTTTGAATAGTTTGAAACTCTGGGAATCAGAAAACTATGTTTGGTATGCGATGTTTGAAGCTTGAGAATTAGCGAAATAGTGTTTGGAGTGCACCGTTCAAAACTATTGATTTGTGTTTCAAATTCATTAGATTTTGAACACCGGTAGCTTAAATAAGATTTTGAGTTTAAATTCTAAAAAACCATCTAAATTCAATACGGTGTTCCTCACACCGTAGCGGTTTAAAGTAAACCGAAGTCAAAGTGGGACAATGTCTTGGTGGCTAGTGGAGTGGACAAGAATCTTTTTCTTTTTTTTTTTTTCTTCTTGGATAAAATGATTGCAAGTTGCAAATTTTGAGAGGAACACTTGTGACGTGAGAACAAGTTGTGTTTTTAAAAAGGACAAAACGCATAGGCTAAGCTAAATTGTATAATATATAGTATTTTTGCTGTTTATGTTTTGGACATTCAATCATGGACTTGTTTGTCTCGTGATGGGTGGGTTCCATGTATTTTAAAAGATTGATTATGGTGTTGTTTAATAATCATTTAATTTTAAATTTTTAGTATCACTTATGAATTTTTTTTTGTTTTTATTAACTATTTTTTTTATCTATATTTTAAAAACAAGTCAAGTTTTAAAAGATAAAAATAATTTTTGTTTTTAGATTACTAAGAATTTGAATGTTTTCTAAAATAAAATCTATGGTGGAAGAATAATGAAAAAACAAACATAATTTTTAAAATCTAAAATTTAAAAAGTAAGGTCTCATTTAATAACTATTTTATTTTTTATTTTTTATTTTTGAAAATTGTGTTTGGTTTCTCATCAATTTTCTACAATGTTTTTTGTCTTTCTTAAGAAAACATTTGGATACTTAGCCAAATTCAAAACTACTTTTTTTTAGTTTTCAAATTTTGAGTTGGTTTTCAAAAACATATGTAAAATGTGGATGATAAAATAAGAAAATCTATAGGTGGAAGTACAAATATAGACTTAATTTTTAAAAATAAAAAACAAAAAAATTAGGCTCGTTTGGCAACCATTGGGTTTTTAGTTTTTTATTTTTGAAAATTGAGCCTATAAATACTACATCCACCTATAGTTTTCTATGTTTTCTTATCTATTTTTAAGATGTGTTTTAAAAAACCAAGCCAAATTTTTAAAACTAAAAAAAGTAGTTTTCAAAAACTTGTTTTTATTTTTGGAATTTGGTTAAGAATTCAAGTGTTTTCTTAAAAAATATGAAACTACTATAGAGAAATGCAAACCATTGTAGAGAAAAACAAGCATAATTTTTAAAAAACAAAAACAAAAACAAAAAATCAAAGCCCCGTTTGATAACCATTTGATTTTTGGATTTTGAAAATTAAGCCTATATATACTACTTCCATTCATGGCTTTCTATGTTTTCTTATCTACAGTTTAGATGTGTTTTTAAAAACCAAGCGAAGTTTTGAAAAAAAAATAGCTTCCAAAAACTTGTTTTTATTTTTGGAATTTAGCTAAGACATCAAGCGTGTTCTTAAGAAAGATGAAAATCATGATAGGTAAAATGAAAATCATTGTAGAAAAAATAGTGAGAAAATATGTACAATTTTCAAAAACCAAAAATAAAAAATAAAATTGTTATCAAACGAGTCCAAATGGTTATCAGATGGGGCCTAAATGATTAACAAGCGACCCTAATTTTTTTTGTTTAGATTTTCTATATTATCCTTTGACATTTCAAATTGGATGTCAATCTCTTGCTTTATTCCTTATTTAGAAGCCATTACTTGCAACCAACTTGTTGCTTAGTTGTGATCCTAAACAGATATTTCATTATTTAATATAAAATGCGTTAAAAGAATATTTACTTTAAGACTTAAGTCTAGCATAATTTTTTAGTATTATTGGGTCACATGGTCATTTTTACTCTTTGGAGTTTGGACTCTACCAAAAGGCCAAATATAAGTAAAATCCATGTGATTTTTTACTACTTTTAAACTCTATACTAATAAAGTCATCCATGTGATTTTACTACTTTTAAACTTTACCATAAAGCCTTGACTTGATTGAGATATGAGTAAAATTTTGGTTAGATTCTCCCAAAAACTTCCTATCAATAAAGATATTATTATTAGGTATCTAACATCTTTCCCACTTTTAATCAATATGAAGAATTATATTATGTGCATGTTTGAGAATAATTATAAAAATATTGATTTTAGTATAATTGATTTGTCTATAATTAATTTATTAATTATAAGTGATTTTTATATAATCATTTTCATGTTTGGTTTTATACTTTTAATAGTGATTTTGGTTTTGAAAAAATTCACTTTTTTTATGGCAATTTATGAATTTTGACAAAAAAAACTATGATTTTTACTCGTCATTAAAAGTATATTATTTTCAAAAATGAATAATAGTCATTTTAAATTACAATCAGTTGACAAAAATCATTTGGGAATCACCTCCCGAGTGATTGAAAGGGAATCACTTCAAATGATTTTGGATTTTTCTAAAATCACTTGCTTAATATCATCAAACATCACAGTTTGGATAAGAAAATGATTTTAGACATGTCAAAAGTGATTTTGGTCACTCCAAAATCACTCCCAAAGATACCCTATAACTCATAACTGTTATGAGTGGAATCGAATAAGTAATGAAAATAAACTCAATAAAGAAAGCGTTTTAATTTGGATTTGATGTTTTAGGTTGGAATTTCATTTGCAAAGATATTGTTGATTTCAATCAGACCAGCCACAGAAGAGGTGGGAAGGCTTCCAAGAAGTGATATTTTTTGCAACATGAAGCAATTCCCCATGGCCATGAAAACTCAAGGAATCTCCATTTTCAGAATAAACTCTGCCTTGCTTTGTTTTGCCAATGCCAGTTTCATTAGGGACAGGTTTATATACATATGATGATATGATATATGAGCTAAGCTAATGAGTTTTTTTTTTCTTTTCAAATATTTTGGTTTCAATCTAAAAAAAATGGGCTTTTCTAATTTTTACAGGATAATGAAATTGGTAGAAGAAGATGAAGATGATGATATTGAAGATCTAACCACAAAAGATAATCAACCTAAACAAGTAGTAGTTGACATGTGCAGTAAGTTTTCTTTTCTTATTTCGCTGCGTTTCATAATATATATATTTTTTTTGTTCATTTTCTGTTTTCTATTATAATTTTTCTTGTTTTTTTTTAACTAATTTTTTTTTGTTATTGCTGTGTAGTTTGTAATTTGCCAGGTTTGCATCATCAAAAACTAGAAATTTTGAAAACAAATAATTAAATCAAATCATAATTTTATTTCATATTTTCAGTATCTGTATTTATTAGCAGTAATATATAGATTAAAAAATTGGCTCATTGACACTAATTATATTTATAAATTATAAAACTACGGCTCTCTTATTAACTAAATATTAGGTTGAATCTCAAAGTAATATTAATTAATCTATGAATAATGTTTTATGTTATAAACTCTGTATATAATTATTATTTTACAATATCATATAATTTATAATATATTATATTATACATATTTTAATTTTATAGAAATGAAATGATTTAATAACATGAAATATTATATTTGTCCAAATTTTTGCCTTTTTAAATGTAATTGTACATTTTAAAATTTCAAGTTCAAAATTTCGATACACGCACATAAAAATATTAGTTTTCAAAATTTCCAAGACTACAAAATTTAAAAACAATTTTTAGAAAAAAATTTGTCAAATGCAGATTTACTAAATCCAGTGGATCTACTTAATTTTAAAATATAAAATAGAATTCATATTGCATATCAAAATGATATAATTGTTTTCTATATAGAATTTCCACTTTCATAATTGTTTTCTATATAGAAGTTGTATTTTTTTTTCCTTACATTTGGTTCTCACACGTCTTATAACTTAATTTAGACACTAAAAAAAGGAGTCATTTTTAAATAAAAGTATTATAGGGTTTAAGAAAAAAAAAAACATCCTCAACTTCTTATATAATACGAAATGATAAATGTCATCTTTCTTTTCGTATAGACGTTATGAATATCGACACATCAGGAATCATTGTCTTAGAGGAACTTCACAAAAGATTATTGTTGCATGGCATACAAGTAAGTAGCCATTATATTATAATCTTTAACCTAAGAATTTATAATTAATTGGTTTATTTGTGCTGTAACAAAGAAAAGAAAAATGGTGATGATAATTATTATTTAATGTAATTTGCAGCTAACAATAGCCAGTCCAAAATGGGAAGTGATCCACAAACTTAAAAAAACAAATTTTGTTGAGAGAATTGAAGGAAGGGTTTTTCTATCAGTTGGTGAAGCTGTGGATTCATGCCTTGGAAATGCATCCAAATTGCCTTAATTCTCCTACCAAACTCATTATGTGAATTAAGAGTACTTTTAATTTCAACAACTTCATATATAGTGCTTTTCATGACAAAAGTGTTTTTGGTTTCATCAAAATAAAATCCATGTTTATATATACACACACATAAATATATATTAGTGTAAATCATGTGGTGGTTGAGCTCACACATAGTACTCTAGTAGAGTTTGAGTGTGGCATTGGAGATTAAACCCATACATTTGTGTTTTTTTAGTTTCTGTGTTTTGGCTAAATCTTATTATAAAATTTATGTTAAATTACCAAATTAGGTTCGTATAGTTTGAACAAAAGTTAGAATTTAGTTTCTAATTTTAAAAATTAGAATTTTGTTCCTATGATTTGATAAAACTTCATAAATAATTCTCACCGTTAGAAGCCACAAACAAATTGAATACGTGGCACGATAGTTAAATACCATGTACTCAGTCTGTTAGTAACTTTTGATGTTAGAGACTATTTATGAAGTTTTACAAAATCATAGAGATGGAATTCTCATTGTTAAAACTATGATACTAAATTCTAATTTTCTCCAAATTAGAGGGATTAAAGTTATTTGTTAAGAGGAACTAAGGTACAAGACTAAAATGAAAATTTATAATTATAAGGAGAAAGATTTTCACAAGAGGCAAAATTATAGAGGTAAATTCATATTTTCATCAAATGATAATAATAATTAAGGCTATAACTACTCTTAAAACAAATGATAAACCCATCAATCCATGCCACGTTATAAAAAATAGTGTCAAGTAAAAAAAAATGGTTTACACCCAGCCATAATAATATGGATGTTTTAAGAGATTAATTGTCGTTATTACCCACAACCTTATTCTGACCAAACTTCAAAATGAAATATGATATCATAAAGATTAAAATTAAAAAAAAAACAGTAATTTAACTAATAAAAAAGACAGGAACAACATAATACATTTAACAATTGCTTATCAGTTGGATCAAAACAGGAACAACATAATACATTTAACAATTGCTTAAATCATTATCAGTTGGACCAAAACGTTAAAAGTTCAAATCTTTACTTTCACATATGGTGAATTAAAAAATGGTTTAATAATCATAAGATTAATTTAACTAATGTAGTCATTACAATTGAGGCTTAGTTTCATTATATTTAAGGTTTCTTTTAATAATCATTCTAATTTTTTTTTTTTAAATCTAAATTATGTCTGCCCCTCTATTTTTTTTAGAAAAAATGTACGTCTACCCCTTCTTAATATCTATGATATGGTTTTCACTATTCTAGTAAACACATTTAAATTTTTAGCCAAATTTAAAAAATTTATGACTTTTTTTTTTAATTTTTTAAATTTTGGCTTGAATTTAAAACGTACTAAAAAGTGTTTAAATAAATAAACACAAATAGAAATTATATATAAGCTAAAATTTTAAAAATAGAAAACCAAAAATAAAATGATTATTCAATTTTAATCCCTATAATTTTTATTTTCCTCTAAGGGGGTGTTTGGCTTATTGGCTTGAGTGGAATTGGGTTGAGTTTTAAACCCACCTCAGCGTTTGACCCATGACTAAACTAACTCAACTCAACTCTACCAAATTAGGATATTAACTCTATCGACTTGTACAGTAACCCTATTAACATATTCTATCACCGCTTCTTCAACAACCGACGACCACCGCCAGTGATCAGTAACCACCTCCGACGACCACCTTCGACAACTGGTGACCATCTCTGGCGACCGACGACCACCTCCGATGACCGAAAACTTATTCCTCCGACGATCGAAAACCACCTTCGACGACCACCTTCGGTGATCAGTGACCATCTCTGACGATTGAAAACCACCTTTAACGACCATTTCCGGCGATCGGTGACCATCTCCAGCGACCGAAAACCACCTCCGACAACCGACAACCTCCTCCGGCAATTGACAACTTTCTTCAGCAACCAACAAACACCTCTGATGACCTTATCTAGCAATCGAAAACCACCTTTGACGACCATCTCTGGCATTCGGTGACCATCTCCGACAACCAAAAACTACCTCTGGCTACCATCTCTATGCAATCGGTGGCCATCTCCAGCGATCGACAAACCGACAACCACCTCTGATGACCTTCTTCGGTGACCTTCACTACCGACGACCATATGCGGCAATTGCGACCATTGTCGACTACCTTGTCTGATGATTTACAACAATCTTTCGTGACCTTATCTAGCAACCAGCAGTATCTTCTTCGACGAGTATTGCCAACAATAATTTCCAGAGACCGACGACATTTCCATCGTTCAAAATAATATGAAATGCACATGTACTTAGTTGGTGTTACTCTTTGCTCCAACAATCTTTCTACAAATATACAAACTCGACCTATTGTTGATCACTACTTATATTTTGTGAACCACATAATTATGTTTGTGAATTATGTAAATAGGTTAAATATGTACTAAAAATATGTAATTTCTATAAATCGAAAGAAGTTTAAATGTATATCAATTATCAAAAGGAGGAAACAATGCTACATTGACTATATTTTGAAAAAAATCAATTTCTTAAAAAATAATAATAATAAAAAATGTTTTTTTTTAAAAAAAAATGGATGTTGAAATATATATATTTTTTAAGTGAGCATCTGAATTCAGTGTTGAAAATATGAAAAAATATATTTATAGATGAATGATTGGAAAAAGTAAAAATAAAAGAAATAAAAATAGTCAAGTAAAAATCAGTTTTTTCAAGTTAAAAAAAATACATCAGATACATCTGACAATTCAACATAATTCAACACTTCAAACACAAAAATTCAATTCAACTCAACTTTACACTCCAAATACAAATTTCTGAACCTATTGACAAACTAACTCTGCTCAACTTCAACTCAACTATGCACGCTAAACGCCTCATAAATGATCATTTTAATAGTTCTAAATGCTCTAGTTCGATTTATCTCTCGGTTAATCTTTCATAACGTCCTTTTAACAGTCATTCAAACTCACTATTTCTCATATTTTGGACAAAATTTTAAACTTATACACACAACTAAAATCAAATCTGGTCGATTGACTAAAATCAAATTTGAAAAACTTATTCAAAGTTTAAACGGATGAAATTAAAAATTTAAAGTTAAAATTAAAAAGTTACAGTTAAAATTGATAAGTGGAAATTTAAATGAATGAAATTGAAAGTTGGTGATAAAATTATACAACCGGCCAGTTTCGCCAAAATTGATTTTTCATTTTTTTTGTGTTTTTTTTAATCTCTCCCTCGAATATAACCGAAGTTGAAGCAGCAATTCATTGGAGACGGGCTATCAAATCCACGAATCTGATATACAGTCAACGTAATGGGGGCAGAAGAAGCAGCTATGGAGCAAGAGAAGCTCGCATCTCATAATCCAAGGTCGAATCCTATAACGCAGGCTCAGTTCCTATCCTGGAAACGGCAGAAGGTACTTTCCCTTCTTCTTCTTCTTCATCAATCTCTCTTGAGATTCGCTTAGGGTTTCTTTGGATTGCTGCTCTTTGATGTGCCATTCATCTGCGTGAGTTCTTTTAGGTGCCAATTTCTTTTATTTCCTGCCAAAATCAGTAAAATTGGAGACTTAGGGTTGCGTAGATTGGAAAAATAATGACTATTGGGAGAGTAACTTGAAAATTGAAATTATCAGAATTTGGAATCTCAAGGGATCGTTCAATTTAGACAGGTAGTCAGGAATGGTTTCCTCTGTTGTGCGAAGAAATCAGCTTTATGGCCTACAGAAAAAATACTCATAGACAAAGGAGCAGAGTGGAAAAGAAAAAAGAAAAAAACCATTCAAAAGAATTACAAGAGATTGCTCCAATCATTAAGTATATAAAAAGAGGGTATTTACAGAATACTAGAATACCTAGAAGGACATTTTTTCAGTTGAATAACATTTAGGAGGGCTGACAATTTGAACCTCTTACCTCTTCGTCTAGGATATAATGCTTTAACCAGTTAAGTTATAGATGGACAGAATAACTAGAAGGACATTGAAATGCCATGCATTTCAAATCTCCTCCCAAGAATCTTTTCGAACCCCTGAAGGTTCTCTTATTTCTCTACGGCCATAAATTCCACAATGTAATGAAGAATGTTTCCTGCCAAATAACCCAATCCCTTCTACTAAATGGAGAGTTTACAAATATCCCCTCCATGTCCTTACGATCTCTGGGAGGCACATTGACTCCAAACGTATTCAAGAATTTGCTCCATTGTTTAACTGCAAAGTGGCAACTTTAGATCACATGAATAAGATCCTCTGTCTATCTCTTACACATATCAAATGCCACACACAGTGGCATTGGGGACATAAAATCATGGATAAAGATCTTTGAATGAAGTCACAGTGTTTAACCTTTCCAAAGAAACTAACCAACCAAGGATCCTGATCTTCTATGTAATGTTCTGGATCATAAAGAAGAAGAGGAGACAAGAGGATTGGGTTGGGACACTAATCGGACAAAAAGGGACTTCTTATAGAGCGTGCCTGAAGGTTCAAGAGTCTGTTTACCATAATCATTTGAAGTTGGGAATAGACAAACCCCTTGTAACAACAAAAAGGAGATTAGCCAAATCTTGAAGTTCATGATCATTAAGGGGTCTTCTAAAATAAAGAATCATAAGCATGATGGAGGGTAGAAGAATTATCATTGTGGATTAAAACATAATTGACATGATCTTTTTCGAAGGAAAAATATTAAACAGGTGAGGTAAAATAACTTGAAGAGAATTATTACCGATCCTGAATCCTCCCACAAATGAACATGAGCCCCATTTACCAAGGAAATTTTAATGAAATTGTTAAAGAAGGCTATTAACAATTTTGCAAGAAGTTCGGCTAGAAAGTACTTTAGAACTCAAGGACACAACTGTACTACCTGTATACCAGATTTTGTTCAAGTAAGGTCGTAAAATACTTGCAATATGTGAGTTGCTATTTTGAAATTTGGAGGCTATTAACGTTCTAAATCACATGTTTCAATGATTGATTGACAGTGACATGAAATGCAGGTTCATATTTGTTCGTCAAGTTAACTGACCACTGCATTACAAAGAACCTGAATCATTCCACCAGCCACTTATGATACGATTCGTGCGTCAGTGACGATAATGAATTGTTGATGTTTGACATTTATCTCCAATCATCTCCTCTTATTTGCAGGATGCTGAGGCATCTGCTAAAAGAGAAGAAACAGCTAGGAAGCGTGTGGAGGATATAGCCTCAGGAGCAGTGCAAATGAACGGGCGAGAGCTTTTCTTGCACCAGCCATGGGTTTTTGATAATACTCAATATTGAGGTTGGTTTTAGATGGAAATATTGCAGTACCACTTTTTGTGGTCTCTTGAAAAATTGGTTTTTTCCTTTAAAATGCGACCATGTTTTGTATTCAACATTCATCCTTCATACGAAATGGTAGTTCTCCCGCCCAAGAATTTTCCTGTTTGCCTATAGTAGCCATATATGAATCTGTTTAGGTTTCATTGTAAGGTAAAAGCTGTACAAAAATCATGAAATGGACCAATTGGTTATAGACAAAGATGCATCCAAATTTAGGCACTGATTTGTCCTATGCTGTTGGCCTGAAATGAACTTTATGATATGCATTTGTTCACGTGTAAACAAATGTTATGTTTCCTTCCTTTATTAGGTCCTTGCATGATGAAATTTTGTTCATCAGAGCATCAAAATCAAGTAGTATCCATGGTTTTAGGCGCTGCTTTATTTAATGCCAAGTAAATTTCAGTCCCTTGTGCCATTTTATACTATGAATCGCGGATGCTTGGTTAATGCAATTTAATATTAAGAGGAAAAATTACCAGAATAGACCCAGTTATTTTTCTCCAGTAGGAAAGTTTATCGACATTGACCTCAAGCATAGTACACAAACCTTGAGTTGAATTGACCATTATTAGCTGAAATTAACTCCTATCTGATTTATTGTTGTTGGCTCCTTTTTAAAACCCGATTCTAGATTAATCCAAACATGAAAAGAGAACAACTTTTTTCCCGAGTTGATTTTTTATAAATCACCCTAAGTTGGCTTAATGGTTCAACTCATAGTAGCTACTAAATCCTAAAGTTACCTTGGCAACTAAATGTAGTAGAGTACATTAGTTGGCTGTCTTGTAAAAATAGTCGAGGTGTGTAAAAGCTAGTGCGTCACTCATGGATATATATATATATATAAAATAAATAAATAAAAGATTTTTTATATCTTGTGTGGGATTGGAAATAGGTACAAAACTTAAAATTGAAGAGAACATGATATGGTATGAATTTGAATATAGGGGTTTTCATTATGAAAGGATTAATTATAAGTTTGTCAAAGTGAGCCTGACTCAACAATAATTGGCATGAGTCCTCGATCAAGAGGTTAGAATTTCGAATCTTCCCACCTCAAATGTTGTTAGACCAAGAGATTTTAGAGTTTTGAACATGCCCACCTCAAATGTTGTTATGTTATTGGACAAAAAAAAAGAGATTAAGAATAAGTTTAGATATGCAACAATTTTCATGGGTTAGAAGTAAGGTGATTTCTTTAAATTCAATTGACATTCATTCATAATGAACAGAGGCAAAAGGGTTTCTTGACTCAGGTTGCAGTAATCATATGTGTGGCAAGAAAAAACATTTTAGCACATTTGATAAAAGCTTTACAACCACAGTGAAGTTGGGAGACAACTCCAATATGGTAGTGGTTGGAAAGGAACGATAAGGATGTTGGTGAATGAAATTGATGTTGGTGAATGAAATTGTGCAAATTGTTACTGATGTTTTCTATGTTCCTGGATTGAAAAATAATTTACTTAGTGTTGGACAACTCCAAGAGAAAAATCTTACAATTTGCATACAACGTGGAAAGTGCAAAATTTTCCATCCCGAGAGAGGTTTAATCATAGAAACTATGATGTCATCAAATAGAATGTTTATCTTGACATCTCAAATACAACCAAAGAAAGATGGAGAAATTTGTTCAAATGTTAGAGGATCATGAAGCTCAACTTTGGCATCGTAGATATGCACACTTAAGCTTTAAGGGTTTAAATATCCTTCAGCAGAAAAGAATGGTGAATGGTTTGCCTAATTTCAAAGCAACGAAGATATCCTTTTCCAAAACTAAGTACATGGCGGGCATCTCAGATTCTTCAATTGGTACATGCTGACATTTGTGGACCAATAACACCTGTTTCGAATGGCAAGAAAAGGTACATAATTACTTTTATTGATGATTTTAGTCGCAAGACTTGGGCTTATTTTTTGGTAGAAAAGTCAGAAGCTTTCCTTCAAAAGCTTCAAGAATTATGTAGAGAAAGAAACTGGATCACATATAAAATGTCTTCGTACTGATCGAGGAGCAGAATTTACATCACATGAGTTTTCAAATTTTTGTAGAGAAAGTGGTATTCGTAGACAATTGACAGTTGCATATACGCATCAACAAAATGGAGTTGCAGAGAGAAAGAATCAAACTATTATGAATATGGTTAGAAGCATGCTTTTAGATAAATAACTTCCGAAAACTTTTTGGCCTGAAGCTGTAAATTGGTCTATCTATGATCTGAATAGATGTCCAACTCTTGTTGTACAAAACATGACCCCTGAAGAAGCTTGGAGTGGACTTAAACCATCGGTTGATCATTTTCGAGTTTTTGGTTGTATATATTGCCCATGTTCATGTTCCTGATTGTAAGAGGACTAAACTTGATCAAAAGAGTCTGGAATGTGTACTACTTGGAGTTAGTGATGAGTCCAAAGCCTACAGGTTATATGATCCATGTTCCAAAAGGATTCTAGTGAGTAGAGATGTGATTTTTGAAGAGGAAAATATATGAGAATGGGACAAAGACCATGAACAAGCCACTTTAACTCAATTAGATTGAGAGGACAGTGAGAAAGGTACATGTATTGGAGAAAATCATGGTAATGAAGAACATAATCATGGTGAAGAAGAATGTATAAGAACCTCTAGTGATCCTGGTAACATCATAGAAGATGTGAGTAGTGAGGAGTTGCTTGAATCCACAAAGGATGGTTCACTTGCTAGAAGAACAAAAAAAATACACTAACAAAAAAAAATACCAGGTTGGATGAGGGACTATGAGACTGGAGAAGGCCTTTCAGAAGAAGATGATATTGCTTACCTTGTTATGCTTGTTGATAGTGTGACCCAATTTCATTCCAAGATGTTGTAAAAGATGCGAAATGGAGAAATGCAATGGATGTAGAAATAGAAGCCATAGAAAAAAATGATACATGAGAATTAAAAGATTTACCAGCTCAAGGAAAAAAGGTTGGAGTTAAATGGGTCTACAAAACTAAACTCAATGAGAAAGGAGAAGTTGAGAAAGATAAAGTTCGACTAGTAGCAAAAGGTTATACTCAAGAGTATGGGGTGGATTATACTAAAGTTTTTGCTCCCGTCGCTCGAATGGATACTATTCGAATGGTAATCTCCTTTGCTGCTCTAAAAAATTGGGACATTTTTCAATTAGATGTAAAATCTGCCTTCTTACATGGTGAATTACGCGAGGAAGTATTTTTAGAGCAACCTCCTGGATATGAAAAAAAAAGGAACGAGCAGAAAGTTTATAAGTTAAAAAAGGCTTTGTATGGATTGAAACAGGCACCTCGAGCTTGGTACAGTCGTATTGAAACTTATTTTGTGAGAGAAGGGTTTAAAAAATGCAAACATGAACAATCTTTGTTCATCAAAGTTGGAAAAGAAAGTAAAATCTTGATTGTGTGTCTTTATGTTGATGACCTTATATTTACTAGAATGATGAAGTTATGTTTGTTGAGTTTAAAAAATCTCATGACTGATCTTGGAAAAATGAGATATTTTCTTGGTATTTAGGTGGTGCAGGGAGAAAATGACATTTTTATTACTAAAAAAAAATATGCACGAGAAGTTTTGGAGAGGTTTTTTTATGGATAAATGCAATCCAGTTCACAACCCCATGGTTCCTGGTTTCAGACTTATGAAAGATCCAAATGGAGTAAAAATAGATGGTACATTTTATAAGCAAATTGTGGGCAGTCTTATGTACTTGACAGCTACTCGTCCAGACATTATGTTTGTGGTAAGTCTTCTTAGCAGATTTTTAGATTGTCCTACTGAACTTCATTTACAAGCAGCAAAGAGATTGTTAAGATATTTGAAGGGTACAATTGAATTTAGCGTGTTGTACAAGAAGGGAGGAAGTGATGAATTAATTGCCCATTCAGATAGTGATTATGAGATGTAGATGACATAAAAAGTACATCAAGTTATGTGTTTATGTTGAGTTCGGGGGTTGTGTCTTGGTCCTCAAAGAAGCAACCTGTGGTCACTATATCCACCACTGAAGCTGAATTTATTTCTGCAACTTCGTGTGCTTGTCAGGCTATATGGCTGAGAAGAATTCTAAAGAGTATTGGGTAGGTTGATCAACATGATTCTACCATAATTTTCTGTGACAATAGTTCAACCATTAAACTTTCTAAGAATCCAGTGATGCATGGTCGAAGCAAACATATTGATGCTCGTTTCCACTTCCTTCAAGAGCTTACAAAGGATGAAATTGTGAAGTTAGTTTATTGTCACACTCAAGAGCAAGTTGCAGACATAATAACTAAACCATTGAAGTTAGATGTTTTTTTGAAGATAAGAGATATGTTAGGTGTTTGTTCACTTTCTGATATAAACTGATTGCAGGAGCATTCAGTTTAAGGGAGGATATTAAGGTTGTTGAGTTTTTTAGGTAGTCAGTTTGTTATGAGTTTGAATAACGAGTAATGAAGTTTAGACTCTGATTTCTTCTCTGTGCATTATTTCAACATTTAGCAAAGGATTTAAATTTGTTGGAGTTAGGACAATTGTGAATGAATGGCCTTATCTGATCGTCAAACCGATTAGAATATAACATAACAGCCTCCCCTCCCCAACCCCCCCAAAAAAAAAAAAAAAGGAATGGGGTTAGCTCATTGAGTTTAGGATAACCTATTAGAGGTTGCTTGAAGCATTGAGTGAGTTATAATAACATAGGGTTATAATAGTCTGTGGAATTATATAATATTATTTAAAATGCAAAGTAGTATAGTCAGAGGTTATAATAGTCTGTGTTTGGGGTGCAAATTATTCTCCAGGTTATAATAACACAGGTTATAAGTCCCAATCAACCCCTTAGTTCTTGTCGTGGACCAGGATTTGCAGTTGCACAATTTCGTACCCGAAATTCTAAAAGGAATTTCTATCTCTGAAGAATGGCTCGGTGTTGTTTGAGAATAGTGTTGATGAAAGCTCTTGCCAATTATTCAAAACAAATTTGTTTTTGTTTTGAATGTTGAAATCTTATTTGGTTAGTGTGAAACCGTTAGAAACTATAGCTATGAACTTGAAAATGAAAAATTCTCACCGATCATAAAAGGCACACTGCAAAGTCTTTTTGGCATTTGGTTAGAATGCATATTCATGTTTGCTTTTCTTAAATAGAGTTAGTAATTCTACTCGAAAAAATACTCCTCAACTTCGGGATGGATTTCAATTATGTCTCTAGATTTTGAAAAGTTTCATTTTTACTTTTTAACTTTGAAATTTATTCTAAAAATTACCATGGAAGAGCTTTTTTTTATCATTATTATTCAACAACTAAGGTGTAAAAATTGAAAAGCATACATGACATCATTTACATAAATTGACGTGACAATAATGTATAAAAATTGGTTACATAAATGTTTTTAACGATATCTTTATTGAGATTAAATAAATGGTAACAACTATCTTAATTTTCTATATAGTTATAAATAGTATTAAGATTAAACAAAGTTGAAAACGTGCTTTTTGGTAGAATTTTTCATAATATTAAGTATGTCTTTTAAGTTTTACACATTAGTTGTCACATTAATTTGAAAGAAAAATATATTTTTTGGAACGTTTTCAAAGTTCAATGGTATATTTTGGAGCAAATTTCAAGGTTTAAAGGTAAAAATGAAAATTCTCAAAATTTAGATGTATAATTGAAATATACTCCAAAGTTCAAGAGTATTTTATATACTTTAACTAAATTTGAATCATTGAATGACATATTTAAGGTTATGTTCATTTGGTTTTTGGTTTTTGAAAATTATGGTTGTTTTTCTACAATTTCTCATCTTTCCTACCATGTTTCCATCTTTCTTGAGGTACCATTTAAGTTTGTAGCCAAATTGCAAAAACAAAAACAAATTTTTAAAAATTATTTTTTTACTTTTAAAATTTAACTTTTTTAAAAAAAAAATATAAGTACAAAATAGAGAAAAAAATATAAAAACTCATTAATATAAATAGTATTTTTACACTTAATTTAAAAAAAAAAATCAAATAGTTACGAAACACGTTAGAAATATGCCTCCCTTAACTTTTGTTATTCTTTGCTCTACTTTTTTCTAAGTTGAAGGGATAAACTAGAACCAAGACCCCGCATAAGACAAGGGGCACCGACCTCCTCTCTTTTTTGCCCCTTTTTGTCCGGGAGGCAATTGATTCTTCTTTGATGAGGCACTTCTTGATTCATTTATTTTTTATTGTTCTATTTTATTTTTTAGAAAAAAAAACCCAAGAATTCATTAAACTCAAAGAAACTAATTAATTATGATAAATTATTCAATGAAGTCGTCATAATGTAGTTGACTCATAATCAGATATGGATACAATAATTTGTATGCCCTCTAACAACCATTAGATATAAAGTCTAATTACTTTTCTCTCTCCATCCAACTGTGAAAATCTATCAGCCATATTATGGTGGTCTCACCGAATAATTTCTCATCAATTACACCACAAACTCTCTCTCTCAAGAATAAGGGAAAGAACAGATTCGGGATAAAACTCTTTTCAAGCTGTCATAATAATAATAATTTGACAAAGGAACGTTATTTAAGAGCACAACTTAAATGTAGCTCACTTTTTATTATAAAACTTTTTCGATTTAAAAAAATTATTTTTTTTTATAGATATAAAGTGAGTTATATAATACTTGAATGCAACCTACGTTGCACTCAAAAGTATTTTTTATTATTATCTATACGAGAGATATCAATTCTCCCACCAAATAATAGGAAAATTTAGAATAGGAGACATTAAAAATTCATGCAGAAAGTTGTCTTTAATATGGTTAACTTTTTGTCGATTTAAATACTATTTTTATCGTACTAATTTACTTTCATAGTAGTTTGAAAGATTCTCGAAAATACATATATTCAAAAATATGTATTTTTAAATTTTTAAATATGCATTAAAAATCTTTATTTTAAGAAAACTCTTTCATATCATTTCATAGATTCTCGAAATTACATAAATTCAATTTTTTTTGTTATTAATTCTATAAATTATCACTAAAAAAAATTAATATTAGTATTTTAATTTTTGTTATTAATTTTTTAAATTATCATTAAAAATATTAAAATATTAGTTTGTTGGAAGATTGGAGATCGTAGAGATTTTAAAATCTTTATTCAAATTAGAACTATATGCGTAGAGATTGTAGAACCTTTATTCAAATTGAGAGCATAATGAAAATCTTTCAATTAAAAAGGTCATAATGGTAAGTTTTCAAATTAAGAAAGAAAAAAAAATTAAAAGTGTCTCCTCAAGCGCAATTTATATGGTATAGATTGTTTTTAAAATTTCTATCTTATTGTCTCTTATCTTTGGGATATTTGCGCACAAAACTTTTTTTTCACATATTTTAATGTCTTTTGACCCATGTTTTGAAATTAATGACACGTGACATTTTTTCTTTACTATGCATTTCATCCAAATTATTGCGAGGGCATCGTGCTCTTTAGTTCTCACTCACACTCTCCCTCATGATAGTAATGAGTGGTCGAAATTCTAGGTAATTTGTTGCATCTTGCCACGTCATAATAGGTCAATTTTTCATTATTTTGGAGCGTCAAGTCAGATCCCATTGAACTGAAAAAAAAAAAAAAAAAAAAAGGTCTTCCGTACAAAAATCCTCTATCTTTATTTTTTAAATTATATTTCTATTAGGAAATCTTGTAATGCTACTTTTTTTTTAGTTCAATAACATTTGGAGTAAGAGGATACAAATCTCTAACCTCTTGGTTGATAGAATATGTTAATTACAAACTCACTTTAGCTCTAATGTTGCTCCTCATACATTAGCCATCTAGCTCCTTTTAAAAATTAGGTTGATTAACAAATTTAGTCTCTAAACTTTCAAGTAATTTGTGCTTATTTAATCTTTGAACTTTAAAAATTATCTAATTGGTCCGATTAACTTTAAAAACTATCTAATAAGTCCTTAAATTTTCAATTTTGTATCCAGTACTAGGTCCCTGTTTTTTTTTATTTTGTTTCTAATAAGTTATTGACCTATCCAACATTTCTTAAAATTCACAAATCTACTAATATGGAATATATTAAAAATCCAGTAACATGTTGACATTAATTTTTTAAAGTTCAAATACCAAATAGACATAAACATAAAAGTTTAAAAACTAAACTTGTCTTACCTCTCCCAATTTGTTAAAGAAACCTTTCTTGTAAAGAATCTAAAAAATAGAGCAGTTAAGATAAACAAAATTAATTGGTTTTTAGACAATTATAGTACTATTTACTTTGAATCATACAAAATAATTACAAGTTTTTTTTTCTTTCAAAACACTATATACAAACTATCATATATTTGTAAAGATTCTTTTCTGAAAATAACCCCCAACCCAAGTCACAAACACCAAAAAAAGACCCATGCATGATCATCAACTATATATATATATATATATAAAAAAAAAAAATAAAAAAGGAAAAAAATTAAAAATAGAGAATTACATGATAGAGCAAGCGTAGGGATTGTCATCACTGAACATTCGAACATAGTTTTCATCGATGACAGTCTCTGTAATGTTAGCTGTGTTTGGAACACTTCTAACCATGTTTGGTGGTGCCTTCTTGTCGTATGACACTGACACATATGGATATGGCTCCAATGAAACTGGAACGTACGGCCACATCTCCACCTTCTTCTTCGTTGCTTGTGCTGCCTTCAACACCTTCTTTGGCTCTATATACCCTGTTACTGTCACCTTCATTTGCTTCACATCTACATCCACTTGCTTTGCTCCTACCATATATACATAAACAAAACAAAACAAAATTATAAACCACCTTGAGTTAGTCTAGCAGATCATCCATCAACTACCTTTTACACGAGACATGATTTGTTTCAGCTTGCGCCCGCATCCTTCGCAGTCCATTCGAACCTTTAAAGCCACTGTTTGCATCTGCTTCTTCTTCTTCTTGTGCTTATTGATCAAATTGGAGAAGTACTCCCAAGTTCCTTCAACTCCCATTTTGTTAATATTCAACTTCTTTTCTTTTCTTTTCTATATGTTGCCAAGAATTAAAGTGTTGTAATATTATAAGGTTGTCTGTGAAGAAATTATGTATATAGGAAAATCAAAGGCTTTAACTTCCTTTTGAACAATTCAGGATTAGTTTGGTCCTTCTTATATATAGTTCTACAAAGGACTCTATTGAAAAGATAATGGGAATTTTTCAATTTTTTTTAAACGAGAGTTTTTTACTCCAAAAGTTGTACTTTTTCCTTTTTCTTTTTCTCTAGAATTTGGTTTTTTTTTTTTTTTTTAAGAAAATGGTTCAATGCTTCTTGTATAAGAAAAGGTGAAAGTAAGAACAAAGTTAAAAGCTTGAGAGCCAATGCCTTTTGATAGTGACAATTTCAAAGCCTACAACATTTTGATCATTGATACATATCTATAAATCTTTTCAAGAATATGCATGTATATCATATGGTTGGGAGTGACGTGGATATTTGGTTGAATCAAAAGTTGCCACGTTTTATGATGGATTTCCACGTGCAATACTATATAATCCAATGGTCGATGCAGAGCCCACGTGGCAACCAAAACATTCAAAGGAGCTGGATTATGAAAGTATGTACTCTATGGAATGGTTGTTTTATATTGTCCATCCCTCTCATGTTATTAATATTGAAAATTATTGTAGGTGATCCAACTAAATTTTTTAAAAAAATATTTAACATTATTCTCAGATTCAAACCCCTCACCTTAAATATAAAATGGCTTTAATTAGTGGAACTCTATTTAAATTGACCCAACTAAATAAATAATGAAATAGATAGTGATGTTAAAATGTATTTGGAAATAGTAGTTTTAACTGAAACATTCCTAAAGTAACTTCAAGTGCTTCAAAACTATAAAGTTGAATGTAGAAGTGTTTTTAATGGTTTGTCAATAGATTATTTCATATTCCTTTCAAATGTCAAACTAAACCTACCGTAGTAGTTTAGGGTATGTTTGATATGCAATTCGAATTCTGTTTTATGTTTTCAAATTAACTGAATTTATTGAATATGTGTTTGACATATGTGTTTTCAAAAATTGTTTTCGGATTCTGTGATCCAAATAGTAGAAATTTTGAAAACAACATTTTTAGAGCATGTTTCGTAAACAATCTGAAAACAAAAATTTGAAAATAAGGGATTGAATGAAAACAGAGTTGTATTTCATGTGTTTCAGATATGTGTTTGGTAACAGATTTAGAAATTGATTCCTAAACAATTGTTTAAAGTGTATCCTATAACATATTTATAGATCATAAAATTAGTTGTAGTTGCAAAACTAATTATTATATTAAATATAAGTCATTATTAATTATTTATGAACATGATTTTTATAAATTTTTATAGAATTATCATTTTATAATATAATATTATATCATTTATAATATATTATATTTTACATATTTTAATTTAACAAAAAGTAAATTGAGTTTATAACATGTAATATTGTATTTATTAAGATTTTTATCTTTTTTTTAATATAATTCTACATTTTAAAATTTTAAATTCAGAATCTGGATACAATGAAAACATAAAAATGTTGTTTTCAGAATTTCTACTATTTGGATCATATAATCTGAAAACAGTTTTCGAAAACACATCTACCGAACACATGTTCACTGAATTGCATACCAAACAAAAAAAATTAATAATAAAAAAAACTTATTGTTGTTTTTTATATTATATAATTTAGTGAATCTGAAAACATAAAAAAAAAATCTGGATTGTATACCAAACAGGCCCATGTTTTCAATTTAATAATTAGCCAACAAGAGTATAATTCAACTGACATCAAATAAGACTTATGACTAAAAGGTCATAAGTTCGAATTCCCCCACTTTCAATTGTAGATGTACTAAAAAAATTAATAATTAGTTTTGCAACTACAATTAATTTCTATAAAAACAATTTTAAAAAACACATCTACCAAACACATATTTAATTTTAAAAATATAAAACAAAATCTATATAGCTTGTGTTCGCAGACAATTATCCACTTGTAGGATAATGCATATGGATGATAGAAGCCGTGATTGGGCGGTGGGAATTTTGTAAAGGGAAAATGGAAAGATGAAAAAAAAAAAAAAGTATAAAAATGGAATATACAAACCCATACCCAAATAGCTGACTAGTTGTCTACCTTTGCAAGGTGGCAACAATTTGGAATATAACTTCAAAACTTCCATTGTCTTATCAAATCAAAACTAAATCTTTTCTTTTTTTATAATCTTTGTATTTTTACTCATTTTGTTATCAATCTTTTAAAAATATTTTTAGAATCTAAAAGAAAGTAATATTTAAAGTTTCATTTAATAACTATTTGATTTTTTATTTTTAAAAATAAAGTCTATAAATACTAATTTCACCCTTATTTCTTTATTTTATTATTTACATACTTTTTATATATATATTGTTTAAAATCAAGTCCGAAAAAATTAAAATGAGTAGTTTTTAAAAATTTTATTTTTTTTAAGAATTTGACTAAGAATTAAAATATTTTATTAAGAAAAATAAACTTCATTATAGAGAAAAATCATAAGAAAACAAGCACAATTTTTAAAAATCAAAATAAAAAATTAAGTGGTTATGTGCCTAAAAAATCTATTTAAAAAAAAAATTGATTAAGAATTTTAATTTTTTTTTAAATGAAAGTAAAAGTCATGATAAGGAAAAAGTATAAATTTAAAAAATAGAAAACTAATGTAACGCCCAGGCCCAGGACCTCTTGGGACCTGGCTGCGTCACTATATAATCCATGATTGCTTGTAAGATTGAAGACATTGTCCCCACAAACCAACACGGGTCCTTTCAGCATGTTTTGTCCTCACTCACCATGCTCTCTCGGAAAATTTCCAAGAGGTCATCCAACATAGGATTGTTCCACGCTTAACTGTGGAGTTTCTATGATTGAGCCACCGAAAAGGAAGGTGCACCTTGTTGGTATAGGTAGTAGCTATCAATTCTTTTAAGACTTTCTCAATTATACTTTCACATCCTCATGACCCATTTTCCTTAGGCACCATACTTTCATATCTTGAGGATAACTCTCATTCAGATGTGATCTCGGTTCATTCATGCACCCCTCTTCCTCCGACGTCACAACTAAAAACAAAACCCATATCATTTTCTCTTTCTATGTCTTGTCATTACAAAATAAAATTGGAGGATTTAAAATTTACCCATGTGGTTTGGATTTAATTAGGCATTTAGTAATATGCATGGCCAAAGATGATAGTCCCCACACACTACACATATTGTTTCATTATTGCAAATTATTGAGCATCCAGAGGCTTCTATATATCCTTTCATGTTGGTACTTCCAAACAGCACCAATAAATAAATAAATAAATAAATATATATATATATATATATATATTCAATGAAACTGTAACAATATAACTGGTTCATAATAGTCGTTGGATATGGACTAATAATTTCTATATCCCTTAGATATAAATTCGAGGTTCTTCTGTCTCTTTATCATAGAGTGAAAAATTATCGACTACATTATAGCGGTCTTATCCAATAATTTCTCCTCATATTAATATTTTGCAATATCAAAAAAGAAAATCTTTTAAGACTTGGCCCTATTAAAAATGGACACACGAACACAAAAACAGTTGTATTTTTAACAAATTGGTCCAGAAGCCTAAATTTATGGAGAAATAAACAAAGATAATGGGATTGAGACAAGCAATTTGCTAGTATAGTATCAAATAGAATTTATTACAAACACTTTGATTTGGGTAATATATTGATGTTGGTGTCTGGCCTTTATTAGTAACTAGACATGTGGCAACTAATAGTTCTACGAATTGAATATGAGTTTATAATTATTAGTTACGTATCAAACACAAGTTTAATTAATATACATTGTTATAAGATAAAAATAATAAGTTTTGAGAGTGAAACACACCCAACTTATTTTTTAATATTGACTTTAAATTTCTTTCCCTATAAATTGTTTGTGTCATGTTTATGTCCTAAAATTTTAGATAATAGCATGTCACTATGGCTATATTGTGTCATGTCTATTCACCTATATTTTGGTGTCTCTATAGGTTTTTTTTTTTTTATATCTGCTAGCATATTTAATTTCTTGGCATACCAATATTGATCTTGATTAAGGTAAGAATTTAAAGTTAGAGACTCAAAGACAAAGAAAAGAAAATTAAGAGGGACAAAAAAAATCTTACAAAGCCAATTTTACTATACATAATAAAAAAAGAGAAGAATTAGAGAGTAAAAAAAAAAAAAAGACATTGGCTCTAAATAAATAAAGAACAAAAATTTGTGTGCATCCTCACTTTCATCTAAGTTTTCCCAACACAAATATAATCCAAGTTTTAAGAAGTGATATTATATTCAAGGAGACTAGCTACTATATAATAATGTGGCTAATAATTTTGTACCGTTTAACTTTTTAGCACTAATTTGTATTATTGTGTGTAATGCGATTATTTTGAACAGTAATTGTTCGAGTGACCGTCGTCCTCATCTCACCGTCATCCCTTGCTATAAGCTATGATGTTTGAATTATCATTGAGAAAAAATAAGAAAAAGAAAGGGAAAGAAATCAATATATTTCTCTATCAAGTCGAATTCATCTAATATTCAGTATGCCTTTTGTCACGATTCTCAACAGGCTTTCGACCCCATTTGTTGGAATCTCTAGAGGTAAAAGGTAAACTTTTTCTACACTAAAGGAGCCTCTACTTTATCAAAATTCGACTGAGAGATATTCTTTTTCATTGATATTTACCATTTTTCTGGCTTATGGATATTACAACAAAAAGAAGAATCTAAATCATGGTGAAACCATCAAAAGAATAAATAAATCTAAATCATACAAACTCTTAAACCATAAGCTTTCTCTAGAAAAGAAAAATGTTATTTGGTTATTTGCTAAGGGTGATCACAGTTATGTTGGTCTAGGATGTATTATTGTCCATGACTGCATGACCATATTTTAATTTTTTTTTATCATGCTATAACTACTTCTCGTCATTTTCATGTTCAAATCTATCAAAGACATGCATAAGTCCTATAGAATGTACTATAAGAGGATACGGTTAGTTGTCAATTCTTTCTACTCAGATTATATGCTATCAAGAGTTTGTTGTGTTGTCTTATTACTTGCAAGTGTATAATGCTCTCTTTCTCAAATGATTTCTAAAACGTTTTCACAAATTTTCTTTAACCTCATTTTCTAAAACCATTTTCTTAAGAACGGGGTTAGTGGAGGTTGTGAGATAGGCTTTTTGTGTCACCGACGATTCAAATTTGAGTTGGTTGACTAATTACTCGTACGTGAGAATTATAAATGTCGCAGGATCGCCTTGAAACCTTTTGAAAAGTGTGGCCATGACACTAAGCAAACTTGTAATTAAATAAGTGATCCAAGAAAGTTAAAGACCTCAGAATTAGAAAGAACACTCAAAACTATTCATTATTTTTATTATTTTATTTTTTTGAGTTCAAACATGAGGTAGAAATGAGGGAATTTCAACTTATAGTATCTTAATTGAGAGTATTTGTCTTAACTAGCTAAGATCAGTTTAGTGAAAATCTATTAATTAATTACTTTAACAAATCACTACAAGAATATGGTTCTTTGTCGACGTGGTCCCACCCGACGCCATTCACCGCATCGGTACAGAGAGCCTTTCCCGACGTGGATAGATACGCGTCGGGATAATCAGCGACTAGAAGTCTCCCAATGCCAAAAGCATAAGAGCGTTGGGACAGACTTTCTTTGTCGATGCGTACGAAGACCGCATCGACATTTTGGGGTATGTGTCGGTGCGCACATATAACGTGTCGGCATTAGGGGTGAGCAAAAAAATATCGAAAATCGACTCAACCGAACAGAGGGTGGTCAATCGGTTTTGTGGCTTTTTCGGTCGGGATCCGACTGATTTTAAATATATATATATATATATATATATAATAATTAAAAAATAAAAACTATAAAGATTTTCACAAAATATATTAAATATTAATGAAATAATAATCAAATAATAATTAATAATTATTTATTAATTAATTAATTATATATTTATATATATATAAAAACCAGCCAAATCGACCGACCGACCGACCTTGGTCAGTTTAAAAAAAATAGATCGACTGAACTGACCGACTTTGGTCGGTTTGAGGATCAGTTGGGGTCGAAAACCGACCCCGACCGATCGATGCTCACCCCCTAGTCGACATAGACCCTTTTTTTTCCAAATTCGTGTACCTCACCATGGACCTACCTCTATCCTGACGCCAAAAATCATGGTACGTCGGGATAGAGTTTAAATTTTAAGGACTATGCTGACATGTACTAACACGTGTCGGCAAAAGGTGACATATCCCGACATCAGGAAGCACGATGTTGGAAAAGTCCATTTAAAACTCATTTTCTTCCTTTCGCAAAAATGAGCAGCCATAACGAAATATGAAAGCCCTCGCGCGCCGCCTGACTCCCTCACTGTCGTCTGAACGTTCGTCGCCGTCGTGGGTTCGTCGCCATTGTGAGTTCGTCGTCGTGGGTTCCATTGGAATCTTTGCACCGCCTGGATCTCCTCAAATAGAAAGGGTTTCACGGCTTGAAGCTACACATTCGTCGTCACTGCTTCCCTACCGCTTCGTCGCCGCCTTGCATCGCCTAAATGGGTGTTTGAATGTGTTATGTTTAGTTGTTATTAGATGTTAGGTTGAATTTATTTTAATAAGTTTTTGGTTTATTATTAATGAACTTTCGAACTTTATTTAGTTTATTTTGAATACTAAATGTTTAATTAATGAAATTTTGAACTTTATAACTCATTAATATATATTGTTGTTTATGAATTACTGTAACTAAAGTATTAATAAGTTTATTTTTTTTTTGTTTTTAGGTACTCCAAGGACAAGTAATATTATGTCGGCGAAATTTTAAGATAAATCTACGAGTGTCTTTTTTGTTTAGTTTATGTAATTTTATGATCACAATCTCTAATTTTGAATTATATGATACTTTAGTATTATTTTATATATAAAGACAACTTTGTAAGAATTATAGTGTGGGTTGTTTATTTAATGCATATTATGTTTAAAATACATTTGAGATTCTATTTTATTTTATATTTGTTCAACAAGGTTGAAATTAGAGTTTATTAAAGAAATTAAAAAGCTACAAAAAAAACTATTTTTTCTATGTCGACGTTCAAACCTAAACGCATCAGCATAGACCGACTATGTCAACGCCAGATGTTGTGTGTCGGCAGAGACCATACAAGGAGTCTATATATGTCGACGTGTGTCTTGACCGCGTAGAAAAACATGGCATTTCCCGACGCAGATGTCAACGCGTTGGCAAATAGTCCACCAAATAGACTCTCTGCCAACGCCTTCTCATCTGTGTCGGCAAAGGCCATCAGTGTTGACGTTGGTGCATCTGCACGCGCGTCGACAATACTTATGTCAACGCAACTATGCCAACGCGTAAGATGGCGTCGGTAAAGCCTATGCCGACGCGAATTTTAAACTATCCCGACGTTTTAACGCATCAAGAAAGACTCATTTTCTTGCCGTGTAGAATTTTCATTGATTTGATAGTGACATGAAATCAAATCATTTCTCCTTTGAAGAGCAATGTACATAGATAGAATTGAAATTCTAAATTATTGTTGTAAAACCTGAATAATGGATACCCAAAAAAAAAAAACTGAATAATGGAGAGACAAATAGCTAGTTTTGAAAGATTCAAACCCCTACCCCTAGGTTTCCAATGCCAACTACAATTTTAAATGCTAAGAGTGAAACAGACAGTTACAACTTACCAGTAGTATAGATCGATTTGTTTTCAAATTGATCTACCATAGACCAAATCTATAATTTAATGGTGTACTTTATTAGAAAAAAGGTTGAAATTAAGAGGAGCTCGTTAATTTTATCAAAATTAGTTAAATAATAATAATAATAACAATTTTAAGATTAGAAAGACACCATGAGACTAATATTTTTAGGAAAAAACACATTAAACTAAGAGTAGAGGCCAATTATAAGTTTTACTAACAGTACAAAGACTAAAATTAAGCATTTTAAACTATAGAGATTAAAATAAAACAAAATCTAAAATATATAGATTAAAATAGTATTTTAATCTAAAAACAAACTCTCTAATAAGAGCTGTAAGTCGCATCCTTACTACTAAATTGCTTATAATTTATTTTAAATAATAAAATCATATTAATTTATTAGCATAATACTTAAAAAATATATATTAGTTTCTTTTTAATAATAAGAATAGTAATAAAGTTCAATACTCATCTTTTCTCACAGGCCACTTTTGTTGGTACTCAAAAGAAAAGTATCATACTCTCATTTATTGTTAGAATTAGGAACATCTATCTATAGAATCTTGTTAATACACTAGTTGAAGTACTTTTTTTCGTAAATAATAAAACCAAATCAAACAGATGTCTAATTCTTTTAATTTTAAATTTTACGAAAATCATTTTCAATTAAAGATGATACAAAAGTTTATGTATAATAAATATGGTAAGATATTACCTGAGATCGACTAAAGACATATATAACTAAAATTTAATAATAATAAATTTAAGTAATATAATTTTTACCATAGAAGTGTAATCAACATCGTCATGTGTTTGATATACCTCACACCGTGATTAAATCATATCACAACTAATTTATTTGTTATATCATCTAGTGTACAATGATCATGGAGTACGTACAGACCATAGCATGCATGTTTGTATGATGAGTACACCACTAATTATAATCATGTGAATGATGTTGTGTGAGTTTTTGGCGTAAACATGAATGATCCTCTTCAAGTTTGGTAATTTCAAACAGTTCATGGGTTTTCCGTCGGCATGCATGAAGTCTCCACTTGCAACCTTCATTCCATCGTTTGTATTTCACATTCGAGAAGTTTTGATTTGATTCTACCACAATTGGTAATATTATGTAACACTAGCTATTTTTTAATGCATGTTGTAGATTTTTTTTTCTCTCAAATATTAACCTTTACGTATTCTATTTTAGCCTATCTCTACATACTTTGTCCTTTCTTCCAATTTTGACTCTTCTTCCCATATTAAATCAGTAATCTCAAAATTTATTGCGAGAAAAAATAGAGGTACATCTTCATTTTGACTTAGAGGATTCGAGTTCATTTCAAATAGTCTATCAACTTTTACTTTTCTATGTGGATTTCTACCATTTCCAGATTCATATAGTACTACTAATTTCTACAAAGCAATCACATATTTGACTTGATTTTAAAATTTTGTTCTTTTAACATGCAACTGTAAAAATTAGAAAATGTTAATATATATATATATTTCAATTAAATAATCATTTGTATTCAATTAATTAATTAAATCAAATTTAAATATTATTGTAATATACTTTAAATTTAGTTATTAATAATTAGTTTTATAATTAATTTTATCTAAATTATTTTCCAATTTTAATAAATAAAAAAATCATTTAAAGAAACAAACAATTCATTTTAAAACATAGTATGCAATAGCCTAAAAGAGTCCGACACAAATAGTTTAAACTATGTAATTGCTCAAACCAATCAGAAAAATCATACAAAATTATCCAAAATAATTAAAATAGTCAGAAAAAATCTCCAAATCAACCAAAACCATATAAATCAGCCCCAAATAACCAAACAGTCTAACCCCCCTCAAACACAAAATAATTCCACTTCACTTGATAATCATTTAAGGCAGTTTTGATTACTATTTGATTTTTTTTTTTAAATTAAACTTATAAATACTACTTTCACACTTTCTATGTTTTTTTATCGACTTTTTAGATATATTTTCAAAAACAAACTAAAAAAAAAAAGTAATTTTCAAAAATTTATTTTTGTTTTTAAAATTTAGCTAAGAATTTCATTGTTTTCTTAAAAAAGATGAGGAACATCAAAGAGAAATGATGAGAAAATACATACAATTTTCAAAAATCAAATAGTTATCAAACGAAATCTTAGGTCTCGTTTAATAACCATTTGGTTGTTTGTTTTTTGTTTTTGAAAATAAAGCTTGTTTTTTCACAATTGATTTTCATCTTCTCACCATGGCTTCCATCTTATTTGAGATACCATTTAAATTCTAGCCAAATTTTAGAATCAAAACAATTTTTTGAAAACTACTTTTTTTTAGTTTTCAAATTTTAGCTTAGTTTTTTAAAACATAAGCACAAAATAGATGAAAATATATTTTTAAAAATTTTATTAAAAATTAAAAATAAAAAATAAAATAGTTATCAAATGGGGTCTTAGTTTTTTATTTTTAGTTTTTGAAAATTATATATACTACTTAACCTATAAGTTTCCATGTTTAGTTAAACTTGTGAGTTCCCATGTTTTTTTAATCTACTTTTAACATATATTTTTACAAACCTAAGAACTAATAAAAACTAAGCCAAGTTTTAAAATCTTTCCAACATAGCTTGATTTGGCTCATCTTATTACGGTTAACCTCTTATTCGCCTATCCTTTTCGCCTAATCAATTTTTGTGACATAGAACATTCATCTTCCCATTTTTTTTTCTCAATTCAATTGCTTTAAAGACTATATCCCTTTTTTTTTTAAATAAAAAGACTATAGCTCTGAATCCCTCGAATGATATCTAAAAAAAAAGCACTTGAATGGAGGACTATCCAATACTTTTGGACAAGGTTTATATTAATTTTTCTTTCAAAACTCATACTATTTAGAGAGGTCTGTACCCCGACGCCACTCTGCACGAGCCATCTAACAAGGGTACTGGCTCCTACGAGAATAATCAATCACGTAGAAAAATGCATGATTATGGAGTATGACTCACTATTTGTCACGTCGACATTATTTTAAATATGATGCGAGATCCACCCAAATTAAATAATTATTTATAAAAGTAAAATTATAGTATGAACAACAAGAGTACGGAGGGAGTAGCAAAATTTTGGTTAAATTAAAAGTCAAGTCCCTAAACTTTCATATTTGTGTCTAATAAGTCACTAAATTTTAAAAAGTATCTAATAAGCCCTTAAACTTAAAAAATGTCAAATAGGTTTTTGGACTTTTAATTTTGTATCTAATAAATAAGCCATTGACATATTCATTTTTTAAAAAAATTAACGAATCTACTAAACATAAAATTGAATTTTGTGTCTAATAGTAGATTAAACTTTTAATTTTGTATCCAATAAGTTCATGAATTTTGAAAAATGTAAAATAGGTCAATGACCTATTAGACACAAAATTGAAAGTGAAAGGATTTAAAAGATACAAAAGCAAAGGTTTATTGACTTATTTCATACTTTTTAAAGTTTAGAGATTTATTAGACACAAAATCAAAAATTAATGAACCTATTAGAAACTTTTTAAAGTTTTAGTACCTACCTGATACAAGCATAAAAATTCAAATACTAAGCTAAAATTTTTCCTCAATTTTGTTACCCCAAAATGACTCCTCATCCACAACATGATGACTTTTAAATTTTCTCTAGAAATTCAATTTCAGCGGTTAATAACATAAATGGAGGAGAGGATGCTAAGTAGTAAATACCTGTCTGATTATATAACGGCGTAGCAATTAGAACGAGAGGTACTGGACGTGGTCAGTCGTCTCGCCACCCAAGTTCACTTTCCTTGCATGTGCTGAAATTCTTGAAGAACATAAAACCTAAATCTTTCCAACATAGTTTCACAGAACGTTGGTAATTTGTTTAACATGATTGAACATGCCATTTCAAAAAAAAAAAAAAAATTGAGGGCTGATAGAAGTGAGTTTAGAAATAATTACACGTTGAACTGGCACTTGCACTAATGCTTGAATTGCAAGAGACGTCTATAAAATATATATCGGTTAGTAGATATCCAAGAAAAAATGTAACTTATTTTTCCCTATATGATACAGCAACTTACAGGAAATGATAAACTATTTAAGTGATTGAAACACCAGTCAGAAAAGGCAACATTTACAGTATGGCTTCGACAAACTCAACAAGCAACCAGGAAAACCGCTAACAACAGTAGCAAGAAGAGAGAGAAATGAGGTGCAGTTAGGGAAGATTTGGAAGAAGTCCTAGCAGCAGTGGGTGCAATTGCTTGCCTATTTGGAGGGCTTAGTTGTTCATTGGTTGGTAATGTAGTTGGCGATCCGTCATTTCCGCCATTTGAAGGTGGTTTGGCATGGTTTGTTTTGTTACTAGTGATATCTAGGCCTGCAGTTTTAAAGACACACAAATCTCGAATGAAGAAAGGGGAATTAAATCATGTTCAATGTATGTTCTCTTTCCATGCTGACCAAAAAAGAAAGCCAGAAGTACACATGTGCTTCACAGAAACTTAAATGTGGACCCACGAAGAATTGAATATAAAAATTTTAGGAATTGTTTAGATCATGAGTTATAATATCTTGTGGAGTACTATGCACCCCAAACACACACTATTATAAGTATAACCTAGACTAAACAACTCTGCATTTTGAATAATATTATATAACTCTACAGACTATTATAACTCATGTTATTATAACCTATTCAGCATCCCAAATATCCTCTAAATATGCAACTTAAAGTAGCTTCATGATGTCAAGGTCATTGGTGGTATCCTTGATATCATAAGCTGCAGAGATAATTCAAGAAGCAAGATTTCATTATTGCCCAATAGCCAAATTCTTTCTTCTAAACAATCTTTCAAGTGATGGAAGAGCAGCTACAACACATAGTGGGATGAAAATTAAAACTGTAACTAGTAATGAAAAATATGCTTACATTTGGACTTGGACCAACCCAATTTAAGATTTTCTCTGTCAAAAACCAGACGGTAGCCTACCATCAAGTTTTCTGTAGCACAAAAGGATTGAAAACATCACAAGCTTGATCATAAATGCATTTACACATCCAAGCTCCTACGTGTAATTGTGTGGTAGGAGAAGAAAAGAAACTATGTTATAGAAAATCATTGAAAAAGTAACATATGCAACCACAGAATAAAAAGGCCTACTTACGTCCAATTACACCATAATCGTCATCTGTCTCCTCTAAAGTTAAACAAAATACTTTATATCCCTGCACAATAAATTTAATAAAATTGATACTTCAACCAAAACAGATCAGTCATAGCCACTAAGGCAAAAGGATATTGAAGTCGTTTAAATTCAAGTTGTAATTGACATTCTAGACTATTTTGAATGCTACAGTGCCCATCCATAACAATAAAAGAGAATCCAGAGAAGGGAGCAAATATTTCAGCACTGTCCCAAACATGACTTCGTGTCCTCAAACTTTTGTTTAAAAACATTTCTAGTTTGCCCAATCCCAAAACAAACAAATTGAGGAAAGAAATCAATATTTTGAAGGGCCCACTGGGAATAGAATAATCATTTGGGTAATTACTCGGGAAATAAAAGCAAAATGGCTAACTTACTTGGTTGTCACTGTCAGAGAGGATATACACAGGATCATGTATAAAGCTTTGATTCAGAGGAAACACGAGTCTCATGCTAGGAATATTGAAGGACTCCAGCGAACTGTTCCACAATAGTAAAACTGCCTATCAACCCTTAAAAAACGAGGAAAATATCATCCAGTTTTTATTTTACTTTTTTCAGGCACCTACCTGGCATTATAACAGTAATTCCAGGGAAATTCCTGGAGAATTGTCCTGGTAGCATTTAATTTTACTTGTTTGTCAAACTGCATCAAGTAATGTGAGACTTTAGGCCAAACTAAATTGAAATATCACACATCTTTATATTCCAGTATCACCTCAGAGACAATCTTTTTATAGATTTCTGCAGGAAGATATGTAAAAGATGAGCCACTGTCAACCAACGCATGGAATCCACTTTTCTGGAGACAGGAACTCCCAACACAAAAAGACTCCACCCCAACAAAATAGGCATCACTGAGACAAGGAACGGATGGCTTAATTGTGATAATAGTAAGGCCTAAGGGTAGAGAATTGGCTTAGCTAATAATTTAGTTGATAGATCACATACAATTCACCAAATAAGGGCAAAAATTGTGTTGTTTGCTGGGTGGCAGGACCATTGTCCCCAAAGAGGATTCTCCCAGAACCATTATTATCAAAACAAAGTGAGAATGTGTTTCTAACTAATCCTGCTTTTGCCAATAAGGTTGGCACTGAAATGTTTCCAGGACCCAACCCCATTACACCGTCAGGAGCAGCTCCATCCAAATAGCCACCACTCTGTTTCCTACCACAGCTGCATCAAGAGGGAGAGGGGGAGATCACAAGAAAAGATTCAGGTGACATTCCAATATCTCAACTTCAACATTGTTAAAGATGAAAGAAACATCAAAGTATGCGATGCACTAAGAGCCCACCCTAATACAACTGAGGCTTGCAAAAGACCTTGTGTTGCATGTTTGCTGAAAGATGCCAAATGCAATTTATCTTCAATCAAAAATCCAGAAGTTGATGTATTATCTGTGTAATAATCTCTTTTATAAGTGCAGGGCTCATCAGGACTTTTACAAGTTGTGCTCCAAGCACATAATTGATGACTGCAGGAAAGGTGCTTGCTGGTGTTTGATAAAGCTGGATTAAACTCACTCAGATCCCTATCCTGCATCATAGACAGCCCCAAACAGAAGAGAACACCTGCCAATCAATTGGTGGAATTAACTGAAAAACCCGTTACAGTTCTTAGTGAACTAGTAGACAAGTATTGAAACATACTAATATAAACGTAACAGAAAAGAAAGATATAATTAGTAGAAAACAATCGTATATATATGCAGTGTCCATTTAATTATCACTATAGATTTAGATAAGTGCTTAAAGAAAGATATAATTGGTTGAAAACAACCGTGTATATATGCAGTGTCCATTTAATTATCTCTATAGATTTAGATAAGTGCTTACCTTTGCTGTACATTAAGTCATTAATCTTTCTTTTCATTCTTTTTTCTTTTCCCTCATTAATGATATATCTAAGTGGAAGGATTTTGAATGCAGATCTCCTCTTTAGAAGTTACATGTCGCAAGTTATTTGGCAAATTTGATTAGTAGAAAGAGAGACTGTCACTGTGTAACAGATTAATGACAAGTTTCAACTGTGTTTCCAACCCAAAAGCTTAAGCCTGATGTTTTATTATTTAATTATATCAACCAACATTCCAACGATATGAATGTTTTGACATCAGTATCAGTAACCCTCAACCTTTTATGATTTGATGATTAAGATTCTTGCACAGTAATTTAACTTCTTATTTAAAGTCAGAGGAAAAGGAAACTACTTATCCAGTTTATGAACTAGTTCAGGAGCTCACATCCCAGATAAGACTTGGAATATGTTAAAATAAAGAAATTAATGTAGGTGACTGCAACCATACCAGTACGCTATAATAACTTGCAGACAAGGGAGCACATTGAATGCAATCACACGGAACCCAGAGCAGATCACTCCCAACATCCAGTGCAACGAGAAACGAAACACTCGGCGTTCCTATATCAATCCATGTGTAATGTAACCTGGACAACTAGACCCATTGAATTACTTAATCGCTCTAACAAACAAGGTAAAATCATAGTTCATAGTAAAGTTTATGTCATGGCCTAGTGAAAATTCTCTCTCCATTTTGCTTCAAATTAATAATGGTGAAGATGCGTCTAAAATTAAACAATATCGTTGTAGTGGAAGTAAAGGAAAGTACACAAATGGTAGAGCTTAGAAGTTAGCTAGTCTACGAGGGCGATCACGTTCACTTTTACCAAGAAATAGAACAGTTCGAGTTCAAGCTCAAGCTCAAGCATACTAACCAATCAAACTCGTTCCCGAAGAACATAACCTCGCTTCCTTCAGAAGGAAAAATCACCTCGTACTTCGATCCGATCTTCAGCCGCCGCCTCTTCAAGTCGTAGTCCATAAGCATTTCAAAATACTTCAAGCTATTCCTCTGCGGCCAAGATTTTGGAGACGCATTACCGGTCCTCGACTCCCAAAGTGCTTTCGCCTCGTCGGAGAATCGATGAACGAGCTTCGACGAGAGCCTAAGCGCAACGGAGCTGTCGACGAAGAAAGAAGCCATTAAGAACAAAACAACGACGCAATTCGCCATGGAAACTGAAGGTGAAGACCAGATTTCGCAAGAATGAAGTTCTGGAAAGGCGAGATAAGCGTTGAGCGAGAAAGCGTCGGGCTTTCGTGTTGGGAAAAAAGACAGGAAATGGAGCCTTTTCGATTTTGATTATGGAAATGGTTCCGTCTGCAAACAGAGGAGGGATTGGTGGGTGAATCATGAATGGTGATGACGAAAAAGTAAATTGATGCGACTATGAGAATATTATGATGCGCTGTTTGTGCGGTACGGTGCGCGTTTCTTGTAATAATGCGCATGTCAACTTGGCGAAAAGCAAGCAGTGGACGACCCAACAATAATAATAATAATAATAACGACTTAAAAAAAACGTTGGACTTAAAATTTGATTGACTTTGGCGTAGGGATGGATGAGTTTGTTATCGTTATGTTTGGTATGTCATTTCAAATTTAGTGAATATGTGTTTGAGATATGTATTTTCGAAAATTATTTTCAGATTCTATGATCTAAATAGTATAAATTCTAAAAATAATATTTTTATGTTTATATTTATCCAGATTCTGAATTAAAAGTTTTAAAATGCATAATCATATTAAACAAAGATAAAAATCTTAATAAATATAATGTAGGTTATTAACTCAATTTATTTTTGTTAATTAAAATATGTCTACTATATTATAAAAGGATAAATCTATGAAATTTATAAAAATCATGTTCATTATTAATTAAATAATGACTTATATTCAATCTAATAATTAGTTTTGCAACTACAACTAATTTCATGATCTACAAATATGTTATAGAACACACTTTAAATAATTGTTTAGAATATAATCAAATTTCTAAATTTCCTATCAAACACATATCTGAAAACATTAAATACAACTTCGTTTTCATTGAATCCCTTGTTTTCAAATTTTTGTTACCAAACAGATCCTAAATTTCTTCAACCCAAACAAGTTTCATTCACAGTTAAATTTGGTAGTGAGGATCAAAAGTGAATTTATATGTATAGAAATAGAATGTGGCTCTAAGACCGAAAAGATGAGTAGAGGTGGTGGTTCTAAGCTGCCACCACTCTCACTATCCCATTTGGAAAGTGAGAATATAATGTGGTTTTGTGGCGTACCTTTTCAGTTATTGAGTCATACATACATAGTATTTATAGTTGTGAAATTGTTATCAATGAGTGTTACAATCATGTTGTGATTCTTGATCCGCATTAATATGGGTAATTAATCTCTAATCTAGCCATTACTTATGTTTATCAATTTTGTCATCCGAGACGAACGAAGATGGTCTCTTGGGGCCTTGAATGACACAGGGTCAACCGTCAAGGAGCTAGTCAGGGGTTGGCCAGTGATGAGCATGTCGAGGTCGGCTACCACAGTTAAGCTGACTCGAGAGTCAGACTCTGAGGCCCTTGGGCGACTTGGGTTCATCCTCTATGCCTTAGCCATATGAGGATCGTCCTCTGGGCTTCAGTATGGGTGGAATTCTAGTTTGGTTGATTTTAAGAGAATAATAATTGGTAGCAAAAAAAAATATTAAGATATTTGTAAATCTAGCCATAATTTTTTAGATTTACAAATATAGCAAGATTTTTTTAAAATTTGATTCCCTTGTTTTTATTATTTCAATTTTATCTTCATTGGTATATCAACAATATATATATCTTATATACTTCATATTTATGCATTATTCAAATAAAATGAAGTATTATTGCAAATGATGTACTATCCATATATCAGTTAAATGATATACTCTTTATATATTTATAGCATAACATATATATTTTGTATGTATATCGATATATCATTGATATAATTCATTTTTAGACATGTGCATTTTACTAATATACCTACCATTGAGTTTATCAATAGTACATCAATGAAATGAACCTATATCATATGTGAGTTCCTAATATACCGATCATGATTAACTTCATATAAGTACCTCGGCAGTATATCAATGATTTACTATTTGTTACATATATCATTAGTCTATCAAGTAGTAAATAATTGATAGATCATTGATAAAGTATTGATATACATCATATTGAAAAATGTGCAAGAAAAATATAAGATTTTATTTTTTTATTACTTTTTTTTTGTTAGTGTGTACTCTGTTGATTTGGATTGGATTGTTTTTTTTTTCTTTCTATTTTTACAAATAGAATTAAGAAGTAACACAATCTAATTTTATTTATTTTATTTGCCTCTAAGAACATTTATTAAATAATGAACTCAACGCGAACAAGATCAGCACCACGAGCATCAAGTATGACTCATGATCAAGATGTCATGGGTTCGAATCCTTGAATTGTTCGGGTCATTTACTCTAAACTTTGGTTTTCTAAAATATTAATACATGAATTATCTATTTATTTTATTTTCAAACATATAACTATTCTCCGTGTAATTCCTCTTGTTGGATTCAAAAAAAATTAAATAGACAAGTGAAAATGTTAAGAATGTCCCTAATTTTCTTTCTTTAATTTTATTATAATTGGAGAATCATATAAATGAAAAAATTACATGGGTAGCTTTCATAAAAATAACTATTTAATATTTGAAACTTTAGTTTATAACAATTAATTCTTTATATTTTAAAATTTTTAAATAATTTGGGGGTGAGTTTTGTACCAAATTGAGTTTGATGAAGGTATGAATTAGTCATTTAATATATAATGTCGTCAAAACTCACAAATTTCAACCAATAACGAAATTCTAATGTTGACTTTTATGAAAATGTAAATCAAGTATATGCTTTATAATTCATTCAACAGGTGAGATAATACATTTCTAACTATATTTCAAGCAAAAACTTGTTAGAGGGTATAAATTGCTACCATTCTTAAAGTTCAGGGTTAAGAGTGCATGTCTATAACACTCATCTAAGTTTGAGATTCAATTTGATGAAATCAAAACTTTATTATAAAAATTAATATAGTTGGACAAGTCTAGAAGTACAAATTGATTTTTTTTTTCAACTTATTAAAACTCGTGAAATGACTATCTATTTAAAAAATGTTTATAAATAGGACAATACTTGGATGCACCCCAATGGGTAGGAATCTCTCCCAACTATTGACAACAAAGAGAGAAAACACAACTAGAGGAGAAAAGGTAGAAAATATTTGGAAAAATTTTTGTGTTTTTTTTTGTTCTCTCTATTGTCAACAATATTGAAGGGTGGTGTCAACAAGTGTTTTTCTTATAAATATAATAACCTTTTTCTTGAGCTTCAATTACTTGCCCAATTTGATTACCATTTGGTTTTGAATTTTTAAAATTAAGCTTGTTTTTTTTTCCACGAATTCTCTCAATCTTCTCCACAATGATTTTACATCTTTCTCGAGGTGTCATTTGAGTTTCTAGGCAAATTTAATAAAGAAAAACATTTTTTTGAAAACTACTTTTTTTAGCTTTCAAAACTTAGCTTGATTTTTTAAAATATAGGTACAAAATAGACAAGAAAACAAAAAAACTGATTAGTAAAAGTAGTATTTTTTAAGTTTAATTTTGAAAAACTAAAAAATCTAATGGTCATCAAAAAGAGTTTTAATTTTAATATTTTTATTCTTTTAGTTCAACAACTTAGAGAGGTGGAGGAATTTAAATTCTGATCTAGATTAGGGATGAGATGTTAGATAATTAATAGGGAAAAATACCCTTATGGTCCATTGGAGTTGATGTCTATTTGGTGTTTGAAGTTTCAAAATGAACGCTTTAGGCCCTAAAATTTTAAAAATAGTTTTAAATGGTCCATGACATTAGTTGTTTTCTATGAAACAATAAACATAAATAATTATCAAATAGGGGTGAGCATCGGTCGGTCGGGGTCGGTTTTCGACCCGAACCGATTTCCGACCACCAACCAAGGATGATCGGTTAGGTCGGTTTTTTTTTTTAAAAATTTACTTAAAAAAACCGATCAATCAAATCATTCGATTCGATCGATTTCATTTGGTTTGTTTATATATATATATATATATATATATATATTTATTTATTTATTTAATTAAATATTAAATATTTATAATTATTATTTTATTATTATTTAATAATTTATAATTATTTTTTAATTATTTTGAGAAATTTTTTTTAGTTTTTTTATTTTTTTTAATTATTATTATATATATATATATATGTGTTTTTTTTTTAAGGATTCGGTCGGTTTTGTGAAGGCCAAAACCGACCCGACCGAATCCTTCACATTAAAACCGACCGACCGCCCTCCTCGGTTCGGTCGGTCGTGTCGTTTTTTCTTTTTGCTCACCCCTATTATCAAACATATTTTTATATCTTGTTCTTAAAAAATATAGAAGCAGAAAAATAAGAAATAAGAAACAGAAAACGAAAACGTTTTTCAACCTAACATATATAAATCATAACTAGTTGATAATTCAAAGTTAAAACACAAGTTTTTTTAAACAATTAAAACACAAACTTTATTTATAATTTGACAAATAATACATGGATGAAAATCAACAATTAAAAACATTCGGAGAAAGTGCCACGAGCAACGTTAGGTAAGACTGCACTGTTTCATCGAAGGTGGAGTCAAGAAGGAAGCAAGGAACAAGTCTCCTTGTAATTTGTTTGTGTTGGGTTCAAAAAGTTAAATAGAGAAGTGAAATGTTAAAAAATTCCCCTTATTTACTTTCTTTTATTTTATTATAATTGGGGGATCATACAAATGATAAAAATTACACGGGCAACTTTTGTAAAAACAACAATTTAATTTTTGAATCTACAGTTTATAACAATTAATTCCTTATATTTTTAATTTTGTAATAATTTATTCATAAACTTTAACATATAATAATCTAGTCCATGTAATTAATATGTAACCATTTTAATTTATATTGTGAAAAATATCGTTAAGATTTGATTAAATTTCTTAAATATGTAGATTGATAAATTGATGAGATACAAATGTATTTATTATTGTCAAAATTTTGATAAAAATTTTCATCATAGAAATTAAATTGTTACAAATTTAAATTACATAAATTAATTTTTTTTTAAAAAAACATAGACTAAATTGTTCCATTTAAAAATGGTTAGAAATATGGAAGTATAGAAATTATTATAAACTAAAGTATTATTTGATGAAATTTTAGAAATTAAAAGTATTTTTTGATTTTGTTTTGTTTTTTTTCTATGGTGAGTCGTGACTATTTAAAATTTATAAAATTATTCGAATTCGTACAATAGGGGCCATGTAATTTTAATGCGAGGGTACGATGTCGTTTTAATAAAACCCAACAATCGAGTGGGCTAGACTGGAAAAAAGGTACAACCCATTATCAAAAAGGCCCATTAATATTCCAACCAGGCCGCGAGATACTAAAAAATAAACCCTAGCAATCCTGTCTCGTCTTGCAGTCCCGCCACCCCCTGTCGTTGAAAAGCTTCGCACAAGGTAGGGGATGATTCAAAACCCTAATTCGAGACATTTTTCTATACATTCGAAGATTTTGGTGGTTTTTCATATCTGATTCTCTCTGTTTCCTCTTTTCTTTAAGGATTTTGTACACTCTTGAGCAGGGACAATGGCGCCGGCGAAGAAAACTGTAAGTATCACTCTCAACGCCCCATAAATGTCGCTCTTTCAATAGGGATAATGGTTTTGATGATCTGTGGTATTGCAATTGCAGAAGAAGACTCATGAGAGCATTAACAACAGGCTTGCCCTTGTGATGAAGAGCGGCAAGTACACGCTGGGGTACAAAACCGTCCTTCGCACTATCCGCAGCTCCAAAGGTACATTCGTCGTTCTCCCTTTCCAGCAAATCTTGTTGCGTATTATCATATGGTGTTTGATTCAAATCTGGGATCTTATTTCTGTACTTTTGACACTTTTCTGTTTTTCGATCTGTGAAAATACAGGGAAGCTTATTATTCTATCTAACAACTGCCCGCCTCTGCGTAAATCCGAAATTGAGTACTACGCAATGCTTGCTAAAGTTGGGGTTCACCATTACAATGGAAGTAAGTGTAGTACTGACTCTGCTGTGTTAGTTTGTTGTTTATATGTTCAAGTTGCAAGCAGGGTTTTCTGATTTATGATATTTAGAGATATATGAGATCTAATATCTTTTCTTGTAGTATCACCGTCTTTCATTATTTTAGAAAAAGAAAAATGTTGATTGTGTATATTAGAGGTAGCTTATTACAGTATCCGTAAAAGAATTTATCATCTTTGCAAGTGTTGGTTGATTGTATATTTGTGTTAGTTGATCAATTAGGTAAGGGCTAGGTATTCTGCCTCTAAGGATGCTTGTAATGGGTTTTTCATCATTAAAATGAATGCAACATACAGTGGTTAATTCATCCTGACTAGAATCTTTATTGAAGTATTTGCAAAACAGGTGGTTCATTCATACTTCCATTGATTTGCTACTATTATCTTCTCCATTTTGATGTATAGTATAAAGTTTATTGAAGAAAATAGGTTGGTTGCTTCCGTTGATAGTGAATGGTTCTTACTCATAAAATTGATGTAGGAGAGCCAGTTAGTCACTAAATTAGTGGGTTTATGCTCGGTCAATCTGCCTTACCTTTTATGTGTCTTCATATGCAATTATTTGTATGTTTTGTTTCCTCTGTCTTACATATTTTTTTTATTTGGGTGTAGGTAATGTTGATCTTGGAACTGCTTGTGGCAAGTATTTCCGTGTCTCCTGCCTCAGCATTATTGACCCAGGTACAACAATGTATTGTTTTGGTCAATGAAGTTTCTTGGTTATTTCTTTATGGTCCTTAACTTTCAAACATCTTGTTCAAGTTCCTGAAGTTTGTAAAAAAATATTTTTGTTTTTATTCTTATGTTTTATAAATAATTATTTAACAAAATTTTGATAGGCACGTTTGTTTTTCATTTACTATCTTACTGCGAGTAGATACTTCTGTGGAATGTGTTTGGGAGAACACATGCAGTTAGTAAGGCCTCGTTTGATGATCATTTAGGCCCTCTTTGATTACCATTTGGTCTTTAGATTTTGATTTTTGGAAATTAAGCCTATAAATAGTACTTCCACCCGTGGTTTCCTTTTTGTTATCCTCTTTTTACCAATGTTTTCAAAAACCAACTCAAGTTTTTAAAACTAAAGAAAGTAGTTTTCAAAAACTTGTTTTTGTTTTTGAAATTTGGTTAAGAATTCAAATGTTTTCATAGGAAAGAGGAAAGATATGGTAGTGCATTATAGATAAATGATGTGAAAATAAGTACAATTTTAAAAAATAAGAAATAAAAAATAAAAAATCAAATGGTTATCAAATGGGGACTTAGTTTTTGTCTTTTGTTTTTTGAAAATTAAGTCTATATGTACTACTTTCGCTTATTTCTTTCCTTGTTTTGTTATCTACTTCTTACCTATGTTTTCAAAAACTAAACAAAGTTTTGAAAACTAAAAGAAATTTGTTTTAAAAAACTTGTTTCTTTTTGGAATTTGACTATGAAGTTCAATGTTTTCTTAAGAAAAATGAAACTCATGGTGAAGAAATGATGAGAAAGCAAACACAATTTTCAAAATTCAAATGGTTATCAAACGGAATCTAAGGTGTTGAATATCAAAAAAATATTTTTAATTTTTGCTAAAGGAGTAATATAAAATTGATTCCAAGGGCTTAAATAGTTTTGTTTTGAAGTGTAGTTTAGAAATTAAAGCATAACATTTTTGAAAGTTGGCACTAAATTGAAAACATATATAAGTTCAAAAATCAAAACAGAAATATTTAAAAACTTTTAGCTGCCTAGTGTTTCTCTTTAAATGTTTTGTCTTACCAGGTTCTGCTTTTATATTCTTTTCCAGGTGATTCTGATATTATCAAATCGCTTCCCGGGGATCAGTGATAATACCCTTTAGAGTGTTGTCTTCATTGTGGTATCTTTTCTCTTCAGCAAACGGTAGAATTGCATCTTTTTCAATGTCCTCAGAATAGTCTCTTTCTTTCTGCAGTAAAATTTTTATGTTGATAACCAGATTTTGTCGATGACTTTGAGGTTTTGTTTAGTTGAGATTGTTCTTTAGTAGAATGTTCAAGTAGTTTTATATCTATTTATATGCCTAAACAGTTAAGAACTCAAAAATCTCCTTTGGCTTTCGCATTAGCAATGCAATTCTGTTTTTAATTACAAGATTTTTGTTTAGTTCAACAATATGACGTTTTTTGGCGCTGTAGATGTAATTCTAAAGTGTCGTACGTGGTAATTCAAAAAAGTTTATAAATCTAGTCATTAACCATTTTCTTTTTTAATATAAAAGAGAGAGAATTTAGACCATTTCAAAAGAAAGGAAGGCAGAATTTAGACTAGTTTTATAATTATAAATAAATTTTGAAACTAGGTTAGATATGTTAATACTTTCCAATTTGGTTCAATCGACCTAGTGATTAGTATACTCATTTAAACTTGTTAGTTTTGTTATTTAAGATGTTCTCCAAAGAAAGAAAAAAAAAAGATCGTTCCGAAATGAAATATTGCCTTAATGTAATTTCTCTAATTAATAGTGTTAATTTTTTAATTCTAAAATTTTGAATTTCATTATTATTGTTTTTTTAAGGAAAATTAAAGGCAATGGAAAATATCAAGCCTCTCATAGGAATTTGATGGGATGTTTTTTTGGTTCAACAATGGTGAGGTGGTTATTAACATTTGTCATGGTATTTGGTGCTTTATGAACTGAACTATGTCTGGATGGAAGTAACATTTTGAATGAAAATGTGCAAGTTTAATGAAAACAAGTTGAATAATTTGTTGGTTGGTTTTGTATTTTTAGTTGACTATTAGTTTTAACAAAACCAAGTAAAACATGCATTTAAGTAATTATTCAAAGCAACTTTACATCTCAATCATTTTCTATCAAAGAATTCTATGCAAGCACATTTTCCCAATTACGTTGTATATTAAGTAGTATGACTATTGGCTAATCTCAATCAAGGATTAAAATATTCATTAATATGAACGATATGTAGATTTTTTTTTTTTTTTAGACAAAGATAAGATATATAAAACAAGAGTGTAAAAGAGAGAATTTCATGGAGTTAACAAGTAAAAAACACCTGCTATAATACAACCTAAGGATGTCGATGGCAAGAACTATGGAATCAAGAATTAAGTTCCCTCCATAATTGATATATAACCAATATAAGCATATAATTAATTAGATGGTTTGACAATATGTAAATATGAAATGTAGGCGTTAAAAATCAATATGTAAATATATTATTAATTAGAGGGTGTGACACTAATATTACATATCAAATATTTTCGATGTTTCATATAAATATGTTTTTTAAACCTTGTATAAATATGAACGAAACATTAAAAACATGAGCAATTAGTCAATAATACGAAATTAAATAATAATAATTATAACATTTATAATTTAATTATGGATTCCTCTTTTTAAAAAGTTATTTCAAACTTATCCATGGAAATTTCTTTTAAAAAACTATTTAAAGAATGTACAGAAGGTTTTAACTTTTAATACATTATACACCCCATAAAATTGTGATATCTAATTCCATTTAAAAAAAATGATATCTAATTCCATAGAAAAAAAGAAGGGTGAAATACACTTTTGGTCCCTGAGGTTTGAAGTTGATGTCTATTTGGTCCCTAAAGTTTCAAAATGAACACTTTAGTCCCTGAGGTTTGAAAAATAATTCTAAATGGTCCCTGGAGTTAGTTGACCGTTAGTTGACTGACGGAAAAATGATGTGTCAAAATTTATATTTAAGATTGTGTAGTTTTATTTATTTATATTTAAGATTATTTTTTTTTTCTTTTGGGACTTCTCATGTGCATTTTTTTCGGTATTCTATTTCTTACCTATGCATTTTGTTTTTTCTTTTTATCAAACCACAACTCTACATAATAAAAAAATAGAACCACAAAAAAATAAGAATCTCATCATGCAAAATCGAATCAATTAAAGAAAAAATTAAGACGTGGATTTTTGAAAGTTGTGGACATAGACGTTTTTTTAGGATTAAGAAGGTGGACTGAGTAAGGCACTGCATCAACGCGATGAAAAAGTTTTTCTTGTCATTGTCGTTTTCGATATTGGTGTTGGAGCCAAGAAAATAAAAAGAGAATAAAAAATAGACAAACAAAAAGAAATAGAGATAAATGAAGAAGAGAAAAGAAAAGAAGACAGAAGATGAAGAAAAAGTAAAAATAATTTTTTTAAAAATAACCACATAATGTTGAAATAATATAAATTTTAACACCTCATTTAAAAATTATCAATTCAATAACATATCACATCATTTTTCCATTAGTCAATTAACGGTCAACCTAATTCCATGGACTATTTAGAACTATTTTCCAAACCTCAAGGACTAAAGTGTTCATTTTTCATCGCGTTGATGCAGTACTTACTTACTCGACCCACCTTCTTAATCCTAAAAAACGTCTCTTTCCACAACTTTGAAATACCCACGTCTTAATTTTTTTTTAATTGATTCGATTTGTGCGATGAGATTCTTATTTTTTTTGTGGTTCTATTTTTTTTATTATGTAGAGTTGTGGTTTGATAAAAAGAAAAAACAAAATGCATAGGTAAGAAATGGAATACCGAAGAAAATGCGCATGAGAAGTTTCAAAAGAAAAGAAAAGAAATAATCTTAAATATAAATTAAAAAAAACTATATAATTTTAAATATAAATTTTGACATACGATTTTTCCATAGTAACTGGTCAACTAACTCAAATGACTATTTAAACTATTTTCCAAACTTCAAGCTAAGTGTTCGCTTTTTTAAACTTTAGAGATGAAATAGACATCAACTTCAAACTTTAGGGATAAAAAGTGTATTTTACCCAAAAAAAAAAAAAAAAAAAAAAATGGTGATATTTAAATTGAAAATCCCAGTTTCGAGTACAAAAAGGAATCCGAAGAAAAACGCGGCAAAAATAATTAAAAAAAAAAAAAAAACTGACTTCGAACTGCTTGTTTCGTTGGTAACACCACCGCGGGAGAAGCGTCGCCATTTTATCTTCCACTCCAATTCCACCACACAGATAGAGGTTGAAGAAGAGTCGAAGATCAAACGCTGTTTCGAAGTCCTCAAAAGTTCTCCATTGCCGCCATTGACGACGACCTTCGATTCTCTCCCTTCGTGTAAGTTTTTCCTTTCCTTTCAATTTTCTTTTCGATTGTTTGAGAGATCACTCTGCAACTGTGTGCCCTGCACTCGTACTTGTTTCGAATTCCACTCCGTTTCGATTGATTCAAGAGTTGTATGTAATTCTTCTTCACCCATAATCAATTCCTTTGGCTTTGACTGACATAATTGAATAATCATCATCAAGATTCTGTAGCTTAAAAAACAGAAGAAAAAAACCCTAACCATCGACTGTTCGTGTTGAATTTCGAGCATCTTCTTCCTAATGCGACAGATGCCTCCCCTTTCTCATCTTCTTAATTCGCTTTTCTTCGTCCTACTTTTTTTTTTCTCAGCGATCAATTTTTAATATAAACAATCGGCCACTTCAAAACTCATTTTCTCCTTTGAACAAAACTAGGACAATTTAGTTCAACTTTTCCCCGTCTCCTCCTTCAATGAGGGATGAATTTCAGGCTCCACATGGAAATTTGTTACTTAATTAATGATTTCATAAAGCGTTAAGAATGTGTGGCGATGTTTGAGTTGTATTCTGTGTGCGACATTGAAGCAAATACGTGGTGCAATTTTGTAGCCCACGTACGCTTCCAAATGTTGAAAAATTAGGTTTCACTCTCTTTAGAAATGCCCACAGTACCAAAAGACCTCAAATCCCTTATTCATTTCGTTCATTATCCCTCCATTTTTATGACACAATTTTACTCTGTTTTCAACTTTACTCCCCCTCGTTTTCGGCTCGCATTTAAATTTTTTAAAGGGATCGGTTTCTGAATACAAATCACAGAGCCTCTCTCTTTATTAATACCCCCATTTCTCCATTTCTTCAAATCACACCTCCATTTCTTCCATCTCTCTCTCTTTCTGTAAATCTCTGTTGATTGAAAATTTGAAATCCCCCATTTGAACAATCACTATGCAGAGCAAGAAGGCTTCCCCTGTCTCCAGAGATTTCGACATTGATGATTATATTGGAATGGAGAGTTGTGTTGATTTGAGGGAGAATCACACGTCGGTTGACATGTCGCCGCCGGCGAGCTTCACTGAGGGGAATAGTAAGAGGGATAACAAAATGTGGGGAATGGGGAGGCTAGATGAGAAAGAGTATCCACCGCCGATTCCATTGCTGGTTCGCACTGAGAATCTGGCTTCCCACATGCCATGGGTGATGAAACGGCACTACACCGGCGACGGTCGGTTGATACTGACGGAGGAGAGAGTGAGGCACCATGAGTTTTTCCGTGCCCACAGGTCCAACGGGCGCCTGATGCTGCAGCTTGTGGCCGTCGACGACTACCAGGTCTCCGAGGAGTCGAATGAGGAAATGGGGATGAGGACGGCGGTGGGGAGGAGTGTGCGGCGGCGGGGGGAAGTTTTATAAGTATGGGAATGTGAGGGGCAGAGATGCAGGGTTTATGTTCGGAGTGGCAGTGCCTGCAGGGAGCCTGAGGACGGTTCGAAGCTAAAGGGGGAAGATGTCAGTAACAGTATCAGAATAGCATTTTGTGTGTTTGTGTAGTTGAAAGAAACCAACTTAGTTAGGGACTTTGTGGTCTGTTTGGGACTTTGGGTTGGGTTTTTACGCATTCAGTTTATGACAACTTTAGCATATCCGTAATTAGTTAAAGACATATACTATTCAAATTAGAAGTTGAAATTGCTACTTTACATATTGTTTGATTTGATTAAGAAAAAGAAGTCACAGTAATGCTTTCTTTGTGTGATCAACTTTAAGTATAATTCAAAATTGTCGGGATATTATCATTGTGTCGAAGTTTAAATGTAACTTAAATTGTTAAGGTCCCCATGACCCTTTAGTTTTTAATTTTTAATTTTTGAAATTATGTTTATTTTTCCACAATTTCTTTTCATCTCATCTATTATAGTTTCCATCTTTTTTTAAAGTATCATTTAAGTTTCTAGCCAAATTTCAAAAACAAATACAAATTTTTGAAAACTATTTTTTTTTTAATTTTCAAAATTTAGCTTTGTTTTTTAAAACATAGAATAAAATTAGTATTTTTAGGTTTAGTTTTCAAAAACAGTTATGAAAAGACTTAAGACATTACATTTTGACTAAAAGATTAAAGATTCCATTTTCTAGTTTGACCCTGTCTTTTTACTCAAATAATAATATAACAATACTTCATATTGTTTTATTATTTTTATTAGTGATCCAATTAATTGTCTTTGTAAAAATCTTTTCTTTAGAAATATTTTCATATCGCTAAAATGAGTCTAGCTCAACCGTACTTGACATGTATACCTTCGACTAAGAAAGTTGAGATTTGAAACTCTTACTTTAATGTTGTTGAACTTAAAAAAATAAATAAAAATTGTTATCCCAAGTCATAGACACTCCTTCACTCTATTAGTTTGGTTGTTACCTTGTTTATTTTCTTTAGGTTAGAATACTATTTTGGTCCCTGTACTTTGAAAATTGTTTCATTTTGGTCCCTGTGCTTTGAGAATTGTTTTATTTTGGTCCCTGTGCTTTGAGAATTGTTTCATTTTGGTCCCTTTACTTTGAGAATTGTTTCATTTTGGTCCCTTTCAAATGTCCAATTTTAGTCCCTATACTTTCAATAAAGTTTAAAATTGGTCTCTATTATAAATTTGAAGTTAATTTTTATCATAATTAGTTACAAAATAATCATAATTTTAATACAAGAAAAGGCACAATACGAACACACTTTCAAAATTTGTAAGGAAAAAGCTAATAAAGACTATTTTTTAAAAAAAAAAGTTACAATAAACTAATGGTAGAGACCACTTTTAAGCTTTATTGAAAGTACATGACTAAAATTTGACATTTGAAAATACATGGACCAAAATGGTATTTTAACATCTTCTTTAATATATTTATATAGTCAAAGAAGTTTTCAAGTTTAAATAATTAAAATTTTGTTTTTAATACATTTTATACCACTAATAGCATAAGTCGAGTTAGGAATAAATTACCTTTTTATCTCATTAACCAACAAAAGCATAATTCAATTAATATAAAAGATGTGGTTATGATCTTAGGTCATGAGTTCTAATATCTCACCCCCAAATGTTGTTGAATTAAAAAAAAAAAAAAACTCTTGACCTTATTTATTATATGTTAATAAAAGAATATTAAAGATATACGGTCAACCAAAATATGTCGTTTTAATTTTAATCTAGCTGTCTTTTTGTTCTTTTAAAAAAATCTTGTTCTACCAACTTTTTAGGGGATAATTACATATTCTATCTTTGTATTTCAATTAGTTTATAAATTATATTCATATGTTTTAAATGATTTAAAATGACATTTTTATTTAAAAAAAACTACTTGAGGAGTGAATTCAAACATAACTCAATGATACGGCATCTATTACTATTTTAAAGATGGATAGTTTGAAAAAAATTATTTGAAAAAATTGAAATGAATGCGACTAAGAATTTTATACCATTAAATGTAGATATAAGAACTTGTACATGTAACTAAATTATACATCCAACTATTTAGAACGTACAACCATATTGTAAGAACTCCATGGAATAATTTCTCCTCCTTAAGTTCTATTTAATTATCATTTCAAAACTTTCCCACCTTTTGTTTAATAAAACTATTCGTATAAGTTATTGTCAGTGTATGACTGCTGGTTTTATTTGGAAATGATATATTAAAAATAAAAAATACGAGATAGTTGTTTAGACAATTTTGCAGTCTTAGTTCAGAAGTAGCTTTGCCTTATTTTTTGCAAATTTCATGCCATTTGCCAGGACACGTTTGACTAATTTCTTTTACAAGATATCATATATTACAAGGGTCCAAATAATCAAAACATAAATTATTCAAACATTAACACTTTTGAGTTGCACCAACAAATACTCATTTAATCCTGTTCTTATCCGATACTTAATTATAATTAAATTCCTTTAGTCGATTCGATTGTATCATATAAAAATTTCATATTTTAATTGATATTTATGAAAGCATTTATTTCCCCTCAATCATTAATTCTATTAAATTATTGTGTTAATTTGAACTTAATTCAACTAATTTAAACCTATAATTTTTAAGTGATGTGAAAACCTTAGTGAATTGGGATTAGAAACCTTTTAATTATATCAACTCCTAATTCAAAAACATTAAAACCCCAAATCAATTCGATTTTAACCCTAAAGATGATGTTAGACATTGAATTATCTTAAGATCAAAACTCTTAAGATAAGAACAAATTCTTGGCCCCAGAGTCGAACACTTCCAAAGATAGGTTCAATATCAATTCTACTTGAATGTTCTTGGCATGCAACTCAACATACATGGACTGCAAAAGCACAGAGGCTAAAAACTCAAATTCATCATAAAACTGTCCTATACAACGTAAACTTTAGATAGTTTTCTAAATCCTAAAATGTCACATCATTAATCATAGGCAAATGACAAAAATATTCCTACTTAAAATGTCATATAAAGGATAAAATTAGAAAACAATAAAATTACATCAAAATTTTAAAATAACAATTTGATATCTCTAGTGTCCAGTGATTTATATCAATAAAGAAATTTGAATGTTCCCACCATATGTTGTTGAGCTAAAAAAAATTAGATACTTAGGGCTTGTTTGGTAAGTAATCTGAAAATCGAAATTTGAAAACAAGTGATTTAATGAAAAAAGAATTGTATGTCATGTTTTCAAATATATGTTTGGTAACAGATTTAAAAATTTGATTTCATTCTAAACAATGGTTTAAAGTGTGTCATAGAACATATTTATAGATCATGAAATTAGTTGTAGTTGTAAAACTAATTATTATATTGAATATAAGTCATTATTAATTAATTTATGAACATGATTTTTATAAATTTATAGAATTATCATTTTATAATATAATATAATATAGTATAATATATATTATACTTATTTTAATTTAACAAAATAAATTGAGTTTATAACCTGAAATATTGTATTAATTAAGATTTTTATCTTTGTTTAATATAATTCCGCATTTTAAAATTTTAAATTCAGAATGATACAATGAAAACATAAAAATGTTGTTTTTAAAATTTCTACTATTTGGATCATAGAATCCAAACCACAATAGTATGATATTGTCTACTTTGGGCATAAGCACTCATGGGTTTATTTTTGGTTCCCACCAAAAGGCTTCATATCAATTGAGATAGTATCTCTCACTTACATACTCATGATGTTTCTCTTATCTAGCCGATGTGGAACTTTGGTCGCACTCCCAACAATCTTTCTCTCGAACAAAGTACCAACCGAGCCTTCTCTCAAATAGTCATCTATCCATCTAGCTCTCTTGGTCAACTTCCTTTACTAGAATTTGGATGACATACCAAATATGTCCTAAGCTGAATTTTGATCCCCCCACTAACCTGAATTGTTTTCTGCCACATGCAATGTGTTTCTTATTACTCTCATAATACAACATATTAATTTTTCCAAGTCTCTCTTTTGGTGCTTGTTTTTGGGAAGAACTTGAAACGGAAGGAGTAAAGAGATGACACGCGTTTCACCAATAAGCTGGAGTCTGAAGGTGATAAATTTTGGAAACATTTAATATAAAAAGAAATGAAACAGAAAGAAACTACTATTTGAAGTTTCTCAAATTTAGTCCAAATTTTAGAAACGTTTCTCAAATTTTGGGAACAAGAAACGGGATGGATTATCAAATAAGTCCGATTCTTAAAAAATGAGAAACAGAAACAAGAAACAGGAAACGGGAACGTTATCAAACGGGTCCCTAATAACACCGACTCCTTTATCGTGTTCACCATAAATAAAGATCATATTTGAATTTGGTACTCTTAAATCTAACTTATCCATGTCCACGTAAACAAAATGATCACTCAAATATTGGTAGGAATATTTGACGCTCGTGAACTTGATTAACCTAAATTTATAAATCGTGAATGAATATAAGATAATAGTCTAAATTTAAATCATCTATGTCTTAATGCTACAAATAGGTTATATAAACTAACATAGGATTATGATCTATATAAATTAAACTAACATAGGATTATGATTTAGTCTTAATTGTGATTTAATTGTGATATATAGTATAGTATAAGTTAAATTACAAATCTAGTATTTGAACTTTTAGGTTTGTATCAGATATATCCCTAAACTTTAAAAAGTTTCTAATAAGTCTCTGAACTTTACAAAGTATCTAATAAGTTCCTAAACTTTCGATTTTGTATCTTTTAAAAATCCTTCAACTTCAATTTTTGTGTCTAATAGGTCTTTGACTTATTTGACATTTTTCAAAATTCATGAACCTATTGGACATGAAATTGAAAGTTTAATATACTTTTAGACATGAAATTCAAATTATGTCAAATAAATTCATTAAATTAATTTTTTTTGGATATATTAATGACCTATTAGATACAAAATTGAAAGTTCGAGGACCTATTTGACATTTTTAAAAGTTCATGAACCTATTAGACACAAAATTGAAAATTCGTAGACCTACTATACTTCTTAAACTTCAAGGACCTACTAGACACAAGCATGAAAATTTAAAAACTAAACTTGTAATTTAACCTATAGTATAAAAGTTAAGGCCTCGTTTGATAACTATTTTGTTTTTGGTTTTTAGTTTTTGAAATTTAAACCTAAAAATACTAGTTCTACCAATGAGTTTATGTCTTCTTATTTACTTTGTACCTATGTTTTCAAAAACCAAGCTAACTTTTGAAAACTAAAAAAAATAGCTTTAAAAAACTTGACTATGTTTTTAGAATTTGGCTAAGAGTTCAAATGTTTACTTAATGGAGATATCTCTATTGTAGAGAAATTAGGTGAAAATAAGCTTAACTTTCAAAAACTAAAAACAAAAAACAAAATGCTTATCAAACGGGCCCTAATTTTTTTAAGCATAAATTCACGTGAAATATTTTTTTAGTTCAACAACATGTGGGAGTGAAGGAGATTCAAAAGGATTAGCTAAGTTAGGTTCAAAGATGGACCAAATCCTATGTCATACTTGGAGAAATGTATTAGTGAGCTAATATTCATTTAACTTGTATGGGAAGAAAAAAGCAGAAAGATGCAAAGGTTGGGAATGAGAAGAGAGGGAAGGTGAAGAGGAATTAAGGAGCTGTTTTGTGCACCGTCTTAAATTTGAATGGTTTTGGAATTCAAATCTAAGATGTTGTTTAGATCACTGTGTTCAAAACCTAATAAGTTTGTACACACAACTCTATAGTTTTGTTTCTACTAATTCTACATAGTTTTGTTAATTTTAAGACATCAAATATTGCATACCAAATATTGTTGTTTGATTCTCGGGGTTTCAAACTCCTAAAATAAATTTTTCAGAGTTACGATTCCAAAACGGGGTTGTAAATGTCCCCTAAATAAGGAGGCTAAGTAAGGGAAGGAGATGAGTATTTAAATTAGTTGATGAAGTAAATGTGTGTGAGAGAGAGAGAGAAAATGGCTGCAGAAGGGGGTATTATGAGGAATAGCAAAAGTACAGATTTCAATTTCCAAGGCTCATCTCTTGGGTTTTGGGTGAAAGGGATGAATCAATTCATCAATATTTATTGTGGTACACAGTACAGCTATCTATCCATTTCCCAATTCTCAGTCCTTTAATTCCTCATCATTGGCTCAGCTGCCCTTTTATTCCCCCAAATCAATGTCATATTCTCATCTCTATTTTATATTCAACCATAAATTTAAACCCATCCATACAAATTTGGGGCAGAAAAATCTTATTACCCTATTATTCAATTCTAATTCTAGGCCTATTCATAGTTGGGTTGAGTTGTGACCCATTTTTAGATTTAAATAATCTTTATTAAATAATATATTCAATCAATCTAACCATGTTCGGTTGTTTAGTCATTTATTCAAGAAAAAGATAAAATAAATCATTTATTTATTTTATTTTCAAATTATTTTCAAACATTGAATTAAAAATAATCACTTTGTTTCAATTTATATTATGAAAAATTATACCATAAAGACTTTAAAATATATTAATAACTCATTAAAAAATAATTATAAAATAAAATAAATACATGTATATATAATTATATAGTAGGTAAACAAATAATTTTCAAAATTCATAATTAGTCCGACTTGGTCGGATCAACCCTAAACTAATTTTAGGGGAACCCATGAATCAATCTAACCCATAGATTTTTACTTATTTGAATCCAACTCAACCCAAATAATTTTATGACTCAACCAAAACGATACATGTTGAGTTGGGTTGATCGAGTTATTCAGGTCAGGTTTTTTGAACACTTCTATTCAATTTATAGAGAATATTTTTTTATCTTTCTCGTAATTACGGTTTCTCTTTCCTTGTTGTCAACAATTGAAGGGTAGAAGCGAAAGATTCCTACACTCATGGTCCACCATAAATGATGTGGAGTCTATTAATATTAAAATATGGTGTACATAGAGACTATGATACTCTCGTAGTACTAGAATTTCTTTTCCTCGGTGCATTGAAGTATTGTTCAATTGATATATACTCAATGACTCTCAAACTCAAGGAGTTGCCTAATGTCCATAAAACAGCTCAAATCTAACAAAAAGAAAATTATTAACAAAATTAGAAGTCCAAAACTATGCAAAAGAGAATATCTCTGAACATTATTAGAAGGTGAACACACTTGCATCATATTAAGAAAATATTTTAACAAATAAAAATCATTAATATACTATTATTTGTTAAATTTGAGCTTAGTTGAATTAATTTAGAGGTATATATGTAACTAAAAGCTCAAATATTGAAATTTTAACTTTCATTAACCTCATAAAAAAAACTATCAACATGTTTAAGTTGACTTTCTTTTATATTATTATTTTTATGATAAAATTGCTTTAATTATATATTTATATCGTGAGCATCTTTAATGTGGCAGGTATTTTGACTGTCATTTTGAATCGATGACTGATGACGCTTGGCATAGAGTTTTGAAAGAAAAAAAAGATTTTGTAAATTGTACAAAATAAATAATAATAATAATGAGGTCCAAATGGCAGACGAATGAAGTCTGAACTGTGAAGAGGAAAATTACACCAAATAGAGCTGTCACACAACCAGAAATATCTGCAGAAAAAACCAAAACAGAAATTCAATAATAATAATAATAAAGGTTTTACATTACTTTGAATGATTATATATTATTATTATTATTATTATTATTCACATGACAGCCGTTTCATTCTTAGAGAAAGACGAGAAGTTAATGAAAATAGAGGTGGAAAATTTGACAGATCAGCAGATCAACAATATGATAATATATATAAATATAAAGACAAATTGCCACATAAACCCTAACTCTCCAAAACTAATTAACCAAATTCCTTTCTCTCTCTCTTTATAAATGTCATAACTTTGGGAATGCCCGCCAAATTTGAAAACCAAAATTCTCTCTAATATTCCCTTTAATTAAGGTCATTCACTAAGAATAAGATGATCTTTTTCAAAAATAAATTATTTTAGGTGAAATACTTAAAAAGATGTTAAGTGTTTAACTTGGAATTCCTCTTAAATTTTCATGAAAAAATGACTAAAATATCTTCACTACCTACCTTGACAATCACTCTGACAGGTGGTTGGTATAATGGTGGCAGTCGATTTTTAAATTCGAATTTGAACTTAATTCGTAGTGTTTAATAATTGTGTCTTTTTATGGTAATTTTACCCTTGTAAAAGTATTTTAAGTGTGAAACAAACCAAACAAAACCGGTGTATAAAAGCACTTTTAAGAAAATGCAATTGAGCATATATGGGCGTTTAAACTCTAAATGGTTTTTTTAAAAAATGCCTAAAAAGTAATGCATTTTGAAAAATACTTAAATTAAAAGGTAATTCAAACCGGTATTAATATAATCGATAGTCAAGCTAAGCACAGTTCAATTAATTAAGCTATACATCTTGAATGAAAAAGTCAAATATGTTCATTCCCACCTATGTTAAACTAAAAATTGGGTAAAATACATTTTTTGTCTGTGAAATTTGAATGTAGTTTCTTTTTGGTTATTGCGATTGCAAAGCTAACATTTTTTGTTCTTGAGATTTGAATTCAATTTCTATTTAGTGTTTGAGGTTCTAAAATGTCATATTTAGTTTCCAAGATTTAATTTTAATTTTTAATTGGTCTCTAAAATTTGAAAATAGTTATTACAACTCATTTAAGAATACATATCAACAAAGTTTAATGAACATATATATTACTGACACATCATCATTTATTCATGTTGTTATAGTAACTAGTAGTGTAACCTATTTAGAGGTCATTTATAAACTAATTTCAAACTTTAAAAACTAGTTAAAAATCAAATTCAACCCAACTTCAAGAATCAAACATGTTACCGGGTTTTAAAACTTTAAAGACCAAACAGAAATTAAATTCAAATATTAAAAAATATTAATTTTAAAAAATCAAATACCAAATAGAAACTAATTCAAATTCTAAACAACAAAAATATATTTTGCCCCAACCAAAAATATGGAGGTGGGCAGCACAGATGGTTGAGTTTGAATGAAAGGGAACAAAATATATGAGTTGTACTGTACACTAAAACCAACCGCATGCTTTGCTTTTTCACAACGTGTACACCTTTTTTCCTTTTTTTTGCTTTTTTAATTAATACTGCCATTCAAATAAAGATGGAATAATGATTTAGTTACGTTCTGCGATTTTTTTGTTTTTTAAAAAAAAGTAATTATTGAATTAGTTGAGATTTTTCCTTAAACGGTGTCGTCTTCCTTTATTTTAAATTTTGTCCATCAAGTTTAGTTTGATCGTTTGTAAAGTGTTCTCTGAGTAGTCAAATGTTTGTTTGAATTTTATGGTGTTTCTGTTACTATTTTTACAATCACACTTATCTCACTTGAGATCATGGTAGATGTCTGGTAGAAAATTTTGGGATTTCATTTTTTGTATTATTTAAATTCTCTTTTGTTAGAAATAAAATAAGTGAACAATCAGCCAAAGAGCATAGCTCAACTAAAACTGATGACCAACAGGGTCACGAGTTTAAATCTCCCACCCCTAAATTGTTGTACTAAAAAAAATCAGTGAACAATCCGACACAAATAAACCTAAAGTACTGAATTGACCGATTGAACTAGATTTGAATGAAAATTTTTGTATTAATTGTATTCGAGGCTTAAATCTCATTTTAATTGGAACTTTTAAGGTTTTTTTTTTGTTTCATTCTGTTCTATATTTTTCTTTTGTACTTAACAAGTGGATAATGTAGTTTCAAGTAAGACATGACATCAAGTATATAATTGTTAGTGTTAAAATTATAGAAACCAAAAATAAACATACTAAAAAGTTCATACCCAAATCTTAATAGTTAAAGGAACCCAGGAAGATTTAAACTTGTATTTTAATATAAGGCTTAAATTGTTCTGTTTTTAAATTTAATGTTATAATAATAATAATAATTATTATTATTAAACACCATTGGGCCATTTTCTAAAATATGCCAGTAGATTCAACAAAAACTAAAAGCATGTATGATATAAGTTTTTTGTTGTTTTAAATTGAGGTTTTGAAAATTAACCTACATAATATTAAGAATCATTTCTCTAACCAAAATTTTAAATACTTTAAATGTTTATTATTTAAAATCTCACGATTTTAGGTGTAGTTTAGATTTTTTTTAGTTAACGAGTGAGCCTGACTTGTTTTATATTAGTTGGAATATGTTCTTGTTAAATGTTAAAATAATTACTTTATGAGAATTATTCTCTAAAAAAATAAGTTTTAATATCAAGTAAACTGGTATTTAGTAAAATTTGTCGACTAAAATAGACACTATTCCAATTTTTTTATATTGGTAGAACCCAATATCTAAATTTGTTATAAAATAATTATTTAAAAAGTTAGAATTTAAGTTATAAACTATCCTCATTAACTACTCTAAATTATTTGATAAAGCATTAGAAAAACAGTGGTTGTAAAAAAAATTAATCAATTAAAGGTTCATTCCAATTTAAATTAAAAAAAACAAGCAAACAGTGAAAAATAAACATACAGAAAAGAGAATACACAATTTGGAATTTTTAAATTTTTTTCTTATTTCGAAAGCAGCCAACTATCTAGAAATTACAAAGTGATTTTATATAAATTCTCCAATAATAATAATAATATTTTTAGTTCCTCCCAAAATCTCAAATGAAGATTGAGTTGTTGTTATATATCACAGGAACTTTATTAGAAGTTATACTACAAAAAAATAATAATAAATCTTATTTAGAAGTTACAAAAAACCTCCGAAATTTCTAAATTTGAATGGAAATGCAAAAATTTATCAACAACAACTAAAACATACATTATTTAGGATAAAACGATAACAAAATTAAGTAGGAAAAGCAAACTCCTAAAATAGGATTTAAATTTTTTTTATTAATTAAAAAATATTAAATAAAGAATATAATTGGATATATAGAAAAATGGGAGTCTTAAATTCTTAATTATCGTATCCTACTTTGTTTTGCAGGTTAATTAATAAAGTAGGCAACTCAATGGAGGGCCACATCCGTTCCGTTCCGTTAAATATTGATTTTAATTAATTAATAATGAATTATAATAACAGAATAAAAGTCTCTTTTAGAATATATTCACTTCATTCCCCACCATGGTTAGGGTTTGGGAGGGAAAAAGAAAACCCTTTCTGCAATAAAACAAAACCACAAAATCCGCCATGGATTTTTTCTCTGGCGAACGCAACTTTTTTTGCAAGGTTAAGATAATCGTTTCGTCTTTCTTCGGTTTCCTTCTCTGCGCATCGAGTTTTCGGTTCCCCATGCAAAAGCAGAAGCAAGGTCCAGTTATCGAAACAGTACGATTCTCGATTTCTGGACTCAAAGCCCTAATTTCTTCTGAAGAACATAAGGAAGAAGGAAAAGAAAAGCAAGATCATCGAGTCATTCGCAGTGTTGGAGTCGGCATTATCAGGTCAAACCTGTTGACTCATTCTTCTTCTTCTTCTTCTTCTTCTTCTTCTTTTTGTTCGGTCAGATCTTGTAATTTGTTAATGGACGATTTGATCGGGACTGAGAGCGGAGTTTGCTTGACTTCGAATACGGAAGAAATCGAAGAGAAATTAGTAACTCGCTTCGATTCCGATTATTCTAATAATCGTGTGAATCGCCGCGATTTTACTGAGCAAAATCAACGATGTGCGGCGAAAAAGCAGTTTCCACCGCCGATTCCTTTCCTAGCGGCCCAGGCGGGGCGTCGAACTCGGCCGCCGTGGATTTTAACAAGAAATTGCATCGATGGAAGGTTGATTTTGAAACTGGAGAGAGTGAGGCACCATCAGTCCTTGGAATCGTACCGCGAAAATGGCCGTCTAATTCTTAATCTCGTTCCGGCGCCGGTCGCCGGCGTCGGGACTGAGGACGACGATGATCAGGATCTTCAATTCATCGAAGAGGTCGAAGGAGAAGAGAAGATCAAAGAATCGATTGAATGCGAAGAAGGCGAAGAAGATACAGATCCTGAAATTGCCTTTAAGAGTTTTACGTACGGCGGCGAGGGCGGCGGCGGAATGTTTTGTAATCGGGAACCGTTTTGTGGCGTAAATGGGAATTATGAAGAACGACATGCCGTCCATGGACATTTCGGTTCGGCTCCTCTTCGTCCGATGGGTACAGTTATGTGAGTTTTGTAGAAGGTGCGTAGTTGCAATTGAAAACATTAATGAGATTTAGCGTTTCGATTTTTCAATTGAAAACATTAAAGAGATTTGGCATTTCCATTTTAGTCCTCCATCGATATGCCTGCAGTTTTTTGTAAGTTTTTCTCATCGTTCTTTTCATTCTTTTTTTTTCCTTCTTTCAATTTTCAGTTGAACAAATAGAAATATTTCGGCTACATATTTCTTTTATTTTTTTTAATTAAATTATATTTTTCAGTAGATCAGTCAATTTTGTCTTTATATGTTTTTTATGCTTTCGAGTTACAAGTTTAATCTTTTTGAGAGGTTATGTCCATTCAGTCTATAAAGGGTCATGAATTTTGTGTATTTAGTTCTTCAACTTTAAAATTTGTCTAATATATTTTCAAATTTTCAATTTTACCTCCCATAGATCCTAGGTCTTTGACCTATTTAACATTTTTTAAAATTTATAAACTTACTAAAAGTTCAGCTTTACACATAAAACTCAATTTTATATCTAATAGATTAGTTAATTTTAAAAAAATTTAAAGGACCTATTAGATATAAAATTGAAAGTTTAGAGATTAATTAGACATTTTTAAAGTAAAGAGACTTATTAGATACAAAATTGAAAGTTTAGGGATTAATTAGACATTTTTAAAGTTAAGAGACTTATTAGATACAAAATTGAATGTTTAGTGACCAAATAGACACAAACCTTAAAGTTCATGGATTAAACTTATAATTTAACTTATTGAGACACAAAACAAGAAATTCAAGATTCACATCGAATTGAATTTAATTTTTAAGAATTTTTGAAAATGTGAGAAACCTATTACATACCCTATTGAAAATTTAGAATCTGTTAGACATTTTAGAAGTTCATTGATTCATTAGATATTTTTTGAAAAACTAGGGATCAAAAAGTCACTAAACATAATTTAACCTAAATTTTATTTTAGCGTTGGGACTTTAGTTAAGGCTAGTTTACATGTTTTAGTCATTTTTCCAATTTAGTTAATATTCTAAAAAAAAATCAATTTAGTCAATTTAGTTTCTTGGTAAATATTAAAATTGGTTGATAAAAACTGACCTGAGTAAATAACAGAATAGACAGAAATTTAGAGTTAAAAAAAAGTCATTTGTGTAAATTATTTTGAATTTGAATATTTAAAATATAAAATAATATAAAAAATTATAAAAACTTTAATTAATATAGTATTTTAGGTCATAAAACTTAATTTATTTTTGTTAAATTAAAATATGTATAATTTAATATATTATAAATTTTATGATGATGTAAATAAGAATTATACAACATTTATGAAAAAAATAGGTTCTTCTACCTAATATTTAGTTAGGGATGTAAAAATAGGTTGGATTGAGTTGGGGGAAATTTTTGGACCAATCCGAAAATTTGGGTTAGTCATTCTTTCATCCCAATATTTTCGGATTTAGTTGAGTTGTGTCACCGGGTTAATTATTTTATAATTTTTAAATTATTTAAAATATTTTGTCTTGAATTAATAACTAAAATCACATAAAATTCAAATATCAAACTTCAAAATTCATAACATCTCAATATTTGGTAGAAGTCTAGAAGAAAAACATAAAAATTGTCAAATAACTCATTTATAAGTATATATTTAATTAAAATAAAATTTAAAATATATAAATTTTGGGTTGGGTTGGGTCAACCCGAGTCTCGAAAGTCCAACCCGAGAACCGATCCGAACTTTTCGGTTCTCCAAACTTCTAACCCAACCCAAATCGAAAAAAAACTAACCCAACTAAAATTTAGTTTCAGGTTTATAAATATATTATAGAACACTTTTTGAATATTTATTTAAATTAGAATTCAATTTCTAAATTTGCTATCTAACACACATTTGAAACAGTCAATTTTAATATTTACCAATAATAACAGATTAAATTGAAAAATGTTAAAATATAAGAAATAAAATTGAAACTTTTTTAAACCATAAGGAATTGGAAAAACACCCGAGCATAAACATTTGTTACTAAAATATATATTTAGTCATTTAGTTTAAAACATTAATACTCTCTCCTCATCAGTGAATGATATGATTTTTGAAATTGTGAATTTTTATGATTTTTTTTAATTAAGTAGAAGTATTTTTCAAATTTTGATTGCATGGTCAAGTTCAGTAGTTTCGAAAGTTCTAAAACCACTTCAAAAGATTCCTACTTGCTTCTTTAAAAAGTAATTTGAAAATTAATGTCCATATTAATTTGGTGAAATACTGGTAGGAATAGAATAGTGAGAAGAAGATAATGGTCAATTTCTAGTTAAAATTAATATCATTCACTAATAATAATAATTATAGGTAAGATTTAACCAAAATAGGGAGGCTAAAATAAAAGGAGACAGGCGACAACATATAAAAAAGAAATATATAATTTAACCTAATCATGTAATAGACTAATCTATATTACTATCATCAGATTACTTTCAAAGTAAAAAAAAATTATTTGATTTAATTTTTCTTCTTTTTTGAAATTGATGTTTAGTAAATAGCTAATTTTGAAAAACATTCCGCCGCCATCTTCATTTTGAATCTATTAATTTCGAGGCCAACTTTGGGCCTAGAAATAGCCTTGCGGGCAGCCCAATTAGCCCACAAAGAAAATGATGTTTGAAGGCAGTTTAGCCCGTTTTTGACTTCCCATCCATGGGCCAGGCCCACTATAAAAAAATTGACAAACGTTAATCCTGCAAGAGCATCACCATCCGTTTGAATTTTTCTATCAGAAGAGAAAAGGAGTATTACTACATTGGAACATCTCTTGTAATTTATTATTATTATTACATCAGAAGAGCATGATAATGAATTTATATAATAAATCACTCTCGTAACTATTAGATGCATGTTGAACAGCAAATTATCGACACGCCAAAAGAGTAAGAAGATAGCAGAAAAGATTGAGAAGACATGGTTTCATTGCTTTCTCTTCATAATATTTGGAGAGTTGAGTCATCTAGCCTTGAAGGTATTTCATTTACTGTACATAAAAAATTACATTGAAATAGAAGAGAAGATCCTATACTTGATAATACTCTACCAACTGGTGAATGAATAGGTGCAGAAGCTTTCTTCTTATTTACACAAAACTGTTGCATTTTCACTTGTGCAGCTGATTCTAAACTTGTAGCGGCTCGGTCCCCGGAGACAGTATCATGTATCAACATCATTCTTGGTGATGTGATGCCGAAAGACAAAGATGGAGCCTTTTGGTGTCATATTTGAACTGAATGTGAATTCATCAACTTGTGAAAGAGGCAAGAAAGACCATCATAGGAAGCCAAGAAGCTATGAAGGCGAATGCTCCCCCCGGGGTGACCACGAGGGTCGATTATTCGCGTTTAGAAGCTTCCTGGATGCTCGGACGTTCTTGACAGTCATCATGAGTTTCTGTCTCTCCCCTTCAACCTCTGCAAACTGAAGGCTTAATTGGGAGTAACGGTCATGCATCTCTCTGAGTTCAGTCTCTACAGTTGTGTACTTTCCCTTTAGATCTAACATGTCTTTGATTAGCTCATTGATGTCTCTAAAGCTTCGGAATATCGCTTCTTCGTCGCTGTGTTGCTTCAAGAAAGAACTGGACCACAGACCAAAATTTTGTTGAAAGCATTAAAATAGTTCAACTTCAAACAGTCTAGTGCAAAAACAGATATACTTCTGTATGTAACAATCCACGGCCCTTTCCCCTTCAACTCTTGGTCTCATCTCAACTCAATCAAGTTTACAAGATCTTTTTATTTGTTTTCCGTACCAGAAGAATAGAAGGACAGAGAATAGTGTTTTTATGCAAAGAAAAATGCTACTAAAGATCAAATTAGCCATGGTTGTGTACTAGGTGATGTACCTCTGAAACTGCATGCTCGGTTTCTTTTTTGCCCGCAATGCTTCAGCAAGCTCGATCTCTAAAGCTAGTACTCTTTCTAATGCATTTCCACTGTTCGAAAACTCCTTGAACAGGGGGAATATGCTTGCTAGTTCTTCATTCACCTAAACAGATGAACACAAGTGTTAACATGTCAATTTACACATCGGAAGTTGGTGAATGCTAATTATGGATTACCTTATGTAACTGAATCAGTTGACATTCTAAGCCAGGAAAATCTGATTCAGAAGGATGGTCATTGTGCTCAAGCGAGTTTTCATGTTTCAATCTTTCCAACTGCAAGCAGAATACAAGAGATGAATATAACAACATTTAAAAATGAACAGTTTGAATTCATATCTCAGGATCTTCCTTCTCGCAGTCTGGGCTATTAATCTAAACATGATGTGATAAATCGAATAAAGAAACCCTCAACTTTCTTTCTCCAATACAGCTTACTGACCTCTTCATTTAGGTGGTCCATGCTAAATTTCAAGCTTTGAGCTCTGAAGTTATCATTTACCAGAGCTAAATGCTTTGTCTCATCATGCAGCGAGTCCTCTGGATTGCCAAGAGAGATATCTTGAAGTCCATTGACGCTTCTCGATATCAGAACATCCTGCCATTGACATGAAAATGAGGGTGGTGGTAAGAGTTGTATCATAACCAGTCATTTCAGCAAATCTAAGTATGTTCTCAATTTCTTTTTTCTTTTTCTTTCTTTTTAGGGACAAAAATGCATTACTTTTCTATCAAGATGCATTTGAAGTTATGATAGACACGGTTTATTGGGAACTCTATACAAGCCCAGGTTTCTTTCAATGGATAAAATAGTTCATTGATGTTTTGGAATTTGAGCATTCATACAAGAGCTCTTAGAAAAAGTTCATGTCAACAAACCAAGGAAAGTAAGCCCAATTAGAAAATGACATCATATACCTGCTCAGGTTGCCCTTGACCATTTAGGAAAGCATGTGAATTATTGGTCTCATCAGCTGCAACTGATCTTGTGCATTCAACTTCTTCACAGGGAGCTGCATTATCTTGGGCTGAGGACTTAGACATGTGATCTTCTGTGTATTTTCCATCACTGCCTTCCTTGTGCATGCTCGTCTGAAATTTGTAACTCTCCAGCAAATCTTTCATCAAGTTCAGTTCCATTGAAAATTTTAATTTATCATCATTGCACTTCTTTAAAGAAGCTTCAAGCTCTTGTTTTTCTTCCTTGCAGCATTCAAGGCTGATAGAAGAGCATTCTTTTTCAGCCTTCACCAAATCATATGCCTTCATTATTTCCCGCTTTTCTGAGAGAGCTGCATTCAAGTTACCTTCCAACTCCAAGATCTTCTTTCCCAGCTCTTCATTTCTTTTTATGTGAGAAACTTCAGATTTTTTTCTATTTTCAACTTCATTGATTGCATCTTGTAATTTCCACAACATTTCTTCACTGTGTTTCTTGGACACAGAGAGCTGGTGCTTCAATTCCTGCAACTTTGTTTCATATTGTTCTTTAATAAATGCAATTCTGAGAGATTCTTGCATGGCATTGGATGGCCCTTCGTTCTCTTTTTTTTCACGAAGTTGGAGGCACTCTGCGTCGGCCTTGTCTTTTAGATCCTTCAAGTGAATAGTCAAGTTTTTGAATTCTTCTGTTTTCAAGATTTGTTCAGAAAGCCTCTGGGTTAGATCATTACACTTATTTTGCAAGATTACCATCTCATCGCTCATACCTTGGAGCAAGATCACATGAGCATGCTGTTCATCCAATTTTGATCGGACAACCAACAAACTTACTTCCAGTTCTTCCTTGCAAAGCAACAAATCATAAATCTCTGTTTCACAAGTCTTCAACATTTTACCCAGCTTTTCGATCTCTTGAACATGATTACTTCTGTCAGCATCAGCTGCAGCCTCCAAAACTTTAGTCCGATTTTGTAATTCCTCAGACTGAGTCATTATTTTTTTGTTTGCATCAAGAAGCATTTTATTTTCCGAAGCGAAAGCCTCTAACTCCATTTGAAGAGAGTTGAGATTCATCAACAATCTAGCATTCTCTTCAGCTTGGCGTGCTTCATTAACCATACAATGATTAAGAGCAGTCTCTACATTGAGATACTTCTCCTGAAGAGCAATATGGTCCCTTTCTGATAACAGAAATTGCTGAACAAGATTTTCAAGCTGGTCCTGATACTGAGATCTTGTGAAAACTAGGCTAACATCTGCAGCTATTAAAAATTCATGCATTTCACATAATTGACTTTCCAAACAAACCAAGGAAGAATTCTCTTGATCAAAATGCTTTAGAAGTTCCTCAGACTGGAGTAAATGTTTGTGGACTCTTGATTTCTCCAACTCAAGCTCCAATACCAATTGCTTGAGATTTCCAACTTCTGCCTTCGTTTTCTCGAAATCTAGCAACTTGCAACTCTTCTCATTTATTTGGTCATCAAGATCTTTAATTCTTTTTTCTAAACTATCTCTGAAACTTTTCTCGACAATTAATTCATCAGACAATGATTGAGATTTATCTTTTGAGCGATCCAGCTCCGACTTAAGCTTCATTGATTCCTCTACCTTTTCATGTAATGACTCAAGCAGAGCATTTTTCTCCTTTGTTAAGACCTCGATGGTACACTTACAATTTCCAAGTTCTTCATCTACCAACCCCAGTGCCATCATTTCATTTTCAAGGCCATTGTTTTTAGAAGTCAGTTGTTGCAGTTCATTCTCCACATGATCGAGAACAGACAGAAATTCTTTATGCTGCTGGGTAAATTTATCTCCAGCTTCACTGCTATTGATATTTTCAGAAAGAGTCTCAATCGCTATGTGAAACTTTTGCACCAGTTCATTGGCCTTATCCAATCTGCAGACCATGTCTTGTCTGGCATGTTCAAACTTCTCTTTCATGATCAGATTATCTGATGCTACCATGCTCAAGGACTTTTGAGCCGTATCTCTTTCTTCTATCAGATGTTCATTCTCATTCATTACCTGGAGAACTTTCTTGCATGCATCAAGATGGAGATTTTCAAATTGCAAAACCAAGCCTGCTAAACTGTTTGATTCGGAATCATCATAAACAGATTCACCTAAGGTAAAAAGATCATTTGAGTTTTTGTTATGGGAAGCCAACAAGTTACTCAACTTATCATGTGCAAAATCAACAGTATTATGCAGATCCTCCTTCACTGAAGCTACGTTGTCAAATTCAACTCTTAGAGCTTTCAATTCTTCTTGCAAAGACGAAATCTCATTATGAAGATTTTTGTTTTCAATGCTTTCCTCCATCATTGAATTTTCCAGGTCTAACTTCTCCATATGACAGGTCTGATACTTTTTCTCAAAAGTACTATATTCTGTCATCAAGGCCTCACATTCTGTTATTTTCTTGGCAAGCAAGGAATTTTCACGAGTAACATTTAATAAATTTTCTTCTAAAATTTCAGTCTTCAATCCCATTTCATTGTATTTTGCAACAATTGCAGTTTTATATTCATTTAGAGATTGGATCTCTTCCAGAGAAGCTTGCAGTTCAAGAAACAATAATTCCTTGGACTTGGTTGATAGTTCCAGCTGCTGACTAATCTCATTCATTCTCTCTTTCATAAGTCTGAAACCAGAACTCGCTTCGAGCAAAGTTTCTTGCAGTGTCTTTGAAAATATATCCAGGTGTATGTTTACCAAATGCACTTCAAAGATTTCATCTTCAACCTTTTGATACAGCCCTTCCTGCAAGTAGAGAGACCTTTTCAAGTCCTCGGAGAAAATACCTCCACTTAAATAATATTTCTTTACCCCTGCATCATGATTCTGAGACTGCAAGAGTTTGCCAGCAGAAAATTCCTCCAATTCGACTTTCGGATTCCAACCTATTTCACAGTATTCCTGACAGCTTGGAAGTGAAGAACCAGTGAGTGCATGCTTAATGAGGTTCTCGTTAGTTTCAAACATGGACGTCACCTGGACAGATAATAGATCGAGGTCCTTCTGTAGCTGGTTCACAGCAATTGAGTAATTTAAGCGTGCCCTTTTGAGAGCCGTCTCGGCACTAGAAGCCCTCCTTTCAAGCTCCAAATTGACGGAATCCAAATTCTTCTTCTCTTCAGCAAACTTCATTAAATGGTTATTCATTTCGTGATGCAGTGCATCTATCTCATCCTTAGAAGCCGTGATAGTATATATACATGTTGCATGCTCATTTCTGAGATTCTGCAGCTCTCCAATCATCTGTCTCTGATTTTCCTCAAGTTCATGAATAAAAGCTTCATAGTAGCATTCCATCTGGTCCATTTTCTGTGCAAGGCTCTCCTGTTTTGCTTTTGACTCGTCCAACTCCCTTAGAAGTTCAAAAATTTTCCCTTTCATTGAACTGATGGCATCTATAGAATTTGGTTCGTAGGACACCAGACCCGGTATAAGACAATGAAGCATGCTATCAGTGTGGTAAATGTCCGAATCAAACCCAGTTCCTGATGCCAATATCTGACTAGTCGGGGAGTTCAATTTTCTGATCTCATTTTGGTTTGCTTTGACACATGAAATTTCCTGTTCCATTCGTTCTCTGAAATCTTGTAGAAAGCAGAGCAAGGCCTCCAAGTCAGCCAGAAGTAACCGAACATCTCTGTCTTGACATCCAAAGTGAGCCTTATTTAGTAAATCTCTAATCTTTTCCTCCATTTTTAAGAGCCCCTTTAACCATTGTGGCTCTAACTTTTGGCATAAGTTATACTGGTCAGTCTCTATAATTTCTTTTCTGGATTCTGAAAGACTTGATTGCAAATTTTTTAATATCTCAAGCTCGTTTTTAAGGTTTAAACACTCAGATTTCAATACTGAAACTTCTTCTGTCAGTTCTTTACCTGAAGCCGTCTCGGAAGCAAGCTGCCAAGCAAATTTCTGTGTTTCGACACCCATCTCACCAACGTGATTTTGCAAAGTGTTTACCTCTAGCTTCAGCTCAACAATCGAGGACTCTGCAACCTCCAAGCTTTCTCTAAGTCTATTGTTTTCTTTATATGCAGTAGCCAGTTCACCATCAGCGGCATAGTCAGGACTCCAGTCATGAGCCCAATTATTGGACCCCTGCACTGAATATTGATGATCACCCTGGTCTCCTTTCTCTGACCCAGGACTTTGGCCAATGGAAAGTCCACCTAGATCACCAGATACTGTGCTCTTTATGCTGTCAATTTCATGCACATCATGTTTCTCAGCATATAGACTTTCTGATGTATTGGAGGAGCCATCAAAACCGGTTGCTGAATCTGCATACTCTTCTTTTCGCCCAACCTCATCGTCGAGTAAGGGGAGTTCGCTACATACTTCTTTGGACCTAATTCTTGCATTGACCTATTTCAGCCAAGGTGGAAGTGGGATGGGAGGCACAGGGAGAAATGTTTTTTTGTAAGTAGCAGAACAATTTCACTGAAATTAGAAATATACAAAAAGAGCAAGCCCAAGCGAAAGGAGTACACAGATTTTCTAATTGGCTAAGTTGGAGGAAATTTAATGATTATGAAGAGAGAGAAGACCAAGTAGAAGATTATAAGGATGTTAACTGTTCTGCATAAATAGAAGAATACAAAAACAACAGGAGATGAGAAAAGTTCTTTGGCCTCCCTGAAATTATTCCTTTAATAGAACTATCTTTTAATAGTAATGTACGAGCAACAAACGAAGTATAGCGGAAAATCGCCAATAAATTTCATATCACCTTTAATTTGAGTGTTTCACCACCATTAACATATTGGTGTAATGTAAATAGCTGAATCACCATGACAATGTGACATTAGTTAGCTCTTTCTTACACGTTTTGGGAGACAGCCATCCCAGGGGCAAACTGTTTTAAAGTATTTAGGTAATTTTTGGCATTAATGGTGCAACTGATTTCTAACCTGGCCATCTCCTTTTTCAGTTTATTAAATGTTGTCTTTCCATCATTCTTCATTTCCTCAGTTAGGGTTGTGTTTTCCTAGAAAGCGATTTAACATGATAAGGATCTGCCCCAAGTACAAATATTTATGTAACCCTTGAAGATAAGAACTACATAAAACTATAGGCCATGATTTTATAAATCCAGAAAAACATAAATGAGTAAACAATTGATAAGAAAACCTTATTTGAAGGACTATTCACTGAATCATTGGATAGTGACACTTTTCCGCTAGGAGATTCACCATGACTATTTTGGTCGGAGAACGTCTGGAGCCCCCTCTCCCTAAGCTCCCTTTGCTGCTCAAACTCCCTAAAGAGAATGGTAAATAAATTTTAATAGAATGAAAATAGGACAGATTATGAAAGTTTCATTTTAAGTAGTACCTGAAACCAGTTTTAGAAGTAAGCAGCTGTACAGTAACCTGCCATTGAATATGATTGAACAATATGTTACAGTTGAATTATAAATTAGGCCAATGCAAATATGGAAAACAAATGAGAAGAGATGGATAGAATATTGATGAGAGCTTTGAGCTATATGTTTAGGAATGTCAAGCCATTCAAAATTCTTACATGTAAAGTAGTTCCTGATTCACATCCATTAAGAGGCAGTGCAACAGCTGAAGGCTTCAATGCATCAGCATAGTCAGCAAGATTGATGTTAGCTTCCCCAAGGATGCTCGAACGAGATGAGCCCTAGTATTGTTGGGATTTGGTCCAAAAAGAAGTCAGAGCAAACAACTGCTAGAGAAGTTCAAAAAACAAATTGAGAAAAGAGAAAATGATAGAGTTGATAGGAAAACTACCATGGCCACCACAAGTTTATAGAGCTTATCATCATATTTCTTTGTTCTAGTGTCTTGAAGAAGTCTAGCTGTTTCATAGATAGGATCAGCCCATTTGCAAGCTCCATTTCTCACATTTGCTTTAGTTGTCTTTGCTGTTGCCTTTCCAGAATCAGCAGGGATAAAAGATATAAAAAGTTTGTCCCATCCAAATTGTGGAATCTGGATCGAGCAGTAGACAACAAAATTCAGTCGTTGCTAAATGACAAGATTGGTTGCATTAAATATCGTAGGCAGTATTTCAAGTCAAAATAAAGTATTACACCGTAGTACTACCGAGTCTGCTGACAACTGAAAACAGCCAATGAAGAAAGAAAAAGTAATGGAAAAGATTTCAAATGTAAGCGTTGGGAACCATAGTAGAAATGCAGGCATTCAAACCAAATAACAGAATGAACTTAAGACGAGTGACAAGGTGGACTTGGGAACAAATCCCAGTTTCTTAACCAGCACTAGATTAACTTCCGCAACAACATATTCATTCATAAATTAGAGACAGCACCAAAAAAAAAAAAAAAGATGGATATCAACATGACAAGATCTAAATAAGTAAAATTAACATCATCTCGCCAATCACCACATGCCCGGAAAATATGATGTCTTCTGTTTTTTCCATACTATGTAACGTAATTGTATATTGTGAAACCCAATCTACAAGGGCCGAGTTCCTGAAGATTCATACGCATGATTAACATCACCAATCGAAATCCCATATTAGAATCCTCCCAATAAGCATCCATCGTAAGTCACTTCCCTTTTCCTCATTCTTTTATATTCTATATATTTTGTCTATACATGAGAAATATGTTTGATCTTAATTGTGACATGTAAACAATATTAAAAAGAAAGCATTGGAAGCATGTTTCCAAATGAGACACCTAGAAAGAACAGAGAAAGGAAATAAAAGTAAATATGGTGGTATCAGATAATGAAATAAGTTGACTTACATGTGTGGCATGAAATTGAAGCCTGAAGACCACCTTTACTTTTGTCTTCTCAAGCTTCCATTTTGCAATCCTTGACATTTCTGTGCAGTATCGCAATCATCCACTGCACAAGATTCCATTTAAACAACAGCTTCGTCTTATTCTTTCTAAATATTAGAAAAATGAATTGGCATTTGTGTGAAAGTTGAATAAAGCTAAATTCTGTTATGTTGTTAAATCCCAGACAGAACTATAATTTTCTGTATCTCATAGTTCTCTTCAAAAATAGCCTTTTATAACATAATACATGAGGAATAATCTCAATGTCTGGAAAAGGCTTCGATCATCATCACTTTCAAGGAGCAATATTCAACAATCCGAACATGAAGAAGGAAAGTGACAATTTAAACTTCAACAAGAAGCCAGCACAATTCATTGGATAAGCTGTCAAAAGCCTAAGGTAGCGAAGAATCTAGGCAATAAATTATTAGTTTTCCATCATCACAATCAAATCAAGGGGCTTGTCAGATTATAAATAAAACTTCGGTAGTTGAGCAGAGAAAACAGGAGGTAAAAGTGAAATCTCATAGAGTTGTCTGATACAAATATAACTTAAGTTCTGAATTCAAACTTAGACTTCCCTTTGACTACAATCTCATAGCAACCTTTAAGTATCACTATGAGAGGATAGTGAATCCCTTTTCTCGGCAGAGAAAGTAAGGAAGAGAGAGAGAGGAGAGAGAGAGCATGACATGGTATATGCTTGTATTTGGTAATCAAACTAGGGATTATAAAAATAACCGACTTCGAAAAACATTGAAGTCATGAAAAGAAGGTGCATTCAACAAGCGATTGGAAGTACATGCAGAGGACACACAAGAAATTAGGTAATACTGAACAACAGAACAAGTTAAGATTAATGAATTCAATGAGTTAGAGTTTCGAATCCCTACCTTCACATATTGTGAATCCCTACCTTCACATATTGTTGAACTCAAAAAAGAAAAATTCATACTTATTCTATCATTACCAATAATCCCAATGCACATAATCAAAGCATGGCTAGATATCTTAACTGGAAATTCAAATTTAGAGACGGATTGTTTGTAGATCACATCAAAAGGTCAAAATAGTAACATTGAGAGGAACGGTGAAAGAAATTAGATGACATCTGAACATTATTAGGTTAGGGAGAAGCTAGCACACAGAAAAACTGAACATCCGAACTTAAAAATCATAATTTGACCAAGAGAGCAAACCAAGAAATGCAGACATAGAAATGCTGGAGAATCAGCTCAAGCATCTTGAACCCATATCAAACATTCTTTCTGAAACAATAACGTTCCCTCTCAATTCAATTGCTCCCTCGGAAGGCTTGACCGATAATCAGGAACTCAAAAGGGAAAATAAGTAGAACAAAATACCATAAGAGCAAGGGGGAGGAGAACAGCAAAACGTAACAGAAACATATGAAAATTCGAAAACATACCTTCTTGGATGAGGCACAAACTTCTCAGAAACGCCAAATTTTACAGACAAAATTCAAAACACCCTGTAGAAAACCCCCGGATCCGGGCACTGGAAATAGCAGTGAGCTAAACAAAATCCACCCTCGCAAACGGACAAAGTCGTGATCTAGAAAACTGCCCCATTCAAAAAAAATGCCGCTCGTGCACTGAAACCCAGAATAAGAAGACTGACAAGAACAGAGGGCAAAACAGAATCCCAAACAATCTGTCCAACCAAATCTGGAAAAAAGGGGGGGAAAAGAGGAAAATGAACTGTTAGTAACACAAGAGAGAGTTTAAACTCAAGAGAGAGCCACAAGGAAACACTTCATTTCTCTTCAATGGGACGTAATCAGAAACCCACCAGAAAGAGGAAGACCCAGATGTCAAAAAATTCCAAAACGAATTATTAGAAAATTACAGAGTGGAGAAAACGCCAAATGCAGGAAAGTGAAACAGAACAGGGATATCACCACGCCAGTAAAAGTTGACACGAATAAGATTAAACACAGATTGATTAAGATTATTAGCACATTTGGAATATTAAATTAATTGGGGTAAGTAAGCAAATGTAGGTGGGTACCTTGATTAAGCTGCGGATCTGCAGGTGCTTCGGTTGGAAGAAAGAACAGGGAATCTTTAGTGAAAATCCCACACAGAAGAAAGAGAAAAAATGGAGAGAAATAGAGAAGATGAAGAAATTGGGCTCCTATGCTTGGAGTGGGCTCTCAGTGTTTGTGGGTCGGGGTTGGGGGAGAAAGACAATGGAGGAAGGGGTCACGGTGGCGATGGCGACGGCGGCGGTGGCGATGACGGAAGAGGTGGTAGCGTAAATGAGCAGTAAAAAGAATGTAAAAATGGATTTAAAAGCCATTAATAAGGTGAGATGGAGCTTAGATTTCAGCTCACAAATCAACTTCAGGAACCCGCCAAAAGCCTGTGATTGCCTGTCCTCCAATTAGTTATTTTTCTTAATCACCCTCTTCCATCATTTATAGATATACCCTTCTGTTTTCGCTTAATTCTTCTCGTTGCCCTTTATTTTAAACACTTTCTAATATTACCCCCTCGATGAATTTTAGATTTAATCTTCTTCCTCAATTTTTTAATGAAATATATTTTTGTATTTTGTATGTTTTTATTTTTCTTTCCCATCTCCCCTCTTTCTTACAAATGAAAATCACTTTATAAAATAGCATTATTTTTTTAAAAAAAATGGTTAAATTAATTTATTTGTTCCCTAAAATTTTAAAAATATCTAATAAATAACTAAAATTAATTTAGTGTTTTGAGAGGTTTATAATATATTTTTTAGTTTAGTGTTTTGAGAGGTTTATAATATATTTGAAATTTTTAAAAATGAACTAATTTATTTAATATAAAATTAAATTCTAGACAAATCTAAACATTCAATTTTGTGTCTAGTAAATATTTTAATTTTTAGAAAATTTCAAGTAGACAAAGAACTTATTAGATACAAAATTAAAAATTCAATAACCTATTGGACACCAAATTGAAAGTTTAACGACCTATTAGATTCCTTCTAGAGTTTATGAATCTATTAAATATTTTTTAAAACTCTGTTAAATACCTTTTAAAGGCAAACTTTAATTTAACTAAAAAAAGTTTTAATCTCTTAATAATTAGTATATGGTATTTTTAAAATGTAAGAATAATTATCACGGAAAATAGCTCAAACTACTATTGTACTTGAAACAAATTTAAGAATGATAGGCAATAAATATTTCATAAAATATATCATATTTGTGATATGATATTATTATAATAATAATAAACCAACCGTCACCTGTGGGTTAAATCAAATCAAATGAATGAAACATGTAAATATTCTACCAGCCAAATTTAAAACTAATTTTTTTTTTATGTGACTCGACTAGAAAAAAAATTCTATGTTAAATACTTATCCATTAATTTTTAAATTACAAAGCTGGTTATATAACTATTTGATTTAACTATTTCTACTAATGGATTTCTATATTTTCTTATCTATTTTGTACCCATATTTTTAAAAACCAAGTTAAGTTTTGAAAAATAAAAGTAGTTTTGAAAATTTTGTTTTTATTTTTTAAATTTGGCTAGAAACTTAAATGATGCTTCAAAAAAAGATGAAAAACATTTTAGAGAAGATGAAGGAAAATTGTGGAAGAACAAACATAATTTTCAAAAAACCAAAAACAAAAACTAAATGGTTATCAAATGAGCCTTAACTTTTAGGGTTTGTTTAGTAAGCAATCTGAAAACAGAAATTTAAAAATAAAGTTGTATTTCATGTTTACATATATGTGTTTCATAGCAGATTTAGAAATGCGATTCCATTTTAAACAGTTGTTTAAAATGTGTTCTATAACATATCTATAGATCATGAAATTAGTTGTAGTTGCAAAACTAATTATTATATTGAATATAAGTCATTATTAATTAATTTATGAACATGATTTTATAAATTTTATAAAATTATTCTTTTATAATATAATATAATATATATTATATTATACATATTTTAATTTAACAAAAGTAAATCGAGCGTATAGCATGAAATATTGTATTTATTAAGATTTGTATCTTTGTTTAATATAATTATGCATTTTAAAATTTTAAATTCAGAATCTGGATACAATAAAAACATAAAATGTTGTTTTCAGAATTCCTACTATTTGGATCCTAGAATTCGAAAAAAAGTTTTCGAAAACACATTTGCCAAATACATATTCAAATTAAGCGAATCCGAAAACATAAAACATAATCCGGATTGCATACCAAACAAGGTATTAGTTTTTTATTTTTAAAAATTAAGCTTACAAACACTGTTTATGAAATTGTTTGTTTTGTTATTTATTTTCTACCCATGTTTTAAAAAAACAAACCAAGTTTTAAGGGGAAAGAATGTAATTTTTAAAACCTTGTTTTTATTTTTTAAATTTGACTAAAAATTCAAATGTTTCCTTAAGAAATGTGAAAATCATGATGAAGAAATTGTTGGAAAACAAACCTAAATTCCAAAAACAAAAAATAAAATAGTTTATCAAACCTAACCTAAATTTTTTGAAAAATATTTCTATAAAGGGATAAATTGTTATATAACGAATTTAAAGGACTAAAGATATATTTTAACCTAATTTTTGCTTAATTTGAAGGAATGCAATTATTTTCCATTCTTAAAAAAAAAAATGTCCCTTTTGGAATATTAATAATTTCGTCCATTTATGGTATCTAAAAATGTAAATCCCTGTCTCCGGTGGAGGCCCAAATGAAAGTCAGATCCTATGCAACATTGAACATTTTAAACAAATTTCCGATAAGGAAAAAAAAAAAAAGTTAAAAAGAGAGGAATAATACATATTGTAAATTATATTTCCGTTCCTCTTGTTGGTTGATTTTGATTCATATATTTTTAAAATATCTATTTTAATTCTTACTTTTAAATTTTATCTATTTTTGTCTAGAAGTTTTGAAATATTTGTATGATCTCTATATTTTTTAAAAGTGACTATTTTAGTTTCTATATGCAAAATTACCACACAAATTTGATATACAATGAAAATCTTTTGATATAAAACTATAAAAATATTTTAAGAAAATAAAAATATCAAAATTGCTACTTTTTAAAAACACAAATGACTAAAACTAATGTTTCATGAGTATACATACTAAAAATAGACAAAAAAAAATCAAAGTAGAAGAAAAAAAAACGACAATTAAAAAGTATATGAACCAAAATAAAAAGGGGTCTACCCCTAATAATTAAATTAGAATTAAAAACATATATTTTTTATTCATTTAAGAATTTAAGGATGATTTTTTGTATTTTTTATATATATTTAAACTACTAAATGTTTTAGTGTAGTTTCTAATTATTTAATTTTTATCATTAATTATTCATTAACAACCTAACAATATCCTAAATCTATTTTGAAAATTTCACAACTTAATCCACTGTTACATGTAATGTCTTGATAATATATGTCTTAATCAATTGAACTATATTCAAGTTTACTAATTTTTTTTATCGTTATTTTGAGTGATATCAAAGAAAAAAAATGATATAATAATAATAAAAAATCATTGGCCAATCACAAGATCATGTTATTACTCAATGGTTGGTAAAAATAACCATTTAATGAGATTTTAAAATTGAATGAGATTATTAAAGACAACCCAGCCTTATAAATTTAATGGAAATAAATGCACAATTAAAGTCAAAGCTGGCTACTATTTTTGAAACCTTGGCTACTATTTTTGATTGCCTGATCACCTACTTATTTTAATGGAGTTATAGTTTTGGTTTATTCTTATATTCCCAGTAAATGAATTATATAATTAAAGTCAAAACAAACCCTAGTCCAATCAATGTGATATTGATTTAACTTTCCCTCCCATTTAATGTTGGTAACAACCATCCTTGTATTTTAGCCCACAAATTTAGTATTTTTTTTTACTGTTTTTTAAATGATTATTTTAATATAAAAATTGGAAGTGTTTTAAAATATTTTAGTTAAATACATATTGTTGCCATAAAGAAATATAAAATCAATGAACCAATATTACATCAGCCTCCAAATTAATAATAATATCATTTTTGTTCATATACTTATAGTCTTATTTCATTTAAGTCTAAGTACAAATTTAATTCCCCTACTTTTAATAAATCTTAGTTTTTATTATTAATTTGAAGTAATTTTCATCCGAGCTAATAAAAGACTAATAGAACTATTATTTTTTTTTTAAAGGTTAACCATAAATTAGCAGTAGAGGCTAATTTCAAGATTTATTAAAAATATGAAAACTAAATTTATACATTTGAAAGTATATGAACTAAAATAGAATGAGTCTCAAAATATAGAGACTGAAATAGTATTTAAACCTAATTATAATAAACACCTACCATCAACAAATTTAAGACAAAGATTTATGGGAAAAATATTGAATTTTTAAATTTAGAAACCAAAAGTGGCACCCGAATCAAAATTTTCAAACCATAAATATACCTTTTTTTCTCCCTTCTAACCTCGAGTCCTTTAAAGGCAATGCTAGGAATAACAGGAAAATGTGAGTTTTTTTTTTTTTTTTTGTTTTAATATATATTTTTTTAAATATAATATAGCCTACAACAAACACACAGTTTATTGGATAATAATTACCTTATAATATACATCATAGCATTTGGAATAATTTTTAATTCTAAACAATAAGCAAAGAATGCTATGATGAGTGAAGGTGAAAAATGGTCATGGAGCCACAAAGAAAAGGATTATTCCTTTTGACAAAATTAATTGGGAGAAAAAAAGGCATGATGAGTGAGGGTGAAAAAATGGGCAATGGAGCCACAAAGAAAAGGATAATTCCTTTTCACAAAATTTAATTGAAAAAAAAAGGCATTTTAGAGAAATATCTCAAAATTTAATGTAATTTTGCCACATTATTTGACATCTAATGATTAATTGATCATGATTCTAGATCCAAACAAACCATTACACATGCATTAACTTTGCAAAAGCAAGCCAAACTTTTTATTCGCATTAAATTATAAGTATTAGCCCTTTAACCTATCATATATGTGTTTAATAGGTATATGAACCATCATATATATATATATATATGTGTGTGTCTAATTGTGTCCCATAAATCTTTAAACTCTAAAAATATCAAATAGTTGTTTGAACTTTTAATTTTATACCTAATAAATCTTTATCGTGTTCAACATTTTAAAAAAAAAACAAATGATATTAGATTCTCAATTTGTGTCCAATAGATTTATAAATGTAAAAAAGTGTTGAATAGCTCAAAAACCACCTATTAAACACAAAATTGAAAGCTCAAAAGTTTATTAGACACAAAATTAAAAGTTTATAAATTTATTAGCCCGCTTTTAAAATTAAAGAAATCCATTAAACATAATTAAAATTAAATGACCTATTAGACATATTTTTAAATTAAAAAAATATATTAACATAAAAAACTGAACTTATAATTGTAATTTAAGGTTTTTATTTTTCAAAAGAACTAAATCATCCACGATAAAATTCAATAAGACTAACAAAATTTCAGCCAAACTATTCTAATCCAATCATTTAACAAATTACTTTGGATTCTATATTCTATAAAATTGATCTAACGAATATAATATGATTCAAACTAACCGAACCAATCCAATTTGAACCGTTTTCATCTTTTTTTTTTTCTTTGCACCCCTATTTTCAAAAGGTAGAATAATCCAAATAGATAAAGCTTTACTAAATATTGAGAAACAATGTCAAATTTGTTATAATCTAAAAACTAAAAGGAATTAATTAAAAAAGTGGGTCATAAGATCGGAAGAAATGAGAATGAATGAGATAGATGCAAAAATTTTATATAGAGTTGGTGGGGGAAGAGGAAATGGACAATTGAATGTAGCCAAAGAGCGGAGCAGAGTTTTGGTGTATCATTGATTGCGGTGGCGAAGCGTGCACCAAATTGGGGCGCACTGCGGGCCCCACCTGCACATGGCCATGGTCATTCACAATGGTGGCCAATACGATGTCGTTTCCTTACTCTAATCTCAAATCTATATAATAATAATAATAATAATATATATCCTTTTTTCTCACGTGATCTCACGTGCAGTCCGCGCTTCTCATGTCACCTTTGCATCATTGCATTGCATTTATTCTATTTACATGTCACTTTTATATCTTTAATGTGAGCTTTTAATTTTATTTTGGTCTTCTTTTATTTAAAGGATAGCTAAATTGTTGAAGTAGAAATAGTGATTTGCGTAAGTTGGAGGAAAAGGTGCTAATATGAGTATAGTTAAATAGTTGTGTTCGATAGGTCAAATCTTCATTCTTCTCTTCATATTATTAAAAAAAAAGTTTATTCCGTAATTGTAATGTTGTATTCTTTTAAAGAAAAACATTTTGAATTTGTTGTTGTCAAATTTTGGACAGAAAAACTCATCTGACCTCCACGTGACAACGACGGTAAATTTATAATTGTTTAGAGAAAGACGCAACCTACAAGACTAGGAAAAACAGGACACCGGTGTGGTGTAGGCTACACAAGCTCCGATGCTTAAGTTAGAGAGGATCATTTGTCAACTAGTGAGAAGTGTTCTGTGTTTAGGTGACCAGAATTTGCTTACCCAGCTCTTCTCTCTTAGGAGAGCTTAAATAGTTTCTTTTAGGGTTGTTCGTGGATTTCCGTGGCCTATTGGGCAAATGAAAGATCGAGAAAAGGCTGAATGCACGCTTGCGGGCCGTATGGAATCGATGTAAGGCCCGGAGGTCAACCTTGCATCTGGTCGGCCTCGGCTGACCACGGGTTTGGGCTTCGACCCAAACCCAAACCCGAACTTTGTGTCATAGGGCCAAGGTAGAGCCCAAATGAGGGAGCTCTACCCTGGTCGGCCTCGACCTATACCAAGGCCAACCATGCGTTTGGGCCAAAGCCCAAGCGCGTCTTCTCGTCCCTTCTCATCTTGGTTCTGTCCCAGTCTGATTTTGACCCGTTATGACTTTGCATTAGGTTTGTTACCTCATTTGGTCCTGCAACCGTTTGTCTAACTCATTCTTGTTGGTCTAATTTAACCCCTAACATAATTCAAGATTTTGAGATATTTATTTCAGTCTACTGAATTTAGAATAGTCAATTTGGTGTCATCTCGACTTTCAAATGGTTGATTTTAACTCTTGAACTTTTAAAAAATAATATGTTTAATCATTATTAAGATTATGTCATTAATAACCATCATGGCTCACTACAATAGTCATTGGAGTTAATGAAAAAAGTAAAAGTTTTTTTTTTAACAAAATTATCAACCTTTAAGTGACCTTTCCTTTGAGGTATGATCGGATTCACGAAGAAGGTAAATGGCTTAAAGAAAATAAGGTTCAAACTATGGTGAGTCATCTACCTATGATCTTATAATTCTACAAATTTCTTTGTGATTGAATATATAGTAAAATTAAACAACATTAGTCTCATGAAATTAGTTGAACGCCCAGGTTGGTCTCACTTAATGTTCACCTTCTTGATACTTTATGCCAACTGGTTAATATATACCTTTGAAGTCACAATATCAATTATCTATTAAACAATTGACGATAAAATAATAGTGAGTTAAAACTTAAAAGCACCAATTTAGTAAATGACTTTTTTTAAAATGCAATAATCTTCTAAAGAACCGATTTATCTTTTTATCTTAAATTTAGAATCAAAATGAACCTTTTCTTTTACTCTTTTTTCAATGGCCTCTTTACATTTTTTTTCATTCGCTAACCACTTTAAAATTTCAAAAAGCTCCTTTGGTTCCCTTTATTTTCAATTATTCATTGATGTAAAATAAGTATTAATTTGATTAGATTGATGAGATGTGTGGAACAATTTTGACAAATGGGCAAGTATGCCACATGTTATATTATGATTTTGATAATAGTAAAAAATTAATTAAACTGTGGATTTTTTTTTAGTATATCAAAAATTGAGGATGAGAGGATTTGAACAGTTGAACTATACAAGTAAATTGTGGCTATTGTTTTTTAGTGTCAAATAAATTTTAGATCAATTTTGACTAAATTAATGAGATGTGTCAAACAATTTGAAAAATTGACAGATTATGTGGGATGACGCTAGGCATAATAGAGGAAACGATAGAGACACGAAAAGGAAAAAAAGGAGGGAAGATAATAGCCATATTGAAAAAAATAATATTGAAATAGGCCCTCGATTGTTTGGAAATTTTGTAAATCCAAAAATTTAGAAGTGATTTTACACAAATTAGTAGAAAATTAATTTTATCAAACATTCAACATGTTTTTTTTTTAACTCCAACAAAAATGATGGAGATGACACTAAATTTACAAAACAAAACACTGAAATGGATCCAGAATTTTTATCCAGAGGCTTAAATATGAAATCAAAAAATATTTAGAGTTGTACATACTAGAGCTTTAACCTAAGACTTGGGGGGCTAGACACATACTAATCACCAACCATAAGATTTTTTTTTTTTTGTGTTTTTATTTGATTTTTTCTATACATATTATATACAGGAAAAAATTTGAGAGGTTTTGAGCCTTAGCTAAATCCACCCCTAACTCAAATAACGAAGAGATTGTTTAGCAACGTTATTTTATTGGGAAATTGTTATAGGTAGCAAAAAAAAAATATTAGGATACATGTAAATCTAATGTGATTTTTGAGATTTGCAAATACACCAAAATTTTTTAAAATTTTATTTTTTTATTATTCTAATTTTATCCTCATTGGTGTATCAGAAGTTATATCTAATTTATTTTATATTTGGTATATCATCAATGTACCTAAAATTCTTTATACTTATATATCAATCAACTGATATATACCTAAAACAAAATATATTAGTAGTATGTTACTCATATACTACTGATACACTTGTTTTTAGGTATATCAGTTCTCTCTATATATACATAGCATATTAGAGATACTGTAACAGTCGGTGTTTTTCCCTTTTCGTTTAAAATAATAAAAAAAAATAGGGAGAAGAAAAAGTCAGGGAGGGCTTGCGCGTGCCGCAGGCGAGACGACCCCTGACCGTTTCGACCGACGACCACCTCTCTCTCTCCCTCCCTCTCTTTTTCTCCCTCTCTCACTCCCTCCCTCTCTTTTTCTCCCTCTCTCACTTGTCTCCCTCTTCTTGGGAGATCCCTCAAGCCATCGTTTCTCCCTCTCTATTCACCCCTAAACGTGCCTTCACGCTTGCTGCAACTGTCGGAGTTTGTCGTCGTCTGCATTGTCGTGGCCAACGTCGTCGCTCCCTCTCGCACGTTGTCTCTTTCTTTTAGTCACATCGCAACCCCGAAGCCACCGATGTTGCAAAGCTGCCACCCTTTGATTCGACTTGTTTGAGGTCTTTATGAACGATTTTTGACAAACGAAGTCCGGTTCTTGGTAGATCAGGCTACGAGGAGTCTGAATTTGGTACCCACGCGTCGTCCCCTGCAGCCTGTCGGTCGCCAAGTCCGTGCAATCCTCTTTATTCGTTCGTCAACTCGTTTTGGACATTCGTGGGTAAGTTTGAGTTCCTGAAAGTCTTTTAGGCCCTTTTTGTTTTCAGTTTGCTAATATGTGTTTGTGTTCGTCGTTAAGGTTTAAGTGGAGGCAGAGGCACTAATTGGGGCACGTCTGTTCTTCTTGAATCATGCAATTGCTGGATTTAGGTAAGTAGTCATTTGGACTACCCCACCCATAAGAGTAGGGATTAGGGGCAAAACTGCATGCAATAGAAAAATTAGGAGTTGTGTTTGCTTACTTCGAATCCTGTGATAGCATCCTAATTTTGAGATTGTCTGTTTATACGTGATGTAAAGCTGGTATTGATACTGTGCATGTTGAATCTGAATCCTGGTGTATGTTCCCTCAAGTAGAGGCTTGTAGGCTATGTTCTTAGTTATGTGATAACCCGAGAAAAGTGTTGTGTAACCTTAGATTCATGGCTGACACAACCAACACTAGTGTAGACCCAAGACTCCTGTGTAACCCATAACAACCCGAGACTCTAGGTTGGCGAGGTTGACGTGGGATGTGAGGTCCGCCCTCCATCTAATAGATGTCATGAGACATGAGATGTAGGGTTCATCCTCCATCTAGTAGACGTGATGAGACATGAGATGTGGGGTTTGTCCTCCATCTAGTGACGAGGTTAGACATGGGATGTGGGGTTTGTCCTCCATCTGGTAGACGAGATTAGATATGGGATGTGGGATCCGCTTTCCATCTAGTGGGGTGGCTCATAGAGTGAGCCACAAAGTATTGTTTTGGCACCAACCTAGTCCAGTAGTTAAGGGTAGGACAAAAGAATAGCGGGTCTGAGCTTGTGTCAGGTTCAGGGTAGATGTGGAGTTTTATGGAACGGGTTGATGAGTTGTGAGTGGTTAGGCTTAGGGTTTGACTCTTGTGTTGCTTTACTTTAGACGAAGTGAGCTATTTACTGAGTATTATATACTCACCCCTCAGTTTGTGTGTTTTGGTTGCAGGTAAGACGAAACCATGAGGTGAGACGAAATCCTGCGAGGCTATGGAAGGCTTGTTAGATTTAGTTAGGGGTTGTTTTGTTAGGAGTTTTTTCCCTTAACCTCTGTTGCACTTTGTTTCTCTAGTTCGTTTCTTTCTTTGCTTCATTTAGTTGTATTGTAAAACTTCAGCATGTCCTGTTGGTATCTTTCGTCATTGAAGCATGTTTTGTATTTTTGTGGTTGTCTGAGAACTTCGAGGGACTGGAGCCCAACCTGTTGATTTTGTAGTTTGGAAGCGGTTGGGTACCCTTGTGAGACTTTATTGAAGTGCTTCTTTGTTCATGTTTAGGTTTAAATTTTTTGGTTTGTCTTGGTTGCGCCATTATACTGCTGAAAGTTCTGCGTGAGCGGTTAACTTAGAGTAACACCCCAAGTAGGATTTGCTTAAAATTACGGGGTGTAACAGATATTTTGCATATTTAGTATATCACTAATATACTTCATTTTAGATACGTTCATTTCACTAAATATGTCTAATATTGAGTATGTCAATGAAATGAACATATATCATATGTGAGTTACTGATATATTTCATATAAATATATTACTCTATTTTAGATATATTATTGGTCTACCAACAATATTTCATTGATACACTACTGATAAACTTCATATTAAATAATGTCTATAAAAAATAATGTATATCAGTAGTGGATCGATGACACACTCTATATTATATATATATTAAATGTGAGTTACTGATATACTCATGATCAACTTCATATAGGTATGTCAGTAATATATCAACGACTTACTCTTTGTTAGGTATACGTTAATCTATCAATAACATGTCATTGATAGATTACTAATATATTATTGATATATGTTTTTTATTGAAAAATGCGTGTAAATATAAGGATATCTATCTATTTGAATTGAGTTGGCTTTTTGTTATTTTTTTTTTCCTATGAGTTCGCTTTTTGTTATTTTTTTCCTGCAAGTGACTTTTTTTTTTTTTTAACATTCTTTAGCATATAATTTGCATGAGGAAATTGAAAAGGTCCACATTATCATTATTCCTTTCTGTTTGGTGGGCCTATTCCCAGCATTTTTCCTACTAAAACTTTTCATTCACGTTAGTAATTTATTTTTTAAAACAAAAATTAGTCTGATTTGATACCATAATTTTTTTTAAAAAAAACTTTTATTATTGTCTCGTCTTACGAGTTATACCAAATCAAACTAATGTTAAAGATACAACCACTTTATCCCAACCGTCTTTAAAATAAGGGTTAACTATATAAATGAGTCATTTTAAATAGATCGATTATAAATATGTCCAAGAGTCTACAAATTTACATTCATGTCCAATATATTAAATAAAAAAAATTTATTTAGAGAAAGAATTACAAATGTACCTATATTAAAAAATCTAAAAATAAAATGAAAATACAAAAAAGGAAAATCTATTTCTATTCAATTCATTTAAAAAATATTTCTTAAAAATAAGCCAATCTTCCCAAAATAAGCGTGAAAATTTTATTCATCCATAAATCATGTCAAGATTCTCTCAACTAGGTAGCAGTTACCTCTGATTTCTTTTCGAGTAATGAACAACCATTTGTTAGACGAAGCTCTGCTTAAACGATCTCCATGGCCATAGTCATTCTAGAGAGAAAGAGATTCATCCATATCAAAGAAGATTTCAAGTCTAACATCGAACCTTTCATAAACTCTCATTGAAGAACAAGGGCAGTCGATTTCTCCGATTAATTCTAATTATTTGAAAATTTCAGTATCTCATACTCCATTCACATCTTTTCTGTTTCATTTCAGAGGGTAAGGGTTTACTTTGTTCAATTTTCTCTCTATTTAACTAGATGAATGCTCTATTTATATATCAAAAAATTGTATGTATATATATTTTTGTCTTAAAGAACTATATTTCCTAAATGTAGTGTATATTTAATAATATTAGATATTTATTTTTGTTTTTTTAGTGATTTGTAAAATGTTTTGAAATTAGGTGTGACATGTAATATTTGCCCATATGTTAGAACTTATTTGACACACGAAATTTATCAAGTTTGTTAATGACATGACTTACATAAAGTAAAGTTTCTAACATTCATGCTTACAATATTCATATTTTACTTTATTTTGAAAATGTTACATAAAAAAAATAAAGGTCAAGATTCGAACTTATAATATTTTAAATGCAATAAAAATACTTCAATCATTATGTTAAGTTCAAATTTACATAAAATTCATATTTTATCGTTATTTTATACAAAAGACTATCAATTTTGAATTGCACTAAGGAAGAAAAAGGAAAAATAAGACTATCATTTGAGTTCTAAACTTACAAAGAAAACACATAACAAACCTAAATTTCTCAAAGTTTCATAATAATGAGTGATAAGTGAAATTGGGAGGTGTTAAGCCCTATTTGATAACCATTTGATTTTTTGTTTTTGAAAAATGTACTTATTTTCTTACATTTTCTTTACAATGGTTTTGATATTTCCTACCATGGTTTCCATCTAGAAACATACTTGAATTCTTAACTAAAATTTAAAAACAAAAACAAGTTTTTGAAAACTACTTTTAACTACACAAGAAAACATGAAAAGTTAAAGGTGAAAGTAGTATTTATAGGCTTAATTTTTTTTAAAAAAAAAAAAAACCAAAAATCAAATAGTTGTCAAAAGGGGCCTAAGTTTTTTGTTTTTTAATTTTTGAAAATTAAGGTTATAAATACTAGTTCTATCGATGAGTTTTTATGTTTTTTTATCAACTTTGTACTTATGTTTTCAAAAAGTCGATGATTGTAGAGAAGATGAAGAGAAATGGTGAAAAAACAAGTATAATTTTTAAAATATTAGTTTTTAGAGGATTAAAAAATAATTTAAAATGAAGGATGAGTGAATTGGACTCTGATTTAGCTAACAGAAAAATGATGTAATGTACTGATGTGTTGTGAGATTTAAATGATATGAGATGATGAATTTAATAATTTTAGATTAGATGTGATTTAATTTTTATCTCTCTACCGTGACCAGTTTGTCCCTTTCCTTCTTCTTTTTTCCTTTCCCTCTTCAATCTTCTTTAATGTCGCCGTTTTGATGGACCACCACTAACTACCCATCTACCACTCCAATGCCCTTTCCTAATTCAATCTTAATGATAAATATCACTTTTAAAGCTTTAAGAAGTTAAGAACCAAACTGATGTCCAAATTTCAGCCACACTAAATTATACTTTGCTCAAACAAAAAACCTCTTAGAATTCAGTCTTTAACAGACAAATTTTGTATGAAATCACCTTTGTTAGTATTTTTTTTTTCTTTTGATATTCTTAGTTGTTTGAACCACCTTTATTAATAATCACATATGCAAGAGTTCATTTAAAATAATTAAAAAAAATTAAGTTTAAGATAAAAACAATATTCTATTTTGAACTTGCTAATGTTAAAATAAAAAATAGTAATTTTAAATTAGTTAAACTAACAAGTTTTACTAATTGAAAGTATATGAAATTTTGCTCAAAACTTAGTAAAATAGGTCCTTGATAACTTTTTTAGTACCATAAGAATAGAGGATGCAAATTAGGGGTGTAATTGATAATTGATAACTAATAAAAAGTACTTATTAGTTATCAAATATAATGTTATTTTAATAATTAATATTTAGGGTGCAAAGTATTTAAAAGATTATTAATAACACACTTTTTTTGTGTTTTCACAATGGATATGGTATCATTTACTTTAAGTCTCTCGATTTTTGCTCGTCAGATGGACTAAGAAATGGGAGATGAAATCAAAACACTTAAACTCGGTTTAATAACTATTTGACTTTTTAAAATTAGGCTTGTTTTTTTCACAATTTATCTTTAACTTATTTATAATGATTTCCATCGTTCTTAGGTGTCATCTATGTTTCTAGCCAAATTTCAAAAACTAAAATAAGATTTTGAAAACTATATATATATATATATATATATATATATATATATATTCTTTTTTAATTTAGCTTGGTTTTTTAAAATTTTTAGGTTTAATCTTCAAAAATTAAAAATAAAAAACGGCTTAGTTTTTTTTTCCATGTGTAAGAGCATTGCAACATCAAACTGTAACGGTTCGAGAATTAGAAATCATCAGAGAACGATGCTTGAATCAAAACGCGAGCATTGGTTGCTTTGCTACAAGAAGACTTCAATTAATTAGATTAGGTCAATTCAACTACACAATTACGAAATCAACAAATTACGCCATAGAAACAGACAGTAGTAGCCGCCGATCGACGGCGGAATTGCAGAGAGATTCGGAAAACAGGAACCGATCGATCAACTTCACCAATCATCGGATCGCTTCATTTTTGTTCCGCAGAGCTTTTAGCATTGCTCGGATGAATTTTCGAGGAAGAGCCATTGAACTGTTTCACTGATTCGCTAGTGCGCGAACCGGTAATCCTCGATTTTTCTTGTCCTTCCTTCTCCATCATGATCTTCTTCAATTTCTCCTTGTTCGTTTTCTTCATTACGTATGCTTCGGCTAGAGAGTGGTACATGGCCGGCGTCGGCGAGGTTTCTTCTGCAAATTAATTATATCGATGAGTGAGAGGGGGATTTATAGGGGGGAAGAACTTTCAGTTGCTTGGAGGGGAAGAAGAGGAAGATGAAGAGGAAGACGACGTTACAGTAGTGTCGTAGGCTGATAGTGAAATGTGGCCGACTTGTCGTACGCGTATATAATGGAATCAATGCTTCGCCTTCTAAAGCAAATCAAAAAGGCGACTCCATATTCTCGAGGTATGTAGTCCAAACAAAAGTTTGACATTGGTGTTTTAATGTTGAAAGAAGAGTAAATTACAAGTCTAGACTCATAACCATTTGATTTTTGCTTTTTGGTTTCTGAAAATTATTGTTTTTTTCTACAATTTATCTTCATTATCTTTATAATGCTTTTCATGTTTCTTGATCAAGTACCATTTAAATTTCTTGCCAAATTTTAAAAATAAAATTTTGAAAACTACTTTTTAGAACTTAGGTTGAATTTTGAAAACTCAAGTACAAACTGGATAAGAAAACATAGAAACCCATAAGTAGAAATAGTATTTTTAGGCTTAATTTTTAAGAACAAAAAATCAAATTGTTATCAAATAGAGTCTAAACTTTAAGTTTGTCTATTTACTTTTTAAACTTTAAAAGACGTTTAATAAGTTTATGAATTTTCAACTTTAAAATTTATGTTTAATAAGATTAAACTCTTAAATTTGGGACTACTTCCATGAATTTAAAAAAGCATCAAATATGTTTAAGAATTTATTTGTCACAGCATTGAAAATATAGACATAAATATAAACTTGAAAGTTGGATTAAAATTGTAGTTTAATATTTCTAGAGGTTTTTGAAGTAAATTTGTTGGAAAGGGAAGTGGTTGATAGAAAAGTATGAGTATTTTAAAAGTAAATTAAATATGAATGATGTCGATAACTATTTGATTTTTTGTTTTTGAAGATTAAGTCTATAAATACTACTTTACCTATAACTTTCCATGTTTTCTTATCTAATTTTTAGATGTGTTTTAAAAAATCAAGCCTAAGTTTTGAAAACTAAAAAACATAGCTTCAAAAGCTTGTGTTTATTTTTAGAATTTGATTAGAAACTCAAATACCAATATTTTTTTAAGAAAGATGGGAACCATCGTAGGGAAGATGAAAATCATTGTAGAGAAAAATGGTGAGAAAACAAATACAATTTTCAAAAACAAAAAACAAAAAACCAAATGGTTATCAAACGGAGAACTTAGGTTTTAGTTTTTTTATTTTTTATAAATACTATGAATTTCCATGTTTTCTTATCTAGTTTTTACATGTGTTTTAAAAAACCAAACCAAGTTTTGAAAACTAAAAAAAATAGTTTTCCTTGAATTCTTAACCAAATTTTAAAAATAAAAACAAGTTTTTGAATATTACTTTTTTTAGTTTTCCAAACTTAAGTTGGTTTTTGAAACATTTATACAAAGTAGATAACAAAATAACGAAACTCATAGGTAAAAATAGTATTTATAGACTTAGATTTAAAAAATCAAATAGTTATCAAACGTAGCCTTACCTTTTTGTTTTTTAAAATTGTGCTCATATTTTTCTACCGTGATTTGATTTTCATCTTCTATACAATGGTACAATAATTTCCATATTTCTTAAAGTATTTTCTTAAGAAAAATGAAACTCACGGTAGTGAAATCACGAAAAAAAAAGTACAATTTTTTAAAACTAATTTATTATCCAACGAGGCCGGAATGATTAGCCAAAAACATTTTTACTTTTATTTCTTAGGCTAGTATTATGAAAAAGAAAATGGACCTTTTAGTTTTAGTTCATATGAATTGTGTCGATATACCCACACATGTCAATTTCAAGATTTTTTTTTTAATCTAACAAGTCAAACTTTTAATTTTACTTTTAATAGGATATTGACCTATTCACCATTTTTTTTTTTAATTCATGGACCTATTAAACTCAATATTGAAAGCTTAATGTTGTATTAGACACAAATTTTAATTTTATGGTTAGTAGTTTTGTTCATTTTAAAAAAATATTAAATATGTCAAGGACCTATTAAACATAAAATTAAAAGTTTAGAGAATTTATTTAACATTTTAAAAGTTTGAACTTATAAAATACAAAGTTGAAAGTTGGACATATTAATCACAAACATAAAAGTTCTAGAACTAAACTTGTAATTTAACCTACTTTTTTTCTTAAAAAAAATGATTTGTGACTAGTCATGAACTTTTTTGTATTTCAATAAAATTAATTTTAGAATATTCTTTTAGTTCAACAACAATATGGTAGAATCGAATCATCAATTCTTAAGATGATAATAGACGACTTACCCATTGAACTATGCTTGAATTGATTTTAAGTCTATTTTATTATTAGAGCATGAATTTGCACACTTCTTACCTACTTAATTTTGTTGCTAAGTTCTAGGCATTTTGTGATTAGGTTTGGACATTGTTGGGGTTTGGTTTGGAGTGTTTCAGTGGTTTATCTTTATGTAATTTATAAGTTTGTGGGTCACTTTTAAATTTGACTTTGAGAAAATATCACTGTCACAACTTAGAGTTAAATTATATGCACGGTTAAAATGTTGATGTCGATAAAAATGTTGAAGTTGAAAATTTATGAAAATATTGGTAAAATGTAGATGTCGATGTATATTTCTAGAAAAATATTTAAATTAATAAATAAAAACTTTACATTTTTTATATAAGCTAAAATATATATTATTAGTATTATCTTCACATTAGTTAGATTTTGTTTTCATTTTATCGATTTCTTTACGCTATAATGAAAATGTTAGTTCACCCTCCATGTCGATGTTGAATCCAAGAACATGTAAAAATATCTGGAAATGTAAGTTGAGCCTAACTATGACAAAAATTAGCTTTTTTTTTTTCTTTCTAGAAAATTATAACTCTTGGATGTGCTTATGTTGCAGCCATGCACAAAAATGGTTGGGAACACATTGAGAAATAGTGATTTTAACCTGAAAAAAAAGCTTTATTTATAAGTGATTAATAAAAAGCATTTTTTATATAATCATTTTAACATTTGATCATAGATTCCTAAAAACGATTTTCATTCCATCATTGAATAAGTTAATTTTAAAATCAAAGTAATTTTGAACATGAAAAAAGTAATCATGTCGTAAGAGGACATTCATGTCCTAATAGATTGATTAACAGTCCTTTATAGGTATGTTTTTCAGCATTAAGTATCTATCAATATGTCTTTTATTTTTCACAGGTAATGGCATTTTCAAGAAATCCCAGCCATTCTGTTCCACCGTTCCTTTTGATGGTGGCTTTGGAGTTCCAAAAACCATAGCATAAAGAAAGGAATACCCATTAATTGTAAGGCTCCATTTTCCTGATATTATATTTCAATCTCAGCAAAATCTGCTTACTTAAGACTTCAAAAAGACAGAGAGTTATTAGATTGGATCTTCACTCCAAAATTTGATTCATCAAACATTATATTTACACTCTTTTTTTTTTTTACAACATCGCCAAGGTGAAGAAAGGTAAACCATAAAGTTATTATTTGCACACAACAATAGCTAATTGCCTCCCCCAGCTAATGAGTTTCAGGAACTAGATACAGTTTTTGACATTCATCAATCATATGGACATCAAGAATTTTACCTCCATCTTCTGATAATATACAACATTTGTCTGAAACTTGTAGCTGCTCTGATGATTCTTTGATGAGCTCTTCAATTGTGAGTGGAACCCATAGCACAATTCCAGGTCTTCTCTTTTCTTCAGGATCCCATGGGTGGAAAGGGAACACTGTACATTTCTTTGAGTGATTTTTTACTGTAAAAATAATAAACATTATAAAAATCCTCCCTTTTCCATTCAGAATCAATCAAAATTCAAATTGGAAAATGTGTTTTAGGAATCTTAGGGAAAGAGGATGTACATTGGGTTGGCTACTTCACCAAAATTCAGTCTTGTGTTGAGCTATATGAAGTAATATTCACCAAACCAAATGGGAGGATTTTGACTTTATTTACTCAGTTGGACTCTGACCAATCACATGACTGATTAAATTTTTTTGATTAAATTACAAGTTTAGCCTTTGAGCTTTGAATTAAATAGGTTCTCGACTTTCAATTTTGTGTCTTATAGGTTTCTGAAGTTTAAAACATGTCTAACAAGCCCTTACACATTTGATTTTGTTTAATAAGTCTGAGTTTTTAATAAGTTCTTGATCTATTGAAGATTTTTTAAAATTCAAGAACACATCAGACACAAAATTCAAAGTTCAAAATCTTATTAGATACAAAATTCTATTTTATGTCCACTAAATTCGTTAATTTAGAAAATTCAAGGACCAATTTGATATTTTTAAAGTTTAAAAATCTATTAGACACATAATTGAAAGTTAAAAAACCTATTAGATACAAGAGCTTATTAGGCACAAATATGAAAGTTTAAAGACTAAACTTGTAATTTAATCATTTTTTTTTTGTTGCTAGTGAAAATGCAAATGTCCTTTGGACATAGTTAACATCAGCATGGCTATTACAGCCTCGAGATGTGATGGAAATTAATCCAAGAAAAGAAAGGGGGAAAGAAATTAGCTCAACACGTCTACTTTATGCTCATCATATTCCACTTTGATTTCTTGAGAATTTGTAAAATGGAAGCTCAATTTGCCAATGACTTGTGAAGAATATTTATGAAAAAGAAATGGAGAATAGAATAGGTCTGATTAATACCTGGGAATTCTCGAGAGGAATAAGGGGATTCTGACAACTGAGTAGCTTTTGCCTCTTCCAAGAGCTTGAGCAAATTTTTGTTTCCACAAATCCGGCCTTCATCAAGCGGGGTGTTTCCCCATCTGCAGTATAGAAATGACCACAGTGAATCAGTGATGATGAAGTCGTTGATACAATATGGAAATAAAATGAACATATACTTTTTTAATTTCAAATGGAAGTGCTTGTCCGCAAGCTTACAAAACATATATGAGGTGCATAAAAACAACTCCATTTTGTCTTAGGAATAGGTACTTTTCTACAGCAGCAACAAACATTTATAGAGTAACATGATGGAAGTGCTTTTTCATAAAGCTTCAAATAGGCTTGTGCTAATAGTAATAGCAAGCAGAAAGCAGAAGTAATACGTTCTATGTGCATACATACCTGTCCTTTGAGAAAACACTAGCCCCTGATTCTAAAAGCAATTTTGCCATCACATGCAGTCCTTCTGAGGCAGCTATATGCAACGGTGTTCGGAGATCGTAATCTTTGGAGTTGGGGTCAATGCCATAGCACAATAATCTCTTAAGAAGATCTGAATCACCCCTTGAAACTGCTGTACAGAGGAAGCTACCAGCATTCTCAACCTTCAATGAGGCACCTTCTTTAGAAAGCAAAACAGCAACTTGATCGTTCCCATTCTTGATGGCTTCCATTAATGGAGTATTGCCAAAGTTATCTGGGAAAAAGCCAGAGCAAATGTCACAACACAACATTACTAAGGTACAAGAGAAGAAGAATTAAACCCCCGAAACTTGTATTTTACTGTATATTAACCTTTAAGGTCAATGTTTACTCCTTCCTGAATTAGGAAAACGACTATATTCTCAAATCCTCTGGATGCTGCAAGATGCTGTGGAGAAACAACCAATTGTTAAGCCAAAGTAGTTCAATATCTTTTTTCGAAAAACAGACAATGCACATGAGGTTAATGCATAAGTTCAGAAAGAGCCAAAGTAGTTCAATATCATCTCCCAAAAAATGAAAAAAAAAAAAATCATATAGTAAAAAGTCTCAGAGTCTACTCCTTACCAAAGGCGACCTTCCATCATAATCTGTCTTGTTTGGATCAGCTCCAGCTCGAACGAGACCTTTTAATTGGTATAGATCTCCATGATATGCTGCACTGTTCACCTTGAGAGCAAGTTCAGCTTCTTGCTTTCCAATATGAAATGTGATATCTGACTCCAATTGCTTAACTCGAAGGTTTGATTCCTTTCCCTACAAGTATGGAATCCTTATTTGTGTTACAGATACATTCTAGCTGAAGTTCTTGAAGTTAATAATTCAGCAACTTCAAATCAAACTATATTAGTGAAATGTGTTACCTCTAGAAGGTTGTTCAAGATTTTCCTCCCATCGTAAAAGTATATGTCAAGGATATTTGTAAAGGATTGCTTATCGAGGCGCAAGAGCCTACACAATTCACACACTCGAACTGTATAAGGTTGAGGAATATTGCAAAGAATTGATATCTCTCCAAAAGAGCTGTTGGGCTGCAGTAAAGATATGGTCTCTTCCGAACCATTTTGTCCTATGCCCAATTCCTCCTGCAGAAATATGGTTATTTCATTAAGAATTTCTTGTTAAACATTATGGTCAACAATATTTGTTTGACTTCTCTAAAGACAATAGAAAATGACATGTGGCTTGAATGGAGTATAAGAAAAGGTATTAAAAATGGAGTCTTCAAGGTATTTAGCATCAATCAGACGCAAATATTCCTCTCAAGCGTAACTTTAAGATGCACAAGAAGCCATGATTGAACTCAAAAAGAAGCCAAGATTTATCAAATTTCTTTTCCTGATGTTTCAAAATTTTGTAAAGCTACAAACGAGGGAGCGGGGAGATTAGGTAATATATGAAAAGACAACACTTTTCTTTAAGAACCAAGGATTGCTAGTTTCATAAGAGCAAAATGAAGATACAAGAGGATATTGAGAGCTAGAAATTTATAAAGAAAACACAAATTATGGAAAAAAATTTGGCATCAGAAAAATAAATTATGGGAAATAGAAAATATGATAAGTGGACTCATTCAGACTTCAGAGTCTGGGCCTTGGGCGGGTGTAGACTTTTTTTTAAAGAAAAAAAATGATAAGGAGGCTCATACCAGCTCACCATGACAGACAAAATAAAGTTGATCAACTACATTTCCTTGCTCCATTATCACCTCTCCAGGGAGAAAAAACTCTTCATGGAGTTTAATAACCTACAATGAAACCAAAGAAGTAAAATGAACATTTAAAATAATTTCTTGAAAAAATTGATCATCTGCTACAAACTAGAAAATAGCATGCTTACTATTTGATTGATGAACTCTGGAGAGCATCCTCTAAAAAGAGAAACATTCTGAATATAAGGCAAGTATAATGTTTGGGAAATCTGCACAAAGTGAAACACTGTCATGCTAGCAATCCATGCACATTTATGCACCGAAGAAAGAATAGAAAGCCAATACTGATATGAATATGCAAATCATTAAACATTTATGCACTTGAGATGATCAAGAATGTGGAAAGAAAGCCAAGAGTTCTCTAATGTCATTGCTTTGACGTACGAATTATTTCCTGTTATCACACTATTTATTACGTTTACACTAAATTATGTAAAATTGAAAATCAGTGTTTACCTTAGCACGAATTGATATTGGGATGTCCTGTAGAACAGTAGCCTCAGTGTAGCTACTTTCATACTGTAAACGTAAGTGACCTTTGATCTGATCACGGATATCCCTGCCAAGTCTATTTCTGTTCATGTATTTCATTACATCTGTCATTTTATCCCTGAATTTCACCGTCTTGGATCCTTTTACAATCAATGCAGTCATGTTACCAATCAAGTAAGCACCGAGAACCATGTCAAGTGACACATAAATCATTATGAATATCATTTCCCTCAAGTTGACGGCATGTATATCTCCATAACCTGTTGACAAGAAAACAAGTAAAGATTAAGGAGGAACAGAGCAGAAATCAATTCAACTCAACAGCAATGTGTAGAATTTCACTTCCAAATGCCAGCAAATAACCAACAAAACAGGAAACTATAGCCATTTCAGTTCTTGCATTCCCATTTGATTGGTTAAAAAATTGTCATTGATGAGGTAGAGAAGGTACTTACCAACAGTAGCCATGGTGACAATAGCAAAATATAAAGATGTGGTGTAGCGTTTCCATAAATCAATATCTCTGAAATTTGAGTAACTGTAGTCTCCCAATTTTAAGCTTCCAATCCAGGTGTACCCTTCTTGAGAAGGAGGAAGAGTAGTTGCCAAATAGTAAAAGATGCAGGCCGCAGTATGTGTGCAGTAAAGTTCAACAACAAGGAGCTTGACAATTCTAGTGAACATATAATTAATACGTATATCCTTCTCCAACGTCTGAAAAAAATCAGTGACTTTCCGCACCCGGAATAACCTTATCCATAGGAGGTATCTTACCTCCTCTCTCTTCCCACAAGCCTGTTCGAACAGATGTAGAAAATTGTTAAAAACAATATTCTTAAAGGGATGAAACAGCGTAGAATGTTATTATCAACTTTCTTTAATAATACTTTCCATTCTATAAGATCCCATATTTTCTAGTACTTTATCTTTGAAGTTAAGAGTATTAAAACCAGTAATGCTACCAGAAGTGTATTGTAAGTAAATATATCCGTACAAATTTAACTCGGAGACCCCTGAAGAGCCTGAGGTATGAACCGAAAGAAGTATTCAAGTTTCATCAGTCAACAGTCCGTAAATTTTAACAAGGGTACTAATTTATCAGATGGTCACAAGCCAACAACTATCCTCATCGTAAATTCAAGAAGATGGAAATTTGAATATTACTGAATCATAACCAACTGGAAAGAAAGTTCACCACACTAATTGGTATAATCAGAAAAGAATGTCTCCTAAAAGCATATTAAAATCCATGAAATTAAGACCCCTAATTATGAAATCTCTTGCGTATATTTTGCTTCCATCCAACACTCTTAAGAAAATTAAAAGAATGTTTCGATAGGGTGTCACCTTATAAATGATATCCCAAGGCATACAGCTAAGCAAATCAGTCACAAAAGTGGATTTCAAGTACCTGCAAAACAAAAAGAGAACATATTAGGTGAAATTCTCTCTATTTGGACAATCAAACAGTGAATATCAATCCAAAAGAGACCATAATACAGACCCAAAAACAGTGAGCTAATGCAAATGACAAAAGGGATAATTGGGAAGGAAAGGAAACTGACTTGAGTGCTATTGGAGTGCGCTTATAGACCATTCGATATGTCTGACTGTCTCTGTAAGCAAGGAGGAACTGGAAAACAATGTCAATGAGGAAAGCAAGTTGTCCAACAATGTCGAGTATAAATAGATTCTCTGGTAATCCCCTAAAGAAACCGAATTCCATGGGTGTGAAGAAGGAAGAGTAGATTGCCCATATCAGAATAAACTTTGTCCACGCCCTATACCATCTGCATTTGATTTGCAGAGCATGTTACTAAAACATTTCATGTACCAGGTGTGTATTAGAGCATACAATACATACATATTTTGTGTTGATTGTTACAGTATGAACAAGAAAAAAAGATTTTATCATAATTTTTTTCAGCATATTTTTCTTGAATTAGTTTCCATAAACTTGATAACAAAATTGATTATGCTTCAAAATATATTAATAACTAATCGACATAAAATAGATATGCAAGATCAATTTGAAATAAATCCACATTTGTGAAAATCCTCTTCATGTTGAAATAATGAAGTAAATAAACGTCAAATTAATGTAGGTTGAAGTAATATAGTTCTAGTTACTCAACAAATTATACTATAAAAAAATGATTAAAAAATATTGAAATAGTATATAAGATATAACTAAAATAAAATTCCAATTATATGTATAGTTAGATATATATTCATTTACAAATATATTTTTTTCTTTAAACTAAGAATGAACCGACTGAACACCATATTGATTTTACTTAATTTTTGTATTATTATTATTATTATTTATAATTTCGTTCTATTCGACTCAAAAATTGGCTTAAGCTCTATAGTTATGTCATAAATTTCAAAAGTCCAACAACACATTTGAAAGGAATGTGAACCTAAAAAGAAAGGGCCATTTTTGTGAGTAGTGTCTCTATTGATAAGGGGTCCTTTGTAGATATAATTAACTAACAAAAAGAGTAATAAAAATTTTCAACATCACATTTAAAATATTTATCGAAGTCAAATTTCAACCGTATTTTAAATATATTTCAACTATTTCGAATCCTAATTCAACTTATCGTTCAAATTAAAAGTTTGTTTGTTTAACAAAAGCTTGATTAATTACTCTTAAGAACATCCACGAGTTCTTAAGATCGGATCGAATCCAGAAGGTTCTGCCCCTGTTCTTCCTTTTTAAGTTTCAAAATCAAAATTTGTAGCTTCTTCCACTACCATTTAAATTAAAAGCGGTCTAATTGCGACAATTTCCACTATCTTTGTATTAACGTGGCAATCTTACCAAAGGTTAGCCAACAACCCATTATATTATATGAGCAAAATAAGCCCATAATATAAGTTGACCTTTTGATACTGATAACTGTTTGCTCAATTTTCCTACACAAAATCTTAATTTTCCCCTAAAAATGAAAAGACACGAAGCTCAAATATACCCCTGGAAAAAAAAAAGGGCAAAATATAACAAAGAGAGCAATAAAAGGAGTACTTCAAGGACAAAAAGGGAAAGAAACAAAGTGTAGTAATTTAAATAATTATAGAAATATAAATTATGATTTTCAAAATGTGTACGGGTCACGAGTCCAAAGGGTAAGATCAGTCTTTGATTTTGTTTTGAAAAGTTATTACCTTCTATCTAAAATTGATCGAGTTTACATAGTTATCTATGGGCTAAAAGAGAAAAGACAAAAAGAGAGAGAATGAATTGATAAAATATCATTTCTGTTCTCTTCGAGATTTATATGAAAATCTATATATTTTAGATATTACCATGCCAATTAAACTTTCTACTAAAAAAAATAAAACTTCCTTCAAACATTCCTCCCAAAATAAAATATAATTTTTACCCCAATTTATATAACTATTTTTAAGTTCAACAATTTAGAGTGGATATTTAAACCTCTAACCTTCGTAGATGTTAATTACGGTTAAATTCTGCTCACTTAAATAACCTATTTGATATGTTATTTTCAGATAAAAAAAAGTAAATAGAAGTTGATTAGCCCCTCCCAAAAATGAAACATTAAAATTCCAATTCAAAATGATCATATTTTTTTAAAAAAATTAACACAGTCTTACATCTCACATATGAGATATAAAATCTAGAAAAAAAAGTAATAAATACTAGACCAGATCCACAAGTAACCCATAAATAAAGTAATAGAGTTACTATTTCCTAGACGTAATATGAGATCAAAAGAGGTCCAACTAAGATGATTATATGAGATAGAATTCATAATACTATATAGTATATTAAGTAAAATAATCAAATACGCCAAGGCAAATAAGATTTTATAGATGATTTTAAAAAAGTACCCGAAAAACCAAAAAATTACTCCTAAAATTTGGGGCAGCGCTGTCAAATTGCCAGCTTAGCTTAGATTACCTAATACATGTGAGCTGTGACCAAAGTGACAACACAACCATATATTATTTTTATGTGATCGTGATGGCTCCCTCTGCCTATGTCACCTTAAATTACGATTTAAATTTTTAAATGTCAAAACCTATCTTCTTTAATTAAAATCTAATCGTCCATCTGCAAATCCATGGGTTGTCTTTTCCCAATCGCTTCAGAATTTTGTCAAACCTGTTTCGCAACACAAAATTTGAACGTTTTACTTTTAACTGCTTCCACCGCCACGTGGAAGAATACCAGCCATTTCTTTTCAAGTTAAAAATGTAAAAACTAAGATTAACATCTTAGGTTGGTCCCTCCCCCTCTAGATTTTGTTCCATTTTAGATCTTTTATTTTCAAAGGTTGAATTTTAATATCTGTATTTTGATCAAATTTAAAATGGATTCTTACTTTTGGTGTATTGTTAATTTTTTCTTTCAAAAAGTTAATCTCTATTAACTTTTACTCTATAAATTTTAGAAGTTTATTCATATGGTGTCTTTTTCTATTAAAATTATTATGATTATTTAACCAATTTTAATAAAAATTAACTTCAAATTTATCCTAGAAACTAATTTTAAGTTTTTATTAAATGTACCAAAACTAAAATTAGACATTTAAAAGTATATGACAAAAAATAGAACAAAGTTCAAAGTATATAGGTCAGTACTTTAACCAAAAATTAATTACACCCTGTAATGTCTGAGAAATTTCCTCCCAATTGTAATTTGGTACATTATTAAATAATATATTAATTTATTTTATAGATTCCACACTATTCTTAGATAATAATTCTTCGAGTTGAATAGGAATCTTTTAGTTCCTATCCATTGCATTACATTTTTAAAACTTAAGAGAAAAAGTAAGGGAAAATCAACTCTCAATTTCTTATTTTCTACCTTTATCTTTCCTAGTTATTAAAATTGTATTGCTAGTTTTAATCGAAAAATTTTCTAGTATTAGCGTAGTACCATATTCTATTTATTTACACTCTATTTTTTAAGTTTTCAATATTAGTGGACCTCACATAATATTTGGTGGTGAATCTCACATAATTTTTAGAATGATATTAACATGACAACATTCAATGAGAATAATATGGAAAATTTTTGTATGCAACCTAGCATGACAATATAGAGAAATGGAGGTAGATAGTTGAAAAAAAATGGTGTAAAATGATCCGCCATATAATTCCAACCACATCAAGGTAGCCTTCTAGTAATATAGCTTTTTGTAAGGAAGAAAAATGGTATAGAAAATTTGTTTATTTTAAAACTTTTTTTAAAATATTAAATTACAAATTTAGCGTTAAAATTTTAAATTTATGACTAATAAATATTTTCACTTATTTGACATTTTTTATTCAGAAAACAATTAAACATAAAAATAAACTGTTTAAACTTTTATTAGATATAAATTTGTCAATAAAAGCCTAATTCAATTGATATTAAGTTTGACTTATAAATTTAGATTTAATATCGAATAATTTTAAAATAAATTGAATACATCGTATGTTAAATATAAAAGTTTATCGGACTATTTTTTTAAAGGCAGGAGACTTATTAAATATAAACTTAAAAGCCACTAAAACGTGGTGTAAGTGGAATTTACGAATAGTGTTACTAAGTGCATTGCAGTAATAATCAATAAATTAAATTAAAGAAAGAAAGAAATTAAAAAAAACTTTTAAAAACAAATTAATTCGAATTGAAAGCGGAAGTGGTTTTCCGACGATGGAGATTTCCGGAATACGGATATTCTTGGACGAGAGTCGCATTCCAGGCAAATTAAAATCGCAACGTTTCAGAAATCTTCAAATCAGATTACGAATTGAAGTTCGAGAAAAGCGTACGTACCTGCTGTCAGGGAGAATAACGAGGCACTTAATGCCATTGATGAGATTTTCGCGGCTAAATCTTCTGCGAGTCGGCTCAATCCGCAACTGTTTCTGAATCAGATTGAATCGGCTCCCTCGCGACGATGAAATCCGTTCGCGAACGCTTTCGACCTTAAATTCCTCCTCAATATCGGAATCCGCCCGACGGCTTCCGTTCTGATCCTCTCTTCCGCTGCTTCCGGTCATCGTCGTCTCGGCCTCCCGATCAACACATAAACAGTCGCCGATTCGATTTCACCGGAATCGCAGCTCGTTGTTCTCCCTGCATCATTTGCTCGAAGAGGTGAAAGGTTGAAGATCTACATCTTCGATGAAAGGAAAAGGAAAAAAAGGCAAAATCGACCGATGAACTTAAATGTTCAGCTAGAAGGTTCGCGAATAATGAGACGGCCATGGATTATGAAAACGAAAGACAGAGGAAGTTGAAAGAAGCTAACCGTGCAGAATCGACCGCGCTTTAAAGCTTTTGATTGTTTGAAGTTGTACAGATGGAATCACGAGGAAAATGAGAGGAAAATTTTTGAAAAAATGGGAGCACGTAGTTCAGCTTTTCACGGAGATCTTTGCGACGATGGCTACAGCGGGAAAGAGAAAATCCAGAAATTAAAAGGGGGAAAAATTGGATAAAATGAAGAAGAAAGAGATTGAGTTTTTTTTTTTTTTTTTCCTAGTTCGAAATATTCGCTAATGAAATGATCGACATCTTGGCGAATACCGAGGGGTATGAATTTATAGTTATGACTTATGATTAAGGTACATTTTTCCATATTATTTTAATCGCCAATCCGTTCCTCTACATTAATCATATAGAAAATTTGGGGATATCCGTTTTTTTTTTTTTAAAAAAACTTATTATTTAGATTTAGATTTAAAATCTATTTCAGTTATTACGGTGCATAAAAGTTATTTAACTTTTTTTTATTCGTTTTAAACAAAGTTAGTTGACGTGATGTTGTTAGTTTTTCATTAATCATTTAAGAAGATTTCAAAAAAAAAAGTTTTAGTTCAGAAAATTTCAAGTTCAAACACTGGGTTTATGTAGCATCACTCAACTTTATCTAATTAATAAACAAAAAAAAAACTGTTATACTAAAAAAACAAAACAAAAAATAGGTTTACCAACCTTACTCAACAGTTTAAGACACATATGGGTTAGATATTCAAATCTTCACCCCCACTTATTTAATTAGAAAGAAAAAAAAAAGGTTAAATTATAAGTTTTATCTCTGAATTTTCATGTTGGTATCCATTTGATTCATATACTTAAAAAGTGTCTAATAGGTCTTGCATTTTTTATTTTGTGTCTAATATATGACGTTAGAGGAAGATGGGTACATGAATGAATGAACTGATTCTACATCTAAATGAGAGGAATCATGAGGTTATGAAAATATGGATGAGAAAGATTTAAAAGAATTGATAGCAAATTTATACCAAGGAAGTGCACCTTCTTTTTTAGTGACTCAATCATTGAACTTCAAAGTTAAGCTTGTTTGGCATAGAACAATGCTATGTTGGATGACCTCTTGGGAACCTTCCTAGAAAACATGTGAGTGGGGACAAACCATGCTGAAAAGACTCGTATTGATTTATGGAGAAGTTTTTCACTCTTGCAAGCAACTGAAGGATGTTATGGTGACGTGGTCAGGTCGCAGGGGATGCGGGAACACATTTGATTTTTTTTAAAATTAATTGATCTATTAAATATAAAATTGAATTTTATGTACTAATATATCTATGAATTTTTAAAAATATTGAGTAGATCAAAGACCTATTAGATAGAAAATGGAAACTTCATAGATAATTGGACATATAATTGAAAATTCAAAGATTTATTAGATTTTTTTTTTAAAAGTTTAAGAACCAAATAGACACAAACAAATCCGTATTACTTTTGTACAATGTATTGCTATTTTTTTTTAGGAAAGACTAAACAAAGAAAACATAATCAAGAAAGGAAATCCAAGAGGGCTACTGTAGGCCTCCTATCCATTGTTCGTCTCCTTGTAGACAATGTCCTCGTTGCGCCAACTTATGCGTTGCTATATTGACTGTTCGACTCTTATAGCGAAACGATATGTTTGCCCAAGTGCTTGCCCTTTGTCTTATCATACTAGAGAACTCTTTTTCTTTCGTACGATCCTCATCGTTTACATTGATTAACTATATAGCCTCCCAAGAATTAGATTCGACAACGAGAGGTATATTGTTCTCCGAAATAGAATCCAAACTCTTGAGAATACCACATGACTCTAGAATCGTAATGGTCCATCTGTTTATGATATGCTGATGTCCTGCCCGAACTATTCTTCCTGTCCAATCACGTACAATCCATCCTAGATTTCTGCGGATAGAATTTGAACACCAAGAGGCATATGTATTTAATTTCCACCATCCCACATCCCGTGATTGTCATACTTCAGCCGCTTTTAGCATACTCTCTTGTTGTTGTGCGCTCATAACAATGTATTACTCGTTTTATTTGTGTTTAAGATGATTTAAGAGGTATGCTTTGAGTATTATTAAGTAATAATATGAACATTTTCATTTTCGAATAAAATCAATTGGTGGGACACATCAACAATTTGAGAATCACTACCCCCATCAAAGGGTAATTTCATTTATCTTTAAAGCTTCGTCAATCTCATCTTTATTTCGTATTTCATACTTTGTACTAAAAGAATCCTTATTCCGTGGATCCCACAATATTTTCATTAATATCTTTACAATTTTACTATTTCTCTCTCGTCTCTTTCAAAAATAAAATTATATAATTAATCTTAACTTGCAATTATTTGTTATTTAATTTGTTAAAATTAAATCAGGTATTTTATTCGATAATATATATATAAATAAAAAAATATTTATACAATTTATAATAAAAATTATTTTAATATCAACATGAGCATAACTCGACTAGTTTAGATATATATTTCGACCGAAAGGTCAGAAGTTTGAATCTTCCTACCTCACATGCATTTTGTTGAACTAAAAAAATATTTTAGGCTTTATGTTACTTAAATGGGATTTTTTTTAATTTTAATTAGTTATTATTGGTTAATATGAAATAATTTATTCAATAAAAAATAAGCATATTATTCAATAGTGCATTTTAATTATTTAAAAAAAAATGAATGAGGTATTTTAGGCCTTGTTTGACCATCCGTTTTTAAGTTTTGTGTTTATTTAAAAAAATTTAATAACGACAACCATATACATTTGAAAACTATGTTTTGTTTTTAATTTCTGAAAAATCAGAGATGGAAGAGATATTTTATATAGGGGTGAACAAAAGAAAACCGAAAACCAACTCGACCGACCGAATCGAGGGCGGTCGGTCGGTTTTCGGTCTTCTTCAGTCGGGGTCGGTTTTGTGCTTCACAAAACCGATCGACCCCAAACCGACCGATATTTAAAAAAAAATTATATATATATATATGTATGTATGTATAATAATAATAATATATATTATAATAATTATAAAAAAAACTAAAAACATTTTCTCAAAATATATAAAATAATAATTATAAATTATTAAATAATAATAATTATAAATATTAAATAATAATAATTATAAATATTAAATAATTAATTAAATAAATATTTAAAAATATATATAAAAAACCGATTAATCGATCCGATCGAACGAATCGACTCGGGTCGGTCGGTCGGTTTTGATAATTTTTTTAAAAATTAGCCCGATCAAACGAATCGACCTTGGTTTGTTCGGAATCGATTAAATCGAAAACCGACCCCGATCGATCGATGCTCACCCCTAATTTTATATAGAGAAAAATGTGTGAGACATAGAAATAAAAATTTAGAGATAAAGATATAATTGTTTTAGAGAGAAACGTTAAATAAAGTAAATTTAGAGACATAGAAGAAAAATAGTTAAAAAGAGAAAAATAGACAAATTTTAGAGTGAAAAAATTTAGAGACGGAGAAGAAAAATAGTTAAAACAAAAAGTATTAGACAGAAAGTAAAGTCAAGGATAAAAGATATGTTAGAGAATATAAAGATAAATGAGAAAAAAAATTAGAGAGAGAAAATTTCGAAGAACATATTTATTTTATAGGGAGAGTAATTGAGAGTACGAAGCATATGCTCCGAGAGGAAGTAAAATGAAAGTTAAAAAAAAAAAAGATAAACATTTCAAAGAGATAATAAAAAGGTCTAGAGATGAAAGCTCTAGAGAGAGAAAAGGAATAAATTACAATATAAAGAAATTTTAGAAAAAGAAAGGAAAATTTAGAGAAAGAAGTTTTAGAGATAGAAAAAATTAGAAAAAGAAATTTGTTGAAATGTGATATGTTAGAGAGAGGGAAAAAATGAATATTAGATTGAATAATAAAAAAATTTGAAAGTCAGAAATCTGATTTTAAAAACTGCTTCTTTTTTTTTTTTCTTTTTGAATTTTCCTAATAATTCCTAAAACGTTTTTAGGAAACAGAAAATCAAAATAGTATTGTTATCAAAAGACTCTATTGTTAGAAAATGAAAAATAATAACATAAAATAGAAAACTAAAGCTCCGTTTAATAACTAATTTGGGTTTTGATTTTAAATTTTTTAAAATAAAATTTATAAACACTACTTTCACATAAGTTTTTTTTTGGTTAGCTACATTCTGTGATGTTTTTAAAAATCAAACTAAGTTTTGAAAATTAAAAAAAAAGTTTTAAAGATTTATTTTTGTTTTTAGAATTTGGCTAATAATTCAAATATTTTCTTAAGAAAAATCAAGGTTATTCTAGAAAAAATGGAAAAAAAAAAAACAAGTATAATTTTTAAAAGTCGAAATGCAAAAAACAAATGGTTATCAAATGAGCCTTAACAATTGATTTTCAATTTTTTAATTTGAAATTTGTGCTTATTTTCTCATTAATTCCCTATATTAGGTTTCATCTTTCGTCACAAAACATTGGGATTTCTAGGCAAATTCCAAAAACAAAAACAATTTTTTGAAAACTATTATTTTTAGTTTTCAAAACTTGGCTTGATTTTTGAAAAGATATGTAAAAAGTAGATAAGAAAACAAGAAAACTCATAAGTGGATCGGAAATACTATTTATAAACTTCATTTTTAAAAACCAAAACAAAAAAATTAAGGATATGTTTCATAATCATTTAGGCCCCATTTGATAACTATTTGGTTTTTAATTTTTGGTTTTTAAAAATTAAGCCTATAAATGCCACTTTCACCTATAAATTTCCTTGTTTGTTGTTTATTTTTTACATATGTTTTCAAAAACCAACTTAAGTTTTGAAAATTAAGAAAAGTAGTTTTCATAAGCTTGTTTTTGTTTTTAAAATTTGGCTAAGAATTCAAATATTTTCTTAAGAAACGATGAAAGATATTGTAGAGAATCGTAGAAAAATGATGAAAAATCAAACACAATTTTCAAAAACCAAAAAAAAAAAAAAGATTATCAAACGGAGCCTAGTTTTTGGTTTTTAAAAATTAGCTTATAATACTACTTTCATCTATAACTTTCCATGATTTTTTTAATCTACTTTTAAGATGTTTTTTCAACCAAATCAAGTTTTGAAAACTAAAAAAAATAGTATTGAAAAACTTGTTTTTTCTTTTAGAATTTGGTTAATAATTTACATATTTTATGAAAAAAGATGGAAATCATTATAGAGAATATGAAAATCATAATATAGAAATGATGAAGAAACAAACACATTTTTTTTTTTTTTGAGTACATCAACAATTGGGGGTGGGGAATTCAAACTCATAACAGTCATGAGTTGTTGGCAAAATCAAACACAATTTTTAAAAAACTAAAAACTAAAAAACAAATGATTATCAAACAGTAATTGATATATATGTAACTTACTGATTTTTGACAATTTCTAGTAAATAATATATATATATATATATATATGTATATAAATCTTTTTTAGAGAGCTCTTATCAATATCAAAGAATATCATTCCTATTTAGATTTCGAGTAACGTAAAAGGATTAAGAATATGATAAAGACTTTCTTTTTTTTTTTTAAAAAAAAAAAAAAGCGAATGACATAGACTTTTGAATATATAAGAAATTAATTAATTAATTTTTTTTATTAAAAAAGAGAATAACTCAATTGACATCTCGATATATTAATGACACGAGATCTATAGTTCGATTCTCTCCAACTTCATACTATACTAAAAAAAACTCACATTTTTTTTCAAATAAGATGATGAGGACTTTACTAAAAGTTATTGTAATTTAGTAAAAGTATAAAAAAAGGTAAAATCTTTCTTTTGAATAATTTACATGTTAAAAGGGTTAAAAGTGTTATGAAATTGAGGGATAAAATTGGGCCAAAAAAACTTTACCAAATCATATAATAATAATAATAATAATAATAATAATAATAATAATAATAATACAAAAGAAATTGGAATTTGGGATCATATATATAATATAAACTAAATTAAATAAAAGAAAGAAAATTCATTTCATTTTCCATTTAATGCCTATATTTATAGGCAACTTGGCAAGCATGAAGTGGTACAATGGGACACTAAGCAATAGTGTATGTTGGACACATGGAAGCCACATGGGCCATAAGAGGGATGATACTTGGTGAAGGGGAAAATGAACATCTATTTTTACTAGGTTTATAACACTCTCCCTTAGATGTCTATTTTATATAAAATATGTCTTGTTAAAACCTTATTAGGTTTACAATACTCTCCCTTAGATGCCCATTTTATATAAAATATGTCTCGTTAAAACCTTACTAGAGAAAAACCCAGTGGGAACAAAAATCCTAGTGAAGGAAAAAATACATATTTTATATAGTTTACTATAATACATTCACTCTCACTCATGGAGACATCACATGAGATCTCTGAGACGTTGCATCCCAATGTTGTGTACTAATTTTCAATGGTTGCAGTTGGCAATGCCTTTGTAAATAAATCTGCCAGATTATCATTCGAACAAATTTGTTGTACAGTGATGCCGCCATTTTCTTCAAGATCATGAGTGTAGAAAAGTTTCGGTGAGATATGCTTCGTTCTATCTCTTTTGATATACCCTCATTTGATTTGGATTATACAAGCTGTGTTGTCTTCATATAATATTGTTGGAGGATGTTTATTAGAAGACAAACCACATGTTTCACGAATGTGTTGAGTCATCAATCTTAGCCATACACATTCTCGTCTTGCTTCGTGAATTGCAAGGATTTCAACATGATTTGAAAAAGTTGTTGTTATGGTTTGTTTCACTGAACGCCATGATATAACGGTACTTTTATATGTGAATAGATAATCTGTTTGAGATCTAGTTTTGTGTGGACCACATAAATATCAAGAATCTGCATAACCAACTATATCAAAATTGGATTTGTTAGAATAAAATAATCTCATATCAATCGTTCCTCGGAGATAGCAGAGTACATGTTTAACTCCATTCTAGTGTCTTTTTGTGAGAGAAGAACTATATCTTGTCAATAAATTTACTAAAAATGCAATATCTAGTCTTGTATTATTAGAAAGATACATAAGTGCATCAATTGCACTTAGATATGGTACTTCAGAACCAAGTAGTTTTTCATTATCATCTCGAGGTCGAAATATATCTTTCTTTACATCTAGTGAGCGAACTTCCATTGAAATGTTCAATGGATGTGTTTTGCCCATATAGAACATTTTTAAGATTTTCTCTGTATAAGTTGACTGATGAACAAATATTCCATCAGCTAAATGTTCAATTTGCAAACCAAAGCAAAATTTTGTTTTTCCAAGAACTTTCATCTTGAATTCTTTCTTGAGATATTCCATTGTCTTTGATAACTCTTTATGAGTTCTAATTATATTTAAATCATCAACATATACAGTTATAATAGCAAATCCTGACTGTGATTTCTTTATAAAAACACACGGACATATTGGATTATTTTGATAACCTTCTTTTAGCAAGTATTTACTCAAACGATTATACCACATTTGTCCTGATTGTTTTAATCCATATAGTGATCTCTGTAATTTTATTGAATACAATTCTCGATAACTTGATTTATATGTTTCTGGCATCTTTAATCCTTTTGGGATTCTCATATAAATGTCATTATCCAGTGATCCATATAAATTTGTCGTGACTACATCCATTAGATGCATGTCAAGTTTTTCACATACAGTCATGCCAATTAGATATCTCAACAGTATTGCATCCACCACAGGAGAATATGTCTCATCATAATCAATACCAGGCTTTTGCGAGAATCTTTGTGCAACAAATCTCGCTTTATATCTTGTAACCTCATTCTTTTCATTTCTTTTCCTTACAAATACCCATTTGTATTCCACAGTGTTGGGATTTATGCCCTATACTTGTGTAATTTTGATCAATTAAATAAAGTGTTATTTGTTTTGATAAGATTACAGTCTTGCTTTTATAAATCCAATAAACTAAGCTCCAAGGTTATAACGCTTTATCTTGAAATCAGTAGTGGGGACACTATTTGGGTTGACTTCAAGATTATAACCTAAACAGTCTTTGGTATAAGAATAAGGTTGGAAACCTCATTCTGGTTAACACCATGGATGCGACCCACTTTGTAATTAGTACAAATGAGGTAATCCAACTCATTCATGTAGTTGACATGCGAGTGGGGGCATCCAAATGAAGAGTTCATACAAGATCGGATCGCAAATTATTAGTCTAACTAAAGATAACACCGCTAACACGATAAGACTAGTAATTTATAGATGGTCATTAGTGACTTGACCTGAATCCTGAGCAAGTTAAGAACTCCTGCTTATAGGGTTTGTCCTTAGACTAGTATGGGTGAGAGTGGCCTGTAGTCGACTCAATAAGCCTACCTTCTCAGGGACAGAACCTCGTAGGTAGCTGAGAACTTAACTGTGTAAGATGGAATTCACTCATTCCTCTACGGAGAATCGATAGGTTGTTCCCTTAAGAACCGACTCCGTGTCTTGAACAACGGGGCCCCGCCTCTATGAGGTACGCAGTCTAAGGTAGGACCTTAGACTTGTTGTTCATTAGAGGATCAGTGGTGCTTAAGGAGCAAAGAGGTAATCACATGGGTAAAACGGTAATTTGACCCAGCTGTGATTACGAACAACCTGTGAAGGGTCGACTCATGGGTAATGAGTATATCAGTGGACACAATAATATCTACAGTGAGGAGAGTGCAACTACAAGTCTATAGTGGGGTGACTTGTAGTTAATGAATATTGATTAACTGGATCAAAGAGTTTGATCAGTTAATCTCACATCATTGGAGCTCATGATCTGTAGGTCCATTAGATCTCTCCGTTGGCTCAACATGGTAATATTGAGGGTATAAAGTTAGGAGTGAAATTGAAGTGTTCAATTTCATACATGAGGAGTTATATCAATTATATATGATGTAATTGATATAATATATAGTTTTAATGTGAATTAGAATCATATATAAACTATATACTAAAGAGAGATTAAAGGAGGGGTAGAATGGTCATTTCCATACCATTCCCCTGTATATAGTTGCATGAGATGCAACTAGGTTAAGACTTCAGAAATAGTATTCCTAGCCTCCTTGTTGTTGTTGGAAGTGTTCCAAAAACACAAAATCTCTCTCACAAAATACCTCACCACTCCTAAAGGAACCCACCTTCCTCCTCACCTGAGAACAACGGAGAAGATCCGGTGGGGTGTCGAGTGTTAAATCACGAGTTCTTATTGCTTTGAGATCGTGACCGTGGAGAGAGGAGCACTTGAAGAAAGGTTCTTCAAAGGTAATATACTTGTTGTCCATTTCTGTATTTTATGCTTAATCTATGTTTTACGTTCTTGCATTTTCCGTTGTAACTAAATCAAGAGCGCACAATTCACAATCGGTTCTGCTGCGGGGACTTCGATTCCCTTCACATAGGGTTTGACACCTTCTGGTGTCTGGACTACTGGTCCAAGAACCTCACGTTTTGAAAGTGAGTTTAATTCTACCGTTTTACCCATGTGATTACATTTTGCTCCTTAAACTCCACTGATCCTCTAATGAACAACCAGTTTATGGTTCTACCATAAACTTAATCCTTCTTAGGCTAGTAAGAAGGCGGGGCCCCGTTGTTCAAGACCTGGATTAAGTTCTTAAGAGAACAACCTATCTGATTCCCTAATTTAGGAATGGGTGAATTCTATCTTACAGAGTTAAGTTCCCAGCTACCAACAAGGTTATGTCCCTGAGATGGTAGGCTTATTGAGTCGGCTACAGGCCACTCTCACCCATACTAGTCTAAGGACAAACCCCATAAGCAGGAATCCGTAACTTGGTTAGGATTCAGGTCAAGTCACTAATTTTCATTTATAAATTATTAGACCTATCTTGTTAACGGTGTTACGCTAGTAGGTTAATAATTCACGATCCGGTCTTGTATAATCTCATTATACAGGATGCCCCCACTCGCATGTCTACCACATGAACGAGTTGGATTAGCTCGTTTGTACTAAATACAAAGTGGGTTGCATCCATGGTATTACCAATATAAGGTTTCCAACCTTATGCATATACCATAGACCTTTTAGGTTATACTTGAACAACTTAATCCAATTTGTGTACACTACACAATTGTTCAAGAGCAATCATTATAACCTTGGAACTTAGTTTATTGGATTTAGGTTTATGTGCGAGAATATAATAAATAACATCTTTATTTATTTGAAATATGATTATTACAAAACTACACTTGTTTAAGGAATAAACCCCAATAGAATTTAACTACTTATAAGGTTTGAGGTTAGTTGTTTGTTGGATATTTTGTTATGATTGTTTGAATGTGTTATGTTTATTTGTTATTAAATGTTAGGTTGAGTTTATTTTAATAGGTTTTTGGTTTATTACTAATGAACTTTCGAACTTTATTTAGTTCATTTTGAATACCAAATGTTCCATTAATGATATTTTGAACTTTATAATTCATTAATATATATGTTGTTGTTTATGAATTATTTTAACTAAAGTATTAATAAGATTTTTTTTTTAATTTTTAGGTACTCCGAGGACCGACGAAATTTGAAGATAGATCTACGAGTGTCTTGTTTGTTTAGTTTATGTAATTTTATTATCTATCTCTAATTTCGAATTATGATACTTTAGTATTATTTCAACTATGACAACCACTTTGTAAGGATTAAAGTTTGGTTTTTTATTTAATGCATATTATGTTTCAAAATAATGTTTAGATTCTATTTTATTTTATTTCCGTTCAACAGGGTTGAAATTAGTTTTCTAGATTTGAGAAATTAAAAGGCAAAAATTAAATAATAAATAATAAAAAATAAAAAAATGTCTATATCTGAGCGTCGACATAGATCATGTTCTGAACCTATGCCGACACAGTGAAGGTAGGCGTCGGCATAAGTGGTCTTTTCCGACGCAGTTATTCACGCATCGGCAAATAGTACACGAAATTGGAACTGCCGTTGTGGATAATTACGCGTCGACATAGACGACCTATGCCGACGCCATTATGATGGTGCGTCGGCAATGTCGACGTGGTTGCCAACGCGTACGGTGGCGTCAACAAAGCCTATGCTGATGCGATTTGTAAACTATCCCGACACGATATCACATTGGGAAATACCCATTTTCTTTTGTTGATATAAAAGAAAATAATTTTATAATTGTACATAATTTTTATAAAAACAATTTCTATAAAAAAAAAAAAAGAAAGAAAAAACATATAAAAACAATGGATTTCTATACAAAGTCGATGAGTTGACCTTGTAAGCCATTCACTAGTTATTAAATTGTAAATGTATTCCTGAAATTCTTATAATTATATCGATTTAACTCCTACATTTCAGAGAATTAATTACATTATTGAACTGTCGATTGTAATTATAATTTAATTGTTCCTCTTATTACACATAATTTGATTAAATTTATTTTATGGTATAGTATGTTTATTAGACAAACATTAAATTATTTAATCTAACATGGTATAGTCATATGACAAAAATAACGTGAATAAATGTATAAAATAAAGTGATATGGTACAAGATACCTTTTTTTTTAAGAAACCGTGTCAACTATTGAACACAATTTTCTTTTTATTCCCATGTCTGACTTTCTTATTTGATATAACATGAGTGTAAAAATTGATTCTCTCCAAAACAAAAAGGAACCACAAATTTAACCCATGCATTATTTAAACTTACTTTCAAAATTTGTTGCAAGCAACACTCTTACAAAATGGTGGACCATATATGCAATAAATCTTGTCTTATTCTTTCCCCTTAAGCCATTAATCTTTGAGTGAAGTTGCACATGATCTTGTTTTTATGTGATACTCATTATAGGACCTAATTTCAAACATGTCGTGCTATGTGTTGTGGTACAAAAAGTCTAAATTTGCCTCTATTGTTGTGGTTTTAACTAATTATTTGGAGTTATTGTTACTTTTAAAGTATTAATATGTTTTTTTTAAAGAAATAAACCCATTGCATTCTAAAATTCAAAATCTTACACTAATCGATAATGATTAGGATAAAATATACTTTTAGTTTCTCAAATTTGAAGATAATATCTATTTGGTCTTAAAGTTTCAAAAGAGACACTTTAATGGTTAATGTTTGGAAAATATATTCTAAATAATCAATAACTTTAGTTGATCTTAGTTGACCTAACATAATGTTAATGTAGCGATTAAGCTATTGATTTAATGTGACATGATAAATTTGTTTATTGAATTGACATTGTCTCCTTCCTCTTTCTCCCTTTCCCTTTCTACTTCCTTTCTCTCTTCTTCTCCAATAGACAAGCCGCCACCACCTATGGTTGTCGTTTGACGTATGTTGTTGTGTTGTCATCTCTTCGTTTTGCCTTCCGACCACGTTGGAAAAATGAGGATCTAGATCTAGAATGAATCGTTCTAGATCTGGGCGTTCGATTCATTTGGAACAAACAATTGGGCTCATTCTAGATTGTAGGAACGAACACTCAGATCTGGAACGAATGTTTCAAAGCTGAGGAACAATGACATATCTGGCGTTGGCGCAAGGACTGGTGGGCAACTTGTTCATTCTCTAGATTTGGAATGGACTGGTGGGCAACTTGTTCATTCTCTTGATTTGGAATGATTGACATATTTGGCGTTGGTGCTGCAACAAGTAGGTCGAACAATGCACGACGACGTGGGTGGGGGATGAAGGCAACAACAATGTTTGTCGGAGAAAAAAAGATAAGGAAGGAGAATGAAAAAGAAGAAAGAAAAAAATGGTCATATTAGCATTCCATTAGGCCAAAACTAACGGTAAGGGACCATTTATAATTATTTTCTAAACATTAGAAACTAAAGTGTGCTCTTTTTTAAACTTCAAAGTCAAATAGACGTTGGTCTCCAATAAAGACCAAAAGTATATTTTACCTTATTAAGTATTTTTTTTCCTTGATCATGCTGCATTGAACGAGAGAAAGAAACTTTATACTAGAAGAAATTATTTAGTGAGGTCGCCACAATGTGACTGGTAATTTTTTACCATTAGATGGAGAGAGAGAAGTACATAGATTTTATATCCAAAAGTTATTAGGGGGCATTGAAATTATTGAATTCACATCCAACAGTTATTATGAGGCAACCACATGAATCCAATAATTTTCATGCCCCCTAATAACCTTTAGATATAAATCGAAGTAATTCTCTCTCTCCATGCACCAGTAAAAAATTGACTGCTACATTGTAGCGGTCTCACTGAATAATTTCTCCTAGTATAGGACAAATTACTAGAGGTGTTCGTAGGTTGGGTTAGGTCGGGTTGAGGTACTTTTTAGACCCAACCCAACTATTCGGGTTGTAAATTTCTTCAACCCAAACAACCTTTATTAAGTGATGAACTCAACCCAACTCAACCATGAAACTTTGGGTTGCGTCGGTTTGGGTTGGTCGAGTTATATACTTAAAATTTTATTTAAAAAAAAGTTAGTATTATGGGTAAAATATATATTTAGATATTGTATTAAGATTAGCCACTCAATTTTAATTTATATTATGAATTTTTATCTTTCAAAAACTTAAAAACTTGTTTTAAAAAGTTATAGAAGAATATGTAATCTAAAAATAATTATAAAACTAAAATAATAATATATACTTATAGTTGTAATATAAGTAAAAGAAATATGTATTTAAATTCATAACAAGTTCGGGTTGGTTTCATTCAACCCAAACTAATTTTTTGTAAATCGACGAATCAACCAAACTCATAAAATTTTCATTTTTCTTTTAACTCAACCCAACCTAAATAAGTTGATAACACAACCCAAATCGTAAAATTGGGTTGGATTGATCGAATTTTTCGAGTTATTGAGTTTTTTGAACACCCCTACAAATTACTATACTAGGGATGGAGGATGAATACCAATTCTAAATTAGGAAAAATCAAAGGAATATTTGCATTATGGATAAGAGAAAAACTATCGTTTATCATGAATATGTTGCTGGAATTCTTTAAGAATAAAGGCTTTATATATATAAATGTAATTTTTTTTTAACAGCAAAGCGAAACATAAGTAGGGATGATGGCAAATGAAAATAATGATGATAGCATTTTATTGAGAAGATATACATAGAAGAAACAATAATTTAAATTTCATTTTTCAACTTTTTCTACGACACTGTTCGGAAAAAAACCTCCCACCACTAGGAATAAGCAGAAATAAACTGAGAAATTAAAAGATACCAACAAAATAAGAGACACAAGAATTTACGTGGAAAAAACTCCAAACCCGGAGAAAAACCACGAAAGAGAAAGAAATTACACTATGTGAAAAATTGTTACAATCACATAGAATTCTCTCCCCCGACCCCAATTACAAAACACTCTCCCAAAGCTTATACCACTCACACCCTTTTCCTCACTCTCGGACTGCAGAATATAAAGAGGAATTTAACCAGAGCTAGTACTCTGCTTAAAGTATTTCTAATTGGGATGCTTTGAAACCAAAGCCATAGACTCCTTTTATAGTGCCAGGAGCCCATCACTTTCCTAAACCTTTTAGATGTAGGACAATTCATCACTTTCCTAAACCTTTCAGGTGTAGGACAATTCATCACTTTCCTAAACCTTTCAGATGTAGGACAATTTTCCTTCTAATATATTGTCAAAACCCAACAACTACTAGCTCAAAATATCATATTTGGTGTGTTGTGTTACAAAAATCCGACAGCTTATTCATATGAAATTCATGACCGATCAATATCAACTATTAGAGTTATGATTACATTTCTTTGTTTTTATTTAATTTATTGATCATACTTTTTTTTTAATTCAACCACATCTAAAAGATTTAAACCTCTAATCTTTTTTAGTCGATGGTACATATCAATTATCAATAAATTATGCTCTCGCTTTGACATCATGCTTCTTAAATTAATAAGCAACTAAAAAATGATAGTGATTTTTCCCACCCCTCTTCCTATCTCTCCCAAATGATAATAACTATTAGGAAATGATATACTTCTTTATATTTATACAATCTTCTTCCTAATTATTTATGTTTTGTGTATGAATTTTAAAGAATCCTTCCCCAAGGGACACATTCTTCTTAAGACAAGTTGTTTGAATAGAGGTTGCTCGGGACTTTGTGTGACTTGTGAGAGGGAAGGTGCTCCTATATAACGTGATCTCCCTTAATTATAAAAAGTATTGATAAACAGTGTCTAAACTATGTTATCTTCTAGTTCTAATAAATTCCTTTCACCATTAGATGAATTTACCATATAAGTCTTTTATGCATTGAAAGATGAAAGACAGGAATATAAATTGGTTTAACATCATCCTTCAAGTTCAAAGAGTTGAAGGCTAAAAAGCTCTTTCCTAAGACAAATACCAAATTTGTAAATATAAAATCCTCAATATCGAGAGATTTGTTAGCTAGCCTACAAAAATAGTCAGATAATATTAAAAGACTGCCATGACTTTATTTGAATAGAGAGAGTTTGATTATAGATATAAAATTATTATTCTTCATTTATATGATCAAAATTAATTAGGATATAACTAAATAACTATAGTCATATTAATCTAGATAATAAAATTAACTATAATTGTAGTAATCATTGATTAACATAACATGTATTTCTACTTTTTGCTATATTTTGTCATTATTAGATTTTTATAACATCTTTATTTGAATTATGCTAAATTAGCAGCCAATTATGGATATAATTACCAAATATATGTGATCTCACAATTGACTTTCTTTTTTTGTCTTTTCGAGCAAATACCATACAATTGTCTCATTGTATGCGAAGGTCGTTGCTTGCATGTTATTGCAAGGTTGAAAAAAGTTTTAAAATTTCATTACTTAAAAATATCTGTAATCATCAACTTTATTAAATTAATATGCATATGTCAAGATTAGTATAATTAAATGAATACTTGTACACTAGAGCTGGCGATTAATAACATTTTTAAATATTTTTTTAATTTGAAAATTGGAAAACCACATTTTAATTAATATCTTTTAAGGTTTTTTTAATTATGAGCTGATGTAAATTAGGATGTGAAACGTGATTTATTTAAAAGTGAGTTGATTTTAAAGGAAAGGGGTGAAGCACTTGTACGAATGGAACTGGGATTCATTCATTGACAATAACCTTATGATTTATTATTTTGTTTTACAGACTTAAATAAGCAATTTATAATTGTATTTATAATTTCTAGAATTAGTAGGCAAATTTATATTGGCTCAAACAATTTTGATCATTCGATAACCTGTCTATTTTTTATTCCCTCATTTACGTTGTTGTTCCCCCGAGAATTAAGCTGACTTTTTTTATTATTATAAAAAAAAACTCATAAACCAAAAAAAAGCTTATGTTTTTTTTTCCCTTGGATTTTATTTCTATGTTCTAAAATTTTAATGAGGCTGCTAAATTTAATTTTTTAATTATGTTTTGGCTCATATATTATTCAAGACAAAAAAACTACAAAAATTGACATAAAATTATGAATAATTTATTTTTTAAGGTATATTTTTCAACTGAAACTTGTTTCTTAAAAAAGATATATGTTTAGAAAACAAAAGAAAGATTACTAAACACACTTCTATTTCTTGCTCAAGAACCAAAAATAAAAGATTGTGAACAAGCAACCTCTTTTCTAAAAAACTATGGAACATTATATAAAATATAAGTTAGGGAGATTTTATAAGGTAAAGGCTGAGTCTATCCAATAATCTTAGTCACGTCTAAGAAATTAACATGCGTTTAGGTTAAGTTAACCTTTAAATACCTTAAGTATATACTATACAACCTTCAAATATATGATATTGCGATTTTTTAGGTTAAAAAGTATGCACTTTTGGTCTCTAAACTTTCATCAAAGTAACGATTTAGTCCATGAACTTTAATTTGTAACAATTTAGTTCCTATACTTTAAATTTTGCAATAATTTAGTCTTTGAACTTTAACATGTAACAATTATTTGTCTCATACTTTCCAATTCATATATAACAATTTAGTCCATAATGTTGAAAATTTCTATCAAAACTAAGTGTTGCTTTCTATAATGTAATGACATAGTTTCTATAGTTTATAAACACATTTCGTCTCTAATCAATTTATTAATTTACATATGCAAGAAATTCTATTAAACTTTAATAATATTCTTCATGACAAGGACTAAACAATTACAAATTTTAAAGTATAGGACTAATTAAATTGTTACATATTAAAGTTTAAGAAACTAAAAGTTAGTTACAAAAAATTGAAAGTACAAAAACTAAATCATTGCAAACTAAAGTTTAGAGATTAATTAAGTTTATTCTCCTGAAAGTTTAGGGATAAAAAATATTTCTTTATTATTATTATCATTATTATTTTTGTGGATATTTTGAGTTCAAAGCACCTAGAGCTAGGGGTGATATTGGTTCGGTTTTCATCGGTTTTAGGCAAAACCGAGAACTGAACCGATCAGATCGGTTTCATCAAAAGAGGAAGCAAACTAAAGTCCAATAAAGGACAAAACTATTGGTTCGGTTGCCCATTGGTTGAGTTCTTCTTTGGTCCGATTTTCGAGTTTTTTTTTTTTTTTTTACAAATCTTATACTATTTATTTCTTAGTTTCATCTCATTTTAATATTTTTTTCCCCCTTAAATTTCTCAATACCTCAATAAGAATTCATAGAGCTAACGATCTCATTTTATTACTTTAAAATTAATTAAAATAAAACGGATGAAACGACGCAATAATAGATAGGGATTCAATTTGAGATTTTTTTTTAGGTACATATGAATTTCAGTTTGGTTCGGTTTTTAATGATTTTTCTAAACAAAAATCGAACCAAACCAATATTTTTCGATTTTTCTAAAATAAAAATCGAGATGCCAAATTTTCTTCTAAAAAATCAAACCAAACCATTGGATCAGTTTGGTTCGGTTCGGTTTGATCGGTTTTCGGGTAAGACTATCACCTCTACCTAGAGCAAGCCTTAGGAAAGGTATTAGATACCTTATCTACTTACCCATATATTATTATCACCTAATTATATTTGCAAAAAGCTTTTACTAAAATTATGATTAATTTAATTGCCTTTTTGTTAATCTGTTTCATTATTTGGGAGCAATTATATCTCAAAATTTGAATTAATATTTGTATGGAAAAGTGTCACGATGGAACCATATATGGAAACATTCGTTAAATAATTACATCAGCCTTCTCAACTCGAGCTAGGCATCTTGCATTATAAGAATTTTAACCCACAAATTTTACGCGAACTCTAGTTCTAGCAATTTGATCTCAATAACTCTTTCATAAGAGTTTCATCTCTATCATGATTCCTCAATCAAATAAAACCTTGCGGATAAAAATTCAATATAGATTTGTCAAAAGCATTCAAGCACATTTACCATAAAAATTAAATAGAAATTAACTTCAAAAAGTCATTTGAGAGGTAATAAGCATTATACAGAAGTGTTCCCAAATTAATTCTTCACATTCGCTTTTGCTAGCCAAACACCACACTTGAATTAGGGGATGGCCATCATGTGGAACAAGGACTTTGGAGCAAAATCATTTATGTATAAATTAAATCATGAATCATGTTTCATTCAAACTCTTTTAATTTCTGTTGAAATAGATGTCTTCACTAGTCATATAAAAATACCATATTTGTGATAATGAAGCTCTATCAATATTCTTTCTCCTTTGCATTTTTTTTGTTACCTCTTACTAATTGACTTACAATGTCTTGTAATGACACAATCGATTCTTAATAAAAATTGATGAAATTCGAAACGTTGGAAAGATCAAGTAGATAAGAAACGTCATATTAATATAATTAACGACCCATTTGATAACTATTTGGTTTTTAGTTTTTTATTTTTGAAAATTAAGCTTAGTTTCTTTCATTTCTCTACAATGGTTTTCATGCTCTCTTAAACAAGCATTTGGATTCTTAGCCAAATTCTAAAAACAAAAACAAGTTTTTGAAAACATAGATAAAAGTATAACAAAACAAGTAAATCCTTAGGTAAAAGTAATATTTATATGCTTAATTTTCAAAAACTAAAAACTAAAAATCAAATAGTTATCAAACGAGACTTAAATAATTTTTTTTATTATTTTTTCTCCTTTAATCTCAACCAAACTTCATTAAAAAAAAAAACAGTTTTTGAGCTTGTTTTGCACTTAATAGTGTGATTGGCTATTGAATTTTAATTTCAGTGAGTTTCTGGCGGCTCCTAGTTGACACTAAATCAGTGGTTCTCATTTGACCACACCCACAAAAATTAAACAAAACCACATGACCTGAATAAAATAAAATAAAACAAAACCAAGCCAATGGAATTAAAATGCATTAATTAATAAGACTATGTGTACACAATAATAAGTCATAGAAATTAATTACAAGTGGAAATGACACTTCCCATTGCTGACTTGGCCGGCTGCCTGTTGGCTTTATTTTTATTGGTAGAGTGCCACGTCACAAATATACATCAATAAATTATAACATCATTTTTGTTATTGGTAGAGTTGCCAATTTTTAATGTTGATTGTAATTAGTGGAAGATTAATTAAGAAAATGCCCATTCTTTACTTTACACTGGCATGCCCATGACTATTCATAAATAATAAATGAGCACTGCTTCTTGTGGCTTAGGATAAGGGTTGAAACTTTTGAATTGGATTTGGCCAATAATGGAAATTTTTGGCTTAGATTATGACTAATGGAAAGGTTAATGCATGTTTAGTATGTAATCTGAATTCTATCTTATGTTTTCAGATTCATTGAATTCAGTGAATATGTGTTTGACAGATATGTTTTTGAAAACTGTTTTTAGATTTTGTGATCCAAATAATAGAAATTCTGAAAACAATATTTTTATGTTTTCATTCAAATGCATAACTATATTAAAAAAAACATAAAAATATTAATAAATATAATATTTAATGTTACAAACTCAATTTACTTTTGTTAAATTAAAATATGTATAATATAATATTATATTATAAAATGTTAATTCAATAAAATTTATAAAAATCATGTACAGAAATTAATTAATAATGACTTATATTTAATCTAATATATAATTAGTTTTGCAACTATAACTAATTTCATGATCTATAAATATATTATAGGACATTTTAAACAACTGTTTAGAATGAAATCAAATTTCTAAATCTGCTATCAAACACATATCTAAAAACATGAAATACAACTATGTTTTCATTGAATCCATTGTTTTCAAATTTTTGTTTTCAGATTAGTTATCAAACATGTCCTTAATACCTTAAATAATATGAGCTAGGCATGTCTTAAATATTAAAAAAAGTGTGTGAACTCAATGGATGTTTTTGGTTGGAAGTGTAATACTACAGCATTTATAAGATTAATAATATGTGTACAATAATATTTACAATGGAAAGTAGATGACATTGTACATTCCATTTCAATAATTCTATTTCGATTAAAGAAATGTGTTAAATTTAAATATTTCATCCTCTACTTTGAACATGTGTTACCTTTCTATTTTGAATTGTACTCATGCATGATCGATCTTTAGTTATTGTGTTGTTAATACTATCTAAAAAAATATAAACATGGTGGAACTTATTCTCTTAAATTTTGGATGAGTTAGGATGATTAGGTAGTTGATTGGCTCACAAATTAGAAATTACTAAGCATAATTAAGATTGGGGAGATTGATAAAAAAAAAAAAATCAGGTAATCAATTAGATGAATTTAAATTAGGGCTAAAGTGTTATTGTTGATCAGCATGTGGAATCAAAATACCAAAGAAAATATTAATCTTCATTATTAAGAAATTAGAATCAAAATTAGGGCTAAACAATCCTTATATCAATTCTTGGCTATTTGTTTGACTTCACTTCACATTTCATCCTAGTGATATGAAAAAGAACTTTAAAAATGCATCTTTTTATTTTAGAAAAATGTTACAACATATAAATAAGGGTAAAGATGATTCAAACTTATAATTTAGAAGGGAGAATACAAATATTTAACTACTTAGAATTATATCAACTAAGCTGATAATCTATGTCTTGAATAGTAAATTAAACAATGAAAAGTAGATAAGATTGGTAGCTTATACAATTAATACAAACCATGTCAAGCTTGCATGATAATCTATCATTGAATACTAAATTAAACAATGAAAAGTAGATAAGATTGGCTGCTTATACAATTAGCACATAAACCATAGAATTAAAAAGCTAAGAAACCTAGAATGACAATACATTGACTCATTCTTCCACCTTATTAAACTTTAAAATAAATCATTTTTTAATTCACAATATATAGAATGGAAAGATTTGAATTCCTAGTATTTTAGTCGAAAATATATACCTAAATCAATATAAGTATTTTGTGGCTTAGATGTTGGGAGGTCGGTTCCAAAAAAAAAAAAAAACAAACGGCTGTTTCATTTAATCTAGCCCCATTATTTTATTTTTGCACTAAATCCTTTTTTTCCATTTTCCAAAACGCCATTTTTTATTTTTTTAATGGTTCTGCCCCAACAGTGTCCAAGGAGTCGTTTTGTAGTAGGGATTTTGGATGTCCATAGATTGGACACCAGAAATTTTTCTAATACTAAGGAAGTCCTATATTCTTTTTCACTTCTAAGTTTAGGATTAGTTTTTTTTTTTTTTTAATACTGATGCATTTCACATGATTTTTTTAAAAAAATGCTAATAGATCCTATATAATTTTAAGAAAAATGCTAACATAGCAAGTAATGAATAAGAGTAGTAGGTAAAAAAAATTTCATACTACAATAATACTAAAAAAAAAATCGATTAAACATGGAGCAGATAAGAAATTAATTATCAACGTATGACAGTATGAGGATGGAAAAAGCATTGTCCACTCAAGAAAGAAGAAAAAATGTCAAAGAGATCATAGTTCAACTGGTATCATGAATGTATCAATGACCACAAACATTGTGGTTCAAATCCTCCAATCTATATACTTCATTTGTTCACACTATATTTTTTTAGTACTAGTGGATCCTATGTATGCTTTGGTTCATCCTAGATAATTTTCAAAAAATGCTCGTGACAAATAATAAATTATGGGAATAGTAGGGAAAGTTTTCTATAATATGGTAGCGCACTAGATTTTTTTTTTTTTTTCAAAAAAGAGAAACTTTTGTATTGAAGACAAGAAGACGAAAATGAGAGGGTGCCAAAATACCCTATTATTTAGTTGTAATCAACTCGACACTAATGTAAACATTTTTTTTAATACAACAATATTTGGGAGTGGGAGAATTCGAACTCATGACCTCTCGGTCGTAAGTTCAACTGAGTTATATGTTCTTGTTGGCGATACTAATTTAAACATTTTTTTTAATACAACAATATTTGGGAGTGGGAAAATTCGAACTCATGACCTCTCGTCGTAAGTTCAACTGAGTTATGTTCTTGTTGGCGACACTAATTTAAACATTGAGGAAGCTAGATTCACGTAACAACATAGTATATAATTAAATAAGTGGGTTGCACATCTAATATATTTTTAAATAATTTTCTACTCATAAACATTTCCTAAATATAGTTCTCTCATAATTCTAGAAAAATAATCAATCATTTTTACTAACAAGAACTCTGCAGCATCTCTCTTGAATAAAAATTAGATGAAGTGATCTGCAAATAATATAGTCTTATACCATATATGAATCAGACAAAATTAAGAATAAAAAGAAGGGTGTCTTTACAATGATTTTGAAAACACCCAAATGAAATTATTTAGATCCATTTGATAACCATTTGATTTTTAGTTTTTAGTTTTTGAAAATTAAGCCTATAAATACTACTACTCTAAGGATTTACATGTTTTGTTATCTATTTTTTACCTATGTTTTCAAAAACCAAGTCAATGTCTTGAAAACTAAAAAGAGTAGTATTCAAAAAGTAGTTTTTGTTTTTAGAATTTGGCTAATAATTCAAATGCTTTTTAAGGGAGATGCAAACCATTAAAGAAAAATTAAAATAAAACAAGCTTAATTTTCAAAATTAAAAAATAAAATGGTTATCAAATAAGATTTTATAGAACAAAAAGTTTTTATATATATATATATATATATATATATATATTGAATAGGCATGGGAAGGGGTGTCACAAGGCATAGACTGCAAAATAGTGACTATAAAAGAAGGGGGAAATTAAATGTTTAATTAGTAGGTAAATGCATGCCAGATTGCTAAACATTCTTATGCATTCCAATATTTATTAATAAAGATCAGGTTGTGGTGCATGAAGTTGTTGGAGTCACAAATTTATAGGATTTAAATAAGGTAGTGGGCCTTTGGAGAAGGGGATAAAATTGGTACCAAATTATAGGTTTGGTTGCTAAATTTTTAGAGTGGTCTAATAAAGGTGTCAAATATATTCTTTAACTTTAATATGATGTGTAATAGTTATTGAACTTTATAAAGTATATCTATATCTAACGGATCACTAACTTTTAATGTTGTGTATAATAAATTTTGAACGAACCATTTGGATGGAAGAAATTAAGGATGTGAATAAATAAGAATTTTAGATCTTTTTATTTGAAACAAGATGTGTAAGTTTGTCAAATAGAGCATAACTCAACTAACATGACATGATGAATGTTGCCAAATAGAACATAACTCAACTGACATGATAAATGTGTTAATGACCACGGGATTTGCAGTTCGGATCCCCCAATCTCAATTGTACTATAAAAAAAGGTGTGCAAGCTTAGACATGAATATCACTTATTCTCATGCTATATATATGTTCACATACTATCCATGGGCATCCAATAAAACCTTAAACCAAACGACCTTTGAAGGATTAATATTTTTTGAAGTTTAAAAATTTATTGGACATAAAATTGAAAGTCCAATAACTTATTAGACATTTTTTAAAGTTTAAGCATTTATTTGAAAAATGGAAAGTTTAGGTCTGTTTTTTGGTTTTTGGTTTCTGAAAAGTGAGCTTTACAAACACTACTTTCACCTTTGAGTTTCTTTACTTTGTTATCTACTTTTGACAAATTATGTTTTCAAAACAAACCAAGTTTTGAAAACTAAAAAAAGTAGATTTTAAAATTTTGTTCTTCGTTTTTGGAAGTTGACTAATGAATTCAAATGTTTTTTTAAGAAAGATATGAAAACGTTTCTAAAGAAATTGTGAGAAAACAAGCTTAATTTTCAAAAACTAAAACCCAAATGATTATCAAGTAAGGTCCCAAGTATCTATTAGACAATTTTAAAAGTTTAAAGACTTATATTAGTGATAGGGTGAACTTTAGATAAAGAAAAGTAATTAAATACGTTCAATCTCAGTGCAAGTACACACTGTCAATGCAAGTAGTAAAATAGGAGTATTCTTTAGTATCGATCCTACTAGGAACGATGTAACAAATATATTATAAAAATAACAATATAAGTAGAATTGCAACATAAAAACTAAAAAGTGCAAAAATAGATTTTGGATTGGTGTGACATAACAATAGAAATTAAAATTAAAATGTAAAAACAGATTGCAAAAATAGATTGCAGAATCAGAATTGCAAATTCGAATTGGTGAAGAATTAAATTGCCAAAGCAAAATTTCAAAAATAGATGGCAGAAGTCGTTTCAAAAACGAATTTGCAAAATAAAAATTACAATAAATAGAAAATAGAACTAGAGATGCAAGTAAAAATACTCAATGAGGAAAGATGTAGCTCAAGAATAATGTTTTTTTAGCAATAGAAGAATAATGTTATTGCCCAAGTTGTGACTGCAAACCGAATTTGTAACTCCAACCTACTCTACACTCAATTGTAAATTAAAATTGCTACTCCTATTTACTTTGAAATTAATCTAGATTTTTAGGTGATTAAGTGAGTGACTTGTATATTTAGTCCCTCTATTCTTAGATAATTTGGCTATACAATCTTATAGATTTTGGAGTCTTTAATCCCTATGTATCTAGGGTAAAGATTGGCTTATGTCTAAACTCTTGTCTCCAACACTTGTGAGAAATTCGCTTATTACTAACCTTGTCGGTATTAGATTCAAGCTTAGTTACTACCCTAGTTGATCGATGTAGGATCTCAATAAAAATTTATTCAACGCAAGTGAACAATTAAAATGTAGGCTTGATTTTTGTTAGAATTTTGGCTACAATTACTTCTTAGGAAATTAAATGATATGGTGAAAGTTTTCATTTTGCAAATTCTTGTCGGAATTAAACTTTGTGGAGAAAGTTTTCACTCTCACAAGCATCTCAAGGATGGTATAAATGATATGGTGACGTGGCCAGGTCGCAAGGAATTCCTAAGTTTGGGGCGTTATAAAGAGTGCAAAGAAGAATGAAAAAGAAAAGGAAAAAAGAAAAGAAGTTGCCTAGATGTCAATTATTGAGACTATCTAAAGAAAAAATTAATAAATAAATTAATAGTAGAGATAAATTTTAAGCTCTATTGAAGTATATGGACTAAAATTAGACATTTGAAAATACAAGTACCAAAATGGAACAAAGTCCAAAGTACATAGACAAAAATGATATTTTAACTTAATAAAAATGATCAAAATACTCTCACACTACACCCTCACTAGAGATGTTCATTTTTCCCGCGGGGGCGGAGAATCTCCATTTAGGCTGGGAACGGGAGAGGGAGCGGGGATAAAATTTTTTCCGTTGGCTAAACGGGGACGCGGACGTGGAATACATTCCCCGTCCCCGACCCCGTCCCCTCCCCGATTAATTAATTTAATTTTAAATATATATATATATATATATATATTATACCTCTAATAAATCATAAGTCTAAAATTTTATTAATTATCATTTTATTTTTTTAAGAAAATTAAAAAAATGCTACTTAACTAGAAATCTCTAAGGAATAATTAACCATTTAAATACAAATTTTCAAAAAAAAAAAAGAAATTAGTTAATAAAATTTTAAAAAATAAAATTCTAAATGAGAAATTATTTACCGTGGGGAACCCGATCCCCGCCAATTCCCCACGGGGAATCCCCGCCCCGTTCCTCGCGAAATTAAATGAGAAATTTTGCGTGGACGAAGAATGAAATGGGAGGCAGGGACGGGGACGAGGAGCCATTCCCTGACCCGCCTCGTGGACATCTCTAACCCTCACTTCCAACATGACCGTTTTCGCCCACTACTAGCAACACTTTGGTGACCACCACCTACCCTGATGACACTCTGATTACTACCAATCATTCGCAAGCACCACTCACCCTTGGTTACCACTCTAACAATCAACACTCATTACTGAGGATGATGAGAGAAAAAAAATACAATTTTCAAAAAAGAAAAAAAAACCTAATGACTATTAAACGAATGCGAAATAATGGAGGCTAGTATGAAGAATTGGTTGGAAAATTTGAAGTTGCAAAGATGTTGCGGGTAAGAAAGTTCACATATTTATCAATCCTCAATTGGTAATCAATCAATGTTAATATGATCTCTTAAATGAAAGAAATTTGATTTGAAAGCTTAAGTTAAAATCCAACTATTTGATGAATTGAAATGAATGGCATCTAATAGTAGAAGAATATTTAAGTGGAGTGAGAGGTTTGGGCATGTAGTTTCTTTAGCTCCATTGGATCATTATGCCTTAGGCCCAATGATAGACTCCACATAAATCCAATGCCAAAACCTTTTCCTTTTCTTCTTCTTCTTCTTTTTAGTTCAACATTTAGGGTGGGACTATGGGATGTGTAGTAGCCATTCCACTCAAATGTTATTAATAGGCAATGAAATTTGCTAATGATCTAGTTGAATTTCATATCAAATAACATTTGAATAAAAGTCCCTCAAGTCCGAGCATCTTTGTTTGACGCTTTTTCTTAGTTCATCAATTATAAAGGAAAAAGATTGAACCATCAACTTTAAACATGGTAATTGATGTCTTATCATAAAACTATCTTTAGATTGGTCTTTTTTTTTTTTTTTTAGATTTCAACAATATTTCAAAATATAAAAGATTTAAAATTCTTAACTTTTTGGTTGAAGGTACATGTCAATTAACACTTAACCAAGTTCATTTGACAATTAACTATCTTTATTTGGTTATAAAGATAAAAGATAGTATGTTAAATATCCTTTTTCTAAAATAACATTCTTTAAAACATAATGATATCAAAATGATGAAAGTGAAATTAATAATCATATAATGATTGTTGCATCTTTTGAAATCACATTAATTTTGAGGTTTTTAAGTTTTAGATCTATAGGTCATATATATATATATATATAATGTTAGTTCCAATTCCTCGAGTTCTTATCATTTGGTATAGAGCATTCCTAGTGCTCTTAGATTACTTATCATAATCTGTTTTACAAATACCTTTTAATCAGTACATATCAAATTCTTTTTCTATATTAACTGACTTTTTAACTATGACTCAATTTTACGAAAATATTAATAAAATGTCAGACTATAAAATAAAAATTACAGTAAAGATATATTTAAACTAACCCATGAGCATTTTTAAAGTGATTTAATATTAACGTTCATAATAGTGATTTTTTATTCACAATTTCGTTAAATTTGGTTAATTTTTCAATGATATAATAGAACTGAGGATAGACATACAGAAAATGTTAATGAAAATTTAATACCCCCCATGTTTAGACCGATATCAATCAATTGGGCGGTCATTAGACAATATTAATCAGGGACACGAAGATGAGGAAAATAAAGAAACGCTACTGGATTTAAAAGGGAAAAAAAAAACGAGTCAATTAATCTTATTCAACGTCCTAATAACATAATAACACAACAAAACCCAAAATCAAAAGTAGCAAATCGAAATCCAATACGACGAAGATGAAGAACACTACACCAAATCAGTCAAGGCTACACGATCAGATCTTTCTTATTCACGAAGAAGCGTAACACCGAACGAGATTGTGCAAATCATCAAACCAAGTATCGCCAGAAAAGAAAATTTCCTGTTTCAGAAATCATTGTTCCAAATACAAAATCCATCGATCAAATTTCCAAGTATTGTTTCGTTTTCAAAAACAAATTGAATCAGATAGTTAAAATTGAATCTGAACAGAGAAGTTTTCAGAAAACGAACCCGATAGTGAGGCGCTTTTCAGGCAAGCCGGTGGAGTAACCACTGAAGTAGAAGAATCGAGTCACAACGTAGAGAAGACCGAATGAAGCGGCAGCGCAAGGATGCCTAATTCCTCCCAAAATCATAAGCATGAAGAACAGAGGCATCATTTCTAACGAATTTTGGTGCCCTCTCTGTTCCAATTTCAGACTCAAAATCAAAATTAGGGCAAACACCTTTCAAAATCGAAAGAGAGTAGGAAGAATCACAAACCTGGACACAATTGAAGAGCTTGGCATCCTTGTTTTCAGATTCCAAGGCGTAGAGATTAGGGTAAAACACCTTGTACCTAAAACAAAAAATCGATGGATAAAGATAATCACAAGAAAGATCGGAATCGGATCAAAAAAGAGAGAGAAGAGAGGGTACTTCTTGCGAGCGCGGCCGACCTGACCGGCCATCCAGAAATTGAGAAAGGTGTAGAGGACAAGAACGAGGACGACGTAGCCATACTCTCTGGGGAGAAGCTCGATTGCGGCCATTTTTGGAGATGGAGGTGAGGATTGAGGGAGATGACAGTGTCAGTGTGAGAATGGGATTCTTAATGGTAAGGGGGTATAGTCGGCAACTTTTTCTCCAAGCCATTGAGTTTACTTTTGATCGGTTGGGTCAACTGTCAAACGTGACTGGATCGGCTCTGTGTAGAATTCGGGATTAGGGTTTTAGAATCTAGAATTTTCCGTCGGTGAAGACTAACACTCAACAGTAGTTTTTGCCTTTTGCCTTTTGTTTCTTTAGGCTTAATTAATATATATATTTTATATATTTGCAAAAAGAAAATTCTAGAATTTTGCCTTTTTGCTTTTTGTTTTTTTAGGTTGAATTAATAGCTTAGGCACACTCAATTTTTTTCCCAATTAAAACCTATCTCAATTGATATGAAGTATAAATTAACAAAAATGTCATAGATTTTTTTTTATTAACGATTAAATGGTACACGAGCAAAAGATTGTTAGTTTAGGGGCAAAATACACTTTTGGTCGTTTGAAGTTGATGTCTATTTGGTCCCTAAAGTTTCAAAATGAACACTTTAGCCCATGAAGTTTGGAAAATAGTTTTAAATGATCCCTGAAGTTAGTTGACCGTTAGTTGACTAACGGAAAAATGATATGTCAAAATTTATATTTAAGATTATGTAGTTTTTTTAATTTATATTTAAGATTATTTCTTTTCTTTTCTTTTAGGACTTCTGATGTGCATTTTTTTCGGTATTCCATTTCTTACCTATGCATTTTGTTTTTTCTTTTTGTCAAACCACAACTCTACATAATAAAAAAAAAAAATAGAACCACAAAAAAAATAAGAATCTCATCGCAAAAATCGAATCAATTAAAGAAAAATTAAGACGTGGGTACTTCAAAGTTGTGGACAGAAACATTTTTAGGATTAAGAAGGTGGGTCGAGTAAGTATTTGATTAACACGATGAAAAATGAACACTTTAGTCCTTGAGGTTTGGAAAATAGTTCTAAATAGTCCATGGAGTTAAGTTGACCGTTAGTTGACTAATGGAAAAATGATGTGGCATGTTATTGAATTGATAATTTTTAAATGAGGTGTTAAAATTTATATTATTTCAACATTATGTGGTTATTTTTAAAAAATTATTTTTACTTTTTCTTCATCTTCTCATCTTTTTTTTCTTTTCTCTTCTTCATTTATCTCTATTTCTTCTTCTTTGCATTTATTTTTTTATTCTCTTTTTATTTCCTTGGCTCCAACACCAATATCGAAAACGACGATGATGAATAATAAAGACTTTTTCATCGCATTGATGCAACGCCTTACTCAGTCCACCTTCTTAATCCTAAAAAAACGTCTCTGTCCACAACTTTGAAGTACCCACGTCTTAATTTTTCTTTAATTGATTTGATTTTTGCGATGAGATTCTTTTTTTTTTTTGTGTGTGTGGTTCTATTTTTTTTTTATTATGTAGAGTTGTGGTTTGATAAAAAGAAAAAACAAAATGCATATGTAAGAAATGGAATACCGAAAAAAATGCACATCAGAAGTCCCAAAAGAAAATAAAAGAAATAAACTTAAATATAAATTAAAAAATATATAATCTTAAATATAAATTTTGACACATCATTTTTCCGTTAGTCAACTAATGGTCAACTAACTGCAAGGACATTTAGAACTATTTTCCAAACCTCAGGGACTAAAGTGTTCATTTTGAAACTTTAGGGACCAAATAGACATCAACTTCAAACCTCAGTGACCAAAAGTGTATTTTGTCCTTAGTTTAATAATTATTAGAGGTGGGGAATTCAAATGTTTGACCTCTTGATAGAAAACCAATCGTGCTACGTTTGGTTTGACAAGCACTTGCCTTGATAGTCCTGTAGTGTGGAGCATTCGATCTAGTTCATTGCTTATTTAATACTACCCAAATGGCTAAGCATTTGCCTTAATACCTTAATGGTGCAAAGTCAGCTCTTACAAATATTCAATCTATTGTTTATAAAATAAGGTTAAAATATCATTTTGGTCTTTATACTTTTAATTTTGGAAAAAAAAATTATCCGCAAACTAACTAAATGAACCAACTTTAAATTTTATTGAAAGTTAGTGAACTAAAATTAGGGGTGATTTTTATTAATATTGTATTTTTTAAAACTTATTATAAAAATATTGTAATTTTAAAACTATTTATATTAATATTGTTGTTTTTTTACATGTGGTAGAAGGTCAAAAAAGCGGAGGATGGTCGTCTCTTGAAGAGACGATCATGTCCAATCTGGCAGATGGTCGTCTCTTCAAGAAACGACCATGTCCAATCTGGCAGATGGTCGTCTCTTCAAGAGACGACCATATCAAAAATTTAAACAAAAACCACGTCTTGCATAGCAGTTGGATATTCTTTTAATATACCCACGTTCCTGGGTTCGAGTCCAACCAAATGCAAGTTTTAACATTTTTTTTTCTCTTTTTTGTTTCTTTAGTTTTTCCATTATTCTGTTTTTCTCTATTTTTATATTTTCTTTTATTTAAATAAAATAAGATATTTTCAATTTTTAAAATATAGATTATATTGTAATTTATTATAACTACGTTCCTGGGTTCGAGTCCAACCAAATGCAAGTTTTAACATTTCTTTTCTATTTCTTGTTTATTTAGTATTTCATTATTCCGTTTTTCTCTATTTTTATATTTTCTTTTATTTAAATCAAATAAAATATTTTCAATTTTTAAAATATAGATTATATTGTAATTTATTATTTTATTTGAAAATGTTCTTCTTCTAAAGTATTATCGGAGCAATAAGACAAATTATTAATTTACTTTTAAAAATAAATTGTAATATAATATTCATTTTACTTAAATTATTAAAAAAATTAAGATATCTTATTTGATTTAAATAAAATAAATAGAAGATAGGAAAAAAAAAAAAGAATTATCATTTAAATCATATAAAGAATAAGACATATTTTATTTTCTTTTTCAAATAAAATAGTAAAGAATTATCATTTAAATCAAATAAAATAGTAAATTGATAATTTGTCTTATTACTATGATAATACTTCTAAGAAGAACATTTTCATTTACGTCATTTTAGGTTGATTTTAATTTTATTTATCTTAAGTAAATTGTAATTTATTATTTTTTTATTATATTTTAACATTTTAAGTAAATTGAATATTATATTGTCATCTTTTCTTTTTTTTTTTGAAAAATAAATAGATAAATTTTCTTATAGCTTCAATAAGGTTTTGAGAAACGAACATTTTTATTTACGTCATTTTGAGTTGATATTCAATTCAATAAAAAGAAAATAAAATTATGAAAATATCATTTTGAGTTGATAATAAATTACAATATAATCTATATTTTAAAAATTGAAAATATCTTATTTTATTTAAATAAAAGAAAATATAAAAATAGAGAAAAACGGAATAATGAATGTTAAAACTTGCATTTGGTTGGACTCGAACCCAGGAACGTGGGTATATTAAAAAAATATCCAACCGCTATGCCAGACGTAGTTTTTGTTTAAATTTTTGAGATGGTCGTTTCTTGAAGAGATGACCATCTGCCAGATTGGACATGATCGTCTCTTCAAGAGACGACCATCCTCCGCTTTTTTGACCTTCTGCCACCGGTAAAAAAACAACAATATTAATATAAATAGTTTTAAAATTACAATATTTTTATAATAAATTTTAAAAAATACAATATTAATAAAAATCACCCCAACTTTTCATTTAATATAGTAGATTTTTATTTCAAAATAGTTTTAGATACTTTAGAAAAGTTAGGTCTAATGCTTTGATTAGATTTTTTTTTTAATTTAGCTTTTTTTTCATAATTTGAATTATTGGTGGATTTTTAATGTCTAAACAAGATGCGATAGGACAAATCATTTTTAAAGTTCGCGTCGGAAAATTCGAAGATGGGATAGGACCCAATTTTCCTTCCTTTAATTTTTGTATATCGCTATTGTTGTAAGAAAAGACATTCATGTGGTTAAAATTTAGGATTTTAAAAGTTAAAATTTTATACTTATAAATGGATAAAATATTATAAATAGTCTCTATCATTAAAAACTACAAATAAATTAATTAAGTGGCTATCAATGAGATAGTCTTTTGTATTAGGTTAAGTAGCTAAGATAAAAAAAACCAAGTTGCTAATTTTCAAAGAAGTTACGTTAAGCTGCCAATTTTTAACCCGTTGTTTATCCAATCAACTACTCAATCAACAAAATCAACTATTTAAATTCACACAATCAACTAAATACAAAAGACTACTTCATTGATATATGAATAGTTAATTGCTACGTAATAAATCCATTAGTTTATAGGACTATTTTTTAAATTTTATTAAATCATAAGGACGAAATTCTAATTTTTCAAATCATAAGTACTAAATTCTAACTTTACCAAAATCATAAGGGCCAAATTTGTAATTGAATCTAAATTTTAAAAATTGTCTATGAAATCATTGAACATTAAACTTTGTGTCTAGGCCTCTAATTTATGAACACTTTTAAAAGTTTAATGACTTATTAGACACAAAATTAATAATTTAGGCTCCGTTCGATAACTATTTGATTTTTATTTTGGTTAATTATTGAAAACTAAATTTGTTTTCTTTCAATTTATCTAAAATAGTTTTCATCTCTCCTAATGAAACATTTGAATTCTTAGCTAAATTCTAAAAACAAAACCAAGTTTTTGAAAACTACTTTAATTTTTTAAGTTTTTTTCAAAACATGACTTTGTTTTGAAAACATAGATAAAAAGTATATAACACAATAAGTAAATTCATAGGTGGGAGTGGTATGTAAAAGCTTAATTTTCAAAAACCAAAAATCAAAATTTAAATAATTATCAAACGGGACACCTATTGGACAATTTTAAGTCTAGACACAGAATTAGTAATTCATAGATTTTGCAAATATTTTCGGGACACCTATTGGACAATTTTAAGTCTAGACACAGAATTAGTAATTCATAAATTTTGCAAATATTTTTTAAAGCCAAAGAGGTCTATGATTTTACATAGTTGAACTAGGCATCTTAAATGTATAAACAACCACGAAGTTTCTGGTTAAATCTCCCAATTTTCTATTATACTAAAAAAAAGTTCAAGAACTTATTAGATATTACATTGATAGTTTATTGAAAGAAAGTTTAGACATAAATTTTTTCTTTTCAGGTTCAGGTTCAACAATAATGAAGGCAAAAGTCCAGAAAAGATGAAATTGAAAGATTGAATAATCAAATTTAGAGGGAATAATAAATGCTTTATGAACTTAACTATACTCCCGATGAATAACACACTCGAGGACCAAGTTGGTAATTTAATTTTAATTTTAATAAATTCCCACTGTTTTTTTCTGATATAAATTCCCGCCATTCTTGTTGTTATTTAAATATTAGTCCTATCACATTAACTTAATAAATTAGTTGCAACTAACCTAATATAGCGATATATATATAGTGAGCATGGTATTAAATTTCCGTCGACATGTCGATATTTCCATCATATTTCTACATGTCCATGGGTTCGACATCGACACTAGGGGTGAATCGACATTTCCATTATATCGTATAAAATTGATGAAATATTAAAGAAAATTACAACAAAATGTAACATAATTTGAATATAATATTATGACAACCATTTTAACTTATTTAAAAAAGGGTAGAAGTTTTATTTTCTAATTTAAATATATTTTTAAAATTTTTTCTTTTTTAAAAATTTTCCACAAATATCCATCGACATCGACATTTTATCGATATTTTCATCGACATTTCCATGAAATTGAGACTTCGATATTTCCATCGACATCGACATTTTAAACCTTGATATTGGGTTAAAATAAAAACAAGGTGGCAACTGGCAAGTTTCTCAAAAAAAAAAAAAAAAGCTGGCAATAAAACTTGATGAAATGAAACAAACAACCAAATCCCTTTTTCGGTGAGATACTCTTTTGTCTTGAGCGGGGCGGATCTACATGGACGAAAGAGGACGTCATGCCCCAAAATTTTTTAATTTAATAATATATAGTAAATACTATTTTTTTAATAAAATAATATATACTATTTTTAATATATAATACACCTCAAAGGTTTGTCATAGTGGTATTATGCTTAACCACCCATTTCGAGCTTTTGTGATGAAATCTAATATTTATAATTTACCAATATTTTAGAAACTATAATATTATATTTTCGATCTATTCGATATTTTTTTAAAATTTAAGGATCTATTAGACGTTAAATTAAATATATGTAAATTCTAGAGACTTGTTAGATAAATTTAAGGTTTAATAACTTATTAGGCATATTAGATTGAAAGTTTAGAAACTCATCAAGTAAATTTTAACATTTAGAGATAGAATTAAAAGTTCATGAACTAAACTCATCATTTAACATTTTTTCTATTTAATAAGACATTAAAATTATTCAAATTTAGTTAAAAAGTCTTTCGAACACTGTCTATTCTTATCACCAATAACTTTTTCAGTCAACATATTGTGAGGTGTGTTGTAGAGATAATTTTTTATTATATTTATTAACATAATTTGTCGGCCTTCCAAACATTAGTATCTAGATCTGCTCCTGATTTCAAGTACTCAACATTACTAATGAATATAGATAGTTAGAAAATAAAAAGGGCAAAGTATAGAAAAACCTTGAACTAGATTTCATTTCAATAATACCTCATAATTTTAAAAAGTTCTGAAAAATCTTTGACCGTTTAAAAATGTTCAAAATATTCTTATCGTTAAGTTTCAGATGAAAAAAGTTTTTCATTGATACCTTTAACATTTTAAAAAAATTAAAAAAATAGTTGTACACACCAGATTTTCGAAGAAATTTGATGTCGTGGAGTGAACTTAATTTTATTAAATATTAAATAGTGTTATAGTTTTTGATGTATGATCTTTCGATGCTTTCTCTTGAGATTTGTAGTTGGTGAAGAGACAATCAATTTGTTGAAGTCTTCTAATTGTTGAATCTTTTAGATTCTGAATCTTGGATCTTCTGAGTTCTTACTCTTGGAGACTTTGAACTCTCTTGGTTGAATGCTCTAAATTCTAACTCCTCTAAAACATGATCTCTTCTTTTGGTGGATTTTATATGCGCTTGGTCTTGTTTGACTTTAGCCTAAACTTTTAGACTTCGGCTTATTAGGGTTTAATCCAATTTTTTTTTAATAAACTTGATTTATTTAAATTTAGTCTAATCTATTTTTAGTGATGTCGGGCTAAATTAGTTTTAAATTTGAATGTTGCATGGCATAATCTAATTGGACTAGTTTAAGTCGCCCAATGAATCAAATATTAAATAGGTGGTATTATTTGATTTTCTAATTTTTTATGTCTTTTAATTTAATTTGAGGATATATATAAATTCGTAATTGGCCCAAAATTTATTTGATCATTAATTTAAAATTAATGGTGTGATAATTTGTGATGGATCAAATTTTATTATTCAACCATACACTTACTGAAAAAAAAATATATTTTTTCTTCTTTTCTCCGAAAATTCCTCCCCTATAAAAAATAATATAAAACTTTGCTTATAAAGATTATGTACAATAAAAACTTAAATGAAAACAAAGTTTAAAATCGAACTTTCGCTTTTTAAAATTATAAAGTGTTGGGGTTTTTCTTCGGCCAAACCAACTGTCCTTTAAGCGCGTGCAAGAAGTCATGGAAAAATCAATGGGCCAAGGCCTTATATGTTAGGTAAAAATATTATATATGTGTGTGTGTATTTTTGGTTTGTGTGGAGAGTAGAACCGAGACCGTTAGGGAAGTCCATTTTCTCATGGAAACGGACCCAGAGCATAAAATTTCCGCTTATGCGAGAATCACAATAGTGAGCAGGGAGAAAATTTTCTCGGTTAGCTAAATAGGAACGAAGACGGAGAATACCGTCTCCGTCCCATAATGCGTAACAAAATATGAGATCTTATTTGCAAATATAGCAAGTTTTTTAAAAAAAATTAAAAATATAGCTAAATTTTTAAATAACATTTTTTAATTCTCATTTTACCTTATCGTTGTTCTTATAATTTATCACTGTTCAGAATCTATCGGTGATAAACTTTTATCCCTAATAGACTTTTATCACAGTTAGAAGTTCATCAGAAGAATTAAAATCATTCTAATAGACACTCATCCACAGTTCGAAATCTATTAGTGATAAACTTTTATCACTAATAGATTCTTATCACAATTAGAAAATTTATGAGTGATTGAATGTGGTATAATGCAATTTTGAAGCAAGGTTTGAAGTAGGTTGATAGACTTTCCTATCATAGTTAGTATTCTATCGTCGATATAATTCTATCACTGATAGACTCTCTTATCACAACTAGGATTCTATCAGTGATAAACATTTATCACTGATAGACTTTTATCAAAGTTAGAAGTCTACTAGTGATAGACCATGATGCAATACATGAAGTAATCTGATAGTCTTCTGTCAAGGTTATTCTATCACTGATAGACTATTATCACAATTTAAAGTCTGCCAATGATAGATTCTAATAAATTGTACAACTAAAGTAAGGCTTGAAGTAATATGCTAATAAACTTTTGTCATAGTAAAGAGTCTATCAATGATAGACTAGTGATAGGCTTCTATTAGTGACAATCTTATCATAGTGATATATGAAATAAACATCTTAGTGATAGACTTCAATCACACACCCTAGCTTACTCAAGGATGAAAACTAACCTATATTAACCTTAGTTGTTTCCAGATTCAAAATTATAATAATTCAGATGCTTGTGGCAATTAACATATATGTTTATATTCGTGATAGACTTCAATCACGCACTACTCCCATTGATAGAGATAAAAGTCTATTAGTAATAAATTTCAATAAAATAAGAGAAACATTATATATAGAAGTCTATCAATGATAGTGATAAAATCACTGATAGACTTTATCGCAAAACAATGATCTATTAGTTATAGATTCCAATCACTATAGAAAAAGTAGAACGTTGAACATAGGATTTTTAGTCGATCGACTAAATGTTGGAAAAAGACAGAAAATTACAAAAAAATAAAAATAAAGATAATTTGAGGAAGAAAAGAATGAAGATGAATCACAATTTCCATTTGGGCTAAAGACATACATATGGACTTTTTGGTAATTTAAATGAAAATTTGTCATATATGTAAATGGTTTAATAATTTTCTATATTTGGAATATTTTATGCTCCTTTTGCTATTTACCTAATTATCCCTATAATAAACCATAATTACAGTTTTTTTTATTAAATATCATTTTATTTTTCTAAGAAAATTGAAAACAAAGAATCTTAAATAGAAATCATTAATTAAGAATTAATCATTTAAATAAAAATTTTGAAAATTTTTATTTAATAAAATTTAGAAAAATAAAAAATGAGGAATTATTCTCTGTGGGGAACCGATCTCCACGAATTCCCCGCCTCGTTCCCTGCGAAATAAACGAAGACGTCTCTTTATATTTATTATTTATGACTCTGATTTCCACGAATTCTCCGCCTCGTTCCTGCGAAATAAACGAAGACGTCTCTTTATATTTATTATTTATGACTCTGATTTTGAGAGGAAGCTGAATGCAAGAGTATTAAGTATTCTAAGACTTAGTTTTAGACTCAATTTTTTTTTTTTTTGAGTACATCAACAGTTGGGGTTAAGGAGATTCGAACCCATTACCTCTTGGTCATAAGTGTTACTTGATGCCAGTTGAGTCATGCTCTTGTTGGCTAGTTTTAGACTCAATTGGGTATGATTTTTACTCTAAGAAACACCTTAGATACGTCTTGTTATTTTGTATTTATATAATTTTTATTTATATAATTACTTTTTTGCTTAATCTTTTATATATATAAACTTAATATTTGTATCCCGGAATTTGTAATGGGTAGAAAAATTAGGCTTGTTATTTGTCAATATAGCAAATTAAAAAAAAAAATTGCAAATATGGCAAATGTTTTAAAAAAACTTTTTTTAATTTCCGTTTTACCCTTTAGGCTATCTTCTTCTTGTTCTACGTGATTATGTCCTGGAGTCATTGTAGTCCTACTAGTCTACCCAATCGTATGAGGCGTTGCTTCTAACCATGAATTGATTCAGGACAAGAGACGCTAGGGATTTAAGATGAAAAATCTAATCGAAAAGCGAAGAGAGAAAAGAAAGAGAGAATCGAAATGGATCGACTGAAATTTCTGAGATGAAAGAGCTTTTATAACACTTGAAGAATTAGATTTGTGGATTGCAATTAAAAGAAGAAGTCTATCAATGTTAAGTGACTGATAGACTTTAATCAACACTGATAAACAATACCAAACAAGAAATCATCATTATCACTGATAGACTTTAATCAACACTGATAAACAATATCAAACAAGAAGTCTATCAGTGATGATGATATCATTGATAGCAACCAAAAGGTCTATCACCTGTAATGATAAACTTATATCAATGATAGACTTCAATCAGAACAAATAAAAAATCTCAAACAAGAAGTCTATTAGTGATGTGATAAACTTCTATCGCTTATAGACTTCAATCAGAACATAGTGTAAGAATTGTAGCTTTCGGTAGCACTTCTAGGTTGTGGGTTGTGGGGTTTTTTGTAATTTAAATGAGTTAAGCAACCATTTTTGCTATATTTGTAATTTTTCTTTTTACATTTTGCTACATGTGTTATTTCTTACTCTCATTTTGTCATATGCCCAATTGAAGCTTTTTTTTATTAATATTGTAAATTTTCAAATTTATTATAAAAATATTGTATTTTCAAAACTATTTATAATAATATTGTAGTTTTAATGTGTTGGCAATAGTCTCTTTGACGACCATCTTGTGCGTGGAAGATGGTCGTCTCTTTACTGTCATTTGTCGCAAAATTTAAAAAATTTGTGGATGGTCATCTCTTGGATAAAATGGACCATCTCAAAACTTTTAATAAAAGCTTCTTTTGGCATAGTGGTTGACTTGTTTTTGTATAAATCCGTGTGTCAGGCTTCGAGTCGAAACGTAGATTTTTAACATTTTTTCTATTTTTTTCTCTTTCTTACTTCAGTTTTTTCATTATTCCTTTTTTTCTCTATTTTTTATTTTTATTTATTTTATTTAAATCAAAATAAGATATCTTCATTTTTTAGTATAGATTATAGTGTAATTTATTATTTCATTATCATTTTTTAACATTTTAAGTAAATTCAATATTATATTATATTATATTATAATTAAAATAACGTGATAATTTTATTTAAAATCAACCTAGAATAACGTAAATGAAAATGTTTTTTTCTCAAAACTTTATTGAAGCCATAAGAAAATTTATCTACTTATTTTTTAAAATGAAAAACTGAAAGAAAAAAATAAAAAATAAATAGAAGAAAGAAAAAGAAAAAGAAAAAGAAAAAAAAAGAAAAAATAGAGAAAAAATAAAAATGAAAGGAAAAAAGAGAGAAAAAAGAGAAAAAAAAATTGTGTTCGGTTTGACTCGAACTCAAATATATGAGATTATTAAAAAGTTAAAATACCATTTTTATCGGACTTGAATTTGACATTTGTACATCAACAATTAGGGGTAGGGGATTCGAACCCAGAGGTCATACATGAATCATACTTGATCTCAGTTGAGATATGTTTTTATTGGCTTTATTGGTATAATCTTAAATATTAAAAGAGTAGTAAATTGAAAAGTCTTTAATTAGTATACTTCTAATCTTTATCTCACCCATAACTTGAATGACAATTAAAATTATCATATTGACCTAACATAAATTATGGACCCCAAATAATACTATCTTAATCCACCCCTGATATAAAACCAATAACTTGAATGGTAATTAAATTTTTTTTATCATATTGACATGAGATAAATTATCTACTCCAAACAAGAGTAACAAGACCATCTGAGTCCACTCGTGATTAAAATATTTGATAGGGTAGAGATTAAACAAATACTTGACTATATATACACAAGCCATTAAATTAAAATTGACAAAGACAGATCCCCCTTAACAATTAGCATCAAACTACATATTCAGCATATATATATATATGTACAGTTGCAATCCCAAGCTATGACACTGGCTGGTGCTTTCACTTCCCATCTAATTCTCTTGCAGTGGCACCCACCATTTCAGTAATCTGTGCTCTCTCTTCAAGGATCTTCTTCGTTGACTGTATTAATGATTAAAAAAAAAAACATATGGCCCTTGATTAGTTTCATCAACATAATAAGGTTTCTATCTCCAATTTGGTGTGAATATTAAACAATAATACACCACCCGGAATAATTCATATTGTCTTCTAGCTAGTATTAGATTAGAAAATAAGAAGAGGAGTTCCTACATCATTTATGAGGGAGAGAAGTTAACCTAGTTTAGTGGGAATTTTGCTAGGAATTTCCATGGAGAATTATTAGTTTTTTTTTTTTAATTTCAATTGAATTAAATAATTTTTTAAATAAATTTTCAAGCCTAAAATATAAAAAATATATAAACTATGAGTTTTGTTTCAATGATATCCGTAGACTTAAAATTTTCAAAAATACCCCTACCCTAGGGTTCAAAAATATCCTCACTACTATTAAGTTTGAGAAGAAAACGTTAAAATTTGGTTAAAATATCATTTTAATCCATGTACTTTGGTTCATGTACTTCCAAATGTCCAATTTTACAATTTTAGTCATTGTACTCTCGATAGAGCTTAAAATTGGTCTCTATGATAAGATTAAAGTTATTTTTTATCAAAATTAGTTAAATAATAGTAATAATTTCAATGCAAGAAAATACACGATGTGAACCTACATTCAAAATTTATAGAGAAAAATCTAATAGAAACTATTTTTTAAAGAAAAATTAAAAATAAACTAATAGTAGAGACCAAATTTAAGTTTTATTAAAAGTATATATATGGACTAAATTTAGACATTTAAAAGAATAATGCTCATCAAAGTATAGGGACGAAAATGATATTTTAACCACAAAGTTTATAGTTTCGTTTCAATAAGATTCTCAATCTTTTCAATATAATTTACATTTAAACATAAAACTCTTAATCTCCTTAAAATATATATATATATATATATATATAATATATATATATATATATATTAAATTATCTAACTATTCATGCATATAACCCAAATGCTTAACTACATCATTCAAATATATCTAAGACCACATTTCCAAAATGAGATTTACACAACCATTCCAATTAAATGAGGCCTTTCAATATATGTTTTTATTATCCTTGCAAAAGAGAGATTTGTTACCCAAACCCAAAGTACTACCCAAAATAACTTTGATGAACTAACTCAAAAAAGAACTTCGAAATAAACTAACTCAAAAAAAAAAAAAAGAGTTGCTCAATTAAGGAAGTAATATATTGTAAACCAAAGAAAGGCCTCATTGTTGGCTCTCTTTTAATTACTCCATGCTTAAGCTGAGCAAACAGAGTGACATATATACAAGCAAACCCATTATTGATTCTTTAATTTGGCAGTGCTTACAACAAGATCGAATGATCAGGCCATAGCATAATTCGATCTCATGGCTTATATGAAGAAATTCTTTCAGGAAAATTAAACTTAAATATTTACCTGCCAATTAGAACTTCAAAGAGAAATTAATTTTGTGTGTTTTTCTTCAAATTGTAGAGGAGCTGTAAGTAAATTTAATAATATATATAGTTTATTCAAAAAAAAAAAAAAAAAAGGTTAAAGGGCAAAGGTGATGACTGTGATGGGATAAGGTAAAGAGGTGGCATTCAACGGTGGCAAGGAGACAAAATTACATACAAGGGGGGTGTTTTGAAGCCCTCTTACGTGGGAATAATTAGAACAATCACCCAAACAAATGCATATATGAAGCATTTTAACCTTATCTTATCTTTTTATGGTTTTTTTTTTTTTTTACTTCAAAAGATGGAAGTTCATATTTAATTTTGAAAATATGCATTTTAATAAGTTAAGTTATGTTTGATAATTTACAATCTTTGCATTAGATTGTAACATTTTATTCTAAATGTAGACCATAAATTTAAATATTTAACTTATAAAAAGTACCTTAATACTTTAGAATTCTCTTGGATAATTATTTGATTTTTAATTTTTGAATTTTAAAAATTAAATCTATAAATACTATTCTCTTGTTTTGTTTCTAACTTTTTACTCATATTTTCAAAAATTAAACCAAGTTTTGAAAAAGTAAAAAAAAAAGTTTTCAAGAACTTATTTTTGTTTTTTTAATTTAGCTAAGAATTCAAAGGTTTTGTTAAGAATGACGAAACATGTGGTAGAGAAACGGATGAGAAAACAAACATAATCTCAAAAAACAAAAAACAAAATAGTTATCAAACAAAGTCTTAGTGATCAAAATATCATTTTTGGTTCTTGTACTTTAAGTTTTATTCTATTTTAGCCTTTGTATTTTTAAATATTCAATTTTAGTTTCTTTACTTTCAATAAATCTTAAAATTAGTCTATCATTAGTTTTGTAGTTAATTTTTATCAAAATTGTTAAATAATAAAAATAGTTTTCATGCCAGGAAAGTCTCAATGAAAACATATTTCCAAATATATAAAAGGAATATTTATAATACAAACTAGTCTTAAAAAAAAGGTTATAGTAAACTAATAAATAGGGACTAATTTAAAATTTTATTAATTAAAGATAGGACAAAAATTAGTTTTGACCCCTAAACTTATCAGGTTGTTGTAATTTTAACTCTGAACTTTTAATTTCATCAAATTGAACCTCAAACTTGTATAAGTGTTGCAATCTAGACCAAAGTTAACATTTTGTCAGTACATGATGACTTATTTTCCCAACTTACTTATATGAATCAAGGCAAGTTGATTTCTTCCAATATTCACTATGAAGGTAAATCATAACAAATTGATTGCATCTCATTTAATTTAGTTATTCTTTTTCTTATTCATGTTTCCTTATTTTTCCTCTCAAGTTAGTATAAAAGGAGGACAAGAAAAATGTTACAGAGATGAGAAAAAAATCAAAATTGTTTTGTTTTTATTTCCTACACTTGGATGTTCTTCTAATTTCAGGAAAAAAAACATTAGCAAAAAAAAAGTTCTTAGCAATAGAAAAATCAGCAAACATTAGAAAAAAAATCCCCAAAATTACTTTATTTTCATCTTCTGGATAGCTACAATAAAAGTAATGAAACACACAAAAACAATGAGATAAAGATGAAAGAAACCCCAAAAATGAAAGGGAAAAAGTCTCAAAATTACATTTTCTTTGATTCGTCTTGGCAACTTAAGGAAAAAAATTCATTCTCACCTTTTGCAGTACAAACAAGACTCTCCTCCTAGAATGATTGAATGCCCGTTTTTCTTTTCCCTGATATGTCCTCTATCCCTGTTTCAGTTCTTAGAAGAAGAACCACCAGTTTTCTAAAGAATCTTCTTCAACACGCTTCCCTTATGCAAGCTCAACCTAAATACAAAATGGAATAAGTTTAGGGGTCAAAACTGATTTTTGCCCTTAAAAATATGTTGTTGCTAAATTTCGGACTGAAAAACGCAATTGACCTCCACATGACAACTACGGGTGAATTCGTATTGTATTATTAGAGGAAGAACGTGGTTTTCAAGACAAGAAAAATCTAAACACCACATGATACGAATCCTACCATGCTATTCAAGACTAGAGAAAAACTTCAAAATGGAGTTGAATTAAATGTTGTCCAACTTCATTTATGATGAGCTAAAGATGCATTTAATGAACTCAAGTGCAATAAATGTGTCATTAAAGACAACACTCAAGCTTCATTTATGCAACAAGGGTTTCAAAATAAATCAAATGAGATTACAAAAACTTTCAAGACTACCAAAGGACTCCAATCTCGGATTTATGGCCATTTCAATGTAATTTTCAGTTTTAAAGTTTTGTTTTCAATGATTTAAGTTAAAATTTAGCTAGTGGACATTACGGTATTGATAGAGTTGTAAGTTACAACCTTTCAATTGACCATAAGTTACTCTAGGGTTGATTTTGAGGTTATATAAAACCATGTAACTTGGAGAAAAAAAAAGATTGAAAATGTAATCAAAAGAGGCATTTGTGCTTTATTATAGCCTATTGTTATGTTTTTGCAATTCTACGTAGATTAGGTTGCATGCTTAGAATATTTCAAGCTTGACTTGATCAATCTGGCTTGTGGAGTGGTTCGTATCTCATACAAGTTCTCTTTTCTTGAGATGTTTGATCGACAAGGTAATCCGATTTTACTTTCCGAGTTGATTTTCAAAATTGGTTTTGGGGTATTTGAGATTGAGTTATCTGAAGGTCTTGTTTCTTTAACCAAGGTTGTTAGATCTAATTGTCAAGGGTTACTTAACATTTTGACATTAGAATCTTTGGTTTCTTTGATTTCATTTTGATTTGGAGTTTTTGGATTTATGATCTAAAGGTCTTATTTTATGAACAAAGTTGTTAGATTTTTAAATTCCTCAATTACTAATCACTACATCAACTTCGATACTTAAGTAAGAGAGAGTTTAGAGAGAATTTGAGAGTTCTAGAAAATTTAGGTGGCTAGTATGAATTTCTCTGCTCTGACCTGAAGAGAGAGCTTAAATACCTACTTAACTAGGGTTCTTCGTGGGTTCCCGTCGTCAGCAAGAGATGAAAGGATCGAACTGGGTTGGACCAGGAGTCTACGGGTTATGAGGGATTCAGTCAAGGCCCAAAAATTACCCTGACCATTTGAGGTCGAGGTCGACCACGAGCTTGGACTAGGCCTTCGTTTCTTCACATGGGACCATGGTAAAGCTCAATTGGACTTTACCATGTGGTCGGCCTCGACACGAGCTTGGGCCAAACCCAAGATCGTTTCTTCGTCCTTTCTCATCTTGGATCGATCCCCTGTTGATTTCAGTCTGTTTTGACTTCGTATTGGGCTTCTTTCCTTATTTGGTTTTTCGTTGCAACCTTCGACTCATTTTTATTGGTCCAATTTCACCCATAACAAATATATAAATTAAATTTTACCATTTAAAAATATAAAAATTAAAATGTAATCAAATTCAAAGTAGATATTTTAAAAAAATAATATTTTAACCTACTTAATTCATGAAAGCTCTCTCGAGTTCAACTCACCATAGTATTTCTAACAAAGTCATTACACCGACTTATTTTTTATGTTTAATTGAATCACTTTTAAACTTCACCTAAAGATTATTTTCAAACATTGTCACGTGGTTTTCTTAAAAAGTACTTTTGGACCTTCCAATTTTTTTTTTCTTTAACTAATCTAACCATTGGTGGTTTATAGTTGTTATAATATGTTATTTAGTTCTAATTATTGCACTTTGTGCTCTGTACTCGGTCTGTATATTCATAAACATATGTATACTGATGAACCTAACACGTGAAAAAAAAATTATATATTATGAAATTGATTTCATATATCAGACAAAACAAAGGAATTTGAGACGATCACTAAAGGAAAATAATGTTTTGTACATATATAAGAATAATAACCAATTATGTGCATTTCCATGTAATTATTAAATGGGGCCTGTACCTTTCCTTGGATTCCTTAAATTTCAGAAACTAGAGAAAATAATGTGTGGAACTTTTTTAAATTTGGAAACCATGAACTACTTTTTTTTTTTTCCAACTAATTTTGGCCAATTCATTATTGTTATGATTTTGGGCATATGGACCCACTTCTACATGTTATATTGTGTTCGATATGACCTTTAGAATAGTAAAAATTAGCTAGCTAACTAGTAGCGGATCTAAAATTTTATGTTAGCGGAGCTTATATGCAAAGCTTCTTTCTTGAACTATAATTTGTTTAAATTCATTTCCATATTAAATTAGCTTAAAAAGAGCATAGTTTAACTGACATATCGAATGTGTTGGTGATTACGAGATTTAAATCTCCCTAATTCTTATTGTTGTTAAAAAAAAGTATATTAAATGAAAGAAATTGAAACAAAAATTAATAAATAGTGTCTACAAATTAAATAATTTAATTACTACATTTTGATTAATATTTTGATAAATTCAACTTTACTCATAAAAAATACCATCTACAAATTAATTTTATAAAATATTACGAGCTTATGGAATTGTAATAGGTAACAAAAATATATTACAAATCTAGTAATGATTTTTTAGATTTGTAAATATAGTAAAAAACAAAATTTAAAATTTAAAATTTGATTTTTGTTTTTTTTTCATTATTCCAATTTTACTCTCGTTGAGTGTATCGACAGGTATATCGATAGTATATCTAATATACTTTATGTTTGGTATATCAGTAGTATATTTGATATACTTTATATTTTTTGTTTCGTAATATTTTTTATGTTATGTATCAGTTCATACTGCTTAGTAGATGCATGAATGTTGGGTATATCAGTAAAAAGATATACCTGAAATAAACCATATCAGTAGTATTTCATTGAATATACTTCATTTTAAGTATGTCTGATATAATGAATATGAATTACTGATATATTGTTAATATACTTCATATTAGAATATCAATATTCATTTGTTGATGTACCTAAATAAACTATATATCATTAATATTTCACTGATATGCTCTATTTTAGGTATATCTAAAGACATTGAATATGAATTACAGATGCATTGTTTATATACTTCATATTAGGAAGGTCATTACATCGATATCATCGATATACTTCATTGCTAGGTATATGTGATGCACTGTATGTAAATTACTGATATACTCTTAATATACTTCATATTAAGTATATATGAAATATGATATACTGAATATGAATTACTGATATAATGTTGATATATATATCATATTATAAATATCATTTCATTGATATACCTAAATAAAGTATATCAACAGTATATCTCTGATATATTTCATTTTAGGTATATTGATATATTGAACATTATTGATATTCTTCTGATATACTTCATATTAGGTATATCTGATATAATAAATATAAATTATCGATATACTTTCGATATTCATCATATTAGGAATATCAATTTATTGATATATTTGGATAAAATATATCAATAGTATATCACTGATTCATATTAGGTATATCATTGATGTATCAACAATATATCACTAATAGATATTTGATATACTTCATATTGCAAATACAGACAACACACGAAGGGCTTTTTTTTTTTTTTTTGTTTGTTATTTTTACTTCTTACCAGGTCTATTTGGGTTGGATTTTTTTTAAAAAAAAAAAAAGAAAAGGGCTAAATTTGCAAATGGGATAAATCAATGACGCTTGCAACTCGACTATATGGTTTTGCCATCATTGCAATTAACCCTATATATTAACAAGAAGATGCGAGCTAGAGGATTAATATTAAACCCTCTTGCCCATCGTGACTGTATCTAATATGAACATAATTCAATTTTTTTTTTTTTATACAACATAACTCAATAGTTAAATCATTAGAAATCTTTTCTTTTAAATGAAAATTTATTTAAAATTTTCATTCCACATTTATAATGTTATAAAATATAAACTTACATTTTCTGCAATTATTGAAGAGTAATAGAAATTCAACGTGACATATGATTTATAATAATAAAAAAGGTTAAATTACATGTTTAGTCCATAAACTTTCATGTTTGTGCTAATAGGTCCCTGAACTATAAAAAGTGTCTAATAGGTGCTCAAATGTCTAATGAGTTCATGAACTTTAAAAAGTATCTAATAGATCCTCAAACTTTCAATTTAGTATTTAATAGGCCCTCGACACATTCAATTTTTTTAAAATTAATGAATATATTAGACATAAAATTGAATTTTGTGTCTAAAAGTATATAAAACTTTCAATTTTGTGTCCATCAAGTTCATGAATTTTTAAAAATGTCGAATAAGTTAATGATCTATTAGACACAAAATTGAAAGTTGAATAACTTAAAAGATACACAATCGAAAGTTTATGGACTTATTAGACACTTTTTAAAGTTCATAGACTTAATAGATACAAAATCTAAAGTTCGGAGACCTATTAGAAACATTTTAAAGTTTAGGAACTTATCTGATACAAACCTTAAAGTTTAAGCACTAAACTTATAATTTAAGTTAATGAAAAATGAATACTATGATATGATTCCTTGGTATAATGAGATGAGAGTTCATAAGTCAATCAATTGGAAAGATAGGAATTTGAGTGGAGATTTTAAATATTATTTTGATTAAAAAAAAAGGTAAGAAGAGGCTAAGAGTTATTCTTTGTTATAGATTGCAATCAATAATGACCACTAATTTCCTAAAATTCGTATTAAATACAACCACAAATAACATATCACCTTCGTTATTTATCACATAGAGTTAAATGCTTGGCCCACAATACAAGTTAAGATTGGAAATTTCACAACTTATTTTTTGTTAGAGACCTATCAAAACTAAAGGAATAATATTCATAATTACATTAAGAATATGATATGTCTCGTATTGTGTAGTAGAATAAATACACAATTGAATGGCTATACCAAACTCCTTCTCTCGCTCATTAATTCCATGCCAGTGTGAATAAGAACAGCCTCGCTTTCAGCCATCAAAAAAAGAAAGAAAAAAAATACCAAAATAGATGCAAAATTCCCTTCACAAATCAACACCCAAAAAAAAAAGAAGAAAAATTACGAACTCTCTCAACTAAAATTTTTATATTTAATTATAAATTTATCTCTTAAGCTTTTGAAGTTGTGTCTAATAGGTTTCAACTTTCTTGGTATTTGATTAGTATTTTTTAGTAAACAAATGTAAGACGTAGATTTAAACATCCGATCTTAAGATTAAGTAAATATATTAATCACTAAGTTATGTTCAAAATAAATGTACTAATCACATGAGTTATTCTCTGGATAACTATTTAGTTCTTTAAAATTAAGCTTATTATTCAAACATTACTTCCTCTATAAACTTTTTTGTTTTGTTATCTATTTCTAATTCTTTTTTTTTTTAAATTTCAATTCAAATTTTAAAGACTAAAATTCCGTTTGATAATCATTTTGTTTTATATTTTTGAAAATTAAGTTTGGTTTTCTCATGATTTCTTTACCATTGTGTCCATATTTCTTAAGTAAAGATGTGAATTCTTAGTCATATTCTAAAAAAAGAAAAAATTTAAAACTATTTTTTTTTAGTTTTCAAAATTTGATTGGTTTTTTAAAATATTGATAAAAAAAATAGAGAAAAAAGCCTTATTGGTTTGTGCAATTTATAAGCTTAATTTTTAAAAATCCAAAAAAAAACTTGGGTTATCAAATGAGGTTAAAAAAAATAGTTTTTAGAAATTTATTTTGTTTTTTTTTTAAAATTTAATTAAGAATTTAAATGTTTTATTAAGAAATGGGAAGACTATAGTTAAAGAAGTGAGAAGAAACAAATATAAATTCTAAAACCTGAAAATTAAAAACAATGGTTATAAAAAAAAATTATTTTACGTCCAGTAATTTTTTTCCCTGCAGTTTTTTGAAATTTATGAACCGACATAAAATTGAAAGTTCTCAAGAGATGCTTCTAAAGTTATTGAGTAATTAAACACATTCATTAATCAATAAAATTTACGGACTTGACTGATGAAACTTACAATTTAACCAAAAATTTAACATAAACGCAAGTAACGGATCAATCAAGAACTAACCTTACAGACCATCAGGTACGGCGGTGCGGTTGTTTATCCGGCGGCCGGACGAGACTGGCAATAACCACATCCTCCATTTTGCCGCACATCACCGAGGGTCTCCGCCAGAAGCTCCTAAATTTCTTGGGCTTCGTGGACTTGGTCTCAATTTCTCGACCCAGATCCAAAATTTCAGATTCAAAGCTCCTGAGGCTAAAGTTATTAGGATCAGTGGGATCTAAAAGGTCAGATATGCGCCTAGAAATGCTCGCAACTTCGTAGGTGTCGAGAAGAGAGTTATGCAGATTAGGTGTTTGTGAAATGTCCTGAGAGAAATTTTGGGCGATTCTGATGGCCTCGAGCCTGTATCGAGAGGGCTTGGGCAGAGTGATGGGCCTGGTGAGGCCGAATTCGCGAATGGGCTTCGATTCAGAGCCGGACCCATGGTGGTACCAGGCCCACGCCGCCGCCCTCACCGCCGCGAAGTCATCGGTGGGTTCCGTCGGGGTCGGCTTCTTCCGGTCGGGAAAAGGGTTGAGGGAGAAGGAAGGCAATGGCATGGGAATAAAGAAAGAAGAGTTTATGGGTTTTAGTTTAAGAAGAGATTGGTTGGAATTTATGGGGATATGATGTTCCACGCTATTGGGTTTAAAGTTTTTATTGTTCACGTCACGTTTATACTTCTTTTTTTGACTTTGGGGATAATTTAAAACTAGAGTAGGAATGCCCTCACAACAAATGTACACTCCAGCCAATCCGAACATAACTAGATAAAATATATTATTTTATAAAATGATACTCTACAATTATTAATAAAAGATGTTAAAGTTGAATGGATATATTTCTCAAAAAAAGTTGTTTTGAATTTCTCATTTTCATAGTATTATTCAACTAAAAATATAAATTCTAGTTTAAAAAATAATAAAATATATACTTCTCTCCTATTTATTAATTTTTTTAATCTTTTAGGAATTACACAAATCAATGCTAAAATATATTAGTTACTATAAATAATTGTATTATGATAGTTACTATAATACAATTGTAGTATGAATTATTTATAGCAAAAAGTTAGATCTCCTTTAATAATCATTGGTTTTTTGTTTTTATTTTTTAAAATAAAGCCTATAAATATACTTCCACTTATGATTTTTTTTTGTTTTGTTAGGTAAAAAAGTTATGTTTTCAAAAACCAAACTAAGTTTTGAAAAATAAGGTCTCGTTACATAACTATTTGATTTTTTAGTTTTGGTTTCTGAAAATTATGTTTATTTTCTCACAATTTCTCTACAATGTTTTAATTTTCATGTTTCTTGAGGAAACATTTTAGTTTCTAGCCAAAATTCCAAAAACAAAAATAAGTTTTAAAAAATTATTTTTTTTTTTAATTTTTAAAATTAGCTTGATTTTTAAAAATGTGTTTGAAAAAATTAGATAAGAAAACATGGAAACTCATAAGCATTTATAGATTTAATTTTCAAAAACCCAATAGTTATCAAACGAGACTAAAAAATTAGGCCCCGTTTGATAACTATTTTGTTTTTGGTTTTTAGTTTTTTTAAAATTAAGCTTAAAAATACTACTTGTAACAATGAGTTTCTATGTTTTCTTATTTACTTTGTAGCAATGTTTAAAAAACCAAACAAAGTTTTGAAAACTAAAAAAAAAGAGTAGTTTTTCACAAACTTGTTTTTGTTTTTGAAATTTGACAAAAAAGATGAAAATCATTGTAGATAAGATAGAAAGAAATTGTGCAAAACTAGCATAATTTTCAAAAACCAAAAATTAAAAATATTATCAAACGAGACCTAAATAGTTATCAAATGGGGTATTAATAACACAATTTCAAAATATATATAACTCGTTAGAATCATGACAAAAAAAAAAAAAAATTCTCCATCAATATTAATATAAGTCAGCCAAAAGTGGGAACGATCCCTCAAATAACCTCCTAAATAGATTACTCTTCTCATAGTCAACCAAATAAATAAAGGTAAACACGGAAGAATCATAAAAGCGGTAGAAAATTTGAACATCATTAATTTTAAGTGGAAGCGAATCAGCCCCTCTAATGTACCACTCTGTTTGAATTACCTTATAATTTAAACACTTTTGAAAAATAAATGTTTTCAATAAAAAAAATGTTACTATATCTTACGTTTTTCTAAAAATTATTTTAAATGGCATATTTATTTATTTGTACTATATTCAAAGGCAAAATTATTAATTATAGATTTGTTTTTATTTTTATTACATATTTGGAGATTTTCGATTATTTTTTTTTTATAATCTATCTCTCCAGTGTTTATATTAAAAAAATAGTAAATTAATGCAATTTTTTTAATCACTTTTTATTTATTAAGATATTTTTAAACTACTTTGGATCATATAAAATTACTCAATAAAGTATAATGAGCCCATTTTAAATGATTAATTTTTCGAAAAGAGTTTATAGAAAAATTAATATTGTTCAAAAGAACATTTTTTCCACAAGTTATTCCAAACACATTATTAAAAGAGAGGGTCTCAACTATTATAAAGTTATGATATATATATGTGTATGTATCAACTAAAAAAAAAAGATGATTATCAACATAATATTAAATTTTCTTTACAATATTACAATCTAAACCAAAAAAGTAGAATTTACAATCTTGAACTAAAGTTATGAGTATCTTGATTAATTAAACCATGTTGAGGGTCAGCCAAAAAGCTTTTTTAAGTTGGGTAATAAAAGAATCTAAAATTGCAACATATATTTTAAACATCTGATCTAGTTTGATAACAGGACCAAATGTATTATGACATTGGATCCTATAACTCAAAAATAAGAAAGATAGTCTATATAAAAAGATAACATACACTGAAGTAGAAGAATTTTTGTTTATGGCGACATTTTTCTCTCGATGCATCGAAATTTCATGGGAGACATCGATATATTGCCAACGATAAGAAAAAAATATTGGCAGAATTGTCGTATTGTGACCTACTATCAACAAAAACATAGTGTATAGGACATTACATCGTCGATGAAAGCTAATTAGAGAAAATCTATCACCTTTAATAGAGTACATCTCTACTAGTCCTAACTAATTTTCTTCTCTTCATTTGTTTTTCACGTCATCCCCATCATCTCTCTCATTCCTTTCTTCCCTGCATCATTGATTTGTTGCTCGCTACCATCGATTCTCTTCTTTTCTTCCTCCTCTTGACCCCACTACCATCATCGTTGTGTTGGCATTTATGTCCTAAAGTCTCGTAATTAATAATAATTTTGATTATTTTATTTGTAATATAATAGTATCCATTATATGAAAATTTTAAGGTTGTCATTATAATTTTGAACAGTATGTGGTTGACATATAGGAGGATCATGTTCAAGAAATAACCTAAAGGGTTATAGTATATGGATAAGGATGGATACTGTCTTACCATGGTAACACTATTGATACGACTCACTTTATAATAGTTACAAATGGTTTGATTCAAATCGTTCATGTTGAGACATGTGAGTAGGGGCATCTTATACAATGAGTTTGTGTAGGGTTGGACCACGAAATATTTAATCTCTCTCTATAAATCCATTAATTGAGAAGATTAATATTTCATTAGGATGATCATATGTGACTCAATCTTAATCCTAAGTTAGTTATGAACTCCTACCTGTGAGGTCTTGTCTTTTAATTTGTATGGATGAGAGTGAGCTTTGTACCTGATTCAATATGCCTACAATTTTGGGAACTCAATCAAATAGAGAACTGTGAACATAATCTCACGAGATGGAATTCACTCATTCACATATAGAGTAAGTAGATGAATAGTTCCAAGTGTTGATTTTGGGATTTGAACAATGAGGTCTCATCTTCTCACTGGCCCAAGAAGAACTTAGTTTATGGTTGGATCATAAACAAATTGTTCATTAAAGGATCAATGGTACTTAAGATACAAGATGTAATAACTGACGTAAATCAGATTTTTGACCCAATTGTAAATAACTCGTGAACGATTGACTTGCATGTAGTGATTATATCCATAGATGCAACTTGTCTTGTAGTACATAAGAGTGTAACTCTTGATCCATAGTGGAGTGGACTATAGTTAATAAATGAAATTAATTAATTAAAAAGTTTAATTAATTGACTTTGTATCATTAGAGCTTATAATCTATAGGTTCATAATTAAGATCTCTTGCTAGCTCATAATAACAAAAAAGTGATCAATTTAATTTCAAGAAAATTTTTAAATGTTCAAATTAATATTTAATATATTAGATATATTAAATAGAAAAATATTTATTATATTTGATACATTAAATATTAAAATTATTAATGTATTAAGATACATTCAAAGAAAGACTATTTATTAAATATAAATTAGATTCAAATTAAGAAATAAATATGTAGGAGAATTTAGAAAAGTTTGAATATGATTCAAATTAGTTAGATAAACATAAACAAACTATTTGTCGATGCTAGTGATGGCGTCCATAGATCTCCTTTTGCCAATCATGGTATTAAATTTTTGTTGACATGTCGACATTTCCATCTATATTTTCATATGTCTATAGGTTTGATATCAACATAAAGGGTGAATCAATATTTTCATTATACCGTACAAAATTGATGAAATATTAAAGAAATAACTATAAAATACAACTATATTATTATAACAAGTATTTTAACTCATTTAAAAAATGTAGAAAATTTGTTTTCTAATTTAAATATATTCTAAAAAAAATTTATGTTTAAAATATTTATATAAATATTCATCGACATCGACATCAACATTTTATCGATATTTCCATAAAATTGAGATTTCGACATTTTTGTCGACATCGACATTTTAAACCTTTCGTCAATATCATCACTTTGAAATTGATAAATGGATTTGCCAATGCTAAGGAAATATTTTGTCAAGAAGTTTTTTGCCAACGGTTTTTTTAATTATTTTTTTTATTATTATGATTATGATTATTATTGTTTTTTTTTGGATAAGTTATTACATCAAATAATACGGAATTTGTAGTGGTGACTATAATCATCCAAAAAAATCAACCGTATATAAGGAGGTAAGAAAATATAAAAACATCGTCACAATACCAAATAGGGATGTTTTTATGAAATAAATGACATTAAAAAGGCCTCCAAGAAATTGAAGAAACATTGATGTTTTCATTTTTCATTCCAAAAAAGAGTGAGTACTCCAAGGTTAAGACCAATATATGACTTAAATTACAAATTTTAGGTAATAATTGAACATTGGTATTATCTATATAAAATAGGGAAACAATTATTCTTCATTTAACTTAAGAATTGGTTTTTTATTTTTATGTTTTTTTTAGGTGAAAGAAATTGTTCATCTTCGTACAGTTAGTTAGGATGCAATGGTTTGTTTTCCTGTCTTGATAATTTTAGAAAATACGTAAAGCTTCCAAACCAGAAGAAGTCGAATGAAGAAAAGGAATTGACAATTACCAGACACGGTTTCATACCATTAATTCATTAAAGACAGTCACGTGTTAGCAAACTATCAAAATCTCTATGATCACAAAATTTCTCTCTTCATTATTCACTTCAAGTTTTTTGTATTCTTTTTTTTATCTCATTTGGTTGAAACTTGAAAGTGCCCTTTTGTTAATTTTTTCAAAAAAAAAAAAAAACAGAAATATTTTGGAGAATAAAATCAAATTTCACTTTAAACTTCGGAGGTTGTATCACTTTTAACCTAAACTTTCAATTTCATTAATTTAGACCCTAAATTTAAATAAACGCTGCAATTTTTACCATCGGTTCAAATTATGTTAATCCACCCACTAATTTTAACAAAAAAAAAAATGTAAATATCTCCCTAAACTCATTAATTTCAATTTCAATAAAGTTTGGCACAAAAAATAGTTTTGAGGAAAGTACAAATTAACTATTAATAACTTTGTTAAAATTTATAAATTCAATAGAAGAAAGAGTTTTAATGTTGTTTTTCTCTAAAATTTTATCAATTTCATGTGGTACATATGTTTTATAATTTAATGAATGCATAAGAAAATTTTTTTTTGTTGATAGTTGGGAGGAGAACATATTAGGAGATTAATTGCAATACTACTTTTTAAAATTTGAGGTTAAGATTACAACATGTATCTAAGTTTAAGGTGCAATTTGATGAAATCGAAAACTTCACAAGTTTAGGGTCAAAATTGATTTTTTTTCCTCCATATTTTTTTTAATAAATACTTCAATTAAAAAAAGTATCTAATAATAAAATCATTTTTTATTTGAGGTATCTAATAATAAAATCATTTTTTATTTGATTATAATATTTGAAAGTGCTTTTGACTTTAAGTAGAAGTGTTTTTTTTAGGGTTAATATTTACTGAATAAGAAATTAGTAAAATGAAAATTATAAAAATTATTAAGAAATAAATTAGTGAAATAAAAACAATCTAAGTTGAGAGAGAGAGAGAGAGAAATATATGAGGAAAGAAGTTGAGAGATAAATTGATGAAAATGTGTATAAGTAAATTGTAGTGAAAAGTTAATGAACGAGATATTGTACAAATCTTATATATAAAAATAGATTAATTGCATATTGCGAATCAATTTATTAATTTATTTCTAATAATTTTTATCCTCAACATGAAAATCTTCTTTTGATTAAAAAAAAATGAAAATCTTTGAATGCCCCTTCATCTTTAAGGACGCTTGGCTCCACATAGTAATTTCAGTGCCAACCCGTGACATAGATCTTTTAAAATAGTCAAAATTCAACTCATGAAAAGTATTAATTTTTCTCTATATTTGTCAAAATCAAACATAATTCAACTAACATTAAGTTTTAACGTTTAATTCTTCTTTTCCACATATTCTTTAAAGAAATTGCCATATGACAAGTGAGAGATTATAATTGACCTATACATATACTTTACTCCATAAGTTACAACTTTTATTTCATCAAATTCAACTCTAAATTAATTTGTAAAAGTAGAATATCTAATTAGTTAAATTTTGTTTAAAACATATGTGCTTGTCTTAACAAGATTATTTATGTGGCTAGTTATCCTTATCATTATTGTGTATATTTCGTATTTTCTAGTTAGATTTGCATATTAAGTATAGACACTTTTGTAATTGCAAAAACCCATTTAATAATCATTTGATTTTTGAAAATTATACTTGTTTTCTCACTATTTCTCTATAATGATTTTTATTTTCCCTACAATAGTTCTTATCTTAAAAAAACACACTTGAATTTTTAGCTCAATTTCAAGAATAAAAACAAGTTGTTGGAAACTACTTTTTTTAGTTTTCAAAACTCGGTTTGGTATTTGAAAACTCATCTAAAAAGTAGATAAGAAAACATGAAAAAACATGAGTAGAAGTAATATTTAAAGGCTTAATTGTCAAAAACTCAAAACCAAAAATCAAATGGTGATCAATCTAGGCTTAAGTTTATAGATAGTTTTAGTTTTCAGAAGATCCTAACCTCATAATATATTCAAATTTTATGTTAAATTTTGATCAAATAAAAAATTAAAAATTCGAAGAAAAATTACTTTTTTTCTCTAAAAGTTATCATATTGGTAATTGGTATTGAGCAATTGTTCAGTTAGATTTCCTTGCTCCATGGCCCTTGACAAATGAAACAATATTTAGAAGTTGAGCTAACATTCTTAAAATAAACATTAAAATTAAAGGAAGAAACAAGCAAAAACCTTTGAACATAAAAACGATGGATAATCATTTGATTTTTGAAAATTATACTTGTTTTTTCATAATTTTTATTCATATTCTCTACAATTGTTTCTATTTTAAGTATTATTTAAGTTTCTAGCTAAATTTAAAAAAAAATACTTTTTTGAAAAATACTTTTTTTTTAGTTTTCAAAACTTAGTTTAATTTTTGAAAACATAAGTAAAAAACAGATAAGAAGATAGAGAAATCCATTGGTAAAATTGATATTTTTAGACTTAATTTTCAAAAATAAAAAATAAAAAATAAAATGATTATCATTAGAAATTAGAATGAAACATAGAGAAAAAGAAAAAGAGACAAAATGACACACACATCTGTGTTTTTATTGATACAAATTCCATAACCCCCTTCCAACTCAATTATTTAATTTCAAACACCTCTAAACCAAGTCAACTGAAAAAGAGGAAGAAGAAGAAGAAGAAGAACCCAATTTCTTATGGGTAAAACCTGGAAATTATAAAACCCAATGGCAAGAATTGTAGCATAAAGATTTAGATATGTCTCAGATCAGAATTCATGGCTTCCAAAGGATTGTAGTTTCAGCAATCATGGAAGTGACAGTGTAAGGATCCATGTTAGAGGCAGGCCTTCTGTCTTCAAAGTAGCCTTTGCCCGACTTCTCCGTGTCTCGCCCGACTCGAATTGAAGCACCTCGATTTGCAACACCCTGTCTCAAACCAGACAAGAGTGTTTCAATCAAGTCGTTTTTATTTTAGTTGAAGAGAGCATAGCACGATTGACATTTATTTAAGATGATGAGACACTAATTATTATTTATGGATTGTTTTATTTACCCATAAGAAAGTGTTGATATCAGCTGTTTCATGTCGACCAGTGAGACGACGCTCGTTGCCTTCTCCGTATGCAGAGATGTGTTCTTTGTGCCTTTCTCCCAATTTTTCAATTGCTTTCTTTATCACCTCGTACCCTCCTTCCTTTCTCATCCACTTCGTACTAAAATTATTGTTATTATGAAAATCTCATCAATTAGTCATAAATTAGTCTTAAATCACCATCAACCAAAAAGGAATTCAGAATTTTTATCATATTTTTTTTTTTGTGTGTGTTTTAAATTGATTTTTCCTATACATATTACATAAAGTAAAAAATTTTAGAGGAGACTCGAGCTCCTCTGGACTTAACTAAATCTGACCCTACTTGTAGATTTGAAAATTTGAACAAAAGTCAAACAAGTGGAAATCAACAACTTTATAGGGGAGTGCGAACTTAAGACATATTGTTTTGATATTATCTTAAATCACTTATCAATCCAAACAACTTAAACTCATAAGTTAGGATAAATTTAATTATATCAACATAGTCGTCTAACAACTAGAAGTCCAATACCACTAGTAACTAAGAATAAAACTTGGTAGCACCCAAATTTCATCCTGCTCCCTTATTCAATTTTTTTTCTTTTTTTAAAAAACAAAAACAAAATAGATGGTGGATGTTGGACAGAAATAGCATTACTGAATTTAAAAGAATAAAATAGAATTCAAACAATTTTCTAAAAAAAACCTTAAAAATTAGTATTGAAATGAAAATAATATTAAATTTAGAATAGCTCTTATTGTTCATATTGACCATGGTACATAAAATTGTGCTTCTAAGAAACAATTGTCTTATGAAAAGATTTTGTTTTAACTTTATGAACCACTGTAATTATCTCATCTACATAAAAGTTCTCACTTTTCAGACATTATTTTTTTACTTAATGTTCAAAAAATTAAATCAAGCCCCCTTCTTTGTTAATAAATGGTTCTTCACAATAAAAATAAAAAACTATATATAAATTCATTAATTACCTGTAGTTTGTATGGGCACCAGCTCCATTCCAATCGCCCTAATATGTGAATGAACAGATAAGATTAAGTTGAAATTGGCAACAAATTAACCAAAAAAATAGATTGAAATTGAAATGTCTAACCTGAATTGGTTTAGGATCAAAAGAAAGAACAACACCCGCAATTTCTGTAATCCTCTATTAAATCACAGCCAAGGTAAAATTATTAGTAAAAGTAAGAACGAACTTCAATGGCTCTACATTTTCTTGGTGGTAATTTTGAAGTTACCTCCAAAATGTACCGAGCAACCCACAGTTCATCTGCTGCTGATATTCCCACTGAAGGACCAACTTGAAATTCCCACTGCACAAGCAAACCCCATTTACTATAATAATTACAAATTTAGTCCCAAACACTTTTATTTTTTCCGTGAATGTAGTACTATAGTTTTTGAAATTTTAAAAAGACTCAATCACTTTTTTGAGCTTTTGGTTTTAATTCTAATATATTACATCGCTTAACATTGTCACTTAAATGGCGATATAATACATCAATGGACAGGACAGTAACTTAAAATAATAGACAAATGTGATAAATTAGAGACAATATATTTTAATTTTTTTTTACCCCAATTGACCTATTTTCTTATTGTTTCATTTATTGCTATGTCACACCATGTCAATACTTAACCAAAAACATTAATGATTGTGATTTATGAGAATTACGCTAAAAAGTTGATAGACCTAGATTAAATAGACACAAATATTAAAATTTAGAAATCAAATTTAAGAACTTTTGAAATAATAATAGATTTGACTTAAATAATAATACATTAATTTGTCATGTGATAAAATATTTTGCACAAATATACAAACTCGTAATAATGCACTTGCACTTTATAATAAGTTTCACTCATATACTTTATGGATGATGATAAATAGTATATTAATTATCAATGGTACATAAATGATATATTAGTTATATCAATAATTTTTTTATATTTACAAATTAAATTAACAGATATAGACTTATGACCTAGAGGTGATTTCTCACCCTAAAGGTTGATAACTCAAAAAAAAATAATTTTTTTATTTAACAAAATCACAAATATGACAAATAATTTTATCACAAATTATTGGTTGTCTTACATTTATAATTTAAATTAAAAGAAATACTAGTTTTCGTAAAATTAGGCTTAAAGTTTAAGGCAATTACCTGACCAGGCATGACTTCGCCGTTGATGCCGCTGATGTTGACGCCGGCATATAGACAGGCCTTGTAGTGAGCATCAACGATGTCGCGCCCAAATGTTTTGTCGGCGCCAGCACCGCAGTAATATGGGCCCTGCCACCAGTCCAGTCATAACCTTTACACCTTATCATTTTAATAAGATTTGTTTGAGTAATAAGTCATTTGGACTGGAGTGAAACCCTTCAACCAAATTTTAGAAATATATATATATATATATTGGTGTTTAACTTGAAATTTTTCTTAAATTTTCGTGATATGTAAAAATGACAAAAATGTCCTAACACTATCATCTCGAAAACTATTTTTCCCTTTCTTCCCTATCTTCACTTCCACCTATCTTCACTTCCACCATGTTGTTGTTGTCCATTGTCAGCACCCTCTTCCAACAGTAGTTGGCCTTATTAATTCGTAGTATTTAATAGTCGTCTCTTATAGTAATTTAACTTTTCGAGTGTAGAACAAACCTATAAAAATATTTTTTAGAAAATGTAATCAAATATATGAATATTTTAATTCTAAATAGTTTTATTTTAAAAAAATGCTTAAATTAAAATGTAATCCAAGTGAACTCTAAAATGTCTCAAGTTTGTGAATAATAATAGAGGATAATGAAAAATTCTATATATCTTTTTTTTTATAGTTTTAACAACATGTGAGAGTGAAGAAATTCAAAAACCTCTTATCTCTTAGTCGAGGCTATAAATCTTAAATCTTAACTAATTGAACTATGCTCTCACTGACAATGCAAAAATTCTATTTACTTTTTATATTAAGCTTTAGTTTGGATATTTTATCTTTTAAAATAATGGTTATCAAATGTGCATTTAAAAAATGAACAGTAATATTAAGTAAATAAGATTTTGATAAATTTCAAACTTAAAAGTATGATAAATAAGAACTTTTCACAGTTAATTAGAAGAGGCATCAAATTATTTAGAAAGTCAAAACTCAAAAGCTACCGTTTAACTAGATGATATAAACCAACATAGTTGCAAAAAATGATTTTCTTTATATAAACCAACATAGTTGCAAAAAATGATTTTTCTTTAAATTAAGTTATAACTAGTTTTAGCCCTCACTAAAAATAGTTAAAATTTCCTCATAATCACTTTTAAAGTAGGTAAAATTCATCTCAAATGTACTTCAAACGGTTTTGGTTCGTTTGAAGTGCCTTTTAATTGAAGTGTTTTTCAAAAATGCATTTTTTTAAGCATTTTTTATTTAAAAAAATTATTTAGAATTAAAATACTCATATATTTAATTACATTTTCTTTAAATTATTTTTATACACAAGTTTATTTGGGTTGCTCTACACTTAAAATGCTTCTACTAATATCAAATTAATTACTATAGAGGACAATTCGTAAAAACATTATGATTGGCCAATCAATATTGGTCACTGCTAGAGTAGTCCCCGGATATATTCGCCGACGATGGTTGCTGGAGATGTCGACAGTGGTAGTCATATTGGAATAGGCGACGACCGCGGTTGTCAGTGTAATCACCGACCATTAAAGGTATTTTGGTCAATTTAATACATCACAAAAAATTGGGAAAAAAAATCTAATTTAAACACCTAACAACTTTTTCTAAAATTTGGTTTCTAATATTTTATCGAAAATAATTTATTTAAAAAAAAGTTATTTTAGATGGTTGTCAAACAGTATAAAATGAACAACTTAAAAGTGGATTGGGGGCGAAATGGAGAGAATAAATTTGGTTACCTGAGGCCCAGGAAAGCCACCAATGGGCCATCCAATAGGCCATTTAACATCCTTCTGCAACAACGTATACTCCTGCTCAATTCCATACCTGTTTTTTTTTTTTTTTTTTTTTTTTTTCAAAATTTAAATTTTAAACTAAAATCAACAAATCATAAAAAAAATATTAAAATAAAAAACCCAAAGCAAATACCATGGCTCTTCAGCTACTACATCAGGATGGCTGAAGATCTTCGCTGCCCCATGTCTCTTGTTCGTCGGAATTGGGTCTCCGGCTGGAGTGTAAGAATCACAAATCACCTAAAAATAAAAACGCTATCGTATTAAATTAAAACACAACAGACATCTCCATATTTATACAATAAGATAAAATTGTCCATTTTAAAACTTAAGTCTGCATGATGGGAGATTTCAAAAAAAAAAAAGAAAAAATAAAACTATAAGTTTAATCCATCAATTTTTAAGTTTGTGTTATGGTCTCTAAAATTTAGAAAGTTAAAAAATGTCTAATAAATTCCTAAATTTTAAAAATGTCTAATTTATGTCTAATGGGATCTAACCCAATAATTCCTAGTAAGTCCATTAATTTTTTTGAAAAATATTGAGTTTGTCAATGATCCATCAAATACAAAATTAACAATCTAATAACTTATTAGATAATTTTTAAAGTTTAGTGAACTATTTGACGCAAAATGAAAAGATTGTAAACTTATTAAACATTTTTTAAAGTTTATGGACCAAATTGACACAAAGACAAAAAATCCGTTTAGATTACCTTTTAAATCGAGTGTTTTTCAAAATCTTTTTTTCATAAAAACCATTTAGGATTAAAACAATCATATGTTTGGTTACATTTTCTCAAAAGTATTTTCATTCACAAGTTTATTAGGTTTGCTATGTACTCAAAATGCTTCTACTAATATTAAATTACTATAAGTGATGACTATTAAATATTATGAACTAATAAGTTCAATTTTGTATTTAAAACACTATGATCAGTAATTAACTACTGTCGAAAGAGTTGCCGTGGACAATGATAGTATGAGTATATTTTGATCATCTTCATATATCATAAAAATTTAGAAGGGATTTAAAATTAAAGATTTAAATATCATTTTTAAAAAAATTGATTTGAAGGGCTTGATTTCCAATAACTTATTTCTTAAACTGAATTTTTTTTAAAGAGTATTATATTCTTGAGTGGTTACTAAACACTAGATCAAAACACCCTTAAACTTTTAATTTAGTGGACGTTTGGAGCACCGTCTTGAATATGGATAATTTTGGAATCCAAACTCAAAACATTGTGTTGGGACACTGTGTTCAAAACTCAATGTGTTTAAAACACAATCTCATGATTTTGTTTCGCTAATTCCAATACAATTTCGTTAATTTCAATACTGTTTCGGTGATTCTCAAACATCAAGCACAGTTTCCTGATCTTAATGTTTTAAACACTTAGAATACATTCTAGGGTTTCGATTCCAAAGATTTTAATTTCGAAATGGTGCTCCAAACGCCCCTTTTGTTTGGGGGGTGAAATTAAAAAAAAATGAAACTTACGAGAATATTGTTGCCTCGTCTGAATGGATCCCTGAAAATAGCTTGTGGGCTGTTTCCATTACATAAGAAAAAAAAAAGGAAGTAAATTCACCATAAAATGAATATAGCCAAAAACGAAAGAGAAAGGTTGAAGAAAGTTGAGAGTTTTATACTATAAGATGACTTCACTGTCTTCTCCAGGGGCTTGACCAGTGCTGGAACCGTCATAATTCCACTTGGGCAGCTTCGAGGGATCGCTAACAGGCCCTGAAATAGTCTTCAATTTCCCAAGAACACAAACACAAAATTCAAGTTACCATGAAAAAGATAAAACAGAGCACAGAAAACACAGCAAAAATTTCTTTTAATTTTTTTTTCTTTTTTTGTACCCTGGCTTTGCTTCGAACGTCTAGGCCAGATCCACCGATCCTGATGAAATGAAGCAAAAAAAAAAAAAAAAAAAGTATTGGAAAAGAAAGAAAATTGAAGAGGAAAAAAGGTAAAAAGGGAAACAGGGGGCTGACCAAATGTACTCGGCGATGACCTTGTCGGTGGAATCGGAGATGTTAAGGTTGATGAGATCGGAAAGAGAAGACATTTGTGCTATTTGCAAATGAAGAAGTTGATCTGAGAATTGGGTTTTGTTTTTGGCCTTCAATTCACAGAGATGAACAGAGCTTCTTTGAGCTATGGTTGGATTTATAGCCGCTGATTCTTCAATAAAGAGAAAAGAAAGATTTTCTTTTCTCAATGGTGTGAATTCAGTCATTCCATTTTTAAATTTGTATCAAATAGGTTGATATTTTTACCCATTTTAATTTTTTTAAAATAAATTTCTAAAGGCTGGTTTGATAACTATTACTTTTTTAAAATTTTTAAAAATTAAGCCTATATATATATATGTATATGAAAAAAAAGTTAAATTCTAAATATTAAAAAGTATTTTCAAAAACTTGTTTTTCTTTTTGGAATTTGGCTAGAAACTCAAATATTTTCTTGAGAAAGATGAAAAATATTGTAGAGAAATTTTGATAAAACAAACACATCATTTTTAAAAACCAAAAACTAAAAGTCAAATAGTTATCAAATCTAACCTATACTTTTGATTTTATTTATAAAAAATTATTAAGCTTCCAATTTTGTGATAATAGGTCATAGATCTATTCAATACATTTTAAAATTCACGTATCATGAATATATTGAATACAAAATTGAAAATTTAACGTCCTATTAAGCACAAAATTCAATTTTGTTTAATATATTCGTTAATTTTTTTAAAAAATCAAATATGTCAAGACTTATTAAATATAAAATTAAAAGTGTATGGACATATTTGACATTTTTTAAATTTAACACTTTTTAGACACAAAATTGAAAAACTTAAAAATGTATTAAATACTCTTTTAAAGTTTGGTTGAAAAACACGTTTGGTCCCTAAATTTTTTATGAAAGTAATAATTTAGTCCCTAAACTTTATTTTATAACAATTTAGTTGTATGTAACAATTTATTCCCCTACTTTCAAATTTGTAACAATTGATCTTTATTGCCTAATGATTTAGACTTTGTTGCTTATAAACATATTGGTCCCTAATTAGTTTATCGATATACCTATGTAAGAAATTTTATTAAATCTTAACAATAATATACATGATAGGAACTAAATAACTATAAATTTTAAAGTACGTAGGCTAAATTGTTACATACCAAAGTTTAGAGAGAAAATTGATACAAAATTAAAAGTACATGGAATAAAACATTACAAGTCAAAATTGAAAGTACATGGAATACCCCGTTTGATAACCATTTGATTTTTGGTTTTTAGTTTTTGAAAATTATACTTGTTTTTTCACAATTTCTCTTCATCTTCTCTACAGTGATATCCATTTTTCTTGAGGTGTCATTTAAGTCTCTAGTTAAATTTCAAAAACAAAACAAGTTTTTGAAAACTACTTTTTTTAGTTTTCAAAACTTAGTTTGACTTTTGAAAACATAGGTACAAAATAGATATGAAAACCTAGAAACCCATGGGTAGAAAATAAATAGTATTTTTAGGATTAATTTTTAAAATCCAAAAATTAAAAACGAAATGGTTTATCGGCGCCTAAATTGTTACTTCTATGAAAGTTTAGGGACCAAAAATGATTTTTAACATTAAAATTTAGATGCATATTGGACACAAATATAAAAGTTCAATGACTAAGTTCCCGTTTGATAACTAATTGGTTTTTAATTTTTGAAAATTAAGCCTATAAATACTACCTTCAATCTACCTGAGGTTTCATGTTTTTCTTTCAACACTTTACCTACGTTTTCAAAAATTAAGTCAATCTTTGAAAATTAAAAAAAAAAATTGTAGTTTTCAAGAAGTTATTTTTATTTTTAAAATTGGGATAAAAAGTCAAATATTTCGATAAAAATAATTATAGACAAAGGGAGAGAAAATCATCCTAGATTTAAAAAATAAAGAACTAAAAATTAAATAATTATTAAACCGACATAAATTTGTAATTTAGTCTATTTTATTAGTTAATTAATCAGGGCGGTAATTTGAAAAAAAGAAAAGAAAAAGAAAAAGTGGGCGAGAAATAGAATGGAGATAGTCGGTGTGCACGTGGTGTCTTTCCGGAAAAGGAAATCCGTGTTGTTCAGAATCGGATTTTATTCCTCGTTTGATTTGGGTTCTCTAATCTTTATTTTTATTTTTTATTTTTCTCTCTGTATTTTTTTAGGGCAAGTGATTGATTGCTATTTAATTTATTTATGAGAGAAAGAAGATGAGAGGTTAGTTAAACAGTAGATTTAACTGCTAATTGCAGAAGGGATATAGCTGCTCATTATCTATAAGATAACTTTTCAAAATATAGAGATTCTTTGGAAATTAATTGCTTTTAATGTCAAGGACAAACTTTTCAAAATTTAGAGTGTGTTTGGAAATTAATGTTCCAAACTTTATAAGTTTGGAAATTTAATGGTTTTTTTTTAAAAAAAGAAATTTAATGTTGGTTTTTTCTTAGGAAGGCGATCAACCAGAAGAAGTTCCCAATTTTATTCACACACTCAAAAAAAAAAAAAAAAATCCCAATTTATCAAAGAAAAAATTCCAAAAATAATTATTAATGTCTTTTGTACACTAAATTCCAAGTTTATATTTTGTGATTCTTAATAATATTTATTCCAATTTAGATTTCAAACTTTTGGTGGTCATTCTTAATTAGATGGCATGTGTGGCTTCAAATACTTGTTCAAGTATAAATCTATTGAAAATGTAGATGGCCAAAAGATAGGTGCAATTGTATATATTAGGTCCCGTTTGGTAATTATTTGATTTTTTGTTTTTGGTTAATTAGAAATTAAATTTGTTTTTTCATAATTTCTCCTCATCTTTCCTATAATAGTTTCCACATTTTTTGAGATACCATTTAAGTTTCTAGTCAAATTTAAAAAACAACACAAGTTTTTGTAAACTACTTTTTTAGTTTTCAAAACTTTAACTTAGTTTTTTAAAACATAGGTACAAAATAGATAAAAAAAAAACATTAAACTTCATTGGTAAAAGTAGTATTTTTAGGTTTAGTTTTCAAAAACCAAAAACTAAAAATCAAATGGTTATCAAACGAGGCTTTAGTGATTTAAGTTAAGTTATAAGTTTGATCTCTTAACTTTGAAAAGTGATTAATAGGTTTTCTAAACTTTAAATATTGTGTCAAAAGGTCTCTGAATTTTAAAAATTATCTAAGCATTCAATTTTATGTCCATTGAATCCCTTAGTTTTAAAAATTGTCTAACAAGTCGGAGATCTATTAATGAAAAAATCATAAGTTCGAAGACTTGTTAAATATAAAATTAAAAATTTAATGATCGACATTGAATATTTATTAAAGTTCATGAATCTATTAGTCATAACATTCAAAGTTTAGAAACCTATTAAGTATTATATGCCTTCTAAACTTTAAAGGTACTCGACAATACTCTAAAAGTTATAGACCAACTTCTTATAATTTAACCAATAATTTGTTGGATAATATTGTACTTTGCTATGTATAAAACTGAGTAACACTAGCAAATTGATTACAACTTAATTGGCTACAAGCCATTACAATAAATAGTAAGTAATTGTGCAAATATTGTATATAGCAACAAATCAAAACTCAAGAACAAATGATGGTAAATAGTCGAGGCACGCTTACCAAGCGTTGTCCTGAAGACAATTATTCGTTTTGCACGGGTTGCAATCAGGCTACAACGATCGTCTCAGCAGGATACAACGACTGGCTCCGATAGAACGACAACTTTGAACTACTCGAATTTGACAGAACACTTAGATACTTGCTCTCAACTTGACTCAAGATCAAAAAGAAGAGAGAAAAGAGAGAAGCTCTTCAATTCGAATGAGGATACCCCAAATAGAATGAAATGCTCCAAATGAAGAAACAAATTGCTATTTATGGGCTAACAATTTGGTAACTCTCTAAAATCAAATAAATATAAAGAATATAAAACATACATTAAAGTAACTCAATTGTGTATTTACTTGTTAAAATTCAAACAAAACTCACAAACTTAACTTTTTAGGTTAAATTTGTATAAGAAACATCAACACATTTAGATGTTTCAAACCATTTTGAAACTTTTGAAATTAAAGTTAAATAACATCAACATCAATTGGATTTTGATATTTACAAACAACACTTTCTTTCACATTTTTTTTCCTATAAAATCCAACATAATTTACTAAAAAATTGCAACATCTAAAAATTGAAATGATTTTTTTTTAATGAAAAATTAAAAACTAGAACATTTGAAATTTTTTAGTCTAAAATAGAATAAGTATAACAATATAATTATGTCAAATTCTAAGGGTCTAGATTTAAAATATAACAAATAAATAGAAAAGGTCCTATATTATCATCAGATAAATATGAAAACTCATAATGATACGTGATTGCGACGAAGAAGGATTCATTTGTTTATTTATTATTTATTAATTATTCATTATTCATTATTATTGAAATTGCGACGTAGAAACAAGGTTTAAAATGTCGATGTCGATGGAAATATCGAGATCTCAATTTCATGGAAATGTCGATGGAAATATCGATAAAATGTCGATGTCGATGAATATTTCTGGAAAATTTTAAAAAACAAAAAAATTAAAAATATATTAAAATTAGAAAATAGACCTTCTACCCTTTTTAAATGAGTTAAAATACTTGTTATAATATTATATTCACATTATGTTACATTTTATTGTTATTTTATTTAATATTTCATCAATTTTGTATATATTATGGAAATGTCGATTCACTCCTAATGTCGATGTCGAACCTATGTCCATGTGGAAATATCGATGGAAATGTCGACATGTCGACGGAAATTTGATACCATGCGTAGAAGGAATCAATTTGCTACCAAACAAACAAACAAACATGGTAAAAAGTAACTATGTACATAAGAGTTGGGCAAATTTCAATAGTAAAAGAAAATTTTACATTTCATTGAATGTATAGTTATTTTCTTTTCAGGTTGGATTGGATTGAGGTTGATTTTTTTTTATTTTTCTTAATTATTTAAATTCACATAAAATTCGAATATCAAACTTTAAAATTCATAACATCTTAATATTCATTACAATCCTAGATGAAAATATTAAAAGTTTACAAATAACATAAACACACACATATATACATATATTTATTTATTTATCTATTTATTAGGTTGGGTTTTATGTTAGGTTAAGTTGGGTCGTGTTAACCCAAACCTAAAAACACCAACTCAAAAACCGACTTGAAATTTTAATTCTCCAAAATTCTAACCCAACCCAAATCGAAAAAAAACAAAAATCAACCCAATTCAACTCTTATGTTTTCGATTAGGTAGTCCGGGTTATTCGAGTTACTAGGTTATTTGTACACCCCTAATTAAAAGTACCGAATCGGTTTCGAACAATTTAGGTTAATGATAAATTTGATCTCTATGGTTGAGAGAAAGTTAGAATTTAGTACAATCTTTTGTATTTAGCCAATGTGAGTTAAGTAGCTGATTGTATGAGTTAAGTAGCTAATTGCATAAAAAACGAGATGAATTTTGGCAATATAATGTACCTTCTTTAGAAATTGACTACTCTTTTTCATCCGTGATCAACTCCTTAATCCAGAGCTAAATACGAAAGACCACCTCATTACACACATAGATAGCTAACAAACACGTACTCAATCTACTAGGTAGCTTCTAACAATAAAGACTATTTGTGAGGTTTTATCAAATCATAGAGAAGAAATACTAACTTTTAAAACCATATATCCTGAATTTCAATGAGGCGATCTTTTATATTTAGTTGATTGTGTGGGTTAAGTAGTTGATTGCATAAAAAATGAGATGAAAATTGGCAATATAACGTACCTTTTTTAGAAATTGGTTACTCATTTTTTATCTCATCAGCTACTTAATCCACACAATGAGTTCAAAGGACTCTTTGAGAGAATAATTAAGCAGTCCGTATTGTGTGATAAAATGATCTCACTGTCTGTACAAAGAAACGGAAGGAAGGAATAATATATCCAACCAAATACACCACGTGTAACACAACTATAGGCACAAAGTAAATTGACCAAAAAAGAGAAAAACTCATAGAAAAGCCCAAAGAACTTATTGTTCTATCAATGAGCTAAATATATTAAAAAAACCACTTCATTGACACATAGATAACTAATCGCCACGTACTCAATTATACACTTAATTATTAGCTAGTAGTTCATAAGAATAAAAATATTTGTGAAATTTTATCAAATACTAGAGACGAAATACTAACTTTTAAAACTATAGATCTTAAATTATAATCATACCGAAGCTATATAAGGACTAAATTATAAAAATTTATTGTTCTTCTTTAAAGTAAGTGAAGTATAAACTATAAAGACGTGAACTATTTGTTTGCTAAGGCAAGGATAGAAAGACGCGGAAAAAAGTATGGTTGGCACGTGGCAGAGTGAATAAATTATCAAAAAGAAAAAAAAAAAGAAAAATGTGGTAGTCAAGTCAATAATTGAGGTAAAGAGAAGGACCAAGACGGCAAGATAAGATAAGAAGATAAAAAAAAATACACCACCTAATCTACTGCTTTTATTCCTACTTACATCCTCCCACGTGCCTCTTCTAACTGCACACACATTTCATTCCATTTTTTTTAAAAGATATATGAATTCAACCCCCTTTCTCTTTCTCTTTCTCTCTCTCTCTCTCTCTCTCTCTATATATATATATATATATTTTTTTTTTTTAAGTTAGTACATTTGTCCAATAGTTTGAAGTTTTGGGACGTCTTTTCAGCTATAGAACTTTAATATATACGTTAAACTCAGACTTTCTAATCTGCCATCTAAACACAAACATAGATTTTTTAAACTCCAATTTCTTAAACTTATACTTTAAACCCTCCTCACTTACCTTCAAGTTTAACATCTTCAACCTTAAGATATCAAACATGCCTACCAAAACTAATTTTAAGTAGTTGTTTGGGGCGTTGAATGAGTTATAATAGTTTGTGAATTATAATAGTCTGTAAAGTATAATTTAAACTTAGGATAAAGAGATATTTAGTATGAGTTGCAATAATCGATGTTTAGGATGAAGAGATATTTATTATTTAGTATGAGATACAATATATAATATGTGTTTGGAGTGCAGACTATTTCATAAGTTATTATAACACAAGTTATTATAATATACACTCCAAATAGATTCTAAGTTATTAAGAGAAGATTTGATGGATCTAGCATTAGTAGTCTTTCTCAAAAACTTGTTAATCTAACTCCACGTTTTATTGATTGAGTGAATATTCATAAAAGTATGTATATTTATAAAAATATGAGAATGATAACATATATATATATATTGTGGTTCCATTTGGATATGTACATGTATGATTAATTCCATTTGATGAAACATAAATAGGTGAGAAAATATTTGGGTGTTGCCTGAGTTGCACCCATGTGTTGTGTGCACCCTACTTGATATTCGTACATTTTTTTTGTTTTTTCTATTTTTTCTTAAAAAAATTTGTAGTTGGAAGATGGGTTGCACAAGACTTGAGTGCGATCGAGAAAATTTCTAGTACTATGGTAGTATAGAAGATTTTTCATACTACTTCCATTGAATGCTTGTCATGTCAACATCTCTTTAGAAATTATGTGGGTCCATCATAAATGAGATGAAGTCTAATAATATTAAAATATTGTGTGAATATAGAGATAATAATACTACTGTAATACTATAAAATTTTGGGTTTTATACACAAATAGGCCAAATTTGAGGTCCATTTTACACTTATGTACAAGGCTTATGCTATTTTACACCATTGTAGTTTTTGCCCCAAATTTTACACAAAAGTCAGTGGTCTTTTACAATAGTGCCCTCTGCTTGATGTGACTTTTTAAAAAAATAAAAATGGAACGTGAACATTTTTATATGAGAAGTTTTCGAAATAGGAAAAAACGGTAAACATTTTGCACAAATTTCACTCTCAAAATAAAGAGAGAAACGAAGACCTGCACATTGCATTTCGAGGAAGAAGACAACTGGGAACGAAGGAGAAGCATACGAAAAAGCTTACGAAGAACAACCTTGGTATGTTAAATATGTATTTCGGTTATAATCGTTCTGTTATGGGGATTGTAGGGGTTGTTTTTCTTTGTATTTATAGAGAGTGAAGAGTTTCCCCACAAACCAACACGGGTCCTTTTAGCATGCTTTGTCCTCATCACTCACATGCTCTCTAAGAAAATTTCCAGGAGATCACCCAACATAGAATTGCTCCAAGTCAAACACACTTAATTTTGGAGTTCCTATGATTGAGTCACCGAAAAGGAAGGTGCACCTTGTTGGTATAGGTAGTAACTATCAATTCTTTTTAAGCCTTTCTCAACTAGAGATGTCCATTTTTCCCGCAGGGGCGGGAAATCACCGTTTAGGCGAGGAACGGGAGAGGGAGTGAGGATAAAATTTTTTTCGTTGGCTAAACGGGGACGGGGAATACATTCCCCGTCCTCGACCCCGACCCCGTCACCGTCCCGCTCCCTGTCCCCGCCTCGCTCCCCGTCCCCGCCCCGATTAGTATATTTAATTTTAAATATATATATATGTGTGTGTATAAATCTAATAAACCATAAGTCTAAAATTTTATTAAATATCATTTTATTTTTCTAAAAAAATTAAAAAAATGCCTCTTAAGTAGAAATCTCTAAAAAAATAATTAACCATTTAAATACAACTTTTCAAATAAAAAAAGAAATTAATTAATAAAATTTAGAAAAATAAAATTCTAAACGGGGAATTATTTCCTGCAGGGAACCCGATCCCCGCGAAATTAAATGAGAAATTTCGCGGGGACGGAGAATGAAATGGGGGGCGGGGACGGGGACAGGGAGTCATTCTCCGACCCCGCCCCGCCCCGTGGACATCTCTATTCTCACATGTACTTTCATATTTTCATGGTCATTCTCATGTACCCCTCTTACTCGGACACCATACTTTAATTTCCTCAGGATCTCTCTTATTCAGATCTGGACTCGGTTCATTCCTCGGGCGTCACATGCCCACCAACTTCTGCCTTGGTTCGTCCCCGATCCACATCTTACTGGGAGAGGTTCCACTCTGATACTATTTGTAACGCCCCAAGCCTAGGATCTCCTGCGACCTGGCTACGTCACCATATCATCCATACCATTCTTGAAGCACTTGCAAGAGTGAAGACTTTCCCCACAAACCAACATGAGTCATTTTAACATGTTTTTTCCTCACTAACATGCTCCCTAGGAAAATTCTCAGGAGGTCACCCAACATAGAATTGCTCCAAGCCAAACACGCTTAACTTTGGAGTTCCTATGATTGAGCCACCGAAAAGAAAGGTGCACCTTGTTGGTATAGGTAGTAGCTATCAATTCTTTTTAAGCCTTTCTCAACTATACTTCATATTTTCATGGTCATTCTCATGTACCCCTCTTCCTCGGCACCATACTTTAATTTCTCAAAATTCCTATCATTCAGATGTGGACTCGGTTCATTCATGTATCCCTCTTCCTCGGGCGTCACAATTATAATTTTTGTCAAAGCTTATGACGGTTCTATATTTGTATAAATGATATATAATAGGTAATGGCCAGAGTTAAATTCACGGGTAACAGAGGGGATCTAAGGAGAAGTGGAAGATTACTAGGTACTTCTAACAGGAAACTAAAAAAAGGGAATGAAAATGAGATAATCCAAATAGAATTTGAGGTATGGAAATATATACATATGTTTATTTCTTTTATTTATATGTTTATATGGTTTTATATACATGTGAATACAGAACGAGGGGACCAGAACAGATACAACAAGATCAGATAAGCTTGGAATACCAACAAACTCACAATTCTGTGATAAGTTGTTTGGCAATATATGGATCGTGAAGTACATACTCCACAAACTCAAGTTATACCATAACAATTACAAGATCCAAATACAACGTGCTCACAAATTGTTCCTTATGGCTATTGTTTCGAGGTATATTATGAATACAATGTTGTAGAATATGAAATATACATGTGTTATGCTAAGATATGTATGTTATGATCATGTAGGATGAGGTTCAACAAGAAGATAATGTTGATGAAGAAATAGACGTATCAAATGAACAAGTGTATATATTTATGACAAATTATATATGATTGGAATATATTATATATGATGTAATCTAATACTATACATTCATCTTTAACTTAGATAAATACCATGAATGATAGTAACGATGATGGAAGGGGAAATGATATAGGGGAAGAAGGAGAACAAACTAGGAGAGAAGACGATCATGAAGTATCAAATGAACTTGTTTTATATTGATAACATATTATAAATATGTTAAAAAATACAAACAATTCATCTTTAACATTAGATAACTGCTATGGAACATGGTAATGATGATATAAGCGGTATGGATAAAGAAGAAAAAGAAGAACAAGTTAGGAGGGAAGATGATTTTGAGGTATATTTCTCATGTACCAAATGTTTTATCTTATGTAGCAAGTATATGTATGATTGTATAAGTATTATTTATACAATGGTACAGAAGGATCATGTTATTTTGGTTGATATTCTTAAGAATTATAATACAAACAGTCAGATGAATATTTGTTGTTACATGTAGAATATATAGTACAAACCTCTTACTAATATTGACAGGTTTTACATTTCAGAAGATTATGATAATAAGACTGTCAATATCTATTATTCATGGCGGAATATATAATCTATTCATGATTCTTATACTTATTCAAAATCCTTCCAACATACATCATATAACATATGGAATAACACACATAACGAATGATATATATAAGATCTATATAAGGAAATATGCACTATTCATACGAAATTGAACAAAAAACGAAAATCAATAACGGTTGCAGTAATAAAAGAGGTTGAACGTACCCATAGGAACAAATAACGAATAATACAAGAAGAAATGAAATGGATGAGTTCTCCATGTTTTATGAGCAAATGAAAAAAACGAAAATACAATTTCGATTTTCCAGAAATGAAAAAGCTGTGAAAATGGAAACTATAACCACAAATGATTAAGGAAATCATTATTTATTATATATTTAACATATATGGAAAGTATAATCAACCAAACCTATAATTATGTGAGAATATCTAATATAAAATAAACATAATTAAATGTTCCTACAAATTTAATACGGAGAGATAAAGGGTAAAAATGACCCAACATAATTACAAAAGTCTACAAATGTAATAAGTATGTGTTTATGAATATAAATATAAATATGTATTATAAAGATATATATTGGTGTAAATAATGCTAAAGTTTTTTTTTTTTTTTTTTTTTTTGGCAACACCAAGTTGTGCCCAAATAAGTGGGCTACGACTTGAGAAATTTGCATGGAAAACTCCTTTTCACATGCATTAATGTGATTTGACCCATGTTCTGAAATTAATGACATTTGACCCTTTTTGTACTGTACATTCCATCCAAATTACCGTAAGGGCATCATACTGACTCTAGCTCTCTAGGTCTCGCTCAAGTCACGTTCTCGCTCTCGTTCAAGTCTCGCTCTCGTTCTCACTTATGATAGTAATTAAGTTGTCAAAATTCTGGAGAAAAGAAAAAAAAATAAAAATCGTACTATAGTTGACTCGCTCACGCTCTCGCTGACTCGCTCTCGCTGGCCCGCTCTCTCTGCTACTCCAGCTCTTCTCTGTCTTTTTTGTCATTTTTCTTTATATTTTTTTCCATTCATTTGAGCGAGAGCGAGCGAGACAACGGAGCGAGAGCGTGAACAACGTCTTGCGGGAGCGCGTGAACAAGAAAAACCGTTCCATATTACCCTTATGAGTCATTTTGCGCGCATTGCCACGTCAGAATAGGTCATATTTCATTATTTTGAAATGTCAGGTCAAATGTCATTAATGCATTGGAAAATGGGTTATCCGTACGAATACCCCCGACTATGAGTCATTTTGGGCCCCACTCATCGAAATTCTCAAATCAGATCACTTCCCGGCATCGCTAGCTTCTCGGATTTGGTACAACCATTTTATATGCTCACACTTGTCCTTGTCCATCGCACAAATCTTCCTTCACATTTGTACAACAAAATTAGGTTAAATTATGTTATAGTCCTTCAATTTTAAAGATGGTGTAAGATTACCTTCTTAGTTCTCTAATTTTATAGTAGATTTTTAAGCATTTGAATTTTGTATATGATAAATTATTGATTTATTAGACATTTTTAAAATTATATTGATATATTATATACGTCAAATTTAAAGATCATGGTTTTGTTAGACACAAAATTATTTACAAAATTTGAAAACGGTTAAATAAATTAAGGATCTATTAGATATAGTTGAAAATTTGAAGACTTATAAGACATTTTAATATTAAAGGGCTTACTATTATTCACAAACTAAACTTCTAATTTATCCCATCATATTTTTGTTTGCTGCAAAAAATTTGATTATTTAAATGGAAATTTTAAAAATATATCCAAATTCTAAGCTAGAAAATCTAATCCTTATGAAAGGACCTTTCATTTTTACTTTCTAAATTCTAGGCTAAAAACATGTATGAGCAGTGAAATTTTATATCCATACATATATGCTAGTGATTCAAATAATATTTTTCAAATTTATTATCAATCATCTATGCAAAAAAAAGCTATATACGGTATTTCTTTTCCAAAGAATGGCTCATATTTTACTAAATGAGGAATATATTCTCATATTAATTATTTTACTGAACTTTCAATGGGTTTCAAGACTGTTTTTGCAGGTGCCCATGGTTTCCCAAGGAATAAATATTTTTGCAAAGTTCATGGAGTTGAGAGTCTTGAAACGACATGGCATTTATAAAATTTAATCACCAAAATAAATAACTAAATTCAAGAACATAAATGAATCTTTAGCTAAACATATTTGGAGTATTTTCTTTTAAAATTCAACCAGTGTTTTCATGTTAGTTGAACTATACTTTAAAAATGTCTAATAAACCTCTAAACTTTCAATTTCATATGTAATAAATCCAAGCAAGAGGTAGAATACCACACGAAGAGAAAGAGTACCTATATTCAATATATTGGATAGAAAATTGAATTTTATGTATTATTGGATCCTAAACTTTCAATTTTATATTCGGTAGGTTTGTGAATTTTAAAAAATTTTGAATAGATAAAAAAAAAAAAAACTATTTGACACAATTGAAAATTTGATATGTGAATTTAATAGGCACAAAATTAAAAGTGTTAGAACATATTAGACCATTTCTAAAATTTAAATATTAGAGACACAAATCCTTAACTTGTAATTCAACCTTATGAAAAATTATTGAACGTGATTGCTACTAATAATCATGGTATACAAGTTTAATATCAACATGCCTCTTATAACCATTCTATAATTTCTATTTCTTACGTCTACTAGCGTAAAAACACTTATATATAGAGTTTTATTTATTTATTAATATTGTATTTTTTAAAACTTATTAAAATATTGTAATTTTAAAACTATTTATAATAATATATTGTTTTTTTACAGATGGCCGTTGGTAAAAAAAACGGAGATGGTCGGAGATGACCATGTTCAAATGTGCACAATGTGACAGATAGTCAAATGGGAAAATGAGTATATCCAAATGCTAACTAACCACAATGCCAGAAGTGAGTTTTTTAAAATTTTTTGGGATGGTCGTATGTTGAAAAAACGACCATCTCTCGTATTGCGCACATTTGGACATGAACGTCTCTTCAAGAAACGATCATCCTCTGTTTCTTTACCAACTGCCACCGGTAAAAAAAACAACAATATTAATATAAATAGTTTTAAAATTACAATATTTTTATAATAAATTTTTTAAAAATACAATATTAATAAAAAAAAAAAAGCCCTTATATATATATATTCTAACTTGCCCCAATAATTTATGAATTATTGATCCTGTTTGTGGCCCAAGTGGGTGGCATCTGTTTTGTTCCACACACTTCTTTGTGTACTTTTTTTTTTTTTTTTTATTTTTTAATTTTCATCGATCGGTGATTGTTACAAGAAGAAAAGGTGAAGATTTGGCTGACTTGGTATTCTGTGCGGCCTTGTTCAGCGCCAATATTCCAAAGAATTGGTTCTCCAAAAACTAAAAATATTCTTCAAATTAGTCACTCCACATCATGCAAGGCTGCTACACTTGTTATAAGCCATCTATTTCAAGAAAAATCTGTGATGAGTTAAAGACAATACACTATTATTCAATCCACCAATCTTCTTCTTTTTTTTTTTTTTTTGTGGGATATATTCTTAGGCCATGTTCTTCCAATTGTTTCTGTGTTTGGATATATAACAAGGGACCCTCGCTTTTTGTGTATTGGAATATTTATGTTTGTGTTAATCATAAAATGCCCAAATCAAGTTGGAACGTGCACTCAGTGGAGGAAGTACAAAAGAGAGGTTGATGTGTGTTGTGGGGCTAGTTAGCGAGTGTGTTGCTTGAAATCCTGATACCTTTTACCGGAGAAATTATTGGAAGAGGTCGTCACAATATAGTTGACATTTTTGTTTTTGTTTGATGTATGAGAGGACAAACTTACAAAAAGTACTTCGAACTTGTATCTAATGATTATTAGCGGGCATGTAGATTTTCAAATTCGCATGACTGAGAGATAGTCATATTATGATGTTTTCATTGAATAATTTTTTCTTTTTTGTTGTTGCTAGATGGAGGTGTTAGGATGCAAATAAAGGTCCCACATTGACTAGGGAATAGATTGATCATGATTATATAAATGAGGACAATTATCTCCATTGGTATGAGACATTTTGGAGGAACCAAAAGGAAAACCATGAGGGTTGATTCCTAAAATGGGCAATATCCAAGAAGCCAAAGATTCTTCCAAGAAGATCAACAAGCTAAGAGTTGATTCGAAGAGATCAAGCCGAAGACTGACCTAATGATCTCTAGCCCTCAAGTCACAATAATTATATTAGAGATTGTATTACTACTCTACACAATAGATTACAAATTCAAGTTTGTTTCCACAAATTAATTTTATTTTTGAAATCTAGTGTCAACACTCTCTAAAAAAATTTCTCTCATCTTCATTTTTATATAAATTTTATTGCTATTTATCTCTCCAAAATTCTCTATCTCTATATGAACTCTTATTTCTCCTTTTCTTTCTAAAACCTTCATTTGCAACTTCCATGTTTATATCTCCCAACATGCCTTTCACTTCTCTCTTTCTAAAAATTTAATATCTCTTTCCAAAATTCTCTCTCTAAACTTGCTCTCTAACATATTTATTTCTAAAATTTCTCTTGATTTGTTTTTGTGTCCTATTTATTTTTCTCCCTAATAAATATATCTTTAACATTTCTCTATCTAAAATTTTTCTCTCTAAATTTTTTCTCACTACAACATTTCCTTATTTTTCTATTTAAATCTTTAGTTTAAAAAAATAGATATTTTAGTTATTAAGCTACCATAAATTTTTGCAGTCAATGGTATAAATACATTGAAAAAGTTTGACCCAAAATAGCTCAAATTCTAGGACCATAGTCGAGCTGGAAGTTAGGCCGAATGATGAAACTGAGGCTAGTCGTTATGGGCCTGCAATCCAGCCCAATAATGAAATTGAGATTCACACCACGAACCTAGCCCATTTAGGTTGCTAATGCTCCATAATTCGAAGGCCCAATAAGAGTACGGCCCATGAAGCCATCAGCTCCACGCTCCCGCTCGAATTCAAAAAAATGCGAATCTGAAACGTGAAATCTCAGCAGAGCTCCATTTTCAGTGGGGAGGGTGAGGGGAGATCATGGGAGTTTCTAAGCGAGAATCGGCTATGGCGGAAGAAACAGTAGAAGCACAAGATCTATTGCCTCAGAAAATAGCAAGAATCCTCGACGAAGCTCGGTCATCAAACGCCACGCACAACCGCAAGCTCAAGGAGCTATGCGCTCTGCGTTCGAAATCCAAGTCTCCTTTGGAGTTCTTTACTGCATTCTCCAAAACCCTGACCCCGCTCTTCAGTTTCCACCGCAGAATTACCTCTGCCGAGCGCGTTGTCCGCTTCATTTCCCTTTTTGCCACTGCTCGAGACCCCAATGTCACTTTGCATGCTGATGAGTTCTTGGAGGAGTTTCTGAAGTTTCTTCTCGTTGCATCCGGCGCAGCAAATAAGTCTGCCAGGTTCCGCGCCTGCCAGATTGTTTCTGAGGTAAGATCCTAAATTGTGTTGTGGTTTTCTTGTTTGCGGAGTCGGAAAAGTGATGTAGGATTAGGTTTTCCCCCCTTCATTTGTTTTCTTTTTTGATAAATCGTATGATTGAATTATTGCTTGATATCTGTTAGCTTGCTAGAGCTCAATGAAATTGCTTAGCACGATTGTGAAATGATTTGGAAAATGAAATTTGTGTCACGTTTTTTAATTTCATTTCCTTGTCTGCTTGCTGGAAAATGAAAAGGAAATTTGAAATTAAGTTGTTCAAGTGGGGTTGTGAGGAATATTACATTTCTCGAGTTTCATGATTTTACAGGATTTCCTTCCTTAATATTTATTCACACCACTCTTAGTCTTAGTTGACTGCTTGTAGGCTGTAGTTCAGTTTCATTGTGGCTAATTTTCAGGGTAACTTTATTGTTGGTTGAAATTGCGCATTTCTAGATCATCATGCGGCTGCCAGATGATGCAGAAGTCAGCAATGAACTTTGGGATTTAGTTGTAGACCACATGAAGATACGAGTGCTGGACAAGGTTCCTGTAATCCGCATGTTTGCTGTTCGTGCTCTTTCACGCTTTGCAAATGATACTGAAAACAGTGACATCCTCAATTTGTTTCTTGAGGTGATTCCTATGGAACAAAATGCGGTAAGTATTTTATTTTAACTGCCTTAAATTGGTATATATACGTGGGTATACATACAAACCTAACCCCACATACAGACCTTCTGTTTTTTGTCACTTTGATGTGTTTCCCACTATTCTTCCCTCCTTGATAACTAAGGATGTATCAAGTTGCTTGCGCTTTGCACATTCATAATTCATTGATGCCTTTAAATAATAAATTCACTCTTGTTTTTCATTTACCAAATGGTTATGATTATATCTAGAAGAGTGCCTTCAATGCCAGTGGTTCAATCTTATTGTTTGCAGGAGGTCAGGAAGACAATATTACTATCATTACCACCTTCTAATACGACTTTGCAAGTGATAATGGATTGCACCTTGGATGTGAGCGAGTCTGTTCGCAAAGCAGCATATTGTGTATTAGCTAATAAATTTCCACTTCAAAGTCTTAGGTAAGTTTGATTCAAGTGAAATAATTTACCGAATTTTTAACCTCTTATATTTATTCATGCAACTGCATTCCACTTCTCTTCTCAGACATGATAAACGTAGGCAGTGAGCTGAGAAGGACTGCCCCCCTTTTCCCTTGTTCTTGTTCTTAAAATAATCCTGATCCATATAGGATGACACTTTATTTTCTTATACAATTCGAAATATGATCCAGGTTGGGTGGGGAATTTTCCCCATCTTAGACATCTTTAACATCTCTATTCTCGCCTTTTAGTTTGTGCAAGAATTATTTTACTCAAATATTCGTGTTTGTTTTTTTTAATAGCATCAAACAAAGAACGATAATTTTACAGAGAGGACTTGCTGATCGTTCTCAAGCAGTTTCAAAGGAGTGCTTAAAATTGATGACAGATGAGTGGCTTAATAAATGCTGCCATGGCAATCCTGTAGAATTTCTCAAGTATCTTGATGTTGAAACCTATGAACGAGTTGGCGAATCTGTTATGGGGGCTTTATTAGGAGCTAGTTTGTTGAAACTGCATGATGATGAAAGTATCCGGCATTATATACTAACTTCCAGTGGTGGGACAGAAGGTTAGTGTTGTGTACCTTGTCCAATATCCAAATATTTATGGTTTTTATATTTGTAATTGTAACATTCCATGGGTTATCCATGTTAACCAATCTATGCAATGTATCATTCTCGCGATTTCCTGGCCTACGCCTTTCATTTGATAGTTAAAAGGCTCACAGGAATTATTTTTTGGAACTCAGGATACAATTAGGAGAAATTATTCAATGAGGCCGCCACAATGTGGCCGGTTCGTAATAACCGTTGGATCTGGATCCAATAATTTTCATGCCCCCTAATATCTCTCGGATATAAATAATCTGTAATAAATGTTTCCAACTCATTGCTCATTGAAATGGTTGTATTTGCTGGAGGAATTGCTCTAGTTTGTGTATGTTTTAAAAACATTTATTATTATTTTTTTATAATAGTAAATCTACTCAAGTAATTTCAACCCTTCAATTGCTACCCGACTTATTTGCATAACTTGATGAAAGCATCTCATTGTACTGTGAGTTGGGGTTTTACATGCTATATAGTAATATGATGGTTCCCACTATTGATATTAGGAGACTCACTACATTGCACTCCAAGTATCCAATTAATGGAACCGGAAGTTTCTCTTTACTGGAGAGCCATTTGTAAGCATATTCTAACAGAAGCACAGGTAAGTATATCTGTTGTATCTCCCATCATTTAATTCTTGACTCGTGTTTGTCAAACTCAATCCTTATGAGTACTAGCAGTAAATATTGGGTGAATAAATCCTTTTAGAGATTTGTAGGCTAGATGGATTTTTTTTTAATGAAATGGGGTCCTTTGAAGATTCAACTCTTACAGGATAAGGAATCCCCAGAACATTGGGCTATCATTACCGACTTATGTATGTATTATATAACTACTTTTATGAACTAGTAAAATTTGTAATATAACTAGAAAGAGAGTGAAGATTATTTTGGGAGAAATACATCCCTTTGAAAGAGTGAAGATTCAGAGTGTCATTTCTATTTCTTCATTTCTTGGTCGTCGTCGTCTTTTTTTTTTCTTTCCTTTTTTTTTTTCTAAATAATTTGAAATAATTTGATGGTTTTGTCTATTTAGTTCTTAAGCTTGAAATATTACCATTTTAAAATTTGAATTGTTATTCTATGTAATCCTTATCATTGATAATATTAATTAAATGATGAAGTAGCATGCCTATAGGATAAACTTTGGCTAATTTGGCGGGATGAAGCAAGCACATCGTAGAATGGATAATGGAATAAAATGATGAAGTAGCATGCCTATAGGATAAACTTTGGCTAATTTGGCGGGATGAAGCAAACACATCGTAGAATGGATAATGGAATAAAATTAAGTGGCACATACAATATACTCTGTTTTCAAGGTAACATATGAAATCTCTTTTTTAGACGAGCCACTCTATTTTGTCTCGATGCTCATTTTTTTTTTATCACATGCCAAATAAGCCAATATTTGTCCAATAGAGATGCCACACCATTATTTAGTCAGTGTTAACGACAGTGACTACATAGAATTACAATTCAAAGTTTAGGTATGTAGTTATAACTTTTTAAAGTTTAGGCAATTATATATAATTATGAAAGTTTATAAACCAAAATTTTAATTTAACCTACACATACTCGTTGCTTACGGAGCCGTGTGGTGAGCACAGAGCGAACTATTCTACACATACTCGTTGCTTTTTAATATTTATCTTATCTTTATTATTATTATTTTTTAATTCATCATCGCTCTCACGCTCTCAATACCCTCCCCTCCTTGTTCAGTTGGATATGATTTTCAACACTCCAATGCATGAATGTATTAAAGTTCCTGAAATTGAGCCATCGTCAGATTGAGTTGTCTCCAACATGACAACATCATACCAGAATTTAATCAGTTGCCAATTTGATTTTTGTAAATGTGTCTTCTGTAGGCAAAAGGTTCTGATGCTGCAGCTTCTATGGGTGCTGAAGCAGCAGTATATGCAGCCGAAGCATCTGATAAAAATGACCTTTTAGAGAAAATTCTTCCTGCCACAATTTCTGATTATGTAGGCTTAGTCAAAGCTCATATTAATGCTGGTAAGCTTTTCTCATAAATCAAGGACATAATACATTGTTTGTTGCTAAGCAACCTAAAATGACTGACTTTCAGGGTCCAGCTATCGATTTGCATCAAGACAACTGCTTTTGCTTGGAACGATGCTTGATTTTTCTGATGCTGCAAATAGGAAGATTGCTGGTGCATTTCTGCAGGAAGTGTTGCATATGTCTCCAGATCATGAAGTGGACGATGATGGGAACTTGGTTGTTCTTGGGGATGGAATCAATCTTGGAGGAGATAGAGATTGGGCAGTTGCTGTATCTAGGTTGGTAAAGAAAGTCCATGCTGCTGCTGGTGAATTTGAAGAAATTGTTCTTGAGGTGATTGAAGAACTTGCTCGACCATGCAGAGAGAGAACTGCAAATTGTATCCAGTGGATGCACTGTCTTGCTGTGACAAGTCTTCTCCTAGAAAATGCAAAATCACTGAATTTTTTTAATGGAAAAGACACAGGACTTGCTCAACTACTGGAGTCGATATTGCTTCCCGGGGTAAGAACATTTTGTACAACAGCTGTTTTATTTTGCATATTGCTCGATATTGATCAACCGTTCTTGCATATTGCGACTTTGAACCATGATTTCCTATTTCATTGCATATTGCCTGAAACTGATCCAATCAACAATTGTATCTGTCAATACCCTCCAAATCAGTAGCTTATACTGCAACTTTGAACAATTGTTGGCTTGGACATGTATTACTTTGTGTGAATTTGTATATGATCAGCCTAATACCGAAATATAATTCACTTTGGGGTATTATTATCACTACATACATAGAAGGGGAAAAACTCTCTAATTGGAAGTTGGATGTTGGAAGTTGGATGAAGTATGAGGTAAAGCTTCTCTTTCTGTGAAAGTCTGACATGTTTGCAACAATCCTTGCAATAGCCTTCATCAGCTTGATTCATGTTTTGAAGTCATCTAGCTCAGAACTCATTTATGCAATTCACCAACTTTATTCATTTTGTATTACAGGCAAAACATGTTCATTTAGATGTTCAGAGAATTAGCCTCCGTTGTCTTGGCCTCTTTGGATTGCTAGATAAAAGACCAAATGAGAAAGTTCTTAGACAGTTGAGGCACTCCTTCATCAAGGGGCTGCCCCCAATCAGCATAATGGCCTGCAAGGCATTATTTGATCTTGTAATGTGGCATGGTCCTCAGGAGGTTGACAAGGCTCTGGGACAAGATCACTCCCTGCAGTCTTCATTTGATAAGACATCTTTTAGTTCTATAAGCTTATCTGAAGCAGATGAGGAATTTACTGTGGGATCACTTGATCTTTTATATGCTGGACTTGGCAACGAAGAAAGGTACAGCTCTTCAGCAACCAATGAAATTGAGTCCGTTCAAACCATTGTTGCAGAGGGGTTTGCAAAGATTCTTCTTCTGAGTGAAAACTATCCAAGCATACCAGCATCTCTACATCCTCCACTCTTAAGCAAGCTTGTAAACATTTATTTTTCAAGTGGGAAAGATCTCGAGAGGTGGTTCCTTCTGCACCCTATATTTTTCAACAATTTACCCTTAAACTTTAAAAACATTTAAGACTTCAATTGATATTGTCTTAAATCAGGTTGAAACAATGCCTTTCTGTATTCTTTGAGCATTATCCATCACTCACAGTTGCTCATAAGGTAAGTGAGGTTTAACTTCAAATGGATATATTTTCTATACACCTGAGAGGCTTGAAATTGTAATTTCTCTACTGATTGGTATACTTTACTCACAGAGGTGGATATCTGAGTCTTTTGTCCCAGTTATGCGTTCAATGTGGCCAGGCATTAATGGAAATGTCGGAGGTTCTGCTGCTCAGGTGGGAAATATGCGTAAACATGCAGTCCAAGCATCTCGTTTTATGCTGCAGATGATGCAGGCTCCTTTATATGCGAATGATACTGAAAGGAAGGATGAAGATGGGTGTATGGGAAATGAGGAAGTCTTCGACAGTATTAGAGAACATTCTCTTGAGTGCAGCGAAGAGGCGCTTGCCATTCAAATATCCGTAGAGGTAATTTTAGCTCGTTTGAGGTGTATGCATGTGGATATTGTTGTGGTTAATGCCTAGTCTTGAACGCTGGCCAATAGTTGATGCAATCAATCTAATGTCAATTGTCATGCTTTTTAATAAAGTTTCAAACTGATGTCAATTGTCATGCTTTTTATAAAGTTTCAAAGTTAGTATTAAGCTGCTGTTCTTATCAAATTGCGTTTCAAAATATCAATACATCATGCTTAATTCTTGCCAGACATTATTTTCCCACCGCCATGATTGTCATATTTGTTGTATATTTTTAACTTTAGATTCTCGACACACAATATTTCTGCCAGCTGTAATTCTAGCTGACATACTTGACTATTTTTGAACTTATGTTAGTAGGATTGTCCTGTCTATTCATGTATCATCGGTTAGTTCCAAGCAATGTTTCACCCTTGTAGAGGGAGGCATAAGCCTTTGGGGTGCAAGTCAAAATTCAAATTAAGAAATTTTGATAAAAATTATAAAAATGTAAAATCAATTGTTATTAGAACTAAGTCTCAATAAAACTTGCACACCTTTATTGATGATACGGCAGACTTATAAATAGCCACATGGTGAGTACAGGCTAACTGTAGTTAGTTTAACTTTAATAACTGTAAGTAATAAAAACTTTTGTAATGTCAGTTTTCTCCTTTTTAAGTAAATATTACAAAAATCATTTTCTACGTCATGATTATTATTAATATGATCAAGCTTACTCTCCGTTCCTTTGTCTCGCTCACGCTCTATACCTTTCTATTACTTTGTCTCCCTCTCTTTCAATCTCTCTTTGGTTCATGAATTTGATCATGAATCAAATCTTAATGACTCATCATTATTGAATTATGTTTGTTTTAGATATTTTTCCTGTTATTTTCTTTATCTCCTGGTTCATAATATTAAAGTTATGAGTCTCGCCTTACTGAAGTTTTTTCCCTTCTTAAACTTTAGAGGAGTATTGCTTCTAAGTGCACTTTGCACTTTAACGAAAAACTTTCGTTTGTTGATCAGACACCTTGAAATTGATTGAACGCTTAAGAGAAGCTAGAAAAGTGCACAGTATGATTCCTGTAATTCACAGTAGTTTGAGGGGAGTGTAGAATTCAAGCTTTAACGTAGCTGTCACATATTAGTTAAAGCTAGGCAAGTTGACTAATTTTGAATTGCACAAACTTGAATATTCTGTCTATTTGTTTGCCATCTTTGCCTTTCATTTCTTTCATTCATTCTATTGTCTAAAGTTGTAAAAAATCTTGCCAAAAGTGCAGTAATTGTTGAAATAAATTAATGAGATATAATGTTTTAACTCGAATTTTTGTCTGGTGCATCGAGTTGAATGTTGTGGTTTTCTGACCTGTTAACATTTGATTGATACTTCTTTAAGGTTGCAAGCTTCCATGGAAAGAAGACGCCTGCACAAAAGTCATATGTTTCTGCTTTATGTCGGGTACTCATGTTGCTTCATTTTCGCCCATCAGAACAAGGTGCCATAAGGCTAATGAGAAGACTACTATGTTATGTGGTTGAAACTGCATCATCAGATAAGGATCTTGTCAAGGAGTTAAAGCGGATTGGGGAGCATCTCACTGCTATTGACAAACAACCAGATCTTGAAGTGTCACAAGATCAAGCTCGTCTAATTTTAGGTAAATTACTTATTCCCCTGCTACTTCTTGGTTTGACAACAGTTAAAAAAGTTCCACTGAACAAAAACTAAAGTCATGTTTCCTAATTAACGAGTTCTTAAAACTTATCTTGTATCTGTATTACTGCATCACATATATTTTTACACGTTGCATTCAAGTAATAGAAGGACCATTACGTGGTCTGAGTGGTTTGTACTCGTTCTTAAAATGTCATAAACCAGAGCCTACAATCTTGTAAAACTTTCAATTGCGGAAAATATGGGTTTTGTTTTAGTTCTCTTTCCCTCCCCATTATTCCAATCCATTTGCATGCCTTATACTTACTAGAGAGGGTGATGAGTATTTCAACGTGTCAATGATTGTGCTCGTGAGAAACAGTTCAAGCAAACTTTTTCCAATTTCATTCATTCTAATTCACAAGCATCTCTGATATAGCTTTTGACGAGACCTATTTTCCAGTGATTTTGTGCTAATAAACAAATGTACATACAGATCAACTTAAACTGGAGTTCAATTTCGAAGCTAAAATTCCACAAACACCAGTCCCATGTTCTACCAGACCTCCTACCCGTTCCAGGAGACGAGTGAAGCACGAGTCTTCATCTTCTGATGAAGCTACGTCACCCACCTCTGTTCCCAATGTTGGGACAATCAGTACACGCTCACAGAGAGCAAGCAAAACTGTGGCATTGACTAGAATTACAAAAAGTGCACTTAAGATCAACAATGTAGTTGACGAGGAAGACGAAGAGGAAGCTGAGGATGATGATGAAGATGACGAAGATTCAGATGTGACTGAGGAATATTAATCCTCGTTACCATAACAGTATTCTCCATTGTGGTATGTAATCTATATGATTGGATTATATGTAAGCATCAGTTGTATTGTACATAGACGTGCTTCAACTGTGCATGTTACATCCTATAGCTGTAGCAAGTTAGAAAATTCTGCTTGGTTTGTATAATGAATGCATGATTTGATTGAATTTTAAGAATATCTTAATTGCTTGCTTATTCGTCTTCTACATGTTTCTTTTTAGTTTATACTAATCCATGTGCCTTTGAGTAGTTAAGAAGAAATATCCAAGTTGAAACAGATTTGTGAGTTATGTCAAAATTCTTCAAACTCCACTTGTTATATCCTTTATAGGATGGGGTCCTCAATAATGGAAGTATTTGGCTCAAATATGAACAGACAAATCAAATGTGCTGCCGAAATCAACATTTATGGCCTTTTACATCATGTTGGTTGAAGATTTTGTGGTGCATTTCTTTGATTTCTAAATGGTCATTTTGAAGGTGGGGTCAAACTTTATCTCTTGAAAATGAAAGCGAAGGAAAGTGTAGAGCAGGTTAGAAAACAATAAAGAGGCTATAGTAATTAAAATGCCATTTTCGTCCATTTAATTTGGATTTCATTTCATTTTAGTTGTATTTTCAAATGTCCAAATTTAGTCTTTGGACTTTTAATAAAGTTTAATATTGGTCCATGTTGCTAACTCTATTAAAAAAAATTAGTCTCTAAATTTTGAACATAAATTCACATTATGTATATTCATGCATCAAAATTGTTATTATTATTTAACCAATTTTGAAAAACATTAACTTCAAACTAATGGTAGAGGTCAATTTTAAGATTTATTAAAAAAGTACAAGTACTTACTAAAATAGAATGAAACTCAACCTATAAGGACTAAAATGATATTTTAGGCAATTGTTTTGTTTTTATATCTTGCAGGGACTTATTGGCAATATATAAAAAAAATGGTTGAACTTCAAGCCTTTTCAGTATTATTCAGTAGCTTTAGAAGTTTTGTTCAGAATGTCTGCATCACATATATTGAAATGGAAGATGTGGCTAGTGGTTAAGTGTTATCATGCTGGCCATATCGTATGAGAAGTTTATTAGAGGAATGGATGTATGAACTAACAAATAAAAACAATTAGTTTAGTTCCAAAAAAAACACACACCAAATTATTATAGTTTGATAGGAAACCTACATGACAAGAAAGAAGTGACTCAACTTCAGCTGGGTGTGTTGGGATTTTTAATGTATAGTCAGGGTTTTACGTGGAAAATCTTAATCCGAGAAGAAAAAACGACGGGACAACTCAAAAAATCTTCTACTTATCAAATAATAGGTTACACAAAAGTTTCTTCTTTAGTCTCGATCCTGACTAAAGGATCCGATAGGGGATCATCAAGTAAAACATCAAGCAATAATCTTAACTGATGATAATCATCGTTAATGCCAATCCAAACATAGCTCAATTAATTAATCATATATGTTCGACCATATAATGAATAAATGCCTGTTTTCTTCTTCTTCGATTTTTGCATGGACACTGCTCTCACTATCGCTCACTGTCTCCTTGTACTGCACGCCACTCGCTCAAATACTCACATTGATTGTTTGTTTTCTTTGCGCACTTTGGCTCCAATAAAGAAGCCAATTAAAAAATGTCTAACTAGCTTTAAAAAATATTATAAACATGTCCAAATATAATAAAATACAAGTCCACAATAAAACCCTTATATGATTGTTTCAAATTTGAAAGCGATTTTTAAAGGAGAAGATCACATTTGAACACCAAAAATCCCAGATTATTGGAGTTTCAATATGAACTTTTCCAGATTTACTCGTATTGTTGAACTTCCACCATCATGCGGACATTGTTGGATTTCGGTTTGCACTCACATTGTGACAATCTTATAGAATAATTTTTTCATAGATTGTTTCGAGAGAAAATGAGAGATGAAGCTCTATGTATATCACTATATGGGTGGATCATTAGACTTAACTCGAACAATTCCTTGAAAGCATTTATAAATGAAGTATAAGTTGTGGTTGATTCAAACTTTAGGTGAAACTTAGCCATGTAGAATAATTTGCAATTATTGTTGGAGTGTGAGTACGAGACTCAATTAAAGGGTCTCACCTTAATTATATGAGTATGGAAGTATACCTTGACTTGTTCAATAATCAACACAAATTAATGTTGTCTATAAGAGCAACATGAAGTGATATGATTGATTATTCTTAGGCAAAGACATAAACACATGCTAGAGACTAGAGTATGTCTTTGATGAGCTTTAATGCTCAAGCAGCAATTATTTATGAACATATATAGGTGAGTCTCGTTCAAAGGACTTTGATTGTGTTTGTAGTATTAAAGTTTAGGATTGAGCAAAAAAATAAAAATATAAAAAATAAAAAATAAAACTAAAAAGTATGTGTAAAGACAATTTATGAAGTTTGTTTAACTAAATTATTGAAAGCAAATTAAAACTTTTAAAAGTATAAGAATTAAATTGAAACTATATACTCAAATTACTTGTGTTTAGATGGATCCAACCAACGAATTGAGGGGCATCGAGACTGTTAGACTATATTGATATAATTAAATTTAGCTTAAACTATCAATTAAGTTTTTAGTTTGATTGGTGATTTAAGATGATATCAGAGCATGTGGTCCAGGAGGTATGTGTTCTCAAGCCCTTGCAAAGTTAGTTTCCTCCCGATTTAATATTGGTTCCACTTCTTGTTTGACTCTTCATGAAATTTCCAAGCCCACAAGTGAGGGAGAGTGTTAGACCCTGGTATGGAAGATTTGAACCTAAAACCTCTTAATCCAGACTAGATGTTTTATGCCAGTTGAACTATAATCATGTTGGCTTCTACCCTTAGTCTTTAGGTTGACTTGCTTGTAATTTCAATTAAAAATTAATCTTAGTGATATTCATATTACTATAATAAATTAGTTAGTGTGTATTTTTTAATTTTATTTAAATTACAAGATGGTTCCCAAAACTCTGTTTGATAACCATTTGGTTTTTGGTTTTTGAAAATTAAGCCTAAAGATACTATATATTTCTAACTATAGGTTTCTACGTTTTCTTATCTACTTTTTAATTACTAATGTTTTCAAAAACCAAGGTAAGTTTTGAAAATTAAAAAAAGTAGTTTTCAAAAATTTATTTTTGTTTTTAAAATTTGACTAGAAACTCAAATGATTTTTCAAGAAAGATGTAAATTATTTAGACAAGATGAAAAGAAATTGTGATAAAACAAACATAATTTTAAGAAAAAAAACAAAAATCAAATGGTTATCAAACAAAGAAATTGTGAAAAACAAGCATAATTTTAAGAAACAAAAAATCAAAAATTAAATAATTATTAAACGAGGCATAAACTTTCAAAGTTGGCCCTAATAGGTCTAAATTTTAAAAAATTTATAATACGATTTTGAGCTTTCAATATAATGTCTAATAGATCACTAAAATGTTAATTTTGTATTTAATAATTTTTTTAACTTTAAAAATACCTCAGAAATAAAAAATTTATTACACACAAATATGAAAGTTAAATCGGTAAAACAAAAAGTCCAATAAATTATTAAACACTTTTTAAAGTTCAAGAATTTATTAGTGACATATAAAGTCTAATAGATTTATCGAACCTTTTAAGTTCAAGAATCTCTGAGAGAAAAATATGAAAAATTGAGGGACAAAACTTTATAATTTAACTCTGGAAATTTATTAAAAACAAATCTCATAATTATGGTCTTTTTTTTTGTAAATTAATTTAAATTTGAAAGGATTTCAAATTGAAAAAAAATTATAATTTTTATGGGAGGTTATAAATTTTAAAAAATTTATAATACGATTTTGAGCTTTCAATATAATGTCTAATAGATCACTAAAATGTTAATTTTGTATTTAATAATTTTTTTAACTTTAAAAATACCTCAGAAATAAAAAATTTATTACACACAAATATGAAAGTTAAATCGGTAAAACAAAAAGTCCAATAAATTATTAAACACTTTTTAAAGTTCAAGAATTTATTAGTGACATATAAAGTCTAATAGATTTATCGAATCTTTTAAGTTCAAGAATCTCTGAGAGAAAAATATGAAAAATTGAGGGACAAAACTTTATAATTTAACTCTGGAAATTTATTAAAAACACATCTCATAATTATGGTCTTTTTTTTTTGTAAATTAATTTAAATTTGAAAGGATTTCAAATTGAAAAAAAATTATAATTTTTATGGGAGGTTATAAACTTTCTTTGAATATCATTACTAATTAACTCTCAGTTAAAGATTTGAATTTTTCCACTAACTAAAAAAATCATTAATTATTAATTTAATTTATATGTTTGACCCACCCAATTGATCTTTAATTCAAAATATTCCACTCATCATAAGTATATATCTAAATTGTAAAATACCCCAAAATTAAAAAATTCCAACCCAAAAAGATTTGAGTTGGATTTATTCAAATTTGTTTTAACGAATACAAAAGTCTTTAAAAAAACCATCCATTTCCCAAATAATTGGTTAGCAGTTAGGCTCCACCGGCAGCACACAGTTTCACATCTTCACGCAATCCATTTTACCCTAAATCTAGAAGTTAGCAAAACCAGACAGAGAAGAACACAGATTATTTAATTTTTTTAAAAAAACGACAAAATTAAAAACAAAAAACATTATAAATCAAGTCAAGGAGTTGGTTTACTGTTAAAATTGTTGTTAAAAAGTCTTGAAGTAGACGTCAACGATAATATAAAATAATAAAAACCACTCCCCATGCACGCACATGCATTGATTGATTGATTGGTTCATGTATTGTATTTATGGAATTGTTGACTTTTAAAATTAGTTTTCTAGATCTTCATCATTAAATAATAGTTTTTAAAGAAATTTTGTAGAAAAAACTTATAACAATGAAAAATCCGACACCCAACATTGTTATGTTTTAAAAACAATAACCCTAAACCCAACATATCGCCGACCATTCATGTTTCTGTGTTCATATTATGTAAGGTCAATAATTTCTGCCCATTTAATCTTCCTATGTATATTCTTATTGTGTTATTAAATGAGTCCACATTTGATTGATCGTTTCCTCTAATATTAGTTTATTGAATTGGAATGAGTAATTTTTCCTTTTTCTGGCACGAGAATTGAAGTTTCTTCCTTTAAATAGTTGTTGTTGGATTAAGAGTTTATGACATCTTTTATCTTCATTATTGTTTTAAAGTGTTTGTCTGTATCAACTAATAATTTGTGTTTAATAACTAAGTTTGTCTATCAACGATGTGTTTATTTTAGTTTTTGCATTTTAAAATACACTTTGAATTATATTCTTAACCAAAATTTAAAAATTTAAAAATAAATTATTGGAAACTACACTTCTTTTTAGTCCTTTTAGTAATGGTTTTATTTTGCCAAAGAGAGCACAATTCGACTCGTATGTTGAATGCGTTAACGATCACGAACCTTGTGGTTCGAATCTCTCCATCTCTATTGTACTAAAAAAAGTAATGGTTTTGTTTTTAAAAATTAAGTTTCTTTTTTTTTTTTTTTTACTTTTACTTTTTAAAAATTAAGTATATTTTTTTTCTTAAAAATAGCCTCAAAATTTGGCTGATATTATAAAACGTATTATTAGGTTATTGCATACTAAAAAATAGTTAAAAAGAATAGATAACTTTTACGGAAAAAAATAATTTATATGTGTGCAAACTTATAATTATATAAATTAAACTCATAAACTTTTATAAGCGATTTAATTTAAACCCTCCATTTTAAATGGTAGACGATTTTCAAATTCAAGATTTTTGATTTTTTGAAGTTACGTGTGAGCATTGATGTACGAACGATTTTCAAATTAATGATCTAAAATTTATCCACTTTATGAAAATTTAAGAGTTTGATTGATATAACTATAAGTTTTCATATGTATAAACTATGAAATCTAATAAAGAGTGCAAATTGATATAGTCATAAAATTTTAGAGTTTAAAGTGATAGAATTATTAGTTTAAAGCTTTTATTGATACGACCTCCAAAATCAGGGGATAAATTAGTTTTTGCCATAATTTTTGAAAACAGTGTATCAAATAAGCCTTAATTTTATAAAAGAAAAACTTAGTGAGTAACCTCTATTTTTACAACTTTCTTTTCAATGATTTACTTTCATAAAAACGTTCAGTTATAAATATAACATTTTTTAGTTCATAAATATAATATTTCTTAAATACATATGTGGTACATATCATTATGATAATTATGGGTTAAAAATTTAACCATCCAAAGAATAATAAGTTGATGCACACATGCTAGTTACTTATTATCCTAATATTAGTAATTTATTATTATTTTTACCAACATGAACATATATAATTAGACTAATATAAAGTATGTACCCTTGATCTAAAGGTTCAAATTCCTCATCCAACACGTGTGTTAGATTAAGATAAATAACTAATCTTGCAAACCTAAACATGAGTTAATTTTTTTTAACAATATATAGAGTAGAGGATTCAAACCTCTAACCTTTTAATTGATGGTATATACTTTGTCAATTGAGCTATAATTATGTTTGTCAGGTCAATTGGTTAAAGTATATTATATCTTAAGCTAAAACGTTAGAGGTTTTGAACTTTCATCCTCACTTTTTTTAGTTAAACAATATATATTGTTAAATTAAAAAACTAAAAAAAAAATTAATTTAAAGACTTTTAGGGGTTCATTTGTTATTGTGATAAACTTTAAGGGCCTAGTTGTAAAAATGATGTAATAAATTTTGTTTTGTATTGTTTGTTTGATAGAGTCTAAGATAGAGGCGCATATGCGTTTTATATAAAATTGGACGCATGCAAATGTAGATGCAAGCATCTTATTGTATTTTATCCACAGAATAATCTGAAAATCTTTTAATTCCAAAGATTAAAATTTATGAAAATAACAAAATAAAATGCGGCTATGGCCACAAATTTCTATAAATATATAATTATTTAAATATAAATGACTGCATGGGGTGGCCGCAATAAATGGAGATGCTTTTTTTATTTTTTCAGCCAATTGAACGACACAAACGGCACGACAAAAATTGCAAGGAACCGTCACGTCATCTTTACTTTATTTCTTTATATCGTGTCATCGCCATCGGGGGGATAAATTCAATTTAAAAAAATAGAGAAAAATTCAAAATTTACTTCTCAATGAATAAATTCTACTATAAACTATTGGTTTCATCAAATGGGACATAATGCAATGTTTATCTTAGGTTAAACTCTTGGTTAAAGAATCTAATTTGAATATAACTGAGAGAATACTGTTGACGATCCCACATTGAAATAGTGGAGAGAAACCTCACAATATATAAGATATGTGGGTTACTCTTTTATTATCAATTGGTTTTGAGATGAAACCTCATATAATTTAATATGGTATCAGACCCCATTAAACCCAAATGGGTATTCGATCCAAAAATTAAAATTGAGATCCGATCCAAGAATGATGAACCCAAAGAGACACCATTTTGAGGGGGCATGTTGAGGATCACACATTGGAAAAGTGGAGAGAAACCTCACAATTTATAAGACATGTGAGTTACTCCTCTCATTGTCAATTGGTTTTGAGATGAAACCCCATATAATCTAATAAATACGATATATATTATCATCTCAAAAATTGATGACTTAATATTTTATTGTATATTTATTATAAAAAAAATTGTTTAAAGATATATATTATCAAGTGTGTTGAGGATGGATACTACTTTGATAAGAGTTTAGAGAAAAAAATTGATGCTAGGGTTGAATATTTTATTTTTTAGTTCAACCACATGGTTTTGTGAGATTTTTTCATTGTTTTTGTTAAAATTTTGTGGTCAATATATAACACTAGTTAATTGAAAGTAAAAATTTCAAATTAAATATTTAGGATAAAAATTGACTCATGAATTTGTAAAGTTCAATAGTTGAAAATTTTGATATTTTTCCCTAAAAATTAATAGGACAATATTAAAAATGTTTTAAAAGAATGGCAGTTTTTTTTTGGATGATGCATAAGTTGGACGTTTAACTAATTTTTGGATAACTTTGCGTTGAAGATATGATTTTATTGTTTTAAAGCTATGATGTAACCTCTTTCTTTTTCATTGTGAAAAAATGATGTAGTTCTCAAAATATATATATTTTATTAGAATTAATATTACATCTTATATAAGTTGTGAGATCCAAACCTACTATTTTTTTTTAGAAAAAATAGAAATGCTTCATTGTTGAGTTAATTTATGTTGGCAATTCTCAAAATGGATTTAGGTCCATTTTCTTTGATTCAAACCTAAATATATAATTTAGCCTTTATTTGTGTGTGGTTTTTTTGGATTTTATCTCTAAATGTAGGTAAGAGTTTCAATTTCATCATTCATATGTTTTTTTATTAAGCATTTTCTTATTTGTCGATTGTCCCATATATTGTGGAGTTCAATCCTTCAAATATGTAGTTTATTGCTTATTTATCGTCCACATTTTTACCTTAAAAATTGCCACTTAATATCAAAATTTGTTAAATAAGGGGTGTTGTGACATTATAATATATTTTTATTAAATATTAGAATGAAATACCACATATTTTAATTTAATGAGTTAAATATCATCATTCATAAAATTAAAAAATGAACAAATAAGTTTTTTGGTCTTTTAGCTTGGGTAATAGGTTCGTTCGGTGGTTATAGATATGTTTTAAAAATTTTCACTCTCTTCTCCGTTTAGAAAACACTTTAATTTAGTCTTTTGACGTTAATCTTTTGTTAGTTAGCATAATAGAAAAATGAGGTGGTATATTTTATAATAAAAGTAGCTGATTGAACCACCTCGTGCATGCTCTCCACATCTTTCTCCTTCCTTTCTCCTTTGACAAATTATTTAAATGACTGTCTGTTAATAACTGTCATAGGTAAAAAATATGTTTGTCCCTAATAATCGTTGGATACAAGAGTGAAGTACATTCATAATTTCTCTCCCATATCCCATGGGTACAAAAATGTCAGTCAAATTATGGTAACGTCATCGAATAATTTATCTTTCTCTTCACCTCTAGTGCCCCCTCCTCCATGCTGACCCTATCCTTATCGCATCTCTCTCATCTCCTTCTCCAGATCAACCAAGATATGGGATTTTTCGTCTTCATTCCGGATTTAATTTGAAAACTCGATTTGGAAGTCAAATGGTAGGTAAGCCACGGTGAGAGAAATGACAGAGATGACGACGATAAGTGACGAGAGAGGAGGGTCGGATTTTGATGAGGGATTGACGAAGGGAAGTCTTTTCTTGAGAATGTGTCCAAAGTCCTACAGTGTTATGATAAGGGGAAGACCATGGAATATAAGTGAGGGCAACTATCTCTATTGGTGATCGTTACTGCAAGCAAGTGCACGTGATCGAAGTAATAAAAATTAGAAATATTCTAGAGTATCGTACCCACAGGGAACGAACTTTAGCAAATCTATTTGGATAGCAAAAGTATGCTTACAAGAATGCAATCACAGTAACCAAAAACTATGAAAATGAGCGAAGGGTATTTTTACTAATGAAAATAAAGGGAAAAATTAAAAGAAAGGGAATTCAAGTTCGTTTTTCTCATTTGGGAAGAATGCTAGCAAAACATGCAATTGCAATCGTAGTCAACACAATAAAACCAAGGAAACGAGATTCAATTTCTTTTCAATTTTGCTTCAAAATCTATAGGAGACTAAGCAACTAAACCTATATATATGTGTATGACTAGTCTAGCGTAGATGATTTTAGTGCACAAGCCTAGTGGTTTTGGAGTCTCGCCCTATGTCTATGATTGATGTTTCATAACTTATTTCTAAGTCTTTTTCTCTAATTGCTTTGATGACATTTGCTTTTCCTTAACCTTTTCAGTGTTAAGTTCTAGCTTGACAAGCAATCACTAATTGGTCAACTAGGTTTACCCAACTCTAAGTTTAATAAAAACAAACTAGAGTTCAAGTGTCAATTTGATTGATTTTGCTAATTTAAAGCTTAATATCTATCCTCTAGAACATTCACAACTTGAATTTCTAGAGTAAAATTAGCTCATTATAGAAAAGAAATAAAATATAAAAATTAATTGATGTGAAATTCATGATACGCGGAAAAATATAAAAACCAAAAGAAATTAAATCTGTAATGAACCCTACTTTGTTACTTATGAAAACCTAATTCTGGACTCACACTTACATGTAAATAAATAGAAAATAAAAACAAAATATGAAACAAAAAGTTCAACTTCTAGAAAATAAAACTTAGGAACCAGAATGGAAATACAATAACTCTTTCTTAAGGTAAACAATTCAACCTTGCTATTAAAGAAATGAAGGAAACAGAAAATTAAATAAACCAAATGTAGAAACACAGTAGCTAGAATTGAAGAACATTTTGAATTACAAAACAATGAAAAATCTTACTTTTTCTTGCCTTGTGTCATTTCGAATACCTTTTTAAAAGTAAGTGAATCTTCATCTTCTTTACATTCGTTGAGGAGGGATCAATTTTGGAAGATTACATAATTAAAAGATGAGAAACTAGCTGAAAGTGTAGCCACCTATTTTTGTCGTTTTTAATTAAATGGTTAGATTACTAATATCTTTGCATTTTTTATTGCATTTTAATTTACTCACTTTAATTTTTATTTGTTATTTGCTAATTTCACTATGTGTTTTTATTTAATTGGAGAACTATAATTTTTTAGAGAAAAGATAAAATTTTGATTAAATGAGTAGGTTTTGTTTTACTTTTTTGGTCTTTTTAGGTGTAAGTTCTTTTTTTTTTTTGTATGAATTTTCATATTGCAACAAATTGTAATTTTTGGTTTTATGCACAAAATGAGAATTGATTTTGGCTTTGTATACCTCTAATTTCTTCTTTTCAAGAGAGGAACACACACAAAAACCCTACTTCCATCTACACTCCCACACATCATTCTCAACAATTCTCAACCATTCTCAACCACAACCACATATACACACAAAAAACGAGCTACATAGTAAGTCTTTCCTTTAGAAGTTAGCCAAAAAGTCTTGTATGAAAAAACTCAAAATCCCATTAACACAAAAAATAACCCTAACTTAGTTGGAGATTGCATTTGGTAGGGATTCGTCCCAAGGATCCGCACTTCAAACAACAAGCTAGTTGGTTGTTCTTGACACCAACTTCTAGATTTTTATCTTTATTTCGAAATATCCCTGAAAAACAATAGTTGAGTTAGAGTTTTATGAGTTTTGATTTCATTTTTGTTATCTATTACATCTCTTCTTACTTCTATTACAATGTGAATCCTTATCCATTTTATTGTTATGTTTTTGCTACTAACTTTATCTTCATCTCCATCTCTCTAAATATCCCTAAAAATCAATAATTGAGTAAAGGTTTTATGAGTTTTGCTTTCATTTTTGTTGTTTATTATATCTCTTTTTACTTTTATTACAATGTGAATCTTTGCCTATTTTTTGTTTGCATTATGTCTTAGATCCTTTGTTATGTTGATGTTATTAATGGTTTACCTCTACTTATCTACCATTTTTATCTCCATATTTCTTCTTCTTAGCTCTTGTTGTGAAAATGGTTGTGTAACATACCTTATACATTAGGTTAGTGTGAGTGAGTAGAGATAAAAACGTTGTTGTCTTCATGATGAGATAGAGAGTTTTGTTTCTCATTTGAAAAAAACACAAACAAGTTGAAAAAGACAAAAAAGTTGAAGAAGAAGATCATAAGCATAATGTGAGAGAGTGAAAAGATAATTGAAGAATTAAAAAAATAAAAAAAAAATAAATGGCTAATAAAAACAAATGTTGAAAAAAATTTAGTTTTGATTTTTTTTTACATCTACCAATGAGTACTCATTTCAAAATTTGTTTATGGTCAAATCATGAATAGTTATCATTAATATATATTTTATTATTTTTTATTTAATTCCTCTTTCTTTTATTTTTTCTATGTTTTCTAAAATCTTATTTTTGCATCTATTTACATACATTATTGGTAAGTTTTATATCATATCTATTTATTTATCATTTTGTTCTTAGTAGATTCATCATGTTGTTAATTTAATGTGAATGATTTTTTTTTAATTCATATTTACTTCTTATAAAAAAATAAATATGCCACGACGGAATCTAGAAATATTTGGGAGTCCAATTTTCTAGTTTCCTTTAGGTGATCAATTGATTCTTTGGAAGTCCAAGATCAACTCCAATACGTCGTTTTTTTAGAAAATTTAAACATATTTGTATATTATGTTTGTTTACTTATTGGCTATTGAATAAATTATTATACATTTTAAATTTATCTTTTCATTACATTCTTGTCATACTTAACTTTGATTTTCTTGATTTTTTTTTTGGTAACCTTGGTTTTCTTGATTTCTCTCAACGTTTTTCAATCTCTTTGAACTCTATTCTCTTTTTTTATTTGTATAATTATTTCTCAATTTCTTTAAAATATGTTGTTTTAGTGTTTCAAAGGTCTTTTTTTAACCAAAGTTTTTTTTTAAATAAATAAAAATCTTTCTTAAAAAATGATCTTTTAAGACCGTTTTTTCTCTAAGAAATTCTTACGACGGAGTCTAGAAATATTTGAGATTTCGATTATCTAAAATTCTTGAGATGAGGGACCGTTATCTTTGGAAGTCCAAGATTTCGACCCCAAGGAAAAAATGAATTTGATTAAAAAAAAAATCTTTTCTTAAAAACAAAACTTTATTTTTTTAAAGGCTATCATACGATGAATTTGAGAAATTGTAATTCTTTCTCATATTCTTGAGGTGATATTATTCCCAAAATCTTGTAAATAATTTTAATGTAGCCACATATTGATGAATTTCTATCAACTTATTTTATGAGATCATGACTCCAAATATTGGAACAATGAGGGGCAAAATAAGACATGCATTGTTTTAAAATTTTCATTTTTCCTAAATAAGTTTTTTTTTTCTTTCTTCTAATTTTTTTGCGATTCAAGATTAAAATTTGGCCACCATTTTAAACGGGTGTTGTGGGGTGTTGATCGTACTTTAACTTTTCCACAAGCGCACGGGTCAAGTAATATAAAACGGTATTCCTACCGAGTATCGAATCCACAGAGATTGACTTTTAATTCAATTAATTACCACAAAAACTCTCACCTAACTTTATTTAGAGAACCAAAGTCGAAAGATGATAAACTAATCTAACAACAAAAAAATAAAGTGCAAAAAATAAATTGGAGACACAAACAGAAAGGATAACTTGGGGAAGGATTAATTATTAAATTGACAAACAATTATAACCTAATGGACATTGAACTCATTAAGTCTAGAAGCTCTAAGAACGTGAAATCTTCTCTCAGTCTCTTCCACTCTCAAGTACTAATTAACTAACCTAAGTCTCCCTAGCGCTAGCTAACTCTACAAGGCATTAAGACTCTTCATTACGAACTTCTACTGTTTATTTATTAACCCCGACTGTCACTCAGGTAAATAAACACTAGTTATGCAATTAGGTTATTGTCTAAGTTTCTCTCCGTCGAGTTTCCACTTAGAAAACTAGTCAATTAATCATTGTCCAACTAATTAACATTTATCACATACTATAATAAATTAACTATTGATCTCGTTGTCACTCAAGTAGTTAATTAATTGGACATTAAGCTAAAACTAAGTAATCTCTCTCGAGCTCAACTTAGAAATACCTCAATTAATTAGAGAAACAATAATTAAAGGCATTAAGCAACAATTGCATAAACAATTCAAAGCCTTAAAAGCAATAAACATCTACTACTTAAGAATTTGATCCAAAGTTTCAATAATCAAGCATAAAATAATGTTTAACAACTCAACCCAAGTAAGTAGGGATTAAACCATATAAAATCAGTCAATACAATAAAAAAATACCTACTTCACAACTACCAAAGAAAAAGGGAAGAAATTGCAAACAAAGGATGATCTTGCTTTTTTGTGGTGTTATCTCAAGAATCCGAGCTCCAAATTTGTAGATCTGCTCCAATCTGCTCACAAAATGCTCCAAAAATCTCTCAAAATAACATGGAATCAAGTTTAGGGCATAAACCCTTTTGTTTAGCCTCTCATAATCAAAGAGAAAATTATGTATTTATAGCAGAAATCGTGCAACATCTAAAAATTGCGTAGCTGCCAGAATCGTAGCGCCTAGGCGTTGCCCAACATACTGCCCCGACTGTTTTTGCTATATCTTTTCGCTCAGGTGTCCGAATGACCTCCGGTTTGATGCGTTGGAATCGTGATTCGATGTAGGATCTCCTAGAATGTGCTTTATGCTCAAATTACATCTATATTTTTCTTGAATATTCAATTAATCTTAAAAAAGATTCCAAACTTCACCAAAATACTCACAAACACTCAATTTTGCTTCTCAAGCTCGATTTCTACAAAATTAAGAGAAATGGGCATAAAAATTCACAAAACCATCGCATACCATTTTTTTTAAAAAAGTTATTTTTATTTTGTTTTGGTGCCCGATCACACCATAAAAAAGGTTGGTGGCGAATCTTTTTTAAATCTCTTTTCGAGGACGTCGACCGCTCTGCGTTGCAGGTACATGGTGACGGAAAGAAATAACAAAATTGAGAAAATGAAGCTGCTGTTCGAAAAACAGGAAGAACAAAACCCAAAAACGTCGCCTCCCTTTGATGCCTCATTTCTTCTTCTTTTATAAGTGGCGTATGCTAAGGTTTTCATATGAAATCATTCTCAATCCGTGGGCTGACTTCTAGTAATGAATTAGGGCAAATCTTACCCTTAATCTCGTAATTTTGCAAAATCAACAACTCCCAAAAATTCTAGAAAATGCAATAACATTTTCTTCAACATTTTGGGTTTGTTTACTCTTCTGCTCTTGGGAAGAAATGCTAGTTAGAATGCTTACATTTTCACTTTTGCTCCATTCACTAGTAAAATTTTGGGATTTCGTGACGATGGAAAATTATCATAACCACATTTGATGACTTTTTTTTTTAGTCCTAGAAGCCATCAAGGAAACTCTATACATGACATGCCAAAAAATCTGTCGTAATTAACTATTTTATGACAATTAATGTTGTAAAAAAATGTATTCAAAACATTTGTTAAAAGTCATGGTAAACTTTTTATGACAATTAAACATTTTCAATAAAATACGTCATAAAATCGATCGATGTTTTAATCAAGATATATATATTAATAACAATTTTTAAACGTCATAGACAAAATTTCAGTGTTAAACATGTTGTTACTATGACAACAAAAAAACTATTAATGACAGTATCCTTGTGTCAAGTATTTGCTTTCTTTGATAGTTTATAAGTCAACAAAAAAATTTACTCAAGACTCCGTTTACTTAAGCTTAACAAGCCCATCAATTATAAGAAGCACATGTTAATGTTGATGCTAAAATGAAAGAGGGAGAGACATTTTATAGGAGAAGATTACCTTTCCAAAACATAAATTTTTCAATGTGGGACAAATGGAGTGGGGTTTGACATTGGAAAACTGTCATAAATTTGTGATGTTGAAAAATTGTCATAAATTTTTGAAAGCACGGAAATTTCCATTTTTTCCTGCAAAAAACGCGCCTCAACCATCTATGACTTTTTTTTTTATTTAATTCATGAATGTTTGACGTTGAAAAACTGTCATAAATTTTTAAAAATACGAAAATCTTCATTTTTTCCTACAAAAAACGCGTCTCCAACAATTTATGATAGTTTTTTTTTTCTCCCTCCCTCTTATTTTGGCTTAGGTATGGTGTCATAGAATGCCAAAATTATAGTAGTGATTCTACATAAAAACAACTAAATTAGTTAAGATTCATTATTTTCTCAATTATTCTTCACTTCCCACTATTCTTAGCCAGCTTTCAAAAATTTTACTCATTAATGCTATTTTTAGCTTGCTCGGTAATTAATAAGTATACAAAAAATGACAGAAATAATCAAGTTTAAGGTTAAATAATTCTCATAAGTGAGAACTATCAATTGGTATGAAGTTTTTTTTGAGTGAAACCAATAGCAAATCTATAAGTGCTTATTGCCAAAGTGGATAATACTATATCATCATAGAAATATATAGAAGTTGGTTGTCCCTAATAAGTAGTATCAGAGTTATGTATCCTAATTTAATTGTACCCGTATTGAGTAGAATCATCAAGTGCCGAATAAAAAAGTTGCAAGCTTTAAAAATATAGCCATGATGGAGATGGGTGCGGTAGTTCTAAATCTAATGAATTGGCGGGATGCCTCAAGAGAAGGAAAATTTGTCTAGATAAGGCTAGATTGTTAGATGGATAAAAGAAAACTAACATTAGTAAAATGAACATAAATTTTCTCTAAATCTTGAGATGCAAAAAGGTATAAGATTATCAAACTTAGGAAAAAAAAAACAATTACCTAAGTCTCAAGAACCAAAAAGGTAATGGTTAATAGCTGGCGCATCAACTATTTCAACTATTTCTATTATACAATAGGCCAAGTTATTTTCCTGTTAAATTGGCTAAAGGAAACCAAACACCAAGCAGTAAAATGAAATATTTTTGTGACAAAAATGTGAGATTTTTTAAACTAGAAAACCAAAAGAATCTATTACCTAAGCCTCGAGGATCAAAGAGTTAATCTTTCCAATTAAAAACCTATTATTAATTCACATAATTTTGACCCATGATAACATTACTTGACTTGGAATGGAACGGGTTACTACATACAACAGTGAACCTATTTTAAAAAAATTGAGGGAAATGATCAAGTTTTGCGTTGCCCTATGTTTGATCAGGTACAAAATAGACAATTAATAATTCTACCAAAACTCACATAAATAATATTTTTTTTAATGTTTTTGTAATTCCATCGATTTTGTATATATATATAACATTGGATGTACATAACTTTTTTTTAATAATTGTTTAAATGAAAATCTATCCAAAGGCAAAAATTCCACGACACTAATTCAAGTTTAAAGTACATGTTGCATCACCATTTATAATTTTAGGTAAAGATTGCCAAACCTACCTGAGTTTAAAGTACAGTGTGATGAAATTGAAAGTATTTTTTCAAAAGAGTCATCATTTTATGAAAGTTAAATATTATTTTGGTCCATGTACTTTGGACTTCATTTTATTTTAGTCTTTGTATTTTTCAATATTTAAATTGAGCCCTTATACTCAGTGGCGGATCTAGAATTTATATCGGAGGGCTTGAATATGACATTGGAAAAGAATTTTTAAAATTATACCAACCAAAGATTGAACCTATGACTTGAGAGAAACTTATAACCTATTAACCACTATACCAGAAGACTTTTTTTGTTATTTAATCTGTGACTTTTTCTATACATATTATTAAAGGTAAAAAATTGAGGGGGGCTCGAGCCCCTGGGCCTATGGTACATCTGCCCCTGCTTATACTTTTAATAAAACTTAAAATTAGTTCATATTATTTATTTGAAGTTAATTTTTTTAAATTAAATAATAACAATACTTTTTCATAAAAGGAAAGAGATAATCTCAACATATTTGCAATTATGGAGGAAAGATTTTTTTGAGAAAAAGCTAATAATCAACTAATAGCAGGGATCAATTTTAAGGTTTATTGAAAACATAGGGACAAGGTAAAGGATATTTTAACTTCTTTTTTTTCAATATTAACTTTTTTCCCCAATATTTATTGAAAGTGAGAATCTGATTAAAAATTGATTAAAAATAAATTAAATTTGTTAAAAGATTGGCGAAATTGAAAAATGATATATATTGATATATTCAAACTGGATTTTTAATATTTTTGGATTCAACAATATTTAGATTGAGAAATTCAAACATTTAATCTCTAGATTGAGAGTGTATTGAGAGTGTAGGTCCTACTAAACTATGTTTACTTTAATTGTACTTTAATAATATTTTTTTTCTGAAAAAATACTTTAATAATATTTAAAGTTATACATCTATAGTATTTTGATTCTTCTTCTAATTTTTTTTTTAAAAATTGTATATAAAATTGTGAGTTTCAGTCATGATATTTCCTTTATTTCTAAGCGTTGAGGCAATGGTCAATAATGAGTGAGACAATCATATTAAGATAATACTCTATATCGTTAATTAAGAAAAGGATAATATGTTGATATCAATAATTGGAGGGAAAAAAAATGGGAAATGAGTCATTTTCACACCAATATTATATGTATGTATTATTTTTATAATCAAGAAATTGTGGCGGTGGATGTTACCCCCCTAGGCTCCTAGAAAGAAGAGTTGGTTTTTTTTATCCTAAAAATTATAGTATTATCAACCCCCAATCTTTCAGGATTGATAAAATAAAAGAAAATTTCCCTTGAAAAAAATAATAATAAAAGAAAATTAGTTCAACTTAAAAAAAATTATAATGTTATCAACCCCATCTTTCAAGTTTGATAAAATAAAATAAAACTTTAATATTTTTTTTAACTCAACAATATATTTAAAAGAGAAATTTAAACTTTTCACTTCTTAATTAATTCTATATTATTTTTTATATATATTTTTAAGAGACTAATTTTATTTTATGTTGTGGTATGCATGCATGCCTTTTGTTTTAATATTATAATTTAATAAAGGAAAATATTTGATTGCAACATGTATTTTACAACTCACTTGATAACTACACAATTTTTTTTTTTTTTTTTAAAAATTTGTAATTAAAAAATGAATTGCACATGTTTATGACTCGAAAGTATCAAAAAAAGAAGTTTATATACGTCTTTGCAAGAGACAAGATTACAAATGTCATTCATGTTTAAGTGAACCATATTCCATGCATGTTTTAAAGTAATGAAAATATTTTGGGGATTCTGTAGTAAATACAAGTGTATTAAGATTTTATTAAAAAAAATTAAGATGATCTTTTTAAATAATTTTATTTCTTTTAATTAATTGGTAAACATATATCAAAGTCTTCATTCACTCCGAGCAATTTGGCTTTTAAACAATTTATAAAGAAAAAAAGTCCTTGACAATTACAGAATCATCCTATATATAATCGATTTAGTGTGAAAATTTAGTCATTATTGACCATATAATATATATATATATATATATATAATCATAATAGTATAGGTAGGTATAAAAGTAAAATGTTTGGTGTATCGTTTAAACCTTTTTTGTTATATCGTCTTCTCCCTAATTATTATTAATAGTGTTTTACTAAACATTATATTAATTTTCAAGTTCACGAAGTGATGCAAAAGTTTATAGAATTGATAATATATTAAATTAATTGTAACCTATCAACTTGAGGTTTAAAATTTAATAAGAATACTTTAGAGTAGTATTCTCTATTTAAGAATTGATAATCAATGATAGCTATTAATCTTAATGAATATTCTTTTCTTTAGAAACTTTGATGGATAACTACTTTAATCTATGTCTTTTTAAATTCAACAACATTTGAGAGTAGAAAATTCGAACCTCTAATTTCTTAGTTGAGAGTACATGTTAATCATCGTTGAACTAAACTCATTTTGGTTCAAGATAGAAAAAATTGGACTGAGTCCATTCATATCAATCATCTGGTTCAAGATAGAAAAGATTGAGTCAATTCTAAACCATTAAACAATTAGGTAGTTGTTTTGTTTTTTTGGGTCAAATAATCTAGCTACCTTTTGGTAGTTAATAATCAGTAAATTTAGACAATTATTATTGGCATTTTGGTACTAAAAATGTTTTTGTCATTTTGGACGGATTTTAACCATCTAGATAATATTTCTAATTTTCTAATAAAATATCTAACGCCATCCATTTTTTAGTGTGTTTCGAATAATGTATGAGAAACACATTGATTTTTCTGTAAGCATCTTTAGAAAAATTAATAATTTAAAGATGCTTATAGAAAATATCTAATGCCTTCAATTTTTCGATAAATCAATAGCGTATTTAGAATAATTTGGGGGGAAAAAATGCTTTTTGACAAAATCGATTTGTTTCCTATAGGCATACATTCTTTGGAATAAGTTCATTTCATCATTCGTATTAATATGGAAGAAGATAATCATCATTCAACATCTCAAACTAAATAGTCAATAAATTTTCTTGACTAATTTTTATAATTTCTTTTAGTTTGACTATTATGAAGATTGAATTATCAACTTTCGAGATAATAACAAGATAATAACAAGTATCTTATTTATTAAGTTATATTCAGACTAGCAAAAAATTTCCACAATTAAACACATTCAATCGAAGTTTTATTCTATAGGATTATGTACAACTTCAAAGCATAGTTAAACATCGCTCTAACCCTATAAATTATAAAGAATCTCTAGTATACTACGTTCTTAAGTACTATGTTCTTAATTTTCCCTATTTAAGATGTTTTCCAACTTATTAGGGATACCAAATTATTCTTTCATTATATTCTAATCAGGCCACCCAATTGAGTTTGATGGTAGGATTTCTTACCATTTATAACTTTCTTTCACAAAATAATTTTTTTTAACTTTTTTCTTTTAAGTACGTACGATAAATGAGGTCAGAGAGATTTAAACCTCCAACTTTAAGAGAAGTATGACAAAAGATTGGACACCTCCCAAATAATTTCTTTGAATCTTCCTTACTATTCTTCTAGACCCTTAGATAGATTGACCCCTCTTTTTATAAATGCATTTTCTAGTAAATATTCGTTTCATATATATTTGATATGCATACTATTTATAGCCTCCCAAAGAAGACTAATTTCCCCTATTTTTAAAATGTGGGGCAAAAGGTTTATTATAGCGTTTCTTTTGTTCCTTAGGTGAACCTCGTCTTGGCTCACTTATAGCTTGTTTGATAGAGCTCGTATAGATCTAGGTCCACTCTTTATAGAACTCAACAAACATATATACATGATGATTAAAGTCAATGGAAGATTAATCAAAGTTGTATTACAAAATTCAACATATTTATAAATGTTTTTTTTTTTAAAAAAAATGAAACTATTTATTCGAACCAATGGAATAGAAAAATAAAATTACAAGCTAAATGAATTATAAAAAGAAAAATGAAAAATGAGAGATTAAATAAGGAAGACAATTTGCCAGTCACCGGTCCCAATGAAAATGAAAATCTGCTGTTGGAGAGCTATTCACAATACCCTACCGACGAGGGAGGCTCTTATCCAGAAGGGTCTTTCAATTAATCCCACTTGCCCACTTTGTCACCAATTGCCTGAAACGATTGTGCACATACTTTAGGGATGTAAGGTAACCACTCAATGTTGACAATATTTCTTACCAAACTTTGCGCTTTTGTTTCATGATAACAGGAGAGATGGACAGTGGCAGATTACTTTGGTTGGCTAATAGATGTGAATTGTATGGAGACCACGTGCAAGGGGATGTTTCTTGTCTAGCGCATATGGACATATCGTAACAAGGTGGTTAATGGTTGAAAATTTGGCGTGGAAGCCGCCTCAACAAGGGTGGGTGAAGTTAAATGTGGATGTTGTTGGAAAAAAAACTTCCCACTACTAGAAATAAGCAGAAACAACTGAGAAATTAAAAAAAAACAACAAAATAAGAGACACAAGAATTTACGTGGAAAAATTCCAAACCTGGAGAAAAAAACCACGAACAGAAAGAAATTCTACTATGTGAAAATTTGTTATAATCACACAGAATTATCTCCCCGACCCCAATTACAAAAACACTCTCCCAAAACTTTATACCACTCACACCCTTCTTCCCACTCTCAAACTAGAGAATATAAAAAGAGAATTTAACTAGAGCTAGTACACCAAGTTTAAAGTGTTTCTAACTGGAATGTTTTGAAACCAAAGCCATAAACTCCTTTTATAGTGTCAGGAGCCCATCACTTCCTTGCACCTTTTAGATGTGAGACAATTTCACTTCTAATATATTGCAAAAAAACCCAACATATGCGACATGGAATGAGACAGAGGCAAAATGGGGTTTAAGCTGGATTCTGCGAGATCACTATGGCATTATATTGGGGGTGGGTCACAAATATTTCGATAATGCATGGCCCATACTAGTCTGTGAACTGGCTGCTATTACTCTTGGTTTGTCTTTTGTTCATGATGTTACAACTCCGCTGGAGGTTGAATCGGACTCCTATAATACTATCTCTTTGCTTAATAATGAGCGTGAGGACTTAACAGAGGTGGTGGACTATGCAAGGGGCATACAACTTACAACGAAGAGGTGGACGGTGATTCATTTTATTTATGGCCCTCGTATTACCAACATCGTTGCGTATAACTTAGCTAGAGAGCTCAACATCTTAGGAGTACCAAAAATTGGTTTGGTTTGGATCGTAATTTTCTTGAGGGGTTGATTCCCTACATTAATTCATCAGTTATTTGATTCTAAAAAAAAAAAAAAGAAAGGAAACTATTTACTTTATAAGTATTTTGGATAGAAGAACTAATTAAGTGCTTTTAAAAAAAAAAGAAAGAAAAAAAGGGGAAAAAAAACTAGTTAAGTGAAAGTATTTTAATAATTTTTTTAATATTTTAAATTTGTGAAATTATTTTTATTATCTAATTAAATACTATAAAAATTTCAAAAGTATATTTATTGGGCTAAAAATACACTTTCCCTTCTTAAAATTATCTCAAACTCACTCCAATTTTAACATTAAAGTTTGATTCCAGTTCATTATCTTTCAGCATATTTTAAAAGAGAAATGGTCTTTTGACTTACCAATTAAGCATCAATTATTCATTTGAGGGAGCTAGAATTATAAATGCCTTACTTTCAAAAAAAAAAAACCCTCTTATTTAAAATATTCCTTTTTATTGTTTCTGTAGGAACCATTTCGTGTAAACACATAAAAAGGTGGTGTTTTTCAACTCAAGAATCTCTCAACAAATTAGAATTCTTTAATATCAGCCTTATTTCAGGTCAATTTTGAAAAATTGTTTCTATTCAGGCTGGTGATACTTTTAATTCTTAAAATTTTAAAATAGTTTAAAATAGTCCAACTAAATAGAAAAAGTTATAAACTTAAATTGATAATTAATCTATCAACATTTTCCATCCACCGATATAAGTGAATGGCGTTCATCGTTAATTTTTCTAAGTTTTAGTTAATAAATCAAAACATGAAAATTAAAGAAAAGTTCAAATGGTAATGTAAAACATATCGAAATATATAATAACCTTACCTTACAAGTTACTTTGATATATTGTTAAATTCAAAACTAGAAATAAATTCTTTAGTATATTATTCCATTCATATTTGTTCCTTATATTTTTTCTAATTCTTTCTTTTACTTTAAAGAGTTGATGCAATATCTATTTATGTATTGGCTGGATTAATTATAAAGTTAGAAGTTTCTAAGATATTGCTTTATATCTTGTCGTTATTGAATTTATTAACGTAGACTCTTGAACAATAATTAAGAAGATAAATTTTCTTTTTAAACAATTATTGAATTGTATTATTTCATAATATTGTTCTATGAAATATTCCAACTCTTAAATATTTTTTTAATTTGTTTTAATAGCTAACCAGAGCATAGCTCGATTGACATCAAGTCTGACTTATGACCAAAGGTCATAAGTTCGAATCCCCCACCCCCAATTGTTGATATACTAAAAAAAAAAAAAATTGTTTTAATATAAAATACCAAAACCTTTCAGTTTGGTGATTCCATAAACATAAATATTCCATCAAATTCAGAAACTATTTAAATATGAAAACTTGAGCTTGAGGGTTGAACATCAGGTTTTAAAAAATATTTTGCTCTTAAATATTAAAGAAAGAAACAATCTTTTAAAATGTTAGGGACGACGATCCTCAATATTGATATGATATTGTCTACTTTGGACACATGACCTTGTCTACTTTGGACACATGACCTCATGACTTTGTTTTTGATTTTATAGAGGTAATATGAATGTCCTCACTTATATACCCATGTTCTTCTCCTTATCTAAACGATGTGGGACTTTGGTTGCACTTTCAACCTAAAATTAAACCCCACCAAAAGTAAAATTAATGTTATAAACTTACAAATTAATATGAATTACAAGCCAATCATATCAATGATTGAAAAAATTGTGCAAATAATTCAGTAATAATTGAAATATAAGATATATTATTAGGGGGGAAATAGAAAAATAAGAAAATGGGATATAACGTAAGAAGTGACGGTGCTGTCCAAATTAAAGCCAACCGAATCAAAACATGTAACTGAGATTCTCTCATGTTTCCATTCTGCCATTTAAAGACTTGTCTTAGTCGGTTTATTTAATTAAATACTTCGAGAATAATGCCTAAAAATAAATACTAAATTAGCTCAATAAAATATTTTTAAAAATTATTAAAGTCTTGGAAAGCAATTGCTTTAATAATCCTAAATGTTTCGGTCAACTTAAGCATCATCTGTATTGTTATACAAGATCCCACATTAGAAAAATGAAGAGAAATCTCACAATATATAAGATATATGAGTTATTTCTCTCATTGTTAATTGATTTTGAGATAAATCTCATATAATCTAATATTGTATAACCTATAGAACGCCAATGTAGACCTAAGTTATTGGACGTCATAACATATTTGCATTTTAACCAATTTTATAGAATGCTCATAAGAACATAACTTAAAAAAACAAGACACAATCTCTCAAAATTTTTAATAATGAATCATAAATACTTCGATTAACGCTAATAAATTATTATTAGATACAACTTTTCAGAGTTCAAAAAAGTAAACCCTTGCAATTTAACATGTGTATAACTCTCTACACAATAAATGAGTCATCGGTTGTGAACGTTAAAGTTTCTATTCAACTTAATTGGATTCTCAAATTCACTCACTATTTTAATAAGTTTGAATTTATAAAATTAAGGTTGAAAAGTTTGAGTGGGTATGAATTGTATTTTTAAAATTTTAAATTTTCCAATGAATAAGTTATACCATCAATGTTTAGTTCGTAGAATTATAGTTGGTAAAATGGACAAATCCAGGTTTCATAAAATTACATGAGCTTGTGTGAGTCTTAATATCAGACAAGCTTAACTCAAGCCTTGTTCAGAGTTTTGTTATCTATGGAGAAGCTCCACAATATTACATGTTTAGACATTGAGACGCGCATATCGGTCACACATTCAATTTGATAGGAAACTATTTGATATCTAGGCGACCTAGCAATGTGAGATGAGCCAAAAGTTTTTACCTTCATATTTATTTGGCTCATTAGTATCTAATTCTTAAGATTTAAATTTAGGATTGAGAAATATATTTAAATGACCATTATTTTTTTAGCTATAACAACTTAAAAGTTAATTAGACATTTCTTAATTTTATAATGTTGATTACATTTGAGGTAACATTAAAAAAAATTAATGGATAAAAAATCATCTTGCACCATTGTACTTAGCTTAATAATTAAATCATTTTAATTTAAAAACTATTGGTTCATCAAGTTCAATGATTAATTAAATTTTCATTTTTTTTTAAAAAAAAATAGTTATCCATGAGCATTATTATGCTTAAGAACTTCTTTTTGTGGTGTAATTTTTTTTTTTATTTTATTTGATACTCTTGTTTTTTACTTCTTAATTTTGTAACTGTAGATTTGAGTATTATTATGGCTAGACATTTACTTCAGTTTTAGTTAGTGTTTTATTTGGTCGAATAGTGTAATTTATAGTTTAATTCACGGATAATTATCTATTTTTTTTTTTAGTACGATAATTATCTAGTTTTGAGGAATATCTTTCATCCTCAATATTTATATAATATTATTTATTTATTTTGGTAGTGTGTGAATGATAAAGGCCATTAAGAAGGAAGAAAAATGCATTGTTGAGGTAAAAAATTGCCTGTTTGCTGTTGATAGGTAAGGTCGGTTGCATAACCTAACGCATGACTCCATGTACTTTTAAATATATGTTAATATCATATTAATATCAAGGCATAATATAAATTTATATATAATTGGTTCTATTATTATTATTATTATTATTATATAATGAAGTTGTGTACTCTCCTCCAATTAAAATTTGTCCCATAATACAATTATCTCATTATCTCAATTACATAACCTAAAACAATAAACTTTTTCCCAGAGGCAGGTAGTTTTAGATCCCACTATCATATTTATAAGATATATGAGTTACTTTTCTTTTAGTCAATTGGTTTTGAGATGAAACTTCATGTAATCTAATATGGTATCAGAGCTCATAAAACTCAAATAGGTATTGGATTCCAAAAATTAAAACTTAAAGAGACACCATCTTGAGAGGGGGGCATGTTGAGAATGAGATGTGAAACCTCATCTAATTTCAATTTGATATTTATGATTGGAAGAGTTTCAATTAATATGGTCGGATCCCTACAATTTGGTTAATACTCACAAATATTTGTTTACTCACTTAAAAAACCTACATATTTCCTTCTATTTTTTACTCCACCCTAAACTTTAATACAATCAAAGTTAATCCAATAGAAAAGATGAAGTCATTGCCACATAAAAACAAAGTATTAATATGGTAATAATAGACATGGTTTTGAAGATTGATTAAACTATATAAAAACCAAATTAAAACTTTTAAAACTATAGTGATCAAATTAAAATCAAACAAAAATTAAAATGACTAAATTAATTAAAACTCTTAGGTGTGGTTTGATAATAATTTGATTTTCTTTTTTTTTTTAAAAAAAATAAGCCTATGAATACTACTTCCATCCATGAATTGTCTTGCTTTGTTATCTACTTTTAATCTATATTCTAAAAAATCAAGTCAAGTTTTTAAAATTAAAAAAAGTAGTTTTTAAAAACTTATTTTTGTTTTTGGAATTTGGCTAGACATTAAAATCTTTCCTTAAGAAAGATAAAACTCATTGTAGATAAATTAGAAGAAAACAAGTTTAATTTTTAAAAACTAAAAATAAAAAAATCAAATGATTATCAAACATGGCCTTAAAGATCCATTATCAGTAAGAGAAACTGTATGGAGAGAGTGATCTATATAAGGAGTGATCAATGAGAGATATGAATATAGGGACTCTAGAAATAAAAAGGGGTTTTTGTACGGATGACCCGTTTTCCAGCGCATTAATGACTAATAACTTACATTTTGAAAATAATAAAACATGATTCATTTTGATGTGGCAATGCACGCAAAATTACCCATGAGTGCAATATGAGGCAGTCTTGATTGTTCACGCTCTCGTATGTGGAAATGCTATCGCTCTAGCTCTCTTCCTCTTGCTGAAATGAGTGGTCGAAAACTTGGAGGAAAAAAAGAGACAAGAAAAAATAGTTAGAGAAGAGCTAGAGCGAGAATAGCATGAGACAAGAAAAAACTAAGTCAAAAAAGAGATAGAGCAACAAAGTTAGAGCTAGAGAGAGAGAAAAACTAGAGTCAGAACGAGAACTAAAACTAAAGCGAGAACTAGAGAGCGATTTTCCTGGTCTATTTCCTTTCTCCAAAATTTCGACTACTCATTACTATCATGAGTGAGAAGGAGAGGGAGAGCTAGAACTAGAGAGGTAGAATTAGAGAAAGAGTACATGAAAAATACAATACCTTCCCAATAATTTAGACGAGATGCATAAGTATGAAAAATGTTATACGTCATTAATTTTAGAATACGAGTCAAATACGTGAAAATAAGTCCTTCGCCCAAATTTTCTAAATAAAAGTGGACCTGAAGAGAGAGATTAATACGAAAGCCTATATATGTATGAAAGAGAAGATAGTGAAGAAAAAAAAGGTGTGAGAGAGATTGATAAAGTAAATTGCATGTCAGATGAGAAAACGTACTTGTAAAGATAGAAACTAGTGGTTAAGAGAAATTGTATACAAAAGAGTAATTACAAAAATAAGCACCATTTATGTAAATGGTAAATAATCATTTCATATGGGTCTTAGGAGAAATTATTCAGTAAATCCGTCTCAATGTGGTCTTCACCGTAGAATGAAGAGAGAATGAACTCGAATTTATATCCAAAGATTATTAGAAGGCATGAAAGTTATTGAATCTACAATCTACATTTAATGGTTATTATAAAGCAACTACATTACAGCATTGACAACCTGATTGAATATATAATTTGTCCATATTTAGGTGCATGCACTAGTCCACTTATAAGCCGACTTCCCTTTAAAAATCGTCCAATTTTCAAGTAGGATAACACTAATTTTTTTATACCATTTCTTTCTTTTTTTCCCCTTTTAACAGTCTCTATACAATTTCTAAAACCGTCCAAAGAAGATATGAATATATAATATTTTATAAAGCATAATCGATTTTCATAATTACCCTCCACATATCTCTACATTGGTATGATATTGTCCACTTTGGGCATAAACCCTCATGGGTTTGCTTTTGGTTTCACCTAGAAGGTCTCATACCAATGGAGATATTATCCCTCACTTATATACCCACGATCTTCTCCTTCTCTAGCCGATGTGAGACTTTGGTCGCACTCCCAACACTATTTAGTTTTTAATTTTTGATTTTTGAAAATTAAACCTAAAAATACTACTTTTACCGATCTTCGTTCTATGTTTTCTTATCTACTTTGTACCTATGTTTTCAAAAACCAAGTTAAGTTTTGAAAGCTAAAAAAAGTAGTTTTCAAAAACTTGTGTTTATTTTTTAAATTTGGCTAGAAACTTAAATGATACCTCAAGAAAGATTAAAACTATTGTAGAAGAGATGAAAAGAAATTATGGAAAAACAAACCTAATTTCTAAAAATAAAAAACCAAATAATTATCAAACGGACTTTAATTTTCTACCCTTACAAAACATGCACGAGAAACTAAAGAAGGATTTCTTGAGCAAGCGTATTGGTTCATTGAAAAGTGTTTTTATCACAATCAAAAGCAGTTTTCTACCCACATGTATTATACATCTCCGTTTGCACATTGTCAAAACTAAAAAAAAAAAAAAAAAAAATAAATAAATATTTCAAAGCACTTCTCTATCATATTTAGAAGTAATATATAGTACTTTTAAAAATAGTTAAAAGCACTCTCACTGGTAAGTACTTGATTGGAAAGCATTTCAAAAGTACTTTAATGTGGATAAAAAAGGAAAAAATTGTGTAGTCGCTCCCTTCTCCGAAACTCTGGAGGTTGTTTGACACGCTATTTTAGAATCAGAAATCCTGAGGTTCTGAAACTCTGAGATTTTTTGGCTGAAATCAGAAACCCCAATGTTTGGGGTGTTATTGTATTGGGCTGATTTGCTGAAACCTATGTTTGAGAGACAGGATTGAGTTGGACTATGTTGGTTTAAGCTTTATTTTTATAACAGTTTTTTTAGGATATTTTTTTTCTACATCTAAATTTTTTACTTGATAATTGTTTGTTGAGGTGCATATCAATATTTTATCTAATTATATGGATTAATTGTTTCAATAATAATTAAATATGGATGAGTAGTTTGTACAATTAATACTCTATTTCACAAAATACTCGAAAAACTATTTTAGAAATTAAAAAATTTGAAGTCTATTTAATAAATTAGAGAATCTAAAACTCTATTTTATAATGTATTCAAAAACCTATTTTTTAAACTCTATTTTAGAGATTAAAAAAAATTAGAAGTCTAAGATATTAGAGAAAACTCTATTTCACAAAGTATTCATAGACATATTTTTGGAACTCTATTTTATAAATTAAAATATTAGAGGTTTATTTAAGAAATTATGGAATTTAAATAAAATTGTTCATTGTATTTTAAAACATATTTTAAGGATAAATGATTTATAAAATTTGAATTCTCCTTTCCAACATGAATTGGACTAATCAGAATCCAATAGGATGCAATTTTTAGAAATTAAAATATTAGAAACAATATTTTGTATAATATTTTGAAACATATTTCAAACATATAATGGATTAAAAAATTTGTTAGTAATCATTTTTGTTTAATTTTTAACCTTTTAAAAAATTGACCTAGGTGGTTGTGTGGTTGGTTGTAGGTGGCCGTCGATGGTAATTGCACAGTGGTTAAGTCGTTGTGGGTCGTTGGAGTGGTCATCAAGGCGGTCATGTCGTCGAAGTGGTCGTTTGGTGGTTATGACAGTAGTTGTCGAGTAGTTGAGTCGCTGGAGTCGTTGCTAGAGTGGTAAATATGATGGTTGGGTTGTTGGGTGGTCACTAAAGTGGTCACCAAGTAGTTGTCAACAATGGTTTTGGGTGGTTGGGGTGATCATCGAAGTAGTCATCGAGGTGATTGGATTGCTAGAGTGGTCGGATCATTGAAGTGGTCACTAAGTGGTCATCGACAGTGGTTGCTAAGTGGTCAAATTTTTGGGGTGGTTGTCAACTATGGTTGTCAGGTCGTCAGAGTGGTCTTCAACTATGGTTATGGGTTGTTTAATAGTCGAAGTGATTGTCATATGGTCGTTGTCGGTGGTTCGAACTAGAAAGGGTTGCGGTGGTTGAGGCATCAAAGTATCAAGTTGTTGGGTGGTCGAGTCGCAGGGGCGATCATTAAATTAATCTATAGAGTTTTCATCGTAGTTATCGATGGAAGTAATCGTCATGGTGGTCGGTACATCGGTATGGTCGTCGAAGTTTTCGTTATCGATAGTGATCAGACGGTCGTTGAATTTGTCATTAGAGTTAGTCGGGGTTGTCGGTGTGGTCGTCGGAATTGTCATCGGAGTTGGTCGAGTCGTCGAGGTGATTATCGAAGTTGTCATCGAAATTGGTCAGGTCATCGGTGCAATCGTCGGAGTTGTCGTTGTTGGTGGTCGTCGGAGTAGTCATCGGAGTTGGTCGAATCACTGGAATAGTCGTCGGAGTTATTGTCGAAGTTGTCATCGGAGTTGTTGTCATCAGAGTTGTTGTCATCGGAGTTGGTTGGGTCACCGGAAGTAGTCGTTGGAGTTGTTGTCGACGTTGTCATCGAAGTTGTTTTCGAAGTGGTCGTCGAAAATGGGAAACGACAAATGGAAGTGAAAAACATGGTACAAAACTCATAGGGTTGCACTGTAGTAATCCACATGGTTGTGTTTCAAAACCCATGAGTTTTAAAACCCCTTGTACCAAATATGGTTTTGGATTTGGAATTCAAAACCACCCTAACTCAAAACTATGGGCCAAACAGCCCCTTAAAGTTCTTTCTAATTTACCTACCGTAGATCCATAAAAAGTTTGGATGAAAATTTTTCCCTACCCATCAAAATTTCTTTTGACTCGGCCTATACTAAATTAACAGTAAAGAATCAAATATCAAAATAATTTGTTATTAAACACATTTTATTAAATAGTTAAAATTAAAGTACTTTTAGTGACACACATTTTTTAGTAATTCCGTTCATAACCATTTCGTTCTTTTATTTTAGATTTTCAAAAATTAAGTTTATAAATATTATTTCTACACATAAATTTCTTTGTGTTGTTATCTATTTTCTTAAAAAAAAGGCCCTGTCTTATACCATTTGGTTTTTTAAAATGTATTTATTTTCTACAATGTCTTTATATTGGTTCTCATCATCCCTACAATAGTTTTCATTTTTCTTAAGAAAATATTAAATTTCCTAAAAAAAAGTTTTTGAAATCTATTTTTTTTTTTTTTTTGAAAACGTAGTAAAAAGTAGATAAAAAACATGAAAATCCATAATCGAAAGTAGTATTTATAAGTTTAACTTTTAAAATCCAAATAGTTATCAAACAAGGTCTAAAACTTTAAAAACTTATTTTTTTGTTGTTAGAATTTCACTAAGAATTTAAATGTTTCTCAGAAAAGATGAAAGTTATAGTAAAAAAATGGAAAGAAAACCAAACTATTTTTAAAAATAAAATATTACATAATTATAAAACTAAGCCTAAAGATTATATTTTTGAAAATTTCAAAATCATATGTTACGTGGAGGAGAGGAACTTGAACTTTTATACATAAACAAAGTGAATGCTTAGTAAGATTTTCACTATTGAGCAAAAAGGGAATTTAATGAATTAGGTAGAACCTAACATAGCTTTCATTAATTTGGTGTGAGGTTGTTCAGTTAATTACAGTATCTTTGTGGAACATCCATGGCATGCGCCAATCAACTTTACACTTTATAAAGTAACATCTTTTTTTCTCGTTCCTATAAATACAATATCCAAAAAACAAGGCTTTAAATTTTCACCATTCTTGTATTCGTGGAAAATATTTAAAAGATTAAAGGAAAAAGTAACTAGCATTCTTTTCCACTCTAATTTGATTGTTTAAAAAATAATCTTAATTTGGTAGTGATTTGACCTCCATTAAAAGTTGGGAAATTCTTGCTTTTGAAATCAATTGGTTACTTAACTAAAACTGCCTTTGATATTCTACGAATCTTTTGACCAAAGTTGTTTTAGACCCAATTTGATATTTTTTTTTTAATTTTAGCTTTATGTGTTAGATTATATTGATATAATTAAATTTACTGTATCAGAGTGGATTGTTCAAGAGATCCTGTGTGTCAAGGACCTACAACCAATTTCAATTTTTGGACCGAACACCCGTTTGGATTTAGTGGGCTCTAATACCATATTAGATTATGTAGGGTTCCATCTCAAAACCAATTGGCAATGAGAGAAGTAACCTATATATCATATATATTATGAGGTTTCTCTCCATTTTTTCAATATGAGATTCTCAACATAACTAACTTTTATATGTATTAAAGCTAATTTTAATAGCGCCAAAGTGAGTTTAATTAATCGTTATTGACATGTATTCTTGACCTCAATTTGAATCTTAACAAGGTTGAACTCAAAAAATAATAATAATAATAATAATAATAATAATAATTCCCATAGTTCTGTAATCAAATAATAACACTATCGATTTTTCCCCTCATAAAGGAAGGTTTGAAGTGGCATGAGTAATTTGGACGGCAAAAACAAATGCACTTGGATGAGGTTTCGTCAAGAGATAAACTAGTTATTCATTGTCTCAAATGGCTACCTTTAAAAAAATTGCCACAATTTTAGAAAAATATAGTGTCATTAGATAAATTTTATTATTTTTTGTATTTCCATTGTGTTCATTTTGCCCCTCTCCGTACAAATTAAAAATATTGAATGTTTCTCTTCCAAGTAAATGTTTTAAATTTGGCATTAATGAGGTGAATCATTAAATATATTTTAAATATTCAGATTTATTTTTTATATATATTTTAATCAACTCGTATGTAATTTTTTTTCCTAGAATTAAGAATCTTATTGTTATAATTTGAATATATATTTCAGTGTTTAAATTTGTGTCTTTTGGCCAATTTTTTTTCTAAACTATTTTTATCTTTGCCGCATCATTTTTCATTTTTTTACCCTACCATTTGTTGAATATCCTCTTGTTGTACTTTCTTACAGACACTATAATGAGAGTTAAAAAAAAAGGAAAAAAAAGAAAAAAAAAACTTTGAATAGTTCTTGAACTTAAAAAAAAAGAAAGTCTAATAGCTTCCTAAACTTTCAATTTTATGTTTAAAGGTTTTTATACTCTGAAAATGTCTAATACAAACCTTTTGAACTTTTAATTTTGGGTCTAATATATCTATAAACTCTCTAACTTGTTAGGTATTTAAAAAAATTCACGAACTTAATTTAGTTCAACAATTGTGAAAGTAGAGGGTCAGATCATCAACCTTAGACATGGTAATGCATGTTTTTATCCACTGAACTATGCTTATATTTACATAATAGAAAGTTTTGAAATTTCTTATTTTAAAGTTTGGGGATACATACAAAACTAAAAATTTAGAGATTTATTATAGCCTTTAAATTTATAGACCTACTAGACATAATCCAAAAAGTTAGGATCTATTTGGTCTCTTATCCTAATTCAATTTCTTGTTTTTAGATTTATTAAAAAAACAAATTAATTCAATGAATTTTTGTTTGGTGGGTTTATTTCTTAAAACAAAATTTAGATTATATTAGGATGATGTGAAAACAACATCTTAATCCATCACCAAACACATTAAAAAAATAATAATAACATAAAATACAAGTCTATTTTTCATTAACTCCTTTATTTTAAAATTTTTGTTTTTTTAGATTGCCAACCAAATATACTTTAGGACCACACTTGTTATTTAACTTTGTAACTTCAAGCGAAATGTTGTTCAATTTGGAGGGAGTGTAGGAAAAAGAAAACAAAAAATGAAGAGAGAAAGACATAGAGTACGAATATCTAAACAAATCTACATGAGTAGAAAAAAAGAACGTATGGTACGTAAAAAAAAAATTATTTTTGGTTAAATTATAAGTTTAGTCTCTAAATTTTTAAATTTGTATCTATATGATCTTTGAATTTTAAAAAGTATCTAATCGGTTTTTAAACTTTTAATTTTATATCTAATATGTCCCTAGACTTTAAAAATATCTGTGAAGTACCTAAACTTTCAATTTTTTACTTAATAGACCCTTGACACATCCAAAATTCTAAAAAAATTGATTGATCTAATAGATATAGAATTGAAGTTTATGTCTAATAGAATCTTAAACTTTCCATTTTTCGTCTTGTAAATTTATGAATTTTAAAAACACCAATTAAATAAAAAATCTATGGGACACAAAATTAAAAATTCTATTAGGCATACATTTAAAACTATTAAATACGTTTTAATATTTAGGAATAAAAAAAACATAAATCTAAAAGTTATAAATTTAAAAGTTGTCTTAAGACTGGTAATTTCACTGTTCTTGTATTGTTTAAATCACTGTTCTTTCGTACTTAAAAAAAAAAAAAAAAAACCAGTGTTCTTTTCTTTTATTGTTTAAATTTTCTTATACTTAAAACTCCAAAAGACAAAAAGTTGAATGAGAAAAAAGAAATGGTGAGTAAGCGACACGTAGGCCATGAATGAATTTGTATGCTGTGCCCTTTAGGATGGGTTTGGTTATTATAAAAGGGGCCGTTTGGGGAGTGGTATTTCTTCAAGGATGTCCACTAAATCTGAATCCACAGTCCTTTAATTACAGAATTTCCCATTTCTTCAGATTTAAAACATTTTGCCAACTGCGTCTGCTTCTTTCTAATCTAAACCTAAACCCCTCTAATTTTTCTTTTTCTTTTTTTAATTTTTTCTTTTGGAAAGTTTATTTTTGTTCCTTTCCCATACATTGTTTGTTGGCTGTTCTTTTTCCCTCTCTTTCTCTTCTTTTTTAGTAATTTCTGTTTCGTTTTCCCTTCTCATAATCCATTTTTCAAAACCACAAACACAAATTAACCATGGTCGCTTTGGTTTCTCAAGACAACATGGTTGCTGCTTTGGTTTCTCGTACTGGAAGGCATTTGCAGCGTTATGATATTAGGGGTCGCCGCCAAGTTGTTGGGTAATTTTCTCTTTCACACAATGTTTTTAATTTTGTTTCCAATTTTTCCTCTTCTTCTTCTTTTCTTTCAATTTTGTGTTGTTCCCATAAATCCCTTTTTCAATTGATATTGGAATTTGCTACTTGAATGAAGAAGAAAGGCATTTTTTATGAAATTTGCCTTTGGATAAGACTTGGATGATGGATTGGCATCATGGGTTGGATTGGTTTCTGTTGTACTGTTTATCTTTTTCTTCTGGGTCCCTTAAGAAATTGATGGGTCTTAATCTACTACATGTGGCTACCAATAAAAATCCAAACTTTTTTCCCCATGGAGTGGATACATTTTTTTTTTTATTGGGTTTGTGGGGGAGGAAAAAATTAAAGCAATTTTGATTAAATTTCTTCTGGTAAAATGTTTTTTTTTTGACTAAAACAGAAATTTCTTTCTTGGTAAATTTTGCAGATGCATTCCTTATAGGTACAAAACTAGCAAGAAAAGTGCTTTGGATAATATAGAGGAATTGGAGGTGCTTGTGATCAGCTCACAGAAAGGGAAAGGCATGTTGTTCCCAAAGGTAAAAGATTAGATAGATTTTCAGATCTGTATTGGATTAAAAAATTGTTCATTATGTGTAAAAAAAAGTTTAACCCCCTTAATGTAAAAATTACAGGGTGGTTGGGAAACTGATGAATCTATTACTGAGGCTGCTTCAAGAGAAACCTTAGAGGAAGCTGGTGTTAGGGGAATTGTTCAGGTTTATCTCTCTTTCTCTGTTTCTTGAATTTAGCACAAATGTCTTTTTTCTGAGGAAGGGTTGAGGTTTCTTTGGTTTTTGCTGGTTTTTGATATTGAATAATGATTATAAGATTAGGAAGATTTAGAGTCAGTTTACAATAATTGGTAAGGAAGAGGTTTGATTTAGAACATGAAATCGAACGTGATTGGTCGGAACGTTTGGAGGGCGAAAATTTGCTCTCAAGTTTTATTTTTTGGTTGACTTTTAAAGATTTCTAGATCTAGCAGACAATAATTGTTCTGATGGTTATCAAATTTTATTTGATTCAATCTGATAAGAAGTCAACTTTAGTGTTTGTCTTCCTGCCTTCATCTTGGTTGGGGCAATTAGAAAAACTGTTCCTTGTTTCTTGTTTTGGATCTTATGCTTTGGTGATGCAAATTCTCAACTCGAAATCTGGTTTGCAGAGTGAATTGGGAAGTTGGAGTTTCAAGAGCAAAACCTATGACACTTTCTATGAAGGATACATGTTTCCTCTGCTTGTCAAGGAGCAGCTCGAGTTTTGGCCTGAAAAGAATTTTCGACAACGAGTTTGGGTAATACTCACTCCCCCAATCCATCTTCCCTGTTAAAAATTCATCCATGTTGCCTTTTTTTGGTAATCTAAAACTTCTCGTTACTCGATTCTTTTACTTATAGATGAGCGCTCGCGAAGCTCGGGAGGTTTGCCAGCATTGGTGGATGAAGGAAGCATTGGATGTATTGGTAGGACGACTTTCATCGCAAAAGAAGCAACAGATTGAGGAAGTTATGCCGTGTTCGTTGAGCTAGCGAGGATGGAGGTCGCCTCTCCTTGCTTGCCTTAACGGTTTTCGTGTAAATAAGAATTTGGTGAAAGGCTACATTTGCAGAGCAGAAGAAGAGTACTGCAAGGGGAAGTTTTTATTTAGGAAGATTAAAGTGAAGAAGAAAGAAGAAAGGAAGAAAAGGAAGAGTTTTTCTAGTTGGAAGTCTGCATCTTCTGGATATTTGGTAGAATCATGCGGCTCAGAAAAAAGATTAAAAAAAAAAACACCACAGGAAGTCTGATTGAGGAAATAGAAACTTTTTTTTTCATTACACAAAGATGAAGAACAGAGATTTGGTTCTGATCAGAAACTTTGTTTTTTTTTTTTCCTTCTTTTTTGAGTTTCTGTTTTTTTATTTCAATCAGACTATCCCCAAGTGTAATAGCTATTCTTATCGTCATTGTCAATTTGAAAACTTTAATCCATTTTCATAGCCTCTATTTTCCACTTTTCAATGAGAACATCTTTTATCTTCTCTCTCTTGATTTTGTAATAATTTGAGTAAAATTATAATTTAAAAGGGAAAAAGCACTTTAATTGAAAGCATTACTTTTTGTCCCAAGAATATTGCAAAAACCACTCCTCAACTATAAGAAGGGTTACAATTAGGAAGGGTTACAATTCTACTCAGAAACTTTTAAGATTTAGGGATATCAATGAAATGAAATGAAAATTTTCATATATTATATATAAAAAATTTCTAATATAAAGAAGTATATTATTGATATACTTTGTTTAGGTATATCAATGAAATGATATTCTTAATATAAAATATATCGACAATATATGTATAATTTATGATCATTATATCATTTATACCTATATGAAGTATATCAAGCGTATATTAGTAATTCATATATGAGATATATACATAATATGAAGTATATCATTGTTATAGATTTTAGTTTTTGATTTTATTAATGGATTTTGGTCACTAGTTTTCTGCTGATGCACATGTTTTTAATTGACACACATGTTCAATACTATATCGGTAGTGAATAAATGATATAATGCTAGCTAATATACTTCATTTAGGTATATTATTTCACTGATATACCAAATATGAAGTATGTGAATTGTACATAAGTACTACATACTCATTATACTATATATACTATTGATATACTCTATTTTAACTTTCGACTTTATCAATAATTATTCGTCACTTAAGTGATTAAGCATATATGTTGTTAGGTATAAAAGTGATATATCAAATATGTAAAATATCTTTAATATATATGTTATTGATATACTACATATATAAATTATATCATTTAACTGATATATCTAACAATACGTGTATCAGTAATTTATTAGTAATATACTTCGTTTTATGTATATACCAATTAACTGATGTACCAAATGTAAAGTAAATCAGATATACTATTGATATATTATTGATATACGAAATATAAAGTACAATAGATATACTATTGATATACATGTTGATACACCAATGAGGGTAAAATTGGAATAATAAAAAATGAAAATCAGACTTAAGGTTCTTTTGGTTATATTTGCAAATCTTCAAAAATCATGGTTAAATTTGTAAATGTCCTAATATTTTTTTTGCAATCCATTACAATTTTACAACTTTTAATTTGATAAATAATTATAAGAATGGTTACAATTGCACTCCAAAACTTTCAATTTGATCCGTAGGACATGACCATGAATTTCACAATCAAACCCTTAGAGATGGTAAAATGCACCATGATTAAACAAATGACATAATTGTTGTTGTTTTAATTCAATTTTTTTTTAACTCCATCAAATTTGAAAACTAGAGGGTCCCTTGACTGAATAGAAAAGAAATATATTTAAATTGTAGTGGTGTATACTATTTTTTCAATTTACAAAAATAATTAAAAAAGTCCAACCCGAATAATGGACCACATGAAAAGTCAATAATACTCTTATATTTCTGGTAAGTATATCAATAGTCTAACAGTGATATATTCCTGATATACCTAATATAAAATAAAACACTGATAAATTATTGATATATTTATATGTGGTTTATCAAGAGTATACAAATGTGTCACATTTGATATACTATGAGATTTATCAAGAGTATACAAATATAACACATTTGATATACATACATATTATAGAGTATATCGCTATGCACACTACTGATATACTTTATTTTCGTGTGTTTTTCAATATAAAGTTTGTTAGTATTCTATTAGTGATATATCATTGACATAATAATGATATACTTATTATAAAGTGTATAACTGATACCACTACTAATATGTTTAATATGAAATTTATCAATAATATATCAGTAATTCACATATAAGATACATACATAGAATATGCCACTTGTATACTATTGATAAACTTTATCACTATTGATATACTACTGCTAATATGTTTAATATGAAATTTATCAATAATATATCAGTAATTCACATATAAGATATGTACATAGAGTATCCACTTATATACTACTTATAAACTTTATCACTATTGATATACCTACTTATATAAAATTTATTTTAGTTATTTACTTTATTAATGATTTATATTTATTAGTTTTTAGTCAATGGATTTGTTTAATTGATATATTTGACTAGTAGTATATAATAAATTCATATTTAGTATATCATAAATATGTAAAATGAAGTATACATCATTAATATACTATTGATATACTTTAATGTTAGGTATATCAGTAAAATGAACATACCTAAAATGAAGTATATCAATGATATGCTGAAATGCAAAAATCCATGATATGCTACAGATATATGTAGAGTATATCATTTAATTGATATACCTAAAGAGAAATGTATATGTAGTATATTAGTAATATATATACTACTAATATACTTCGTTTGAGTTATATTAGTTAATTGATATACCAAATGTAATGTGTAATATCAGATATACTACTGATAAACCAACTATTAAGTATATAGTAGATATCCTAATGTTATACCAATGAGGGTAAAATTGGAATACTAAGTTATGAAAATTAGATTTTAAATATTTTTTGCTATATTTACAAATCCCAAAAACCATGGCTAGATTAGTAAATATCCTAATATTTGTTGTTACTCATTACAATTCCCAAAAAAATTGTTTTAGATTAAATAAAAGAATGTAGATTTGCTTGAAACAATCCCTATAGTTATTTATTTATTTATTTTCATTTTCTGTAGTACACTAAGGGTTCGAAGGTATTCAAACCATGCAGATAGTTGTTAACACATTCGATATATTAATTCAACTATGCTCTATTTGACGCCAACCTCTATAGTTTATGAATGGTCTTTGCAGTTCTCTCTCTGTTTTCTTTTTAATTATAATAAGTACTTTAATAATAAAAATGATATGATATTTATGATTTGGGTTTAGTTTTAATTTTATTTGGCTATCAAAGTTTCAATTTGATCCCTATGATTTGAACTTAGTTTTAGTTTGGTCCTATAGCTCCAAAATTTTGATTTGGCTGCAATACTTTAGTTGAATCTATAAATCGTAGGATAGACTATTTTTCTATCTAATAAAAAATTTCATTTTTCGTCTCTCTTTTAGTTCACCTAAATCTTAATAAAGTCAATTGATATAGGAAAATAAAAAATCAAGTTTAGAAAATATGTCATATATGTAATATGATAATAACAAGAACAACTTTGTGAACTTTGATTCAATTATAAAAGATCAAATTAAAACGTTTTTAGTTATTGATAAGATCATTGATCTCAATGGTCGCCAATTCCATTTGGTTCTTATAATTAGCTATGAGGACCAATTCTTTTTTTTTTTTTCTCTCTTTCAATAAAGCATATTAATTTCTTTCTTTAAGCTGATTTTGTTTTTTTAAAAATGTAAAGTTTTGTCAAAACACAAACATTACACGTAACAAATACTCTTTAACGGTCTGAAAGCACTTTTACTAAATATTGGTTGAGAGCATCATTAGGCTTTAGTGCAGGATTGCCAAGGGAATTAGCTTTCAATAAATTAAATAGAGAGAGGAAAAAGGGGATGAGGTAATAGAGAGAAAGAAAATGAATGATTGAGATGGGGAAGGAAGGAGAAAATATGGAATATTAAAGGAAATGAAAGCAAAAATTGAGACTTTTTCAAAGAAAAAGAAAAAAAAAAGGAGTGATTTATTGAAATTGAAATTGAAATGAATGGGAAGAAATGGAGTGGCCTACTAACATGGAAGTTGAAGGCTCAATCATCACTCAAATAATGAATGGTTCATAGGGAGCCCTAAGGGCACCACACCCTTCCAAACCCATGTGCCCCTTTTTCTTTCTTCTTTTCTTTTCACAATATTAGTAAAAATAAAATAAAATCAAATCAAATCAAGAGTGGTCATCAATTTACCAATAATTTGGTTAAATTATCACAAATACTCATGAACTATAGGTTGGTTTCAATTATATCTCTAAACTTTAAAAAAAACTCATTTTCGTTAAATTTATGAATGAAAAATAACGTATTTGAATATGTTTTGATTTTTTTTTCAACGTATATGTTTAAATATGTTCACATAAGTAATAATACAAATGCAAACATAATGTTTTCCATCCATGAATTTAATGAAAAAATCTTTAAGGATTGTCCTAAAACAAACTTCAAAGTTCAAGGATTAAAATAAAACTTTTCAAAATTCAGACGTATAATTGAAACCAAAACTTCACAGCTTGGAGGTATTTTTGATAATTTAATCCTAATAATTTTTTTCCTTTTCTTTGTTTAACAAACATGTAGTTATATAGGTTAGTACCACACACTAGTACAACCCTTGGTTTGACCACACTAGAGTTCATAGGCAGAGGTTGAACACGACAATAGATCTTTGTGTTTGTTCGTAGACATTTTCAAGATGTTTGTTTTCTACGATAGCAACTGATCAATTTCAAGTTGGTAAGTTTTTATGACTAAGTTAGAGATTGTTTGAGGCGTTGAGTTATAATAATTTGTGTTATAATAACTACATTTTAAAACAATATTATATAACTCTGCGGACTATTATAAGCCACATACTATCATAATCCATGTTATTATAACAATTTACTCAGAGCTCCAAACAACTCCTTAATTGTTATCAACTTAGATGTTCAGTTCGTTAATTAAAACATAAGATGTTTCTAACACTTGGTTAATAAAATGTATTCTAACGTCTAGTTGGATAACATGTGCATAGGAGAGTGAAGATTCGAATCACTGCTCTTTTAGTCAAGAATATGTTTTAATGAGTTGGATTGTGCTCAAGTAGGTTGAGCTTATTCAATGATTGATTGATACAACATATAAATGTGCTTATTTGAACTTTCAATCTAAGGAAATGAGTAACTATCTACGATCATATTCGCTATTCAATGATTGATTGGACTCAATTGAATAATTTTTTAGTATTAAATTTGTAAAAATAAGTTAAATAATTGTTATTCATATAATAATAAGGGCAAAAATAATTTTTTACCTCATCAAATAAAACTCTAAACTAATATTGTATCAATTCAAACTCTGGAAGTTTTATAAGTATCTCAATTTACACATCCTTTGTTAGATTATGTTTGAAAAATATTAGTTCACATGTGTGAAAACTTATAATTGTATCAATTTAAACTCTTAGACTTTCATAATTGAATCAATTTAGGCAATCAATTTAAAAATCGTTTACTCATCAATTCTCACATGTGTGTGGACTTCTTCAAAAATTTAAGCCCTCCATTTTAAAATCGTCCATGCATTTCTGATGGAAGGTCTAAATGGATTCAATTGTGAAAGTTTAAAAATTGAATTGATACAATTATAACTATGCGCATGTGTGAACTAACGTTTTTCCAATGGAATCTAATGAAAAATGTATAAATTAGCTAATCTAATGGTATCTTAGGATTTTTATTGATGGAACCTCAAAATTTAGGGTATATAAAATAACTTTTGTCCTAATAATGATGTTCAATCTGCATTTATAGGGTAAGGTGAGCTTAGCTCAGTGATAATTAGGATGTGTCGTCCACCAAGAGGTTAGATATTTGAATTTTTCCAACTTATTGTTGTTCTAAAAAAATCTACTATTTATTATGATTTTTGAAAAAAAGAAGGAAAAGAAGAGAAAACAGATCAACACAAATTGGGCTTACAAGCCCATCTATAATGGGCCAACGTTATCAATTTCTTAACCAAGACCCAAATTTGGCATGCTTATTATTATTATGGGTTAACTACATAAAGTAGGCAAATTGTAAATATGTCTAAAAGTCTATAAATTTACATCCATGTCCAACAATTTAAATAAAGAAAGTTTTTTTAGAGATCCAATTACTATTGTACCCATTATATATTAAAAAATAAAAAATAAAATGAAAACACTAAAAAAGGAAACACACATCTGTATTCAATTATTTTTATAAATGATTCCTAAAAATAAGCAAATGTCATAAAGGATTCCTAAAAAATAAGTAAATGTCATAAAAGAATTCTAAAAATAGGCAAATATCCAACAAATTCGCGACTAAGGTTTTCAGTAGATCGACGCCACAAACGGCAAAAACCAAAAATAAGGTAGAACCTTGTTTTGCATTGTAGTCAAATATACATAGTACATATCAGAAAGTAAGTTATCTAAGACTTTGGGTGTTTAGTATATCACTGTTATTTAAAAAATGTAACATGTATTTTGGTTGAAAACTAAAAAATGTTGGTGAGTTTTAGCAGGAGGAAGGTTAAATGCATGTATGTGAGTTTTCATCGAGATAAAATTTGAAGAAATGCACATGTGGGTTTTTAGAGAGATGATGTTTACCGAAATATATATTTCAAAATAATTCTAGAAGAGACATGCTCTGTTTTGGTTTTTTTACCAAAAAAGAATTGTTGGAAGTTAAATTATGTACTAAGACATAGTTTTATGTGTATATAATTATTATAAATTAACACAAAGGATCATCATGGTATATCATGCATATTATGTACTAATACATAGTTTTATGTGTATATAATTATTTAAAAAAACCTGGTAAATTAATATAATTACGATAAACTCCAATGTATAATTTATATACTAGCTATGTATTTAAAAAACCTGATAAATTAATATAATTGTCCATCTTATATTCTAATGACCGTCATAGATCATGCTTAGGTGAATGTTTATATAATATATGTTTGAATATATATTTATGTGTACAATATACTACAATGAAATAATGATGTTTATATAATATATACCTGAGTTTAAGCGAATGAGCATATGGAAGATGCAGAGAAGAAGGTAAGTTCAATATATATTTGAAAATCAGTATTTTATAAAATTGTAATGTTTATAAACTATGTTGCAGGATGATATCGTTCCGTCTAAAACTATTGTCTTCACTATTCACATCCAGGTTTGGTTTTGCTGAAGGAAAAAGAAAACATAGAAGATCATCACTGCTGAAGATTTTGATTATCCAAGCTTTATACTTATGTCTCAATTTTAGATTATAAATTTCATTAGTTTTATTTCCTATGTATATTGTTAGTACTTTTTTTTATAGACAATGTATGACATAAGATTTGTTTTTTTGTTAAATTGACTTTTGATATTTGAAATACAAAATATAAATGATATGCATAATTTTTCTAGCAAATCATACTCCAAATTACAATTGTACATATGATTTATTTAAATAATAATTAGGGGTAAAAAAATTAATTATAAAAATGTGATATTATATTAATTGATATGTATATGTTATAAAATCAAGAGTGTGTATATAGTGTATATATATTCCATGTAGAATGGTCTATCTTGAGGAATAAAATTTGTATTCGAAATAATTAACTTATATACAAACACAGAAATATATAATATAGTAGTCACATCTATTAAAATAATACCCAAAACAAAAAAAAAATAATAATGGAAAATGGATTGAAAATCTAAATTTTGAATATGAAATGTACAATGACTAAATGTTAAATACAGTAAAATATGTAACAAGTAAGAAACTAATAACTGTGCAGAAAACGAGATTACTCATTGTTAATGCTTAATAAAGTAAACATTAATGATAATTGTTATAATAATAGAAAACATTTATTTGGAGAAATAAACCTCTATATTTATACCATTTATAGATATATAAATTTAATAACTAGAATATTGTATATAAGGAAAGGAAATATATATAAAATCAATAATATATACAATTTAATAAAGTAAATAGAATAAATATTTTAATAAAGTAAAATCTAAAGCTAACTCGGCTTTTTCGAAATGGAAGAAAAAAAACTGAAAATAGAATAAATATTGTAATAAAGTAAATATTAATGATAATTACTATTAATAATGGAAATCATTTATATGGAGAGATAAAACTATATATTTATACCATTTAAAGACATATGAATTTAATAACTGCAATAATGTATATAAGAAAAGTAAATATATATAAAATCAATAATATATACAATTTAATAAGGGTAATTTTGTCCCAAAATTTTATTTTTTTCCTTTTCTACAAAATTCAAAAATCCATGAATGCAAAATCTAAATTTTTTGGCTAAAACTACAAATAGGTCTTCAAAAGTGAACATTTATCACAATTTCTCTAATTATTATTACTATTATAATTAGGGCTCTAACAAAGAGAATGACGAAAATTAAATAGACGTTTTAATTTTTTTTTAAATTACCAAAAGCATTTATTCTATTTTTAAATAGATAGACGTTTTATTTTTTTAAATGACCAAAAGCATTTATTCTATTTTTAAATAGAATTATTAAATGTCGAAAACACCCTCTAATAAAATTGGAATCGAAGACACTCCAATATAATAGCAGATCATTTAGTTTTTTTTTTCTTTTTTTAGAGTTGAACAACATCTAGGGGTGGAGAATTTGAACCCGTAATCTTATGGTCATAAATTTATATTTGATGTCAGTTGAACTAAACTCTTATTGGTATAACTGATCCTTTAGTTAAACTATCCTTTCTTTTCTTATCAAACAATTTTGAAGAAATGAGGAGAAGAAATATAAAAAACAGAAGGGATGGTTGTGTGAGAGGAGAGAGAGGAGAAAGGGAGTGAGGCATGAGGGCATGAGGTGAGTTAGGAGAGAGAGAAAATTTTATTATTATATTATGTTTATTATTTTTTTTTAATATTCTAATTTTTCATGTGGCGTTAAAATAATTAAAAGAATTATTTAAGAGATATTTTTAATCTATTTCTTAAAATTGAGGGATTAAAAAAGTCTATTTTAAAAACTTAAGGACCAAATGAACTTATTGTTAAGAATCCACGGACTAAAAATGAATTCTCAAAAGACTAGTATGTGTTTTTTTTAAAAATGATTAATTTGTGTTTCACAGAACGATTTCTTTAAGAAAAAACTAATTAATATAATTATTTTATATTATAATAAATAAACGAAAAGAGAAAGAAAGATGTATAGTTGAGAATAGTAGAGATGATAGAGATAGAGGAGGGAGATTACTAAAGGTTGAAAAGATTTTGGTTTCTTAATATACAAGGAGAAAAATTTATTAGAGAAATAAAAAGAAATCCTTTTCCACTAGGGAAAGAAAAAACATTGATCGAAAAAGAATATATGACAAATTTTTAGGATTAATATTAATATAACGTTGTGCTCGTTAAATCAATCCTCTAAAAATTTCCAGTCACTTTGGCTTGATGTTTGTTATTTGTGGTTTTTATAATAAAAATTTGTAACGTTGTATTTTTTTTTCGACGAAAACGTATTTTTTTTTTTAAGAATGTACCCTTTGTTTTCATAATTTTTAAAAATTAAAGAAAAAAATATTGGTTCCCAAATCCGACTATTTTCAAGGTTGTTTTTGAAAATAAGTGCACCAAATGTATTTTCATTATTTTTCATGTATCTTTTATTTTTTGAAAACACAAACTCTAAAACGCGAGGCGAGAATCAAATGGGGACTAGTTTTTGTCTTTTTGAACTCTTATTTCATAACCATTTGATTTTTGAAAATGAAGCGTATAATTACTACTTACTCCTATAAATTTTCTTGTTTTGTTATCTACTTTTTACATGTGGTTTAAAAAAAAATCAAGCCAAATGTTAAACACTAGACTTTTATGTTTGTGTCTAGCATGCCTTTGAAATTTGAAAAGCATAACTTACATCTTCACTAACATACTCCCCTAAGATGGTATCTCTTTGGGTTCACCATTCTTGGATGTGATCCCAATTTTAATTTTTTTGGACCAGATGCCCTTTGGGGCTTAATGGGCTTTGATACCATATATCTTATATATTGTGAGGTTTCTCTCCACTTTTATAATGTGAGATCCTCAATGTGCCCTCAAAATCTTTACATTAATTTTTATCTTTCTCGAGATGTTATTTAGGTTTCTATCCAAACACTACTACAAATTTGAGATTCTATGATAACATAGCTAAGCCAAATAAAAGGGAGGGAGAAAAAAAATTGTCATAAATTGTTGGAGGCACGTTTTTTGCGAGAAAAAATGGAGATTTTCGTATTTTCGAAAATTTATGATACTTTTTCAACATCATAAATTTATGAGAGTTTTTCAACATCATAAATTCATGACTTAGATAAAAAGTTGTTATAGATGTTTGGAGGCGCGTTTTCGGCAAGAAAAATCATTTTTGAAAATTTATGACAATTTTTCAACATTACAAATTTATGACAGTTTTCCAACGTCATAAAAACTTCATTTGTCGCACATTGAAAACTTTGTGTTTTGGACAACCATCTTCTCCTATAAAATGTCTCTCTCTCCTTCATTTTAGAATGAAGTTAACATAGGCTTCTTACTGGGCTTATTTAGCTTAAGTAAATTAGGTCTTGAGTAAATTTTTTTTGTTGCCAACTATAAACTATCATAGAACACAAATACTTGACACAAGAATATTGTCATCTTTTGTTGTCATAGAAACAACATGTTGGACACTAAAATTCTGTCATAAACGATAGAATTTCTATGACGTTTAAAAATTGTCGTTAATATATCTATCTTGACGGAACGTCGGTTTTAGGAGGTATTTATTGACAATGTTTAATTGTCATAAAATGTTTTCTATGACTTTTAACAAATGTCTTGAATACGTTTTTTACAACCATTAATTGTCATAAAATAGTTAATTATGATAGATTTTTTAATGTGTCATGTATAGAGTTTTCTTGATGGTGGCTTCTACGACGAAAAAAAAAGTCATAAAATGTGTTTATGACAATGTTTCAATGTCATAAAATCTCGAAATTGTATTAGTGAAATTTCAAAAACAAAAATTAGTTTTTGAAAACTTTTTTTTAATTTAATAAAAAAAAATACTTTTTTTAGTTTTCAAAACTTAGCGTGATTTCGAAAACATAAATACAAAGTAGATAAAAGAAGTATTTTTAGGCTTATTTTCAAAAACGTTATTAAGCGGGGCATAAACTTTTAATTTTGTGTTTAATAAGTTCATGAATTTTAAAAAATTTAAAATAAATCAACGACTTATTAGACATAAAGTTGAAAAATTATTAAATACTAAATAAAAAGTTTTAAGATTTATTAGACACTTTTTTAAAGTTTCGTTTAAAAGTTTATAAATGTATTAGACAAACACAAAAAAATGTTAAATATTAAAGTTGTAATTTATCAATTATTTTTTCACTATTATTGCTTAGGATACTAAGTTGGTGAATTGCTTGTTTGAGTTGAACAGATGAATATTTTTTTAGATCGAATTGGAAGGGATAAATTGAGAAGACAATTGGGATTGTGATTGGGCCTTCTAGGCGGAGTTGGTGTTTTTTTTTAGGTAAACATTTGAGAATTTTATCATTAGTTTGTTTTTTCTTTGTTATTTACTTTTATTTATCAAAATTATGTAAACTTCATTTGATTTTGATATAATTAGTTTGCATAAAGAAGTTTTAATTTCAAACTCAGGTCTACTTTAAAAGGCCTTTTTGTATATGCTCAAGCCTGTTTGAGTGAGTGTTAGGTAGGAAGATGAATCCTTCTCCCAACAAACAAAGAGCCGAGCCGATTAAGGAACCTCGAATAATAACTATTTACCTTTTGAGGAACCTCATTTAAAATAATGAAAGTTGCAGGAGAAAACTGAACGAGTATTGAATGAGCTTCTTCAATGACCATGATCTTTTGCCTACTACAATTAAGTACTACAACAAACAAAGAGCCGAGCCGATTAATAACTATTTACCTTTTGAGAAACTCCATTCTAAGTTGGAGAAATTTGGAGGAGTTTTAGATGGGTGAATAATAACTATTTACCTTTTCTAATTGATAAATTTTTCTGTTTTTTCTTACACACTGAGTAAGTATTTACACTTATTTCTACTTATTTATTACGTTAAAAAAATAGAGTTGTATGTTTCAAGTTGGAGAAAACTGAACAAATTTTAAAACTCATTCATCACGATAGTATTAACAGCTTCCACCCAAACATATTTTAGTCAATTATAATCAATATTCAACATGGAGGTTACGAACCAATATTTCCTCTCTACAATAGAAGGCTCCCTTCTATTTCAGGATGGAAATTGAAATACATCATGAAATAGAAGGCTTTATCGAATAAAGAGTTGAATTTTAGTGTGGCCTACCAAGAATGGGACCTTACGAGGAAGTCGCTACAAGCTAGTGGGAGCCTACTTTATGTAGTTGTAATTGTGTCTTTACTTGGAAGAAAATAAAGCATAGAAAAACAGAGAACTGGAAAGAAAAATATGAATTAAGTATACAAAAAGAAGAAGCCAGATACCCTTTTTTTTTTCTTTTCCTGTAACACCTTTTTATTTATTATTTATTTTTTTATTCTTGTGCTTTCTAATGAATTCTTTTATATATATATATACGTACATATAACTCCAAATTTCAAAATACAAAGCTGTGCTGCCTCTTCCCTTTTATAAATCTTCACTGTTTTTGGCTTGCCAATCTGGTCATGATTCTTTCATGATTCTTTTTTACTTTTTTCTTTCTTATTTTCAATTTAATAAGTTTTTTTTCATAATAATTAGAGTCATTTATAATAATAATAGTAATGATAAAAATCTCGATAAAGAGCATAATAAGGTACCATGGATTCTTTTATATGTTACAGACAAGATTAGAATATTGACGTGGATAGAAATGTTGTGTTGGAAGAAAAATAATATAATAATGATATATGTGGAAGAAAAAAAACTACCATATTAATTCTTCCTTTCTATATGTTAAGAGAACTCATTGAGAGAATGTATAAATGGGGTATTAAGTATAACTAATTATAGTTAAAAGGTTAGTTAAGCTATTGATGCATTCACAGTGAGCTTATATATAGAGCCACTGCTCTTTTTTATCATTATCAATGATTGTAATCCCTTTTATGATCAATCCTTTGAGACTGAGTTTTATTACTTACTAAAATCCTGTGATGGTATCAGAGTTAAAGAGGTCTAACGACCAGTCAAGATCTTTAGTCTTGTTTCCTCTTCACCTTCTTACTTGTCTCGATGGATTCTTCGAATTCAATCAAATCCACAATCACGACTTTCTCCAAAATAATAAACACAGGGAGCAACATTGCAATCGCCAAATTGGGAGAGGAAAATTTTCTTTCATGGAAACTTCAGGTGATTACAACACTCAGAGGACATGGATTGTTCAAATTCATTGATGACAATTCGAAAATTCCACCAAAGATGATTCAAGCAGATGAATCCGATGGAGGTTTTAGACTCAACCCTGAATACGATTTCTGGGTTCGGCAAGATAGTCTGATCATTGCATGGCTCTTTGGGGTGATGTCGAACGCTTTGCTCGCAGAGATGTTTGAATGTCAGACAACGAAAGAGGTTTGGAAGACGTTGATGGAACATTTTTATTCGCGTAATCTCGCGAGAGTGATGGATTTGAAAACGAAGCTTGAAACAACAAAGAAAGGCGATTTGAAGTTAGAGGCGTATTTCTTGAAAATCAAGAATATGGTAAATTCTTTATTTGCAGTTGGACGAAAAATCTCACATGAAGATCATGTAATGCATATTCTGACTGGGTTGGGGTCGGAATTTGATTCGGTTGTATCTGTAATTACAGAGAAAGACGACACACCCACATTACAGAAAGTTTACTCACTGTTGTTAACTCAAGAAAGTCGGATTGAAAGAAATTTGTCGATTAATGTTGATGGCACTTTACCTTCCGTGAACTTAACTACTTAGAATTCGGCTAAATCAACAGGAAATCAAGCTACGAATTCTACGATATCTCAAAATGGAGATCAAAACAAGCGGAAAGGAAATTCAAGAAACAGAGGAAATCGTACACCATGGAACAACAGTGGTAAATCATAATGTCAGCTATGCAGAAAGTTCGATCATACCGGACTCAGATGTTATTTTCGCTTTGAGTGATGGTATCAAGGTCCTAATTCAAATCCATCAGGCTCTTTTTCAAATTCACAACCGTCTGGGTAGGCTCCACCAACAACATATACTTTGCAACATGAGGTTAATCGGGAGAATCAATGGTACCATGACTCTGGAGCTTCAAATCATGTAACTCATGGTCTAGCAAATCTGTCAATGGGAGTTGAATATATTGGAGATACCAGGGTACAAGTAGGTAATGGCACAGGTTTGAAAATCTTGAGCATTGTTTCTACCTCTCTTAAATCACCTAACTCGATAAATACCTTTCAGCTTAAAAATCTTCTCCATGTACCTCATATAACAAAAAATCTGATTAGTGTAAGTCAATTTGCAAATGATAACTAGGTATTCTTTGAGTTTCATCCATCCTTTTGTTGTGTGAAGGATCCTTTCAATGGCCAAATTCTCCTTCAAGGCAAGGTGTGTGATGGGTTATACTATTTTGATTTGGAGAAAGCTCATCCCAGGACTTCTAAAGAGGATGGTTGTTTTTCCTCAACCAATCCACAAGTATATCATTCTTCTACTTCTTCTCATAAAGAATGTAATCTCATATCAAGGTCTATACCTGTATTTGATTTATGGCATAAAGACTAGGTCACTCAACCATAGCCACTGTCAAATCTATATTGAATTAATGTAATATTGCCTATTCTATGAATAAAACTCATTCTTTGTGTCATGATTGTGCCATTGGGAAAAGTCATAAATTACCCTTTTCAAAATCTCAAACTACTTACACTGCTCCTGTGTATAAATCATCTCGAAATGATTTTTGTTATTATCTTAGTTTTGTTGATGTATATTCTCGGTATACTTGGATCTACTTCCTCAACAACAAATTAGAAGCTTTCCAAGCTTTTATTCTCTTCAAAACCCATGTTGAAAAAGTAGTAGGAAAGTCCATTCTGAGGCTTCAAACAGATGGTGGGAAAGAATTTTGTGCATTCATTCTTTTTTTAAAAACCAATGACATTGAACATAGAATATTGCGTCCTTATACTTCATAACAAAATGGGATTGTAGAGCGCAAACATCGCCATATTGTAGAGATGGGTCTATCCATGTTATCACATGCGTCTCTTTCTATAGAATATTGGGATGATGTTTTCTCCGCAACAGTATACTTGATCAATCGTATCCCTAATACCGTTTATCATAATTGTTCACCTCTTGAAGTGTTGTTTCAAACCAAACCAAATTATAGTCTTCTCAAAGTCTTTGGTTGACTGTGTTATCCATCCTTGAGGTCGTATAATAAACACAAAATCAATCCTAGATCTACATCGTGCCTTTTCCCTTGGCTACATTAACATCCATAAAGGGTACAAATGCCTAGACACCTCGGGTAGACTGTACATTTCTCGTCATGTCTTATTTGATGAATGCAATTTTCCTGCTACTCTTACCTCATCTAAAACTACACTCAACAGTCAAGATCACGTGTCTACCCACTCTTTCTTTAATATTTCTTGTCCTTTAGCAAACCAGTCAGCTCCATATTCTTCTAATTGTGTGTCAGCTTACCAACCTAATCATCAAAAGTCGTCTAATCAACCCCTCACTACAGCTTTAAATCTAATCGATCCTCTACCTCCTTCCCCTCTTCCTCATATGAGTGAACCATCTTCTCCCGATACTTCACCCACAAAAATACCAATGTTCCAAGTGCTTCTCTCCCTGTACTAGTGCCTTCGTGTCCCACGGTGCACAATGAACATCCCATGGTTACAAGAGCAAAGAATGGGATATACAGGCCAAAGGTGCTTTTGGCTGAATACACTGAAACTGAGCCTCCGAATAACAAGGAACTTGTGAAGTGTGAGCATTGGTTGAAGGCCATGAAGAAAGAATACAATGCTTTGATGGCAAATAAAATCTGGTCTTTAGTACCTCTTTCATCAAACAAGAAAGTAATCGACTGTAAGTGGGTGTTTAGAATAAAAAAGAATTCAGATGGTACGGTTGCAAGATATAAGGCGAGGTTAGTCGCACAAGGCTTTCATCAGGAAGCAAATCTTGACTACACTGAGACTTTCAGCCTTGTGGTTAAACAAACAACCATTCGTGTTTTCTTCACTCTGGCATTAACAAATGGTTGGATGTTAAGACAAGTAGATATCAACAATGCTTTTCTTCATGGAAAGCTACATGAAGAGGTCTTTATGTGTCAGCCTCATGGTATGGCAGTTTTAGATAAGCAAAACATGGTATGTCGGCTGCAGAAGGCTCTATGGACTCAAACAAGCTCCTCGTGCTTGGTTTGAGCGATTGAATACGTTTTTTTTTTATCTTCTCTTGGGTTCTATAATTCTCTAGTTGATTCTTCTTTATTTGTATGTCATAAGGCTGGAGAGTATTGCTATATACTTGTCTATGTAGATGATATTGTAATTACAGGCAACTCCAAGGAAGAAATTGAGAAACTGATTGTGAATCTACATAAAAAGTTTTCTCTGAAAGATTTAGGAAACTGAGTTACATTTTAGGAATTGAAGTTTACTTATCCTCCCTCTGATGGTTTGTTCTTATCTCAAAAGAAATATGTCTCTGACCTTTTGTACAAAACTCAGATGCATAAGGCAAATGGTATATAAACTCCTATGGTGAGTAGGGTTGTGTTATCAGCATTTAAGGGAGAAAAGTTTACATATGTAAAGTTGTACAAAAGTATTGTGGGCGCCCTACAGTATGTAACACTTACCAGACTAGAGATTTCTTATAGTGTCAACAAAGTCTGCCAATTCATGCATATACCAACACAATTTCACTGGCTGACAGTAAAACAAATTCTTAGATATTTGGGAGGTACTCTTGATCATGGTTTACTGTTGAGAAAACCTACAGAACTCGTCTTACAAGGGTTTGCAGATGCAGATTGCGCATTCAACCCTGATGATTGGAAGTCAACATTCGGATTTTGTGTGTACTTCGGTGGAAATTTGATTCAATGGGTATCTACGAAATAAACTATGATATCTAGATCTAGTACTGAAACAGAGTACAGGAGCCTTGCTCATGTATCTGTTGAACTAGTGTGGTTACATTCCCTTTTTCAAGACTTATGCATATTCCTGCCTTAATCCCCAATCTTTTGGTGTGGCAATCTTAGTGTTGTTCATCTAAGTGCCAATCCAGTTTTACATTCCAGAACTAAGCACGTGGAGATAGATATATTTTTTGTACGCGATCTTGTGCTACAAAAAAAGTTGATGGTTTGCCATTTACCCTCCAATGATTAGGTTGCTAATATATGGACAAAGCCCTTGTCGACATCACGTTTTCAGTCTCTTAAACACAAGCTCAATGTTATGTCTTCACTAACCATTGACTTAAGGGGGATGTTAAGAGAGCTCATTGAGAAAATGTATAAATAGGGTATTAAGTATAACTAACTATAGTTAAAAGGTTAGTTAAGCTATTGATGTATTCACAGTGAGCTTATATATAGAGCCACTGCTCTTTTTGATCATTATCAATGAATGCAATCCTTTGATGAACAATCCTCTGAGACTGAGTTTTATTACTTACTAAAATCTTTTGACTATAAAATAAGTCAATCAAACAAGAATCACGGATAGCAAATATAAAAAAAAAGATAGAAAAATAGGAAGAACACACTAGTTCACCCCAAATTCGAGGCTATGTAGGTTCTACCATAATAAGAGATTACAAAAAGCCTCAAACTAGGCGTAATTACCTAACAAAAGCTATTGACTTTTAAGTGTAGAACAACTTGAGATTAATGAAAAAAAAAAAAACTAATATATATTCGTTGTTAGGCCCAAGGCCCATTTGCCCTTCAATCTTTGTGAACGACGAGGGAAGTAAATGATGGAAATATCAATAAAATTTCAATATTGATTGATATTTCTGAAAAAAAAATTGTAAAAACAAAAAATTCAAAAAAATATATTTAAAGTAATAAATAGACATTTTACCCTTGTTAAATGAGTTGCAATATTTGTTAGAATATATTCACACTCTTTTATCTTTTATTGTTATTTTCTTTTTAATATTTCATCGATATTGTATGGTACAATAAAAATATTCATGTTGAAACTATAAACATGTAGAAATGTCGATGGAAATATTGATATGTCGACAAAAATTTAATACCTCGAGGTTATGGATTAATTTGGCAAGAGATATATATCTCTAAATAGGGATTTTTCCTTTCAGAAAAAAAAAATAGGGGCTTTACCAAGGAAATCAAAATATATTAACTGTTTTATCCATTGATGCCCTCATGGTTTCATCCTAATAATTGTTAGATAGGTATTAAAAAATCTACATGTTCTCCAGATAATAGCGAGTGTAAATTCGAAGCAGTTTTCTTTGTTTCTCTCTCATACATCTAACACTGCAAAATTATCAGCTACAATTGTAATGATCTCCTAAAATAATTTTTCGTAGAGGAGAGGTCTAAACACTTCTTATTACTCAATACTTTAGTTGCTAAGGAAATGAGCTACACCATTACACACTATAAAGATGCCTTGAATATGTCATCTTACACTTTGAATGACCATTACACACGGCAATATCTCGTCAGTTTATTTTTCTATACTTTGGGCCTATTGAGTCGATTTTATATTAGGGTTTAGAAATGGTGTCGTACGTATATAAACTCCTAAACTCCAATATGAATATTTTTTTACTCTGTCTTTGTATTCGATTTCTCTCCAATTAATAAAATTTTCTCTCTGCATGTGAATGTAGCTAACACAACGTTTAGTGAACCACGTAAATCTCTATGTCGATTTTTCTCTGAGTGACTCTTTTCTTTTATCTTTTCTTTTACATTTTAATACACACAATAAACTTGATAATAAAAGAATAAAATGAGTAAGAGATGTGTGGGATGCTAACATAATTGATAAGCTGCCCCAAATCAACTACAATTTATCATCCATCCATATAAATAAAATGATAATATTTTTATTGGTAGTAGAGCTAAATCCAAAATCTTAAGGCATATATTTGGAAATGATTTTAAAACGGTAAAAAATCATTGCTGTCATATTTAAAATTAGTCTCAAACATGTTTTTAATCATTTAAAATCAACTTAATATTTGATTGTACACTTTAAAATGAGATTTGCATTCCATAAAAATTGATTTTGAAAAATTAAAAATATGTTTCAAAGTGATTTTGAATACGAGAAGAGTGATTTTAACCACATTTTAAAATCACTTGATTCCAAACATGTTTTTTTTAGTACAATAAAGATGAGGGAATCGAACCTATGATCTTGTGGTCGTTAATACATTCAATATGTCAGTTGAACTATGATCTCTTTGGCTAATTTCAAACATGTTCTTAGACTCATACTTAAAATAGGTAAATATCATGATAGAATGATGTAATAATATGGCATACTAGAAATAAATGGAAACAATTGTTTTTAATGTTATTTTTCATGAAAGGAATTGAAATCGCGCAGCGGAAAGCGACATGATACGTTGTGGTGTTCGTTACACAATTGATTTCTTAAAAATGAATTTAACTCTTAAATCTTAGGCTAAATATGGTGTAAAAGAGAAGAAAAACAGATATTCGAAGAATACCAACCTCTTGAAGAACGTTTCTTCACAGTTTTCTCCTCCGATCACGAACCCCTTCGCAACAACGATCTCTACAACTCGATCTCTCGAACCGAACAGTTTGGACACCTCCAAAAGAACTTCTCGGTTGTTCTCGATAGGTAGAGGGAGAGTTGTGAGACTCCCATGGTTTTGGGTTGGAGAAAATTTGGAGAGAGTAGAGAGAGTTTGAGAGAGAGTTTTCTTTGTTCTTGGAAGTAAAAACCCAAAAAATGAACAAATCCTTACCAAAGGCTTCTTACAAAGCCTTTAAATAATGGTGAGAGGTGGAGTTGAAATCTCCACCAATTCACCATTTTATCACAACCTTATAATATGCAAATCATATTTGCATATTGCATATAATAAGGTATCTCATACCTTATTATACAAATCTCATTTGTATATTGTGGAATTTTAAATTGAATCACATTCAATTTAATTTCTCTCAATTCAATTTCTCCAATTAGCACTAATTAATCAATTAGACTAACTTATAGTTTCTTACGAATCTCATTGACATAAAACTATATATATTATGTCAACTATATCACATATAAAGAATATAAATACTCAATTAATGAATTTGAATACTTCAAATTCACATCAAACTGTAAACCCTCAATTTATCCAGTTTGAGCCAACCGAAGAACCTAATGGACCTATAGATGATGAGGTCCAATGATTTGAGATTAACCTGTCAAACTCTTTGACCCTGTTATTCAATATTCATTACCTACGGTAACACTCCACTTTAAGCCAGTAGCTGCACTCCCATCACTGTAGGATAAGTTGTGTCCATCGATATAACCAATGCCCGTGAGTCGACCCTTCATAGGTTGTTCGTAGACACTGTTGGGTCTAATTACCGTTTTACCCCTGTGTCTACCTCTTGCTCCTTAAGTCCCACTGCTCCTCTAATGAACAACAACACTGTATGGTCCAACCATAAACAACATCTCTCTCGGGCCAATGAGAGGGTGAACGCCCGTTGTCCAAGCCCTGGAGACAACACTTAAGGGAACAACCCCTCTAGTTTCCTTAATTCGAGAACGAGTAGATTCTATCTCGCGTAGTCAAGTTCCCAGCTCCCCACGTGGTCCTGTCCTTAAGAAGATAGACATATTGGATGAGTAATTGTGACCACCCTCACCCGTACTAGTCAAAGGATAGACCCCGCAGCATGCGAGTCCAGAACACGCCGTAATTAAGGGCGAGTCACTATTGGTCATCTACGGTTATTAGTCTTATACTGCAACGATGTTACATCGCAAGTCTAATAATTCACGGTCCGGTCTTGTACAATCACATTGCACAGGATGCCCCCACTCGCATGTCAATCACATGAACGAGCTAGAGCACCTCGTTTGTATCTAATACAAAGCGGGTCACATTCATAGCGTATTAAGGATTAGGTCTCCAACCTTATCTGTATACTGTAGACCGTTCGAGTCATTAACTCGAACGTAATCTTCCATGTGTGTCCACTACACACCATTCATGTTCTAGTTCTCTCATAATTCAATGACCATGTAACTTAGTTTATTGGATTAAGTTTATAAATATGCGAGACACAAAATAATGAAAAAATAACTCTTATTTATTTATGTAATATTACAAACTTATACGAGATTAGGGCATACATCTCAATTGACGCTTCATAATTTGATTAAAAAAGGCAGATCAAAATTGTAAAGAAATAGAAAAGGGTAGGTTTTAGTTATTGTGGTGTGTCCTTTTAGAAGCTTTCTCTTTGGGGATTTCTTAACTCCGTATACTTGGCCCAACTCTGCAAATCTGAAAGTTACGTTCTATTTGAACTTTAAAGAATACTTTTCTTTCTTTCTTTTTTTTTTTCTTTTTGGAACTTGTTAAATTCTTAAAAAGCACAACGATTGTTAAAACCAATCTCAAAATTTTATTTCAAATGTATTTAAAAAATGTAAAAAAAAAAAAAAAACTAAAATTATTTATTAGTTGACATCAGTTAAATTTTGAAGAATACAGTTTAAAGGGTATTCCATTCATCTTTATATTGTACGAAAAGAGGTTCTCTTTCATTTATTTTCACCGAATGCTCTAATTTTCATCTTCCTATCATTCTTTTGAGATAACTTTTCTTAACATGCTTTTTCCTAATAAAATACTTTAAACTAAAAGTTGAATAAAGCTCAATGATTTTCCTTTTCCTTTTGGCCCTCTCAAAGTTATGGAATCACTTTAAAGCTGCTGTATATTCAAGGAATTTAAGAAATGCTAAAATAAGCTCAAAGATGAACAAATTAATTTTTTTTAAAAAAAAGGTATAGAAAAATATTAATCTTCTCGAAGGTGAGAGTTTTTTTAAAAAATATTATCATCATCTCTCAAATTTAAATGTAAACACATCTTCAAAGTGTTACAATTTTCCTATTTTGGGTTTTTTTTTTTTTTGTGATAAGTACATTATTAAAAGTATATGTAATATTATGATTAAAAAATTATTTTTGATTTTTTTTTTAGTTTTTAGTTTTTAATTTTTGAAAATTATGCTTGTTTTTCTACAATTTCTCTCCATTTTCTCTACAATGTTTTTTATTTTTTTTAAGGTACCATTTAAATTTCTAGCCAACTTTCAAAAACAAAAACAAGTTTTTGAAAACTATATTTTTTTAGTTTTTAAATACATAGGTACAAAGTAGATAAGAAAACATAGAAATCCATTGGTAGAAGTAGAATTTTTAGGCTTAATTTTAAAAAACTAAATGGTTATCAAACGGGGATTTAGTTTTTGAAAATTAAGTCTATAAATACTACTTTTACTTGTGAGTTTCCATATTTTTTTTAGGGGAATTGTAATGGGTAGCACAAAATATTAGCATATTTGCAAACTTAGCTATGATTTTTTAGATTTGCAAATCTAGCAAATTTTTTTAAATCTGATTTTCGTTTTTTTATTATTCCAAATTTACCCTCATTGGTGTTGCAACAAGTATATTAGTAGTATATCTGATATACTTTACATTTGGTATATCAGTAGTATATCTGATATACTTTATATTGGTATATCAGAAGTATATCTGATATACTTTATTTTTAGATACCAATATATACCTCAAAACGAAGTATGTTAATAGTATATTACTGATATACTACGAATACCCTTCTTTTAGGTATATCATTTAGAATGATATACTTCCTATATATCCGGAGAAAATTAGAGATATTTTGCATATGAGTATATCACTAATGTACTTCATTTTAGATATGTTTATTTCACTAATATACCTAACATTTAGTATATCATTAGTATATCAGTGAAATGAACATATATCATATGCGAGTTACTGATATACTCTTAATTAACTTCATATACATATATCAGTAGTATATTAGTTATATACTCTACACAATAACACATCTCACACAATAAGATATAACAATCCAATTTGGTTTTAAATTATGAATTCTACCTGAAATTTAAAAGCATAACCTAAAATTTACTCTACCTGAAATATCGGACATTACAAATATTTTTTGAGATCCCGTTGATATACTTAATATTACTGAATAAAATATATCATCATAAATCACTATCAAGCATAAATCACTATTTGTGATATATCGTTGATATACTGAATAAAATATTTTGGTAGTATATCACACCGTTATATACTTAATATTAGTGAAATAACGACTATTAGTTATTTTTTTGTTAAATATATCATTGGTATATCTGATCTATTGTTAATAAACTACTGATTTTTTCGATATTGAAAAGCACGATAGAGCATTTCCAAATCTAGCAATAGTTTTTGAGATCCCGTTGATATACTTAATATTACTGAATAAAATATATCAGTATAAATCACTGTCAAGCATAAATCATCATTTGTGATATACCGTTGATATATTAAATAAAGTATATCGTTAGTATATCACACTGATATATACTTAATATTAGTGAAATCAATAGATATCATATCATTCATGTAGTTACTTTTTGGTTGGATATATCATTGGTATATCAGATCTATTATTGATAAACTACTTATTTTCTCGATATTGAAAAACACAAGGAGGACATTTGTAAATCTAGCAATAGATTTTTAGATTCCATTGATATATCTAATATTACTGAATAAAGTATGTCAGCATAAATCACTATCAAGCATAAATCTCTATTTGTGATATAATGTTGATATACTAAATAAATTATATCAGTAGTATATCATATTGATATATACTTAATATTAGTGAAATCAACAGAATCAATAGTATATCACTTATGCAGTTATTTTTTGGTTAGATATATCATTGCTATATTAGATCTATTGTTGATAAACTACTGATTTTCTCGATATTGAACAACACGGATAAGGTATTTGTAAATCTAGCAATAGTTTTTTAGATACAGTAGTATATCAACAGTATATCTGATATAATTTATATTTGGTATATCAATAGTATATTTCATTTTAGGTATATCATTTAGTATATCATAAGTACATCATCAGTATGTTTTTTATAGACTATTGATAAGTATGTTTTTGATAGACTATTGATAGACTATTAATATACTTTAGATTGAAAAACGCGCACGAAAAATATAAGGGTATTTTTGACTTTGCACGCCATCGGTTTGGGTTGGGTCTTTTTTGTTGCTATTTTTGCAAGTTGAATTAAGGAGTGACACATGTGCAATATTTATATATTTTTTTGCTATTCATGCAAGTGTCCCTTTTTTTATCTACTTTTTACCTATGCTTTAAAAAATCAGACCAAGTTTTGAAAACTAGAAAAAGAAAATTTGAAATTTTTAATTTGGCTAGAAACTCAAATATTTCCTTAGAAAAGATGAAAACTATCGAAAAAAATAAATATATTTAGCTCACTGAAAACTATTGGAATTTGGAGCTTTCTTTCCTCCTCTTCATTTAAAATAAATAAAAATAACTTATTTTTAATCAATGACGATTAATCAAAGTCCTAAATGTATGATCTTGAAAACTTGTCATATATTTAGGGCCTTAAAAAAATGTCATAAATTTTCTTTCCTCCCCTTCATTTGATTTGGTCATGGTGTGTCATAGAATGTCAAAATTGTAGTAGTAGATCATGATGAAAACTATGGCAGAAAAGTCCTAAGAAAACAAATATAATTTTTAAAAACTAAAAAACAAAAAAATCAAAAGATTATCAAATGAAGTTTAAATACTTAATTTTAATCCATAACAGTTAATCAAAGTCTTAAACGTTTGTTTGTTTTTTTTTTATCATTCAAATATTTCAATATCGAGTTAAGAACAACGTTTGAGATCCAAAAACTCTATTTTTTTTTAGGTACAAAAACTTTTCACGTATTAAAACTGAAAGGGAAGGGAATTGACAAAACCTTACATTTTGCTTCATATAATCCAACCAACTTTAATTCTATTGTTTTCTTGTGTGACAAAACAATATGTCACGGGACATTTTTTAGTAGTGGTTTTCTTTCCCTTCTTCCTTTTTCTTTTTCTTTATTTATTTTAAAAAATAATTTAGCTTCTAAAATATTCTCAAAATTAAGCTATTTTTAGTCTTCGCCTCTAAAATCATTATATAATCTCTTTAATACTTTAAGGTCTCATCTGATGACTATTATTTTTTAAAAATTGTATTCGTTTTCTCACCGTTTCTATATAATAGTTATCACGGTTCTTAAAAAATCATTTGAATTCTAAAAAAAAAAAATTAAAAAAAAATGGGACCTAAATGGTTTAAAAATCCATCCATTTCAAAGTTGATTAAAATAGACCTCACAAAATTGATGTCTTTTTAAAGAGAATTTAAAGGAAGTTACTTTAGAATTCGATTAAATAAAGCATTAAAATTGATGTCTTGTTACCTCGTTGGGAATCTAGGATGGAAGAGAGGATAAAAAGTAAGGGTGTACATAAGTCGGGTTGGGTTGGGTTGAGGGAGATTTTTGGACCAACCCGAAAATTCGGTTTGGTCATTCCTTCAACCCAACTAACCCTATTCATGAGAGTAACCCAACCCAACCCAACCCAATATTTTCGGGTTGGGTTGGGTTGGGTCACCGGGTTAACTTTTTATTTTTTTAATTATTTTTTAAATTATTTAAAATATTTTTTCTTGAATTAATAACTAAAATCACATAAAATTCAAATATCAAACTTCAAAATCCATAACATCTTAACATTTTGTTAGAAGTCTAGAAGAAAACATAAGAAATTGACAAATAATTCATTTATAAGTATATATTTAATTAAAATAAAATTAAAAAAATATAAACTTTGAGTTGGGTTGGGTTGGGTTGGGTTTAGGCCCAACCCGAGAACCAACCCAAACTTTTCGGTTCTCCAACTTCTAACCCAACCCAAACCGGTGGTCTAACCATACCCAACCCTTACGGTTTGGGTTGGGTAGTCCGGGTTGGTCGGGTTACCGGGTTACTTGTACACCCTTAATAAAAAGTGCTTATTTTTTAAACGAGGAAAATTATTATAAAAGAAATGGAATAAAAATGTAAAGAAGTAAAATTATAAAACTGAAGTAACTCATTTAGAAAGAATATGTTATTTATAAAAAATATTCTCTTTATTTTAATTAAATATTTTCTTATTCTAGTATTTTATTTATGGTTAATAAGGTGAAATTAGACCAAGAGGATAAATTCGAATTGCAAGGAAAATCTGTTGGGAGTGTCGCACAATGACTAGATAAGGGAAAGGTCTATGTGTATATAAGTGAGAGACATTCTCTCCATTGGTATGAAGCCTTTTGGTGGAACAAAAAACAAAGCCATGAGGGCAAATAATATCATATTATTATGGAGATTTGGGCCCCTGAGTCGTGATCGGTAGAATCCTCGGGTGAAAAAACCTCATACTACTACCGCATAAATAAGTAAAAATAATTGAGAAATTAAAATAAAACAACAAAATAAGAAACACAAAAAACAAAAAGAAATTTCACTATGTGAAAAATTGTTACAATCACACTGCAAAAACACCACCCACACCCTTTTTCCCACTCTCAAACAAGAGAATATAAAGAGTGAATTTAAATAGAGCTAGTACACCAAGCTTAAGGAGTGTTTTCTAACTGGGATGCTTAAAAACCAAAGTCATAGACTCCTTTTATAGTGTCAGGAACCCATCATTTTTTTGCACCTTTCCGATGTGAGACAATTTTTATTAATATATTGCCAAAACCCCTACAAAATAGGTCAAATAAGACAACAATGTTCAACACGAGACGAAAACATACCTAGGCACGGAAAGGATCAAACCACCAAGCAAAGGAGAAGAGGTGAGTTTGGTGGTTTGAGTCGGTATCGCATGAGGGGCACTCAGGTTGTAGTTCTCTAGGTTAGCCCGAATCAATTCACCCCTTTCCTAATTCACCACGAAATAGACTTAAACTCTAAAATGGTCATATAAATATTCTTCTTCAAATCTTCATACCTCTAAAACTCTAAAATGGCTAGATATATACTCTTGGTCAAGAGATTAGTTTTTCAAATCTTCTCATTCCACATATTATTGAACTAAAAAAAAGTGAATCCTATCCTACTAAAGTGTCACTTAAAATTAAATGTGTAGTAATTACTTTTTACTAAATAGACATGATCATATGAAATAAAAAACCAATTCATAAACATAATAACAACAATTTCTACCCCTCAAAGCTGCCCATGAATAATTTTTTCTCATTGAACCATTAAAAGGGATGGTTGTTGTTGAACTAAAAAATAATAATAATTAAAAAAAAGAGGTAATTAAAATTATAAAGAAAAGAAAGCAATTGAAAAACAGCCCTTCATGGCATCCCATCTCATCTTATAGTGTGACAAAATAAGATAAAGCTGTTCCACCTTGTCATCGCACAGCAACACACACATTCATATAAATCCCTCTCCAACCTCCACAACAAACACAATAATAATAATGTCCTACTACAAAATTTAACTTCACCAATTAACAGTTAACACACCCTCCCCCCCAAAAGAAAAGAAAAAAAAAAAAAAAATGAGCCGCATCTTCGTCTTCCTTTTCTTCGTCTTCCTCTGTTTCTCCATTTTCCCTCTTCCTTCCCTCTCCGCCATAGAAACCTTCGTCTTCGGCGGCTGCACCCAGCTCCGATACGCCCCAAACTCCGCCTACGAGTCCAATCTCAACTCCCTCTTAACCTCCCTCGTCAATTCCGCCACTTACTCCTCCTACAACAACTACACCATCCAAGGCTCTTCCCCACAAGACGCCCTCTACGGCCTCTACCAGTGCCGCGCCGACCTCTCCATGCCCGACTGTGCCACCTGCATCGCGCGCGCCGTCACCCAACTCGGCGGCCTCTGCTCCGACACCTGCGGTGGCGCCCTCCAGCTCGAAGGCTGCTACGTCAAGTACGACAACTCCACCTTCCTAGGCGTGGAGGACAAGACGGTGGTGCTGAAGAAATGCGGGCCGTCGGTCGGGTACGAGGTGGAGGCGATGGCGCGACGGGACGCTGTGCTGGCGGCGCTGGTGGGGTCGAGTGGGGCGTACAGAGTGGGAGGAGCCGGGAAAGTGCAGGGTGTGGCGCAGTGCGTTGGGGATTTGAGTGGGAGCGAGTGTCAGGATTGTGTCGGGGAAGCGATCGGACGGCTGAAAAGCGACTGTGGGACGGCGGATTTTGGGGATATGTTTTTGGGGAAGTGTTATGCGAGATACAATACTCATGGGCCGCCGGTGTTTTCTAAGGCCCATCATGGTAAGCCATTTTTCAGTATTCCTGCAACTGCAATTTCATTGGTAATGTTTTTCTTTCTTTTCTTTTTCTTTTTCTTTTTCTTTAAAAAAAAACGAAAAAAATGAAAAATTGTTTATTATTGGGTTTAAAGATGGTGAATTGCTTTATTGGATTTGAACAGATAAATCTAATGGTGATGGGGAGAAGACCTTTGCGATTATCATTGGCCTTCTAGCCGGAGTTGCTCTTGTTATTATTTTTCTTGTCTTTATAAGAAAGGTGTTTGAAGGATCTGGTAAATTCCATTTTCCCTTCCCATTTTTTTTTTTTTAATTCTGTGTTTCTGATTTTATTTTGACTGAATTTGGGATCTTTTTTGGTATATATATATATATATATTTAAGGCATGTTTGGGGGACAAATTAGAATAACCTACATTATTATAAACGGTAGAATATATGTTACATGATTTTACCGATTATAATAATTCACTGATTATTATAATTCACTCAACTTCTAAAACTGTTCCTAAGTAATTTCTTTTGTAGGAGAAGAAAATGAAGAAGGGTTGAGTTTGAGATGACATCTTAAACAATAAAAAATACCTTTTTTTTTCCTTCAAATTTTCAAATGTAATTTTTGAAAATTATAAGAATACTTCGGTAAAACATCTCACGTAACCAAGTAATGTTCTTTTTTCAAAATCAATTTCAAATTCATTTCAAAGTCACATTTGGGGTGATTAATTTGCAAAATTAAGCTCCAAACATAGGACTTTAATTTTTTTTTTTAAATACTTTTAATTAGGAAAAACCTCTTCTCATCGTCTAAAAATTATTCTAAATTCACACTATTTTTTGTCTTTAATGATTAACTCACCCGTGATGATGATACTTACTATTGAAGGTTTTGGTTTGTTTTGTTGTGTTGCAGGTAAATAATAAAATAGCAAATGGAAAAAGCTTTTTATAAATTCAACCTCAAAAGGCGAAGGATATATATGGTGGATTGTTGGTTGGCTCCTTTGCTTCCACTTTTTTCACATTTTATTTTTCTACTTTATTATTGTTTTGGATTTGGTTTAATTAATATTGTTTGGTCTTTCCAAGAGAACTTTGTGTATTATGATTTACTTGGCACAAAAGTAAAGCCATAGAGAGAGAGAAATTAGGTCATGAAAAGTAGAACAAAAAAAAAAAGTTTTATCCCTATTTCCTCTCTATTGTGGAAAAACTGTGGCCACATTCTTTCTAAAAGATGCAGAAAATTTTTCTTTTTTTTTTTTTCTAATAATAATACTACTCTATGTACTTTTGGTATTCATCTTCTTATACTTTTTTTTTTCTTTTAACCAAAATGATGTAGAAACTAACAAATTGGTCTCGTGAACATAACAAGAGTTGAGAGACAATTATTTGATGTCATGTGAAGATCCTTATCATAAAAGAATGGTGAAATTTGCTACATTCTCAAGCCTGTCGTATCTCTTCTCATACTCTTGAGTTGAATTCTAATTTTTGAATTGAATACCGGTTTAAGAGTTTCATGAGCCTTTAATATCAATCGGTAATGAGAAGAGTGATAAGGATAATGGCATTCAACATATTTCTACATTGGTATGCTATTGTTCATTTTGAGCATGAACCCTCAACATGCTTATAACCTTTACCCTGAATTATTTCTCAACATGCTTTTCATTTTTCCAAAATGTCTCATAAAAAATGAAGATAATTGTCCTTACTTATAACCTTTACCACGCTCTGATACTAGTTGATAAAAAAAAACAACACTCAACATATCTTAACATTGATATGATATTTTCTACTTTTAGATATAAACTCTCTGGGCAATATTTGGGACACATGTTATAAATAACTTGTGTTATTATAACATGTGCAACCCTAAACACAAACTATTATAACCACAGACTATACTACTCTTAATTTTAAATAATATTATATGATTCCACAAATTATAATAACCCACAAACTATTATACCTCATGTAATTATTATAACTCACCCAACGCCCCAAATAACCCTTCATGGTTTTACGTCTGATTTTCCCAAAAGTTGTTATACCAATAGAGATATATTGTCCTCACTTATGTCATGGATCTCTTCCTCTCCTAGCTAATCATGTGGAATTTTTGTTAGCATTCCTAACAAAAAGTAGCTCATGTATCTTATAAAGATTGTGAGATGTCTCTCCACGATCGGTTCGATATGGAATTCTCATAGACCTTATCTTCAGTTTCTCATGTCTAAGCAAAATGCTGCTTGCCTTGGAGAAAAGCATTTTTACATTTTTTTTATTCTACCATTGATCAGCTTTTAAGTTCTTCTTTTTTGCTTGAATCGTTATCAGCTTTAGAAATATTAAATCTCTGTAAACTTTGGAAATCTTTAAATGGCTTTAACCTTTATCTTTTGAGAATTCACAGACGAATCTTTCTATGCCAGTTCAAGAAATTCAAATGGATATTTAACATTTCACTTCTTTTTTCCTCTCAAAGTCTCTTCAAAATATTTGGGTTATTTAATTGAATACTTTCTTTTTGCAACTCAGAGATTCAAATGAATGAGCTTAATTAAGAAGTCAAAATGATAATAATTAAAGATGCATGTTTTTTTATATATAATATTTAATATTCAACCTCTTTAAAGAAGTAGAGATGCTTCATTAATTACTTAATAAAGAGATCCAAAGGAATAATTAAGCTAATCATGTATTATTATTATTATTATTTTGTTTTTTTAACTTTTTAAAGCCATGCATGTTAAGACACTTCATCGAAGGAGTGCTTGCTTTCTTTCTTTTTCTTTATTTTTTTTTTAAATTAAAATTTTGTTGTTTATAGAAGATGTACTCTTTTTTTTTTTTTAATCTTTTTTGCTTTTTGGGCAGGAATAATTCAGCATATCCTTCACTGGCACTGCAGCATGCAGTCGAACTAGCTAAGGAACTGAACATGCTGCATTTTTAATCCAAAATAAAAGTAGCTTCTAAAGGGAAATCCATTTACGCCATTAAAGATATATCCCTCCAAATTCAAAAATTATAAAATTGGGTGGGATCTAACTAAAGATTCCATTATCAATTCAGCATTAATTATACTACCTAGTTTAGTTTGATATGTACATAATTACACTAGCTCATTTACTTCGGAGCTTACCACTATTTTTTTCAACACTCAAGATTCTACTATACTAACTAGGTTTGGGTCATCATTATAATATCAATTTATTAGGACATTGGCTTCTCCATCTTTTTACAATGATATGATATTGTCTATTTTATTGAGCTTAAATCTACATGACTTTACTTTTAGTTTCACCCGAACTATCTCATATCAATAGAGATGTTGTAGCCTGGGTTGCACATGTGTATTGTGCAACTCACTTTATGACCACATAAAAAAGTTTTATTTTATCTTTTAAAATATAAGATTTTTGTGGTTTGGGGTTGCCCAATTTTTTTTTCCTCTTGTTTTTCACTAGTTCTAGCTATAAATCTTCTCATTTTCTAGTTGATATGTGTTAGGATCCCATATCGAAAAAGATGAAGAGAGACGATCACACTTTATAGTTGATGTGTGTTGAGGATCTCATATTGAAAAGACGAAAAGAGATCACACTATTTATAAGAGACATGAGTTACTCCTCTCATTATTAATTAGGTTTGGGATGAAACTCCATGTTAATCTAATATGATATCATATAGCTCATAAAACTCAAATAGATATTCAAACCAAAAATTAGGTATGACCTAAGATTGATGACCTCAAAAAGACATCATTGTAAGGGGGCATGATGAAAATCTCACATCGAAAAGATTAAGAGAGACCTCAATATTTATAAAAGACATACGTTTACTATTCTCAATTAGTCTTGAGATGAAACATCATGTTTATCTAATAATGTGAGATTTTGTTCCTATCTCTAATAACGAATGTTCACCTAATAAAATTTGATAGTGGCCTACTAATATTAGTTTAATATTTTAAGATAAATAATAGATGGAGTTTGTAACATTCTCATTATATTTTAAACAAAATATTTGAGTTCTTAATCAAACTCTTTCATGATTGATTTAAGTGAGATTCATCATCTAATTATGATCATTTAGCATAATCAGTAACATCACTTAATCCTATCTCACCCAACTTTATGACCTTAACCAAGGTCAAATAGTAAAAGAGAAAAGAAAATAAAGCAAGGCAAGAAAAAGTAAAAGTAAAAGGCATGCAAATTGTTAGAAAATGGCCATTCAACTTTAATTCTTTATCCCATAATGAGACACACTCTTCAAAAGAACAACCCTCAAAAAATGAAATTGCTGGTTTATTCAAATCAATAATTGGCCTTCAATGGACTCTTTGTTGTAACCTTATTGGTTAAGCAATACACAAACACACAGCTTTTAAGGTTAAGAGAATTATGTTTTTCAAAATTTTATGGGCGGGTTTTCTTTTTCGACAATTTAAAAGAATTTATGGAAGGGATATGCAAATTTAATTTTACAAGACTTTTGTTTTTTTTTTGGAAGAAATCATCAAAATGGGCAATATTACACTATTGAAAAAGATTGGAGAAACTGGATTGTCCTAACAATTATTGTAAGAAGAATTATTGATGTGTAAAAAATGAACAATAATTATATTTATTTTTGTTATATTTGTTCATGAGAAATGTGTATGGTTATACATCAAAATGAAAGGACAATGTGATGAAATAACTTTATTCTATAAAATATTTTTAAATATGTATTTTAATAATAATAAAAATAATTACAAATATAACATTTTTAAGAACTACAAATGTAACATTAAAAATCATTTTAAACATTGGTTGACTTTGATTTTGGTAATAATTAATTAACGTGCTATATATCATTTGATGCATTAATAGATGATTTACCTAATCCACCAATAATTGACAGAAACTAATTTGGGACTTTTTATCATAGGAGGAAAAACATTTTGGATGTGAAATATTAATCAAAATTTGAATTTACTCAAAATAAAAATTATTCAAACCGGTCACAAGATGTGATTTGATTCCATCAAACAAAAGAATAGCTTTAAAGAGCCTATAATGCTTACAAAGAGACAGATAAAAGATGTAAGATTTTCCCTTTTGCTTTCCCATTTCTAATTTAAAGAAGATGAGTATCAAAATTTTGATACTTTGATGGAACATCTTTTCCCATATATAATAAAACATCATTATTGTATTCACTTTTCTCGCTTTTCTTTGTTATGACCTTTTAAAATTGTGTAAATAAACTATATGAGTTGTTCTCATATGTATAAAATAAATTGTTCATAAATTAATTACAAAGAAAGTAAAAATTTATATTTTACTTCTCATCACCTATTTTTACTTTGGGATAAGCAAGACATTTCGACGAATTTTCTTGCATTGAAAAAAATCGTGTCAACATATCTAAAAATTCTTGTAGTGATCTTTAAGATAAAATATTGTGTTGTACTTTTTTCAGTTTCATTTTGTAATTCAAATCTATTACGCTATTATTATTGCTCTCCTATTTTGGCATCTCAATAGTTGTTTACTTTCTCTACTACTGAATTTCTTTCACAATCTCTTCTTAGTCACCAATTTCGGTAAAAGAAATTCATGTTTCATTTTTCAACCTTGATGAAGAGAGGACGCTAGAGTGATTTTACAAATGTATACCATTAAAAGTAATAGATAATGGTTAATCATATGCCAAAATGAAGTAGCCCAAGCTCGTACTAAAGACTTTTAGTGTGTTAAGCTAACGTCATAACTAACTACACCACAACACCACCGACGGATGAAAAATAAGAAGTACAATATTTAAAAGATATTTATAAAAAGACCACAATAAGGACAAATGGGCCCAAATGAATAATTGATGGGCCTAAAGAAACAACCCACAAAGATTAACAAAAACCAGATATGGTCAATTCTGCCTCCCATTCTCACATGCATCTATATTTTGTAAATTTTCTAACATTACCTTTGCCCAATAAATAAATATATATATATATAAGGGCTAGTTGCACAAATGGCAAAAAATAGAAGTTCAACTGCAAGCGTGCCTATCCTTTAATTTCTATTGCAAATATAGCAAAAAAAATGGTCCAACCCAATTGGAGTCAGCAAAATGTCCAAAATACCCCTCTGTATAATCTCGCGTGATTGCAATATGACGTATATCAACAGTCTATCAGTGATATCTTGTTGATATATCCAGATATACCTAATATGAAGTATATCAGTGATATATTACTGATACATTTTACTTAAGTAAATCAATAAACTTGAATTTCTAATACTTAGTATATCAACAATATATCAAAAAGAGCTAATATGAAGTATATCAAGAGTATAATAGTGATTTATATCTAGTGTATCAAATATAACCTAATATGAAGTATGTTAGTGAAATGTTACTGATACATTTCACTTATATCAAAATAAAATGAGACATGCGTAATATAAAGTATATCAGTTATATACTACTGATATACCTTGTTACTTAAAGTGATGAAACATATCATTGAATGAAGTATATCATTGTTTTGTTATGTATATTAATGATATTTCAAATATTTCAAATATTTTTGATATGTCACTGATCTATTTCATATAGAGTATATCATCTAGTTGATACACTGAAAAAGAAGTGCATATACTATTAATATACTTTGTATTAGGTATATATCAATTGATTGATATACCAAATGTGCTACCAATATATTATTGACATACCAAATAGTATATTGGATATACTATTGATATGCATGATGATACAATAATGAGGGCAGAGTTGGAATAATAGAAAAACGAAAAATCATTATAGTGAAATTTTATTGTTATATTTGCACATCTCCAAAAACCACAACTAAATTGTAAATATCATAATATTTTTTTTGCTATCCATTGTAATTCTCTAAAAAGAAAAACCTATGTGTTTAGCATATTATATATAAACAACCAAGATCCATTACCTTATATTTCAGTACTAAATGTTATTAAACACTCAAAATTTCTTTCGACGTCAATATTTGAATGAACGGAGTTTTCTTCCCATATTTTTTTGACATGAAATTATTTGATTCAAACTTTATAATTATGATGCTATTTTTTTTTTTTTTTGGGGGGGGGAGACAATAGCATAGATAACATTTTAAATTAGGGGAATTGCATGCATGTCGAATCTAATTTGTAAAATTAGAAAATTCTATAGACCCAACCCAATCACATACAACAGAAAGTAAAAAATGTCTTCCTGCACATTGATATACCAACGATATACCTAACTAAAAAGTAACTACATGGTATAATACTGATATTTATTTGAAGTTAATCAAGAGTATATTGGTAAGTGTAATACTGATATATTTGATTTATCATTGGTGTTATTCAATAAAAAGTTTTCAGTAGTATATCAATACTATAATGTTGATAAATCAACAATATACATAATGTAGAGTATTTCATTGATACACCATTGATATACTTATTTGAATTTGTTCAAAAGTAAATTAATAAGATGAATAATAGTGTGATATACTACTGATATCTGTTTATTTCACAAATATCAAGTATATATCAGTGTGATATACTACCGATATACTTTATTTACGTATCTCAAAAATAAGAAATACTTACTATATCAAGAGTACAATAATTATTCATAATCAGAATATCAGATTATCTAAACCAAGTATATAAATGATATACTACTGATATGTTTTATTTAGGTATATAAATGAAATGGAAATGCTAATATTCAGTATATGAACGGTATATCACAAATTAGTGATTTATGTTTGGTACTGATTTATGTTGATATATCATGTATGTTTGATATACAAAGAATATAATAATGATAGAAATAAGAGAAATTTGCATGAAAAACTCCTTTTCACACGCATTAATGTGATTTGACCCATGTTCTGGAATTAATGACATTTGACCCTTTTTGTACTGTGCATTCCGTCCAAATTACAGTAAGGACATCATACTCTGACTCTAGCTCTCTCGCTCTCGCTCAAGTCACGTTCTCGCTCTCGCTCAAGTCTCGTTTTCGCTCTCACTCTCGCTTATGATAGTAATTAAGTTGTCAAAATTATGGAGAAAAGAAAAAAAATAAAAAACAAAAATCACACTATAGTTGACTCGCTTTACCTCTCTCGACTGCTTCACTGACTTGACTTCGCTCTCTCTATCTCTACTACTACTCCACTCTTCTCTGACTTTTTTTTGTCATTTTTTTTATATTTTTGTCCATTCATTTGAGCGAGAGCGAGACAGCGAGAGCGAGACAACGAGAGCGAGACAACGGGAGCGAGAGCGTGAACAGCGTGCGAGAGCGTGAACAAGAAAGACCGCTTCATATTACCCTTATGAGTTATTTTGCGCGCATTGTCACGTCCGAATGGGTCATATTTCATTATTTTGAAATGTCAGGTCAAATGCCATTAATGCATGGGAAAATGAGTTATCCGTACGAATACCTCTAGAAATAATGATATACTCAATGTTAGTAACTCGCATATGATAGTATTCATTTTATTGATACATTGCTAATATACTCAACGTTAGGTATATCAATGAAATGAACATATCTAAAATGAAGTATATCAGTAATATACTAAGATGCAAAACATCTCTGATATGCTACGAATATATATAGAGTATATCATTTAACTGATATTACTAAAAAGAATTGTATTCATAGTATATCAATAATGTACTATTAATGTGTTTTGTTTAGGTATATATCAGTTGACTGATATATAAATACAAAGTACATCAGATATACTACTGATATATTAAATGTAAAGTACATCAGATATACTACTAACCAAATGTAAAGTATATCAGATATAATACTGATACACCAATGAGAGTAAAATGGGAAAAATAAAAAATAAAAAATCAGATTCTTAAAAATTTTGCTATATTTACAAATCTAAAAAATCATTGCTAGATTTGTAAATATACTAATATTTTTTGTCACCTATTACAATTCTCCTATATATAATATGGTTTATGGTTAGGAAAGTGATGTAATTTATTTTGTATCTATTTTACTATGCCTCTAAAATCTATGAACCTTTGTGAAGTTTGTTGCTAGGGCAGATCTATATCGGGACTGACCCCCAAAATTTTTTAATTTAATAACGTGTAGTATATACTATTTTTTTAAAAAATAAAATTATATACTATTATTATTATTATACAATACACTTTTTAACTCATGCAAAGATTGTTTGTTGTAGTGGTTTTATGCCCATCATCCTTACATTCCTAAATTTAAGTCTTATTAATGGCAATTTGTTTTTTTTTTCTTTTATATTTGTGTTTTCTATTTTTTTATATGTTTAATTTGGAGACTTATTGGATACGTTTAAAGTTTAAGAATTTATTAGATACTAGATTGAAAGTTTCCGAACTAAACTCACCATTTAACTTTTTTTTTATTTGATAAAACATTAAAATTACTCAAACTTAGTTATGAAGTTTTCAGGATACACCTAATAATCTTATCACCAATTAATTTTTTTCGGTTAACATAATATGAGGTGTGTTCAAATTTATCTTGGAGATAATTTTTAAATTTTTTTTTTTACTAAGAATTCAAATATTTTCTCAATGAAGATGAAATTTATCATAGAAAAATGATTAAAAAAATAAACACAATTTTTAAAACTAAAAATTAAAAATCTAATTGTTATATTTGCTTTTAAAAATAATATGATTTATTTATTTATTAGTACAATAAATATGAAAGATAAAGATTTAAACCTTCAGGAAAAAAAAATCAATGTTTATGTTTTTTTTTAGTACATCGAAAATTGGGGGTGGGGGTTAGAAGTTTTACTTGATGCAGTTAGCTACGCTCTTGTTGGCAATGTTACATGTTGTTTGTTCCAAACAGAATTTAATGTTTATAACTGTAACCCCATGGTGCTTGGTTAGTGATTTCCATATTTGACCCTCAATAATGATTTGAGTTTTATTTAATTGTTTGAAAAGCATTCCGACAATGATTGGATTCTCAACAAAATATGGATATATTTTTTGAAAAAATAAAAAATAAAAATATGAATATACATGTTAATTGAATAAATGGTTAAGATTATTGTTACCAAAGATAAGCCTACCTTGAGTCTCAAGTTGAAAAGATAAAGATAGAGCTCACAACTTATAAAATATATGAGTTACTAATCTCATTGTCAATTAGTTTTGAAATAGAACCAATCTAATATGGTATCATAGCCTATTAAGCCAAAACAAATATTCGGTTAAAAAATTTAGATCTCATCTAAGAATTATGAACCCAAAGAGCCAACATCTTGAGAGGACATGTTGAGGATCTCATATTGAAATGGTGAAGAAAGACTCGTACGTAACTTATAAGATATATGTGTTACTTCTCTAACTATTGCATACCATACACTTATCTTCACTCATTACAAATTTAGAAATAAACACACTTTTCATATAACTTTATTTTTTTTATAATATATTCATCTACACAATTCAAATACAATTTATATAAATTAAAACTTTTTAATCTTATATTATACAAATGTAAACTTACTAAAATGTGAAACTAATGAATTGACTCATGGTTTGAGATATTCTCCGGACTCAATCTTTGTCTTTTTAAGAGTTTTACGATTGTAACCACGGGCAGATCTACATGTAAACAAGGTTAATTTTTTTTAATTTAATACCCTATAGTATATAACGGTTGGAGATCGGATCGACACCAACATCGGTGGACTACACACCATGAGTGTGTTTCTTCACCCAGGTATTTACCAACACCATATTCTTCAACTCCACCATCTTCTTTTTCATATCCATCAACACACCAACACCATACACTATCCACAATTTTCAAAACCTATTCTAAGCCACTCAAACAAAAATTACAGAACATTTATTTATCAACCTATTATCTTCATTCTACATCCATACATTTCAAACCATCCAAACAAAAATTTCAGAAAACAACAGTTAATCAAAATTGCACCGACCTACCTAATTTTGTAGTCATTAAACTTCAAAAAATCAGTGACAAGTTAGATGCTCTTAGTGAAAATCTTGCCTCCAAATACAATCAACAAAACAATAGATAAGACAAAAAAAAAAAAAAAGTTTTATGAATCCAGAAACAAAGCTTCACCGGAAGAAATGGAAGCGGGAAAAAATAGGAAAAATCATATTCATTGACGTCCATGGATTATCGAAGCAATAAAAGAAAAAACATTGATAATGTTGGAAAAGATGTCGGAAACTACGACGTTGCAGAGGAAATCAAAAAAGAGAAAGAAAATGAAGGAGAGATGGTTGTCGACGACATCATAGTCTACAGTGAAAGGGCAAACAACGAAAAAGAGGCAGAGGTAGATAGAGAAGAGAAAGCTTTCATGTTTTAGCGTGGTCGGAAGCGGTCGATGTCGATTTTTTGAATCCTATCGAGCAAGGACACACGATGCTTGTTGAAGATCTGCTGAGTGAAAGAGATTTAGTTACAGCCTCGCCAAAAAAGTACTATTTGGTCGCTAAGGAGTTGTTTACTGTGTCGTTGGAAGAAAATGGAAAGATGAGGTTGAAGGAGAAAGGTTTGCAGAGGCTTCTTGAAGATAAAAAAAAAAAGGAAAGCAGAAGGTGGTTGTCGGCGGCTTGGGTGCTTTACGATGAAGAAGAAAGAAGGATAAAAATGAGGGCAATTTTATAATTCTGCAATACAACAACCCTAATTTTAAGTAAAACCACATTGAGCATGGCATTGAGCCTCTTATTGGGCCAAACTTCAGTTTCCATAAATTTTCCCTTCTCACCCTCCTTTGATCCATTCATTAATCATTCAAAGTATCGTTTTTATTTAATTTTGACATGGAATATTGATTTAGTCCCATTATGGATTTGAAAAATTTTACGTCGAGATTTTTCAATTGAAGTTTATCACACTCACAAGGATCGAGAAAGAAATTTTTATCAGCTCGACTCGAGAACGAGTTTTTTTTTTTAAGTCGAGGTGAATCTGATAGAGGATGAAATGCTAGTTAATTAGTTGAATTTAATTGTTATTAGTTTAGTGTTAATTTTAGTTTAATTTGTATTAGGTTTTTTTATTGTAAGGCTATAAAGAGCCCTTTGTGAGATTGGTAATGAAGCTTTCTGAATCCTATTTGAATAGAACATTATAGTTCTTTTGGAGAGTTTTCTTTCTTTGGGATGAATTTTCCTTCTTTGGTCATGGATTTGGCCTAATCCTTTAAATGCGTTGTGTCAAAAATTATGTTTTTACATTTGTATTGTTGTTTATGTGAACATATATGTTGAAAAAAAATGTCATTTTTCATCTATGAATAAGCTGTTTTGAAAAAAACTTTAAAATTTGATTAAAATGAAACTTTTTAAAATTTAACGATATATTTGAAATCATGAATATTTTTAATAATTTAACCACCTTCTTCTTCGTCTTCTGTTGTTTATGTGAACATATATGGGAAACTTTTTAAAATTTAACGATATATTTGAAATTATTTTTAATAATTTAACCACCTTCTTCTCCTTCATGAAATCAAATCTACCCATGAAATTGAAATCCTGAATACTTTTTAAAATTTAACGATATATTTGAAATCATTGGTATTTTTAATAATTTAACCACCTTATAAGCTAGACAAATCTACCCATAAAATTGAAAATTCGCCAACTTTCACTTCAACAAACTTGTAGTCATTTACTTACTTTAAGTAAATTACAATTCTAATAAATTGAACGCACTAAAAATGTAATTACATACACACAGACATCTCAACAAACTAACTACTTAAAAAACAAAAAAAAATCTCCCATAACTTACCGGTAATAAAAAACTTAATTTAAAATGTTACCATATAAAAATTGAAAAAAAAAAAGAAAAAAAAAAACAAGATATACACGAGAGACAAAATCTACCATTTAACATAGAGTAAAGTATTGTACATAATTACACAAATATTTTCTCGTTCTTTGAACACATGCAAAAATCCCAAAACGCTAATATCGACTAATGATTCAAATCAATTTACAAATGGTTTTTCCTTTTACTAATTTCGAAAAGGAAAAAACTCCAATCTAAACAAAGAACAAATCAAATACTTTCAAATTTCAAACAAATTCCCCAATTCATCTTGAACATATTGGCTCTTCAATTATGGTCTCCAACAATGGCTTCCTCGACCTACACATCGACCTCCGATGAGCCAATTCCGGCGCCGGCGAAAACTCCTCCTCATTATCGTCCAATTTCAACTTCGGCTCCGCCTCCTCTGCTTCCACCTCCGGCCAAACACAAACATTAGATTCCCCGCCGCCGACGATCCGCCGCTTCTTCCCGCCGGAGAGCCGCTCGGCGGCGAGGAACAACGCCCCCATATCCGCCACCGACACCACCGAATTCACCTTCTTCATCGGAAACATGACGTACAAATTCCCCATCTCGAGATCCTCATCGGCCATCAGAGCCGAAAATCTCCGTCCGACATGAACCGACTGAGAATTCACGACGAAGAAATTCGGCATCTCGAACATCAGCTCCGCCGCCTGGACCGGTTCGTGAAACTGCCGGATTTCCCCGCTCGGAAAAATCACCGTCGTCGTCGCAGAACTCGACCCTTTCCCGCCGATTGGAGTCGAAAGCGTACAAGAAATGTAATTCCCCATGAATCCCAAACGATGAAATCAGTGCCAAAATCGAAAGAATTGTACAAAAAAAGAGATTTTAATTTGTGGGTATTTGAAAAACAGAGTGGAAATTTTGGTTGGGTTGAGGAAGAATTAGAAGCAAAGGAATTTATTTATAATGGGGGGATTTGGGAAATGGTCGAATGATGAAATCATGTGATTATTTTGAAAAGTCATAATGTGGAATCGGTTGATTTTCAAAGGAAAGTGAAGCCCAGTTGTTTGTTTGAAATTATTGCTCATTTCCGCGTGGAACAACACGAAATAAAGGGCTATATTAAATAATAATAATAATAAAATCTATTTGTTTGTTTTATTTTAGTTTACGAAAATGATATTTATGCGTAAGAAAGTTTTCATTTGTCAAATTCCATTTCAGCATACGAGTTTTTGATGTTATCCTTAAATTGACGTCAACCCGTTACACATATTATCCAAAAAAATAATAATAATAATATAGATTTTTGTTTTCGTATCGTCTCGTTTTATGAAATAAAAGAGTGTTGCGAAGAAAAAATTAATATCTGAAATAAATAAATGTATAGAATGAATTTTGAATTAATTTAAAACCTCGTGATCTACCTAAAAAATTCGTTCAAAAGTTTTTTTCCACCGGCTAAACACAATAACAAGTTAACAACTATAATATTAATTTTTTTTAATGTTAAGAATAGAAAATAATAATTAAAGTTACCTAATTTGTAATTTATTTATTTCAGCATGCAGTTGAACGTAGATGACTGTGACATCAACCATAATATAGGTTTAGATATTATTTTCACTCTAAAGTTTTAGATTTATTTTATTTTTATATATTCTTGATGCTATCAAATTTTAGGCCCCATACAATAATCATTTGAATTTTGGTTTTTGAAAAATTAAGATTATAAATATTACGCCAAAGTAAACATAGCTAAATAATAATTGACATGTATCATCAAATAAGTGGTCAGAGATTTAGATCCTTCCAACTCTCCATTGTCCTTCAACTATTATAGCTTCCTTATTTTGTTATCTATTTTTTTAAAATACTTTCAAAATCTAATTTATGTTTTAAAAACTTAAAAAAAAAAAAGTTTATCATATGATTAAGAATTCAATTGTTTCTCTAAAAAAGATAAAATCATAAGAAGCGAGCAAATAAACATAAATTTCATAAAGAGAAAACTAGAAATGAAATCGTTATCAAACGGAGCCTTAGTTTTTAGTGATTCAACTTTGTATAACAACCTATTTTAGTCAGTTAATTTGTACAGATTGTTAAAACATATACCTATCATTTCGTTTATTAAATTAATGAGCAAATATCTATGCTGAAGGTTAAATATTGAGCTTTCAAATGGATTCATATATATTTTTTTAAGTACAAAATGGATTCATATTTTCTTAAGCCATTTAATGAAAAGTTAAACATCAACTTAAATAGTTTTTCATACAAAGTTTACGAACGAGAAGGAACAAAAGTGAAAATAAAAATATTTAAAAGTTGATTTTTTTTTTAGTACATCAACAATTAGAGGTGTGAGATTCGAACCCATGATCATTTGATCATAATTCATACTTGATACTAGTTGAGCTATGCTCTTGTTGGCGATTAAATTGTTATTAGTCTCTCTCTATATATATAGTTTATGTTTGGTTCTAATTCAGTCCCTATAAAAGTTTTATATAATCCATATCATATAATTAGTTAAATCTATGTATATGTCTTTAATTTTTAGTTATCAAATGTTAACCATTTTCTTCGTAGCACATCTAATGAATTTTAACATTTAGTATAAGGTATGTGTGAAATTTAAATTCGTGAATTATATAACAATTTGATATGAAAAAAAAGGGATATATATGTGGAATTTTTTTTTTAATTTTTCAAATAAAGGCACATTCACACATATCATACATTGAAGGCAACTCATGGTCTCTCCATGCCATGAACAAAGACAAAAAAAAAACTTGTTGGGGTAAGAAAATTATGAACATGTGGTAAAAGGTAAGGGTGTATATGAAATATTTAAAAAAATGATAGAAATAAATTGAAATCCGATACAAATCATAGAAGTCAATCATTGGATTGTTGGTGATTTGATCTCCTAACCCACAATTATTGAGCTAAAAATGATACAAATTATAGAAACTAAGACTCCGTTTAATAACCATTTGGTTTTTAGTTTTTGGTATTTGAAAATTGTAATTTGTTTTCTCACTATTTCTCTACAATAATTTTCATCTCCCTACAATTGCTTCCATCTTTCTCAAGAAAACACTTGAATTCTTAGCTAAAGTTCAAAAACAAAAACAAGTTTTTAGAAATTACTTTTTTTAGTTTTCAAAACTAGGCTTGGTTTTTAAAAACACATATAAAAGGTATATAAGAAAACATGAAAAATCATAGGTGAAAATAGTATTTATAGGCTTAATTTCTAAAAATAAAAAATAAAAAACTAAATGGTTATCAAATAGAGCATAAAATAGTAATTTAATCTTACAAAAATCAAACTAAAAGAAAAAAAAGAAGGAAAAACATATCGAATGGTTTTAATCTTTTACATATTCTCAATTAAATTCTCGACATTTTAAAATTTTCAATTTGAATCTTAATTTATTAAATAGTCTCCATCAGTTATTTAGTTTCAATTTTTAGCCAAAAGTTGAAGTATTATTAACTTGTTTGTTTAAAAGCCAATATGTTCATGCCCATTGACAAAATTCAACTCACTCACATGTCCAAGTATCTTAACAAAACAATAAGGTTCAATTACAAGTTTGTATCTATTCGGTCTTTGACTTTTCAAAAATATCGAATAAATTTTTAAAATTTCAATTTTATATTTAATAGTTCTCTCACAAATTTAAATTTTTCAATAATTAATTGATCTATTAGATAAAACCTTGAAATTGTAATTTTATGCCTAGTAAACTCGTGAATCTTAAAGAATTTTCAAGACTGAATTTATAATTTAATCAAATAATAGTTTAATGACACATAACCCAGCTTTCTTTTAACAAATTTTAATTTTAATAAATTCTTTTTAGAAAATAACTTAACTGAAAACTTTTGGTATATTTAGAATGGAATAAAAAAAAAAAAGAAAAGAAAGAGATGAGTGAAGAGAATTTAAAGGAAAGGAAAGGAAAAGGCAAGGGAAGGCGCGGCTGACATCCAAGTTTTGCGTGAGTGTTAATTGAAGGCAGCGGCGGTGTCGGTTATTTGTATAATAATAGGTGTGACTGTGAGTTTACACTTTTAACAATACACATATTCTGTGCCGCGTCGCCGGGCTATGCGCCATTGCCAATGCCATTTCTTAGAAACCACATCGCTCCCACAACCCCATCTTTTAATCCATCATTTCCATTTCACACTATTATTCCAACACTTTTCTTCCTTCTTCTTCTTCTATATTTTCAAACAAAAAAAAAAGTTTATAATAATACTACGAATGTACCTTTTTTGTTCACACTATATATTTGAGAAATACTAGTAAATTCTTCATCATCATAGTTTTTCAATTGATGTTTACATGACAAGCAATGAATTATGTGTGGATACTAAAGAATAAGTTATTTCTCAATTTATTATATTATATTTAAATAATTGATACTTAAATAAATTTCAATTCCTCGTAAAAAAAAAGAATAAATCGTTACATAATATTTTATTTATTTAAAATATTAAAAAAAAAATTAAAGTTATCTTATTTCATTAAAAAAATAAAAAGAAGAAGAAAAAGAAGGAGAAAAGAAGGAGAAAAGGCAGAGGGGAAAAAAGTAAGAAAACAAAATATATTTACCAATACTTAAACTCAAGACCTTTTGGGTGTGTTTGACACATGGATTTGGATTTGGATGAGTTTTGGTTCCAAATCCAAACTCATGTGTTGGAGCAAGGTGTTTAAAACCCTGGTTTCGAAATCTAACCCCATGAGTTACAACAATGTAATCCCATGGGGTTTTAACAGTGCAATTCTATGGAATTTGTTTCATGTTTTTCTCCTTCATTTGTCGATTACTTCGACAACTCTGGTGAAAACTCTAGCGACCACCCAACGACCACCGACAACAACTCTGGCGATCACACCGGCAACTCGATCACTACTAACGGATGCCTCCAGCAACCACTTGATTTTTTATTTCCGACGACCACTTCGACAACAACTCTAGTGACAACTCCGACGACCACTCAACAACCACCAATAACGACAACTCCGACGACCACATCGACGACTAGACCATCGCTGATGACTACCTCCGGCGACCACTTGATTTTTCATTTTCGACGACAACATCGACAACAACTCCGGTGACAACTCCGGCAACCACCTGACATTCACCAACAACGACAACTCCGACAACCACACCGATGACTCGACCACTGCTGACGATTGCCTCCGACAAATACTTGATTTTCCATTACCTCTTCAATCTGTTGTTTTCCATTTTCGGTGATCACTTCGACAACAACTCCGACAACCACCGACAACTACAACTCTGACCACCACACCGAGAACTTAACCACCACTGACGGCTTCCTCTTCCAACCACTTGATTTTTCATTTTTTCTTCCATTTGTCATTTCCATTTTTTATCATCATTTTGACAATAACTCTAGTGGCAACTCCAACAACTACGAACAACAACAACTCCGACGACTACACCGACACCTCGCTGTCACTGACAACTGCCTCAAGCGAACACTTGATTTTTTCATTTTCGGTGACCCTTCGACAACAACTCCGGCGACCACCTAATCACCACCGACAACGAAAACTTTGGCGGCCTCCTTGACAATCTAACCAACTCATCAACTCGACCACCCCAATAACCCGAGAATCTAGTTATTTTTTTAAATGGTTAAAATAAAACTAAGAAATAGCTACTAAACAATTTTTTTCATAATAACATGCAATTATACTCTCAAGAAAATTAGTATGGGTTGAACCTAGAACCAAACCAACCCGAACTTCATATCAATTTTAGAAAAATACTTTTGTACTTATATTACAACTATATGTACATATATTTATTTTAATTTTAAACTTATTTTTAGATTATTTATTTTTCAATAACTTTTTAAAATAATTTTTTAGTCTTTTGGAAGGTAAAAATTCATAATAAAAATTAAAATAAAGTTTCTAATCTTAATTCAATATTAAAAAATAAATATATATATTTTGCATATCAATACTTAACTTTATTTAAAAATAAAATTTTAAATATATAACCCGACCAACCTAAACCAACCCAACCCAAATGTTTCATGGTTGGGTTGGGTTGAATTCATCTCTTAATAAAGGTTGTTTGGACTGAAGATATTTGCAATCCGAATAGTTTGGTTGAGTCTAAAAAGTACCTCAACCCAACCTACGAACACCTCTAACTCGTGATGCTATGCTTTTTTCTCTTTAAATGCTAAAAAATGTTCTAAATGTTTAAAAAAAAAATTTATTCTTCAACTACAACATAAATTGAAAGATTCATCGAAAAGTTACTTAAAAAATTGATACATGTTAGACAACTTCTACAATTCACACTACAAATTTTGAAAGGAACAAAATAGCTAAAAGGAAAAATGTGAAACAAAACTATACCAAATCCAGAATTCAGAAAACTACACCCAAAACACAATTTTCTGATTCCCAGGCTTCAGAACACTGTACCCCAAATGCAGCTTTCTGATTCTCAGACTTCAGAACACTGCATGCTTCAGAACCCCTCAGGGCAAACTCCCCAGGCTTCTGATTCCCAAGATTCTGATTCGGAACATGCACCCCAAACAAGCATTTGAGTTTCAGAATTTTGATCTAAACAATATGCCACTCGGGGAATTTGGTTAAAATTTTATGATGATGGTCTCTTGAAGAGACAGATGACCATGTCTCATTTTTTTTTTAATTTATGACAGATGGCAACATGGTCATCCTTTGAAGAGACACCATGTTGCAAGTCCTCTTCCACCTAATTAAAATTACAATATTAATATAAGTAGTTTGCAAAATACAGTATTTTTATAATAAGTTTAAAACTATAATATTAATAAAAAATGTCCAAATAAAAACACCCAAAATTGTTTCTAATAACCTTTTAGGATAGGATGAGCAATAATTAAACGGAAATTGCGCCAGATGGATTATTTTCAAAATCATATTTTTCAAATGTCCATAAATTTAGATATTTTTATAAGTTTTACGCTTTCTGAAAAATTTGAGATTTTTCTTTTACCATTTTACTCTCCATTAATACTCTCATCCATATTTATTGAGTTATTATTATTATTATTACTATTAATTTTTTCAAATGAAACACAAGACACATATCATTCAAGGTAATTCTTAGGACCTTTAATAAAAATTGATTTTCAAATCAATTTATTATCAAATCTAATTTTAATATCTTCACTAAAATTTATTTAACCTAATTCCCAAAACAAATTATAGAATTCACTTTTCACCCTAAATCTCGCTTTCTCGAGTTAAAAAATAGGAAAAAAATGTAAACAAAAAGTAACCTCATCCTTATCACTAATTACATGCTAGAAACTATCCATTTAAACTAAATTTACTTTCCACCATACTTCTAATCTCACTCCTTACCTCTCACATAGACTTTGATACCAAACTCTCTAGTATTGATCCAAGCTGAGAGACCAATCAAAATTCTCAATGAAACTTTGTTTTTTCATCAATGACCACTTGTCAGTTGAGGCCAAATTAGCAAACACCATTAAAAAAAAAAAAAAAAAAGGAAAGAACACACATGAAAATCTAAAGACAACCTCAAAAACTTATCTAAAGTTCGCTTGGGTATATCATTTCACATCAAATTTGACCAACTAAGATAATAAAATCTAAAGGGGAGTGCACCTTTAGCATCCAAAGATACAAGAATAATACAAATTGAAAGAACAAGAATTAATGTGTTAAAGTATTGGAAAGAAACAAAATACATGGGAGAATTAAGAAGCTTCGAGTAAAATAAACTGAATTGGCAATGCTTGAAGAGGAAGCCATTGACATTTTGTGTTGTACAATATATAGAATAAAGCAAATTACAGTGACACAAATGAGAATAATAAGCACAAACCCATTTTGAATATAATGCTCATTCGTCCACTACTTGTAGTAATAAAATTAGTAATCAAATCACCACAAATAATACCATTGGATTTTTTTTTTTATCTCTCTGATTTCATTTCTTCACTAAATCTATCTTTCTTTCTTTGTACCTTTAGGTTAATCTCCTATGTTCCGGGTTTCTTTGTTCTTTGTTCTAGTTTCTAATCTTTAATTACAACATCTCAATACCTTTGAGTTAATCTCATCGGTTTCGGCCCTCTCTTAATTTTTTTCCATTTAACCATTCCGAAAAGGGTATGATAAAAATGATTTTGATCATTTTAAAATTACTCTCAAATATGCTCGCATATCTCTATATGATCAATGATAGGATGCACACAGATGAGTGCAAAACCACCCGAGTTTGATGAATCTGAACTTTTCATGAGAAATAGAAAAAACTTCTATCAATAGTTTTTGAAACAGTTTTTTAATATAACAGGAACCAAGTGATCTCTTCCTTCTTCGCTCTATCCTAATAATTATAGAGGTGTGATTTCCTTGTATAAATATATACGTCGAGTCTGCAGATTTTTCAAAGATTCAGTGAGGTTGAGGGATGGAGGAAGCGGAGGGGACGATGTCGTGGAAGGTACTCAGCGACGAGATCAAGAAAGTTGGTGGTTTTGCAGCGCCGATGGCGGTGGCGACAGCGCTGCAATATATCTTCTGCAAGTGATAGGGATGATGATGGTGGGTTATTTGGGTGAACTCTACCTTTCGAGTGTCGCCATTGCTATTGCCCTCACCAACGTTACTGGCTTCGTAGTTCTTGTAAGTTTTTCTAACTTCCTTTTCCTTTCTTCCTCCTCATTATTTCAATTACTAGCTATGCTGTATTGTTAAGTCTAGTTCAAGATTCATGTAGTTTTGTTCTTTAAACCTACTTTTATCCCCAAACTCACAATTTTAACTAAAATATAGCCCTGTCATGGTTTGTTCAAAGATTCTATCCTCTCAAATATATGATTTATAATTTATTCATGCATATACAAGAATACTTCTTTTTTTAACCTATTGTTGAATGAAAGATTATCTGAAGTTGAAATTTGCAAAATAATTCAAATTTAAGGTTAAAATTACCATATATATAACCAAGTTTAAAGACTAATTTAGTATAAAAATGAGGGCAAAATACATTTTTGTGTTTTTTAAATATGGATCAGTTGATCTGTATTTAGTTCTTGAGGTTTTAAATAATTTCTCCTAATGTCGACCATCTCTTTCCTCTTTCTTCTCTCTCATTCCTCCTTTCTCCTTCTCTAGCAAACTTTGTCACTATCGCTTAGGCTTGCCACCATTCAGATGGAACGAAAGCTCATCATTCCTTCCAAATATGATGAACAAATGGCCAAATCTAGCGTGTTTATTCCCTAGACCTATTGCTCATTCCATCACCACTCGTGGTTGCTGACAAGGTCTTCCAAAGAAGAGAAGAGAGGAAGGAGACGATAAGTCAGTAGTTCAATTAGGGAAAAATTTCTAGTACTACAATAGTATATAAATTTTTTATATGACAAACTATTTTATTTATCTATTTTTTAATTTTTTTTTTCTATTGGGTAGATAGAAGAGATATATAGAGATGAGTGTTGCTTAGACAACACCCAAGTTTTACTCTACTAAAAATTATGTGGAGTCCACTAGTATTAAAAAACTATTGATAAACTCAAAATATAATATGAACAAAGTAGTACTAGAAATTTTCTTGTCTATTAGTAAAATTACAATGTCATTTAAAGTTTAATCATCATGTTAACTACAATATAATATAAACATCTTATTAGGTTAAGGACTCAAACTTTTATCGACCAAAAGTGTATTTTCTCTCCCAAAATTATCATACCTTTCTACATAGATGCTAAGTTTTTTTCTCACAAAAAAACATAAACCATTGAACTCCAAAGACGGGAATGGCGAGCGGATTAGAAACGCTACACGACACCTATGTTGGGTTTTTGGCAATATATGAGAAGTGAAATTGTCCCACATCTGAAAGATGCAAGAAAGTGATGAGTTCCTGGTAGTATAAAAGGAGTCCATGGCTTTGGTTTCAAAGCATCCCAATAAGAAATACTTTAAGCTTGGTGTACTAGCTCTGGTTAAATTCCCTCTTTATATTCTCTAGTCTGAGAGTGGGAAGAAGGGTGTGAGTGGTATAAGATTTGGGAGAGTGTTTTTGTAATTGGGGTCGGAGAGAGAATTCTATGTGATTGTAACAATTTTTCACATAATGAAAATTTCTTTCTGTTCGTGGTTTTTTCTCCGGGTTTGGAGTTTTTCCACATAAATTCTTGTGTCTCTTATTTTGTTGTTTTCTTTTAATTTCTCAGTTATTTCTGCTTATTCCTAGTGGTGGGAGGTTTTTTTCCCTACAAGTGGTATCAGAGCTTTAGGTTTGTAGTTTCTTGAGTTTCTGAGTATGCTCTGTGGTTGCAGCATTGTCTGAGCTTCCACATCAGAAAAGATTTCTTGAAACGGACTATAGTTGTTTACTATTTTCAGATTCACTAGGAGGGAAACAGATATGTCAGGCTTTATGAGTGAAGTAAAGATTGATGTGGAGAAATTTGACGGAAAGATGAACTATGGCTTGTGGCAAGTGCAAGTCAAAGATATGCTGATACAATCTGAGTTACACAAGGCTTTGAAGGGAACTAAGTTGTGGTGTTCCTGAAAGGTTAAGCGGTGATAGTGATCCAAATGAGTCCAGCGGGTGGTTCCAAAGAAAGGTTCTAAGAAGTCTAGCATGACAATCTGGAATTGGAAGAAGAAGAAGAAAGACTTCGTGCAAAAGAAAGATTGCAGGGAAGGCAGGCGGTCTGGACACATGAAAAGAAATTGTCCTAACAGAGCAAGTTCGTCAAAAGGCTCTGGGTCGGATGCTAACATGGTCTCTCTCGTAAGGGGAGATGGTGACATCTTCTGAAGAAAGACAGAATTCATCCTTATGGTATGTCCGCTTTGCCATGATAGAGGATGTGATGTTAGCGGTTCCACAAGTTTGCACACGGACATTGACTTGGCGGCTATGCAAGGTGTGTGGTGGAAGTTATGTCGATGGCTGAAGAACTTCCGGGTGAGCCAAGTAGGTGGAAGTTGCACCATAAATTTCAGCTGGGTTTATCGGCATATGACGAAAAAGAAAAGTCTTGGAAGGTGATATTCCAAGTGATCTACTTTTATGGTGGAGTAAGTTATGTTCTCTGTATTGAGGATTATGATTGTCGGTAAAGACAATGATGCAACAAGAGATGTGGATTCTTCAAATATCTTGCCAAGGTGGAAATTGTTGGGGTTTTGGCAATATATGAGAAGTGAAATTGTCCCACATCTGAAAGAAAGTGATGGGTTCCTGGCAGTATAAAAGGAGTCCATGGCTTTGGTTTCAAAGCATCCCAATTAGAAATACTTTAAGCTTGGTGTACTAGCTCTAGTTAAATTCCCTCTTTATATTCTCTGGTCTGAGAGTGGGAAGAAGGGTGTGAGTGGTATAAGCTTTGGGAGAGTGTTTTTGTAATTGGGGTCGGGGAGAGAATTCTATGTGATTGTAACAATTTTTCACATAGTGAAAATTTCTTTCTGTTCGTGGTTTTTTTCTCCGGGTTTGGAGTTTTTCCACGTAAATTCTTGTGTCTCTTATTTTGTTGTTTTCTTTTAATTTCTCAGTTATTTCTGCTTATTCCTAGTGGTGGGAGGTTTTTCCAACAACCTACACTACACCCTCACCGCAGTCCTCTCCCTTCTGTCCATCTGCCCCCCAATTTCCCTCCTCTGGATTTTAATCCACAAATCCCTCACTCTCATCGGCCAAGACCCTTCAATCTCATCCCACGCTCGCAGCTACTCCTTCTGGCTCATCCCTGTCCTCTTTGGCACCACCATTCTGAAGCCATTGACTGGCTACTTGCAGTCGCAGAGCTTGATTCTTCCAATGCTCTCCACTTGCCCCTCTGTTGGGGCCTCGTCTATAAGGCGGGGCTTGAAACCTACGCCGCCCTTGCGCCCATCTGTAGGAGAACGAGGCTGTCGCTTAGTAAAGATGCTTTTTTGGGTGTTAAACACTTCTTTCGCCTTGTCGTCCCCTCTGCTCTCATGTTTTGGTATGTTTTTGTTTCATTTTTCATTTTATTTTTATATCCTTTCCAGTTTTATTCTATCTTATTTTATTATTTGCTAACTTATAAGAAATGCCCCTGAACTTTAGGTTTTGTTTCAAAAATGCCCTTGAACTTTAAAATGTTTCAAAAATACCCCTGAACTTTAAAAAAGATTCAAAAATGCCCCTACCGTTATAACATTAAATGAGAAAAGAGACGATGTATGCGCTTAAATGCCTAAACCAAACTATTTGACGTGGAAAAAATGCCAACGTGGAGTGTTGAAGTGTAAAAAAATATGGAAACCACGGTATATCGATTTAAGAGAGGGGAATATAGGAAAATCGGTGAAAGGTGGAGGTGAAAGAGATTACGTATGGTATTCTTGTTGGGTTAGGGTGAAGTATCGCATCTCAACTTTGCTTTCTTTCACTCCCCATAAATTCAATAGGTTAGGGTTAAAATCGTTTGGTGAAATTAAAGGACAAATAGTTCTTAAAATCGTTGACTCACGGTTCTCCTTGAAGAAGACAACTCACGATTCTCCTTGAAGAAGACACCAAGGGTATTGACCTTCTGTTCAAGAAGGTAAAAGAAGTTTAGTTTTTTTTTTTTGTCTTTTTTAAGAACTCTTTGTCCTTTCCTTGATTGATTGTAGTTGTTGTTCCATTTAGCCATTAAGAAAACAAAAAAGAATGGTGTGTAGTTTTGAAACAATCAAGCCCAATTAAAGTCAATCCTAAGTTGAAACTTTGAAGATGGAACAAACATTTTTCGAAAATTATTTCTTCTGAATAGCCTAACCTAGCCTAGCCAAACCAACCCAAACCTTTTCTTCTCACACAAATAACATACTTTCTAGCTTTGAATAAGAGATAGATCTCAAGAAGAAGAAAAAAATGGCAATTGCAGAACTATTTACCACATGTTGGATTCATAATTGGCAGCTTGGTGTCTAAGTTACTCTTGGGAAAATAACATATAATGAACCAAAATTTTAGAAACTCCAGATTGCAAATTCAATAAACTACTTAGTTTTTTTGTTAATTTAAAAAAGACATAAACAAGTATCTTGTCTCAAATGCTTTCCTTTCTTTGACTATTGACAATGATCATTGAAGCATTGGGGCAATTGAAGAAAGTAGTTGGTGGTGTGTGAGTTTCATTTTCCATTTTCTACTTCTAGTTGTGAGATGTACGAAAAATATTTTGTCTTTACAACGTGTGTATGTACAAATATCTAATCAAACTCTAATTATGTTTATTTTCAGTGAGCATGGAGGAATTTAGTGTAATTGTTAACCATGGTGGTAGGGTAGAAAAGAGTCCGGACAAATATGTAGGGGGATTGAAATCATCTTTTGAAAAAATTGACATTGACTTGTGGTCTTTGTTTGAATTGTTTGACTTGGTTAAGTCCTTAGGCTATAACAAATGGGAAAATTTGAGGTATGAAGGTGGTAATGGTTGCTTTAAGGTAATAGACTCAGATAAAGTTGTGATGAATTTGGCTTCCTTCGCTATACTAAATGAAAATGCATCTATAAATGTATATGTGGAGCATGTAGCAAATGATCAGAGCCTTGCACATGAGGACAATGGAGTTGGACTTAACCAAATATTTGACGAAGATGATAATGTGGAGGATATTCATTTTTCTGATAGTGAAGAGAACTTAAATGATGATCCCCATGGAGTTGGACTTGACCAAATATATGATGAAAATGATAATGTGGATGATATTCATTTTTCTGATAGTGAGGAGGACTTAAATGATGAGTTAGAACATGAGAAAGAAAAAGGTAAAGATAAAGAAGTTGATGAGGAAAATTGTGAAGAGAACGATGGTTTAGGGCATGCCAATGAAGTTAATGTCGAGGAAGATAATGAGTGTAATTTAGATTTAGTTAACTTTTCTGACTCGGATTTAGAGGATGACATCGTAAGGTCTCCATCATTTAAAAATGTGATTGATCCTTCTATTTTGAAGTTGACATGTTGTTTAGCTCTTTAGAAGAGTTTAAGAGCGCTGTATCTGAGTACGCCATAAATGGAGGATGGTCGATTCGTTATAAGAAGGCAGATAAGACTAGAGTTAGAGCTATATGCTCAAAAACATGTAAGTGGGTTACGTATGTGACTAAAATGAAGGGTGAGAAGACTTTTCAATTGCGAACTTTGGTTGATAAGCATACTTGCACCCGTTCATTTAAGAATAGTAGAGTAACTTCTAAATGGTTGGCCAATAAGTTAGTCAATAGAGTTAAAGAGCAACCTAGCATAAAGGTGAACACAATTCAAGAGAAGATCCAACGTAAGTATGTTGTCAAGATATCGAGGAGTAAGGCATATAGAGCGAAGAGGAAAGCTGTGGACATGGTTGAAGGGAATCACGCTGAGCAATATGGAAAATTGTGGGACTATTGTGGTGAGCTACTTCGGGGTAATAATGGTAGTAGTGTTAAATTAAGCGTTGGTGCATATGATTGTTTGGTAAAGGGTGAAGAACATCCAAGGTCATCTCTTGTGTTTGAGAGATTATATATATGTTTTGATGGGATGAAGAAAGGCTTCTTGGCAAGGTGTAGGCCATTTATTGGGTTGGATGGGTGCCACCTAAAAGGGCCCTATAGAGGCCAACTTTTAAGTGTCGTGGGTAGGGATCCAAACGATCAAATGTATCCTTTAGCATTTGCAGTGGTTGAGGTAGAATGCAAGGCTTCATGAACATGGTTTCTAAGTATTTATTGATTGATATCGGTAGTATAAAGGAGTGTCGATGGATATTCATAAGTGACCAACAAAAGGTATGTTTTATTGTGTTTTTTTTATCTTATATTTTTTTTTATTCTTATATTTGTATTTTGATCTTACTTTTTGCTTTTAATTGTAGGGGTTGGTCCAAACATTTGAGGAATTATTGCCAGGTGTAGAACATCGATTTTGTGTCCGACATCTATACAACAATATGTGAAAAAAGTACCCGGGCAAACAACTTAAGGATCTAATGTTGAAAGCTACCAGGGCGACAACTCAACCAGAATGGGTTAAAGTGATGGAGACAATCAAAAGTATTGAAGAGGGGGCTTATAATTGGCTGATTGCAATCCCCCCTCCATTGTGGTGTAAGCATGCGTTTAGTAGTTATCCTAAATGTGATGCCACCCTAAACAACATGTGTGAAGCTTTTAATTCTACCATACTGGAAGCCAGGGATAAACCAATTATTGGGATGATTGAATGGATTAGACTTTATCTCATGAGAAGATTTCAAGAAAATAAACAGAAGATGAAGAATGTTAAGGGAAAAATATGTCCAAAGATTCAGAAAAAATTGGAAGAGAATAAGAAAAAAAGTGGGAGTTGGCTTTCTACTTGGTCCGGAGGTGAAAGGTTTGAGGTTAGTAGGGGTAATAGTGAGGCATACATAGTGGACTTGGATAAGAGAACTTGTTCATGTTGGTATTGGGAGTTGATTGGACTCCCATGTGAACATGCTATTAGTTCCATATTCTACAAGTCTGATACAGTTGAAGATTATGTGGATGATTGCTACTCTATAGCTATGTACGAAAAATGTTATGCTCCCACGATTCATCCTATAAATGGTGAAAACTTATGGTTACGTGTGGATTACGACACAATTCTCCCTCCAATCACAAGAAGACAACCTGGACGGCCGAAGAAATTGCGACGAAAAGAACCAGATGAGAAGAGGCCACCTACTAAAATGAGTAGGCAAAACACTTCCATGTCATGCTCTGTTTGTGTCATCAAATCTGACATAACAAAAGAAGTTGTAAAGGGAAGGTTAGTAAAATGTTAATTTTTTGTGTTTAGCAATGGTAGCTTATTGATGAGGTAACTTATTACTAAATGTATGTGATAGTTATTACTAAATGTATGTTATAGCTATAAAGTAGGGAACTTTAGTTCAAAGTAGTGGAGGACAAACACCAAATCGAGGTCGAAGTCAAAGTGGGCATTTGGGAAGTGCCCCTTCTCCATTATTGTTTGTAAGTGATTAACTACTTTTAGCTTTATATTGCATTACATTTAAGATTGTGTTATAGTATGATTATATTATTCTTTGCTCGCACTTATCATAGTCAAAGCAAACTCCAATTGTACAATTGCAATGTACAAAAGAATCGAGAAATCAACCATCTCTTTCGGTTTTAGTAAGTTTTTATTATTAGCAAGCATCTTGTATAATATTAATTTCGGTAATGGTAATCCCGTTGATATTTTGTTTGAACTAGAATTCGTGCCAAAGTATAGAAATTCAAGCTTCACACGAATCGAGAAGTGGACCAAACCCCTTGTTGGTTGTAAGTCACTTATCACAAATTTTGAAATTAATTTTGAAACCATAGTTGTTCAAAGCCATTTATCACAATTTTGTTGCCAGTTTGGGAAAACAAAGTATACAAACCCCTTGTTATCAATTTTGTTGTGTTGTTCTCTTGTACTAAAAACTATAAATTATGGCAGGGGAAAACTACTTGTCTTCCTCCAAGAGCTTCAACTGGAATTTGGATGAACAATACATCAAATGGAACGAGAGAAAAACTACCCATAAGAGGAAAATTGAAGAAGAAAGTCAGTAGCCTTCCTTTGTTGCCAGTTTGGGATAACAATTGGATAACACGTTCAATCTTTACTGATCCAGAAGCCTTGAGGAAGCTGTCAAAGAAATGATAAGATTATGTTGTTGCTCACTTTTGTAAAGTTTAGGCCTTATATAAAATTTTGTGTAGAAGATTAGCTTAGAAAGTGTACATGAACTAAAAGGATCATTTTTTGTGTACATGTACATTGTCGTAGGTGATAGCAATTTTTTGTATCTAATCTTTTAGGAAAGGCCACAACTTAATGACAATGTTGCTATATAACTTTGATGACAAATTGAAGTTTGATTGCTATTGATATTTGAGGATCGATTATTTAAGTTTGATGACTATTTAATTTTGAAATTATTTTAGGAAAGATTACCATTTGTTGAATTGATGATAATATTAGGAACTTCAGGTTTGTCTGAGAACCTCAAAAAGAGCACGAGAGAAACTATTTGCTTGTAAACCTCAACTTGATGACAGGAGCATACTTAAAAATTCTCAACACGTGGTCTAAAAAAGGAAACATATGAAAATATGATAGAAGCTAATTTGTCGTGTTTGATTTTACATATTGGTTGGACTTTCTTTGTAGACACAAATTATTGTGGTTACCTGGAATATAATGAATTTCTTATTGAGTTTTAAAATTTTGAGGTTCTGTAAGTTTCTAAAAATAAAATAAAATAAAATAAAGAACCAAAAAAACACCTTTAGCTAGACAATTCATTATATTCCAGGTAACCACAATAATGGCCTATGAGAAGCCTATGAGAAGCAGCTTAAATTCAAAAAACAGGCTTCTTTACAACATCATTCAGAAATCCAAAAACAGGCTTCTTTGGGTTATTCTTGAAAGAATGGCCTATGAGAAGCAGCTTAAATTCAAAAAACAGGCTTCTTTACAACATCATTCAGAAATTACATTCATACTCCAACTTGACATACTTTAAAAACATAAGATATTTGGAGGAGTCTCATTGAACAAAAAATTTATTTTTCCCTTCTATAAAAATATTTTAAATCCAAATAAAGTTAACATGTTAGCCACCATTTATATTCCTTTTCCTTCATTTTCAAGTGCGATCTTTTCTTCCAACTCCAAAGTTTTCTTTCTTTGTTGTGGTATCATGGATTGTCCAACTCATGGAGACTTTCATCATACCATTAAAAAATTGTAAGAGTTTCCCTCCTATAATCAAACCCATAAATCTATAAACCAAAATTACAATTAAGAAAAACTTTGAAAAACATCGTTTATATAAAACTTACCCAATAATTTACACATCAATTTACACATCCAAAGATCTCTTATATCTTCTTCTCTCTTCAATTTGAAGCTCCAATATCTTCAAATTTTGTTGCTTTGTCATAAAAGCAGGCCCTAATTTCGAGCATCTCTTTCTCCTTCATTGTGAAATCAAATTTGGAAGCCCTAATTTCATTCACCTCCCCACTGTTGGTTGATTTTATTCTATTCCCAAATGATTTCACCTGATTTTCCTATATTCTCTCTCTTAAATCGATATACCTAGGGTTTCCATATTTTTTTTACACTTCAACACTCCACGTTGGCATTTTTTCCACGTCAAATAGTTTGGTTTAGGCATTTAACTGTACACATCACTTTTCTGTTTAATGTTATAACGGTAGGGGCATTTTTTAATCTTTTTTAAAGTTCAGGGGCATTTTTGAAACATTTTAAAGTTCAAGGGCATTTTTGAAACAAAACCTAAAGTTCAGGGGCATTTCTTATAATTTAGCCTTTTTTATTCCCTAACCTTTACTTGTCTAAAAAGTTATTTTATTATAAGTTTACTTTGTGAAATTTAAAAAGTATTTTAACCCTGTCTATAAACTCTCAGAATTCATGATACAACAGGCAACCATCCACATGGTAACGAGCAAAAAAATTCTTTCCTCGAAGCATAACCTTTACCAATCAATAGCGTGAACACAAAGCAACCGTTCACACATACAACTTCGCCTCACAAACTCTGTCATTTAAAAGTAAGGGGCAATCCAAATGACTACTCACAAACTCGTCAACCGTGGTCAAGTCACTGGTGTGGTCGTCGAAGTTGTGGTTGTCGGGTGGTTACTGGAGTTGTCATCAGAGTTGTTGTCAAAGTGGTCGCTGGAAATGAAAAACCAAGTGGTCGGTGGTGGTCGAGTCACTGGGTGGTCGTCGGAGTTGTTGTCGTCGATCGTCATCGGATGGTCGGCGGAGTTTTCACCGGAGTTGTCGAAGTGATCGACAAATAATTGAGGAGAAAAACATAGAACAAATTACATGGGATTGCATGTAACCGATAGGGTTGCACTGTTGTAACTCATGGGATTGAGTTCCAAAACCATGTGTTTTAAACACCTTGCTCCAATATGGGTTTGAATTTAGAATCCAAACTCATCCAAATCCAATCCATGCGCCAAAAATATCCTAAAAGTTCAGGAACTAAACGTATAATTTAACCATTATTGCAGTAATGGAAAGAATGAATTCGGTTGATGCGACTCTTTTTAATGAGTTGCTTAAAAATAATGATTTTATATTTTCTTCTTCTTTCTGCCCTCTCTTTTTTCTCATTCTCATCCTTGGATCAGAATTGCCTCGTCGTTGTCAGCATTGCCCCAACCGTCATTGCCGCCCACATAAGATAGTTCCGCCCACATAAGATAGTTCCTAATTCAGATCTCAAAAAGGAACTCTTGTTTGTTCTAGATTTGCAAGAGGAATGGGTTTTCAAATCTGGATTGAGGAACGATTATTCCTTGTTGTAGTTAGATTGATGACAACAATTAGGGGTGTACAAATAATCCGGTAACCCGAGCAATCCAGACTACCAAACGCTCAAACCATAAGAGTTGGGTTGGGTTAGTTTTTTTTTCGGTTTGAGTTGGGTTAGAAGCTTGGAGAATCGAAAAATTCGAGTCGGTTCTCGGGTTGGGCTTTCTAGGCTCGGGTTGACCCAACCCAACCCAAAGTTTATATTTATTTTATTTTATTTTAATTACATATATATTTATAAATGAATTATTTGTCAATTTTTAATGTTTTTCTTCTAAACTTCTAATAAATGTTAAGATGTTTTGAAATTTGAAATTTGATATTTGAATTTTATGTGCTTTTAGTTATTAATTCAAGAAAAAATATTTTAAATAATTAGAAAATTATAAAAATAAAATAATAATAACCCGACGACCAAACCCGAAAATATTGGACTGGGTTACTCGATTGGATTGAAGGAATGACCAACCCGAATTTTTGGGTTGGTCCAAAATATTCCCCCGACCAACTCTCAGCTTATGTACGCCCATAACAACAACTACTACAATAGCTAGCAAAGGGGGAGACAATCGTGACTTCTATTGATGGATGAGAATATGAGAAGGAAGAAAGAAGGGAAAAGAAAGAGATGAGAGAGGAGGCCACATCCACAAAAGAAAATATAAAGTCATTGGAAAAAAACTTGGGTGCCATTATAGAAAAAAAATTGTTTTTTTATTTTTTTTTAATTTTTTTATTTTTGTTGTGGTCATGGTATTACATTTTCATCGACATGTCGACCTTTCCATCGATATTTCCACATGTCTATGGGTTCAACATCGACACTAGGAGTGAATCGACATTTCTATTATATCGTACAAAAGTGATGAAATATTAAAGAAAATAGTAACAAAATGAAATATAATGTGAATATAATATTATAATAAGTATTTTAACTCATTTAAAATGTGTAGAAGGTTTATTTTTTAATTTAAATATATTTTTTAAAATTTTTATTTTTTTAATTTTTTCCAGAAATTTCCATCGACTTCGACATTTTATCGATATTTCCATCGACATTTCCATGAAATTGAGACTTTGACATTTTCATTGACATCAACATTTAAAACCTTGGTTGTGGTAATTCAAGCTCCACCCAAGTTGCCCTCTTAGTCATTTTAGATAACTAATTGAAATGAAATGTCACATCTACTCGGTTCATTCTTTCAATTACTGTCATATCATTTTTTTCAATGGTCAACTAAGCTTAGAAGCCATTTAGAATTGAGAAAATTTCTAGTCCCATCGTAGTAGAAAAATTTCCATACCTCCCCATTAAGTGCATGCCATTTATCTATTGTTTTAAATTAATTTTTTTATGTGTGTCTCATCAACTTAAGGGGTTGTTTGGTGTGCAGGTTCGGAATCAGAAGCTTGGGGGGTTTGTCCTGAGGGGTTCTGAAGTCTGGGAATCAGAAATCTGTGTTTGGAGGCCAATGTTTTGAAGCCTGAGAATTAGAAACTATGTTTGGGGACAGTGTTCTGAAGCCTGGGAATCAGAAAACTGTGTTTGGGGTGCAGTGTTTTGAAGCCTGGGAATCAGAAAGTTGCGTTAGGAGTACAGTTCTAATAACTCTAATTTTGTACCATTTTCTTTTAGATAATTTATTCCATTCAAGTTTTATAGTGAGCCTTACGTCAATTATAGTTTTGTACAATGGATAACTTTAATTTCTTTATAACATAGAGAACACTATTCAAGTAACACTTCAATTAAACTTCCAATTCTTTCAAATTGAGGAAGTTCACATTCATACAAAAGGAAAAATAATATAGAAATTAGTACATGCATACATTAACACAATTCAAAAGTTTGATATACACCAAAAGTAAATAATAAGATAAAATGAGCATAAGGGTCCAACCAAATGGAATTAATGGAGGATCATGCCTCCCTTCCCAAGATACGCATGCAACATTTGTATTTCCGCTGGATAGTCGAGGAATGAGTGAAATTTGGATATATCAGCTACCAGAGTCTCGACAATCTGTAAACATTATTCATCCATATATATCCATAACTAGGGATAGCTTGAAATTCTGCGTAGAGTCGCTTGCGTCGGGTCGACTCCAGTTATTCAAAGTATTACAATATATTACATTTATTTATTTTTTCCCCTAAAAACATATTTATTAATTAACAAAATACACATAAATCTATTTAAAAAAATAAATTATGGTTCGATTATGAAATTGAAGTTGAATGAATATATAGTAAAATCTTCCAATCTTCTTATATAAGGAAACATTACTTCCAATTTACACTAACTATCAAACCTTAAATTAATTTAGCAATTTCATAAATATGATGAAACCCAAAAAAAAATACATATGTTCATTCCAAATTGACACATTAAGTTGTAACAATATCTTTAATAAGTCTCAAAACTTCAAATTTTGTATTGATCTCGGAAAAATTTATAGTATTTAAAAATTAATTATGCTATTCAAATATAATAAAAACCTACCTGTCGCCACGTACCTGCGACGCGGAGCGGCCAACGTCCTCTAGAAGGGAGGTTTAAAAAGGAGTCGCCACCAATCTTTTTTTTTTATGGTGTGATTGGGCACAAAAATAGAATAAAACAAATTAAAAAAAAATGGTATGCGAAAACCAGATTTGGATTCGGGAGATGTTTGTGTATGGGGAAGGTGTTCACACCCCACAACACCCATTTAAAACGACGGGCAAATTTAATCTTGAATTGAAAAAAATTTAGAATAAAGAAAAAAAGCTTCTTAAGGAAAAATGAGATTTTTAAAACAATGTCTTATTTTACCCCTTATTACTCCAATATTTGGAGTCGTGATCCCATAAAATAAGTGGATGAAAATCCATCAATCAGGCTACATTGAAATTATTTCCAAGTTTTTGGAAATAATATCACCTCAGAATATGAGAAAATTTTACAATTTCTCAAATCCATCATAGAATACCCTCTTATAAAAGAAATTTTTTTTTTAAAGATTTTTTTTATCAAATTCATTTTTCCTTGGGATCAAAATCTCGGATTTCCAAATATAATGATCCATCACCTCGAGAATTCTAAAAAATCGAACTCCCAAATATTTCTAGATTTCGTCGTAGGAATTTTTTTAGAAATAAAAATGGTTTAAAAAAAGGTCACAAAGAGTTAGAAATAACATTTTTTTAGTTATAAAACAATATAAATTCTAAAAAAAAAAAGCAAAGTTAAAGGTTTGAAAATAAGCTTGCAAAATAAGATCTAAAACCATGAAATACAACTTATTAATAGATCATGCTTAGGATAACAAAATTATCACAACAAATAAGCAAATAAACATTATGTACAAATATGCTACAAATTAACAAAAAAAAATATATTGAAATCGATTTTGGACTCCCAAATAATCGATTTCTTACCTCATAAAAACTAGAAAATTGGACTCCAAAATATTTCTAGATTCCATCGTTGGCACTTTTTTATAAATGGTATATGTTAAAAGATTATAAATCATGTATCACACTTAGCATGCTTATATCAATTTTACAACAAGAATACATAAAAGATTTTTTAGAAAAAAACACATGTAGAAAATGTGCTAATAGAAAAACGACACCTAAAATAAAATAAATGCATCTAGAAAAGAAAAAAGATAAATAGATAAGTAAGAAAAGAAAATATTGTTGGTCAAAATAGGAAAAAGAACCAACCATTAAAAAAAATGAAATAAGAATATATAAAAACATAAAATTAAAAAAAGAAAAAAAGAACTTGCGCACGTGACAACACAAAAACAACGGAAGGATGGACTTACAAACCCCTTTTAAGATCAATAGTAATAAAATAATAATAATAATAATAACAGTGAAAGGTTATATATATATATATATATATATATATATATATAAAGAGGATGGCGGCAAAACAACGGATATTTTTTTAATATTGCAAGTTTCTAAACTTTTTTTAAAAATATAGTAGTTTTCAAACTATTTTTAAAAATATAGCAATGTCGTCTCTTCAAGAGACGACCTACATTACGTGGTAAGAGGTCGTCTCTTGAAGAGACGACCTCGTATATGTGGATGTAGGTCGTCTCTTCAAGAGACGACCTATATGTACGTGGAGGAAGAAGAGACGACCATTTAATGAGTTGGAGAAGGTCATCTGTTCAAGAGACGACCTTTACCTAATTTTAACAAATAACGTTAAAGTTAGGTAAAGAGACGATCATTCTAAGCTATTGCCCAAGCCACTACACCAATTATCGTTGTTTGTTAAAATTAGGTAAAGAGACGACCTTCTCCAACTCATTAAAAGGTCGTCTCTTCAAGAGACGACCTTCCTCCACGTACATAAAGGTTGTCTCTTGAAAAGACGACCTACATCCACATATACGAGGTCGTCTCTTCCTACCACAGAATGTAGGTCGTCTCTTGAAAAGACGACCTACATCCACGTATACGAGGCGGTCTCTTCCTACCACAGAATGTAGGTGCTATTTTTTAAAAATAGTTTGAAAATTACCATATTTTTTAAAAAAGTTTAGAAACTTGCAATATTAAAAAAAAATCTGCAAAACAAGGACCAATCTAAAGTTACATTTTTTTTAAAAAAAAATTAAACAATAATAATAATAATAAAATATCCTTTCTTTTTTTACTTTAAAAAAAACAAATAAAACATTTTTAAATCCAAACCCTTCTTCTTCCTTCATTTTCTTTTTTTCAAGCCCACTCCTCTCCTCTTTCAAAAAAACAGTAACACTTTCTTCTCCTTCTCTCTCCCTCTTTTTTTCTCAAACTCATCATCTTCTTCCTATGCTTCAAACTTCTATTTTTTAGCTTTCAAGAGGCGGAAAAGAAAATCTCTTACAACAAGCAAGTGCTCTCTTCTCAACAAAAGTAAGTTATACTCTTTTCTTTTGATTTCATAACACAATACTTTTTGTTCTTTCTTTCGTTTTCTCGCTTTTTTTTTGTTTTCTTTTAACCCTCATAACGTCTACTTCTTAGAACTCAAACCCCTCTCCTCCTTTTTTTTTTACTCTCCAAGATCTAAGAACAGAAAATGAAAGAGAGGAAAAGGAAAATAAACAAGTCAAGAAGATAAAAGAAAAACAACAACTAAGAATAACAAAAAAAAATATAAAAAAAAAAGTATCATAAGAAACGATTTAAGGCACAAAGCAAATGAAAATACGTAAGATTCACAGTAAAGAAAAATGCATTTAGTAATAAAATGAAAGTAAAAACTCGTACCAACCCTTACTCAACTACTTTTTTTTCAGGGATGTTCGAGAATAGAGATGAAAATCTAAGAGTGGAGGTGAAGGACATACAACTAGTTTGTTGCTTGAGGTGCAGATCCTTGGGTGCAAACCCTACCAAATCCAACCCCCAACTAAACTAGTATTGTTCTTGTTGTACTCCAAGTTTTTTTTTTTATAAAGAAAAGCTCTAAAATAAAAGAGACACTTACTCTGTAACACTTTTCTGTAGTATGGTGGTGGTTGGATTGATATTGTTTTTAGGATTTTTTTTTTTGTTGGAATCCCCCCTAGGGTTTAAAAAAAAACAAGGGTTTATAAAGGTCAAACCACCTCTTCTTTTGGACAAAGAAAAAAAAAGGTATTTGGTTAGGATTTGAAAAAAGATTGTGGTTTCCAAAAAAACGTGTCCGTCCAATGAAGGGAAAACTCCCCTTATATAGTAAAACCATAGATCAAATTAGGAAAGAACAATAAAATATAAAAAAACACCAAAATGGAAAGAAAATATTTGATTGAATTATTCCTTCCTAGATTTCAAACTTTTATTTGTCTAATTATAAAACTTTCCAAATGGAGGAATATATTGATTTAATTAAAAAAATACCAATTTGATAAAATGTCTAATTTTGGTAAAGAAAAAATTTGGTCAACAAAAATTGGTCTTAATTTTTTTTATATAAAAAATTGGTCTTAATTAATGTTACCAAAAGCTTTCATATTCATTTTAATTAAAAAAAGAGTCGGACAAAAATAGGTGGCTATACTATCAATTTAATTTTTAATTTTGTCTAATAAATTCGTAAATTTTTAAAAAAACAAATCAAGAATAAGAATAAAAATTTCTATGAACTGTCTTGTAAAACTTTTTTTTTTTTTTTTTGTCAAATGACTTTTGTTAATTTAGTGTCATTATCAATATTCAATATTCATTTTTTATTTTTGTCAAATGACTTTTTTTAATTTAATGTTATTATCAATCAAAATATCTTTGAAATGTCTTGTAAAACTAAAATTTTATTTTGGTCATTTTCAATGACTTTTTTTTAATGCATAAACGAACATCAGAATAATGAAATCAGACATTCATGGGCTTGAACTCAAAACATATGTAAAGAAACACACGAAATGTAACATAGATATGGAATGAATATTGATACATATTTAACATCTACTAATAATCAAATTTAGAAGCATTGCAATTAAGATAACTAAGTTAGTCATAAATGTATGTTCTTTAAAAAAATACAAAAATTTAAAATAAACATTACTTCAAGATATGGGTGTGACTGTTATAACCCCTTCAAAGTTGCACCTGCAACCGCAATTAAATGGAGTGAACAACATATTAGTGAAAGTAGTTAATAAAGAAAACACAAAACAAAGCTAAATAATTTTGGGAATGATAGTGCATACCGTAGGAACACAGATTATGTGTGTGTTAGAGGTACACACCAAGAAGAACACTATGTTCAACTCACGTACCCCGACCACCTCATTAAGGATTATACAAAAAAAAAATTGAGTTAGTTAAGTTGTAAAAAAGAAAAACACATGTGAATGATTCTATGGGTTTGAACATATATATTTAAACACACAAGTTTTAAAAAAGAAAACAGTGATGATGATAGATAAAATAAAAAATATATCGCTTCGTCATAGTCGATCTCAGGTATAAAAATTTCAACACTCAAGTGTAGTAACGTTCTAAACAATTATGATTACACAAGGCAGTAGCAAGAAAGATCAAGGTGTGCACTCATATGAGGTAAATAAACAAAAAAAAAGAAAACAGTATAGCATACCACTTGTTATGACTACGGGCTTGGAGAAGTGGGAGGTGAGAATTGATAAGAAGAGAGACGTGTTTATAAAGGCATGTGAGAGGATGAATTAATGCAAAGTACAACTACTCAACCATCAAACAGTAACTCATTCAGTAAACATGAGTTCTAAAAAATCAAGTTGCATTTAATAGATAGGCAAGGATGGGACATTGGTATTAAAATAATATCAGATACCAATGAATAGATAGGTAAGGATGTGATGTGGCTACATAATAACGTGTGGGAATTGCAAAGCAAATACAAGTTATTCACTGCCTATTAAAACATGAGTTCTAAGAAATCACACAAGTTATTCACTGCCTTGTAAAATAGAAGATCAACAGATACAATGATTCAACAGATAAGTTAGACACAATTCAGTCTAATTCATATTGCAAAACAGTCAGGAACAACAGAACGACCTCAGCAGTAATTCGAAAAAAAAATGGCCTTAACATTCATCAATATTGATCAGCAACCGAACACAGGACATTGGCAAAATGGGATGCAATGTTCAACAACCAAGGTCTCAGGAAATAAAAATAATTAATCAAGTGTACTAAGATTTTTTTTTTAAAAAAAATGTGTTTTCGACATCATCGACCATACTGAATCATTTGAACGATATGAAACACACAACTTCAAACACACAAATCACAAGCTAAAAATCGAATAGCAAAAAAAAAAAAGTCATCATCGGTCGTAACAGAGAAGAGAATGATAGGATTTCAACAACATTGTATAATTGTTAATCCTCATCGACCTCCAGAAGTAAATATAAATTAAAAAAAGCATGATATCAAGAAGAATGAACATCCTCAGGGGATAGATTCCTCATCATCGACACTTACCAGAAAAAAAAGTGAAAACAAACCTCCAAATCGCAATGAATCTCGAGACCCCCACCAAACTCCAACCACAGAAATCTCCTGCCATGCCACCATCCATACTGCAACTTGTGCAAAATCGAGACTGAAAGAGAAGATGATTCGAGGGAAAGACCCTATATCCGAGGCGACAAAGTTTTGGTTGGTTGGAGTGGCGAGGGAAACCCTAGATTCGAGAGAGAAGATGATTCGAGAAGAGAACCAGACGGGAAACCCCGATTCAAGAGAGGAGATGAGAGACTTTCAACCATGTTCTGAGAGAGAAGAAAAATCGAGAAGATGGGAAGAGAGGAGACGGTGAACCCTATGTTTGAGAGAGAAGATAGTTTTGAGAGAGATGAAAAATCGACGACAAACCCTAGATCTGAGGAAGAAGAACGATCGGGAAGATGAGAAGTGAGGAGAAGGCGAATAGAGAAGATGAGAACGATCCAAACACATGGGCCAAACAACCCCTAAATGACATCCCTTCTCTCCCACGATTCTCTCTCAATATGCTCTCTTTCTTTAACCCATGGGCGAAGAAGTTGTTTAAAAATAAAAATTTTGTTTTGTAGTTCAATAAAAAATTTCTACTGTGTAGAAGTTTGAGCTCCAATACACTCTAAAACAATGTCTTATCTACTCTATTCATAATTTTGTTCTCTATCTTTTGGCTTTTTTTTATGAGTTTTTTCTTCTCTCTTAGAAATTTAAACCCATATTTTGTCGTTCAACAACAAAGAAAATAAAGAGGAAGATCAGTGAGTTACATCAGAACCAAATCTCAACATATTGGATATTTAAAATTTGGGTTTAAACAACCTTTGTTATTTTGTTTTATTATTCCATTTCTCACTCCAAAAAGCAACCCAATGGGTCTTAGTTTGAAATTTTAATAAACTGTGAGTTTCAACCACGGTGCAATGAAGAGAAAAAAGAGAGAAAAAAATAGGTTTTCAGTTCGGCCATGGCAAAATAGAAGGAAATTAGAGAGAAATAAAAAAGAAAGAGAAAGAATATATTAAGAGGGAATCGTGGGAGAGATATATTAAAAAGATAAAATATCATTTTGGTCCCTGTATTTTGAGCTTGGTTCAATTTGGTGCATGTACTTTCAAATGTTTAATTTTAATTCATGTACTTTCAATCACTACAGTAAAACATGCTTATTACAACGGTTTTTTGCAACGCCTTATAAAGTGTGGCAAGAGTTTACACAATTGCAACAGTTTTTCGCAACACAAACAAAACTGCTGCAATTGAAGTATATCGCAACAATTCCTTTGCAACAATTTTAAAATTGTTGCAAGTTCATACAATTGCAATGCTTCTCTTACAACATATTTCTAAATCGTTGCAAATATTTTTTTTTTTTTAGGAATTACAGAAATAAGGATTTAGAGAATTAGAGAGCGGAGACCAAGAGACTCCTCTGACCAAAACTCATCCGTCCGAAGGTGAGATGCTCTCTGAGCCAGTTTATGAGCTCCTTGATTAGAGGAACGGGGAATGTGTTTAAGCCAATATTATGTCATTCATTTCGCATGCTACAAATTATATTTGCAAAATCCCGTGCCTCCGTGAAATCTTTAATCCAGAGAATGAAATCCAAGGAGTCTGATTCCACCATCAGAGGAGAACCTCTGTTCGAAATTGATCTTAGCCCTGTAACTGTCCCGAACAATTCCATAACAAAAATGGTCCAGCGGGAGTTGATATAGTTATGTCCAGCACACACAATGCAACATAACCAAATATGTTTCTGGTGACAATTAATTTGCAACATATTTATTAACAGTTGCAATAGAGTTGTATTTTAATACAATAACAACAGTTTTACTAGCCACATATAAATAAATCGTCGCAAATGTGACGACCACCACCACAGGTACTAATTATTTATTTTACTTAGCGTTCTATCAACCTGCGTGTGTCGAGTTGGATTAGTGAATCTCATCAAGCTCGGTGTTAGTAAGTCTTTGATTTTACTTAGTTAAAGCGAAATAGTCTCCTCTAGATAATTACTTATCAAAAATTAAAAAGAAAAAGAAGAAGCAATGGCACTTTGGTTATTAATGGGTAATGGAGGGTGACAATTGACACTTAAAATATGACCTAAGTTATTGGTATTTAAGCTCCTTATTTGTCTACAAATGCAAAGGAAACCAACCCTAGCCATCATCTCTCTCATCTCCTAGTTGCCTAGCCAAAACCCTAAGTCTATTGCCGCTTGCCTACCACGCATGGCGAAGATCCACGAGTTGATCCACGAAGACCTACAATCGATCCTCGAACGCCACCGTAAGCTCGCGTCGCGAGGGTCACTCGCGCGCAGCAGAGTTCAAGAACGAAGCTTTGTCGTCCCACGCCAACCGATCCTCACGCCGACCGCTGCAGATCCACGGGCGGGAGCTCGTTCACGCCCCGAGATCGCGCGACTCCACACCAACCGCACGCCGCGCTGAGGGTTTTCGTTCTCTCGCCACCGATCGCAGCTCTCGCCGGCGAAAACCCCACGAGCGGCTTGTGATTTCCGGCCGTTTTGCTTAGAGCGCCCGTCCCGTTCCCGGGCCGCCACGCTCACGTCTGCGGTAGAGCCTCCACGAGCACGTTCCTGGCGCGCCGCCGCCGCCGCGGCTTCACGGCAGAGAACCCCACGTGTAAGCGACCACTCGCGAGCTGCTTCTTCACCGCAACTTCGATCGAGGCGCGCGCGCTCGTGAATCTCGCTTCCTTCACCGCCGACAGTGACCACGGCCACCGGCCAACACGTTTACATGACCGCCGGTTATAACTCGGTGAGCGATCCGGTTTAGTTTCAATCGCGCTGAGATTTACTTATGACTCTATCGATTAACTAAGCGTGTGATTGAGAACTTAGGTTACGGTTTGAACACATTTTTTTGTAGGACCAAACTTGGAGCGGAATTGAGGTCGATCGTCAAAACGGACTAAGGGATATTAGGTTTTCGCATTGAGCTCGAGGTAAGCGGGGTGTCACGGGCATGCTTGTCCAAGGCGTGTTGCCTATGGCGCATGCCCATTCCAACCTCTTTTAGCTTGCTTTCATGTAGTTACTTTCCTTTTAGCTTTTGTTTACTTTCCATGTAATTTTGTTGGCGTATGACTCCTCGCCATTTTCATGTTCAAGCATGTAATACCTAAAATTTCATATAATATACTATAGGGGGATGCGACTAGTCGTCAATTCTTCCTACCCGGGTTATATGCTTTCAAGCCGTTGTTGTCCCTTATATTTGCTTGTTGGTGTATAACATTCATGCTTTCAAACGTTTGCCAAAATGCTTTCCAAAATCTTCTCTAACCCCGCTTTCTAAAACCGTTTTCCAAGAACGGGGGTGGAGGTTGCGAATTAGGCTCGTTGTGCCACTCCATGATCCGCTTTCGAGTTGGTGACTTACTTGAGGGCGGGAGTAAGTGCCGCACAATCGCTTTGTAAAGTCCGAAAGAAGTGCGATTGTGTCAGTTGGTATCAGAGCTTTGTTAGCTCCTTACCGAGATCAGTCTGTGACAATGTCAGCGAACAAGCAACTGGGTAAGGCCCATAGTGACCGAATGGTTGAGATCGAAGAACAACTGTTGTTCTTGAGAGAAGTCCCTGATACGGTTCGACATATTGAGCGTCGGATCGATGAGATGACAGAGAAACTCACTGAGATCGACGTGGTTAATGGCCGGCTAGATGCATTACCCGTCAAAGAGTTGTCCCTGAGGGTAGAGACCCTAGAAGACAGAGCTACGAGAACTAGTAGCTTCGAGCGTGGTGGTAGCTCGACGGGCTCAACAAACCAGCCAGAGGCGCGCGTTGATGAGTTAGATAGCTCCCATAAAGACATAGTTCAGGTGGTGACAAGCCTTTCTGAAGACTTCAGAGCTGCCCTCGAGATAATGAGAGCAGAATTTGCTGAGATGAAGACGGAAGTAACGAACATAAATGCCCGAGTGGACCTCACCATTCGAGCAGTGGGAAATCAAGCCCCAACCCGGGGCGTGTTATGCGCTAACCGGCGCGGATGCGGACCCTAAGCCCTTCCAGGGGGGCTCGTGATGCCAAAGCTCTGAGAATTTTCTCTTGATATGGAACAATACTTTAGTGGCCGCAAATACGACGGATGAAGAAGCAAAGGTTGCCTTAGCAACGATGCACTTGGCGATGATGATGCCAAGCTATGGTGGAGATCTCGATATGTTGATATACGTAAAGGTCGATGTACCATCAACACTTGGGATAGATCAAACAAGAATCTGCGATCACGCTTCTTCCTGCAGAATGTTGAAATCCTAGCAAGACGCAAAAACTCCGAGACCTAAGCCAAACGGGAACAATCCGAGACTATGTAAAAAGCAGTTTCTTTGGGTTAATGTTAGACATCGAGACATGTCGGAGAAAGATAAAGTCTTTTGCTTTATAGAAGGCTTGAAGCATTGGGCCAAGGTTAAACTTTATGAACAAAGGGTCCGTAACTTATCGAAGCTTTCATGCAAACGCACTAACGTTTATACGATTTGAGCGGTGACAAGAATCAAGAGCGAGAAGAAGAACCAACCCACTTTTAGTGGGGCGAGAATCGACTGTAAGATCAACCTCTCCCAAGAATGGAGGGGAGACAGAATCATGGGAGGAGATCGCAAGCCTCCTATTCGTAAGAGCGGGAACAATCGCGTGGCCCGCCAAAGTAATGCGAATCGGTGGGGCCCGTCTCGTGTTTCATGTGCAAAGGCCCCATCGAGTCTACGAGTGCGAACGAACCGAAGCCGCTCAAGGCCTTCCAAGCTTCTTTGGCGGCCAATCAAGGAAACGGCGCGAAGGGGGCGAGATAGAAGCACAAACGAAACGACAGAGGAGAATCCCGTATGGGGCCTTAAAATTTATCTCATGCGCTCAAAAGAACGCTACGAATGCAAAGGAGACAGAGAGCGAGGACTAATGTACGTGGGCGTGGGTTAATCGAGAAACAAATAAAAGCACTATGGTCGACTCGGTGCAACCTACAACTTCATAACCGAATCTGAGGCACGCCGTTTGAACCTACGATGGGAAAGAGATGCCGGAAGATGAAGGCGGTCAATTCACAGACTACCCATCATGGGGATTGCAAAAAGAACCCCATCGGGTTGGGAACTTGGAGTGGACAAGTCGATTTTGTGGTGGTAAAATGGATGACTTCGATGTAGTATTGGGAATGGAATTTCTGTTTGGAGCATAAAGTCATCCCGATGCCTCCGCCAAATGCTTGGCAATTACGGGTCAAACCCCACCGCTCTCGTCGGATGTGTATCAAACAACGGAGGAGTGAAAATGATATCGGCCCTTCAATTGAAAAGAGGGCTCGCCCACGATGAACCCACCTTCATGGCCATTCCAATGATTGATGTCGAAAACCCGTAAGAGCTCATCGGCCTCGAGAGATTCAGCCGTGTTGAAAAAGTACCAAGACGTAATGCCGCATGACTGCACAAAGCCTTACCCCACATCGGGGCATAGACCACGAGATAGAGTTGCTACACGGAGCAAAGCCACCGCCAAAAATGCATATCGTATGGCACCACCGACTGGTGAGCTCGAGAAACAACTAGATGAATTGTTGAGTCACGGGGTTCATTAGACCTGCCAAGGCTCCTTATGGGGCCCCCGTGTTGTTTCAAAGGAAGAAGGATGGAAGCCTCCGATTGTGCATTGACTACCGTGCACTAAACAAACTCACTGTTCGCAACAAATATCCTTTGCCCATCATCACCGATTTATTTGATAGACTCCACGGGGCAAAGTACTTCTCGAAACTTGACTTGAGATCCGGGTATTATCAAGTGCGAATTGCAACAGGGGACGAACCAAAAACGACCTGTGTGACGAGGTACGGGGCCTTTGAATTCTTAGTCATGCCTTTTGGCCTCACAAACGCCCCTGCCACCTTTTGTACTCTGATGAACCAGGTATTCCACGAATATTTGGATAAGTTTGTGGTGGTATATCTTGATGATATCGTAGTCTCACAAGTCCAACGATGGAAGAACACAAGATCCACTTGCACCTGGTGTTCGAGAAGTTAAGGAAGAACCAACTCTATGTCAAGAGAGAAAAATGCTCTTTTGCGCAAGAACGCATTAACTTCCTCGGACATGTGATCGAACGGGGGCGGATTGGTATGTAGGACGGGAAGGTCAATGCCATCCGAGATTGGAAGACTCCATCCTCAGTAACAGAAGTGCGCTCCTTCCTCGGGCTAGCCAATTACTATCGGCGGTTCGTCGAAGGATTTTCTAAGCGCGCGCAGACCTCTTGACCGAATTATTGAAGAAAGACAACAAATTTGAATCGAATAAAGAATGTCAAGCCTCCTTTGAAGACTTGAAGAAAGCCATGATGGAAGGTCCAGACTTAATTGCCGACGTAACTAAGCCCTTCGGTTTGAGACCGATCGCGTCCCGACTATGCCTTGGGTGGTGTTCTCGCTCCAAGATGGGCACCCCATCGCATACGAAAAGTCGCAAACTTAATGATGCCGAAAAGAGATATATCGCCTCCGAAAGAAATGCTTTGGCGGTGGTCCATCGCTCGAGGGCTCGGAGACAATATCTCCTTGGCTCTAAGTTCGTGGTCAAAATCGACAATAGTTCGATATGCCACTTCTTCAATCAACCGGTTATCCTCTGCAAGCGAGCTCGTTGGCGAGAATGCCTCGCAGACTTGACTTTCAGTTTGAACACAAACCAGTCGAGCAAATCAAGCGGCGGATGCCCTCGGGTCGGAAGAAGCGAACATGCGGCCTGTGCATGTTAGCCCATTTGCAAGCAAGCCGATTGAATCTGAACGATTCGAGATGAGATTAAAGCACATTTACACAGGGACTCAAAGACCCTCAGTGCTATCATTCGATTAGCAAGAGAGGGAAAGACCCGTCAGTTTTGGGTGGAAGGAGACTTACTCCTCACTAAGGGCAATCGCTTATACGTTCCTCGTTCGGGGAACTTGAGAAGGACATTGATGAAAGAGTGCCACGACACATTATGGGCGAAGCCACACTGGTGGCGGATGAACGTCGCCCTTCTTCTTAAGAAAGGCTACTCATCGGCCAAACCTCGAGAGACGATGTCATGCGCTTCACCAAGACATGTCCGTCCGCCAAAGAAGAAGACAAGGTCGAGAGAGCAAAGATCGCAGGGGTTGTTGGAGCCCTTCCGCCTTCCGAGAGGCCTTGGGAAAGTGTTTCTCGGACTTCATCGCCCACCTTCCAAAAGTCGGAGAGTATGAGGCAATTTTGGTGATCATTGACAGATTCTCCAAGTATGCCACTTTCATCCCGACCCCAAGGTCTTGCACAGCCGAGATGACAGCCCACCTATTCTTCAAGAATGTGGTCAAGTTGTGGGGTGTTCCCACAAGTATCATTAGCGGCCCGGACCCAAGATTCACGGGGACGTTACGGATGGAGTTGTTCCGCCATCGGGTTCAAACCTTAACATCTCGTCCGATTACCACCCCAGCATGCACGGCCAAACCGAAACCGAGCGATTCAACGGTATGCTTGAGGAATATTTGCGACATTTTATCGACGCTCGACGGCGGAAGAATCTGGTCCAGATCCTCGATATTGCTCGATTCGGCTTTAATTGCCAACAAAGTTCTTCGACGGAAAAACGCCTTTTGAAATCGTATGTGGGAGAGCAAATTGATGCCACATATAGTGGACCACCCTTACACGGAAAAGAGCCCCAGCGTATAATTTCACCAAAGAGTGGAAGCAAACCTCGAGAGATAGCCCGTGCTCATTTAGAAAAAGCTTGGCGAATGAAAAAGTGGGCTGACCTGAAACGCATGAGACCACTAGAGTTTCAAGCGGGCGACAGGGTACTCATCAAGCTGAAACCGGAGCAGTGTCGATTCAGAGGTAAGCGAGACCAACGCCTCGTGCGTAAATATGATGGGCCCGTCGAAGTCATCGAAAAGGTGGGGAAGACATCATATAGAGTTCAGTTGCCTCCATGGTTGAAGATTCACCCAGTCATCCATGTAAGCAATCTGAAACCCTATCACCCCGACCCAGTTGATTCAGACCGAAATGAAGCGTCGAGACCACCAGTCACAATGAAGAATACAACAGAAAAAGAGGTCGAAGAAGTCTTGGCTGAAAGAACGCGACGTGCAGGTAAACCTCGAAGAGATGTCCAAGAATATTTGGTAAAATGGAAGAACCTCCCGATCTTTGAGATTAGGCTGGGAGCCGAGTCGAAGACTGAAAAGGCGCCGCACACCGATATAGCGGAGTTCGAGCGACGGTTGGCTGACGGTCGTCAACCATTTAAGTGGGGGAGGATGTCACGGGCATGCTTGTCCAAGGCGTGTTGCCCATGGCCGCATGCCCATTCCAACCTCTTTTAGCTTGCTTTCATGTAGTTACTTTCCTTTTAGCTTGTTGTTTACTTTCCATGTAATTTTGTTGGCGTATGACTCCTCGCCATTTTCATGTTCAAGCATGTAATACCTAAAATTTCATATAATATACTATAGGGGATGCGACTAGTCGTCAATTCTTCCTACCCGGGTTATATGCTTTCAAGCCGTTGTTGTCCCTTATATTTGCTTGTTGGTGTATAACATTCATGCTTTCAAACGTTTGCCAAAATGCTTTCCAAAATCTTCTCTAACCCCGTTTTCTAAAACCGTTTTCCAAGAACGGGGGTGGAGGTTGCGAATTAGGCCTGTTGTGCCATCGGCGATCCGTTTTCGAGTTGGCTGACTTACTTGAGGGCGGGAGTAAGTGCCGCACAATCGCTTTGTAAAGTCCGAAAGAAGTGCGATTGTGTCACGGGGCATGACATCCTAATACCGTAATTTAAGTACCTCATGATTATGGATTTAGTGAATACTTGGAGATTGAACTCGGGAACTATGGTGTGTATCAGGTTTCACTAAAGGAAGAGTAGTCAAGGAGTTCGGTTAGGTTTTGGAGCGAAATCGGAACTACGGTAAGGGACCTTGTGCCGAATCTTTTAAACGGGAGTAAAGAAAAACGAATTTCAATATTTTATGAGAAATTAGTACGATATTTTACTTAAAAGGATTTAATGATTTTTATACGAGAATATCCCGAGATTTTATGTGAAAATACTTTGATATTCTATGAGAAGATATCTCAATATTTTATGCGAGAATAATCTAGTATTTTATGCGAGAATGTCTTTGTATTTTATGTAAGGATATTCCAAAGATTTCATGTGAGGATAGTACAAAGATATTATCTATGAGAATATTGCATGATTTTTGTACGCGAGTATTACGCCTATATCTCATGTGAAAAGTCATGATTTGCATATCAATGATAATGGTTGTGGCATGTACACTATAGTTATGATGAATGATGGGACCTCATGCATGTTATGTATGTCATGAAACGAATTAATGAAAAGTGTGGACATTGGTCTCCCGAGCATTATGTGCATGGTCAAACATGCAATAGAGACCCCATGGGTCAAATTACAGAAGTCCGAGAGGACTCAAATTATTACAGAGTGCATGAGGACTCAAATTATTACAGAAGTGCATGAGGACTCAAAATGAAATGACTCGGGATGACCAATCGGCCACACACAAAAAAAAAGGAAGTCATGGATTAAAGACCGACAATATGAGAAAGTTTTAGGTCCCGTATATGTACATTTCGAACAAGTTTAAAAGTCATGATTGTATGTGTATGCATATCCCAAACCTCGTGAATGAGGCCCACTTACTGGGTATTGTCTTTACAATACTCACTCTTTCTTTTCAAAATGTTTTTCGTAAGGCTAAGGGCGTGCGGGAGTGACGGAGGCGCGTTGCCGTGACCATGGGATTAGACATGTTTTTCCGCATATTTCTTTTATAACTGATGTTGTTCCTTTATGTTTTTGGAGATTTAAATTTACTTTACAGATTTTAAATAGGCCATGCTAAACTGCTCCTTTTATCTGTTTTGAATGTTTTATTTGGGATCCCTAAAGACAAATTATTTCATTGGAGGTTTTCTTTTAAGATCTTTTATCTCTTGGCCTATAAATGCATGCATGTGTAGTAATGTCCCTAAGAGTTTAGTCATAGAAAAGTAGGAGCGTTACAGCAAATGTGGCAGTTGCAGCAGTTTAAGTGTAACATTTCTTAGCCAACAAGAGCATAGCTCAACTGGCATCAAGTATGACTCATGACCAAGAGGTCATGGGTTTGAATCCCCCAACCCCCAATTGTTGATGTACTAAAAAAAAATGTGTAACATTTTTTAAAATTGTTGCGAGTTTATGTAACATTGTAGCAATTTTCTAATGACATATTTACAAAGTGATGCCAATATACCTATTGAAATGCCTAATTAGCAATGATGGTATTAACCGTTGCAATATATATGTAGTTGTGTTTATTTTCAACATTTGTGCTAACTGTTACAAAAATTTAATACAACATTTTATATCAATATTCTTAAAAATTGTTTCAATTATTTTTTGAGTGTAATAGGGATTGGAAAAATCTTTTCAAACTCAAAAAATCATTTAAGTAAATTCAAAGTTAGGTTTCTATTTTATTTCTTCACTATATATATTTTTTTTAAACCAGTAACAATCATTTAAAAAAAAATTCAACCCAATTTTTTTATTCGAACAAGTTTTTTTTTATAGCTAAACAAATAGATGTGAGTTTTTTTTTCCGGCTTTGTTAGTCTCCTTAAATAATTTTTCTTATTCTTTATTGGGCGTTGGAGAATAAGGGCAATAATTAATGGGCCTTGTTTAGATTCAACTGAGTTCAATTTTTATTTTCTTCATTTGAAATTTTTTAATTTTGTTTTTACAATAATTATCATATTTGTAAATTTTAATTTAATAAGTTCATTTGTTTCAATTAATGATATGTTTTCATGGTTATATATGTTGGATTTTATGTCCTAAAACTCGTAGTTTGTAATTGATAAACATTTTTCGTGTTTCTTTTTCAATAAAATTGTTATTGAATTAGTATTTTATAATCTTGAATCCAATAAACTAAGGTCCCGAGGCTATTTAATGTAGACTTGAACTTTATGTGATGACATAAAACATGGATCAAGTTCGAGTATATAGCCTTAAATGGTCTATAGTATAGGGATATGGTTGAGCGCCTTATTCTGGGGACACTATGAATGCGACCTAGTTTGTAGTTAGTACAAACGATGTGATCCTGAATTGTTCATATAGAGATATGTAAGTGGGGGCATCCTATGCAATGAGTTTGTATAAGACTGGACCACGACTTAGTCACTTTTGCTTTATCAAACCGTTTACTGTATAAAACTGACTAATTTAATTTTGATGACCTTGGTAACTCGATCTCAATCCTGAGCTAACTATGAACTCCTGTTTATTCGGGATTATCCTTAGAACTGCATGGGTGAGTGCAAATTTCAAATACTGCTCAATTAGCCTCCCATTTCGGGGTAAGACCGGGTAGATAGCTGGGGACATAGGGTGCAAGACGGAATTCACTCCTACCCGACTCTAAGGATAGTAGATAGGTTGTTCCCTTAAGTGATGATTTCGGAAATAGAACAAGGGGTCCCACCCTCTCACTAGGCTGAGAGGGACTTAGATTTGTTGGTTGGACCACAAATCAATTGTTCTATAGAGGTTTAGTGGGGCTTAAGGAACAAGAAGTGTTCTTGAAGATATTCCATTATGGCCAAAGCCTGTAAGCGCAATATGTATTTATTGTGACAGTTTGGCGGCCTTTATAAGGGCCAAGAATAATGTTTATAATGGGAAGTCACGACATATAAGATGTAGACATAATACGATAAAACAATTGCTCTCTAATGGAGTTATTTCCATTGATTATGTGAAATCAAAAGAGAATATTGTAGATCCTTTAACGAAATGATTGTCAAGAGTGATGGAGATCTAATCCCCTTGAGCAGCGGAAACGTGTTTGGAATCGTAATTTGCAAGTTCGTTTTGGTTGAAATACAAAAACCAATACATTGATGAAAAACATAATAAACATGCAATTTCTAATCTAATTAGAGATGGAGAAAAATCATGTAAACATACTAAGTTTAACAATTAAACTAAATGGGAGAAAAATTACCTTTGTAGTTTTTCCTCAACACAGCAACTTCTTGCTCCAAGATAAACAGCAACTCAGGAACTTCTTTGCTTCTCTGCTTCTACAACAGGACACCACCAAAAGAGAGAACCTCCTATTCTCTTAGTGCTTAAAACAATTCCTTTGAGGGAAGGAATCCAACAATTGGAAGTAGTTTTTGGGAATTAAGAGAGAGAGAACAAATTTTCTTCTTCAGAGAATTCAATCGATTGAATGATCGATGCTTACCCCTTCTCACTAGGAGAAGGACACATCAGTGGGTAACTCCCCACTCCCTATCGATGGGGAGTTGGAGAGTAGTGGGAACGTGTCCTCATGACACGTTCCGTGATTAATTAATATATTAATTAATTAACGATTAATTAATTATATTAAATTAAATCACATTTAATTCAAATATTAATTAAATGATTAAATCACATTTAATCATTTTACCCTTTAATCTATAGTTTAATGCACATCAAATGCACATTAAATTATAACCTATAGTTTTCAAATATGAATCACATTCACATTTGAATTTAATATTTGAACTCTTTCAAATATTTAATTCTCTCATATAATTTAATATGAATCATATTCACATTAAATTTATAATATATAGTTCCAAAACTATATATTATATTGTATCTATATACATTAAATTTATTCCCTAAAGAATTTGAACATTTCAAATTCAAATGATCTAAGAACCCTTTACAAGCTAGAAGGTGGACCTAATGGACCTACAGATCTGAAGCTCCAACGATACGAGATTACTCAGTTAATCTTATTAACCTCCTAATCAACATTCGTTAACTGTGGGAACACTCCACTAAAGTCCCGCAGCTGCACTCTTCTCACTGCAGATATATTTCTGTGTCCACGGATATTGACCAATAACAAAGTCGAGTCACCCTTCACGAATGTTCAGAACAATTCACCGGGTCAAATTACCATTTACCCCTGAGTTACATCTTGTACCTTAAGTACCAGTGTACCTCTAATGAACAATTTGTTTGTGATCCTACCAACAAACAGAGTCCCTCTTGGGCCAATGAGAGGGTTGGGCCCTTTGTTCAAGTCCCAGAGACACCACTTAAGGGAACATTCCTCTACTTACCCTAGTAGGCTGGAAGGAGTGAATTCCATCTTGCTAAGTTAAGTTCTCACCGCCACTCTCGGTCTTGTCGCTAAAAAGGTAGGCATATTGAGTCGTTAATCGCCACTCTCACCCATACTAGTCAAAGGACAATCCTCACGAACAGGAGTTCGTAACTCGCTGTGATTGAGATCAAGTTGCCTAGGTCATCCTAGTGAAATAGAAACCTAACTAGTCAACTGAGTTCAAAAATAGAGGTTACTATTTCGTGGTCCTGGCTTTATGTAATCTCATTACATAGGATATCCCCACTCACATGTCATCTACACGAACACGTTAGAATCACAGTGTTTGTATCATATACAAAGTGGGCCACATCCATAGTTTTAACAGGGAAAGGTACCCAAACCTTATCCCTTAACTATAGACCCTTTAGGCTGTATCTCGAACCGAGATCCTTTATATGTACACTACATTCAGTTAAAGATACATTTTACAACCTTGGATGTTTAGTTTATTGGATTTAGGGTTTAAATAAAGGCAATATCGCAAATAATGAACAATAACTCTTTATTGAAATAATAACACTTTATTACATTAATTAGAACAAAAAATTACAAACTACGAGTTTTAGGGCACAAGCCCCAACAAAGAGAGCAAGTGACATATACATCAAGGGAAATGGGGCTAAAACTCATGAAATGAATTATCTGATGGTAACCTAACTTAGTTGACTGGAGATCCCAAGATCTAGGTTCAATAGGAAAACTAGTAGGATAATTTATAGTTGACACACTAAGAAACTTATGGTTTCTTCCCATTTCTATGATATTGTAGAGTGTGTGATCTGTTGTTGTTGAGGTCGTGTTGATATCTTGTTTACAAGAGGAGTAATGACATAATACTCTTAATCAATATCACCTATGTGAGAGTAGAAGTGGGGTCGCTTCTATGAGGACTTTTAAAATGGCTTATGTTCTCTAAACCTCTCATGAATTCAGGATTTTGTCCAGGACCAAAATAGACACAAACGTATAGAACTCAAAGATACAAGATGAGTTATGTGTGATGTTTGTTGTCTCAATTTACCAATGAGAAGGATAGTTCCAAAGCTGGTCTCACTATTTCTTCGGTAAGTTCGATAGATATTCACTAAGGAAGGTTCAAGTCCAGAAGACACCTATCCTGATGCATAGCTTATTTGTTTGCTCTCAACGATTTTGTTTTGTTTTTCAAACTTTCTTTCATGTGGGGGATTGTTGGAATTTATAGAAATAAAAATGTGAAAGAAAGGATTGATTTGAAACATCAAGATCAATTGATCTTGATGTTTATTTTAAATTCAAAAGTTTCAAAATAGCTTGAAACATCCAAATGTGTTGATGTTTCTTATACAAATTTAACTTAAAATATTAAGTTTGTAAGTTTTGTTTTGAATTTCAACAAGTAATTACACAATTGAGTTATTTTTTATATATGTTTCATATTATTCATATTAATTTGATTTTAGAGAGTTACTAAGTTACTAGCTTATAAATAGCAACTTGTTTCTTCATTTGGAGCATCTCATTCCATTTTAGAGTATCTCATTCTAATTGAGGAGTTCCTCTCTTTTCTTTCTTCTCTTTAATCTTGAGTCAAGTTGAGAGTAAGTGTCCAAGAGTTCTGCCAGATCCGAGTAGTTCGAGGTTATTGTTCTATCGGAGTTAGTTGTTGTATCCTGCTGAGACGATCGTTATAGTGTGCTTGCAACCCGTGCAGAGCGAATAATTGTCTTCAAGACAACGCTTAGTAAGTGTGCCTCGACTATTTGCAATTCTTTGTTATTGAGTTTTGAGTTGTTATATACAATATATTGTAATTGTTTGTAGCCAGTTAAGTTGTAATCTATTTGCTAGTGTTACTTAGTTTTATACACAACAAAGTAGCAATAATATTTTTCCAACAAAATTTAATTATAATTATTTGGATTAACAAAAATTTAAAGCAAGTAGTGCAACTTCATATATATATTATTTTTGTTTATTATTCAGGATTCTGAAGATAACACACATGGAAATTATGCATCAAGTGTGTGAGGCTAACTCAACCTCTTCCACAATACTTTTATTCAAGATCTTAAAGATAGCACAAATGGGATGATATGGGCATATGAATATTCTCTTATTTTGAATACTTTTTTTCTTGAACTTTTTAAATTGTTGTTTCAAACATAATATGTTTTAGGTTTAATTTTGAAATATTTATATAGTGCAAGAGTTGCTCATTATCGTTTTTATTAAAGATAATTTTGAAGCATTTTTTTTTCAATTTCTGTAGTTCAAAATATGCTCATTACTGTAGTAATATAAATTGTTGCAATAGGTTGAGAGAAAGTGTTGCATAAACTTGTAACAGTTTTGAAATTGTTGCAATATGAAGCATATTAATGACGACGCGAAAAGCAATATTTCAACGATTTTTTTCAATTGTTACACATTAAATAAGCGTTGTTATAAATCTTGTAGCATTATGAAATCGTTACAATAGGAAAAAGAAAAATCGTTGTAATAACATGCAACACTTTTGAAAGTTGTCGCAATAGGAATCCAATACCGCTACTATAAAAGGAGATATTAAAGCGGTTTATATCTTTATTGCTACCGTTTGAATAGTGTTGTTATTGCTCTCCAACAATATTCAAACTGTTGCAATAATAAACCATTGACCGTTGTTATTGAAGACGATATTGCAACAGTTTCGATTTTCTATTCGTTCTTAAAAATCGTCGCAGTTGACCTCTCAACACTGCCTTTCCAAGCAGTTGCAAGACTGCTACTATATAATTTGTAGCAGTTGAAAACCACTGGAAAAGACGTAAAAAACTGTTGATTTACATGATTTTTCTTGTACTGAATAAAGCTTAAAATTGATCCATACTAATACTTTATTGTTAATTTTTCTTTTAAAAAATTAGTCTCTATTAATTTTTTCTCTATAAATCTTATAAGGACGTTCACATTTTGTCTTTTATTGTATTAAAATTATTATTATTATTTAATCAATTTTGATAAAAAAAAATAACTTTAAACTTATCATAAGAATCAATTTTAAGTTTTATTGAAAATACAGGAACTAAAATTGAACAATTGAAAATACATGGACCAACATGAAATAAAATTCAAAGTAAAAGGACCAAAACAATACACACATGACATGGATTAATGAGGAAGGTATGAAAAATTTTCCTACTACAATAGGATTAGAAATTTTTGTTTTAGAACAATTTCTTTACACTTCATGAACTAATCATTAAAAATGAAGTAGACGCCATTTCCAAATCTCTGAACTAAAAGTGTCGAACCATTTAATTGCTTGTGTCTTCTTCTTCTTCATGCTTTCAGTCATAACCATCATGATCTTCATCTTCTTCCAAACTCTTCTTTGAGTATACTTTCTTCTCCAAGTGGTTTTCTGTACAAAAGTAAAATGAAGTGATATATTTCCCTTTTCACACCTTGGTTGCATGTAAGAAACGTGGCTTGCTTAGATCCACTTGTATCAACACAAATTTGCTTTTATTTTGGGTCTTTGTGTGTGTGTTTTAAGCTCATTAAACTCAACAAATTGGTATCAGAGCTTGAATTGTTTCAAGAAATCAGTTCTTGAAGGTTTAAAGTCTAAAAGTTGAATCAAGAATGGCAGTTGCACTTTTGACATTGATAAATTTGATGGGAAAAGTGATTTCACTCTGTGGAAAGTCAAGATTGAAGCAATTATTGGACAACAGAGAGCAATCAAAGGCATTAAAGACCCATCAAAACTACCTACAAAAATGACTGATGAAGAAAAAGAAACCATGGAACTTATTGCTCGAGGAACCTTGATTTTGAATCTGAGTGATAATGTTCTAAGAGAAGTAAAGGATGAAGAAACAGTTTTTGATATGTGGACAAAATTGAACACCTTATTTGAGACTAAAGATCTTCCAAATAAGATGTATCTAAGAGAGAAATTCTTCACTTTCAAGATGGATGCTTCAAGAACCTTAACAGACAATCTTGTTGAATTCAAGAAGTTAACATCTGAGTTTAAAACTCTTAGAGAGACAATTGGGAGTGAAAATGAAGCCTATGTCTTACTAAATTCGCTTCCATAAGCCTATAGAGAAGTAAAAACAACATTATAGTATGGAAAGAGAATCCATTGCCATAGAAGCTATAATTTCAACACTCATAACTAAAGAAATTGAACTTCAATCACAAAATAAAGAGAATCAAAGTGCTGAAGGACTTTTCAGTAAGGGAAAGTCAAAGAATCAGTGGAAAATGACAAAAATCAGCAAGAAGAAAATAAAAACAAGCCAAAGGGGAAGTGTGCTTATTGTCACAGAGATAATCACTTGAGAAAGGATTGTTTTTTTTTAAAAAAGAAACAAAATCAGAAGAACAAAAGGGGCAACCAAGTAGAAGCTTCAGTTGGAGATAACTCTCTCACTTTCACAGATGTCTTTGCCACTTCAAATTAATTTGTAAACCAAGTAAGCCCTTTGGAAAAACAAGATTGGGTTTTAGATTCTGGTTGTTCATTCCACATGACTCCACTGAAAGCTTGGTTTACTACCTATAAAGAATATGATGGAGGTTTGGTATACATGGGAAATAATGATGCTTGCAAGGTGGTGGGCATTGGATCAGTGTTACTAAAACTCAAAGATGGGTTTATTGAACTGCTTCGAAATGTGAGGCATGTGCCTAACCTAAAGAGGAATTTGATATCCTTGGGCATGTTAGACTCTATTGGATGTGAATATCAAGGTTGTGGTGGCACTTTTAAAGTCATTAAAGACTCAAGACAATCTTAATTGGAGTAAAATTGAATGGTCCCTATATTATAAAGGATGTGGAGATGGTTCAATCAGCTTTAACTGCAGCCACTAGTACTAAACTTACTGAAGCAGACCTATGGCACAAAAGGCTCTCTCACCTAAGCACTAAAGGTTTGCAAGTCATGTCTAAACAAGGTATTTTACCTCATATTGTTGTTGAAAACTTGTCCTTTTGTGAACATTGTGTAATGGGCAAGACAACAAGACAACAAGACAAAGTTTTACAAAAGCTCAACACACCACTAAAGGAATTCTAGACTACATACACTCGGATCTTTAGGGGCCCTCTCAAACACCATCATTGAGTGGTTCAAGGTACTTTCTATCTCTCACTTATGATTATTCTAGAAAGAATTGGGTCTATTTCCTTAAAACCAAAGATTAAGCTTTAGAAAAGTTTAAAGAGTGGAAGACTTTAATTGAAAAACAAACAAATAGACATGTAAAGTGCCTAAGGACAGATAATGGTCTAGAATTTTGTCGTGAAGAATTTAACACATATTGTAGAGATCATGACATTAATCGACATAGAACAGTGAGATATATACCTCAACAAAATGGGGTGGCAGAGAGGTTGAATAGAACTATTATGGAGAGAGTTAGATGCATAATTTCAGATGCTTTATTACCAGAAAAATTTTGGGTTGAAGTTGTCTCCTATACTGTTTATACTCTTAATAGATGCCCACATAACTCTCTAAACTTACTGACTTCGGAAGAAAAATGGACCAAACATCCACCTAAATAAGAAAACCTCAGGGGTTGTTTGGCCCCCTGTCTTGGAATCAAAACCCTGGGGGTTTGTTCTGGGGGTTCTTAAGCTTGGGAATCAGAAAGCTGTGTTTGGAGTGCAGTGTTCTGAAGCATGGAAATAAGGAAACACTGTTTGGGGTGCAGTGTTCTGAATCCTGGGTTTATGCTGTTTTTTTTTTTTTCTTCCTTTTTTATTTAGTTGTTTTGTTCTCTTATTTTCTCTTATTTTTTAGTGGATGTTTTGTCAATTATAGAAACCTTTGTATAACATAAATGGGTTACAAAATTGAAACTCTATTTTAGAAATTAAGAAATTGGGAGTCTATGTAACAAATTATGGAATTTAAAACTCTATTTCACAAAGTATTTAGAAAAATATTTTTGGAACTCTATTTTAGAAATTTAAAAATTGAAAGTCCATTTAAGAAATTAAGGATTTAAAGCTCTATTTCAAAAAATATTTAGAAAACTATTTTTGGAACTCTATTTTAGAAGTTAAAAAAAGAAGTTTATTTAAGAAATTAGAGAATTAAAAACTTTATTTCACGTCACATAGTATTCTAAAAACTATTTTTTGGAATTCTACTTTAAAATTTAAAAAAAAAATGGAAGTCTATTTAATAAATTAGGTAATTTAAAAATATATTTTATAGAGTATTCAAAAACTTATTTTTTGAATTCTATTTTAGAAATTAAAAAATTGGAAGTTTATTTAAGTGATTAGAAAATTTAAAATTTTATTCCACAAAGTATCCAAAAACTTATTTTTGGAACTCTAATAAGAAAAGTGGTGATTGCGCACAAGTTAGGTCATTAGGGTAGTTGATTGCTCGAGTGATGGGGTTGTTGGGATAGGCGTATATAAGTCCCTTGAGTGGTTGTCGAAAGTAGTCGTTAGTAGTGGTTAGGTCGTTGATGTAGTCATTAGAGTTTTCGTCGAAGGTAGTCGTCAACGATGGTTGGGGTCGTCGTGGTCGTCGAAGTTGTCATCGGAGGTAGTCGTCAGTGGTGGTTAAGGTCGTCGAAGTTGTCGTCGGAGGTAGTCGTCAGCGGTGGTCGGAGTCATCAGTATGGTCGTCGGAGTTGTCGCCAGAGGTAGTCGTCATCAGTGGAAGGAGTCGCCAGTGTGGTCGTCGGAGTTGCCATCAGAGGTAGTCATCAGCGGTGGTTGGGGTCGCCGGTGTGGTTATCGGAGTTGTCGTTGGAGGTAGTCATTAGCGGTGGTTGGGGTAGTCAGTGTGGTCGTCGGAGTTTTCATCGAAGGTAGTCGTCAGCGGTGGTCGGGGTCATCGGTATGGTCGTCGGAGTTGTCGGCAGAGGTAGTCGTCAGCGGTGGTAGGGGTCGCCAGTGTGGTCGTTAGAGTTGCCATCAGAGGTAGTCATCAGCGGTGGTTGGGGTCGCCGGTGTGGTGTCGGAGTTATCGTTGGAGGTTGTCGTCAACGGTGATTGGGGTAGTCGGTGTGGTCGTCGGAGTTGTCGTCGAAGGTAGTCGTCAGCGGTGGTCGGGGTCATCAGTATGGTCGTCGGAGTTGTCACCGGAGGTAGTCGTCAGCGGTGGCAGGGGTCGCCGGTGTGATCGTCGGAGTTGCCATCGGAAGTAGTCGTCAACGGTAGCGGAAGTCATCAGTGTGGTCGTCAGAGTTGTTGCCGGAGGAATTGTCAGCAGTGGTCGGGTCGCCGGAGTTGTTGTCGGAGGTAGCCATTAGTTGTAGTCGGGTCACCGATGTAGTTGTTGGAGTTGTCACTGAAATTGTTGTTGAAATAATCGTCGAAAATGGATGACAAATCAAATAAGAAAACATGGAACAAACCCGTGGGGTTGCACTATTCTAACCCATGGGGTTGTGTTTCAAAACCAAGTGTTTTGAACACATTGGGCCAAACATGGTTTTGGATTTGGAATCCAAAACCATCCAAATCCAAAACAAGGGGCCAAATGGCCCCTAAGCGTTTTTGGATGTGTTGGCTATGTACATCAAAATCAGGGCAAGTTAAAGGCTCGAGCTGTTAAATGTATGTTTGTGGGGTTTACTGAAGGTGTTAAATGCTTTAGACTTTGGCATCCTATTGAGAAACAATTTGTAAACAGTAGAGATGTATTGTTCAAAGAAGATGAAATGTTTATGCAAAAGGAAATCCCTTCAGAAACAAGCTCTTAGAAGGCTACCACTCAATTTGAGGTGGCACATACACTACTTCCTAAAGGAAATTCTCCTCAAATAGATTCTGACAATAGTGAAGAAGAGTCTTCAGAAGAAGAGGAAAGTGGTGAAAGTAGCCATGAACAATTGAGTTTACAAAACTATTCCTTAGCAAGGGTGATAACTCTCGCATATGAGAGTTATTTGGCCTATTTTTTATGACTTCTGATTGGTAACTAAGTACTAATTAAGAAAAAAGTGTAAGAAATTTATGCAGGAATTGTGGCAAAGCAAAAAGGAGAACTCACGTGTTATGATTCTACTACAGGAATGCAAATTGACGCAATTGCCTAGACAAAGTAAGACCTTTTTCTTATTCGTGAAATTTGTAGAGAAGATTGAGTTCGCAGAAGTCAAGCCGTGAATCAAGGATGACAAGGCAAGCTTTTCGGATGGAAACCCTACAGGTAGACAACTCTATAAATAGTTTTTAGAGAAGCAAACGACCGAGAATGGAGTTCTTCGACGAAAAGGAATACTGTGAGTTTTTAGTCTACTGTCATCATTCTGCTATTTTCACTTTCTCGTTTTTACTAAGTAATAGTTCTGTTGTATTGTTTAGTCAGGAACTAAACGTTTCATTACTGTCTTGCTACATTAGATTTATATTCGGTATTACTGTATTTTCTTCGGTTCAAGTTAACTTTCGTATTTCAAACAGATGTTGTGTTGTGTTTAATAAAAGTTCATTGTTCTTTTGGTTTACAAGTGTTCTTCGGTTCTGTGTTAACTTCTTTATAGTAGCAATGTAAGTTGTTCTCTCAATTCATGCTCAATTGTGGTATACCGAGAGAGAGAGCTTTGGATTTATGTTTCAAATGTTATGTTTGAGTGTGCATTTACTGTTTTATCCATGAGAAGCTAAATTTCCTTAGAGATTTAAGATGTGAATGCCCTATGGAAAGACAATAAACTCCAAAGCAAGAGCAATTCAATTAGCCTCTAACGAAGTTTACTTTTGGTGAGTTTATTGCGGGTAGCCTTAGCCGGTCATCTAAAGTTACTCATCTAGTTTTAGCTTGGCACCGAAAGGGTTGAGCTAAAGTGGATTTCCCATAAGTAATTGAGTAAAAAGAGCTTAGGTATAAGACCTTAACTTGACCCTAGGCATAGGGCAAGGCTCCAAGACCTTAGAGTCATGTGCACAAGCATCTGGGATAGAATAACCATAGACATATAGGATTAATCACTTAGTCTCCTAAAGATACTTCAAAGAAGGTCGAGTAGGAGTAGGGTTCGGTTTACTTCGTTTGGAAGGCTAGATTGAATCACATCGCGCTTGCAGTCGCTTGTTGTTGCAACACCATGCAATTGCGTCACAATGGTAGAATTCTACATTTGCATCGCATTAGCAGAACGGTGTAGTGCAGAGCTATGCAACGACTTTGATAAAATAGCTCTACACAATTGCATCGTAGCGGTAGACATACACAACTATGTGGCAGGGCAGCGTGACGCAATTACGTTGTTTTTCTTTTTCACGCGAGTGCAAACTATTGTCGCTCTGCGCAGCGAGACGTGACTGCAAAGCGAGGCAATTGCATTGGAGTTACATTGTCTCTCCAAATTAGTGGACTTAGCATTTTGGATCCCTTACTTTCTCATTATTGTTATTTATTTTTAGACACAATCACCACACCATTCAATCCACTTTTGGTTACAATTTTATTGCAATTAGTCAGCAAGTTGTATAATATTTTCGGTTGATTTTATTACTCCATTCCCTTGGACTCGATACTCTGGAATACTTCCAATTTCATATTACTTCGATCATGTGCGCTTGCATGTTTCGCTATCAAAGGGATATAGAAATAAGGAAAATTGTTCCACCTGCTAGATCTGCAGAAGTTGACTACATGAATTTAACACTAAGTGTGGTTGTAAATGATGAGAAGAACCTTCCACTTTTGATGAAGCTATAAGTTGCTCCAATGCAAGACAGTGGATTGATGTTATGAATGAGGAAATGGAGTTCTTGAAGCTAAATGATACACATGAATGAACCGAGTCCACATCTGAATGAGAGGGATCCTGAGGATATGAAAGTATGGTGCCCGAGGAAGAGGGGTACATGCGAGTAACCATGAGGATATGAAAGTATATTTGAGAAAGGCTTAAAACAATTGATAGTTACTACCTATACCAACAAGGTGCATCTGCCTTTTCGGTGGCTCAATCATAGGAACTCCACAGTTAAGCGTGGTTGGCTTGGAGCAATCCTATGTTGGGTGACCTTCTGAGAATTTTTCTAGGGAGAATGTGAGTGAGGACAAAACATGCTAAAAGGACCTCATGTTGGTTTGTGGGGATAGTGTCTTCACTCTTACAAGCAATCATGGATGATATGGTGGCATAGCCAGGTCGCAGGAGATCCTGGGCCTGGGGCGTTACACATGGACTCTCACAAAGCTTCCGAAAAGTTGTAAATTCATTCCTTATAAGTGGATATATAAATACAAGGAAGGTATAAAAGATGTACAACAACTTAGATTCAAAGTTAGATTGGTAGTTAAAAGATTTTCTCAAAAAGAGGGAATCGATTACACTAGCATTTTCTCTCCTGTTGTTAAGCATACTTCTATAAGAATGCTTCTGTCCTTAGTGACAAATTACAATCTAGAGTTGGATCAACTTGATGTAAAGACAACCTTCCTACATGGATTTCTGTCTGAAACAATTTATATGAAGCAACCACAAGGCTATGTGAAAAAAGGAAAAGATGATCTAGTTTGTTTACTAAAAAGGTCTATATATGGACTGAAACAATCTCCCAGGTATTGGTGCTAAAGGTTTGATGAGTTTGTCTCAAAAATCAATTTCAAAGGAAGCTCATTTGACAGTTGTTGTATATAAACACAAAGTCTTTTAAAAACAGTGTTTTTCTTCTTTTATACGTGGATGGCATGCTTCTGGCAGGAACTTCTAAAGAAGACTTGAAACAAGTCAAACTTCTTCTGAAAAAGGAGTTTGATATGAAGGACCTGGGAGAATCTAAAAGAATTCTAGGGGTTGAAATAATTAGGAAGAGTAGTAACTCACTATTGTATATCAATCAAAAGAACTACTGTGAAAGGGCGGTTAAAAAATTCATATGGAAGGAGCTAAATCAGTTTCAACTCCCTTGGCTCAACATTTTAAGCTATCGGCTAACAATTCTCTTAAAGAAAATGATGTTGAGCACCTGAAATTCATGTCTAAAATACCTTATTCCCAGGTGGTGTGAAGTTTGATGCATTTGATGATATCTACAAGGCCAGACTTATCTTATTCAGCAAGTTTGGTAAGTAGATATATGACCAATCTGGGTAAAAGACATTGGAAAGCTACCAAATGGATACTAAGGTATCTAAAATCTTCTATTGGAGCAAGACTAGTCTATTCAAGGTCAGAATCTTCCATTCATGAACTATATGGCTATGTGGATTCTGATTATGCAGGGGACCTTGATAAAAGAAGGTCTTTATCTGGTTATTTGTTTCTTTTGGGAGATAATCTAATTAGTTGGAAGGCTTCCCTACAACCTGTTGTTGCTCTATCAACTATAGAAGCAGAATTTATAGCTCTTTCAAAATCTATCAAAGAAGGTTTATGGCTACAAGGTCTTCTAAGTGATTTTGGCATCAAACAACATATAGTGAAGATATATTGCGATAATCAAAGTGTCATACATCTATCCAAGAATCAACAATTTCACAATTGAACAAAACTCATAGACATCTAGTTTCATTTTGTTCGATAGCAAATTGAAAATGGAAAAATTGAAGTCATTAAAGTTCATACCTCTGATAACGTAGCAGACATGATGACGAAACTTGTTCCACAGCTCAAATTTCTGAAATGTCTCGAGCTAATAGGTTTCGATTTACCTGAAAACGGATAAAACCAGAGATGAGAAGGGAGTAATTTTGAAGATTTACAGTTGATTTCAAGGTGGGGATTATTAAAACTGATGGTTATTTTATGAAATCAATAGTAACCATAGTAAATCATCTCATCCTTTATACATTGATACTCATGTATAAAGCTCACACACCATGAAGAAAATTGTAGATAGTTTTTAGTGTGAGAGAGTCAAGAGATTGAGAGACACTTATCTGAGATTTGTAAAATCTTTCAAGAAGTTGAATAATATTTGCCCCCTTCTACAGTGGAGGTAGGCCCTAATGTCGAACCACTTAATTGCTTGTGTCTTCTTCTTCTTCCTCCGCATGCTTTCAACCATAACCATCGTGATCTTCATCTTCTTCAAAACTCTTCTTTGAGTATACTTTCTTCTCCAAGTGGTTTTCTGTACAAAAGTAAAATGAAGTGATATATTTCCCTTTTCACACCTTGGTTGCAGGTAAGAAACGTGGCTTGCTTAGATCCACTTGTATCAACACAAATTTGCTTTTATTTTGGGCCAACAGTGCGCTATATTGCCCTCGTCGCCCCTCTTCTCTCCCTCTCGCTTTTCATGGATGCCTTATAAATTGTGCTTTCTAGTTTGTCTCTTTTTTCTTCCTTATATTCACTCATAGATGAATGCCAATATGATTTTTTTTTTTTTTTTGAAAAAAGATTTCTTTTTTGTTGTTAATTTTCCACAGTGATTTTAAAATTTTAATTTAGTTTCTAGGGTTTGAACTCAGTTTCAATTTGGTCTTCATATAATTTTAAAAGTTTAGATTTAAGCACCATAATTATAGGAGGGTTGTCACAATGTAGCTATATATAGTTTTATATTGTTGAATATATAAGAGAAAAACTGCAAAAGTATTTCAAATATCTAATAAATTATGAAGGGTTATTAATACATAACCACATTATGGTAGTCATTCAATAATTTTTTCTATAGCTTGGACTTAATGTAAATTATGATTATAAAATTTTAAATTTCGTCCATGCAGTTTGGCAAAATCTCATTAATCATGGCTATGAAATGTTTTTTACCTACTTAAAAATTTAGTCATTCTTTTTTATTTCTACTCAAATATAAACTCCTAATTAATACAAATAGTTAACATGGTCAAACAGAAGTTTATTACCATTGTAAATAAAAAAGCGTTTCAAGTATTCAATATGGTAATTACGATTTACGAGGATAGTTTGTGAAGTTTTATTAAATTAAAAATTTTAAATCATAAAACATCAATTAATTTTTTTTAGTATATCAACAATTGGAGGTGAGGGATTTCGAACCAAAAACATATTTGATGTCAGTTAAACTATGTTCTTGTTGACTATATATTATTGAAATGAAGTTCAAACTATAAGGATAAAAATAGAATGAATAATACTAGCTATATATTATTGGTAAAGTTTTTTTTTTTTTAAAGGGTTGTGCACATTGATATTTGAAAATTAGGGGTGGCAAGAGGAAGTGGATGACAAAATATAGGAGCCTATATCAATTTGGGAGCATACTACATGGTTGGACTTCCCTTGGTGTTGTTTTGGGCTTTCCTTTGCATTTAAAAGCAAAAGGCCTTTGGATTGGGATTGTCATTGGCTCCACTTTGCAGTCAGCTCTTCTATCAACTTTCTTTCCATTTAAAATTTAAAACTACTATACTTTAAAAAGAAAAAAAAAAGTTAAAAATGATAATTATCAAATGGGTTGTTGTTGATCAATTTAAGGTGACAAGTGAAGACAGATAAAATAATATAAGCATGACGTAATTTCATGGAAAATATTGATAGTCTTTGTTTTTTTCTACTTATGAATTGTGAAGCTAAAAGAATTTGATTATTTTAGGCAACCAATGCAAGGAGGAGATCCATGGGCAATGAAAGGCTTCCCGATGATAAGTGAACTTGTGTTAGGTTACTATATATGAAATTTGTAGATATATATGTTTATTATAGATTTGTTTTGATCAAGTATATATTAATGTGGTTTATTATGGAAGAAATAATTGTTATTATTTCATTCTACCTCTCAAACATCTATTATATAATGCCCACCACGAAAATAATTATTTCTTCTCCTACTGCAGTCACGACCTCGATCACGGCCACGATCTCGACCTCGATTGTTAAAATTCACAACATTTATTTTATGGAATGGTGTTGCTCTAGTTGGTCGAGATTCATAATTTTTCATTAATAGCTCATTGTTTTGTTCAACCACGAGAAGACATGAAATGAGTTTTGAATACCTTTTAAAGTCTTTATCTCGATATTGCTACTGCAGGAGCATATTCGAGACATGAAAGGTAGAAAATATTCTCTCTAACATATCCACATCAGTAATGTTTTCTCCACATAATTTCAATTTCGAACTAATTTTGAATAATGTGGAGTTATATTCACTTACTGATTTAAAATCTTGCAACCTCAGGTGCATCCAATCATAACGAGCTTTTGGAAGAATAACAATTTTTTGATGATCATATCTTTCTTTCAAGTTCTTCCACAAGACGTAGGGATCTTTTATCGTTAGATATTCCATTTTTAACCCCTCGTGGAGATGATGACGAATGAAGGTCATGACCTTAGCTTTTTCTTGACTGGATGTCGTATTCCCCTTCTTTAATGGTCTCTCCATTAAGCTTCATAGCATCCAAATGTATATCAGCATCAAGCACCCATAACAAATAATTATTACCATTTATGTCAAGGGTCGTGAATTCAAATTTTGCAAAATTTGTCATAGTAACACTATTAAAAGACATTATATTTTATTAGAAAATTAATATAAATTAAACATGCAAAATAACATTTAAAAAAATGGCTTACTCGGAGGACCTAACTTTAGCGGAAAAAATAACAAAGGCTCGTGTTGATAACATATTATTTTCTTTTATTTTATATATTATATATATATATATATATATATATATATATATATATATATATATATATATATATAAGAAAAGAACATAAGAAAGTGGAGAGTGTTGGAGAGAATTGGTCAAAAATCACCCAATTGTGTGTTTTTCATTATCCATTTATAGGCAATTTAGAGAGCATAATGTGGTCCATTTGGACACCAGGATTTGTTGGACACATGAGAGACACTTTGACTATGGAGAATTTGCCACTTGTCATAGATATCAAAGAGGCATGTGGAATGAGCATTTACCTGAGTAACGTTTATAATATATACATATATGCTAATTTTAAAGGCGGTTGATTAGGAGGATTTAGTTTTTTATATATTTCAAATCATTTTAGGGCGGCAATATCCACAAAATAGAAAGGTCTATGGAAATTCAAGATATTTACAACACATATTTCTATTTTGTGTGTTATTTTACATTCCTTTTACATCCAAAGAAGATAATGAAATTGTAAAATTAAACTAGGGAGTCATTGTGAATGTTTGATTGCAAAAAACCAAATACTTATTGGGTCAATTAAATTAAAATAAAAAATTGAATTGAGATTGCAGTTGAAAAGCATTAGAATTTATAATCAAATAGGTTATCTGAGTTTAGTTTCTTTGCTAGCTCATGAGATCACTTCTGAATCAATTGAGTTAGAAGAATATTTCAAAATGTTTAAATTTGAATCTTGTTTACTAGACTGGATTTATTAATAGACATAAAAGAGAAAAAGTGACTAAAAATGCCTAATTAAATTAGGAAGACGCATTATTGATTGTCTTTAAATAGTAAGACATGTGACTTATGATTCATCGATAGGTCTGCTGGATTATCTATATTACAGATATTTCATATATATTTTGATTGAAGAATAAATTTCTAAGTAAGAGACTCAACTAGTTTATAAATAAGAACTTGGTGTTAGAGTTTTATCACTCAAATCTTCAAGTAAAATTTCATGTTTCTTTCATCTTCCTCTATATTTTTTTTGTTTTAGAAACTTTCCCTCTGTACTAAGGCATAGGAATTGGGAGAGAAAAAATATATTAAAATAAGTTATTATATCGTGTTTCTATGTATCCATAAAAATTTTGGTTATTTTCCTTCATAGCTTTTTCTTGTTCAAGACTGCATTTTGATATAGCTCATGTGGCATTTTTGTGCCTTCTATTTAATAATATAAGTTGTTTTTCAAAAACAAGCAAACAAAAAATATAAACCTTCCTTTCATTATTTTCATATTTTCTCCCTAGATGTCAACTACGTTTTTTGGGACAAAAAGTCTATATTTATACGTTTGCAAGATTAGCTTGTATGATCCTCTATAACGGATATAGATTTTATAATCTATTATTAAAATATATCAATGATCTTTCTCATCATTTTTTGCCAACTTAATATTTGAATGTTTCAAATTAAAAGTTTTTATCAAATAAAATTTTAAAGTAAGGATATGTAAGAGAACTTAAAAAAAAGATCCTATACAATAAAAGATTATGAGTGCTCAATAATTATTCAACGTTTGCCACCAAAGTTTGAGATTGTGCTTGCAAGGTAGGTTAATATAGTTAATATAATTATTATATACAAAGTTGACCCATTCATGAATGTTCCAAGATAATAATTAATTGTTAGAATAAACGACATTTAATTAATTAGATTTATATTTCTAAGTATCCATAAAAATTTTGGTTATTTACCTTCATTGGCTTTTCTTGCTTAGTTGTTGAAGATTGTATTTCGATATAGCTCTTGTGGCATTTTTGTGCCTTTTATTTAATAATATGAGTTGTTTTTCAAAAACAAGCAAACAAAAAATTACCAACCTTCCTTTCATTATTTTCATGTTTTCCCCTAGATCACAACTACGTTTTTGGGGACAAAAAGTATATGTTTATACGTTTGCAAGATTAGCTTGTATGATAGAGGGGCATACAAACTAATCTTGCAAATGTATAAACATATACTTTTTAATCTATATCCATTAATAGATATAGATTTTTTAATCTATTATTAAAATATATCGATGATCTTTCTCATCATTTTTTTCCCGCCTAACATTTGAACGATTCAAACTAAAAGCTTTTATCAAATAAAATTTTAAAGTAAGGATATGTAAGAGAACTTAAAAAAGATCCTATATAATAAAAGATTATGTGTGCTCAATAATTATTCAACGTTTGCCACCAAAGTTTGAGATTGTACTTACTTGCAAGGTAGGTTAATATAGTTAATATAATTATTATATACAAAGTTGACCTTCACGAATGTTCCAAGATAATAATTAATTGTTAGAATAAACGTCATTTAATTAATTAGGTTTACATTCACGGTATCTCCCGCCAAATAGGTGGAGTATAAGGAATATATAGATCATAATATTTATTTGGAGGTTAGAGATTCTAATCTGTAACTCTCAAATGTTGTTGATCTCAAAAAATGTTATATTGTAAATGAATTCTATTTCAGCTTAGTTCAACGTAAAGTAACATTTTCTATAGGCCAAATGTTTAAAGGATCATAATTGTAATGGATGGTAAAATTGATTGTCATATTTGCAAATATGTTACACAAATAAATAATTTACAAGTATAACACTTTCTAAATTTTTAGATCTATCACTCATATACTACTTTGATATCACCTGATAGACTTCTATCACTGATAAACCATTTTTATAGTCTATCAGTGATAGATCTCTATCACTAATAGATCTTTTTATGTCTATCATGGATAGATTATTTCTATGTCTATATATGGTAGATGTTTATCACTAATTGACCATTTTTATGTCTATTGCTGATAAACAATTTCTATGTTTATTGTTAGTAATAGATAATTAATATGTTTATTAGAGATCGCTTTTATTACTGATAGATTATTTATACGTGTTTGATAGACTTTTTTTTTATGTGTATCACTGATAGAACATTTTTATGTTTATCATTGATAGACCATTTTTACGTCGTCTATCAATGATATATCTTTATCATTGATACACATTTAATTATCACTAACAAATATAAAAGAATGGTATATTAATGATACATTATTAATATTAGTAATTTAATTTATTGTTAATTGTTATCAGAATTTTTGTTATTGATAGGTTTGTCACTAATAGACCTTAGTTAGTGATAGATTAGGACTTAAAATGTTATCATATTTGTGTTTTTATTTTTTATTAGATGGTTATATATGCAATTGCCTATGTTTTCAAGTATAATTCTAAATAACCATATGAGATAAGTCAACAATCAAAATTCAATTGATAAAGCTAACTAGGTGTATGATTTAAAAAATATTCACTAAATCGATAAAAATGAAATCCAAAAACATGGAAAAGAATCCACAAAACTTTATTATATTATATATGAACAAATTGAGAGATTAAATTTAATGGTTGAAATGAACCATAAAGGAAATTAAACAAAGGGAAAAAGTACCACTAAGAAATGTAAAACCTAGAGAGCTACTAATTACTAATAAGAAGTGAAGAAAGTGAGAAAATTGTTTGTCCTTTTTGAGTTTGTAATCATAGGAGGCAGCATAGTTCCATCCATATTTATGTCTGCTATTAAAACATCTCTCTAGTTTCTCTCTCCTCTTCATCTCTTCCATTCTCTCTCTTAAAACTCCCAAATTGGCATCTACCATGTTACTGAACCTTCCTGCATCACACCCACAAAGTTAAGCTAAGTTACAATGTAAATTATATATATATATTGCGGACCATCATCATAGGTTAAAAAAAACATTTGATACCCGTACTTTTATCATCTAGTTTTTGAATTTTAACATGTAACAATTTATTTTTTATAATGAAATTTTTTATAGGTCATATCAAGATGAAATATTTATTATGCAACAATTTAGTATGTCAACATGATTTAATTAATTAATTAGTTCGAAGTATGGATCTACCTACCTAAGAAATATGCTTATGCCTTAATAGAAAATCTTATAAATAAAAGACTATTTTTTTTTGGAATTTTAAACTACATGAATTTAATTCTTATTTATTAAAAAAAATTCTCGAGTTAAATTTCTCGAGTTAAATATATAAATTAGGTGGAGATTCAAACTTCTAATTTTTTGGTTGATGATTTAGACGGGTGTTTAAGTTACTTATTACATATATTAAAATTAAAGATTAAATTGTTGAAAATTTTAAGGTGATGTGATAATTATTTGATTTTTTATTTTTAAATATATTTTTAAAAAACCAAGCTTTGTGAAAACTTAAAAAAAATAGTTTATATTTAAAAAACCAAGCTTTGTGAAAACTTAAAAAAAAATAGTTTTCAAAAACTTTTTTTTAATTTAATTAAAAATTCAAATGTTTTCTTAGAGGGATAAAATAGAAATTTGAGAAAACAAACATAGTTTTCGAAAACCAAAAAGTAAAAAAACAAATAGTTTTTGCCCCATTTGATAACTATTTGATTTTTAGTTTTTAGTTTTTAAAAATTAAGTCTAAAAATATTACTTCTACCAATAGATTTATATGTTTTTCTATGTATACTTTATATTTATGTTTTAAAAAAACAAGCTAAGTTTTGAAAACTATAAAAAATAGTTTTAAAAAACTTGTTTTTTGTTTTTTCAAATTTGGCTAGAAACTTAAATAGTAGCTCAAGAAAGATGAAAATTATTGTAGGAAATATAAAGAGAAATTGTGAGAATACATTAGGCATAATTTTCAAAATCAAAAAACAAAAAATCAAATAGTTATCGATCAACCTTGGTTATCAAACCAATAACTCTAAACTATATAAATTAAATCGTTATGGGAGACCAAATTGTTGCACCAAAAGTAGAGAAACGAAATGTGTTTTTAAGAGAGAAAGGTCACCTTCATCTCTGAAACTCTGAGCTTTTACTTGGAAAGGACGACAAAATACAGGCAAAACCAAAGCACAAGGCTTCATTGATGTTGATGCATAAACAAAACAACCCATCTTTCTGAATTCTCGGTTTCTTCTTTTCACACAAAATTCTGCAAATTTTTTTCTCTTTTTCTCTCTCAGAATTAACCTCCTATATATCTTTCTGGGTTTCACTGAATTTTGCAAAAAAAAAAAATGCTTTTTTTGGGTGGGTTCTCTCTCTTTCTTTCTGGGTATCTTCTAGTTTAGGCTTTGAAAGAGAACTTACCAATATTTGCCTCTCTCTCTCTCTCTCTCTCTCTCTCAAAAAGTTGGCCTAATTTCCAAGAAGAAAAAGCTGTTTCCTTGAGACTTATAAAGAGAGGCGAGTTTAAGAAGAATATATTGTTCGGTGGTCAAACCGATTGGATTTTTTTAACAAGAATTTAATATTTTGAATAATGAAGGAATTGGCCAAATTGTGGGATTAAAAATGTTGGTTTTTAATTTGAATTATGGGTTTTTTCATGCCCATTTTGATTTTGGTGTTACTATGTGGATTATTAGTTGTAATCAAACGTTTGACGATGATGGCTATGGCTTTTATGTTTGGAATTGTAAGCTAAGTTCCAAATGAAAATTCATGGTTCACGGTTGGACTTTTATATATAATATTGTTACTATTTTTTATAAAATAACCTAAAAGAAATAATTTTCTTTACGGTTGGTCAAATTCAGCGTCTTTTTTCTATATGTAAAACCATGGAAAATATGTTTGTTGTTTTTTCCTATATGTTTTTTTCCCTTTTGTATCACATTACAAATAAAAAAGAAGATTTGAAATTAACCATATACAACTATCTAATCATGTGAATTATTCATGACTTTGAGTCATACTTGATGTCAGTTGAACTATGTTCCTTGTTGGCAATTATTCATGATTTTTGGATTCACAAACTATATTTTTTTAAAATATGGGATCAAAATGGTATATTAAAAACAAAAATGATGTGATTTGTCCATGGTAAAGGATTATGAGTTCTCGAAGGGTTTATAAATAAAAATAGAAAAAGTGATTTACTTAGACCTATTTGATTACCATTTGGGTTTTTGTTTTTTGTTTTTGAAAATTATACTTATTTTTGCACAATTTCTCTTCATCTTTATTGCTATCTTTCTTGAGGTATCATTCAAGTTCTAATCAAGTTTCAAAAACAAAAACAAATTTTTTAAAACTATTTTTTTTAGTTTTCAAAACTTAGCTTAGTTTTTGAAAACATAGATATAAAGTAGATAAGAAAACATAGAACGTCATTGGTAGAAATGGTATTTTTAGCATTAATTTTTAAAAAGCAAAACCAAAACCAAAAATCAAATCGTTATCAAATAGGGCCTTAAATATCAAATAAATTTGATAGTATTTTTATTTAACGAGTTCAATAACAAGTGGAGTTCGGTAGAGAGAGCCGAACACTTAACCTGTTGGTTGAGAGTATATATCTTAATTAATCAATAGAGCTAAGCTCAAATTGTCAAATAAATTCGAAATTTTATTTTGAAAAAAATATAAACACTCAATCAAATAATAATATGAACAGCTATACTAATCACTACACATAAAAAAAATTCTTCTGAGATTTTTTTTTGAGATCTAAAAACAACAAGATTCGACTCATGCATTCTTCTTTTAAGAGTAATAAACTATTTTTCAATTGAGCACACATTAGAACTCCCATGCATTTTTTTTTTTTTTTTTGAAAAGGAACTCCTATGCATCTTTATGTATAGTTGATTTCTATTAATTTGTTTATAGGTTAAAATTTCCTTGTAGAATAAAAACTTATTATATTTTAGTTTCTATTCTTTCAAATATTAAAAATTAATTTTGTACTTTCAATAAATCTCAAAGTTTGAAATTAATTTTTTTTATGAGACTTAGTAAAATAATAATAATAATAATAATAATAATAATAATAATAGTTTATATTCAAGAAAAAAATAATATAATATGTTTGAAAAATTTATAGATGGAAGCTAATAGAGACCGAATATTTTTAGAAAAGTTAACCCTAAACTACTGCATGACTAATTTTAAGATTTATAAGTATGTACAAACTAATTTAAGATTTGAAAGTACATGGACTAACCAAAGAACTAAAATATTATTTTAACTTTGTTTATATTATATTTAATAAATGAGTCCTACAACTACACGCTAAATTCAAGGAGGATTTGTACTGCTCTATTTTAATGCCATTTGACCTGCATTCTAAAAGTAATAATATATGACATTTTTCGTACTTCATAACTTGTCCAAATAATTGTGAGAGCAGTGGTACTCTCGCTCTTGTACTCTAGCTCTCGCTTTTTCTAGCTTAATTTTATCTTTTTTGTCTTTCCAATCTTTTCTTCTTCAATCTCGTTCTTCTTTGATCTAATCTTATATTTTTTCTTCTTCAATCTCACTTGCACTCTCGCTCTCGCTCCTCTTTGACTAATTTTTCTTTCTTTTTCGATCCTTGCTTCTTCAATCTCACTCTCAATCCTCGCGATTACGAGCAAGAGCGAGAACGAGCACCCAAGAGCGAGCATATCTTTTAAGATCCCAGCAATTTTGCTGACGTGGCAAGCGAGAGAGGGAATGAGAATTAGTAGCTAGAGCGTTGCCTTATCTTAAAGTGTGACCAAGCAAGGCAGCCTCATACTGCCCTTTTGAGTAATTTTTCTTCTATTACCATGTCAGAATAAGTCATATTTCATTGTTTTAAGATGGCAGGTCAGATCGCATTAAACCGTGTAAAAAGAGGTTTTCTATACAAAAACTCCAAAATTCAACCAATCAACTTAACTTAAAGTTTAAATTAATGTGTAGCTTTTATTCATTCAAACTCAAAGCAAATTTCAACCAACCCCTTAACTTAGAAGTTACTGCTATTGAAAAGTATGCCCAAGAAATAAAAATTAAACAAATAAAGTTAGTTTACAAGAATTTTAAAAATAGAAAATTGAAAACAAAAGTCAAATGGAATCTAAAACGGTTAGGAACAACGATACTCCACATATCTTCATATTGGTATGATATTGTCTACTTTGGGTCTCATGGTTTCCTCATTCCAATGGAGATATTATACCTCATTCATATACCCATGATTTTCCCCTTCTCTAACTGATGTGGGACTTTGGTCGTACTCCCAACAAAAACAATTAACTTCAACCTCTTAAAATATGCCGAGGAAAAATAGTGCTTCGAAATCCTTGGCGCATGAAGTGGCAATTCCATACGTGGAGTAAAAATATTGATATTTTCAAAAATTAAAGATTCAATATAATTATAAGTTTATTGATTTTCATGCTCGTTCATCTCATATACACCCCACTTTTTAACCACATAAAAAGAATTTTGGTTTTTTTCTTAAACAAAAAAAACTTGTGGTTGAAAAGTGAGTGATAGGATACGTTGCACCCAAATTTTTCTTTTTTCTAAAAAGTCCAAATTACAAATTTGGTCGGTTCTCATACTCTAAAATATTTTTCTAATAGATCCTTCAATTTAAAGGTTATATCTATTTAATCATTATATTTTAATAATTACATAACACACCCATATGTTTATTATTTAGTATTTAAAAACAAAACTATTTATCATTTAAGAGTAGTTTGTTTGGTGAGAAATCTATTGGAATAGACATCTACATTATCGAGAAATTATTCAGTGAGACCGCCACAATGTGGCCGACAATTTTGCACTGTTGGATTAAAAGAGAGAAGTACCTCGAATTTATATCCAAAGGATATGAAGGGCATGAAAATTATTGGGTTCATATCCAATGGTTATTATGAGGCAGCCACATTGTGGCGGCCTCATGAAATAATTTGTCTAAATTATCCCATTTGTTTTGCGATAATATAGTATATTTATAACATCTTAAAATACCATAACGCATTTGAGGGAATCATCTCTCGTCATCTTTTTCTAATAAAAAATTTATATGAATTAATTATATTTATATGTTTCATTTACATATAAAATAACACATCATTTAAATTAGAGTGATATATATTTCATTTTCAATTGAAGTCTAAAATTTCTATTTATTTTACTTTTCCGATCATCCAGTCTTCAAACTCCTAAAAAATTTATATAATTGTCTATTTTAAAATACATTCAATTATTTTCAGTTAAAATTGGAATTAATATTAATACTAAATATTTTAGAAAAAATCTCAAAAAAAAATATATAAATTAATTTATTTTAAAAAATGACATATAAAATTAATATAAACTAAATTGATAAAAATAAATTATTAAATTATTAAAGGAAAAAATGTTATAAATTCAAATCATATTAAATTAACATACAAATTTATCTGAAGATAGATAAGACTATTGTTAGAACAATACAAAATTTTAAGATACTCTCATACAAAAATCTAACAAGAACATACCTATAATTTTTTCTACCCAACAAACATGATCATCTAAAAATGTCAGAAATCTAAAATTTCAAATGGACATTTATATTCCCTAAAAACAAACTGTCATTAATATGCTTGGTTAATTTCAAGGGATGATGTAATAACATAGACATTAATACAAAATTAAAAGTTTAAAAACTTTTTAAAATATAGAGTCTATACAACCACGAAAGTTTAAAAATCATCGTTGAAGCTTTGCAAGAGTACAAAGATTTAAATAAACACAATCCTCCCTCAAACAAGTAATTTAACCTTCAAAAAATATCTGTAGAGTGTTCCTATTCTAATTATTATTATTGTTGTTGTTATTATTATTATTATTATTGAATAAAAATATTAGCACCTAGACATTTCTGACAACACTTAATTTCCTTGCATATAAGACAGAAGGAGATGTATTAGTCAGGCATTGAGCAATTCAAACTTTTGTAATTGATGCTTCACCATTATTATAACATGAGATCATATTTGTGAGCAAGAAAAAACATGAAACCCACCACATATTATTCCCTTAAAAAAGTTGGGAGATTAGACAAAATGCATTCTCATCTTCAAATGGCATTCACAGATCACATATCAGGATATAGAAAGAATCAGAAATGTAGAATTCAAGCCATTTCAACTCTAATTAACCAGCCAAGATAAAACCTTTAGACAGGCTATTGATGATCTTTTAAGAAAAAAAAAAGTTCACCAGTTGGCTAAAGTATCTATAGGATCAAAACAGCTGAGTTCTGAACTAAATAGAAGAAATTAGGAAAGATCGAACCTTGTGGTCACAACTTGTAGTAATAACTAATAAGTAATGGCACTAAGACTGCTATGGCCCTCGAAAGATCTGTTGATGCTTCCTCTTCCGTCCACGGGATCCACGGTCATGTCCTCGCTGAGATCTGACTGTCATGCACTCATCCAAAATTTGGGCCGACTGAAAAGCTGAAGAGTAGTCCGTGTGACATTGGATAGCCACTAGTCCTCTGATCTCATTCCGAAGGCCCATAACAAAACGAAGTGCCATCTTCGATTGAGTATCCACCAGTTCTGGAGCAAAACGAGATAACTTCAAGAATTGTCTCTCATACTCGGACAGGGTCATGTTGCCTTGTTTTAAGTTCAGGAACTCCATCTCTTTCTCATACCTGGCAGTCTTGGGGCAATACCGATCGAAAAACATATCCTTGAACTCTTGCCACGAAATAAGAGTCTCACCATCATCATCTTGCGCTGCCTCAACAAACTTCCACCAGTAGAGAGCATGTCCTTTTAGCTTGAAAACTGCACATCTCACCCTTTGCTCATCCTGAAACTTCAATAAATCAAATATAGATTCAAGTTTCATTATCCACTCATATGCAGCTTCTATGTCGTCTGAGCTACCATCGAACGCAGGAGGTTCAAAAGTTATGAAGTCCTGGGCGTAATTCATGTTGTTCCCTGCAACAGACTGAGAGGTTGTGGCAGAAGGGTGTGCCCCTCTACATTTAACTATATAATCTATGAACTGTTGCAATGCCTCAGAAGTCAGTGAAACAGATGGCATCTTCGATCCAGAAGCTGCAGGATTGGCAGGCAAAGGTGCCTCAGTTGCTGGTGGATCCCGATTCACGGGACTCTTCACGCGAGATGTCATTAACTGAGAACAAACATATAGAACAAGAGAACATCCTTAATCATATAAACAAGATAAATAATCACACAATAAAAGAATAATGCAAAGTATCTCATAAGCAGAAATAATACCTACTGAGATACATGGTGATGGCAGAGGAGTCTTGAGTGGTTGCCTATGTTAAACTAGACCTTGCTTTACACAAATCTAGTCTTCATAATCTATAATCCATGTCTCTGGTCCCAACTATAGCACTTAACTCAGTAACGTCATTACTAATATGCATTGCCTCCTAAGTATTTTTCCTAACTTTTACATTATCTGATTGATTAATCTGCTTGGTCTACCAAAGGCACCATCAGTTTATTTGTAATACTGGTTATTTGCTTGTTCCATACCAAAGGAAACGTCAAACATTTGAAAATAAATAATAACAATTTCAAAATGAGGGGAAGGGTGGGTATTCCTCAGTACTTTTTCTTGATATTCCAATATCAACCGTAATGGCTTCAACTAATTATCAACTTCAAAAAAGATTCCCAAATTTTCCTAATACTTTAAACAGGAGTTTTTTGATGAGGACAACGACCCTCACATATCTCCATAATGTTATGATATTGTCTACTTTGGGGATAAACCCTCATGATTTTGCTTTTGGTTTCCCAAAATGTCTCATACCCATGGAGATAATTGTCCCCACTTATTTACCATGAATCTCTTCATTCCCTAGCCAATGTGTGACTTTGTTAGCACCCCTAACACTTTCCCAATTCCCATTATGAAATCTAAGCTATTTATAAAGACCCACATGACTAGAACTCAACAAGAAGCCAAACCTCTTTTTGAGATGATGGCATAGATCTTTTTGGCATCTCAAAGATGTAATGCTCTTCAACATCCTCCATACCTTGTAGAATTGATTATAAAGTCATGTATGAATACCTTAAAGAAATAGAATACCTTGAGAAATTGAGGAGAAAATTCAAAAGAGGTGGTCTAAACCAGGAAATTGAAATGAAATTTAAACAATTGTTTAGATTATGCTTTTCAAACCATAATATTACAAAGTCACAAAAGCTTCCTGAAGACTAGGTAGTGTGACGTACGAACTTCAGTGCAGTGAAATGCAATTATTAAAGAATCTCAACTCATAAACCAAATCATTGTCATAAAAAAATATATTAAAAAAAATCGACTACCTAAAGGCCCAATGAAGAGTCATTAAAAACTACAAAATAGTAAAAACAACCCCCAAATGAGAATAGAACAAATTGGGATATTCTTGAAACTTATAATAATAGGAGGTCATGTTTTAAAGTGCACTCCCTTGCAAAACTTCCAATGCATCATCAATGGCAGTCATCTAAATGATAATTCACCATACTAACAATAGAGGTCCTTCATATGCTATGAATAGATGGTAACTAGAATCATCCGTGAGGAACAAATTAGATTCTACCCGAACAATTCAAATGATAACTTGGGATTTGAATCTGTGCGTGTCTCTAATCAAACATGATATTAGCCATCATTTACCACTCCTACCTAAGCAGATTCATTTAATTTTCAATTTGATTTGAGTTCCAACCAAGTAGTGTTTCACCACAAAAGTTGTACAGTTGTTTCTTAGTTCCTGATTTATCTGATCTACAAATGGCGTAATCAATTCCTTAAAATGAAGAAGCAAAGCAAGAAAATCGCAATATGTTTATTGCAATTTCAAGGCAGGCAGACGAATGCATTTGAATTAAACATGGGATGTTTGATAAATTCTTTGTAAAATGAGGAATAGGAGGACCCAACTAAGATCGTTATAATAGTCCGTGAAACATATAATATTATTTAAAATGTAGAGTAGTATAGGTAATAATAGCCTATGTTTGAGCAGCAGAGTATTTCACAGATTATAATAACGCCAAACAAGCTCGCAAGTTCTTGGTTTCAAAATAGAGATCAAAAGAAAACAAACAGCCCAGTCGTTGTTGATTCTCAAAGAAACTGATATCGTAATAAGCTGCGTGTTGAAGGTAGACAGTAAGATCAACCGTGGAAGGACAGCCGAAAATTACCTTGCTGCAGGAATCAGGATTACGAACCGTCGTCTGAAAATAGGAAGGAAACCCTTCGTGCTTCTCTCGTTTTCGAGGCTGATTATGAGTTCTGATTTTGGTTTTATGCGGGGGATTTTTATTTAATTTTTTTTTTAGAAAAATTATTTTACTTTTAATTTTATCAATTTAAACTTCAAACTTGACAAATTGTATCAATTTTAACCTTAAACTTTCAATTTAATCAATTTAAATCATAAACTTGACAGATTGTATCAATTTTAACACTAAGGAGTTGTTTGGGGGCGCTGAGTAATTTATAATAACAGAGAGTTATAATAGTTTGTGGGTTTTTATAATCTGTAGAATCATATAATATTATTTAAAATGCACAGTAGTATAGTCTGAGGTTATAATAGTCTATGTTTGGAATGCAGAGTATTCCACAGGTTATAGTAACACAGGTTATTATAACCTATGCCCCAAACAAGCCCTAAACTTTTAATTTTATCAATTTAAACCTCAAACTTGAATAAGTGTATCAATTTATACTTTTGGTTAAGTTTTCGTTTCCATCACCATTAGAAAGGTTCTCCACACATGCCCAAAGTCACGTAGGTTCTCCACACATGCCCAAAGTCACGTCTTGCTTAATGATATGTACTTATTTTGTTATTTTTTTAAACAAAAAAAATCACCTATAAAATTAATAAATCATTCCAATATGGGTTGCAACTATCATGAAAACACGAACTCGACTCTTGAAAGTAGGACCCACACTAAAACAAATGAATTCCTGTGTGTTCTCTCGCATTTGGTATTGATACCAGCGACGACGAGTGTGAAGAAAATTCAGGTGGTGATGCCATTGAAGGCAACAATGACCATGGTGATTTTGTTGACTTCGATGGTGAGGCATTTCAGCTCGACTAAAATGCGGAATAGAACAGAAAATGCAGTGGTGAACATAGTGACGTACATGAACACAATAAACTAGTCATAGCCAATCTTTAATCTCATCGATAGTCTTATGAAAGGATTAAGTGACAATAATGTTGGTGAGAAAGGAAACAAAGATTCTAACAGGGGCGATTTTGAAATCATTATTTCTATTGTGGTAGATATAGAACAAATTAAGCTCAAGACTGACAAGAAATTAAAAAAAAATCAATATTGACGATCGATTCAAGAATGAAAGTACTCCATTGAGAAGAAATTTGGTGCAGATAAGTTTAACCGAGGGTGTAAATTGATACACTTATTCAAGATTGAAGTTTTAATAATGAAATTGAGAGTTTGTGGTTAAAATTATTTAAATCAACCAAGTTTGAGGTTTAAATTGATTAAATTGAAAGTTTAACGGTCAAAAATATTTTTTTCCTAAGTTTTTTTTGTTTTAGTTTAGTATTGGGACATTCCAACCTAACCTTTTTTTTTAAACACAAATGGGCTATTTGGGTATTGAATGAGTTGTAATAATACGTTGAATTATATAATATTGTTTAAAATACATAATTATTTAGTCTGAGATTATAATCATTTGTGTTTGGAGTGCAGAGTAATCCACAGATTATTATAACACATGTTGTTATAACCTGTGTCTCAAACAACCCTAAAAGTTGTATTTTAAGTTTCAATTGTTTTCTTTTAATTTAGGATCGTTTGACAACCATTAATTTTTAAAAAATTGTGTTTATTTTCTCACAATTTCTCTTTCCATCTTTCTCAAGGAAACACTTAACTTTCTAGCCAAATTTTAAAAGCAAAAATAAGTTTTTAAAAACCAAAGTAGATAAGAAACACATGAAAATTCGTAGATAAAAGTAATATTTATCGGCTTCATTTTTAAAAGTCAAATGGTTATGAAACGGAGCCTAAACAATTTTTCAAAATCAGTTTGATGATTTATTTTAGGGCAATTATAATTGGTAGCAAAAAATATTGAGATAATTACAATTTTAGTTATGGTTTTTGGAGATTTGCAAATATAACAAACAAATTTAAAACTAATTTCTATTTTTTACTATTCCAGCTTTACCTTCATTAGTGAAACAATAAATATATCAATAGTATATTTGATATACTTTATATTTAGTATATCAGTAATATATCTAATATACTTTTCACTTTTGATATATAAATCAACTCATATTTAGATAGTTTGTATAGTTGGTATATAACTAATATACCTAACACTCAGTATATTCGTAGTCTATCAATAATATGCTTCATTTAGTGATAGAATTTGTTACTTTTTTTTAATAATGATTTATCACTTTATGAATATTGCATCATTCATTCACTATTAATATAGTGCATCAACAAAAAAAAAAAAACTAGTGACAAAAAATGATTAATGAAGTCAAAAACTAAAATAAGGTATATCAATGGTATACCACTAATATACCTACCACAAGTATACCTTATATCTCATTTTACTGATATACTTAAGTAAAGTATATCAAGAGTTTATTGATAATATTCATGTTAGATATATCTGATATACTGAATATAAATTATCGTCAATACTACTTCATATTAGTTATTTTTGATATACGGTTGATAATTTGAATATTGGGAATTCAACTTTATTGATATATTTAAATAATGTACGTCAATAGTATATAACTGATATACTTCATATATAGGTATATCATAGATATATCAACAGTTTATCACTAATGATATACTCCTGATAGACTATTGATAGACGTCATATTGCAACACACGAGAATTAAACGTGAAGGTTATTTTGGATATTTCGCAAAACAGTTGACACACCCACAATTTTTAAAAAACTGATGACACGCCCACAATTGAGCTTTTTTCTTTTGCTAACAAGGATATAGTTCAACTGGCATGAATTATATAGCTTATTATTAAGAAGTCATAGGTTCAAAACTTTCATATTATTAATAATTAAATTTGTCAATATGAGAGAATTAATGTATCTACTCTTCCCACTCAAAGATAAAATTCCAACACCTCTCTAATTTATGCTAATCCTCATATTTAAGGAAGTCTGGTACACACGTGAAAGCTATGTTTTAACGATTTTAAAACGAAATTCTAATGGAGGATCTAAATTGATTCACAAAATTTAGTATTTAAATTCATACCATTATTAGTTTGAAATTAGTGAAAAAACCTCCCAAAGTTTTGAGGTATAAATTTATTTTTTCTCAAAAAAAAAAAAGAAATATTAATGTAATTATCAAAGTAAATCAATAATTAATTGAAAGGTTACACGTTCAAATTTCAAAGTTTATTTTAAATAATCTAATTTAAGAGGTAAATTTGATTCCTATAATTCATCAAATTTAAGCTTTTTTATCCAATAATGGATTCTTTGTCACATCATTCTTTAGTTTTTTTTTTTTTGAGTACATTAACAATTAGGGTAGAAGGATTCGAACCCATGACCACTTGATCATAAGTCATACTTGATGTCAGTTGAGCTACGCTCTTGTTGGTCATCATTCTTTAGTTAATATATTACCTTTTCCTACAAACGGATTAGATGAACAAAAAAATTAAAAGAAACTTTATATATACACACAGATAGGGTCCTCATTATTTGGCCATAGAAGAGTTTTCCATCTGAAAGGGTTCATAAAGTAGTAGTACTATATCCACAATACAGAGTCACAGACAACGAAAGATACAATTCATAATAAACTAACGAAATGGGAAACTACAATATACAAATTATGCACCATAACTGAGCTTATAAGACAGAGCTTATTTTCCATGATGTATACAATATGCACACTGATATACAATTTCATACAAACAGCATAATATATACTTGTTGACTCACCCGCGCCTTTTTATCTATGGCACGCTGGAGACGAACCGTTTTTCCATATGCAGATATTCAACTTGATCTTGCCAGAAGAACCGAATAAATCGCGTGGAATCAAAAGGAACCTTGTCGAGTGACAGCAATCTGATGGTGATTGAATGTTCTTCATGGAAGATTGTAAAACTAGGGAGAGATTCTGAGTTTCTACACGTAGATCATAAGAAAATGCTTCTTTCAAAGAAGGTCTAAGGCAACAAACTTTAACAGCACTTCCCAGACGTTCAAAACTATTGCTGAGAATAAAAAGAATACCATCATCTTGTTCTTGAAGGACGTGGTAACTATCGTTAGTTTTTAAGCAAATGGTGAAGCTAGAACTGAACTGGAAGTTGATAGCAGAGTCTGTATGTTTGCTGCTGAAGTGTAATGATAACTGCTTAGATGAGGCCATAAAGTTGCAGTCAGAAAGGGGGCATTTACAAGGGGCATATAGGCATGTCTTTTCGTGGTCACTTTCATTACCATAACCAACTATCTCCTTGCATCCATACTTTGATTGTTTGCAGGGTAACTTAATGGATTCGAGAACCTTCTCGACGGCGCGACAACGATTATAGCCAATAGGCCAAGAGCAGGTTGCACATTTATTCTTAAGTTTGCTGCAGCAGGAAGAGCATGCAATATGCCCATTCTCACACTGAATTCATGATAAAAATCTAGTTAAGTCTGGATACTGTTGATACATGTGATTATATAACAAAACAACACAGTTAGTTATAAACAATCATGTCTAGGCTCGACTGTATTACCAGTTAATCTGTTGAAACACAAGTAGAAATGGCTGAAATAATTAGCGGAGGTTAAAGAGGGAGCCACCAGATCAAACCAAAACTGAACAATCGGACGGGAATAAAGCAGTTGTTAGCTGAGCAATCAAAATTTTCTTATAAGAAGACTTTTGTTTTCCTTTTACTTCCAATGCACAAATCATACATTAAACACTAACAATAACGTCTGCAGTCTTATATTGTAATCCTTGTAGACTGTTACATGGACTAGTAACAAAGGGTTGAATGCGTGCAAAGAGTCTATACATGTGATTTCCTGTTACTCGGAAAATCTTCGATCTGCTTAAACAGTCACAGCTTCATTATCTCTTATTTAAGATGTGCAGTGAATATATTAGAATACTGAGGGTACAATAATCATTAGCTAAGGTGTTTGTTAGTGAGGACGAAGGTAAATAATGGTTTAGTGATTTAGGCTTGAGTTTAGTCATGAGAGAGGTTCCAAGTTCCTCTAATTACCAAACAGAAATTATTCTCATAGAAGAAAAGTAAACTGAACCCTTGGATATTATACACGAAGTAAAGCAAGAAAATTATGAAATCTATGGTCTGGTCTAATGCACTTGGAAAAGACAATCAGTAGACGAGCAGAAAGATGATTCTAAAACTGACCAGAGGAAACAAGTAGATCAAACCATAAGTCCAAATATTTTCTATGATAAATATAATAAATATAGCAGATACATAGTTGCCGATAAACTTCTGAGAGCTTAAACTCTCCCCCATATTCTCTGAATGAAGGTCCCCTCTTACCACAGGTTTCTTGCTCAGGGGGCCCGTCTCTTCTCATGGGAGAAGGAGGAAATCTGATTAGAAAGCTCAGCTTCCCATATCAACACTCAAAATCTAAACGAAAGCTCTGTGGTCACCAGAAAAGAGGTACTCATCTTTAATAAGTTCAAATGTTTTGTAATTGTTCTATGATCTCTAGTCCTTTAAAAGGAGGCAAAATATGACAACTGATCAATACATTCGACATATTAAAGAAATTATAGATGAATTAGCTGGTCTCAGTTGACATTGAAGCTGAGGAGATTCTTATTCATACACTTATCAATGGCCTCCATACTGAATTCAATTCCTTTCATATGTCTATCCACACGAAGAAAGATCCTATAGGGCATGATTTAAAGTCAAAGAAAAAGACCCTTGAACAGCAAAGCAAAGTAGCTGAATTCATCTTCAAATTTCTTTCCCAACGAAGCAATACTGCGAAGTTGTTATGGACATTCTAAGCAACCTCATCCAAATAACTTCGATGGAAATTTTGCACTCTACTAGTTAAAAGTCGAAGAATGGCCAAGCACAGTTTGCACCATAAATTTCCATTCACTTGGATGTTCAATCTCAATTTTGGCTGGAATAGACCCAGAAAAATTACCTCTTATCTCTAAACATGCTTCGTGTTAATAGTTTTCGTACCACATTGATTAAAACCCACAAATTTTCCCCTTTTTTTTGCTCTTTTTTTTTTTAAGAAACCGAGCTTTCATTGAGAAAAAATGAAAAAATATAAGAACATCCAAAAGCCAAGCCCCAAAAACAGGAGTCTGTCCCTAATTACAAAAAAAGACCCCAATCCACAAGAACTAGACCAAGATCATAATTACAAAAGGGCCTAGTGACCAATGCCCACAAAGAGGCATTAAACCTTACCGACTCCCAAACATATTGACCCGCCTTCTCAATCCCTCTAAAAATCATATTGTTCCTCTCAATCCAAATTCCCCCTAAAATAGGAAAGAAACAAGCATGACACAACACTGTCTCTCCCTTTAAAAGGAGGATTAACCTGCACCTCCTTTAGCATAGAGCGACCAACTCTATTATGGGGCCCATAGACACCAAATAAACTCAACCAATGACCCCAAAGATAATTCGCAAATTGGCAATCCCACAGAAAATGATTAAGGTCCTTCTCGTGCCTCCTGTAAAGAATGCACCATTGTGAGAGCAAAACGAAGGAGAAAAGCCTTTCAACATGATCCATGGTGTTAACCGTTTCAAGTAAACCTGTCACGCAAAGACCTTAACTTTCTCTGGAATTTTGACCTTCCACAAAGAGGAGAAAATAAAAATAAATAAATAAATAAACAAACCACGAGGGTAGTGCACGAAGGAGGGGAAGACAAGGTATGAAAATAAGACTGGCAAGAGAAACCCCTAGAATCTCCTTTTCCCACAATGACAACAAAGATCTCTTACCATAATCCAACCCCATAACATGATATAACCTCCAGTTTCATGCTTTTAAACAAACTAATTATCAGACTGAGTGAGCAACCCCTCATATCTGCCCGTTCATCAATATTACAATGATCTACAAGCCACATACCAACATCCGAACGTACAATTCACCTAGCACTACCATCTGACACATCTCAACCTCCGGTCTCATCATCTGCATCTGTTCAGCCTGATCACAACCATACTTCCTCTACTTTTGATAATACCTCGCCTATTCATAATGCTCACCATGCAAACAAGATCCAAATTGATGATCAGTAAAAGAAAGCTTTTGATCAAAGTTGTGACTCCACCGATCTATGTATGTACACTACTGTCTCAAATTTCCAGAGTGGAGGAAGGCAATTTCAGATGAGTATACAGTTTTTCAAGAGGTAAGTGGAGCTTAGTTCCAAAATCTAAAAATATGAACGTTGTTAGGACCAAAATAATTCCGATGTCACTATATTTCTTAGTACTAATGACATCCATTCCGTATCGGATTAAAGGTTCTTCTTTCACATTACAAACTAATGACTACGGCTTTGATGAGGCCAATGATTAAGAAACCAACTAATGACTTCCATTCCTTGTCGGATTAAAGGTTAAACTGGATTAAACACCACCCAACCCACACTCTCCCGCTTAATTGATCGGATTTCAGGGATCTATCTGATCTTTTGGAAAACCCCATATACAGGACCAACGAACTAAAACGCCAATTAGGAATCAAAATACAGTTCAACTACAAATTACGATCAATTGCGAACAGAACAAGTATGGAGATGTTGAAAACAACAGACCTGGAAGATGGGGACGCTCAAGGGTTCGCAGCAAATGGAGCAATCCAACACTTCTGGGTCAATCAAGAACATCGAAACGGGGCCATTTGCCTTCAAATTTTTCGTACAGAACTTAACCGACCCGAGTGCTGTTTTACTACCGTCCTCTCGAACCTGTTCCTCTATTTCGTCATTTCGATGGCGCTTTCTCTGCTCTTCGTCGTTCTCACTTTCTTCCTTGTCGTAATCGAAACCGTGTTCTTCCCCTTCTTCGCGCTGTTCGTCGTGCTGGGGAAAATCAACTGTGGTGTTGATTCGAAACGAGGTTCTCTTCCTTTTCACCCGAGGACTACTGCTACTAGGTCCGTCCTCCCCGTCTTCTTCTCCACCAACCGAAAACTTCGCCATTTCGATCCCCCTCCTCCCGCGAGGAAGAAGAAGATTGTTTATCTGTAAGATCGCCACGTATGCTCTATGATCTCTCTCCAACAAAATATATAATCTAACTTTTGAACTCTTCATCCAATATATAAGTAAATGTCAATTATGGGTGAGCTTTTAAATAATGTAAACGTCACTATTGTTCAGTTGTGTTTGCTTTGGTTAAATATTTATGCTCTCGAGTTATAATATTATCTTTAATCTTTCAAAATATTTAAAACTATTTTAGAGGTTGTAATATTGTATTTAAATTTTCATAAATATTTTGAACCTATTTTTTTTAGTAGCAATTAGTTAAAACGTTGGATGAAAAAGTTGTGTCACAGTCACTGTCGTATCGATTTTTCGTCCAACATTTTAAAGATTTTCTACTTCATACATTTTTAAACAACTAGTATAATAAAATAGAACTTAAATATTAATATAAAAATAACTGAAAAATATGTCTATTGGGTCATTATACCTAAATAACAATCATTTTGTATTATTTGCCAACAACAACATAACTCAACTAGCATCAAGTATAACTTATAGTCAAGAGGTTATGGGTTCAAATCCTCCTACCCCCAATTGTTGATGTACTAAAAAAATATTTTGTATTATTTTATCATACACTAGCTATCATATGCCTTTACAAGTTTTAAATTAAAATTTACCACACACTAAGGGCCCGTTTGGTTTGTAATCGATTTTTTTTTTTCCAAAACAGAGCCGAAAACAAAAACAAATTTTTTTATTTTCATATATCTGAAAACACGTTTGGTTCCAATTTAAAAACTTTAGATTAGAATTCGAATTTTGAAATGGTGTTTGGTTGAAATTTAAAAATGCAGAAAAAGACTAAAATGTGTTTCATATAATAAATTCCTTAAGAAAAAACTAATAATTATTTCTTACTATAGGGAATTTGAACTTATTATTGTCGAGAAGGAAAGGGAAGATTATTTAGATAGTAAAGATAACAAAATAAAGGATAGTTCAAAAGATTTTTTGGTTTCTTGAAATACAACGGTAAAATTTATAAAACTTTTTCTATTGGAAAAATGAAAAGAAATTCTTTCTAGTATGAGAAAGAAAAAAAAATCATTATCGAAAATGATTAATGGTTATGATTTGTTGTGCTAGTTAAATCAATGGTATAATCATCCATAAATATTCTCAATAACTTGTTTGTTCATCTTTATTTTTCATGGTTTTTAGTTTTTATAATAAATATTTAAAGATAGATCCACTTAGTAGATAGAGGTACGTTTATGAGTTTTGAAGAAAAATAAAATAAAATTCAATCGGATTAGTTTAGATAAAATTCATGTTTTTTTAGTAGTTGATCCATTGTTTTCACAATTTTTTAAAACAAAGAAAACAAAAATTTGTCATTTTCGAAAATAGGCCAATTCGGAGTTGTTTTTGAAAACATTTGCAACCAAACACATTTTTATCGTTTTCTTGTATTTTTTATTTTCGAAAACATAAAATTGAAAAGAGATCAATAACCAAATAAGGCCTAATTTACTTCATGTTACATCTAACATTTCTAAAAGTAAAGTTGATATTAATTATTTTAAAAGCCACTAAGGGTAAAAGTATATCTTCTTTAAAGGTTTTTAAGAACCTTCGATAAAAGTATATTTTTTTTCAAAAGTTTTAAGAACCTTCGATAAAAGATAATATATTTTTCAAAAGTGTTTAAAAATTATTTGGTAATATATTTCTTTTACAAAAGAAAAGCTTGTGCTATATGTTTTTAAGGCTCCCAATTTGGTATATAAGAACATAGAGAAGCTTATGCGTAATTTCCTATGGGAGGGTATCGACCTGAAAGGTGATGCCCATCTTGTTCGTTGGGATATTGTGACTCTTCCTACAGAGAAAGGTGGTCTTGGCATCGGTTGTTTAAAGGACACTAATTCTGCTTTACTTTGCAAATGGCTTTGGCGTTTTCATACAGAGAGTGACAGTTTGTGGAAGAGGATAATTAAAGCGCGTTATACTCCAAGCTCCCTCGGGGGTCTACCCGATATATGCAAACATAGCAGCTCTAAATCCCCTTGGCATAATATCATCAAACTCAAGAACTTTTTCATGAGTAATGTTTCTTGGCAAATTCAAAGTGGAGGCACAGTCTTATTTTGGCACCATAATTAGACCAATTCTGGAACGCTAAAATATACTTTTCCTCGGTTTTATGCTTTGGCATCTAATAAGTACCTTATTGTTTCAGATGCTTGGAATGTTGACTTGAGAACTTGGGATTTTCTCTCTAGAAGACCCCTTTTGGATCACGAAGAAGTTGTGTGGATCAGTATACAATCCGACTGGGATCCGCCCCCCAGCAGCGAGGGCAAGGATGTGTTAAGATGGCTGGGAAGCATCGATGGCTTGTTTTCAGTCGGATCCGCTAAATCTCTTCTTCGAAACTCATTAGAATCTTTTTCTCATTTCTCCAATATTTGGAAGCTTTTTCTCCCCAAAAAAATGTAAGTTCTTTCTATGGACTTTAATGCACAGAGGGATTAATACTGCAGATATCCTTTTAAGACGTCTTCCTAAATATTGTTTGCGTCCAAGTGTTTGTGTTATTTGTTTTGACAGCGATGAGACTATCGATCACCTTTTTCTACATTGCCCCTATGTCGTTATTCTTTGGCATCTCTGGAGTGAGGGTGCAAAACAACCTATTCCAACTTATGACAGAGTTGATTGTTTTCTCAAGGATGCCACAAATATCAACCACAAAGTGGATAGTCAAATTCTTTACTCAAATCTTATTAGGGTTATTCTGTGGTGTGTTTGGTTGCAAAGAAATGATCGACTTTTTAACGATAAAGTTATTGCAGCATCTAATCTCTTCAAAGATGTTCTAACTCTTGCGGCTTCTTGGAGTTTCAGATCCTCGGTTTTGGTGGTTATGATATTACTACTATCGCTCTTAATTGGCGCGCTTTCTTTTGAACTTTTTTATTCCTCTGTTTAAGGCATGCCCTGCTTTGTTTCTCCCCCTTATCTGTTCTTATTTTTGTTTTGGGTTGTTCTGCTTTAGGGAGCTTCCCTTTTGCTCCCCCAGTCAGGATTGTTGGATTCGTTTAATTTGTTTCTTACTCGTTTCCCCTAGTTGAATGAATTGGCTTTTGAGCTCTAGGACATATGATGAGGGTGTAAGATGGTGTCAACATAGTTGGGATGATCGGGTGCACTCCCTGATTCCTATCTCTTAGTATTTTCTTCAAAAAAAAGATATACCTTTTATCGAATGTTGTTAAAAACCCTTGAAAAATGATATTATATTTAATTTCTTCTAAAAAGATAAAATTGAAAAAACAAACAAATCATTATGTATAAAAAATAATAATAATTCTAAAAATATGAAATTGAAAATAAATCATGAATTAAGCAATATCACAATATATTATTCGCTCACAATTATGTGAGATTCATTTTTATTTTTATTTTTATAATTTTATAAGAAATGGTAACCAAAATTTTGTACAAATATGAAATTGAATTTGGCGCATTAAATTTTTAATTAATACTTAGTTACTATTCAATCCTCGAGGGAGGTTATTTCCCTTGAAGATTGATAGATTGGTTGTGAAAGGAAAAGTGGTGGGTTATATTTATTGTGGAAAGAAGATGTGCATGTGATAGCACACAAAATGTGTTATTTGTAGGCTTATATTTTGTTAGTTATTGCAAGCAATTTGGTACTTTTACAAGTTTATTTTGACTTCTTTCCGGCATTGGAAAAAAAAAGGTAAAATTAAAGAAATTGAAGATATCATAGCCAAAATGGAACAATTGAAGCATGAAATATGAAGTCGTGTGGAGAAAAGATTCAATTCTAGCTATAGAACCTTAATCAGCATCTCAATACCATGCAAGCAGATGCCCACATTAGAAATTTCGCACAAACAACGTTTAGATACTGCGTTCAGCGTCTTGACGTTACCATATATTTTCCATTTTTAAGTTTATACGCGCAACGTCGAGATGTTGTCCCTAGCGTCTACATTGTCTATATAAGCATCTTTGTGGTACCAATTCGAGGGAGCTATTATTTTTTAGACCAAAAATACCTTAAACTCGATTTTTACACTATTCTAAAGGTTTTGGAGACTATTTTGAAGGCCAAGGACATGAGTTTGAGCTGGAGATCCTGGCGAGACTCGATAATGAGGATCAACGCGTGAACAAAATAGTTTTTCTTCCTTTTCTCTTGTAGTTGTAGTTTGTTTTTATGAATTTTTGGATTAAGTTTAGTATTTTTATTGTGATTATGAGTGGATAAACTTTTGTTAGGGAATTGATGTAGTTATTGGACTTATTATTTTAGTCACGAATTTATATTATAATTCTACATATTAGTTATATGTGATTGTTTATTCTAAATGCTTGTTAGTTTTTGGCCAAAATTAATTAGCATGAGCTATTGATCTGATTTATGTTTGGAAAAGTATTAATTAGATTGGAATTTAATCCATTGCAACTATTTGTAAATTCTTGCATGTAAAATGAAGAATTCTCTTAGTAACTTAAAAGAACGTGCTTAATGCCATTGTTAGCGCTAATAAAATTTAGATAGACATGTTAGATTTATAACATTACATGAATTCAATTAGACTGGATAGAGTCGTTGATATTCATTTATTTGTTCTCTTACCTTCTAATAATTTTTCATTTGGAAAAATGTTAAAAAAAAATCTCATATATATGCTTCCAATAAATCATAAAACATAAGCATTATACAAAATTGATCAATTTTCCAAAAAAAAAAAAAGTGAAATCTGCATGACCTCTTTCTTTAAAAAAAAAAAAAAAAAAAAAAAATTAGTGCAGTGAAATCGGGGGCGAACGACTCGCCCCTCCCTCTCGGCTGCAGTGAACACCACGCCACTCCCCACTCTCTCTCTCTCTCTTCTCTCTCTTCTTCTTCCCTCTCTCTCTCTCAAAGCTCTCTCCCTCTCTCTCTCTCTCTCTCTTCTCTCTCTCGCAGCCCTCTCTCTCTCCTCCTCTCTCTCGCCTCTCTCCCCTCTCCTCCACTCTCTCTCTCTCTCTCTCTAAGCTCTCTCTCTCTCTCTCGCCTCAGGTCTCCGCCGGCCGCCACGAGCGATGCCTCCACCGAGCCGCCGCAACGCCATCCGCTGCAGTTCAAGCCGCGGCGTGCCCAGATCCGCGAGACCACACTGCTTTGGTTCACCCTGTTCGAGCCCTTTTCGCCGGCCGATTTAACGAAGCGAGTCCGGTTCTTGATAGATCGGGCGCGAGGATTCCAGATCTGCCACCCACGTGCCGCCGCCGTCTCTTTCACGCGCCGCCACCTGCAGAGCCGCCAGCTGTTCTCTTCCGTCCGGTCGCCTCGGTTCGTTCCTTAGTCCGTTTTGGCACTCCGTGGGTGAGTTTTCGCTCCTCTTTATTAGATTCGTTGCGTAGGTTCATCGTGCTTTAGTTTACTTTGTGTGTGTTTCGTTAGGAGCCGGGAAGTTGAAGTACGTTTGGAGCACGCCACAAAGTCGCTCGTTGTCGTTGGCTTCCACGGTAAGTAGTCATTTGGATTGAATTACCCCTAAGTGTAGGGCTTAGGGGCGTCGTTGCATGCTATACTATCTCGGAGCTAAATGTTTTAGAATGTGTAGCGTACTGGACTTGTAGTAGCATGCTAGGTTGTGGTAGCCAGTACTTGGTTCTAAGTTGCCTGTTCCCATTCGTTGTGAATGTGACGAATTACCTGATAGGTCGTCCTGATGAGTCAAATGTATGTGCATGTGCTATATGCATTATCTCTTTTAGTGCTATATGATCATTATCTTTCGTGCTTAGATGTGATCTTGTTAGGAAAGTTGACCTAACCTTGTGCCGAGAATGACGCTTATGTTAGAGGTACATGTCGTGCTGAAATTGTTGAATATGCTAGAGTTGTACGTTTGTCTGTCCCGAGCATGTCAGTCTCGTACTTAGTTTTGTAGTGACTCGGAAAGTGTCCTTGAGCCTTAGGATTGTAGTTAGCACAACTAGCCCTAGTGCAGGCACAAGTCCTAAGTATCTGTGTAACCCTTAGTAGACTGAGACTCGAGGTTGGCGAGATGATGTATGGGATGTGATGGTCCGCCCTCCATCCAGTTGTGCGACTCGGGGACACGATCCTTAGAGTCAGAGGGGTTGGATAGAGTCCTTCGCCCTAGTGCAGGCCCGTGAATGAGCCCGAGGTCGATTGTGCGCGGTAGTACCGCTTTGATGCTTATGGGATGTGGTGGTCCGCCCTCATCCAGTTGTGCGACTCGGGGTGTGATCCTTGAAGTCGAGGGGTTGGATAGAGTCCTTCGCCTCTAGTGCAGCCCGAGAATGAGTCTCGTGGCCACGTCTTTGCCAACCCGCCTAGGAGCTAAGGGGTAGGACAGAATCGAGAAAAGTGAGCAAGAGTAGGGCCAGGATGCGTGTTGAGGTTGTTTGGCGGGCTAGGTGTCGTGTTAGCTAAGCCTAGGGTCGTACTTGTGTTCTTTATTCTTGGACGAAGTGGGCTACTTACTGAGTATTTTTATACTCATCCACTTCTTTATTTCTTTTTCGTTGCAGGTAAGGCAAACCAGTGAGATGACCTGTAAGCCCTAAACTCTATTCTCTTTTATCATTGATCACTCGTTTATGATGTTTTGAAATAAGCAAAATCGGATAGGTTGCACTAAACGATGTCATGATCGAATTTCGGAATCTATTGAATTTGGAGCTACAATGTGTCTAAACTTCATAAAGGGATAGGTAAACATTGAAATAAGCATATTAAAAGTTGCATTGAAGTAAGTTCAAATCATTAGCAATTGGAGAAGTTTTAGGTGCATCATGTATTGAATGGAAGATCATATGTCTCACGGACTTGGGATAAGTTGGCTAAATGCTTAGGGTTTCTTAACACACTTATTTTGGTGTTTTAAAAAGAAAAGAAAGAAAGGGATAAAGGAAAGGAAAAGAAAAGGAAAAGAAAAGAAAAAGCAAAGGGGAAAAGGACAAAGTTTGCCTCTTGGTTTATAAAATGGCTTTATCTTCTCAATTTTCTTCTTTATTTATCAAAACCAAAGTTGAAGCTTCGTGGGAGAAGGAGAAAGGAAGAAAATGGAAGCCATTTTCGTGAGTTTGGAGCTGGAATTGCAGAAGAAAGGAGGAGAACTCAAAGCATAATTGTATAGCAAAGAAAGTGATCAACTCAGACAAGTTCTGATGTTTTGGTCTTTTCGAGCTCAACAAGAAGAGGTAAGAGTTGAGTTTTGATACATGAAAGTTAACTCAATTTGGAACAAAATTTGTGAAGAAAGCTCGAGCTAATACTGAAGTTAACTTACTGTTTTGTTAAGAGGAAGACAGAAGACAGAATTTGCTGTCAAATCTGGGAAGTCTCTGATGTTTTGGTTGTTCTGATCAGAATACTTGGAGTTAGAAGCTCTAATTGGTATGGTTCGAAAGCTTATTGAATTTCCTACAACTTTCGTGAAGAAATAGTGAGTAGAAAATGTCTAAAAGATGTTCTAAATATCAGGTTAAATATGTTGTGCAGCAGGAAATCCGAATCTGGAACAGCAGCAGAATCATTTTAGGGGTTAAGCTACTGAGGTAATTTCTCACCAATACGTTAGGAATCTCATTTTCATGTCTTCATAAGAGTTTTAGAGGATTCAAAAAGGAAGAGTTTGGTATAAATTTCACCCTGTTTGGCTGAGAAATGAAGAAGTTATGGCTGTCTAAAAACAGGGCAGAAAATCTGAAAATGCTGGAATTTTGAAAGTGTGTTTTCTTGCAAATTTTAAGGTCAAAAATCATGAGCTCGAGGTTCTAATGATTGATTTGGCTTGTTTGACAGGCCAAGAGCAAATAGGTCAAGTTTACAAGCCAAGGTTCCAATTCTAATACGGTGAGTGACTCTATCTTAGAATTATGTTTGACCTATGTTGTTCTTCATGAACATAAGTGTTGATAATTACATCTTGAATGAACTAGTTGTGAATGGCTTCATAGAGTTTTCTAACATAAGGTTCATGATGGAACCTAAGCATGCTTTGAAGTTAGTTGTAACAATAAAGCCAAGTATGGAAACTAAATTATGAAAGTATGCTTTCCTTTAGAGAATGTTTTATGTAAATCCGTTTGGGAATATGTTTATATGATAATGTGAAAATGTCAAGGAATTGTTATATGTGTTTTAAAGACATGATTTCCATGGTAAACAAAGTATGCTCATGTTTGTGGTTAACCCCTAATACTGAAGGACATTCGAGAAGGTACTTAGGGGGGAAAATGAATCATGATATCCCGATACTGAAGGACAATGAGAAGGTATCCGGGAAGTAAATGGTTTTACCTAAATACTGAAGGACAATGAGAAGGTATTCGGGTAGTGAATGGTTTTACCTTAATACTGAAGGACATAGAGAAGGTATTAGGGAAAACCAAACGACCAAAGGTATTCCACGTGCACGTGAGAAAGGGAGAGAGGTATGAACCTTGTTGGAATAAATGTAACTCTACCACCTCTATGGTTTGATGTGGAGTCATGTCATGTGCTTATTGTTATGAGCTTTTATATTATTGATCTATCTACCCTCGATATGTTAGTACATTTCGAGTTGTGTCTATGCACAAGTGGTGACTTAAAACCTGTAAATTGGAAGCATGGTTTGTTAATGTTTACAAACAGATGTTAAGTTATTTTGTACTTATAATCTGCCATTATTGTGATTCACCTGTGAGCTTATAATGTTTTAAAGATAGGCACTCACTGAGCTTTTTAGCTCATTCTTTCAATGTTTTCAAACCTTTTCAGGTAGAGATCAAGCTCCTGGTACCTGACATCCTGCCATAGTCTGCTGGAAGTTTCATAAGTTGATAGTTTGTGCACGTGGTCGGTGTTGTATAGCAAGTCGTTATGTAGTTATAGAAGTTTGTACATTAGTGGTTGTATAAACATTGAGTTGTCTTGTGTTGTTTTGATGCGCTTGACTTTTAGTTTCCAAAAGAGACTTGTGAAGGGTTTCTCATTGTGTATGTTTAATAGTTGTCCAGTTTCTGCTGTGTTATGTTAAAATGTTTCATATGCAAACATAGTATGTTATCGAGTACATGGTCACTGTGTATTGTAAAGAGCTAAACAATATCTGCTGGCTTCACGCCTTTTCGAGCCTAGTTTTCGTGTAATTCGGAAGGGGTGTGACAACTTGCATATCGAGCAATTAGCTCCATGGGAATGAGACAGAGCAAGTTAGCTCTAGAAAGAAATGAGAAAAGTAAATAGCAAGTTATTGAGTTAATTCAATAGAACTAGTAGAGTATGGTCCAAGTAAGGATAAGAGTAAGTCCAATCGGGACTAGAATGTGAACACAAGTCTAGAATTGTGCATTTGAGTTGAGTACTCATTACATGTCTAGTATGTTAATATGTTATAGAAGTCATGCCACCACGTACTAGCGAGCACGATGCAGGCAAGATCGGATCGGGGCGCAGGATCCTACCCAAGATCAATCCCGGTGGAGATCTAGTGCCCCGAGAGTTCGAGATAGGGGCGAATTAAGCAACATGCTAATTCCTCACAGGAGGTAGGTAAGCCATAGGGAGCGGGCTAAGTAATCCGATAAGACATATATAATAGATTACCTAAAAGAATTAGGAGCCACGGTGTTTGAGGTTCCAAAGGTCCAAATTGAAGTCGAGGTAATCCAAAGTTCGAGGTTTGGTGATTAAGCTTGATAAATGTTTTGATGTTATGAGTTTCTCTGAGAAGCAAAATGCTAAGTTGGCCACATTCTTGCTGCTAAAGGAAGCAGAAGGATGATGGAAATCGATGTTAGCCAGTTGTAGTGATGCACGTATTTCACACCGCAAAACTTTCGTAGTATATTTGAAAATAAATATTACCCTAGCACGCATCGAGAGGTAAAGAGGATGAATTTTAGAATTAAAGCAGGATCATTTTCGGTGGTGAGTGTGAGAGAAGATATACCGAGTTGTCGCGATATGTTGATGTGATTGTGGCATCTAAGAGCGGCAGTGTCGACGATTTGAAAGAGGTTACGACACGAGATACGTACCCCGCCATTCACGACCATTGTTAAGTGGACCGACTTCTCTCAATTGTAGAGACCGCTCTACGTGTTGAAGCGCGAGCATAGCAGAGGAGAAGTCGATAGTGAAGCCTAGTTGTGGAGGCTTCAAAGCAATGAAAGCGATTTCAAGGTCGTGAGCATCGGAGGTTCACACTTGGAGTAAATGTTTCTAAGTCAATATGACTTTAAGGAGCAAGCTAGTAGCCAAATAGCCGCATCGAGGCGGATGTTTATGGTCATTACCTACTCGTGAGGTAGAGTTAAAGAGGACCTAGTTAGTTTGTTTGGTACCGGCAAGAGTTGCGGGGAGGCAAGAGTCTATGCCAAGATAGCAAGAAGGAAACTCCATGTGTGATCTGTTGCAAGAATCATCAAGGTCATTGTCTTGTGAATGTTGGTACATGCTACTAGTAGTCTTGACAACCGTGACATGTCAAGAGGATTGTCCACAACTATGGACACCACGCACGCAGAGGACTAGGGAGTTAAGTCCCGCTTAGTTGAGCAAATGTAGTATCGTGTTTGCAGAGAGGCACCAGTGGTGTTAGACTAAAGAGAGTTGTAGGAGGCCTAGGCAACACGGAAAAGGTCACGCTATGACTCAATAAGAAGCGAAAGATGCATCATAAGTCATTCATCGGTATGATTACTATTTATAATGTATCCGCACTTGTTTTAATAAAACCGGGTGCTACACATTTCTTTGTTTTTAGTATGTTCTTGACTAAGTTGAATGGGAAGCTAGAACCTTTATGTAAAAGGTTAGTTATATACAATCTAGTTGGTGATGTGTTACTAGTCAATGCAAAGTTCATGGGACTATGAGGTCTTAGTAGAAGGTCTTATTATGTTAGTGGATCTTCTTTCACTAGACTTGCAGGTATGAGATGCAATCTTAAGAATGGATTTCGTATTTACTCATTATGCTTCAGAGATTGCCATATAAAGGAAGTTGTTTTCAAGAAACCAGGGTTAGTTTGAAGTGGTTTTAGGGGATGGAAGAAAGATTATTCCTACGAGTTTGATTTCAAAGATTCAAAGCTCGTAAATTGTTGAGAAAAGGATGCACGGCGTTTCTTGCTCACGTAGTGGAGGTGCAGGAAGAAAAGCTAAAACCAGAAGATGTTCTTGTGGTAAATGAGTTTCTTGATGTTTTTCCAGCAGATCTGTCAGGGTTACCACCTGATAGGGAGGTAGAGTTCACTATTGAATTGCTACCAGAACAACACCTATTTCAGCAGCGCCGATAGAATGACTCCAAGTGAGATCGTGGAGCTAAAAGATGCGATTATAAAGACTAGTAGATAAGGATACATCGACCTAGTGTATCGCCTTGAGAGAGCTCGGTGTTATCTCGTGAAAAGAAAGATGGTATCCGTAGATTATGCATTGATTATAGATAGTTAAACAAAGTCACGATACGTAACAAGTATCCTTTACCCCGTATAGATGACTTGTTTGACCAGTTAAGAGGAACATCAGTGTTTCCTAAGATTGATTTGAGATCAGGATACCATCAGTTAACGGTAAGGGAAACAGATATTCCTAAAACAACATTCAAAACGAGGTATGGGCATTATGAGTTTTTAGTAATGTCGTTCGGTTTGACGAATGCACCAAAGATTTACGTGGACCTCATGAACAGGATATTCCACCAAATATTTGGATCGATTCGTGATAGTATTTATTGATAATATACTAGTTTACTCAATTGACAGGAAAGCTCATGAGGAACATTTGAGGATTATTCTGCAAACACTACGAGATAAACAATTTATGCGCTAAATTCACCAAATGTGTGTTTTGGTTGGATCGTAGTAGTGTTTTGGGGCATGTTGTCTCAAGAAATGGTGTTAGTGTGGATCCAAATAAAGTTAAAGTCAGTAGTCAATGGGAGAGACCAATCAATCACAGAGGTACGTAGTTTCCTAAGTTTGGCGAGATACTACAAAGCGGTTTGTTGAGGTTTCTCACGAATAGCATTACCCTTAATAGCTTTGACAAAAGAATGCTAAGTTTGAATGGTCGGACAAGTGCGACAGAGTTTTCGGAGTGAAAAAGAGATTAGTTATGCCTATTACTATTCGACACTTCCTGTAATCGGGAAAGAGTATGTGATTTCTTCGTGATGCCTCGAGACAAGGTTTAGGGTTTGTGCTCGTGCAAGAAGGAAAAGTAATAGCTTATGCATCAAGACAATTGAAAAAGCATGAATGTAATTACCTACCCACGATCTCGAGCTAGTAGCGAGCTGTTCTTCTAGCATCAAGATCCAAAACATTACTTGTTTGGTGAAAGGTGTCACATTTACACAGATCATAAGAGATCAAACATATCTTTGATTAGAGGAGTTGAATGTGACAAGGAAGGAAGATGGTTAGAACTTATTAAAGATTATGATTGTACTATAGAATACCATCCCGGTAAGGTGAATGTGGTAGCAGATGCATTGAGCAGGGAAGTGAAGACTTCCTGTGGATACCTTGTGTGGTATTCGAGCAACATTTTTATGTACTTTAAGGAATTCTAAGGCGGTTGAAATGCGAGAGAATTCAGAAGTCTTTAGTTAAATTTCAGATCGCCTTCACTGTAATAGAGATTGTGAGAAGACAATCGAGAGAATAAGAACTTGCGTAAAATGTTTGGAAAGTCCAAACAGGGCTCAAAAGCAAAATTTAAAATGAGATCGACGAGCTCAGAGAAACAGGGGAAGACTATGCCTTCCGAGTGTTAGTGAGCTTAAAGATGCTATTCTAGAGGAAGCTCACAGTTCAATTCTACGCTATGCATCCGGAAAGCATCAAGATGTGTAAAACCTTGAATGAGACTTATTGGTGACACGGGATGAAACGAGAGATAGCGATTATGTTGATAGATGTTCGATCCATCGCCAAGTTAAACCAGATTAGACGAAGCAAAAGGACTTCTTAACCCATTGCTAGTGTCGGAATGGAAATGGGAGCGTATTACTATGGTTTTTCCGTAGATTACCACGAACTTCAAATGGACATGATGTATATGATAATGGTCGATAGACTCACTAAGACAACAATGTTATACTGATTAAAATCGACGTCTACACTTGATCAACTTGTTAAGCCATATCGTCGACAAAATTGTGAGTCAATACAGAGTGCCGGTGTCCATAGTTTCAGATAGAGATCCGAGATTTACTTCTATGTTTTGCCCCTAGTTTACGTAAAGCTATGGGGACAAAGTTGAGTTTTAGTACTGTCAGCTCCATTCTCGGAGCATGATGGTCACTGAGAGAGACCATCCAGACCACTAAAAGTCATGTTGAAAGCATGTGTCCTTCAAGTTAAGGGGAGTTGGGATACACACCTATCGCTTATGGAATTTGCTTATAATAACAGATTACTACGAATATTGGCATGGCACCATTTGAGGCTCGGATAAAAGACCATGTAGAACGCTCGTATATTGGAATAAACAAGAAGAGCGGAAGCTAATCGGTCCTAAGTTGGTGCAAGTTATGACAAACAATATTAACGTAATCGAGAGAATCAAAAGTAGCACAAGACCGCCGTAAGAGTTACGTGGATAAGCAACGAAAGGACTTAGAATTCCGTGTTGGAGATCAAGTTTTCTTGAAGTTATCTCCATGGAGAGGTGTCCTTCGTTTTGGTAAGAAAGGTAAACTAAGCCCTAGATATATTGGTCCTTATCAAGTAACAGACAAGTTGGGCGACAACCTCTGATCGGAGTTGCCAAAAAAAACTATCTCGAGTACATAATGTTTCCCATGTAACAATGTCAAGAAATACATTTCGATCCATCACATGTGCTCAAGGTAGAACCAAGACAACTTAAGGAGAATCTATCATATGAGGAAGAACCTCTACAGTACTTAGGAACAAGTCAATACCACTCGGTAAAGGTCTTGTAGAGAAATCACGACGTCGAGGAAGTAACATGGGAAAGCGAAAACATAATGAAAGAAAAGTACCTGAACTTTTCTCGTCTTTGAATTTCGAGGGCGAAATTCCTCTTAAGGGGGTAGTAATTGTAAGCCCTAAACTCTATTCTCTTTTATCATTGATCACTCGTTTATGATGTTTTGAAATAAGCAAAATCGGATAGGTTGCACTAAACGATGTCGTGATCGAATTTCGAATCTATTGAATTTGGAACTACAATGTGTCTAAACTTCATAAAGGGATAGGTAAACATTGAAATAAGCATATTAAAAGTTGCATTGAAGTAAGTTCAAATCATTAGCAATTGGAGAAGTTTTAGGTGCATCATGTATTGAATGGAAGATCATATGTCTCACAGACTTGGGATAAGTTGGCTAAATGCTTAGGGTTTCTTAACACACTTATTTTGGTGTTTTAAAAGAAAAGAAAGAAAGGGATAAAGGAAAGGAAAAGAAAAGGAAAAGAAAAGAAAAGCAAAAGGGAAAAGGACAAAGTTTGCCTCTTGGTTTATAAAATGGCTTTATCTTCTCAATTTTCTTCTTTATTTATCAAAACCAAAGTTGAAGCTTCGTGGGAGAAGGAGAAAGGAAGAAAATGGAAGCCATTTTCGTGAGTTTGGAGCTGGAATTGCAGAAGAAAGGAGGAGAACTCAAAGCATAATTGTATAGCAGCAAAGTGATCAACTCAGACAAGTTCTGATGTTTTGGTCTTTTCGAGCTCAACAAGAAGAGGTAAGAGTTGAGTTTTGATACATGAAAGTTAACTCAATTTGGAACAAAATTTGTGAAGAAAGCTCGAGCTAATACTGAAGTTAACTTACTGTTTTGTTAAGAGGAAGACAGAAGACAGAATTTGCTGTCAAATCTGGGAAGTCTCTGATGTTTTGGTTGTTCTGATCAGAATACTTGGAGTTAGAAGCTCTAATTGGTATGGTTCGAAAGCTTATTGAATTTCCTACAACTTTCGTGAAGAAATAGTGAGTAGAAAATGTCTAAAAGATGTTCTAAATATCAGGTTAAATATGTTGTGCAGCAGGAAATCCGAATCTGGAACAGCAGCAGAATCATTTTAGGGGTTAAGCTACTGAGGTAATTTCTCACCAATACGTTAGGAATCTCATTTTCATGTCTTCATAAGAGTTTTAGAGGATTCAAAAGGAAGAGTTTGGTATAAATTTCACCCTGTTTGGCTGAGAAATGAAGAAGTTATGGCTGTCTAAAAACAGGGCAGAAAATCTGAAAATGCTGGAATTTTGAAAGTGTGTTTTCTTGCAAATTTTAAGGTCAAAAATCATGAGCTCGAGGTTCTAATGATTGATTTGGCTTGTTTGACAGGCCAAGAGCAAATAGGTCAAGTTTACAAGCCAAGGTTCCAATTCTAATACGGTGAGTGACTCTATCTTAGAATTATGTTTGACCTATGTTGTTCTTCATGAACATAAGTGTTGATAATTACATCTTGAATGAACTAGTTGTGAATGGCTTCATAGAGTTTTTCTAACATAAGGTTCATGATGGAACCTAAGCATGCTTTGAAGTTAGTTGTAACAATAAAGCCAAGTATGGAAACTAAATTATGAAAGTATGCTTTCCTTTAGAGAATGTTTTATGTAAATCCGTTTGGGAATATGTTTATATGATAATGTGAAAATGTCAAGGAATTGTTATATGTGTTTTAAAGACATGATTTCCATGGTAAACAAAGTATGCTCATGTTTGTGGTTAACCCCAATCTTGAAGGACATTCGAGAAGGTACTTAGGGGAAAAAATGAATCATGATATCCCGATCATCAAGGACAATGAGAAGGTATCCGGAAGTAAATGGTTTTACCTAAATCTTGAAGGACAATGAGAAGGTATTCGGGTAGTGAATGGTTTTACCTTAATCTTGAAGGACATAGAGAAGGTATTAGGGAAAACCAAACGACTAAAGGTATTCCACGTGCACGTGAGAAAGGGAGAGAGGTATGAACCTTGTTGGAATAAATGTAACTCTACCACCTCTATGGTTTGATGTGGAGTCATGTCATGTGCTTATTGTTATGAGCTTTTATATTATTGATCTATCTACCCTCGATATGTTAGTACATTTCGAGTTGTGTGCTATGCACAAGTGGTGACTTAAAACCATAAATTGGAAGCATGGTTTGTTAATGTTTACAAACAGATGTTAAGTTATTTTGTACTTATAATCTGCCATTATTGTGATTCACCAGAGAGCTTATAATGTTTTAAAGATAGGCACTCACCGAGCTTTTTAGCTCATTCTTTCAATGTTTTCAAACCTTTTCGGTAGAGATCAAGCTCCCGGTACTGACATCCCGCGCCATAGTCTGTTTGGAAGTTTCATAAGTTGATAGTTTGTGCGTGGTGGTGTTGTATAGCAAGTCGTTATGTAGTTATAGAAGTTTGTACATTAGTGGTTGTATAAACATTGAGTTGTCTTGTGTTGTTTTGATGCGCTTGACTTTTAGTTTCCAAAAGAGACTTGTGAAGGGTTTCTCATTGTGTATGTTTAATAGTTGTCCAGTTTCTGCTGTGTTATGTTAAAATGTTTCATATGCAAACATAGTATGTTATCAGGAGTACATGGTCAACAGGTATTGTAAAGAGCTAAACAATATCTGTTGGCTTCACGCCGCCTTTCGAGCCTAGTTTTCAGGTAATTCGGAAGGGGGTGTGACATGACCACCGACGACGAGACCCCTGCGAGGCTATGGAAGACTTGTAGGATTTAGGGGTTGCGTTAGAAGTAGTTCTTTCGTTTTCTTTCCTTCCGTTGCGTTTTAACTATTTGTTATGTAAATTTTAGATTGTATCGTTCCTGTTTCTTTTGAATTCAAAGCATGTTCAGTTAAGTTATCTTTCGTATTCAAAGCATGTTCTCCTGTTTGAGCTTTCTGTTAACTCCGAGGGACTGGAGCCCAGCCTATTGTTGTTCTGTGTAGTTTGGTGGAGGCTGGGTACCCTCGTGAGTCTTTGAAGTGTTCTCGTTAGGTTCATGCACTTGTAGAATTTTTTCGATTTGTCCAGGTTGCGCCGTTATGCTGCCGAATTTTCGGCGCGAACGGTACAACTTGGAAGTAATGCCTCGAGTTGTTGTGTTCGTATTTTCGGGGTGTTACAGAAACTTCTATTAAAATTTGTGAGTTTTGGTAATATTATTCAATGGTTAATTTGTGCATTAATCAAATTTAAATTTATGTGAAGTTGATATTATTAAAATGAGTGAGTTTACAAATGTAATTTTCATATTACTTTTTATAATATTAGTGGGTGAATTAGCAAAAATTGAATAGATAACAAAAATTACCATATTTATCTAAGTTTGGGCCAATTTGATAAAATTGAAAGTTAATGACGAATTTAGGAAAAAAATTAATTTTTTTAACAATCACAGAACGTGGAATTTCAAAATATAGACTTTTAAAGTAAGGTTAAATTAAAAATACTCATGAACTTGGGGTTGGTGATATTGGTTTCAATTATACTCCTAAACTTTGAAAAGTTTCACTTTGAACTTTGAAGCCCTTGGAGGTTTTTTCTATTAAATTTATGGACGAAAAAGAATGTATTTACATATATTTTGATTTATTTTTCAACGTATATGTTCAAGTATGTTCACATAAACAACAATACTAATGCAAATACAATATTTTTTCTATAAATATAATGAAAATAAGCCTCCAAGAGTTGTTTTAAAACAAACTTCAAAGTTTAAAGGTTAAAATGATAATTTTCAAGGTTTGAGAGTATAAATGAATGGAAGCCGATCTCATAATTTAAGCGTACTATTGATAATTTAACTTAATGATAGGTATTTTATCCATAACCTTTGTCTAGGGATGGAATTGTGAGAGAAAAAATTATAAAATAAAAATTTAAAGGGGAATTCTAATAAGTAGAAATAATATTGGAATACTTATAAATTTAACTCTAGTTTCTGGAGATTTGTAAATATAGCAAAAAAAAAAAAATTGAAAGCTAATTTTTATTTTTTTTATTATTCTAATCTTACCCTATTAGTGTATCACCAGATATATCAACAGTATATCTGATATATCAATAGTATATCAGTAATATATCTAATATACTTTACCTTTGATATATAAACCAATTTTTGCATAGTTGGCATGTCACTATTATACCTACACAATGAGTATATCAATAGTATATCAGTAATATACTTCTTTAGTGATATGATTCCTTACTTCTTCTTTTTTTTTTTAATAATGGTTCGTTATTTTAAGTGGTGAATATTGTATCATTCATTCATTACTGATGTAGTGTATCAATAAAAAAAATTAAAAAAATTAGTGACAAAAAATGATTAAAAAATTAAAAACTAAAATAAGGTATATAAATGACATCACTAAAACATCTTATATTTCGTATATCTCATTGTACCGATATACTTTTTTTTACATGACATCAAACACGTGTACTTTAATCAAAATAAGTACTTTCAACAATCAATTCTTCACGGTAAGTGTTGGTAGCTTCCACCGGAACATCTTCCATCCATAGGGTTTCAACTTGAATGGAAATACCTTGTTGTGGGATGATATACTTAAGTAAAGTATATTAGTAGTTTACGGATGATACTTCATATTAGATCTATCTGATATGCTGAATAAAAATTGTTGTCATACTCTTGATATACTTCATATTAGCTATTTTTGATATATTGTTGATAAATTAAGTATTGGAAATTCAACTTCATTGATATATTTAAATAATACACTTAAATAACGTCTATCAATAGTATGTAATTGATATACTTCATATTAGGTATATTAAGAATATATCAACAATTTATCACTGATGATATGCTCTTAATAGACTATTGATAGACGTCAAATTTCAAATACAGAGATTCAAACACGTGAAGGTTATTTTGGATATTTCGTAAAATCGTTGACACACCCGCAATTTTTAAAAAACTGATGACATGCCTACAATTAATTTTTTTTTTCTAATTATGGAACTCCCCAAATTTAAATGAACCCGGCTAGTATCATAGTGTGTAGTAGTACATACATGAAGGTTATTAATAATGCTATTATCCTAGCAAAAAACAAAAACAAAAAAACAAAATGAGGATGATTGAAATCCGAATAAAAGTAGGGTAAGATTTCTTTTCGAAAAAATATATATATATAGTGTAAGATTTCGAAATTCATGAACCACAAATAGAGAAAAAAAATATTTCTATATCTTTTTGTCTCCACCTCGTTTACCTTTTGTTGTTGTAATTACGAATATATAATATAATAATTTGACATGTTTGAACAATATGTTAAACATTTGAACAATATAATTTAATAGGTAATATTATTTTGTTTTTATAAGAAGTTTAAGAAATTCTTTTTGAATGAAGATTTTTCCTGAGAATCAACTATTGAAATGAAAAGTCTTTCATGGTATATAATAAAAAAATTAAAGGATTAATCTACTTTAATATTTTTAAAAAAGAAACTAAACAGAAAATAATTATCCACCAAAATGAATAATAAAATTATTCAGTCCGTTCATCAAGAGCATAACCCGACTGACATCAAGATAGACCTATAACAAGAGGTCATTGATTCGAATTTTCCCACCTGCCAGATCCAAATCCAAAATTTGTATCGAGGAGAGCTTGAATATGACATTGAAAAAAATATTTAAAACTATACAAATCAAAACTTGAACTTGAGGGTTGAAGGGGTTGATGATATATTAACTGTTATGCTAGAAGACTTTTTTGTTATTTGATCTAACTTTTTCTATACATATTATTAAAGATAAAAAATTTGAGGGGTAGGGCCATGGTAAATCCGCCCCTGCCCCAAATGTTGATGATGTACTAAAAAAATACAAGTTATTTATTTATTTAAAAAAAAAACACAATACAAGTTGATATGTAAATTCTTTTTCATCGAACAAAACTGTATTTTTCTTTTCTTTTCTTTTGTTTTTAATGTCTTTTCCAAGTTGATGGATCAAAAAGCAACGAAAATCCCTTTAAATTGGTCCATTTTTCAAAATATATTTTTCAAACCATTCTTACGTTTTGGAAACAAAAAACAAAAGACCATGAACTTTTTTTTTTTGAAAGATTAATAAAACCACGTGCTTGTATATTTGAATTATAAAAATTTCATGTTCGTTTGAAAAGTAGTAAATGACATGACTACACAAAAACAGTGTCTAGTTGTTTTTTTTTTTTTTTTAAAAGGAAAAAAACAGTGTCTATTTTTTTTTCCTTTTATATTACTATTACATAAGTAATTTACTTCTCTAATATCTACATTAAAGAAAGTCAATGGCATAATGGTAGTGTAAAAAAATAAAGTAAAAAAACTACTCAATTCCAAAACAATTAATATTGTTTAACCATAGAGATTAACATATACATAATACACTAATAAGAATTAATTCCACCAACTAATGTTAGATAATCATTTTCAAGCGTGCTCTTAAAAGATAGAGTTAGAAATTTTTATAGAAAGATGAAAAGGGCTAAATTTTACATTATAATTTTTGCATATCTATAATCTTTTAATTTACATAAAAATTCATAGAGATAAATTAGGAATACATATATTTTTTTTAGTTTAACCAGATCTCAAGTGTGGGAAGACATTTCAACCTTTGATCTTTTAAACATCAGTGAATTAGAATCAAATTGACTTGATAGTGCCTTCTTAACTTAAGACCAATTACCTTTTTCTCTCTCTTTTTTCATAATGCTACTTTTAACTTTAAAACTACCAGTTAATTAAATATATTTTTTTTATCCAAAATCATGATATATACCCACCCAACTACTGCTTTTAATATTGTTGGAATATTAAGAATGTGACACTTACGAGTAATAAATTTCTGCACCTTCTTTCTCATTAAGAGAGTGTTTTGTTTATGGGGTTGGGTTGAGTTGGGTTAATAATCCAATTCCTTGTTTGTTTTACCAACAATTATAACCGATGACTTAATAACCCAACTCCATGGAGTTGAGTTATTAACTCAACCGTACGGTACTTTTCAGTAGCGATTCGGCAACTTTCCGATGACGGTCCGGCAAGTCTCCGGCGAGTCTCCGTCGATGGTCCGACGACAACAGCGACTCTCCGACGACTTCTCCGACGACTGTCCGGCGAGATGAAGAAAGTGGAGAAAAGAAGAAGATGAGGAGAGTTTTGAAGTGTGTCTTTAAGTTGCTAATACTCTAGTTTAACTAGAAACCAAAAAGTCTTAATCCTTTTAGAAAAAGAAATTCTAATCCTTTTAGAAAAAGAAATCCTAAACAAATAGAAATCCTAATCCTTTTTTAAACTTTGAAACAACAATTTTTAATCTTGTTCTGATTATCCAAAGATTCAAATTTAAAACAAATACAATTAAAGCATCTAATTTTACGGGACGCCACAATATACTCATCTAAGAAAAACTTTCGTCCTCGAAAGTTGCTAGAACTTTACAGCGGTTACATCTTCGAGCCATAATCTAAACTTAAACTCTAAACTATATTTGCACCAGAACAAAGAAGTCAAATCATAACATAACAAGTGTCAACACACAAGTAACTCAAATAACTTTAACTAGACTTCCTGCGAGAGGCTATAAGGATCGTTGCCTACGATGTAGGCGAGTATGCAGAATCTAAGACTCATGCTCTGATATCAACTTGAACAACTCTAATTTTTCAAACTCAAAATTTCCTAGGGACGTTACTAAGCAACATTGCCTACACCGAAAATTCTGGTAGCATAACGACGCTACTAAGACCTTGATGACATATCTAATATTTTGTAGATATGCAACTTCAATATGACATAAAATATTTAAGTATGTTGACATATTTTTAACATCATCACAAGGTAAACTATTTATTTCATTCTAAAGATGTTCATAGACAATGCATGTGTTTAGACAAATTTAAATAAACACTCTTCAGTCTTCATAGGCAAAGTATTAATACTAAATTAAGACCTACCTAAATTAAAATAAAAAAGTAGTGGTGAACATGTGCATAAAAAAATGAATAAAGCTCATATTGAAGAGTAAAAGTTATAAATAATGAATTTTATTGGAAAAGAAATATTGATATCAAACTCAATATCCATTACTTTTGCAAATACCCCTAACATACATTTGGCAAATGGTAATATATATTGTAATTTTATAATTGATCACATAATTGAGTTTTGAAATTGTAGACAAATGTGTTTGTATTTGATTTGTTGTGAAAACAAAGTAAGGAAAAAAAGTCACAAAAAAATTCAGACCTTTCACTTTACAAAAGATAAAAATGATTTTTAGGGGAGAAGAAAAATTGATATCAATCTCAATATTCAGTACTATTCTAAATATCTCATATATCTTGCAAATGGTAATATATATTGTAAAATTGTAATTGATCTCATAATGAAGTTTTGAAATTGTAGACAAATATGTTTGCAATTGATTTGGTGGAAACAAAAAAAGTAAAGAAAAAAGTCACAAAAAAAATACTTATTCACTTTACAAAAAACTGTATCAGATACCCCTGACATAATAACTCAACTCTGCAAACCAAACACTGACTTCCTGACTCAACTCTACTCAACTCTGCAAACCAAACACTGATTTACAGAACTCACTGACAAAACAACTCTGTACAACTCAACCCAACTTTGCGATCCAAACGCCCCCTAAAGAAAAAAAAAGTCATTCCAATAAATTATTTATTTATCAATCCATAAATAAATTTTAAATTATAAATTTCATATAATTTACCATAGATAGAGACTCAAACCTTTGATTTTTTAGTAAAAAATATATATTTTATGTGAATTGAGTTATATTCATTTTAACAATTTCATCTCTAGATATTTTAGTTTCAAATCCATTTTAATTTTAGAAGTTTTAGTTTGGTTTTCATAACAAATTACACATAGTTTTAATTTGGTCTTTTATAATTTGATCAAACTCACCATGATTTTGAACAAAAATTAAACATGTTTGGCTTGGAGCAATCTGGACCCGTGTTGATTTGTGGAAAAAGTCTTCACTCTCGTAAGCGGCTCAATGATGGTATGGATGATGTAGTGGCATGACCAGGCTGAAGGGGATCCTGAGTCTGGGGCGTTAAAGATGGTATCAGAGCGGAGCCTCTCCCAGTAAAATGTGGTTCGGGGACGAACCAATGCGGAAGTTTGTGGACATGTGATGCCCGAGGAAAAGGGGTACATGAATGAACCGAGTCCACGTCTGAATGAGAGATCCTGAGCATATGAAAGTATAGTTATGAAAGATAAAAGTATGGTTGCGAAATGCTTAAAAAAATTGATAGATACTACCTATACCAACAAGGTTTACATTCTTTTTCGGTGGCTCAATCATAGATAAACATGTGAATGAAGACAAAACATGCTGAAAGGATTCGTGTTGGTTTGTGGGAAAAATATTTCACTCTAACAAGCAACTCAAGAATGGTATGGTAACGTGGTTAGGTCGCAGGGGATGCGGGGAATGTCAGGGCAAACAATGGCCAAATCTACATTCTGAATCTTGGGCTTCGGGGCGTTACAACACCGGTTCTAATTCTCACTCTTAGATATGGTTGAACTAAAAAAAACTATTTAACCTAGGTAGAGCCTAAAAGGTTAGGAGTAATAGCAAATTGAGATAAATATTAAGAAAATAGAAACTAAAAAAGAATTAAAATATAGTAAAATTATTAATATGTAAAATCATTAATATCGTAAATCGTTATATTTATATATTCCGTTAATATTTAAACTAATCAATTAATTCATTTTGATCAAATAACTACATCATAAATATTAAATTGATGGTAAAATAATGAATTAAAAATATATTATATTTGTAATTGCTTATAAAATAAATCAACAGATTTATTATTAGGGTTAATATTTAAATTATAAGTTTAATCCCTAAAGCTATATCTAATAAATGTTTAAACTTAAATTTATTAAGATTCTAAATTTTCAAAAAAAAAATTGTCTAATATGTTTTAAACTTGTTAGATTCTCTTTTTTAATTTAGTGTCTCATTAGACATATTGAAAAGTCGTAAAATTAAAAGGTTAATACCTTATTACACTATCATGCATTTTTAAGAATAATGTTGAATGAGTGAAAAACTTATTGGATACGTAATTTAAAAAATTAGAAACATCTTAAATATTTATAAAGTTAAGTGATATGCTAGACATTACACCACTCTAAACGCTAAGGTAATTAAAATTTTAAATTATTATATATTAAAAAATTAAAGTTGAACTTATTTAATTTTTTTAAGAGGACATATATGTATGTATATATATTTTCAATAACATCTAGAAATTAGGAGTTTCGAATCTATAACCTCTTACTTGATTATAAGTTATACTTCATGGAGTTGAACTAGGTTGATGTTCGCGTGTGTATATATATTAAAAGCCTATTATTAACCCTTTCTTGAAACAAAATTTACTGATACAGTTTCTAACTTCACTAGTTTACAAAATACTCTTTAAAAAAATTAACATAATAAAAGCTAAAAGAAATTGGCAGGCCACCACACACGCATACATATTTTTTTTAAAAAATGGGGACTAATAAAGGGCCTTTTTTTAATTAATATTACAAGTTTACAAATTTATTATAAAAATATTGTAAACTTCAAACTATTTAGAAGAATATTACATTTTTTATTAGTTGGATGAAGGTCGACCTCGTACATGTGGTAAAATGCTGTCTCTTGAAAAGATGTGTTTTATAAAAAAAAAAAAATATACACATGTACGGGTCGTCTCTTGAATTAACTTGTACCAAGTTATTAACATTGGTAGAGTGGCTGTTTTTTTTTTATTTAATATCCAAGAGTGCATGAGTTCAAGTCTAGATAAATGCATTTTTTTTATTTCATTTAGATTTTTCCTTGATTTTTTTAAAAAAATTTAGAACATGTTTTTCTAAAATTTTATTATCATAGTAGTATATTTTAATTATTAAATAAAATATATATTATTCTAAAAAGATTATACTCAATCATAATTTTTTTTTAGTACAACAACATTTGAGGGTAAGATATTCGAACTCATGACTTATAGTCATAAATAAATCTTATAAAATGAATTGATACTTTAATTATAGCCACTTATATTAGTTATTTTTTGTATTTTATAATAGAATAAAAAATATTTGAAAGAAAATTTTAACATAATACTCAAGAGAAAAGTTAAATAAGATTAACCATGACTTATATTAATAATTATTTTATTTTATAAAAGAAAAGAAAATATTTATATTCAAGTTTAATTTTTTTTAAAAAAAAAAAAAGAAAAAGAAAAAAAATGTTCTAAATGTTTTGAAAAAAATTAAAGAAAAAGCTAAATGAAATAAAATAAAAAATTTGAATTTACCTAGACTTGAACCCATGCACTTTAGGAGGATAGTAAGTCAAAAAGTTAACTGCTCTACCAATCTGATATATGTATAAATTGGTATAGGTGATTTCGCCACGTGAGACACAGTTCTTCATCCAAATAATAAAAAGTACAATATTCTTTTAAATAATTTGAAACCTATCATATTTTTATAATAAATTTGTAAACTTGCAATATTAATTAAAAAAAGTCCGACCAGTAAAGGTTTGCCCTTGATTATAATGTGAAAAGTATAGTTATTATATAAATACTGTCCATATGGGTTTTGAAGTTTTAACATGACTTGCATGCATGAATGTAAAAGGAATTGATGTCGGTTGGTGCAAATGTTGAAGTTTTTTGGAGTTATTCTTTCCTACAAATTTGCTTATTCACATTCAAACCTTTTGCTTTTTCTCTCTTCTTTGATTCCCATTAAATCTTGGAGGACGACGATTTTAAATTTTGTCCTTTATGGTGTTTAATTACGAAATATGCAAGTCAAAAATAGGTTGCAGACTAAAATTTTTGACAGAAAAGAAAAATTAAATGTTCATTTGACAAAGCAACCATCACTACAAGAATTTTGCCGCAAAAACACTTTAGAGACGAAATATTATGTGTCGCACGCTTCGTCGCTAAATCGCCGTCTCAGAAGGCAATTAGCGACGCATCACGCCATTTCGTCGCAACCTGCGACGAACCAATTCGTGCGTCGCAATGGTAGCGACGAACCTGTCTGTGAGTCGCAATCCACCGTGCGACTGAACGACTATAGCGTCGCAGAACTTGTCATCGCATATTGATGCGACGGAGTCCATGTTCGTCGCAGTGTATGCGACGACAGAGGTAATTGCGTCGCAGGTTTCCTTGCGACAAAAGGGTATATTGCGTCGCATGTAGTTGCGACGTTATGTAATCTACGTCGCAATCAACCCTAAATGTTATTTACCCAATTCTTTAGGCTAATTCACAATTTTGTTTTTTTGCAACGATATCGAGATTCGTCGCAAATATGTTTTTCAATAAAAAATAATTTTATTTTAAGAACAAATTTCCCCAATACTTGCTTAATTCACAATTACTTTTTCAATTGCTTATATATCAAATTTATCAAAGTTTGCAACAACAATTATCATTACGATATCAGAAATCAACGTGTAAACCCCCTTCGACATCACATGGTAGTTTCATTATGATATTTTGACACTTTTTGCACGGACAACGTGTAAACCCTCTCTTATCGACCTGATTCTTTGCCACAGTAATAAATGATCTTATTCCATCAGTATACTCTTTGCACAATCTATTTCGTAGTTTTATCCAGCTTTTATCCATATCTTATCCTAAGAATGGTAAAAGGGCAACTAATCGTTAATTCAATTAAGAATAATAATTTTTATTAAATATAGTTTGGGCAAAGTTCAAAGTTCAATGTACTTATAAGGGTATATTCTCTAGTATCACATATTCTTAAATTCAAGTATCAATTTGTGAAGAATAACTTTCAAAAGTAAAAGTTTGTCCAACTTCAATTTGTGTTTTTGCGTTTGATACATGCATGTTAGAAAAATTATTAAAGCTCATGTCGTTGTTAGTCTAGAATATGTTAGCTTGTAATTCAAAAATAATGCTAAGAGATTCTAAAGTTTGGTAATTCAAAGATAATTATGAAGGGTTCTATCATAAAAAGAAAAGTAATAAGGATATTAATTCTCAAACCTATCAGAAGAAAATAGATGGATTCTTGATCCTCCCTAACCATGCAATTCAAATCTAAGATGGATTTCTAAACTATATAAATTAAATAATTAGTCCTTAAATTATAACTAGAGACAAATATATAATTAGTCCTTAAATTATTTCTCATTAATGATATAATAATTAAATTAATTTCATCATTATATAAACTTTAAACTTTGATCTATAACTTGAACTTAAGGCAGTTAAGGCATTACCTTCGGCGCAGTGTTTCCGACGACTCTCCCAACAAAGCGCCCCACGAAGAACCCGAGCCTTCAACGAAGAATCCGAGCCTCCCACAAAGAACCTGCAATGTCAAAATGCGAATGAGAAGGGAAAAAAACAAAGGCCGTGAGAACGAGGGGAAAGAAACAAGACCGTGAGAACCTCCGACGAAAGAAAGAACGTGTCGTTCTGAAAACCTCCGGTGAGACAGCAGCTCCGGTGAGATTTCTCTCTCCACGAAGAAGAAGACCGCTCGAAGCAAAAAAGTGCGTTCTGAAACGAAATGAAAAGAAGAAAGGTGAAACGCCTTATGTTTTTGCCTTGCGACGCACTTAAAAAGTCGTCGCAGGTCGCTGCGACGCTTCATCAGATTCGTCGCACATACCTGCGACGCTTTATCAAATTCGTCGCATACTCATTATTACCCCCGTCAATCGAGGGGATTGCATGGGCGCTGTGATCAAGACCTGCGACGCCTCCGAGATTTCGTCGCTCACCTTGCGACGTGCTGGGCCGTTCGTCGCAAGTATTGCGACGACATCGAATATCGTCGCGCGATGGCCCTCGCGACATAAATTGATAAATTAAATCGCATGGTTTTCGTGCTGAGGTTACTTTTTGCGTTCTTGCGACGCCTATGTTGTTTCGTCGCACGTTAGTGCGACGAATGATCCGTGCGTCGCAAACAATGCGACGATAAATTGGTTTTGTCGCAACATTTGCGACGCGGTCCGACTGTCGTCGCAAGCAATGCGACATACACCACTTCGTCGCAAGGTATTCGTCGCTAAAGCCGTGAATTGTTGTAGTGCATCTTTGTTTATTGAAATTGAAATGGCCCACTAAAGTGAACATATCTTATGGTGATTAGCATCTACTTTCGATTAATAGGTCAGATATTCGAATCTTCTAACTCTAAAATATTGTAGAACTAAAAAAAATTGAACCCACTCAAAGTGTACTTAGCCCAACAATGATTGACATGTATTATAAATCATGAGTTCAGAGGTTTGAATCTCTTCATCCACAGGTTAATGCATTTTTTTTAATGTGTCATTGAATTTGCTAAAAAAATTGAAGCCATAATTTTAAATAGAAACAAGGTTTAGAATTAGGAAATTGTAAAAGGCAGCAAAACTTTTTGTCGAATTTGCAAATTAAATTTGTTACCTATAAGAAAATTTATTAATCATTTTTATAGTTAATAAAAGTACATCCTTAATATAAATCATATCATTTGATATCACTTATGTACAAGTTGAGTACTTAATATTTATCTTATTCTTACAAAATATTTTATCAAATGATAAATGTACTATTATTTAGACCATATCTATTATTATTGCAAAAGTTGTTTTAGAATTCACACGTATACTCGATTCTACAACATTTTTTAATTGAACCAACTTTTATTACGATGTCCAAATACCAACTATATCTTAATTGTACCAGTTCAACATAATTAATCGCTTATAACTAATTGAAAAAGTTGTATGCGTTGAACGTGTCTAGTTTCAAGCATCTCTTTCATAGACCATGTCTTTCCTTCATCATTTAGTTTATACTCGCTTTCTATAAACTTGACTTCGATTTTCGTTATCCATAAATATTTTCCTAATCTTATCTATTTAGGATCCCAAAATTTAGCCATTTCCCTTAACTCATTCATTACCCTTACAAATACGAAACCTTTATGTTGTATTGCTTCCACGATTTTGGCATTGCCGCACCTAATTTAATTGTTAGAAATCACTTTCACAAACACCCGCAATAAATATGCGTTGAATCTCTCAAGTGATTTTGCATTTTATTGAAGGTTGACAATACATATTCAACTTCAACCTTTCTTTTAACTCTCTTTTTCTTTAAAAAAAAAAAAAAAAAAAAACCTTTAACCAATAAAATCTCTCACGAAATCATAAAAGATAGAACTACTAAAAAAAACTCCAAATTATATTTTCACAATTTACATGCTATCTTGACTATGTTTTAAAAACAAGTGAAAAAGAAAAGAAAAGAGACACACAAAAACATTTTTCACACAATTGTCCTTGAAAAAGTTAAGAAAAAGAAACAAAGACTAAAATCCTTGATATAGTAAACAACAAAATGATTTTTTTTAGTACAACAAATGTGGGATATGAAAATTTGAACTTTCGACTTCAACGAAAGGAATACATGCCAATTAAAATTAAAATGTTGAGTTAGGTTTACATTAGGTAAACTAAATGATTATCTTATAATGTAATTATGTAAGTAGGGGATAAAAACTAGAAAAATGTTGAAAAAGAATGTAAATGTAATATTATTAAAATGAGAGAGTAATTTACGTAGTGTAGGATTTCCATTGGCAATTTAAAAAATTTGAGTCAAAATGAAATTGAGCAATTATGAAGCAATTGTCAGTATCTGGCCTAACTCTTTTTTTTATATATATATTTTTGTAAGGGCTGGTTCCAAAAAAAATGCGAATTCAAGTCAAAATTTCCATACCGGGCGGCCCGCGCTAACTCATTTATCGCAATCGCAGACGCTACGCCCTTTCCTTTAATGATCAGTTTCATTTTTTTTTTAAATGATGATATATTCCTTTCCTGTAATTTATTTAATTCTTTCACCAAAAAGAAAAAAAGAAAAAAACTTATTTCGATGTTTTGTGATCCAATAAACTTCTTTTTGAATCATTCATCCAATGGGGATTGATAATTTTTTTAGTGAGAGAAGCAAGATTTTGTGTTCTAACTAGTTAAATTATAAAATTTGTCTCGAAGCTTAATTTAAATTAATTTGATTTTTAGTAGCAAAAGTTTTAAAGGTAAATTACAAGTTTAGTCTATAAAGTGTAGTCCTTAAACTTTAAAAATTGTGGAATAAGTTGAGAACTTTCAATTTTTTCTGTTTTTTTTAAGTTCATGTTATATTAAAAAAATTTAGAATTCACTGAACTATAAAATATTATATTTTATTTTATGTCTATTCAAAATTTAAACTTTTAATTTTGTGTCTAGTAACTTCACCAATTTTAAAAAATGTCGAATAGGTCAATGACCTATTAGACACAATCACACAAAATTGAAAATTTAAAAACACTTATTAGAAATAACATTGAATGTTCAAGGACTTGTTAGACATTTTTTTTGAAGTTTAAGGACCAAATAGACACACATATGAAATTTCAAGAATTTATTAGACACTTTTTAAATTTTAGGGACCAAATACATACAAACATGAAAGCTTAGGGACTATACTGGTAATATAACCAAGTTTTAATTTGATCCCTACAATTTTATTTAAACTTACCGGTCATTTCTAAATGATTTTTTACCCACTCGAAATTCACTCATTTTTTCTTATTTTCACTCAACTTAAACCGTAATACAACTAGCTAATATTGTATTAAATCACCGATCAATCCAAAACCTTAGGCTGATAAATTATGCTAATTAAATTTAATTATATCAACACTTTAATGCTCTCTCCACTTGTGAGCTTAAAAATTTGTAAAACACCAAACAAGTAGAAATCAATATTAATTGAGAAAAAAACTATTTTATTGAGGTTCAAACATAGGATCTAGTGCTCTAACAATAGGATCCTCTCAAGAGATTATTCAGTGAAAATATATTTAATATTTTCGGATATGTGTTTCGTACTAGATTTAGAAATTTGATTCAATTACAAACTGTTTGTTTAAAGTATATTCTATAATATTTTTAAAGATCATAAAATTCTTAGGTTGAATATAAGACATTATTAATTAATTCATTTGTAAACATGTTTTTTTTTTTAAATAAATGTGTATAATTATTATTTTATAATATAATATTATACATATTTTAATTTAACCAGAGCAAATTGAGTATATAACATAAAATACAATATTTATGGATATTTATCTTTGTTTAATATAATTATGAATTTAAAAATTTAAAAATTCAGAATTTGGATACAATAAAAACATAAAATATTGTTTTCAAAATTTCTACTATTTGAATCATAGAATTCGAAAAAAGTTTTTAAAAACAGATTTCCCAAACACATCTTCACTAAATTCAACACTTTAATACATTAACAATTAGATAAACAACACAATTTCAATTAAGCATAGATAAAAGAAAACGTATCACGTATTCAATATGATAATAGATGGACAAAACACGAAGGCTCTATTGACCAAACTGTAATTTTACAATTACAACCCTATGAACTTAAATGAAAAATCAAACCAAACCATAAGATTCAGATATGTAATTCAACCTATAACCATTCATTTCTACACATAAAGGAGCAAATTAAAAAGCAACTTTTTAAAAAGCTATATATTATTATTTATAGTTTAAAATAAAAGGGGAAGCAAAATGTGTCTCGTTTGCTTTTGGGCCCACCGCCCTTAATCTTGAAAGTTGAAAATAGTGGTTCTAGAAATAAAACAAGTATCCAATATAATTCGTTCCCGAAATTAATTTCCCAGAAGTTGATTTTTCCATATGAAAAGAATCAAATATTTATATACCCCCACCGAATTTACCTTTTCCCATTATCCTATATATATTAAAAAAATATTTATATTCATATTAAGAGAGTGACATTCAAATTTGGCTTCATCGTAATACCCTACAATTACAACATGGTGATGGGGTCCCAAAAAAAAAAAAAGATTTTAATTTTTTTTTCTTTATATATTTAGTAATTGATAAATTTAAATTTTATATATTTGTCATGGAATTGGAATCTTGATCGATTTTTCACAAATTCACACCTTCTTATTAGAATTCAAATTTGATCTTCTGAATTTCAACTACCTTGCTCGTGGCCACTTCTTCCCACACAAAAAACTAAAAAGAACCCATTAAAAAAAACAAATATATATATATATATATAATTATTTTTTTTAAAAAAATCCCCAAATATACATATATAGAGAGAGAGAAGGGGGGAAAATAATTGGGGCGAAAACGGAAATCGAGAGAAATGGGGAACAGTATTGGAGGAAGAAAGAGAGTAAAGGTAATGAAAGTGGACGGAGAGATTCTGAAATTGAAGACGCCGATTCGAGTTTCAGAGGTTTTGAAGGATTATCCCGATCACGTTTTGATGGAATCGGAGGCCGTTAAGCATTACGGAGTGAAGGCCAAGCCATTGGAGCCGCAGCAGGATTTGAACAAGAAGAAGATTTACTTTCTTCTACAGTTACCGAAGATCGCCAATCCGGACCCGCCGGAGCGGATTCCGAGGAGAGTCCGTTCCTCCGGCGTCAATATGTCCGCCAAGGACCGTCTCGACCTTCTCATGCTCTCGCGCCGGACGATGTCGGAGGTTGCTATCACTCGCCCGTCGCCGGCGACCGCGCCTTCCTCTGCCGAGCCGCGCTTCCATAGCGGCCCGATGCAGGTCAAGATGAAGATTCCGAGATCGCAGGTCGCGAAATTGATGGAGGAGAGTCGGAATGAAGGAGAAGTCGCCGAGAAGATTATTAATCTGTATTTGAAGAACGAGGTCAAAAGCGGCGGCGGGCACGGCGGTGCCGGTGTCGGTGACGTTAACGCCGGCCGGCAGCCGGAGCAGTGGAAGCCCAGCCTCGTTAGTAGCGTTAGGGAAAATTCAAAGGTTCATCGCGAGGTATGTTCGTCGTTCAAAATTCAATTAATTTTACTTTTATTTTTTAGAGGTAATTTTATTTTATTTGGGGCAAACTGCGAAGATAGAAATTAAATAAAGGGACAAAACTTTCTAACTTTTTAGTTTTTATAATTTAAACAAGATTAAAAAAAAAATTGTTATAGCTAGCTAACTAGAAAATGAACAACTCAACAAACTGTGCGTTTAATTGTTGCCGTTGAAGTCTAACAACCGAAATTTTATTAAAATCTAAATGAATTAAAAATGATTGATTAATTTTGAAGGTAACAAATTTGAATTGGTACCTTTGATTTTCTTCTCGAATTTGACTTAACCTTTTAAAATATTTAAATCTAAAATTGCAAATTGAACGTTTATTTTTAGATTTTTTTGGGGGTCAAAGTTATTTTGTTTTTACTTTTGTACTTTGATGACACTGGTTTTTGTTTATCAATAATTTATATGTTTTGCAAGTTTATAAAAATTTAGTCAATAAAAATAATATGTTTTAATATTTATTTAAAGTTTGACTAAGATTTGAAAAGAATTTGTAAAATATAGGAAATAAAAGATAATGTGTTGATAAATAATCTAATCCTTAAAAACAATAACAATTAAAAATAAAATTATCATATGGATAAGGGTTTAGATATTTATAAATATCTAATTCTGCAAAAATAGTATTTTTTTTAAAAGTTAAATAAAAACCATTACATGCTTAAATGTCCTATCGTACCTATGTTAATCTAATCTCAAATTCTTTTAAATATTCCAATTATTTTTTTTCAACTTTCAAATAGCTTGTTCTAATTCATAAATTTTGTACGATAAAAAACTATATTAATCATTATTATTAATTTTTCATTAAGAATGAAACACAAACTTAAATGTATTCTAAACTTAATACTCTAACTTCAAACCTACAATTTTGACAACTTATTTATGTAGATATCTGAAAGTTGAAAAAAAATTTGAAACCTACAATTTTGACATCTATTAGAAAAATGAAAAGAAAAATTTGATTTAAAAATTTAAGGTCTAAAATAGAATAAATTGCTCTAATTTTTTCTTTTTTGAGTACTCTCGAAGTTTAAAGAATTTGAACTAACATCTAGTGATCGTTAACCCATTCAATATATCAGTTGAGAACCTGAAAACAAGAAATTAGAGAAGCAATACACCAGTTTTAGATAAGTAATATGAAAACTAGACCCTTCTTAGATAAGTTATCCCTTCTGGACTTATCCATAATGATGATGGATGAGAAGTTTGGATTTTTACATTACTCTCGGTTTTCATGTAATTTTCATATTGCTAATAAAGTTAAATTAAAAATAAAATAAACTGCCAAATGCCTTAAAAAAGGACCTAGAAAAAGATAGTGGAAATTAGATAGAAAGATAGAAAGTGATACAACTAGAAAGTAATTATTAGGTGATGGACCCAAATTTGACTTTTCCATAACCAAAGAGGAATAATCTTAAGTAAATGATTATTAGGTCCAAAGTGAGTGAGATTAGGTTTTTTGTCTCATTATTATTATTATTATATTTTTTTTAACTAAGTTTTTGTCTCGTTATTCTAACAAATCCCATAAGTTTATTTATTTTTCTTTGAAATAGAAACTAGAACTTAATAAAGAATTTATTTCAATACCTTGATAAAAATTCTAAGAATATGAAGTAACCTTTTCACTTGAGTGAAAGAGTGAATGAATCAACTTTCTTTTCTTTTTTTTTTTTTTTTTTTGAACACAGAGTGAATGAATCAACTTGAGAATGAAGACATATTTATTTAATTAGACGATGTGATAAGTTTAGTATCTTTTTTTTTCTAGTGAAAGCAAATTTTGATCTATAAAACAACCTATTAAATTTTGATATTATCTTGAGTGATAAAACTTTATTTATGATTTGATTGATTGACAATATTGCAATATATAGCTGATGGTTTCTAGTTGATTGTTTGGAAATAAATGTGGGCAAATTGACAACTCATCTATCTAATAAATGTGGATTAAAATAGGTCTTAAAAACCCTTTAAATAATTTTTTCTTTTTATGAAATTTTTCTTGATTGAAAAATGGACGTTGGTAGTTGAAATATGAATAAATAAGTACATACCATTTTTATACATAACAAACATCATCTGATTTCAATATTTTATCAAAAGCATAAAACTATTACAAAGTAGTTGTTTGTTATTTGATTAATAGTAATTAAAATAATGTTTTTATGGTGGTAGATGAATCTTTCTTTTTGCAAAATTCAAACTAAATCAACTCTTTATTAAAAACCAACTGAAATTAGCGGCTAAAGGCCCACTGATTGAAAATTGAAAAAAATGGTAGTTTCAAAAGTGGAGAGATTGGTAGGTTATCAACTACGTCGGCAAGAAAATAGAAAATTTCTCTCTAAAAATTTCAATAAAATTTGTATTTTTAATTTAAACCTAGGGATTGAATTATTTTTCCACTTTTATTTACATTAATAATGAAGTTTCATGAGTTGCTTCCTTGGTTGTATGCATGAAAATAAAACAATTAATCAGTAATCACGTGCTGCTCACTGTTAATGTTTATACTAGTGTTTGAATGTCAATTATATCTGCACCTAACATTCTTTTTTTCTTTTCTTTTAATTGTGGAAGCTCGTGTCTTTTTCTTTGGGAAAATAAAGCCTCTTTGGTATGCAATTCAAATTCTGTTTTATGTTTTCATTATTCACCAATTCGGTGAATATGCGTTTAACATGAATCTGTTTTAAAAACTTTTGGGATCTCGTGATCCAGATAGTAGAAATTAAAAAACAACATTATTATGTTTTCATTGATATCAGGATTCTAATTTAAAATTTTAAAATGCAAAATTATATTAAATAAAGATAAAAATCTTAATAAATACAATATTTCATGTTATAAACTCAATTCACTTTTGTTAAATTAAAATACTTATAATATAATATATAATATATTATAAATTATATAATATTATATTATAAAATGATAATTCTATAAAAATTATAAAAATTATGTTAATAAATTAGTTAATAATGACTTATATTCCATCTAATAATTAGTTTTGCAACCACAACTAATTTTATGATCTATAAATATATTATAAGACACACACTTAAAACAACTGTTTAGAATAAAATCAAATTTCTAAATCTGCTACCAAACGCATATGAAAACATGAAATAGAACTCTGTTTTCATTGAATCCTTTGTTTTCAAATTTCTGTTTTCAGATTTCTTACCAAACAAACCCTAAAATTTTTAGGTATTAGGATTCTATATTTTGTATGATTATAGTAATGCACATATCCCTATAAAGTAGAGAGAGCACAAATATATATCTCTCTCTATATATGTGTTAGAAGGTTAGATTTTAGGTAGAAATGCTTAAACTACTGAATTATGGAGGTGCTTGGAAAAAGAAAGATATTAAATAGAGGAATTTATATGTTTTTAATTTTTGGTGACAATTTTGGGGAGTGAATCTAACTTGTTTCACAAATGAAATGAATTTGTACAGAAGCGGGTGAGTTTCTTAGCGATGGATGAAGGAGAAATTCGTTTAGCTGTAGCAGCCAATCACTAGCCCACAGTAAAATAGCGAAAGTTTTGTGGATTAAAGGAATTAAAAAAAGGAAGATGCAACAGAGGTAGTATATGTGGTTTTTGAGAGCATCCATCTCTTCTTTCTTATACTTATTCTTCCATATATTATAAGGAAGTTCTTAGATCATAACTTTCACATATATAAAGAATAGAGAGATTCAAAACTCAATTCAAATGCTTGCTTTAAAGTTCATACACTCTAGTCTTTTAAAGGAGCATTTGGGTGATGTTTTGCAAAAGAGAATGACAAGTTGTGTATGAAAATGAGTGGCTTAGAATAGGAATGTTAATTACTATATAGATTTGTACATAAATGAATTTTTCTATGTTTGAGAAGGAAGGATGTGATGTTTGGTTTGAGGAATGAGATTTCAAAATTTTATTTGGGTATGTTTTTTTTCAGAACTGATAATCAATATAATATTATATTTATGTAGTAAGTTAAAATCGGTTTACTCGTGTCATTTTGAGCATAACTCAACTTTTTAAGACATATATACTCAATCAAGAGATTAGAGGTTTGAATTTCCATCTTCATATGATTTTTTTTTTTGGTGAAATCTTCATATGATGTTGAACTAAAAAGAAGACGTTTATTAATATTAGAGTTAAAATAAATGCAATTAGAAGTGGGGAGATTTAAACTCAATACAAATATATGTTTTATATTTACCAAGTCCTATCAATTGAATGTCCTATATGAGAGAAACTAGAGATAATTTACCCTAAAGGGTTGACTTTTTAAAAGCTTAGCTCAAAATTTGTAATAACATGATAACTTCTCATACATTAGGTGGGTGGGTTAGGAGTGAGGAAAGGAAGTTTATAAATCAATACGATGGATCGAACTAATGTTGGTTTAGAGAGGGAGTCAATCGGTCGGTTATATATACTATGAATAATAATAAAATAAATAAATATATAATATATATAAATATAAGTTAAAAAATAAGCGGTTTTTGGCCAAAATCGATCGACCAAACAAAAGTCGTTTCAGTGGATTTTAGACTTCAAAACCAATGCAGATCCATGATTAGTTCACGTCGTAAGGTGAAAAACCAATCCCAATCGATAGGTCACTAAAATATATAGACGAGATGACTTTCTATTATTAGAATTTATTAAATTGTCACAATCTTGATAAATAATCTATAATATATTAAAAAGCTATCCTCTTATAAAAAAATTTTGGACTATTTTGTCCTTTTATCAAATTTCAAATTTACCAGACATGCCACTTAGTATATATAAAAGGCCCTTGACAATTGATAAATATTATTAAAGATGGACCCTTATCAGTATGCTCTCTTCTTAGCTGAAATTGCATGATGGTTTGAAGAGCATGGTTATATAGTTTAAAGTGTTCTAAAATTAAAAAAAAAAAAATGAAAACAAAACCTCCCTTATCAAATGGAGTTGTATTTATATTTTTCCAGCAATCGAATTGATCAATCTCGATTTTAGAAGTTATTAAAATTATATTTATTAACATATTTATAAACAAAAAACACTAATAGTAGTTAATGCCTTGCTAATTAAAGATTTGGTTGTATGTGTTAACGAAATTCGATCTTTCAAACTCTCTATTATACTAAAAAAAAATTATGTAGACGTGTTTTAATGAATTAAAATAAAATAAGTTTACATAAAATATCATTAAGGAGAGTTTGGCGCATAGTTTTGGGTTGAGGTGGTTTGGAGTTTCAAACTTAAAACCATGTTTGGTACAATTATAAAAAAATAAAAAAATTAATTCGGTGACCTAACCCAACCCAACTCATATTGGGTTGGATTGGGTTGGGTTACTCTCATGAATAGGGTTGGTTGGGTTGAAGGAATGACCAACCCGAATTTTCGAGTTGGTCCAAAAATCACCCCCAACCCAACCCAACCCAACCCAACCCGGCATGCACCCCTAACATCGGCAACCCGACCAACTCCGATGACAATTTCGACAACCACACCAACTGACAAACCAACTAACTCTGATGACAACTCCGACGACTGCGCCGATCACTACTGATAACGAAAACTTCGACGATCACACCGGCGACCTGACCACTTCGACGATTACCTCCATCGATAACTATAATGAAAACTCTATAGATTAATATAACAATCGCCTATGCAACTTGACCACCCCAACAACTTGATACTTTGATGTCCAACCACCGCAACCCAACTTGTACAAACCACTGTAAAACGACCATTTAACAACCACTTCGACTACTAAACAACCCATAACCATAGTCGACTATCACTCCGACAACCTGACAACCATAGTTAACAACCACCCCAAAAATTTGACCACCAAGCAACCATTGTCGATAACCACTAGTGACCAATTCAATGACCGACCACCCTAGAAACTCGATCACCCCGATGACTATTTCGACGATCACTCCAACCTGACAACCCAAGCACCCAAAACTATTGTTGACGACCATTCTAGTGACCACCCAACAATCCAACCATCATATTAACCACTCTGACAACTCCAACAACTCGACCAGTTGACAACTGCTGCCATAACCACCAAATGACCAATTCGACGACATGACCACCCTGATAACCACTCCAATGACCCACCCACCTATGATGACCTAACCACTATGCAATCACCATCGACGACTACCTTGACAACCAACCACCTAGTCAATTTTTTTAAAATGTTAAAATTAAACAAAAATGGTTACTAATAAATTTTTTTAATACATTATATGTTTGAAATAGGTTTCAAAATGTCGTGCAAAATATAGTTTATAATATTTTAATTTCTAAAATTTGCATCCCATTAGATCCTGCTTAGCCCACTTCATGTTGGAAAAGATAATTCAAATTTTATAATTCATTTATATTTGAAATATGTTTTAAGATATAGTGAACAATATTTAAATCCCATAATTTCTTAAATAAACCTAAAATGTTTTAATTTGTAAAATAAAGTTAAAAAAAATAGGTCTGTGGATACTTTGTGAAATAGTGTTCAAAAATAGGTTTTTAATACTCTATAAAATAGAGTTTTAGATTCTCTAATTTAATTTCTAAAATAGTTTTCTCAATATTTTGTGAAATACAGTATTAATCATTTAAATTCTATGTCCTTGCTAGTATCATTTAATTTTATATTATAATGAATTAAGTAAATTAGATATTAACATATTTTTACAAACAACACATCTATATATAACTATTATTGAAACAGTCGATCCACATATTTGGTTAAAATGTTGATATACAGTTCAACAAACAATTATCAAGTAAAAAAATTAGATATAGAAAAAAAAACATCCTAAAAAACTGTTATAAAAAAACAGCCTAAACAAATACAGTCCAACCCAACCATGCATCCCAAACACAAACCAACCCAACACAACCATGCACCCTAAACACAGGAATCAGAAACTCTGAGGTTTCTTATTCTAGCCAAGAAACCCCAAGGTTTCTGATTCCAAAACAGTGCGTCAAATAACCTCTAAAGATTTTTAAGTGGAGTGATTGTTTTCCATTTTCAAAGTTAGAATCTAGCTATACTGAAAATATAAGGCCTGTTGGATAACTATTTGATTATTAGTTTTTGGTTTTGAAAAATTAAGCCTATTAATACTATTTTCACTTGAGTGATCTTGTTTTATTATCTAGTTTTTACCTATGTTTTAAAAAACCAAGCCAAGTAAAAATCGTAATTTTTAGTTTTGGAAATTGGTTAAGAATTCTAATGATTAGGGGTGTACATAAGCCGGGTTGGGTTGGGTTGAGGAAGATTTTTGGACCAACCCGAAAATTCGGGTTGGTCATTCCTTCAACCCAACCAACCCTATTCATGAGAGGAACCCAACCCAACCCAACCCAATATTTTCAGGTTGGGTTGGGTTGGGTCATTGGGTTAACTTTTTTTATTATTTAAAATATTTTTTTCTTGAATTAATAACTAAAATCACATAAAATTAAAATATCAAACTTCAAAATCCATAACATCTTAACATTTTGTTAGAAGTCTAGAAGAAAACATAAGAAATTGACAAATAATTAATTTATAAGTATATATTTAATTAAAATAAAATTAAAAAAATAGTTGGGTTGGGTTGGGTTGGGTCAACCCGAGCCTAAAAGGCCCAACCCGAAAACCGACCCAAACTTTTCGGTTCTCCAAACTTCTAACCCAACCCAAATCGAAAAAAAATCTAACCCAACCCAAACCGACGGTTTGGGTTGGGTAGTCCGGGTTGGTCGGGTTACCGGATTACTTGTACACCCCTACTAATGATTTCTTAAAAAAATAAAATTTATTATAGAAAAATGATGAGAAAACAAACCTAACTTTCAAGTAAAAAATAAAAAACTCAAATGGTTATTGTTCAAACGTAATTTTAAAAGGAATTTGGCACATGGAATGAACTTATATTTTGTATTAATTTATGTGGGGTGTATAATCTCTAATGTGTTTCTCATATTCTTTCTTTCAAATATGTGCAAATGTCTCGAGGGCTGGATAGTTTAGTCTCAAGTACACTTGTTGATCTTTTCTAATCGACCTTCGGAGCTTGTTGATCTACATGAATCAACCTCTAGCTTCTTGATCTTGTCTGACTGATTCTTGTTTTATTGTTCTCATTTGATCGTATATATTTGGCTTGTTGTTCTTATTGGGTCGACCATTGGCTCATTGATCTTACTGGATCGACCTTCGACTTGTTAATTTTGTTAGATTGGTCTTGGCTTGTTGATATGTTTAGATTGGTCTTTGACATGTTGGTTTTGTTGAAGAATCAAATCGTAGTCTTGAAGTCTTGTGCACTTTATATGCTTTCAACTTGTCCTTCAATTTTCAAAGTCTTTGGAGCTTTAGAGATATTTTGGTCTTCAAAGTTTTCTAGTTTTGAAATCCTCTAATCTTTAAAGCGTATTTGGTCTTTGTGGGGGCGTTTGGATCGCAGAGTTGGGTTGAGTTGGGTTGAGTTGGGTTGAGTTGTGCGAGTTGTTTTGTCGCGAGTTACTGAAATCGGTGTTTGGTTTTGCGAGTTGGGTTGAGTTGAGTCGTGAAGTCGATGTTTGGTTTGCGAGTTGAGTTATTATGTCGTGGTATCGATGCGATTTTTGTAAAGTGAATAAGTCCGATTTTTGTGACTTTTTCTTTACTTTTTATTTCCACCAAATCAATTGCAAACATATTTGTCTACAATTTCAAAACTTCATTATGAGATCAATTACAAATTTACAATATATAATACCATTTGCAAGATATATGGGATATTTAAAACAATACAAAATATTGAGATTGATATCAATTTTTCTCCTCCCCTAAAAATCATTTTTATCTTATCTAAAGTGAAAGGTCTGATTTTTTTTGTGACTTTTTTTCCTTACTTTGTTTTCACAACAAGTCAAATACAAACACATTTGTCTACAATTTCAAAACTCAATTATGTGATCAATTATAAAATTACAATGTATATTACCATTTGTCAAATGTATGTTAGGGGTATTTGCAAAAGTAATGGATATTGGGTTTGATATCAATATTTCTTTTCTAATAAAATTCATTATTTAGAACTTTTACTCTTCAATATGAACTTTATTCCTTTTTTTATGCGCATGTTAACCACTACTTTTTTATTTTAATTTAGGTAGGTCTTAATTTAGTATTAATACTTTGCATATGAAGAGTGTTTATTTAAATTTATCTAAACACATGCATTGTCTATGGACATCTTTAGAATGAAATAAATAGTTTACCTTGTGAAAATGTTAAAAATATGTCAACATACTTAAATATTTTATGTCATATTGAAGTTGCATATCTACAAAATATTAGATATGTCATCAAGGTTCTAGTAGCGTCGTTATGCTACCGATATTTTCGGTGTAGGCAATGTTGCTTAGTAACGTCCCTAGGAAATTTTGAGTTTGAAAAATTAGGGTTGTTACAGTTGGTATCAGAGCATGGGTCTTAGATTCTGCATACTCGCCTACATCGTAAGCAACGATCCTTATAGGCGCTCGCAGGAAGTCTAGTTAAAGTTATTTGAGTTGCTTGTGTGTTGACACTTGTTATGTTATGTTTTTGACTTCTTTGTTCTTGTGCAAATATAGTTTAGAGTTTAAGTTTAGATTATGACTCGAGGATGTGACCGTTGTAAAGTTCTAACAACTTTCGAGGACGAAAGTTTTTCTTAGATGGGTATATTGTGGCGCCCCGTAAAATTAGATACTTTAATTGTATTTGTTTTAAATTTGAATCTTTGGATAATAAGAATAGGATTAGAAAATGATGTTTCAAAGTTTAAAAAAGGATTAGGATTTCTGTTTGTTTAGGATTTCATTTTCTAAAAGGATTAGAATTCCTTGTTCTAAAAGGATTAAGACTTTTTGGTGTCTATTTAAACTAGAGTATTAGCAACTTAAATACACATTTCAAAACTCTCCTCATCTTCTTCTTTTCTCCACTTTATTCATCTCGTCGGATAGTCGCCGTGACGATCAGGAAAGTCGTCGGACCTTCGTCGGAGACTCGCGGACCGTCGTCGGAGACTCGTCGGATCGTCGTCGGAGACTCACCGGACAGCCGTCGGAAAGTTGCCGGATCGCCGCCGGAAAGTACTGTACGGTTGAGTTAATAACTCAACTCCATGGGGTTGGGTTATTAAGTCACCGGTTATAATTGTTGGTGAAACAAACAAGGAGTTGGGTTATTAACCCAACTCAACTCAACCCAACCCCATAAACCAAACATCCCCTGATAGTTTTTTTTTTGTCTTCAAGGGTTTCAAAGGATCTTCAGTCTTGAAGAGTCTTTGGTTTATTTTTTTTTTTTGCTTTGAATTCTCTCTTAGTTCTCTAGACAATTTTTATTTCTAAATCCTTCGGGTTTGGACTTTAATGACCTTTAGGCTCAACCATTAGACTTGAGATTTTGTTATTTTTAGGCCTAGTCGTTTGGATTTGAGTTTTGTTTTGTTTTAACCCAAATTCCACATGACCTAACTTGACTTTAATTATTTGGTCAAATGGTGATAATGAAGATACATCCTTAAAATTTCAGAATTTGTTAATTTTTGTGTTCAAATTAAATTTGAGATACACGTTAATTTATAATTGATTTTAAAATATTTAATAATTTACGATTTTGTCATTAACTTCAAAATAATGATGTGACAATTTGTGACTCATCAAAATTTTTCATTCAACAATTATCAAACGGACTTAAATATGTTGTTTTTAGAATTTTTATCATTTGAGTGGTGGAATAATTCAAAAATTATTTTTAAAAAAATCGTAAATCTGAACTGGATTGAACCAAAGCTCCTACATCAAACATATTGTTAGCCGAAAATTTGTAAAATTTGAGATGGAGTTGCGAAACTTGAAAACCTGTGAACAAACATTCCTTTAAAATCTGAATTTTCCCCCTTGAAATCTAGAGTTAAGATATCAAAGTAATTGAATTTATAAATTTTAACATATACACTCATTTCTTTTCAAATATACATATACATATATATAATATCACAATAAATATTCAAACTCAATGGAAATAGGAAAAACTGAGTTCCATATGCTTATGTTGTTTGGGCCTAAGATTAGTCCTCACATCAAGTTTCCAAGCGCCATTCGTTTTGTTTTTGTTTTTTTTGTTTTTTTTGTTTTTTTTTTTTTGGTGTTTTTGAGTTCATCTTGTTACAGTTCTAATGTAGTGGAATTGGAATATCCCTTGGTTTAAATTATTTTAAATTATTTAAGTTTGCATAGATATGATTAATTATACATTGATGATGTTGTAAAAATGGCTAATTATGAGTGTACGAGCCATAAGTTTTAATATAATGATAATAAAATGAGATATATTTTTTAAAATGATGGTGTAAAATGGTCATCTTTTAAACATGAGATTTTCATGTTTACTCAATAGAAGGGGTAGACGATAATACTCAATTCGTATATAAGACAATGAATCAAAATGAGAGAATAAAGTAAGGATAATGATTATCTATTGATTGATGAAGAGGAATCTGCTTATTAACCGCGATTAAGCTAAGCTTTTAATAAGTATACAAGAGAAATGTAAAAAGAGATATAGAAAAGAGATATTTTGGCTATTTTTTTAACAAAAAGTTGTCAAATTTTTAGTAGTAGTTAATAAATTAAAAGATTTAATTGACCAATTAGAAAGAAAATATTGCTCACATAGTAATCTAGAAACGGTAAAATAGTTATGAGAGTTTAATGAATTTAGTAAAATATATGTATCAAAAGACTAGTACCGATGGGTATTTGTGAAAAAACGTATGGTCAATTTAGATAGTGCATATGAACTATTGAGTTTAAATTAGTATATAATTTGAACTCCAAACGGATTTGTAAATACGTTTGAAAATTTTAATTTGGATTTTGTATAAAAGATGTGGATTTTAATTTCTATCAAGTATTAACCCACAAATGCACAAAATCTATGGATTCTTTTTTCTTTCCTTCTGCTTCACATGATGAGAGTTTCTATATTAATCTTCCTTCCATAGAAAAAATATTTAAAACTGTACAAGCCAAACTTTGAATCTGTGACTTGAGGGAGCTAATGACATATTAACCACTATACCAAAATGATTTTTTGTTATTTGATCTGACTTTTTCTATACATATTATTAAAGGTAAAAATTTGAGGGGGGCTCTGGGCCCATGGTAAATCCGCCCATGCTTCCTGTTATGATCATAGTTGTTAAAAAAAGAGTAATTTAAGAGAAACAATTTAATTATAAGTGATATGTAAAAAGTGTTTAACCATAAATCATTTTAATATGTAGTTTTACACTTTAAAAAGTTATTTTATGTAATAAAAGTGATTTAAAATAATTAATTTTTTTACCCAACAAAATTTAGAACCACCAAATTACTAAAAATAGACTTTGAGTGATCAAAAGAAAATCACTTTAGAGGAAAATTTTATTTATTCAAAATTACCAAACATACTCTAACTAAGGACTTTCTCTAGGAGGTAACTTTAGTATTATTCTTGTTTTTACACGAAAATAAATCTATATATCTTTTCGTTTTACTTTTACAGATAGAATTTTGCCCTTCCCCAACATAGAAAATGTTTGTCAATAAAGTCGTTGGAAGTGGAAGTCAATTATTGCTTCATATATATAAATTAAGTAGCTGAAATTTTTTTATAGTACCCTGGTAGTTGGAAAAATTCCAGTAAAGGCATACAATTGATTTATATTCAAAATATAAATAGAAATAAATTCAATTTATATGGTTGATATCAAATAACAATAATAATAATAATGAAACTAGTCTGAAAAAGATTCCCGAGTAGAATTTGGAAAATTTTCCTAGAGTAAGAGTACTACTCTTATTTATTGTCAAACTATGTTAGTATATTTAAAAAGTTAAAAAAATAATAATCTTTAAACTTCCAGAAAAAGCAACAATAGCTCTTGTACTCTCAAATTTGTAACAATTTTGTAACGCCCCAGGCCCAGGATCCCTGGTCACCATAACATCCATGATTGTAAGAGTGAAGACACTATCTCCACAAACCAACACGGGGTCCTTTCAGCATGTTTATCCTCACTCACATGCTCCCTAAAAAAATTCTCAGGAGGTCACCCAACATAGGATTGCACTAAGCTAAGCACGCTTAATTGTAGAGTTCCTATGATTGAGCCACCGAAAAGGAAGGTAGACCTTGTTGGAATAGGTAATAGCTATCAATTCTTTTAAGTCATTCTCAACTATACTTTCATATACTCATGATCACTCGCATGTACCCCTCTTCCTCGGGCACCATGCTTTCATATCCTCAAGATCCCTCTCATTCAGATGTGGACTCGGTTCATTCATGTACCCCTCTTCCTCTGGCGTCACATGAATTTAGTCTCTACACTTTATGTAATAATTTAATTCTTACCCTTTAAAATTTGGAGAAAAATTCAATTTTGACCCTTGAGGTCCTGTTTGAAAATTATTTGGGTTTTTAAAATTAAACCTATAAATACTACTTTCATTCACGAGTTTGCTTGTTTTGTTATCTATTTTTTACACATGTTTTGAAAAACTAAGCGAAGTTTTCAAAACTATGAAAATTAAACCCCGTTTGATAATTATTTAGTTTTTTTTTTTTTACTTTTAGTTGGTAAAAATTAAGAAAAAAAATAGTGAATTCAAATGTTTATTTAAGAGAAATGAAAACTATGATAAAGAAATTATAGAAAAAAAGCCTAAATTTCAAAAACAAAAAATGGTTATTAAATAGGACTGTAATTTTCAAAAACTTATTTTTGTTTTAGAATTTAGCTAATAATTCAATAGTTTTCTTAACTATGAGCCCAATGTAGAGAAATGATGTAAAAACAAGCACAATTAAAAAAATAAAAAATGAAAAATCAAGTAGTTCTCAAACAAGACCTAAACCTGTCAAGTTATATCCAATTTCAAGTCTAAACTTTTAATTTCATCAAATTGCATCTCAAACTTAGATAAATGTTACAATTTTAACATCAAACTTTAAAAAAATGTTGTGATTTTAACCCTGTAATAAGTTCTCGCTCTAAATACCGTTAAAAAAGTTCTTTTATATGCGTTTAATGAATTATAAAACATATGTAGGATATGAACGAAGTTGATAAAATTCAAGAGATTAATTTTTTTTGTTGAAATTTATGAATATCAGAAAAGTTATTTAAATGTTAATTCGTACATTGGGTCAAATCTATTTTTGCGTAAAATTTTATTTTGCTGAAATTAATGAGTTTATGAAGATTTTTACACTATTTTTTAAAGTCAAAATTAGTGCGTGAATTAGAGAAATTTGAATTGAGGGTAAAAATTGTAATACTTATTTTAGGGTTCAATTGGATGAAATTGAAAGTTTAGGGTCCAAACTAATACAATCTCACAAGTTTAAGGTCAAATTTAATTTTTGACCTAAAATTTGTAACAATTTTAATCTCTACCATGAATGAATTCCATTAAAATTTAGTGACGATTTTTATTATGTAACAAATTAATCTTTGTAATTTATAAACTCATTTGGCTCTTAATTAGTTTATCAATCAGGTAAGAAGTTTTAATTAGACCTTAATAACATTTTCACGATAGAAAATAAATTGTTACAAACTTTAAAGTATGAGAAATACAATATAACACATAATATAATTAATGGACTAAATTGTTACAAAATCGATAGTACATGAATTAAATTATTAGTACAAACTAAATTTCATACATACTAGATTGTTGCTTACAAAGAAGTTAAGAGACAAAAAGTATTTCTTAACCTATTTTAAATGATTTTTTAAGTTTATACGGTAAAAGTTTATAACTTTCATAAATGAATCAATTTACAGTCTCCCTCCATTGATTTATAACTATCTTGGTCAATTGATTCCATATAAAATCAACTCAAAATCACATCAATATAATTATTATCCCTCAAAATCCTATCAAAGTAGTAAAAAAATGTGTCACAATAATTATTGTTCCTAAATATGTAGTTCATTTAAATAGAGGAAGACACAAAAATAAAAAGTCACACATATTAGGAGAAATTGGCATGGAAAACCCTTTTCACATGCATTAATGTGATTGACCCATGTTTTGAAATTAATGACATTTGACCCTTTTGTGTCTTGTGCATTTAAGTCCAAATTACCGTAAAGGGTATCATATCGACTCTAGCTCTCTCGCTTTTCGCTCAAGTCACGTTCTCGCTCTCGTTCAAGTCTCGTTCTCGCTCTCGCTCTCCCTTTTGTACTGCGTGCATTCCGCTCAAGTCTCGTTCTCGCTCTCGCTCTCGCTCTCGTTCTCGCTCGCTCTCGCTCTCTCTCTCGCTCGCTCTCGCTTATGATAGTAATTAAATAAGACATAGCTCTCTCGCGCTCTGCTTCTCGTTCTCGCTCTCATTGGCTCGCTCTCGCTCTCGACTCGCTTCTCTCTCTACTCAGCTCTTCTCTGTCTTTTTTGTCATTTTTTCTTTATATTTTTTCCATTCATTTGAGCGAGAGCGAGAGCGAGACAACGGAGCGAGAGCGTGAACAACGTCTTGGAGCGTGAACAAGAAAGACCGCCTATATTACCCTTATGAGTCATTTTGCGCATTCTTAGCAAGTCGAAATAGGTCATATTTCATTATTTTGAAATGTCGGTCAAATGACATTAATGCGTTGGAAAATGGGTTATCCGTACAAATACCCCACATATTAGTGAAAAATTACTTATTAGATTCTAATACTTTTCTCTAATATTAGGTTAATCATTACATTTAAAAGAAAGTGTGTTAATGCAGATGTGAAAATTATATATGAATGGTTTAAAAACGAAATTTGAGAGCCATGAATCATATACACGTCTGGCTAAATTAAATTTTTGGTTTGATATTTAAGGGTACTGCAGGGGTTGGAAGTTGGAGGAGGAGGTGCGTATGGGATAAGTAACCTTCCAGCAGACGTGGATCTCTTAATCAACCTATTTTATTTTATTCAATTAATCCACTCGTCAATCCTTTATCCCTTGTTTCTTTTAATTCAATAATTTCTTCGAATGAAAGCAACATGGCCATGTTAATCCGACTTTGACACCAACAAGTTCTTGATTTCTTCATTATCAAACATCCAATTTTGAGAATTTCAATGATCCTAAGCTTCCTCTGCTAACTGAGAAAGTTTGATCTTATTCTCATATCTCAATTTCATATGGTTTTAGACCGTCTTTAAATTTTTTGTTATATTAAGACTTAATTTGGTGTATGTGGTTTAATTTTTTCGATTTTAAGATTTTCAACCACCAAAAACCATGGTCTAGAGGACGTATACTAGAACCATTCAGACACCCAACTGAGTTTAGTCAAGAAATCATTCACATTTCAAACTAACCACTAGAAATAGAATGGCCTGATCATGAATCAAATTGTTTATGTCATTCCATATTGTCCCTATGCAAAGTACGTACCTGAAAATTTGAATCCGTCAACACCTTCCCCAATTTCATCCAAATATTCTTAACCTCTAGTTGCTCCTAAAAAATAAATGATATAGGTGAGAAAGAATCGAATGCCATAATAGTTTAGCACAGGGCAAATTAGGGTTGTGGGTTGGGTTGTGAGAATTTTTTTCGACCAACTCGAAAATTCGGGTTGATCATTCCTTCAACCCAACTAACCCATTCATGAGAGTAACTCAACCCAACCCAACCCAACTCAATATTTTTGAGTTGAGTTGGGTTGGATCGCCAGGTTAATTTTTTTTAATATTTTTTTAATTATTTTAATTTTTTTTGGATTAATAGCTAAAATCACATAAAATTCAAATATCAAACTTCAAAGTTCATAACATCTGTTAGAAGTCTAGAAGAAAACATAAAAAATTAACCAATAATTCATTATAAGTATATATGTAATTAAAATAAAATTAAACAAATATAAATTTTGGATTGGGTTGGGTCAACCCGAGCCAATCCGAGAACCAACCCGAACTTTTCGATTCTTTAAACTTCTAACCCAACTCAAACCGAAAAAAAACTAACCCAACCCAACCCTTATGATTTGGGTTGGGTAGTCCAAGTTGCTCAGATTACCGAGTTATTTGTACACCCTTAGGGAAAATATTCGGACGCTCAATTTTCTTGGAATTAAGCCTAATCAAAGTTGGCAAACAATCATGGAAACTTTCTAGTTTAGGCTTAATAGGTCATTAAAATTTAAAAGTCTTTAATAGATCTCTCCAAACTTTTAATTTTTGTGTCTAGTAAATCTATGATATATTTCATATTTCTTGAAATTAACGTATCTATATATTAAATTTAAAATTAAAGTTTGTATCTAATAGGACCTTAAATTTTTTGATTTTGTATATATAATAGATCTATGAATTTAATTTTAAAAAATTCAAATATGTCAAAGATTTATTAGACACAAAATTGAAAGTTCAGACTTACTAAAAATGTTGAATGTTCAAAGACTTATTAAACACAAACTTGAAAGTTTATAGACTAAACTTGAAAATTGAACTTAATTTTATCAAATCTCATAAATCCTCCCTAAATTATTTTTTAATCATCGGAAAACCCATTCATTTCCTTCTTTTTTGTTTACTTAGTCGTAAACCTTAACACAATCAATTGACATTAGTCAAATGAAAAACATTTTCACGTCAAAAAGTATCAATATAGTAATGACATGGATGACTTGTATATTTGACTAGACTATAAGGACTAAATTAAAATTTTAAAAATTATAAGGGCCAAATTAAAACAAAATCTAAATTATAGGATTAAAGTGAAAATTTTAAAGTCACAGGACTAAGTTGAAAGTATGTTCAAATATCAAATTTGTAATTTAACCTATTTTTTTTTTACAATAAAAAAATATAATATAGGCTAGCTAAATTATAGGAAATATCCCTACACAATGTGTTTTGTTTTAATAATAACCCTAACTTTTGAAAAGTTTAAAAAATACCCCTGATCTTTCAAAAACGTAAAAGTTACTGTAAGTTTTGGATGGAAACCATTAAAGTTTAGTTTCAATAGTACCCTTAAGCTTTTAAAAAGTTTAAAATATACCTCTGACCTTGAAAAACATTAAAAAAAATACCCTTATCATTAAGTTTTGGATGGAAAATGTAAATGTTTCATTTCAATAGTACCATTGACCTTTTAAAAAAATACTCTCATTTGAAAATATGATGATTCTTCCTCCATGAAAATTAGTGAGAATGATCGGATTATTAACATTTGAAAGGTTGTAGATGCACTACAACTGATAGAACAATCAGTTGAAGAACACTTGCTAGATGAGCTAGTGTGCAATGACTTTCTTTGCATTGATAATGTTGTGTGAAATTATTCAATACAATCACAAGTGTATGAGTCAAGTTTTAATATAGTGAAGAATGTTAGAGTATTATCTATATGATTGATGCTCTAGTTCACTTAATTATGGATACAATCACCAGATTTTCTTTAGAGAAAGAAATAGAAAGATTGAATAAGATCGAGATAGAGAACAATTACGAAAGCGAGACATTTTAAGGCCTCTTTGATAATCATTTTGTTTTTTTTTAATTAGGCTTATACATACTATTTCCACTAATTTGTTTATTTGTTTTGTTATCTATTTTTTACCTATATATTCAAAATCTAAGCCAAGTTTTGAAACTTTTTTTTAAAAAAAAACTTATTTTTGTTTTTAGAATTTAACTAATAATTCAAAGGTTTCCTTAAGAGAGATGAGCCCCAATGTAGAGAACTTAGGATGACAAAGATTAAATCTACCTCTTACGAGCACAATTAAATTAAATGTCAAGGATAATAATGAAACTTTAATATTCTTTTATCCCTAATGATAAGGGCATTATTTTTTAATGATTTTCAAGATTGGGTATTTTTTTAAGACATTTTAAAAGTTTAAAGCATTATTGAAACTAAACTTTAATAGTATCATCTAAAACTTACAATAACGGTATTTTTTATTGTTTTTTTTAAAATCAGAAGTATTTTTGAAATAAACTCTGAGGAGTATTTTCTATAGTTTAGCTTTAATATATAAGCAAAAGAAGAAATTAAGAAGGAAAAGAAAAGTACTAGAGATATATACAAATTCAAATTTAGATTGGCTAAGCATTGCCTCTTGCAATTAAATAAGTCATATTGCAATGAATAAAATAATAAAGATTTCACTTTCACACACTTTCTCAAAAGTTTTCCTCTTAAATGGTTGTCCCCTAGATCTCCCATAACAATGTACTAGGCTAAAACTCTATTTAGATCCCTCTATTTGAATAGGACCACCTAATTTATTTGACCACCCTGCTTTTTCACATCTTGAAGAGATGCTCAAAATAAATAAATTATGCCAATGGGTTTATTGTATAAGTCACGACCGTATGAGGGAATGTTTAATTGAGAATGATTTTAGAAATATTGATTTTAACATAATTAATTTGTTTATAATTGATTTATTAAAAGTGATTTTGCATATAATCATTTTAATGTTTGGTTCTATACTTTTCATAGTAATTTTCATATAATTAAAATTAATTTTTAAAAACATGCAATACTTAATTAAAATAAGTGTTTTAAGCTAAATAATTTTATTAGAATTAATTTCTTAAAAATATTTAGTTATAAATCATTCCACTATTTCTTGGTTCTATACTTTCAATAATTGATTTATTGAGCTAAATCATTTTAAAAACAAGAGTATACCTCAACTGACATCAAAATGACTATTGTTGATGTACTTAAAAAAAATAAATAAGAGAAAAAAATATAAAGGTAGAGAAAATTTTTAAAGAGAAAAAAATATAGAGATCTAAAAAATAGATAGATAAACGGTTCTAAGAAAACACATTTTTTCAATGAAAATTTACATTTTTACAAAACAAAACGGTTTTACCTGTCATGAAATGTATATTTTTTTAAAAATAAAATAATAGTAATTTTGAATTACAATTACTTGACAAAAATCACTTGGGAATCATCTCCAAATTGATTGATTGAGAATCACTGATGACATCACAATTTTAAAAGAGAAGTGATTTTAGACATGATCCATGTCATTTTTTAAAATCCAACTCAATTTAGGAACATTTTTATAGTGGTTAATTATTTGAAGATAGAATTTGTGCTGCATTAGGAACATTTCTCCTCTTCCTATTTAATTTGGTTTTGAGACTGAACATATTTGAGGATTAAGAGGTCCTCAACTCAACACAATTTATAAAAAAGTGGTTTAAAATGATCATAAATTTTCATAGCTATTTTATTTTAATTTTTTGAATGTTGTATATGAAAGTTACTTTTAAAAATGTAATTGATGGACAATTGTTTTTTCGTTTATTTGATGAATGGAATGTTTTTATATACAAATATTTTAACTTTGAAAGCACATATGTTATGAGTTCTATAATGTTCTCAAATTTATTTGTAAAACTTTTGAATATTTAAAAGTTTAAAGACTAAAGTAAAATAAACATAAAAATTGTGAAATCAAAATGTACACTTAACTTTATGAATATGGCCAGGAGAAAATAAATATAAAAATGCCAAGACTTTTGTTTTTTTCATCAAAATAAAAAAGTTTTGTCTCAGAATTTTCTGCTGTTTTATTATTCTACTTTTTTAGAATTACATCTTAAGAATAAGCATAGTCTTCGTCTTTATTTATTGGAATATTATTGTGGGTATTTTCTTTCCTAATACTTTGATTCACTAGATTAAGTTCAAAATTTATTCTTTTCTCAAAACAGTTAATATATAAAGCAGTATTCTTACTTATCCTCTCAAATATTAAAATTCAATCAAATTTTATTGTCACGATTGTAGTGAGTAATTATATATATAAAAATCCAATTCGACCCTAGATGAGAAAGTATTCTAATTCAGTTAATTATAGCAAAAAATAAATAAAATTCATCATTATTCAATTATAAATAATGAAAATTTGGGTAAAAGAGGACCCAATGGAAATGGGCAAGTAAATTAGGTGGTGCTAAATTGAAAGCTCTCCTGAATGCTATTATTTTTGGATGCTATCTTAAAAGTTTAGCCAATAAAGAATTTAGCCAAATTCCATTGAATTCAAAGAGTTGGAATTTGTTATATTTTAATTGCAATAAATAACTCATGGTTGTTTGGTCACAATATATAGGTAAATTGAATTAAGTGTATTCAAAGTTTGGTCTTCCCTCCCCTCCCCCTATATGCCCTATACACATGGACTTAAAACTAAAGTGTCCTACAATTAAGTTTATATTTTTGTTTTGGATCCAAATTTTTTATGTATTTATTTTGGTTTAGTTTCTAATTTTCTAAATAATCTAGTTTGAACTTTTCACTTGTAAATGTTTTGTCTTAATTTCTAAACACTTTGTATAAAAATTAATTTGCAAAAATTTAAATTTATTTTAAAATTACCACCTAAATTACTATACAAGCTATATGAGGCCATTTCAACACACTTGTTCAGTATTACAAATATCTGTCGATTAGATAAATAAATAAAAGATATTTTCGTGTTAGGTATAATTTATTAAAAATGAAGTTGAGGACGAATTTAAGCCATAAAATTATTTCCAACTATTTAATGATTACCTTCTTTATTTGATCATGAGAAATGTTAATGGTTAAGGGGATTAAAGGGGTTTATGGATGTGAAGAACTTTGGTTTTAACTCAAGTAAAATAAAAGAGGTGAAAATTTTAAAAGAATCTTAAAACAACTAAAAGCAGGGTTTTAGGGTTTTGTTTAATAACGTTATAATAACGTTATTGCTTCCTTTTTTTTTTTCGTTTATTATTTTTAATGAACAAACTCGTTTTATAGTCTATCCCGTTTTAGAAACTACTTTTAAGTAGTTTCTGTCTGTTTCAATTTTCTTTTTATTTATTTAGAGGTGCCTATAGATGTTTTTTGCTTTGTTTCATCTTATTTTATCTTGATAACATAACCTTATAAATCAAATTTGAGTAACATTTAAAATTTGAGAATAGAAACAATTTTATTATTGTGTTAATTTTGCATCAAAACTTATTTGTATTAAATACTATAAACTTTTGTGTATATTTTTTTATACTATATAACTAAGTTATATTTAAACTATAAAAATGAAAAAAAGAAAAAAAAATAAGAATTAATTATCAAATAAGTTTTTTTTTTGTTTATTTAAAATAAAAATAGTTACCAAACATATTCTTGTTTTTAGTTTTTAAAAAATAAGAAACAAGAAATAGAAAAAAAAAACATTAAAAAAATAGAATATGTATAAATTGAATTAAAAGAGTGAATTAAAACTTTTAATCAATCGTAAACTCAAAGGCATACAATTTAGTTAAATTTTGAATTAAAAAGAAAAAAAGATCTAGGGTAATAAAGAATGTATGGTAGTTTGGCATATTGTAAATAAAGTTTTCAAAACCTGTTGAATTATGCCAATTTGTATTCCCTTTTAAACTTGTAGTAACAAATAATATAGGTCCCATCGCCATTAGAAAAATGGCCACGATTCTCATCCGCTAGTAACAATGGACAAAAATAATTGATGAGTATGGTAAAATATGTAGTATAAATGTCCATCCACATGCCATATATTACCTATGCCAAGTGGCAAAATTTTCATAGTCATAGTGTCCTCCAAGTGTCAAATTTGTACCAATGCTTAGTGTCCAAATGTTTGTACCAATGCTTAGTGTCCAAATGTTTGTACCAATGCTTAGTGTCCAAATGTACCAACTCATCCCTTGCCAAATTGCCTATAAATAGTGGCTTTTGGTGGAAAAATAAATGGCATCCATTGGTGAAATTCTCTCCAATTCTCTTCATTCTCTCCCACTTTCTCTTTTTAGTCTTTATTTAATTTTCCATAAATTTCCACTATCTCTTTATTTATATTATATATATTGCCCCCACTTTCCAAACACTTATTTTAATATTATTATTATTATTATATTATTCTTATTATATTCTTATTATAAATATATTATTATATTAGTATTTTAATATTGGTAAAATTATACCCGGTTTTCATCCTATTTTTACAACACGTTATCAGCACGAAGCTCTGCCGATTTTTCCACTGAAGGTAAGTCCTCCGGGTAAGCCATTTTTTTAATAATAAAATGTTATTTTGCATGTCTAATTGATTTCCTAATGTAAATGCAATTTCTTTGTATATAGTATTACTATGACAAATCTTGCAAAATTAGAATTTATACTCGGATATTAATGGAAATAACTACTTGTCATGGGTCCTCGATCTTTGAGATCCATTTAGACTCCATGAATCTTGGAGAAACAATTAAAGAAGGAAATGATGCATCAAATCAAGAAAAAAGCCAAAGCTATGATCTTCCTTCACCATCATCTTCACGAGGATTGAAAATGGAGTACCTTACAATAAAAGATCCCTACATTCTATGGCAAGGCTTGAAAGAAAGGTATGATCATCAAAAAAGCTTTATTCTTCCAAAAAGCTCGTTATGATTGGATGCACTGAGGTTGCAAGATTTCAAATCGATAAGTGAATATAATTCACACTATTCGAAATTAGTTCAAAACTAAAATTATGCGGAGAAAAAATTACTGATGTTGATATGTTAGAAAGACATTCACGCACTTTTCATGTCTCGAATATGCTCCTCAGAGCAAAATATCGAGAGAAAGGCTTTAAAAAATATTCCAAACTAATTTCATGTCTTCTCGTAATCGTTTGAACAAAATAACGAGCTATTAATGAAAAATCATGAATCTCGACCAATCGAGCAACACCAATCCCGAAGTGAATGCTTTGTGAATTTTAATAATCGTGGTCGAGGTCGTGGTCGTGGTCGTCAGGTCGGGACCGCGGTAGAGGAAAAAATACCTATTTTCGTGGTGGGCATTATAACTTTAAGAAACCCACACGAACCGATGATCATATAAAGGAAAATCTCCACAAGATAGAAGTTCAAAGGTGATGAACATAAATGTTTCCGGTGCGGAATGAGTGGGCAGTCACGTCACGCACTCGCCGTGACGTCAAAACACCTTGTTGATCTCTATCAAGCTTCCTTGAAGGAAAAAGGAAAAGGGAAGAATGTGGAGGTGAATCTTGCCATTCAAGAAGATGATGTATTCGATCCTCCAATATGGTGCATCTTGATGTGGTGATTATTTTGAATCTCCCGAGAGAAAATTGATGCAATCAAACAAGTAGAGGATGTTTTGTATGAAGATATATAATTAAATCTTCGTTTATAATATGTTTCTTGTTTTTGTATATATATTTAGAACTTTTTGTAATCGTTTTTCCTTTTCTTATCAATGAAGAAATATGGACAATTTCAATATGTTGAGTAACTTAAAAATGAGCAATGAGTATTTATGTCTAGCGATCATGCGCAACTACGCATTTACGATACTCATACTCATAAACAGAAAATATTTTTCTAAATTGACAATCTTTGGAAGCAAAAATCAATACTATATCGTGTTCTGCAGACTGATTGAAGGTTTTGGAAAAGCAAGTTTTATCTTGCCTAAAGGAACAAAATTTTCAATTAATAATGTTTTGTTCTCTAGCAAATCAAAAAGAAATCTATTGAGTTTCAAAGATATACGTAATAATGATTATCATGTTGAAATCGATCGTAAAAATAATATAGAGTATCTCTATATCACATCTATTATTTCACATGAAAAACGTATATTGGAAACACTGCCGACTTTTTTTCTTCCGGATTATATTATACTCATATACGAGTAATCGAAAGTTATGCAACAATGAACCGAAGTTCATGAATCCGAAAATATTCGATGTTTAGCATGATCGATCGGGTCATCCGGGATCGATAATGATGAGGAAAATTATTGAGAATTCACATGGACATCCTTTAAAGAACCCGTAAGATTCTTCAATCCAATGAGTTGTCATGTGATGCTTGCTCTCAAGGAAATTAATTATTAGACCATCACCAAATTAAAGTGGGCATTGAATCACCTACATTTTTAGAGCGAATTCAAGGTGATATTTGTGGACCTATTAACCCACCAAGTGGTCCATTTAGATATTTTATGGTATTGATTGACGATCCAAAGAGATGGTCACATGTATGCTTATTATCAAGTCGAAATCTTGCATTTGCAAGATTGCTTGCTCAAATAATTAAGTTAAGAGCACAATTTCACGATTATACAATTAAGACAATTCGACTTGATAATCTTTGGTGAATTTACATCCAAAACTTTTAATAATTATTGTATGTCAATTGGGATAAGTGTTGAACATCCAGTGTAGCCCATGTTCATACACAAAATGGTCTAGCGAATCATTTATAAAACGTCGCAATTAATTGCAAGACCATTGCTTATGAGAGCTAAACTCCCTACATCGGTGCAGGGTCATGCTATTTTACACGCGCATCATTATTACGTATTAGGCGATAGCCTATAATAAATATTCCCCATGCAATTAGCTTATGGCGCGAACCAAATATATCCCATCCGAGAATTTTTGGATGTGCGATATATGTTCCAATTGCTCCACCACAACGTATTTAAGATGGGTCCTCAAAGGAGGTTAGGAATATATGTTGGATATGATTCCCCATCAATTATTAAATATCTTGAACCCACGACGGGTGATGTATTTCTTTCGCACGATTTCTTTGATTGTCATTTTAATGAAACAAATTTTCCAACATTAGGGGGAGGAATTAAGAAGTTGGAAAAAGAAATTACGTGGAATGCATCATTATTATCTCATTTAGATCCTCGAAGAGATCGATGTGAACTTGAAGTTCAAAAGATAATTCATTTGCAAAATATAGCAAATCAATTACCAGATGCATTCATAGATGCTAAAAGGGTGACTAAATCATATATACCAGCAGCAAATGCTCCATCAAAAATTGATATTCCAAACAGGAACAAGTTATCAATAATGAGTCTGGAGCACGCCAGAAGCGTGGTAGACCAATGGGTTCCAAAAAGATAAAAATCCTCGAAAAAGAAAAGTAGTTGAGAATCAAAATGATTCAATGAAAGGTATGGATGTTCCAGAAGAAATCCAGAATACAACTACTCAAAAGAGTATTGATGAAAATCAAATGCTTGAAGATAATAATGAAATTTCTATAAACTTTGTTACAACAGGAAAGAGATGGAACCGAAATGATATTATTGTTGACAACATTTTTGCTTATAATGTTGCTCACGATATTATTCATGAAAGTGACAATTTTAATCCAAAATCTATTGAAGAATGTCAACGTAGAAAGGATTGGCCAAAGTGGAAAGAAGTAATCCAAGCAGAATTGAACTCACTTTCAAAACGTGAGGTTTTTGAACCAGTAGTCCTAACACCAGAAGGTGTCAAAGCGTGGGATACAAATGGGTATTTGTAAGGAAAAGAAATGAAAATAATGAATTCACAAGATATAAAGCGAGACTTGTTGCACAAGGATTCTCGCAAAAGCTTTAGTATAGATTATGAGGAGACATATTCTCCTCGTGGTGGATGCAATAACATTAAGATATTTGATTGAATTCCGATTTGTATATGAAAAACTTGATATGCATCTAATGGATGTAGTCACGGCGTATTTATATGGATCTCTGGATAATGACATTTATATGAAAATCCCTAAGGATTTAAAATACGAAACATATATGAATCAAGTTCTCGAAATTGTATTCGATAAAGTTACTGAGATCATTATATGGATTAAAACAATCGGAGGCGAAATGTGGTATAATCGCTTTGAGTGAATATCTGTTGAAAGAAGGATATCAAAATAATCCAATATGTTCGTGTGTTTTTATAAAGAAATCTCAGTCAGGATTTGCTATTATAACTGTATATGTTGATGACTTAAATATAATTGGAACTCCTGAAGAGTTATCCAAGGCAATAGAATATCTTAAGAAAGAATTCGAGATGAAAGATCTTGGAAAAACAAAATTTTGCCTTGGTTTGCAAATTGAACATTTAGCAGATGGGATATTTGTTCATCAATCAACTTATACAGAGAAAATCTTAAAAAGATTTTATATGGATAAAGCACATCCATTGAATATTCCAATGGAAGTTCGTTCACTGGATGTAAAGAAAGATATATTTCGACCTCGAGATGATAATGAAGAACTTCTTGGTCCTGAAGTACCATATCTTAGTGCAATTGGTGCACTTATGTATCTAGCTAATAACACAAGACCAGATATTGCATTTTCAGTAAATTTATTAGCTAGATATAGTTCATGTCCTACAAAAAGACATTGGAACGGAGTTAAGCATGTACTCCGATATCTTCGAGGGCGGTTGGTATGGGGTTATTTTATTCTAAAAAATCCAAGTTTTGATCTATTGGTTATGCAGATTACGGTTATCTATCCGATCCACACAAAACTAGATCTCGAGACGGGTTATCTATTTACATGTGGAGGAACCTATATATCATGGCAATCGGTGAAACAGACCATCACGGCCACTTCTTCTTGAATCATGTCTTTGAAATTCTCGCAATTCACGAGGCAAGTCGAGAATGTGTGTGGCTAAGATCGATGACACAACACATTCGTGAGACATGTGGATGGTCTTCATGTAAACATCCTCCAACAATATTATACTGAAGACAACACAACATGTATAGCTCAAATCAAAGGAGGATATATCAAAGGAGATAGAACAAAGCATATCTCTCCTAAGCTTTTCTACACTCATGACCTTGAAGAAAAAATGGTGACATCTCAAGACAACAAATTTGTTCGAAAGATAACTTGGCGGACATATATACAAAAGCATTACCAACTACAACATTTGAGAAATTGGTTCACGATGTTGGGATGTGAAGACTTAGAGATCTCAAGTGATGTCGTCATGAGGGGAGTAAATGTATTATATAAAATATGTACTCTTTTTTCCTTCACTAGGGTTTTATCCCATTGGGGTTTTCCCTAGTAGTAAGGTTTTAACGAGGCATATATTATATAAATGGCCATTTAAGGGGGAGTATTGTAAAATATGTAGTATAAATGCCCATCCACATGCCATATATTACCTATGCCAAGTGGCAAAATTTTCATAGCCATAGTGTCCTCCAAGTGTCAAATTTTTACCAATGCTTAGTGTCCAAATGTACCAACTCATCCCTTGCCAAATTGCCTATAAATAGTGGCTTTTGGTGGAAAAATAAATGGCATCCATTGGTGAAATTCTCTCCAATTCTCTTCATTCTCTCCCACTTTCTCTTTTTAGTCTTTATTTAATTTTCCATAAATTTCCACTATCTCTTTATTTATATTATATATATTGCCCCCACTTTCCAAACACTTATTTTAATATTATTATTATTATTATATTATTCTTATTATATTCTTATTATAAATTTATTATTATATTAGTATTTTAATATTGGTAAAATTATACCCGGTTTTCATCCTATTTTTACAACACTTTTCGATTTATCTTATTATAAAATATTTAATTTTCATCTCTATGTGGGTAAGAGAATAATTCCAACACTAATTTTCTTTCTTCTCCAAGTAGCCTTTGCTTTTGTCATTGTCATTCAATTGCTCCTCTTTGGACCTGTTTAATTAATCAACATTTGTTTAATTAAATTCATTGTGTAGCTCATTATTGTTCATGGAGGCTGCTAATTCCCAAATGTTGGCTATAGCAACTTCATTGTGAAGGAAAGTGAAACTCTTCTCCCTTGTAGCAAAAGCAAGATTGAATATATGGTTATTTCGATGTGTTTTAAAAACATATATAAATTAAACGGTTGAGGATATATATGGATGTTGACTTAAAAGAAACTTACATATGTTCAAGAAATAGTCTCCACGAAGACAATCTACTAGAACCAAATATAACTTTATAGACGACTCTTAGGACTTACCTAAATCTCCTTGTACCCTATGCTAACCTAAATGCATTTGTAGGATCATGACTTATGGTGATAAATAACAATTGTATTCCAACTACGTACAATTTACACATTCAACAAATCCTCGATAGCGAGGTTAACCTTTTCCGTGGTCCAATCTTGGTCTAGTGGAAACTTTGTAGGTTTTACATATATAGCGTTTCAAAGCCAAATCTCGATGAAAGCTTTAATTAAGAAGAACTAGACTATATGTATATTTTTATTTTGTTAATCACTTGTGGAATAGTTTATTTTCAACTTTGTTCATTACACATTTTTGTGGATTTTACGTACGTTGATCAACCTTGGTTTTAGAAGGTTGGAGCAAATTATCAGGACAAGAAGCAAAGTTTGATTAGGATTATTGATAGATATATTTGTATGTGGGAGTCCACTTTTGTATACATGTGACTTCTTCCTAGGTTTGAAAATTCTATATCTTGATAATTTGTACTTATGTAATTTGAAATTTTGCACATAAAAATGTTGAATTTTCTCTTTTAATTAAGAAAAATTTTAGAATGATGTGATATTATTCAAATTTAAATGCTTAAAAAGTTTCTACTAATCCATCTCTAAACACAAGTCTAAGAATGTTTTATCTTGAAAATCCAAGCTCTTTAGGTCAAGTGTTTATACACTATCCCATTTATTGTAAAAACTTCAAATTAATTAACCAAGTTCTCTACTCACTTTATACTTTCTAGTTGCTATTCAACTAGAATTCTCAAGATCATTGGTTATGAATAAGAGAGAGTAGTTCATTCCATACATGGTGGCTTTTCATGTAAATTTGTTTTATTTGTTTCACATTTATTCTTCACTAATTATGTGTTAATAAGTTTAGGGTATCGCAAACAATTTTTATTTCTTTTCGTCTCTGATACATCAAATAATGCTAAAGAAAATATAACATATTCGATCAACATAAATAAGCGCTTATTTTGTTTACTTGATTTGACAATTCATAATCCGTATGTGTGCACTATATAACTGAAAGAGACATAAAATTATTGAACTTTTAAAACATATCTCGGTTTCAACCATGTCTAACCTAGTATATATTCATTTCTCTTTATTATAAAGCATAAATACTATCGATATTTTTAGATATTATATTTCTAAAATTTTTGCAAATAAAGTCTAAATATTAATTATTATTTTTTTTAATAATAACCAAATCGTAATGTCTTAGACTTATCTAACTCTTCTCGTTTCAATGTCTCATCTAAATCTTTGAACTATTATACCCACGCAATTTTTTTTTTTTCGAAAAGAGAAAGGTAATTCATTATAAACTCAAGCTCTAACATCTTTTATAGGTTAATTACACAGTTGAGGAAGATTTTCAGCCTTATCACATTTTCTAGTAAAAGGTTCCAAATGATCTCCCTTTTTAGTCAAATATTACATATAGACTAAAGTGTGTCAACTTCTAACTAGTTTTAATGGGCTACTACTATAATATACTTCTTGCTTTTTTGACTAACTATTGATCATGTGCTTTAATTTTAGATGCTACAATAATATAGCTATACATACCATTGGTGACTGATAAATAAATGGATAAATAAATAAGTTTTGAAGTTACGAGTTAGGTTTCTACAAAATTTCAAATGATTTGAAGGTTAAAAGAAATCAATATAAAAGTGTTTTAAAATGGATGCTTTTGAAATAAAACAAACAATTTTTCTTGCTTAATGGTTTAAAGATTTTTTTTTTTTTTAACATAAAACAGACTTTCTTGGTTCTTAATGCAACGAAAAAATTGTTTGATGGGATCACTCGATGTGGAAGAGAGAAATTATCCCTAAGTTATTAAAGGAACCTACAAATAAATTTTAAAGTTATTAAGAAGCATCCGTCACAGTGTGTTGACTTCATCGAATAATTTGTCCAAGACAACACAAACACAAAATTTTAACGCATGTGTTCTCTATTATCCTCAAACACGAACAAATAAGCGTGTAAATACTTTTTAAAAAGGAAAGAGAGAGAAAAGAGGATTATGTTGGTCTCTCCTACAGTTTTGTCCATTCATAAATTTGACATGAATTAAATAAAAAAGAAAAACATTTGCAAAAAGAAAATATGAGCATGAAATTAAAAGTAGTGAGTGAGAGTGAGATTTTAAGGGAAAAAAGAAAAGAATGGTCCTTAGCTCAAGGCGTGGGGTTGGCGAATGGTAGAGACTTAAGGAGGAAATTAATTGTTAAGCGATATAATTGAAACTATATTTAATATAATAAATATAATAAATCTGTAAATTTTAAGAAGTATATCTATTAGATTTCAAAACTCTAATACTTTTAATTTTGTATCTAATAGACGTATAAAGGTTTTTTTTTTTAAAAAAGACGTATAAAGGTTTTTTTTTTATTTTTATTACAACACTAACAAGAGTGGAAGATCGAATCTTCTATCTTGGAGATAGTAATTGATAACTTAGCAATAATAGATTGTCAAAATTTAAAAGGATAGGGGTTTGAATTTTTAAATTTCGTGTCTAATAAATTCTTGTTAATATTCAACATTTTTTTTTATAAAAATCATGAATTAAAAAAAAAGTCGAACATCACAAGGACCTTTAACATTTAAAATTAGAAGTTAAAAAATTCGAGAGATACTTTTAAACTTTAAGACCTACTATAAAAGTGAGTTTTATATTTTAAGTTTAGTAATATATTAGATGCAACATTTTGCGTTCAACTATATGTGTGACTAGCTTAGCTATAATCAAGTTGGCTATTTTGTACCACTTCAAAAGTTGAAAAAGGTTCTTAAAAACATAGGTACAAAATAGATAAGAAAACATAGAACTTCATTGATAAAGTACTATTTTAGGCTTAATTTTCGAAAACCAAATGGTTATCAAACGAGACCTTGGTTTTTAGTTTTGGGGTTTTTAAAATTGAGATTGTTTTATCATCATTTCTCTATAGTGGCTTTCATCTTTTTTAAGAAAAAAAATTAATTTCTTAACGAAATTTCAAAAACAAAAACAAATTTGTGAAAACTACTTTCTTTAATTTTCAAAACGAGTTGATTTTTGAAAACATACCCAAAAAGTGGATAACAAAATAATGAAATCCATAGGAAAAGTAGTATTTATAGATTTAATTAAAAAACCAAATGGTTATTAAACTTAGACTTAGTTTTTAATTTTTGGGTTTTGCTATGAATTTATTTATTTTGATCTACTTTTTACTTATGTTTTAAAAAACCAAACTAATATTTTCAAAAGTGAAAAAAATAGTTCTTAAAGAGTAGTTTTTTGTTTTTTAGAATTTGATTAAGAATTAAAATATTTCTTTATGGGAGATGAAAGTATTGTAGAGAAATTGAGAAAAAAAAGTTTAATTTTCAAAAATCAAAAGTCGAAAATTAAATGAGATCTTAGAAATATTTTTTAGTTCGAGCATATGTACTAATCACTTGAATCATGATCAAGTTACTATTTTTTACTATCTCAAAAGTCAAAAAGAGTTTTTTTTTTTTTATAATAAAAAATTAAACATCTTATTTAACCATTAATAATTTCATATCACCAAACGCAAACCTAAACCCCAAAATCGTTTCATTTCAACTTCCAATCCGATAACGACTCTCATATCACTTTAATAACTGCCCCTGCCCCCTGCTCACTGCCCGCTGCCCCACTCCGCAATTTTACCATATTGCCCCGACCCACAAAATTCAACTGCCAAAAACATAACCTATACCCCTATTTTCCCCTACACATTAATTAATTAATTAATTAATAACATAAACGTTTTTTTTTTTTCTTTTTTCTCTCTCTCTTTCAAACTGTTGCTTAAAGCCACGCTCTCCCCTTCTCTTCCTCTTAAATTTCACTCCCATTTCTCTCTCTCTCATCTTTCTCTCTCATCTCTCAACTGTCTCACAGAATTTTCAATCCTTCTTCTTCCTCATGGATTATTGTACCTCTCCCTCCTCCGGGAGCCACCACCGGACCACCGCCACCGCCGCCGTCTCTCCTGAGGCCGCCGTCCACAAGGCGCTCCTCCTCGTCCAATCCGACGCCCTCGATTCCAAGCTCCAAGGCGCCTGCGAAATTCGCCGACTCACCAAAACCTCCCAACGCTGCCGCCGCCAGCTCTCTGAATCAATCCCTCATCTCGTCTCCATGCTCCACCGTCCCCACTCCCCTGAGTCCCACCTCGAGGCTGCTCTCCTCGCCCTTCTCAACCTCGCCGTCAAAGATGAAAAGTAAATCCCTCTTAGATCTGTTTTGCCTTCCCTATTACCTGATTTCTGTTTCTTCTTTTGATTAACTTGCCTCCTTGTGTTTATTTCGATTTATTAATTGGATTAGTTAACGCTTTCTGAATTTTTTTTATGAAGTCAGCGATTGCTATGAGCCATGAGGCTTTCTTCTTTATTCCATTCCCTTTTTCTTTTGCGCTTCATTATTACTTTTCTTTTTCTTACGTGTTTGGCCGGTGAGAATATGCGAAGGAGAATGTAAAAGGTAGAGGAGGAGGAGGAGGAAGAAGGGGTGGGGGGAAGAAAATCTAAAAACAAATTTAAATGTGTTGGTTGGCCAATTGGATGGCGATATCTTTTCTTGGATGCTCTTAACAGAACGATTTTTCTATATTGACTGTGTTTTTAATTCATAAAGAATTTGCTTGTCTCAGTATTTGTATTTGTCCTGTTGAGCTTCGTTTATTCTATTGCTTAATTATATTGTTGTTTTCTCGTGGCTTTTGTTGTTGGAGCCTTCCCTTCCTCCCTTTTTTCTAGTGCGGTTGGCACGGCACGCGGTAGTTGGGGTCTTTGATTACCCAAATTTGGCTTACATAAGAAATGAAAAATGTGTTTTTTTTTTACTGTTTTCTTTTTCAAATAGAAGTCCCCAGATATTTTCTTTGATGATGATTTAAGGTCCATGGAAAACATTTGCCATAGTTGCTTTTTTCTGTTGTGGGATGATGCTGATGATCTGTTTCTGTGTGGTTCGAAGAAATAGCAGTTGAAAGGGTTTGTAGAAAAGATATGGAACATATGGATTTAATCTTTCGAAATTGAAATTTGAATTTTCTTTTAAAACTGGTTTGATGCTCGTTCAATTCTCGTTTAGCTTGCTTATCCATTACAGGCTCCTCCATTCCCCCATTCAACTGTTCTTGCTAACTAAATTCAGTGGCCTACATCTCACACTAACCAAACATACATGAGAGTCTATGTTGGCAGTGGCACCTCCTCCCTCCCATGTGCCCGAACACGCACATATGTGGATTTTATCTTGCAAACGTGCTATATTAAGCTCACCCTTGTTCTTTCACTCCTTGTACGTGATATTCACATTGTCATGTGCCCTGTCTTGTTCCTTCTAGCTCATGTCATATTAGTGGCTTTGAATTCCTATTCACGGTCATGTTATGTTTCCTGGAAAATGTTGGTCTACTTTCAGTTTGTTGAACTCCTGTATTGATCAAAGTTTAACCTGTTCCAGTACCAATGATACTGTTGGCTAAATAAGATGGGTGGAATTGCAATGGAGTTTTTTTTTTTTTTTTTAACCTGACCTGATCTTAGCTGAAGCAAGAATGTGATTCTAGAGTGCTTAGGGGTTTTTTTGTGTCTGGGAATTCAAGAAAATTTCTTTAATTTTATGATGCTTACTTTTTTTAGTTTCTTGCTGGTACGTATCTGGTAATTGATTCTATGTGTAACAAGCTGGGAAGCTGCTTCCTTCATATATTAATTCCTTGCTTTATACCTGCAGGAATAAGATCAAGATTGTAGAAGCTGGTGCCTTGGGACCAATAGTTGGTTTTCTTCAATCAGAGAGTTTGATCCTACAGGAGAATGCAGCTGCATCCTTACTCACTCTATCTGCTTCTACTGTCAATAAGCCATTAATAAGTGCTGCTGGTGCCATTCCCCTCCTAGTGGATATTCTTAGATGTGGAAGCCCACAAGCAAAGGCAGATGCTGTAATGGCTCTTTCCAATCTTTCAACACTTCCACATAATCTTAGCATCATTCTAGATTCAAAGCCAGTCCCATCAATAGTTAGTCTGCTGAAAACTTGTAAAAAATCTTCAAAAACAGCAGAAAAATGCTGCTCACTGATTGAATCCTTAGTTGGTTTTGATGAAGGCAGAATAGCATTGACATCTGAGGAAGGTGGAGTTCTTGCAGTTGTGGAAGTGCTTGAGAATGGCTCTCTTCAAAGTCGTGACCATGCTGTCGGTGCACTACTGACAATGTGTGAGAGCGACCGGTGTAAATACAGAGAACCTATCTTAGGAGAAGGGGTAATCCCTGGCCTTCTTGAACTCACTGTCCAAGGAACACCTAAATCTCAGTCAAAGGCTAAAACCCTCTTGAGGTTACTAAGGGACTCTCCATATCCAAGATCTGAGCTTCAACCCGACACAATCGAGAACATCGTTTGTAACATCATCTCTCAGATCGATGGAGACGACGATCAATCTAGTAAAGCAAAGAAGATGCTGGCAGAGATGGTGCAAGTGAGTATGGAGCAGAGCTTGAGGCATTTACAACGAAGGGCTCTGGTATGCACGCCCACTGATATGCCTATTAATACTTGCACCTCTGAAGTTTCTTCAAAGTAACAAAATTTGTACTCATGCTTTGTCCATGGAGTTTGTAAGATAAAAACTTTTATAGTTGTTACTGTTAGAGAACAGGAAATGAAAATAAGATATAGGAAAGCAAGCCAGTCCAGGCAGGTTGTGGGAATGTCGGGAGACTGGTAAATGTCAATAAAACTGGAAATGAGATCTGTATGAGGTTGAGATCATAGTTCTTTTTTTCTTTTTGCTTGTTCTGTAAAGCAACTGTTGTATTACAGTATAGAAATAGTGAAGTTTAAAAGTGTTCATTCCCCTTCTGATCCTGAATTGTCCCGTGTTATTACAGTCCAGAAATATCAAATAGTACACTTAACACAGAAGATGATTTTTTTTCTTCAAAGGAATAATTTTTTTCGATATCCATGAGTGTCCAAACCAGCTTGCATGCACTTCAACTATTCTCATAGTATAACCGCTTGATTCTATTATCTTTGATTGCCAAGGTAATTTGTAGGATATTTCCTAGGAAGGTGGCCACTATAGTTTGAACGAGCATAGTTCAGATCATCGGAAACCATGGCCATTGTTTTGCTTGTGGGTGTTGTGGGTTTGGATCCCCTTTGTTCTTATTTGTGGAGGAGTAGGTTGATGTGCATGCATAGGATAAAGCCAAGTACTCAATGATCACAAGGCAAAAGAAAGGAAATGAAGAAAGAAGGATAAGGAAATTGGGAATAAGTTCTTTCCTTGAGTTGCAAGTGATTTTGGTGCAAGACTGACTCTTTTGCCTTGGATCCCTTTTCTATCCAAATCTTGTTTGAAGGGAAAAGAGGAAATGGATCTTGATCGTAACTTGTTCTAAATTTATAACTAAATATAAATGCACACACGTGTCAAAAAGCAAAAGTTACATCACCTTTTTAACCTTATTGGCATAAAGCCAAAATGATTGATCAAGGAACATGAAGTTATTGAGTGATTCCAATATATACCATTTAAGAGAAATATGATGCCTTTCATCGCTTTGAAAATGATTAATCAAAGTCAAAATAACACCCATAGACACTTTCATAACTTTTTTCCCAAAAAATTATTTAAAATTTACCTTTATGGTGCAATTGTGTATATATTACAATTTAACACAAGCTAATAGAAAATCTAGCTGGATAGACTTATTTGATAGATTTATCAATAATTGAGGGTTTTAGTGATAGATCTATCACTAACGGAGTGATAGACCTTAATGTATATCATTGGTTGTGTTATGCTCGTTTTATATTACGTTTATTACAGATATACCATAACAATAATATAATAAATGATATAAGTGATATTTTACTTCGTGATTGTTGGTATACATTATCAATAAGATAAAAATACTATATATCAATGATTAGAAAATGTATATATCAATGATATTTGACCCATTTTTTCCCCTTCTTTTAATGATTATTTGCATGCTCTCATTTTGGTCTATCATCCATATATCATATCATGTAGATTAAAAATACTAAATCGATGACAACTTAGCATTAATAATACAAAAAATTGATAACCAAATAGCAGTAAATTTACTAATAGCATTGTATCACTAATATACATTTTTTTATGCCTATCAACAATAGTTGTGTATCAAAGATAGACATCTATGATTTGTAGACGTAGAAATATTCTATAAATAATGAACATGAAGACGTTCTATCAGTGATAGACATAAAAATAGTTTATCAAACACGTAGAAATCGTTGTTAATTGACATAAAAATAGTCTATCAATAATAAAAAACTATCATTGATAAACATATTAATGGTTTATCAACAATAGACATAAACATTATCGATTAGTGATAGACTTAGAAAAGATCTATTAGTGATAAAGGTCTATCAACGATAGGTTATAAAAATAGTCTATTAGTGATTGCTCCAAAATTTATACAAATTGTCCTATTTACAAATTATTTATTTATGTGATGACATATTTGTAAGGGCATGTTTGAGAGTAAATTTGGAGTGACCAAAATCACTTTTGACATGTCTAAAATTACTTTTCTACCCAAAGTGTGACGTTTGGCAATATTAAGCAAGTGATTTTGGAAGAATCCAAAATCATTTGAAGGGATTCTCTTTCAATTACTTGGGAGGTGACTCCCAAATGATTTTTGTCAATTGATTGTAATTTAAAATGACTATTATTCATTTTTGAAAATAGTATAATTTTAATGACGAGTAAAAACCGTCATCTATTGTCAAAATTCATAAATTTTCATAAAAAAGTGAATTTTTTCAAAACCAAAATTACTACTAAAAGTATAGAACCAAACATGAAAATGATTATATTAAAATCACTTTTAATAAATCAATTAGAGGCAAATCAATTACACTAAAATCAATATTTCTAAAATCTTTCCCAAACATGATGGTAACCAATTTTGCCACTCATTACAATGATCTTTGAGATATGTTTGAAAGTGCTTTTAAAACAAGTGCTTTTTCTAAAAGTATTTTAATTGTAAAATAATTACTAAAAAAAAGTTATAAGCATAGAAAATATAAAAACAAGAAGGAAGGTAAAAAAAAAAAAAGTAGCTAGCCAACCAGTCAAGAAACTACCATCTTTTTTTAAAAAAATATACAGAGTAAATGATTCAAACCTCTGACCGTTTAGTTGAAGTACAAGCTTTTATATGTCGATTAATCTAGGTTCATGTTGGCAAAAAAATATATATATATAATTAAGAGCAGCGAGTTTTTCCAATAAATGTCTTGAATTCAATTGGATGTTTTTAGGTTTTTGTTTCCTTTTACATCAAGGTAAGAATATTATAACAAAAATTGATGATCTCGGAAGAATATTCTTATTCTTGCATGGAGAGCAAAGTTGTATTGGATTAAAAAATGGACCAAGAATTCTATATTTCACTACATACAATCACGAAAAAAGTAGTAAAGCAAATATATAAAAAGAGAATGTATGAAAAAAGAAATTCCAAAATTTATAATTGTTAACGCAAAACGACTAAGGCTAATTTTGGCCACTATTATAATTTTGACTAGAATTAGGCCGAATAGAACAGAGAACTTACTTAAAAGTAGTAAAGCAAAGTTTTAATTAACTTGTTATCCTTCTTTTATATGGAAAAAATAATTGTTAAAGTTTTAATATAGCTTAATTAGTTAAATATATATTATTGACCAAAAGTTTAGAAGTTCAAATAATTACTAATTAGTTGATTTTTTTTAACTGTTATTTAAGTTCTTCTCCCTATGAAAATCTCCTTAAAGTTAGAGATGTCAATTTTTCCCGCGGGGCCCGATCCTAGGGGCGGGAAATCCCCGTTTAGGCGGGGAACGGGGACAAAATTTTCCCCGTTGGCTAAACGGGGACGGGGAATACATTCCCCGTCCCCGACCCCGTCCCTGCCCCGATTAATTTATTTAATTTAAAATATATATATTTTTATACATTTAATTAACCATAAGTCTAAAATTTTATTAAATATAATTTTATTTTTCTAAGAAAATTGAAAAAATGTCTCTTAACTAGAAATCTCTAAAGAATAATTAACCATTTAAATACAAATTTTCAAAAAAAAAAAGAAATTAATTAATACATTTTTAAAAAATAAAATTATAAACGGAGAATTATTTCCATGAGAACCCGATCCTCGCATTTCAGTGAGAATCCTCGCCCGTTTCTCTGAAATTAAATGGAGAATTTCGCGGGGACGGGGAATGAAATGGGGGGCGGTGAGTCATTCCCCGGCCCCGCCCCACCCCGTGGGCATCTCTACTTAAATCGCCTTGGGATGTAATTTACTAATATTGATTTGTTTTGGACAAAAATATTTCTCCTATCTTATCTTTTTTCTACATAGTTATTAGGGCCACTTGTAACTATAGCAAAAAAAAAAAAAAAAAAAAAAAACTTCATAAATTGCAGTCGTGTATCCTCTTTATTTCATTTGCAAAAATAGTCACAAAAAAAAAAAGTCGAACCCAAACAAACCGCATGAAAAGTTAAGAATATCCCTACATTTTTCGTATGTATATCAGTAGTGTATCAATGATAGTTTTGATGTACTAATGATATACTTAACCAAAAAGTATATACATGATATACTACTGATATTCTTATTTGAAGTTGACCAAGAGTATATCAGTAACTAGCATATGATATATATACACATGATGTACTGCTGATATATTTATTTATCACGGATGTTGTTCAATAAGAAGTTTTTAGTAGTATATCAATAATATAATATTGATAGACCAACAATATACCTAACATAGAGTATACCATTGATACACTACTAATATATTTAGTTGAAGTTCATCGAGAGTAAGTCAATAACTTACATATATCAGTGTGATATACTATGATATATGCAAATATATTAGTGATATACTACTGATATATTTTATTTAGATATATAAATGAAATGGAAATGCTAATATTCAGTATATCAACGGTATATCACAAATAGTGATTACATGCTTAATAGTGATTTGTGTTGATATATCAAGTATGTTTAATATATCAAGAGTATAATAATGATTTATTCTTAATAATTCAAAGAAATAGAAATTCATTCTTAATAAAACTTAGTATATGAATAGTATATAAAAACCAACTAATACAAAAGATATCAAAAGTATAATAATGATATCAAATATAGTACTGATATATATTATTGATATATCAAATATAAAATGTATATACCAGATATACTACTGATATACCTATTATACACCATGAGGGTAAAATTGAAATAATAAAAAATCAAAAATTAGATTTGAATTTTTTTTTGCTATATTTACAAATTTCCAAAAATCATAGTTAGATATATAAATATACTAATTTTTTTTGCTATCCATTACAATTTCCCTAGTTATTATCACGTGTCGTTTTTTTCCATATTTTCACACACATATATATATTTTTTAAAAATATTATATGGTGTGTGAATTATTTTCAATTTTTTCTTAAAAATTTGAGATTCATTCAAGTACTAAATCCTTTTAAAGGGGCATTATTTTATTATTATTATAATAATATATATATATAAACACAATAATTAACTAAGGGTGCGTTTGAAAAGTGATTATAAAAAAATTAACTAGTTTTTCTTATCGGTAAAATTGATTATAAATTAATTTTAATAAAAGTACTTTTTCCACCTTGATTTACAAAATCTAATCCTCCTCAAATTACCTTTCCTACAGCTATTCCAAAAAAAAAAAAAAAACTTTAAATTTGTAACATTTTTCTTCAATGCAATTATTTAGCAATTAATTTCTCATCAACATATAAAAATATATAGACTAAACATGTAAAATTTAAATCATTATGGATTTTAAAATAATTATTTTATAAAAAATTTGAAATTAAATATCAACCTAACAATATTATGCATTACTAAAAATCATACCTATCTAGATTATTTTAGGTAAACTACAACAAAACGCTTTAACCTGCTTTTCAATCTTTAAATCTAATTAAGACTTATCTAATGACAATTTACTTTTCATTACTGCTGATTTTTCAATAACCACAGTTGACATCAATTATTTTACAACCGACGTAACAATCTCAAATTAAGCCTTTTCATAACTTAGTCCATAAATAGTTGCCATCTCTCTTCATTGGCCCAACTTAAATGACACATGGGCCATTTCATAACATAACTTTTTTTTTTTTTTTGGAAATTGTGCATAATATCTAAATTATAATATCTAAATTAAATAGCTTCTACTGAAAAATGTCTAAAAAGGTTTTATATTTCAATTTTGTCTACCTACGAATGAGTGTGATGAAAATTAAATTTCTATTTTTCCCCTAGTATACAATTATATTTACAGTCAAGATAAATCTTCTCCAATCGACATTCCTGGTTATTCGATTTTGCTTGTTATTCGGATTCCACGATTTGTGGTAATTTACGTTGGTCGAGTTTTTATTAATTTTCGACCATTTACACTCGAAGAGTTGATTTATTCTCTGGTTTTTTCACACTTCTTGTTCGATTGGCAATGGATTCTCACAACATACCCATATTGTTTGATGGAGTTTGGGATGAAGAGAATGGCTACGGAGCTACAAGTCTATGTCAGTGTAAATGGTCATGTGTCGGAGTTTTCAGTTCAAAATTGTAAAATCAAGCAAAGTACAATTCACTGTCCGATGTATTGACGACACATGCAAATGGTACCTTCGTGTTTCAGTGTTGAGACGAGGCGAACTGTGGGTTGTTAGGAAATTCGTGGATGAACACTTTTACTGCATCGACATTGTGTGCAATGATCACTACCAAGCGACCTCAACTATGGTAAGTGAATACGTTGAACTTATTATGAAAACGAACACTAGGTTCCATTATACTCCCAAAGATGTGATGGTATATGCTCGAAAAAATCATGTAGTTAATATAAGTTACGACAAAGCATGGAGGGGGAGAGAAGGTCATTAATCGTATTCGAGGGTCCCCGAAAGAGTCATATACTCTCATTTTTGGGTTTGCAACCAACCTAATTGCAAAAAATTCAGGTATATACCATTTTTACCTTTGGTTCGCCGTGCTCTATATATACTGTATATATTAATGTATATACTAATATCCACAGTATTCTCAGGGGCATACACTGCACAAGATTTCGGTAGAAGGGGAGATAAATCTCATTTCAAGTGCACAAATACACCTTTTAATTATTTTTTGAATTTTTCAGCACGATTTCAGTGGAAGTCGTGCCACATTCCAACAGGTTTGGTGGTGTATTAATTAGAGGTTGTTTATTTTATGTAATTACCATCAATTATCTAGCCCTGTAATTTTAATATCTTATTTGATATATGTAGATAAGTTTATATGCACATGTTGTGAGCTATTTTTTTTTTCTGCTCTCATTTCTGGGTTTGCAACCAAATCCAGTATATACCATTTTTACCTTTGGTTCGTCGTGTTGTATACTGTATATACCATTTTTACCTTTGGTTCGTCGTGCTCTATAATATCCACAATATTCTCAGGGACAACAAGATTTCGGTGGGAGGGGAGATAAAACTCATTTCAGGTGCACAAATACACCTTTTAATTATTTTTTGAATTTTTTAGCTGTCATATTCTAGTGGGTTTGGTGGTGTATAAATTGGCGGTTGTTTTTTTTTTTTTTTTTTTGCATGTGAATTACCATCAATTATCTAACCCTATAGTTTCTATAATTTCAATATCTTATTTGATATGTTTAGATATGTTTATATGGGCATGTTTGGAGCTATTGTGCTTTTTTATGTGTTAACTCAAATTGATATATGCCCAATTATGTTCATTAATCTATTCTATTTATTTTTTCATCTTTTTGGTTGTTTTACTGCATTTTTTTGGTTTTAACATTATATTTGAATAATATATTTATTTGCCTTTATTTATCTAAAAAGTTTTTTTCCCTTGATTCACTCTTGTTTGTTAGTCTCATTCTCTTTAGCCATGTGTAGGTAAACTTTTAAATATCTTGTGTTTGTTAGCCTCGTTTTCTTTAGCCATATTTGTAGGTAAACCCTTTAAATAACTATATCGGACTATTTTTGTCCCAAACACTTTTATATAGCGTAGAAAAAAACAGTTTAGTCATTTTTACAATTTAAAACTAATTTAGACATTTTTCATTTAAGAAATGTTAAATCTAGACAATTTTTCAGTTGCCCACTTTTTTTTTCTCTATAAATTATCATGACATTATTTTCTAGAATTAGTTCAACGAAAAGCTACCACGTCAAGCAATTAAGTTAAAAAACAACGGTACACGTCACATTAACAAATTCAATCCACGTTAGCTTTTTTGTTTTTATTAAAGACAATTTAAAGAAAATCCAGAAGATTACACTGAAAAGAAAAAGGAAAAAAATGAAAAAAAAATGAAAAAAAAAAGAAAAAAAGAAAAGAAAAGAAAAGAAAAGGGATGGACTACTTTAAAGTTGTTGTCTACTTTTGGTGAGTGGTGATCACAACATGTTGCTAGTACCTTGGAGTGGCCAAGCAAAAATAATAATAATAATAAAAATATTAAAAAAATTGAGAGATTTTATTTATTTATTTATTTCAATGGGTACCAAACCAACTTTCCAAATCACCTACCAAACAAATCATTGCATCAACTCCCTTCCCCACGAAGCAATGCTTCCCTTTTCATTCAATAAAACTATAACTTCTTTTTTCTTTATTCATTTTTTCTATTTTTCTATTCACTATACTTGTTAATTTAAAATTTAAAATTGCATTGTTCAAATAAGTCCAAAACTTAAATAAGGAGTTAATTGTCAACATCATTGGAAAAAGTTGATAAAATATCTAGGTTGATAGATTTTATTTTTGAAAAATAAAACTCAAGAAATTCATAAATATTATTTCAAATAATAAATAAATTTTTGGTATATAAAATATTGTTTTTAGTATTTGTATTCATAAAAGTTAGCTTCATCAATGACTTGAAACTTAAAGGTCAATTTACATTAAGTTCAAGATCAAAATTTGATCGATTTAATCTATCCACGTATTAAATGAAAAATGAATCTTCATTTTTGAATTTGGATCCATTGATTTTGGCCATATTTAAATTGGTATGTTGTATTCATTTAATAGACCTATTACTATTAGTTATATAATTGAGTCAATCTAAACATAAATATATATTTCTAAATATAGACTTTTACATCTTATATAAAAAAATATAACAAGAACATAACTCAACTGGCATAAGTAAGACTTATGACAAAGAGGTCATGAGTTCGAATTTCCCATCCCTAATTGTTGATATACTAAAAAAATTAAAAGAGTAAAAATCAATAAAATATTATTTGAAAGTAAAAAAAAGAAGAAAACTTATAACTTAATAATTTAAATGAGGGAAAAGAGCACAAAATTGACTCAATTTAAATGGAATTTAATTCAAAGTTTTGGTTTTTTTAAAGACAATTATTTAATGGGCCGGTTGAAACTTTGGTTCATTGAGCTCATGGGCTAAGCCATGGGCCTAGCTCAAATAGTTTCTCACTAAGACCTATATTTTGGTTTGGCCAATGGCTATATGTAAATTCTTTTCTAATATTTCTAATGTTATATGATGAATGATGAACTAAATAAAAAAAATATATGTAGATGAATATTTAAACTCTGATGTAACAATCCATAGATGATTATTATTATTATTATTTCTAATTCAACAACATCTCTGAAAGTGGAGGAATCCGAATCTTTGAGTTCTTCGTGGAGAGTATATGCACTAAGTTAATTAAAACTTTGAAGTATGTTCAAGTTAACGATCAGGTTAACAATAGTTAACAATGTTCTTAAATTAATGATTATAACTTATGTTTTCTTTTAACCTGTTGTCCCTTTTAATTTCCAAGAAACTTCTGAGATTAAAAAATTTAATACAACCATGATAATTGTCGAAATTTTCAGTGGATTCTGAATGCCCTTAATGCCCTTAATGAATGATGAACTAAATAAAAAAAATATATGTAGATGAATATTTAAGCACTTATGAAGTCATTCCAAACAGGTTTTGTCAAAGTCTTTCCTGATGTTTACTTCATGCCAGTAACGTAGAATTACATAATATATTTAAGTATGCTTGTAGAGAGAGTTTTCATTTTCTTTTTTTAGATTGAATTATACCAAACACCGTTGAGCTTTAGAGTAGGTTTCAATTATGTCCCCAAATTTTGAAAAACTTCATTTTTATCCTTAAATTTTAAAATTTGTTCAAAAAAAAAATCCTTAAAGAGTTTAGTAATTAACATAGGTTGGAAATTGACGCAACGATGAATGTGTAAACATTGGAAGATATATGTGACATCATTTATTACATCATTCATGTAAATTGACATGATAGCTGATATGTAAAAATTGATTATGAAAATAATTTTAATGATATCTTTTGAGATGAAATAAATGGTAACAATGATTTTAATCTTCTATTTAGTTGTAAATATATGTATGCCTCCTAATTTTTATACCTCGGTTGTCATGTCATAATCAGTTTCTCCCATTCAATGTTCAAGGGATTTTTTTAGAACATATTTCAAAGTTTAAAGGTAAAAATGAAAAATTTTCAAAGTCCAAATACCTAGGCCAAAGTTTAGTGTATTTTGTATAATCTAACTTATTTTGTTATATGGTACCATATGTGAACAAACCTAATGAGATTTTAAGATGTCTCTAAGCAATAATGATTTTTTTTTAGCCCAACAACTGTCAACGTGAATGATTGAACTGTGTATCTTATTCAATGACGACTTTGAGATGATATGAGACTTGAGACAACATTTTCATAGAGGCCTCTTTAATATAGTACATGTCATCTAAAATTTATTTTCTTACTTTCAGATGCAAAATTTGATGGAACACGAGATATACGCAGCGGAAAAAGAATCTAATGACATTCTAATTGTATCTAACTTAATAGAAATTAACATGCAAACATACAAAAAAAAGTCTCACCAATCACGATAAACATTTTTCGTGTTTTCTTTTTCGATAAAATTGTTATTGAATTAGTATACTATAATCTTGAATCCAATAAAATTATATATATGTTATATTTTGATAATCTAAATTCATTAATCTATCATTTTCAATAGACAATATTGCTAATCCATATAATCTTTCTCATGGCATAAAATAATTGACTTCACACCTGATTTGATTCATTTTAAATTTGAAAAGCTTCCTTCAACATAATGTAACAAATATTATTGTTGATTATATTCTATAGATCAAGAATACATGCATATGGAAAAGCATTTGGTTTTTTTTTTTTTTTAATTTAATATATAATTTAAAAACTTAATAGCACAATCAATTTCATTTGACAGGATTTATCTTAATTTTTCTAATTCATCTAAGTCTATCCTTTATTATTTCATAATTTTTATTACTTCTATTTCTAATAGTAAATCTTTTGAGAGCATCTTTTAAAGATTCAACTGGCTACTTTTTCTTCTTTCTTTTCTTCTTGGACTTTTCATATCCATATACATATTCATATATTGATATTCTATATTGATAAAGGAAACAAACCTAAATAAATAATAGATAATAATGGGTTTTTCAAAAATAAAAAAATAAAAAATAGATAATAATGTATATAGAACCATATGAAATCATTAAAAGAAACTTGGAACTTTGAAGCGACTAAAGTGATTTGAGCTCTAGAAACAACAAACTTGAAGCTTTGACTTTACTTTAGTAAACGATAATCACACTTGAGAGACCACTAAAAAGTTGAGAGAGATTTAAAATATAATTAGACTAACTTACCCACTATATTTAATTTATGGTATATATAGTTTTTAAGGGAATTTGAAAGATTTAAATTGTGGGAAAAAATGTAAAGAAATTTGTAAGGTCTCCAATCTGTGAGGAATATTAAGAGAACTATATTAATGCCAAGTTTTTAGAAGAAGTTTGCAAAGGTTTTAATTGTAGGGGAAAAAAAAAAGTAAACAATGAAATATTTCCAACGAAAATTTGAGAGGATTTCAATACATTCCTTGTTATGGGTCTCATTTTTCAAAACAATTACATTATTAGGATATATTTTTTTTCAAGAGAATCAAAACCAATCAAGAATATGTTTTTAATATCATAAGATAAGTAAATGAAAAATTGATTTATAATATTAATAAAAATCAAGAATGTCGATGAGGAATGTCGAGCCCTGATGATATTGCCCTCAAAGTTGATTATGTCCTCCGCATACACCAAAGAGTCTCTGAAGCTGCTACCCTTTCGTTGGGCCCCCTTACCCAATTAAGATCTTGACAACCTCCAAAGGAGAATGTTTGGAAACTCTACACAGATGCCGCTTAATCTTGCAAATTGAATCGTGGTGGTCTAGGGTGGATTGTTCGGGATGCTGCAGGAAATTCGATCTTGGGGGGTTGCAAATTCCTCTCCTCTAGATGGCCCGTTAAACTGCTTGAAGCACTTGCTATTCTGGAAGGTCTGAAGGAAATCTTAGCTTGGAAAAGGAGTCAACTCCCGTCTTTAATCGTTGAAAACGACTCGTTGGAGGTCATATCTCTTTTGAATGGAGTCACTACTGACCTTTTTGAAATTTCTTTTGTTATTGACGATATCCTTTCGCTTGTTAAGGAGTTTGGGTCCATCATTTTTTGTAAAGTTCCTAGATAGGAGAACAAAGCAGCTCACGCTCTTCCAGTTTTGGCATCCTCTTCGGGAGACTCTCGGGTCTGGAATGAGGGGTTTCGAGAGGATATTATCTCTCTCATTCTTGAGATGGGTATAGTTGTTTGATTGGTCATTTCTTTATGTACTGCTTTGCTTCAAAAAAAAAAAAAATCAAGAATTATTAGAATATTTGATGGCTTGTTTTATGTTTTTATATTTTGACATTATTAATTTTTTTTAGTTCATCAAACTTATTTATATATATATATATATAATATGGGGATGAACATTAGAGGATCACTTTAGTTGTCTACATCTTAGGTTAGTCTTATTGTCAATAATAGCATAACTCAATTGGCTTGAAGTATGTGCTTATATTATGATTCAGAGGTCATGATTCAAATTCTTCCATCCCAAATGTTGTTGAATTAAAAAAAAAAAAAATTTGATCCTACTCTTCTTGAGTTGGCTTAAACAATGATTTCTTTTACATGAATAATTATCAAAATTCTGGCTTATAAAAGATATTCATTATCATTATCTATATATACTCTTTCAATCTAACTTACCAAATATATATCCCCTGCACCAGTGATTAGTAAAAAATAAACAAAGATATAATATAATGCTGAAATTAAAGTCGTGTGATCGCACTAATTAAAATCTGTCATAGAAACTTTGATGAATGTTAAATGAAAATTGCACTCCAACATATTATTAACTCTACAAATTTTATTTTTTGCTTTAGCCAAACTCAAATACAAAGTTTTCGACCAACAAAATATGACTTATCATACATTCCAGTTATGAAAATAAAATGTCACATATAAAAAAAGTGATTATTTTAGATATTAATCAACTCTTTATCACATTATATTTCTATCACTCATTACTTTATTAATGATAGTGTCATCAGAGCTAACAAGATCATAACTCAATTGATATCAAGTATGACTCATGACCAAGAGGTTATGAGTTCGAATCCCCCTACCTCCAATTGTTGATGTACTAAAAAAAAAAGGTAATGGCATCATAAAACATTAATCAAAATATAGAGATGATATTAAAATTTCTAAAACTATACATATAGAAACCAAATTGGGCCTTGGGCCTTGGGTTATCATCAGTTTTTTGAAAATTGCAGACATGTCAACTGTTTTGCAAAATATCCAAAATAACCTTTAAGTTTAATTCTCGTGTTTGCAATATGATGTCTATCAATAGTCTATCAGAGGTATATCATCAGTGATAAACGGTTGATATATCCTTGATATACCTAATATGAAGTATATTAGTTCTATTGACGTACATCATTATTTGAGTATATTACTTAAATATATCAATGAAGTTAAATTTCCAATACTCAATTTATCAATAGTATATAAAAAATAACTAATATGAATTATATCAAGAGTATGACAACAATTTATATTCAATATATCATATATATCTAATATAAAGTATATTATTGATAAACTACTAATACACTTTACTTAAACATATTAGTAAAATGAGTTGTACGTAATATAATGTATATTTGTGGTAGGTATATTAGTGATATACCACTGATGTACCTTATTTTAGTTATTGACTTTATTAATTATTTTTTGTCACAAAGTTTTTGTTGATATACTGTATCAATAGTGAATGAATGATACAACATTCATCCCTTAAAGTAACGAACCATTATTAAAAAGAAAAAGTAACAAACCATATCACTAAATGAAGTATATTACAATATACATAGTATTAGGTATATTAATTATATACCAACTATGTAAACTACCTAAATATAAGTTGATTTATACATAAAAAATATATTAAATATATTATTGATATACAAAATGTAAAGTAAATCAGATATACTATTGATATATCTGTTGATACACTAATGAGGGTAAAACTAGAATTATGAAAAAAACGAAAAATTAAAAATTTTGCTATATTTACAAATTTCCAAAAACCATGGCTAAAATTGTAATTACTTTAATATTTTTTACTATCCATTATAATTCCCCATTATTGAAATGACTAAATTTCTATTACAGTCCAAGTGAAATATCGGAATTTTCATTATAGCCCAAGTGAAATATCAAAATTTTTTTTTAGTACATTAGGAGTTGGGAGATTCAAACCACTGACCTTATCGTCGTTAATACATTTGAGATATCAGTTGAACTATGTTCTATTTGGCACTCAAATATCAGACTTGCATGCTCAAAATTGGTAGAATTAGAAAGAAAAGGATAATGCAATCATTGATAGTTTAGTTTAAATTAAAATAGTATGGTACTCAAAATAAAAAGAAAAAAAAATGTAGTATGAAGGGCATGACTCATGAGACGTTCCATGTGATGATATTTATGTTTTAACAAATAATTTATTTATAAAAGAATGAAGTAGAGTGCGATCCAGCTAACTATGTACATCTTCAAAGTACTCATCCATACATACATATGAAAAAAAATAAAAACAATAAATTAAAATAAACAATTAATTAAATAAAAAATTAAAAATTAAAAAAGAGGCATAAAGTAATAAAGAAAATAAGTCTATGTTCATCTTCAATGAGAGAGCTTAGTTGTTGAGTTCTTTATTGTATATAAAATTCAAAAGAATGGAACAAGTGAAAAATATAGTGAGTGTTGTAGTGATGATAGGAAGACAGAGAATTCAATCATTGGAGAATTGTGAGTTCATCAATATTAAATAATCTTAATCTCGTGGGGAGGAAACAAAAAAGATACAACAACTAACTTCTCTTTTTTTTTTTATATATATATATATATATAGTTTAATTTTTTATAAGATAAATTAAAAATATCCAGGTCACATGAGCAATTTGGTCCATCTGCTCGACATAGTAGCTTAATTGTGATCAAGTCAACTTTTCAAATGTCCAATTTGTATTAGAGACAAACCTAATGTCATGACACTGCTTAATTATGCTTAGCTCGGAGTTCCTCTCAACTTAGCACATGATGGCATGTTTCTGTTTTTTGCTTCGCTCTATTCATCATAAATTCTTGCCTATCATAGAATATTACAGGTCGACATTCCTCTATGATCTACAAAGAGAACATTAGGTATTACCAATTTCAAATTTCTTACTTTCAATTTTACTTCTTTGAAGTATATCACTCTCTTTATACTCATACAGTGACATTTTGTTGAATTTTTCATTCACACAATTTGTTCTTATGCACCTAACTTGATTTTTTTGGAATCACTTCACACAACAAATACCACACAGAAGTTTATCAATGGATTTTCAACATACCAATAAGTATAATTCTACAAATATTTTAACAATATTATTTTATTAATTTTTACACATTAAAGTTTTTTATTTCATATCTTTCATAAATAAACAATTAATAATTCACTTAATTTGGAGTCTCCTTTTAGTTCAAACACAATCCATGCTAAAATAAACATCGCTCAACATTATTAGTGAAGGTTTGAATTTCTGGACTTTCAACTAATGTTATTGTGAACTAAAAAGAATTAAACACCAAATCTGTTAATAACCCTATTAAGGAGATTTTAATTTTAATTTTTTTTGTTTATTTTTTTGTCTTCAAGATGGGAAAAAAATCTTGCTTCTTATTTACTTCTTCGAGGCTTTCATCCTATTTTTTAGTATATTGGAATAGATAATATTATTGATTAAGTCAATGAAGGAACTTCCTTTTGCGAAAGTGGAATAGGTTGGAACCATTCGATCAATGAAAAAATTAATTCTTTTTTTTTCCTAAAAAAGAATAATGCAAATGATTCAAGTTAACATTATGATAATGAGATTTGAGATAGGAGTATAGTCCAACTAACATAAAATATATATGAGTTTATGATCCAAAGATTATATGTTTAAATTCAAGATGATATTCTTGTTTTTTTATAAGACAAAAGAAAGATAATTCAAGTAAGCATTAAATTAAGAATAAAGATATATGTTTTATCTCAATACAAAATGATGAAATTATCCTATAGATTTGCAACTTTCATTTGGGTATCTTGTAGTAGAAAATTATCATTATTGAGAACACGCTCTACAAAACAAAGTTTAGGTAGTAATGGTTAGAATCAAAATGTTAAGCATCAATATTGACGAAAATGTTAAGGATTCTGTTTTACAAAAATGTTATAAAAAATAGGGGAATTGTAATAGGTAACACAAAATATTAGCATATTTGCAAAGTTAGCTATGGTTTTTTAGATTTGAAAATATAACAATTTTTTTTTTTAAATCTGATTTTCGTTTTTTATTACTCCAGATTTACCTTCATTAATGTAGTAATAGGTATATCAGTAATATATTTGATATAGTTTACATTTAGTATATCAATAGTATATCTGATATATTTTATATTGATATATCAGTAGTATATCTGATATACTTTATATTGGTTTATCAAAAGTATATCTGATATACTTTATTTTTATATATCAATATATACCTAAAATGAAGTATGTTAATAGTATATTACTTATATATTACGGATACACTTCTTTTTAGGTATATCAGTTAAAATGATATATATTCTCTATATATCTGTAGCAAATTAGAGATATTTTGAATATTAGTATATCATTAATGTACTTCATTTTAGATAGGTTTATTTCACTAATATACTTAACATTTAATATATCGGTAGTATATCAATAAAATGAACATATATCATATGCGAGTTACTGATATACTCTTAATTAACTTCATATACGTATATCAATAGTATATTAGTTATATACTCTATGTTAGATATATTGTTGGTTTATCAGCAACATGTTCATTGATAAACTATTGTCAAACTTCATATCGAACAACATCCTTAGAAAATAAAGTATATCAATATTGCACCAGTGATTTACTCTATATTAAGTATGTATGAGTTACTGCTATAGTCATGATCAACTTCATAAAATATATTAGTAGTACATCAAGGATTTACTCTTTGTTAGATATATCGTTAGTTCGTCATCAGTATATTATTGATAGACTACTGATAGACTATTGATATACTTTAGATTGAAAAATGCGTGCGAAAAATATAGGGGTATTTATTACTTTTCAATCCATCTGTTTGGGTTGAGTCTTTTTTTTTTTTTGCTATTTTTGCAAATTGAATTAAGAAGTGACATGACTCAATATATATATATATATATTTTTTCTATTCATGCAACTGCTCCTAAAATATAGTGCTTTGGATATGTACTTCTAACCAATCATAGAAATTAAAGATTAAAAAATACACTTTTTTTTTCTAATAAGTGTGGTTTTTTTTAAAAAAAAATTATTTTGTTTACTTTTTTAATAATGAAATATAAATGACAATCCACCTGTTACATTAGTAACTTAAGAGTTAGGAGAGATGTGAACGAAAATGTCGTCATGACGAAAATTTAATCCCTTAGATATGAAATTTGTGGAGTGGTTCATGTGAGCATTGAGTGATAAAATTTAATTAAGAGTTACGGTAACGATTTAGATAATGGGATAAAAGATTTCAAATGTAAGATTTGACACTTGACTTTGGAAGTCGCTAGTGTATTGTAGTCACTGCAAAACCTTCTCCTACATTTTTTCACTAGATGTAGGCCCTTCTAATTTGTCGTTTTTTTAAATCATCAATCTTTAAAATAGTAATTAACGTCTTATCTACTAAACTATATTTAAATGACTATTAAAATATTCCAACTCGATCAAGTCACCATGTTTAAGTGAATATTTCAGGAAGAACATTATTATTGTATTTGACCAAGCATGATTTGATGACTTGACATAATGCTTTGATTGTTAAAGATGCAACGCTACCACTAAATCCAGAATTTTAATTAGATAAAAACTAAAAGTTAAAAGCTTTAAGTGGATACGTTGAGGTATTCATAGCCAAACGCTATTTAAAAAAATTGTCCACCTAAGTTTAAGGGAAAATTTTCTAGTACTATGTGTTATAAAATTTTCTTTATATTACTTCTATACACTGTTGTCATATTAGTAATATTTAAGAGTAATATAGGATCTATGACATAAAACAATGTATTATTAATCAAATGATATCGTCTAATTCTAAATGGAAAGTCAATCTGAGCATATAGCTTAGATGATAAAGCTCTTATATTGTATTGCTAGAAATTCATGCCTAAATTGAAGAATACTTATTTTAATTTATTCGATTTGAACAGTCTAATCCACAAATAGGTTATGTGTAAGTCCAAGTTAAAGGCAACTTGCAAAGTCTGAATTAAGGAAGCCTAAGAGAAGCCTAAACTAATAGGGTTCTAAAATGGGAATTTAGAAGTCTTAGGGGGTGTTTGGTTTATGAGGTTGGGTTGGGTTGAGTTGGGTTGATAACCCAACTTCTTGTTTGGTTCACCAACAATTATAACCGGTGACTTAATAACTCAACCTCATGAAGTTGAGTTATTAACTCAATCGTACGGTATTTTCCGGTGGCGGTTCGACGACTTTTCGACGACTTTCCAGCGACTCTCCGCTGACGGTCCGGCGAGATGAAGAAAGTGGAGAAAAGAAGAAGATGAGAAGAGTTTTGAAATGTGTTTTTAAGTTGTTAATACTCTAGTTTAAATAGGCACCCAAAAGTTCTAATCCTTTTAGAACAAGGAATTCTAATCCTTTTAGAAAAAATAATCCTAAATCTTTTTAAAACAAAAATCATAATCTTTTTTAAACTTTGAGACACTCTTTCCTAATCATGATCTGATTATTCAAAGATCCAAATTTAAAACAAATACAATTAAAGCACCTAATTTTATGGGGCGTCACAATATACCCATCTAAGAAAAACTTTCGTCCTCTAAAGTTGATAGAACTTTACAACGTCCGCGAGCCATAATCTAAACTTAAACTCTAAACTATCTCAGCATAAGAACAAAGAATTAAAAACATAACATAACAAATGTCAACACACAAGTAACTCAAATAACTTTAACTACTTTACAAAATAAAAGCAAACCTGGAGATAACGAGACAATTTCCTACGAGAGGCTATAAAGATTGTTGCCTACGATGTCGGCGAGTATGCAGAATCTAAAACCATGCTCTGATACCAACTGTAACGACCCTAATTTTTCAAACTCAAAATTTCCTAGGGACGTTACTAAGCAACACCGCCTGCACCAAAAATTTCGGTAGTATAACGGCGCTGCTAGGACCTTGATCGCACATCTAATATTTTGTAGATATGCAACTTCAATATGACATAAAATATTTAAATATGTTGGCATATTTTTAACATCTTCACAAGGTAAACTATTTATTTCATTTTAAAGATGTCCATAGACAATGCATGTGTTTAGACAAATTTAAATAAACACTCTTCATATGCAAAGTATTAATACTAAATTAATACCTACCTAAATTAAAATAAAAAAAGTAGTGGTGAACATATGTATAAAAAAAAGAATAAAGTTCATATTGAAGAGTAAAAGTTCTAAATAATGAATTTTATTGGAAAAGAAATATTTATATCAAACCCAATATCCATTACTTTTGCAAATATCCCTAACATACATTTGACAAATGGTAATATATATTGTAATTTTATGATTGATCACATAATTAAGTTTTGAAATTGTAGACAAATGTGTTTGTATTTGATTTATTGTGAAAACAAACTAAGGAAAAAAAGTTACAAAAAAAATTAGACCTTTAACTTTACGTAAGATAAAAATGATTTTTAGGGAAGAAGAAAAATTGATATCAATTTCAATATCCAGTACTATTCTAAATATCTCATACATCTTGCAAATGATAATATATATTGTAAATTTGTAATTGATCTCATAATGAAGTTTTGAAATTCTAGACAAATATGTTTGCAATTGATTGGGTGGAAACAAAAAAAGTAAAAAAAAAAATCATAAAAAATCAGACTTATTCACTTTACAAAAAAACTGCATTAGATACCTCTGACATAATAACTCAACTCTGCAAACCAAACACTGACTTCCTGACTCAACTCAACTAACTCTGCAAACCAAACGCTGATTTCCAGAACTCACTGCAAACCAAACACTGATTTCCAGAACTCACTGACAAAACAACTCAACCCAACTCAACATAACTCTGCGATCCAAACGCCCATTTAAGGAGAATAAAAAAGTATGTCTCTTAACCACACGAATTTAAGATTTCATTTAGTAGATTTGGATTTACTGACGAATATTTTAATATACAAAATGTCAATCGATGTTATTATAATATGTGAAATACTCTGCATTTTAAACACAGACTATTATAACCCTTTATTATATTACTTTGCATTTTAAATAATATTATATGATTCCACAGACTATAATAACTCACAAACTATTATAATTATTATAACCCACTAAGCGCCCCAAACCACCCTTAAAAAAAAAGGAAAATATTAATTTTCTTCCTGAGAAAATATTTTAGGACAAAGTTTACAAATCTTGCTTCACTAATTTGACTATCGATATATTGGAGTTTCACCAAAATCTATCTCGCCTTCAAATATAGGCTACTAAACTTAATGATAGACCTTCAATTGTCTACATTAATTACTCATTTTTATAATTTTAAAAGTATTTATAACAATCTTTTTTTTTTGTTGTTGGTTCAACAATATTTGAGGGGATTCAAACCTATGACCTCTTGATCATATGCTCATATTTTATGTTAATCGAACTATGCTCTTGTTCGCAATTTCAGGTTTGTATGTAATATAAATCTTCAAACTTAAAAGGTGTTTAACTAGTTTTTAACTTTCAATTTTGTACTCTATAGTCATTTGAACTTTAAAAAGTGTCTAATTAAGTTCCTAAAAATTTTTAATTTTGTGTCTAATAGTTCATTATATCTATTCAACCATTTTTAAAATTTATGTATCTAGCTAGCTATTAGATACAAAGGTTTAGGATCATATTATATTAAAAAAATAAATTTTATATCTATATAATAATATTAAAAAAATATAAAAAATGTCAAAGATTTGTTAGACACAAAATTGAAAATTTAGTGATTTATCAAATATTTAATTTCTAAAGTGCAATGCTCTATTAGACACAAAAGTGGAGTCTGTCTGGGGCATAAGTTATAATAAACAGTGGAATACTCTGCACCCACTAATATAACCCCCAAACTAAACCACTTTGCATTCTAAATAATATTATATAATTCATGTTATTATAACCCACTCAGCACCCCAAACATCACTCGAATATTTTTTTATGAATTCAATAACATTTGGAGGTTTGAGATTCAAACCTCTGACCTTCTTGGTCGAGAGTACACGTTGCGTTATACTTTCTTTGGTCACAAAATTGAAAATTTAGCACCTATATATGAGACACTTTAAATTAAGGGACTAGATCATTCATAAGTTAAACCAGAAAAAAAAATCAATTGTAAATCAAACTTGCGAGGTTTGTATTTCATGGATTTGGATTTGGATTTTGTTTTATTTATATACAGGTACGACATACTCAAAGTCCTTTCACAAAGAATACAGATGGGTATGACTATGATGAAATCATAAATCAAAACTAAAGAAATTAATGCAAATTGGTTTTGGTACAATAATTGCTATATATATATAAAAAAAAAAAAAAAATCAATGTTCATACTCGATTGTGATAATTAAAGACAGAAGGAATAAAAAAAAATATACTAACATCACACACGAATACCAAAATATATCAATAAAGAAAAAACAGTCATATCTGCAAGAATATATTATTCCCAAGAAGCATTTAAAAGAAGGAAAAACAAAGCTGAAAAAAGTCACCTTTAATTTCCAACTGAATTGAATACGAAAAAATTAATATAAATTTAAAATACTTTCTTCTCCATTTAATAGTGAAAAATTGTCCATCATATTATGACAACCTGATGGAGAATAGTTATTACTTTTTAATTTTGTTTATGGGGAATGAATTGTGCGGCATGTGTGGGATTAGACCATGTGATTAAGCATGTGGTGTTTAATTCTAAAGTGCTTTTATTACTTATATGCATGGGGACAGCTCTAATCGACCACATTTTTGGTTATTAAACAAATTATGAAGAGTTTTATTTTTTTTGAAAGTCAAAGTCATAAATGATAAATTGAGAATCTGTCCTTTGGATCTCTTTGGTTCGTCCCATTTTATCTGTCTGTCTGCATGCATGATTTTAATGGAAGCCAAACATGTGTACGGGTTCCTCACTCGTTCGTGAGTGGGTTACCACTAATCACGTCTCCTCGTTACAAACTATTAGGAAAATTATTCTTCATATACTATGGTGGAATAATGAAAATTATTATTGTTTTCCCATAATCCTATAGTTTAACAATAATGTGAAATCATGAATGTTAAATATATTATGAATGAGTAGCTATTAACGTACCACTAGAAATCTTTCTAAACTAATCATGCTTGGGTTGCATGTGTTGCTAGTGGTGGATTCAAGATTTTTACGTTAGAGAGGGTACGGATACATATCTGTTTTATTAACTATAATTTTAATATAGTGTGATGCAAAATATAGTTTTTTTTAAGCACATCAACATTTGGGGGGAAGGAATTCGAATCTATGATCTCTTATTCATAATTATTGATGTCAGCTGAACTATGTTCTTGTTGGCACAAAACATAGTTGTTTTGATAAGTGATATTCAAAAAGTAATATTAATTATCAAACTATAACTAATTAATTAGTTTTATATTAGTTAGTTGAATAGAAAGTAAGTTAATTACAAGTTTAGTCCATGAACTCTCAAATATGTGTCTATTTGGTCTTTATGACCTTTCAAAAAGTGTCTAATAGGTCTTACCATTTAATTTTCTATCTAATAAATACATAAACTTTAAAAAGTGTCTCATAAAAGTCTTTAAACTTTCAATTTTACATCTAATAAATCTTTGAATAATTTTGAATTTTGTGTCTAAGGTCTACGGAGATTTACTAAATATAAAACTAAAAGTGTAGAGAGTTTCATCAGATATAAATTTCGATTTGATATTTAATAGATCAATTAATTGTTAAAAGTTTAGAGTCTTATTAGACACAAATTTGAAAATTCAGAACTCTATTAGGCTCTTTTGAAAGTTTAAGGACCACATAAACATAGATCTGAAAGTTAAGGAGCTAACCTTGTAATTTAACCTAGAAAATATGATTGAACTATTTGTATAAATATACCAAAAAGTTATTCAAAATGTGTATGGTAATATGTTTATATATAGTATAAACAGTTGTAGTTACCAATTTAGAAATCCAACTATTATTAATTAATTTATGAACATGTTTTACAATGTTATATCGTTTATAATATAGTATATTATGCATGTTTTAATTTTAACAAAAATAAAATGAGTCTATAATACATAAAATAATATATTTATCAAAATTTTATCTTTTGGATGGGTTCTTTATTTTAAATTTTCAAATTTAAAAGCTGAATACATTGAAAAATACTATTTGAACTATAGAATCTAAAACTAGTTTTCAAAAACAAATATGTGAGATGAATATTACTAATCCATTTGATTAGTGAAGTTTAAAAAAGAAAAAGAAGAGGGAGTGAATATAAATTGCAGAACCCTAATTTACTTTATATTAATTAATAACAATTATTTCAATCACGACAATCTCAAACTAAATCTTAATTACTCTCCTTCCCATGAAGACGAAAACAAATAAAAACAAGCTTTGATTTCTAAAAGAAAATTGTGCTTTTAAGTGAAGCATTTTAATGCTATAAACACTTTGGGGAGAATTATTTGCATTTAGGTGTTAATTTTCATTATTTTGAGAATTAATTTTTTAAAAATCATTTTTTATTATTGAACTAAAACAGTGAGAAAATTTTGAAAAAATGTGCGTTTTTTAATTGGTTGAAAATCCCTTTTTTCATCCAACCAAAAAAATCCCAAAAAACTCACCATTATTTTGAAAAACTAAAGCATTTACTTGTTTGGAGATTAGCCACAAGAACAAGAGAGGTTGTTGATAAGGATGGGTAAAATTATTCACCTAACCCTTAATTAGCCCATAATCCATGGGTGAATAATGATGGTCGTCTACCAACTTCAATGGCTGTGTTTGGCCACCAATTAACATAGAAGTGTTGTCAATGATCGATAATGGAAGGGCATTAGAGAATGTTATTAGGTTAGCAAATCTCTCTTGAAAATAGTTTCTTATTAATCCAATCTCTTTTTTTTTTTACTTATTAAGATTTTTTAAAAAATATTTTTCATCATCTAAAATCACTCCAGAAAGTTATACTATACACATTTTTAAATTATTAATTTTTTCAAAGATGCCTATAGAAATTTGATTTTCCAAAACGTATATTCCAAACGCAATATGAAATAGATGAGAAGTTTATAGACGTAGAGGAAAGAGGAAACTAACCCTAAACTCTTCATTTACACATGTTAATTATCCAACACTTTAAGGTCTGTTTGGTAAGCAATCTGGAAACCGAAATTTGAAAATAAGAGATTCAATGAAAATAAAGTTGTATTTCATGTTTTCAGATATGTGTTTGGTAGCAGATTTAGAAATTTGATTTTATTTAAAATGCGTCTTATAACATATTTATAGATCATAAACTTAGTTATAGTTGCAAAACTAATTATTAAATTGAATATAAGTTTTTATTAATTAATTTATGAACATGATTTTATACATTTTATAATATAGTATTATGTAATTATAATATATTATATTATACATATTTTAATTTAACAAAAGTAAATTGAGTTTATAATATGAAATATTGTATATATTAAGATTTTTATCTTTGTTTAATATAATTCTACATTTTAAAATTTTAAATTCAGAATTTGGATACAATGAAAACATAAAAATGTTGTTTTCAAAATTTCTACTATTTGGATCCCAAATCCGAAAACAGTTTTTGAAAACACATCTGTCAAACACATATTCCAGTGAATTCGAAAACATAAAACAAAATATAGATTGTATACTAAACATACCCTTAATTTCTTGAATACTCCATATATGATTTTGGTAAGAAGGTCTATTATCTCAAATCATCTGTGGAGCGGTGGTAATGATAAACTATGAAATATGGAAAAGGTTTAAGCAAATCTCATATTGGAAACTATATATCTTCTAAAGCTACTTATTGTAGCAAACCTGTGATCTTGAGTATAATGTCCATTTTTTTTTACAACAGTATAGTGTCCTTAGCTTGTTCCTTGTATGAAGGTAAAAAAAAAAAAAAAAGATTTATTTTTATAGTAAACTTACTTGATTGCTCTAATACTATCAATTGGGAAGATATCATGATGGGGAGAGATAAGAAGAGAAGGGCTCTATGCCTTGATTCCTTTGTTACTACAACAAGTTTATTAAATAAAGCTTCCTTATTCTCTTTAGAACAAATCTAGATAAAGCAAGAAAGTATATCTTAAATGTTTCAAAGTTGTTGGAAGAAATTAAGATCAACCTAGTTTGTTTGTTTCTTTTGTTTTTCTTTTTCTCTTTTGATTGTCTGGTTTCTCTAACATGACCTTTCTTATTTTTGTTTCTTTCTTTTTTGATTTATTCTGTGCTTTTTATTAGCTCTCCACTTGACTCTTTGTATCGTATGTTTCTCACATACTTCTTCTTTCATGAATGAATTGGCTCCAGATCTAGAACAAATGGTGAGGATGTTAAAATGGTGTCAACATAGTTGGGATATGATTGGTTACACTTCCTAATTCCTAGCTCCTAGTATTTTATTCAAAAAATAATTTATGAACAAGTTGGGTATGATCTTAAGAGAGAAAGAGAAAAGCATCGAAGGAAGGGCTCTAGTGGATTTTTGTTCAAGCACGGGGTGAGAAAATTTCTAGTACTACGGTAGTACTATACTCCCTATATTCACACCATATTTTAATACTAGTGGGTCCACCTCATTTATAGTGGAGCCCACATAATTTTCAAAGAGATGTTGATGTGACAAGCATTCAATGAGAGTAGTATAGAAAATAGTATTAGAAATTTTCTTGGCCTGCAGCAGGAGACAACATATATGTTATATTCCGTTTTACATGTTTTATTGGACCAATGGTGTGGCTCCGTACACCTTGAATGTAGTAAAGTTTTATTGCGAGAGGTGTATTCTCTAAATAGTCACTTATCAAGGTTTGAAGGCTTTAATTCAAAGGGTTTTTCATTTACTACTAGGGGTGAATTAAAAGATGTCAAATAAGCAAGAATTGTCAACAAAGCCTTCTAAACAAAGGCATGATTATTTAATAGCTTTCTTTTCTTTACCAAAAAAAAAGATACTATGATTTTTGAGCAAGTGTTTTGTAGATTACTAACTCAAGGTTTTGTTGGCTCCATTTTTTTTTATTTAGAAAAAATAAATATTTTTACTGTCTTTTTTACGAGAAATTATTCGGTGAGGCTGATAGTTTTTCATCGTAGGATGGAGAGAGAGAAATACATCAAATTTATATAAAAAAAATTAATAAGGAACATGAACATTATTGGATCCTACCTTCCAATAGTTGTCTCATTAAATAATTGGTTGTTTCTTAAATCGTAAAAACTGGTTGAAAACAAATAAAAAAAAGTGTTAACAAAGTGGGAGGAGGAGGTGAAATTCAATATTTCCCTCTCCAAACAACTTTTTGAATAAAAAAAGAATCCTCCATCAATCTCTTCTCTAGCGCAACAAAATCTATTTCAGTCATAAAAAGAATAATCCTCCATCAATTCTCTTGTGCAACAAAATGAAAGAGCGGCGATTAGGCATAATGAGAATAAGAAAGTAATGCTCTAGTTTCATTATTAACCCCGACATTTTCAAACCTAAGTACTCAAGATTTGTATCTTCCAATCGACAAGTAGCTAAAATCTTCATTAAACTTCGATAAAACAATTTTCAAAGATTTGAAAAATAAAAGAAAAAATTTCTAGTACGAGTATAATATAGATGATAAGGACAACGACACCTACAGATCTCCACAATGGTATGATATTGCCCACATTGGGCATAAACTTCGTGGCTATGTTTTTTGTTCCTACCAAAAGGCCTTATACCAATGGAGATACTATCTCTCACTTATATACCCATGATCTTTCCCTTCTCGATGTTTCCAACAATCCTCCCCTCGAACAAAGTACCAATCGAGCCTCCTCTCAAATAGTCATCCTTCCGTCTAGCTCTTATCCTGGTCAACTCCTTTTACTCGGAGCACACCGCCTATCTGATAGAGCTTTCTACCACGGATATCCACCATGACTACACGTTCAAGGTTTGCCTCCTTTGTTCAACACCCGAGGATTCTATCAATATAATCACGGCTCAGGGGCATGACTCTGATATCAATTGTTGGGAAAAAACCTCTCACTACTACGACAGGAATAAGCAGATAACTGAGAAATTAAAAGAAAACAACAAAACAAGAGACACAAGAATTTACGTGGAAAAACTCCAAACCTGGAGAAAAAAATCACGAATAGAAAAAAATTCCACTATGTGAAAAATTGTTATAATCACATAGAATTCTCTCCCCAACTCCAATTACAAAAACATTCTCCCAAAACTTTATACAACTCACACCCTTCTTCCCATCCTCAAACCAGAGAATATAAAGAGAGAATTTAACTAGAGCTAGTACACCAAGTTTAAAGTGTTTCTAACTGAGATAATTTGAAACCAAAGTCATAGTCTCCTTTTATCGTGTCAGAAACCCACCACTTCTTTGTGCACCTTTCCGATGTGGGACAATTTCACTTCTAATATATTGCCAAAAACCCATGAAATTCCACCTTGGCAAGATATTTGAAGAATTCACAACTCTTGTTGCATCATTGTCTTTACTGACAATAATCATAATTCTCAACTCGGAGAACTATAACCTACTCCACCATAAAAGTAGACCACTTGGAATGTCACCTTCCACGACATGGTTTATCGACATGGTTTAATTACATCAATATTTTATTGAGTTTAAATACAAGACTTCTTTTTTTCTTTTTTATACTTTAAATTATCATAAAACCCACAAGATTAATAGTTTAAAGCTTATAGATTACGGTTATTTAATTATATAAATAATATCTTGAGTTTCTAATCATTGATTTAATATATTTATTTGCCTTTTAATTATTTCATATGCAATAACATGCATTATTTCTAGTTCTGCTATTGTATTTTTCTTTTGTTGTGCTAATAAAATTAGTGAGATTTAGGGTTAATAATATTCGTCTCGTCTCATGCTAGATATATTTATTTTAAGCCTATATTATTGTTTTTTCCCTTAATTAAGTTGTTTATGATAATTATTTTTATCCATGCTAAAAACAAACTACTTTTTTCTAAAGTGTGTCTCTCAAAATATCAAAGTATGCACTCAATTGCCTTTTGATTATTTGAAAATCATGAGACTTTCACCCTACCCAACGCCCAATTGAAAACTAATATACATACAACTTCATATCATAATTCATAGTTGAAGAAAATAAAATAATTATTGAAACTTAGTTGAATGAATTTTTTTTTTTTTAACATTCATGACATGAATATCAAATTTTTTTAATAAAAAATGTTCGGTCCATAGGTGATTTCGAAGCCACAAACAAGTTGAAAGCTAGGTATATTTGATGTTTGAAAAAGTTTAAGGGTAAAATTCAAATTTTATATTAGAGCCAAAATTATATTAATTTAGCCTTCATTTAATTTAAAAGGAAAAATAACTCTATCATTTATTGGCCAATAATAGTTTTCAAATGTTTAGGATGTTTTCAAATGCAATTAAATAGCATCATTATTACAAATGACAATGTACAATTAATCCTATTTAAAAAAACTACCCATATATGTGAGCAAAAGCATAATTCAATTGACATGAAGTATGTGTTTATGACCAAAAGATCATGGATTTGAATTTTCCTTTTCTCAAATATTATTGAATTAGAAAAAAAACTCTAATATATACAGGGCCTAGAACTCTTACATAGAAGTATAGCTGTCAAAAAGTGTTAACCATGATAAGGCGCAGGGGCGGACACATATATTAATATTTGGAGGGCCGACATATTATTTTAATGAATATAATAAAAAAAATTACCAAAAGATACGTTTGAATACAATATTTTGTTGATCTAAAAAATTATTGACATTAAAAATAGATAGGTATATCAAAAACTTCCTAAATAAGATTGAATAACTTAACTCAAACTTGAGCACAAAAGGTAAAATACAAAGCATCTTACCGTTGAGATAGAACAATATTATATTTACTTCAATGTATTACATAAAATATTAGGATAAATTGTTAGGCTTTTAAAACCCCCATATACTATAAGGTATTAAATTCAAAATTTTTGAGAGCCCTTGTCCCTATATAGATCGGCTCCATGATGAGGCGTTATGCTATATATTTTGGACCAATGAAGGCAACAATTAATATTCTACAGCAACACGGGATACCAATCTGTCCATTCAGGACACCAATTATACATGATATTAAAGCTCCCAGTCCTGAATTTCATTGTATTTCTTTTTAAGACATGTTAAAAACGAAAATCGCAGGTAAAGAAAGAATCACATAGAGAAAAATTCACACATACACTTATCTAGTTTACTAACGTTCTGTTAGCTATATCCACGAACGAAGGGAGAAAATTTTATTAATTGGAGAGAAATAGATTACGAAATACAAATTAATTTTCATATAAGAGTTTAGGGGTTTATATATGACACCTCTTATAAACCCTAATGCAGAATTAGCCCATAAGCCCAAAAATAAACTGATCTCTATATGACTTAAGTTTCGGGGGTGTTGTCCCTAAACTCCCCACTAGGTGCACTTTGCCCTTGAACCCTGCCCCGTAGTTAGTCATTCGAAGCGCCAGATTATGAATTCAATACATCTTTATCCATGTTACGAGTAAATAAAATAAGCCTCGAAGAGACTATGTAGCTTTATAGACACAATCTTTTTCGCCATGGCTTATGAAGTTGATGTTTAATGGTGTTCATATTGATGTAGCTCATGGGGGCAATTTCACTTCAATTTAAATGGATTTTTATCTCAAATATATATATATATATTCTTAGGCAAATTGATGTTACTCTAATTATTTAAAATAGAGGTGTTACGAACTATAAATGCATGATAATTAATGTGTGCTTTCATAAAGTTCTTATATTCAAGTTGTGATATAACATTGCTTAAATACCATATGATACACATGGAATTAAGCTCGAAGAGATTAATTTGTTGATCATGAATGGTCACCCGAGCAAGATGAGCCCACACAATTTTTAATCAATATCTATAAATTGTGTAGTGCAATTTTTGACCAGAAAGATATTTCTTCATTAAATTGCATGTGAGAAAAAAATTAAGGTGTTGGGAGTGCGAGCAAAGTCCCACATCGGTTAGAGAAGGGGAAGATCATGGGTATATAAGTGAGGGATGATAGTATCTTCATTGATATGAGGCCTTTTGGGTGAAACCAAAAGCAAAGGCATGAGGGTTTATGCCTAAAGTGGACAATATCATACCAATGTGGAGAATGTAGAGATATGTGGAGGGTCGTTGTCCCTAACAGTTGTATCATATACCAATGTGGAGAATGTGGAGATATGTGGAGAGCCGTGATCGATAGAATCCTCGGGTGCCGAACAAAGGAGGCAAACCTTGAAGTGTAGTCATGATGGAGATCCGTGGTAGAAAGCCTGAGATCATGGGTATATAAGTGAGAGATAGTATCTCCATTAGTATGAGGTCTTTTGGGTGAAATCAAAAACAATACATGAAGTATCATAGTTGCTAAAAAGATGGGACTTTGTAAGCCCTAGTTGGGCATCCAACCATAAATGAAGTTGTTGTCTTTCTTTTTCATTCAAAATCCTCTTATTTCGTTCTAGTCAAATGTTTCAAAGCATTGCTTCTATATGTATATCTAATGAACATTCCTTGCGTAATTTGTAAGGAAAAGAAATAGATTTTCTTTGATAAAGATTCACATTGTACTAAAAAAACCATACTAATTAAGATTTTAATGCCTTACTAGAATTAGCTATAGACCTTTTGCAAAATCCACCATGCACAATTAGGCTCCTTAAAAATTATAGGTAAAAGATTAAATATACATCACCACTAATTAAGATTTTAAATGTCAATGTTAACGAGCTCTAAACAAAAGTCTGTTAATAGAAATGCTCAATTTTAAAGAAAATTGGATGGAAATATCAATAAAGTATTGATATTTTTTTTTATTAAAAACACATAAAGATGAATAAATTCATTATAAAATGTTTTAATAAACAAATAGTCATTTTACCTTTTTTAAATAAGTTAACAATTGTTAACATTAAGATGACTACATCCATATAGTGATATTTTAATTTATTGACATTTTTTATATTTCGACAATATATAATATAGCAGAAATATATATTCACCTCTTAATGTCGATATCAAATTCATAATTAAACGCATGAAAATGTCAATCGAAATGTGGACATTTTGATGGAAATTTAATACCCTAACCCTAATCTATCCCTTTAAATATTTTACGATTCTAATATAGTAGCTTAACACGATATATATATATATATATATATATATATATATATATATATATAATTCTTATATACGTTCGAATCTCAACTCCACACATGATATCATTTTCATCTCTATTTTTTTAATGCATTATTAACGATATCGCTATCATCTTTGATTAATCGTTATACGACAGCGAATTCAAACAAAACTTCATACATATATTTTGTCTTAATATATATTCATATCTATAAACAAAAACATGAATATCTTCTTCAGCAATGAAAAAGGGATTCTATATAAATTACTTATACCACCGCCATTCCAATCACATCTTCAAAATGACCCCCCTAATAAAAACCACACCAGCTCAGCTCAGCTCAGCTAATATTTTGCCAAATTAAAACTAATTCACATATTATTATTATTCAACTCGTAAAATATGGGTCCAAAATTAAAATAAAGTTAGAATCCACGTGCTGGCTTGACTGTCAAAGCTAAAGGAGAAGCAGACAGGAAAGTGCGATCAGTTTTTTTTTTTTTTTTTTTTTGTCTCAAAAACTCACTATAGGAATCTCAAAGACGTGGGATTGGCGACAGATCCGCCGAGCCTTTAGCTGACCTTTTTCATTAATTTGCTGTGTTTTAATTCTCTTTTGCTCTGCCAGCTGCTCCATTCCAACACATAAATTAAGCCATTAAATTAAATTATGTCTCTCTAGAGTCAAAGTCGTAGCATCTACATTCTACACTACCCTTTTTTTATTCTTATTATTTAATTTAACCCATTCGTCTCTTTTTTCTATGCTAATTGATTACGGATATATGCAACCAGCCTTTATTGTTCAATAAAGGTTGGAGCTTCTTCGATTCAATTCAACCCTGTTCCCTAATCGTTTCAAAAGTTTTATCTTTTTAATGTATGTTTTTAGGATCATGTATGTTTTGGTCATTGAAGTTTCCAAATTTTAAGAAATAGGTTTAAAAGTGGTAAATTTTTTTAGTATTTTTTATGTTAACATGGAAAATTATAAAACAAAATAATAATTAAAACAAAAAACCTCACTCTCTCCTCTCTCTCACCCATGTCCTTGAGAAATTATTTGATGGGGTGGCCACAATGAGATTAATAGGTTTTGTACCATCGGATGTATGAGAGAAAAATTGTAAAACTACCTCGATGGTCGTTGAATCCAATGGTTATTAAGGAATAGATAATCTAAATTTTAAGATATAAATTCGACGGTTTTAAAAAGGTGGCCACGAAAAAGCCATCACAATTATATCCTAGTATTTATTAGAGAGTAGATAAATTTTAAAATCTAAATCGGACGGTGTTAAAGAGGTGGCCACAAAAAGAAACAGTCATATTGTAGTCATCTCATTAAATAATTTGTCCATATTCCCATATGATCCACTGACGCTGGGAGCCACCCGCTCAACAAATAAAATTGGGGAGTTCTCCTTAATGTATATCATCCAAGGAAGTATGATTATGTTATTATTAACGAAAGTTGAATTACGAGGCTAGCTCCTATAATTATACTATTACATGATCAGTATAGCATAGCATGTTAAAGACATCTATTTTTTTCTTAGAAGAAAGAACTAGGCTCGTCATTCACTCTACATTTGTTGTACTAAAAAAAAATGAATGTCAAATTTTGACAACCTCACGAACAAAAAGGAGAGTTTTTTTTGTAGACTACTATACACAAAACAATAGGGGCATAATTAAAAAAACAACTCTACACAATCACAAGGGAATTTAATATACTTTAATCTAAATATAAAAATAGCATTGGATTAGTTTTAGAACCCCTACAAATAGGGTGGAGAAAGTAGGAGGGTTGTGTATCCTTTAAAGCACTCTTCATTGTTTCTCTCTGTGGTCTCTCAATATGGCACTAGCAAATTCAGCTGTAGAAGAAGTCGATGGCATGGAGAAAGCAGGTGGTGGATATATGAAGTCTTTAGCCATTGGAAGCCATGAGAATTCAAATGCTAACTTTGTGTTTCGAAACACAACCAATTACCAACTTCAAAATCATCAGCAAATGTCTCAGTCTCTCATCAACTTCAAGTGTGGGATTGATCATCACAATATTCTTAATTTCCATAAGATCAGTAGTAGTAATGAATCTTTGCTGAGCTTTGAGCCACAAGACACTAATTACAATTGGAATCAGCAGCGACGTCTGATGGACGATCCCAATTGCTTTCAAACTTCTACCAATAATTACAGCTCTGAAAAAGAGAACAAAAATATTGCAGCTGATGCTTCTGTGTATGACTGGCTTTATTCTGAACCTACTGTTGTTTCTGATCCCATTCAAGACGCTCACGATGTACCTCAGGAGATTGCCAATCAAAAGCGACCCTATATGGTACACACACAATCCCCTCCATTATATTGTTAAATTATAACTTTGCTTCTTTCCATTTTTAAGTTTTTTTCTATTCAATTCTTCTGCTTTTTTTGAGAAATTTCAAACATCTATTAGAAACTTCTTAAAACATAGGAATTAAATAGATATAATTCTTAAATTTCGGGATCCATATATTACAAATTTTTAAGAATACATGTACAAATTCTAAATGTTTAAACCCCATTTTATAACCACGAAAATTGTGTTGGTTTTCTTACAATTTCTTAACAATGATTTTCATCTTAGTGAAATTCTAAAAATAAAAACTACTTTTTTTTTTATTTTTCAAAACTTGCCTTGAATTTTAAAAATAATTCTAAAATGTGGATAACAAAATAAAGAAATTGATAGGTGAAGGCAGTGTAGTGTAGTGTCTATAAACTTAATTTTCAAAAACATAAAATTGAAATATTTATCAATTCTAAATTCAATTTTTTTTCTTAATTTGGTGTCAACTAACAAAAGAAGTGTTTGATTGATTGACAGGGAGAGAGCAGTGGAGGTGTTTGTAAGAAGCAATGTACAGGTGGAGCTAAGAAACAGAAACCCAAATCATCAACAGCCAAGGATCCACAGAGCATTGCAGCCAAGGTTTTATTTTTGTTTTGATTTTGACATGACAACGTTGGCTTACAATTTAAGCAACAAGAAACAGTAATTAATTTAAGAATGTCTGTTTTGTTTTGTTTTTGTTTCTTAGAATCGACGAGAGAGGATTAGCGAGCGGCTGAAGATACTCCAAGAATTGGTTCCCAATGGCTCCAAGGTGCTTATTGTTATCTAGTATTAAAAAAAAATGTTGATATATTGAAGGTAGAGTTTTATTGCCCAAATATAAACTCCATAAAAATATTGACATTATTATTCTAAGCTAAATATTTATATCACATTATAGTAATATGCATAAGAACTCATAAAAACATTTGAAAAAAATTAATGTTGTAAAATAAGAAAAGTGTTGACTTTTTTGCAGCTAATGATCACATTTTGGATTTTTTTACTTTTTCTTGCAGGTTGATTTGGTAACCATGTTGGAGAAAGCAATTAGTTATGTCAAATTTCTTCAACTACAAGTGAAGGTACACATTTCCATTTCACTTTCTTTCCAAATTTAGGGTTTCATCATTTTGAAACGAATTGAACTTTTCGTATTGCCTTGAATTAGAAAATTTTATAAACAGGTACAACATTTTAGACTCTATTTGATAATTTAGTGGGGTTGTTTAGAGGATTGAGTAGTTTATATATAATAACATGGGTTATAATAGTCTATGAGTTATAATAGTCTGAGGAATTATATAATTTGTCTTTATTATACGGTGTTATTTAGTTGAGTTATAATAGTCTGTGTTTGAGGTGCAGTGTACTTCATAAACTATTATAACACATATTATTATAACATGCACTCCAAACAAGTCATTAGTTTTTTATAATTGAGTCTATAAATGATACTTCCAATCCTGGATTTTCATGTTTTTCATCTACTTTTTACCTATGTTTTCAAAAACTAAGCCAAATTCTAAAATAAATAAATAAATGTATTTTTTCTCAAAAACTAATTTTTATTTTTTAGTATTTGATTACAAATTTCTCAAATGTTTCCTAATTAAGAAGGATGAAAATCATTATAGAGAAGACAACATTCATTGTAGAAATTGAGAGCAAACAAAGCATAATTTTCAAAAACAAAAAACGAAAAGCGAAATGGTTATCAAACGCGATCTTAATATTTTTACTATACCACCTCTCAATAATGAAACATAAAGAAGCAAATTAATGTGGCATTTTTTAAATCTTAACTTTCTTTTATATAGTTTTATTTAATGTTAGGTTAAATTACAAGTTTAATCTTTGAGGTTTGAGATTTGTATTTACTAAGTCTCTGAACTTTCAAAAGTGTATAATAGTTCCTAAACTTCTATTTAGTCTTGGAACTTTTCAAGGTGTCTAATAGGGTCCCTAAGCTCTTAATTTTATGTCTTAGATACTTGAACTTTCAATTTTGTATATACAAGATCCCTGACAAATTTGAAATTTTAAAAATTAATTAATCTATTGATATAAATTTAAATTTTATGTCTAATGAAACCTAAAATTTCAATTTCTATCCCGTAGATTCATGATTTTTTTATAAAAAAAAAAAAAAAAAAAAAACTCAAAAGTTGGAACTAAATTTGTAATTTAATCAAAGTTAAAGACAGATTAGGAGAGGAATTGTGTCCTCCTTCCTTCTTCGCTATGCTCTGATCTTTCTAGTTAAAATTTTAAATTTCAGATCCTAGCGACGGATGAATTTTGGCCAGTTCAAGGTGGAAAAGCTCCTGATATTTCCCAAGTTAAGGAAGCCATTGATGCCATTCTTTCATCTCAAAGAGAAAGAAGCTCGAGCTCAAACAGTGAAAAGTGATGGTATCGTTGCCTTCAGTAGATAGAATTTTCATGAGAAGAATTATAGTTCTCAATAATTCAAATCTATGAATTAATAAACAATTCTGATAAATCAAAAGGAAAAAAAAAAAAAAAAAAAGGCTAATTTGTTTTGAAAGTCAGCCATTATTGCTCCGACAACAAGATTGGGATCAGAAATTAATGCTGTTCCTTTAATTTTTTTTGAAGCTGGAAAAAATGTTGTTCTAGCTAGTTATTAATTCAACGAAGGCCCCACTTGGAGATCTGTTAAAAAAATTATTTTTGAAGGAGAATCTACCAGCAAATTATATCTATATCTTCTGCAGAATTACATATAGACTACTAAATCAACAAAATGAAGTCTATTCTATAATGATCTAGAGATAATTAATGCACAGATTTGGAAGATTTAGGATCTCTTTCAATAATAATATGTTAAAAGAAATGAGAAATTATGCTAAATAAAATTATTAGATACATTGTGTTCTTGTAAACATCGATAAATTAAAAAAAAAAACAAACAAACAAAAAAAACATGTTGGATTTTCAAAATTTTGCTAGAGAGTTTATTTTTTTTATTTGGTTATTGATATGACCGGCTTAGAAATAAACACAATCGTATCAGTTCGGGGATTATGAAGATTACATTCTTAAAGATGTCTGAATTATGAACATATTAACATTTTCAAAAGTTGAGTATATATATTTCATAACTATATGGTTCTTGAAAATATTGTGAAATGTTTGAAATTATCTAACGCAATTTAAATAGAATTGCTTTAATACCTCTTCTGTTCTAGGTTTAAAAAAATTTTGATCTCTAAACTTTTATAAAAGTAATAATTCAACTCATAAACTTTATCTTATTACAAGAGTTAGTATGCAATAATTTAGTCTCTAGACTTTTAAATTTATAACAATTTAATTCCTACCACATAAAATTTCATCAATTGTAAGTTCATGATCAGTATATATAAGTAAGGGACAACATCTTCACACGGTATAAGGTCAGTAAAGTTATGAAGGTTTGTCTAGAGTGGACAATATCATACCATGAAGATGTGAAGATATTAAAGATTGACTTCGTAGCTTATAAATAATATCTTGGGTCTCTCTATTAATTTATTGATCTTAAAAGTCCTATTAAATGATCTTAATAATAATTTTCACCCTAAGGACACTAATATTAGAGTACATGGGGTTCCATCTTAAAACCAATTGAGTATGAGAAGTGTAAAGATGCCTTGAATCTGTTTATTTGGCGGTTCAAATGACTAAATCAGTTTATATTATCGTATTTTGGGTCGACTCTGTATTAGGGTTTAGGAGGGGTGTCATATATATATAAACCTCCTAAACTCCTATCTAAAATTAATCTGCTTTTGGGTAATTTTATTCTCTCGTGTTTTCCTCAGTTAATAAAATTACTCTCTCCCTCTACCAATGGATGTAGCTAACACAACGTTAGTGAACCACATAAATTTTGTGTGTTTTTTTCTTCTATGATTGTTCGTTATCTACTGCTTTCGTTTTTAACAAGAAGAATAGTTACATATATCTTATAAATTGTGAGATCACCCTATATTTTTTTTAATGTGGAATCTTCAAGTACACCGACATCATTACAAGTTTTAAAGTTTTAAGAGACTAAATTGATACAGAAATAAAAGTACATAAACTGGCTAAATCGTTATAAACTAAAGTTGAAAGACTAAATTTGTTACAAAATGTTAACCTCTATTCTATATGGTGTGCGGAGCAAGATTCCAAATCCATCAAACTTCTTCAAAGTGAAGTACAAATTAATAAATGAATACATCAAAAGATAAATCACTCATTAAATCAGAAATGGCAACAAATTAAATTTAATAGCTTTAAAAAACATCACATTAAATATCCTAAGCTTATCCATTTCTCATCCATAATCAATTTTTTTAGTACAATTGGGATGGGGGACTCGAACCACTAACTTCATGGTCGTTAATCCATTCATCATGTCAATTGAGTTATACTCTCTTTGGCCACCCATAATCATTTTATATTGGCTAAAAAATTAAAAGGTATTAATAGAAGAATGCATACGTGAAATTGATCCATAATAATGAAATTTAAACGTTTCCAAGAACATTTCGATGCCAAGAAAAGGGGGTTGTAAAATTGATGCATAGGTTATATAAATATATGCTCCTATATGTCTCTTGCTCTAACTTTCTTGATAAGCACCTCCGTCACCACGCCTTCAACTATGACGACCATGCCTATCATAAGAGTGTTGTTCATAACCCCGATGCATATAGGGTTGTGCTTCGTGCAAGTTTATTGGCTTCGATATACATTCTTGTCACTACATTAATACACATATTTACAACTGCCTTTCATAAATTATACCATTGGTGATAGAATAAAGGTAATGGCCTTAATTATAAAAAATAATAATAAATTGTTTTGGGCTTAATGACTATTCTAATAGATTTTGAAAATTCAAGGACTAAAATGAAGTCATTCTAAAAATTGAAAGATAAATTCTCGGAAAGGTCAGGAACCACAATCAAATTTAAGATTTTTTTTTTTATATAAATATAGTAAAAAGTAAAATACACATATTTTAGTCTTCCTACCTATTCAAACCCTAGGTTTTAATTTGGTATTTTTTACTTTTAAAATTTTAATTATCATTCTTGTCCTAATTGGATTAAAGTTTACCAAACATCCACGTTATTATTTATGAGACGAAAAAAAAGTTCACAACGAGATAAATTATCGGTAAGTGTGACAGATGAATCAAATAACATGGGGTTTGGAAAATCATAAGTTAGTTAAGAATATATTTGTAAAATATATCAGATCAAGAGATGTTTTAAACCTCTAAGTTATGGTAAATATGTCGATAGAATAATATTAGATATAATTAAAAAAAATTATACGGAAAAAATGTAATAAAAATTACATTGACAAATTTTAAAGGTATTAACTACCTTTGTTTGAAGGTTAGAAAGTGAATTCTCTCTCACTTATATTTCATGGGATAAAAATTTAAAACTACAATAATAAAAGGGTTCAAATCCTCACCCTCCTATTTCAATGGTAATATATATATATAAAAAATAAATAAAAAAAAAAAAAAAAAACAGTAAAAACTAAAGGGAGAATTTTTTTTTTAGTTCTGGAATTTTCAGTAATAGATGAGTTTGGTCCTGAAGTTTTAGAAATATACCTTTGTAGTCCTTGAATTTCAAGAAATAGGTTTAAAAGGCTCATATTATTTTTTAAAATTTGTTATTACTTTTTTCAATTTTTTTTTTATAAAATCAAAATTCAGGGATGGAAAAATAAATGTTGAGAGTGGGATTTGAACCCACGCCCTTTCGGACCAGAACCTTAATCTGGCGCCTTAGACCAACTCGGCCATCTCAACTTTAATGTTAAAAACAGAGAAATTATTGTAAACATATATTTTGTATATATTAAGTTATTAAATTTGTTTCATGAGCTTTCAAATTGTATCTGATAAGTTTTTAAATTTTTTATTTTGTATCTAATATATCTTCAAACTTTAAAAGTGTTTAATAAGTTTTTGAACATTTAATTTTGTCCACAATAGGTTTCTAACGTTTCGACATTTTTAAATTTATGAACTTATTAGACACAAAATTAAAATATTACAATTTTATTAAGATAAAACGTTGAATTTTACCATTTATATAGGCAGATATTATATGTTTTTTAAGGTTAAATTATAATTTTAGTCCTTAAACTTTAGATTTGTGTCTCTAATAGATCCTTGAACTTTGAAAAGTTTTTAATACGTTTCTGAAATTTTAGTCCGGAGTATAATAAGTATCTATATTTTCAATTTATTGTACAACAAGTCACTGAATTTTTAATTTGATATCTGGTAGGTCTTTGATATATTGTATATAAAATTAAAAGTATAGGGGCATTAGGGGTAAAAAACACCATATATTATTAGATGTTATTTTATAGTAAATTTTGTAATTATTATCCTAATGGGTAGTTACCTATAGTTGGGATGCTTTCTTGTAAATTGGGAGCCAAAGCACTAGCGGGATATGGGGTTTAAACAAATTTGAATAAGAACGTTGAATGAAAAGTTAAAATGAAGGGTCAAACAAGGAAAAGAAATCCAATATAAAGTCAAAATAAACTAAAATTGACAGAGAACCGACCCACAACATGAAAGACAATTTTGTCTGAATACAATAAAAGTTTGAACCCACACCCTTTTGGACCAGAACCTTAATCTAGCGCCTTAGACCAACTCGGTCATCTCAACTTTGATGATTTTAAGTGAGAATTTAATGAACAGATGTATTTTGTACAAGTTAAATTACTAAGTTGTATTCATTAGTTTTTAGGATTTTTTTTAGTTCAACAAGTGGGGTGGGTGATTTAAACCTCAGACCTCTTAATCCTTTTAAAGTTATATCTAACAAGTTTCTAATTTTTTTATTTTGTGTCTAATATATTTTTAAACTTTAGAAATATTTAATAAGTTTTTGAACTTTTAATATTGTGTATAATGTTGGATTTTATATAATAAAAATTGTGAAAGAAAGTTTTAATTTGAAACATCAAAATTCAATTGATATTGATGTTACTTAACTTTAAATTCTAAAGTTTCAAAATGGTTTGAAACATAAAAATGTGTTGATGTTCTTATGCAACTTTAACTTCAAAAGTTAAATTTGTGAGTTTTGTTTGAATTTCTACAAGTAATTAAACAATTGAGTTAATTTGATATATATTTTATATTGTTTATATTAATTTGATTTTAGAGAGTCACTAAGTTGTTAGCCTATAAATAGAAACTTGTTTCTTCATTTGGAGCATCTCATTCCATTTTGGAGTATCTCATTTCAATGGAAGAGTTTTTCTCTCTTTTCTTTCTTCTTTTTAATCTCGAGTCAAGTTGAGAGAGCAAGTATTCAAGAGTTCTGCTAGATCCGAGTAGTTTGAGGTTGCTATTATATTGGAGTTAGTCGTTGTATTCTGGTGAGATAATCGTTGTAGTCTGCTTACATCTCGTGCAGATTGAATAATTGTCTTTAAGATAGCGCTTAGTAATTAAGTGTGCCTCGACTATTCACAATCTTTTGTTCTTGAGTTTTGAGTTGTTGTTATATACAATGTTTGTACAATTATTTATATTGTAATTGTTTGTAGCCAGTTAAGTTGTAATCACTTTGCTAGTGTTACTCAGTTCATATACACATCAAAATAATATTATCCAACATATCATAAGTTTCAATTTATTCAACATTTTTAAATTCATGAACATATTAGATACAAAATTGAAATATTACCATTTGATTAGATAAAACATTTAATTTTTACCATTTATGTGGATAGATAATGTATGGGCTTTTAGGTTAAATTACCATTTTAATATATGCCTAAACTTTTAGGTTTATATCTATAAGAGGTCCTTGAACTTTAAAATATTTTTAATATGTTCCTGAAATTTTATTCTTGAGTCTAATGAGTACCTAGATTTTTTATTTATTATCCAATAAGTCACTGAATTTTTAATTTAATGATAATATATAAAATTAAAAGTATAGAGTCTAATATCTGTAGACCTCATATTGGTATTATTTAATCTCTTTTTTAATTTTTTTATTTTTTAATCATATAATTTTGGGTATTATTACTCTTTTAACTCTGTGTTTGATTAATTGGATTAAGCTTTTCTTTTTAATAGAAAAAATGATAATCTTTAAGGGAGATTAAAAAAGTTTATATTGAGTAATCTTTTAAATTACAAAAAGGTATTTTGAAAAAGATATGTAATACAAAAATCGATCTCTAATAGTTTCTCTGGATCTTCCAATAGCTCTTACCCTACGTGCATTTGATACCTATAAAATCACATCTAACTATCTAAGAACTCTATATGCATGAGGTGGCAGTCATGGGCGGATCTACATAAGGACAAGGTCCCCCAAAGATTTTGAATGTAGTACCCTATAGTATATGACGATTGTCTTAAAAAAAATATAACAATATATTATAATATTATTATATAATACATTACTATTAACAAGATAAAGTCTCGTTCCAGCGATAAGATATCTGGTAGTAATTTTTGCGTGCGCAAGTTCGAATCTTACTGTTTTTTTTTTCATTTTTGACTTTTTATATATTTATTTCCTTTTATGCATGAGTTTATTAAAGGCTACCATTTTTCTCAAAAATTATTTACGAGTATTTATAATTTCACAAATATTTTTATATGTTAATAAATTAGTTTTAAATATTTAATTCTATAAAAAAAACTAAATATTATATTCTTAACCTTATATTTTTTTTTTAAAAAAAATAACGATCTATTAAAACAAAATTGATCTAGAGCCCTATTGGATACATTTAAAGTTTAAGAACTTGTTAGAGTACTATATTGAAAGTTTAGACACTTATTATATATTTTTTAAAGTTTAGAGATCTAATAAACTAGAACTTAAAAGTTTACGAACTAACTCGTAATTTAATTTTTTTTTCTATTTGATAACACATTAAAGTTATTAAAACTTAGTTAGGAAGTCTTTGGTACACCTATCTATTCTTATCGCCGATCATATTTTAGGTCAACAACATAATGTTGTGTTCAAACTGACTTTTTGGTAAATTTTTTATTATATTTATTAAAATAATTTGTCGGCCTCCAAACATTAGTATCTGGGTTTGGATTCAAACAAAAAAATTCTTCTATGTTAAGTTTCTTCATCTTCCAATGGCTCTCTACCATGTGTGCATTTGAGTTCCTACAAAATCACATCAAAGAACTCTATGCATGAGGTAGCAATGATGAATTCAATTCCAAAATTCATCCCTCTTTCTTAAGTCTCTTCATCTCTATGGCGTTCTCTACTTTATGTGTACTTGAGTACCTATAAAAACACATCGAAGAACTCTATGTATAGAGTAGCAATGATGGAATCAAATTCAATCTAAAAATTTAAATTCACAATCTTTAGCCTATAAATAGGATTCAAAACCATGAAAGAAAAGAAAAAAAAAGAGAAAGGAAGAGAGGAGGGAGAAAAGAAAAGAAAAAAAAAAAGAGAAAAGGGTGTCTCCATCCTCCAACCTATTCCCTTTGGAAAAAAAATGAGAATTCATTGCAAGTTTCAAAAGGTGCATAAATATCCATAAAAGTGAGAACTTGAGTAATATATTTTGTGGACTTAAATCCATAAATTATATGAAACCCCTTATATAAAAGTAATTCTCTTTTTAAATTCTTTGTTAATGGAAGATTTCTTTTAAAAAGGATTTCAAAATGCAAAAAAAAAAAATTAAATATTTCCCCTTTTTTTGTACCTGCGTTTAAAAAAAAGTTAATTTTCTCCTTTCGGAAAGTACTTTTTTCTACTTACGATTATCAAACTCTTTGATTAACACTTTTCTAAATAAATTTTTGTATTTCCATCTAAATACCAAAACTTTTTTAAGCATTTTTATTTTATTGCTACAAAATCAACTTTTTTCTCTAAATTGTTTATGCCTATTTTCCAAACAATTTGAACTCTTAAGTTTCAAAAAAGCTTTCTTTCTTAAAACTTTTTTTTTAATATTTCTTGCAAATTATACTTTTCTTAAAAAATTATTATTTTGTCTAAACTATTTTAGAGGGTTGAGTAGTGTACTTTTGAGATAATCATATTAACTTCGAGGTACATGAAAATCCTAAAAAAAAAATCCTTTTAAATGCAACCCTTTTAAAGAATTTGAGAAATGAAATTTCTCAATTTCTTGAAGTGAGGAGCTTTTCTTAATGGTATGAGAACAACTCCAATATCAATGAACACAATTAAAAGTTAACACTCCACTCATTAAAGTTAATTGATTGCGGTCACTCTTGAAATTTAAAATATGACAAAATGAGACAATTTAAACAAAATTAAACTAAATGTATTTTCTCTAGAACTCCAAAGGAGAGGCTAATTACAAATAGTAAGCTTTAGAGGAAATTTTCTACTACTCTCGCAATACCTACCCTCTATGTTTACATTAGAATTTTTTTAATAAATAATTATTTAATGTTGTTGGATTCTACATTATTTTTAAATGATGCTGACGTGACAACCAATTAATGGAAATATGTAGTATAGAAAATTTTTCTATAGATTCTAGATATTCATGAAAAACAATGTTACTCAACCTTTCATGATTGCTTTTTGTAAAAGAATGTTGGGAATTGCATAAAAGGATTTGGATGTTTTGGAAAACAATGTTACTCGAAATGGCTTTAGAAGGAGAACAAAAGGTTGATTGAGTAACGTTGTTAAATCACTATTTTGATACTTAGAAATAACTTTCTAAGTCTTGTTTTAAAAACTTCATCAAATTCTTGTAGTCTCTTGAAGCTCTCAAGAATTAGTGAGATTGGATTGTGAGCACAATGTAAAGAATATAAATATTGCTACTCTGATTATATAAACAATACTCTTTTTGGGCAAAAAACTTTAAATATTATTAGATGCTACTTTCTAGTAAATTTTGTAATTAACCTCCTAATGTGTAATTACCATTTGTTTGGGATGTTTTCTTGTAAATTAAGCTTTGAGTTAAAAATAAAGACTATCCAAGAGTAAAAATATAACTTTTAAAGATCTGTGCCAATTTCTTTATTACAGTGGAGAAAATTGACTGAATTAATCCAACCACATTAACCTAAACTCCTAGGGGCCGTTTGGCCCCTGTTTTGGAATTGGATGGTTTTGGATTCCAAATCCAAAACCATGTTTGTCCCAATATGTTCAAAATCCTTAGTTTTGAAACACAACCCCCATGGGTTACAACAGTGCAACCCCATGGATTTATTCCATGTTTTCTTATTTTATTTGTCATCTTCCATTTTTGGTGATTACTTCAACAACAATTTCGGTGACAACTCCAACAACTACATCGGTGACCCGACTACAACTAATGGCTACCTCCAGCAAAAACTCCGGCGATCCGACCACTATTGACAATTACCTCCGGCGACAACTCCGACGACCACATCGGTGACCCCGCTACCACTGACGACCTCCGACGACTACACCGGTGACCGCCCCACCAATGACGACTACCTCCGACGGCAACTCCGACGACCACACCGGTGACCCCTGCCACTGCTGACGACTACCTCCGGCGACAACTCCGATGACCATACCGATGACCCCTACCATCGCGCGGCGACTACCTCCGGTGAAAATTTCGACACTTACACCGACGATCCTAACCACCGCTGATGACTACCCCGACGACAACTCCGACGACCACACCGGCGACCCTAACCACCGCTGACGACTACCTCCGATAACAACTCCAATGACCACACCGCGCAATCCCTGCCACCGCTGACGACTACCTCGACGACCATACCGATGACCCCGACCACCGCTGACGACTACCTCCGACGACCACCACCGCGACCCACATCACCGACACAACTACCTCCGACGACCACACCCGCGACCCACCACATCACTGACGACTACCTCCGACGACCATACCGATGACCACGACCATCACACGGCGACTACCTCACCTCCGACCCACAACTCATCACCGACGACAATTCGACGACCACACGGATGACCCCAACTCATCACGACGACTACCTTTCGGCGACAACTCTAATGACTACATCGATGGCCTAACCACTACTAATGACTACTTTCGACAACCACTCAAGAGACTTGTATACGCCTCTCCCAACAACCCGATCACTCGAGCAATCAACTACCCTAACGACTTAACTTGTGCGCAATCACCATTTTTCTTATTAGAGTTCCAAAAATAGGTTTTGGATATTTTGTAGAATAAAATTTTAAATTTTCTAATCACTTAAATAGACTTCCAATCTTTTAATTTTTAAAATAGAATTCCAAAAATAAGTTTTTGAATACTTTATAAAATATAGTTTCAATTTACCTAATTTGTTAAATAGACTTCCAATTTTTTTAATTTTAAAGTAGAATTCCAAAAATAGTTTTGAGAATCTTATATGACGTGAAATAGAGTTTTTAATTCCCTAATTTCTTAAATAAACTTCTATTTTTTTAATTTTAAAGTAGAATTCCAAAAAATAGTTTTCAGAATACTATATGACGTGAAATAGAGTTTTTAATTCCCTAATTTCTTAAATAAACTTCTATTTTTTTAATTTCTAAAATAGAGTTCCAAAAATACTTTTCTAAATATTTTTTGAAATAGAGGTTTAAATCCCTAATTTCTTAAATGGACTTTTAATTTTTTAATTTCTAAAATAAAGTTCCAAAAATACTTTTCTAAATATTTTGTGAAATAGAATTTTAAATTCCCTAATTTCTTACATAGACTTCCACTTTCTTAATTTCTAAAATAGAGTTTCAATTTTGTAACTCATTTATGTTATACAAGGGTTTCTACAATTGACAAAACATCCACTAAAAAATAAGGGAACAAAACACTTAAAGAAAAAGGAAAAAAAAAAGATAAACTCGTGATTCGTAATATCGCACTTTGGCTTATCAAGCTTTTTATTCTCGAAGCTTGAACACTGCACTCCGCTTTATTCTCAAGTTTGAGCAACACTGCACCCCAAACATCTGCTTTTTTTCTTATTCTCGAGCCGTAACACTGCACTTTTGCATGCTTTTTATTCCTGTGTTTTAACTCCTGAGAACAACCCCAGGGTTTTGATTCCCAGGATTTTGATTCCAAGACAGGGGGCCAAACAACCCTAGTGTTTAAAATGTATAATACATTACTTCTGGGAGAGAAGGATTTAAAACAAAATAAGAAATAATTAGCGAAAATCAACCAGTTTTCCCCATTGCTTAACCAGGGAATCATGAGCAAGATTGAAAATGAAGATTAAAATTAAGCCTGTCGAACGTTTTACAAGATCTTCAAAGTCAAAACAATTATTGAAAGCTTCTGAGGATGAGAAATCATATGAGAGATGCGAGTTTTTTTTTTTTTTCCATAGTGGTAAGATTGAGGTGGAAGCTTTATATAAAGAGATTTTGAAAGATGTTTGCTTTAGAAAGAGATGTCATCAGAAAGAAAAATATAAATATAGCTCGAGGTACTTTATATTTTAATAATATACCAAGCACGTATCAGGGATTCAAATCTCTCACCCTATATGGTTGAAAATCTGTCGATGGGAGCCTTAAAATTTAGTTTTCCTTAATAGCATTTTAGAAGAAATGCTATATATATCAAAATCACTAAATTATTGAAAGTGAAACTTTCATTAAGAAAAAAGGAAGAATACAGGGAAGACAATTCGAAGGAATGCAAGGAGCCAAATTGAAAGAAAAAAAGAAGTGAGGCCACAACAAAAGAAGCAAAAACAAAAGAGCCCACAACTTCAATTGTTAACAATTAAGGACACCCAGGATAATCACAGAACTCTTTGCTAGCAAAGTCCACATCTCTGACCTTTCCTCCCAAGCCTCTCAACATCGCATGTCTAGAAGTTCTTCGATTCTTCTGCTCAGCCAAATATTACTGACCCCAAATTCAATAAGCGAATCGGCAATCCCATAAAATGTGATGGAGACTCTCAAAGCATTTTACAGTGAACAAAACACCACGTCAACCTCAAAACAGTAGGAAAGAGTTCCTGGGAAGACAATCAAAGTGTTCCAGTTCCCGTGAACGACCTGCCAAGCAAAAAACTTTACATTCTTCAGGAGCCTAGCTTTGCCTGTCTCAAATACATTGGGGTGGGAGGTGAGTCGCTAAAGAGAGAGGAGCTAGAAGAAAACCCCTTCAAAGAAGTGGGTACCAACAAATGGAAATCTTTGTTTCCAGGACAACTGAATACGATTACAGTGTTGCACTTCTCCTAAATGCCCTTTCAAGCAAAAAACCCTCTTGCAATTGTAGTTTTCCACGATGAGGAAAACAACAAAGGGCAAGAAGGTAGAAGGAGGAATGACAAGAAAATCCCTTCAAAGGACAGGGAGACCACAAACAGATATCTCTGTTCTATTTCTAGGACGACAGTTCAATGCATTCAATGAAAGTAACACAGCAACCTTCTCTGTGGTACTCTCTCCTTTTTGGTATAAAACAGTATAGATGACTCTCTTCATACCAATTATCATCAGTCTCCAACTCCATAAAATGTTCCCTTCCAATTAGAAGGAAAGACATGCTACAATAGCTTCTTGTTATGTACTAGGACTCCACAGACCTCTACATGTTCCCTGTGAAAGCAGCAGACGATTCCTCAGAAATAGATGCATATCAGAATGCACGCCTGATCCGAGCCACATAAAGAGATGATATTGGCACCAGTCAAGAAACTAAGTAAAACTTCAGCTCTATAACCCAGAGGAAAAAGTTATGCAGAGATTAGAAAGTATTGAACAAGTATTTACTTGGGGTTTTAATGAGAATTGTCAGAAAAGGTTACCTTCAACTTCCTTCAAACCAAATGATACATCATGCATAAATTCCTTTCTACACCAAATAACAACAAAGTTCTTATTTCTCAGTAAATTTCAACTTGGTCATTAGCTCGTCATACAGAAATTCTTTTCTAACTTCAAAAAGGCTCTGTTTTAGTTTGGACAAAGTCGAATGTTTCAAAATTATTCCTCTATCAATCATCTCATGAGCATATTTGACTGCTTCTGGCAACCTCTTTTGATCACGAAGCCCTACAATCAAGAAATTACCAATCTCTTCAAGATCAGTTTCATAGCTTTTAAGCAAACATTTCCATACTTTTATGGCCCCATTTGGGTCTTCACTTTCAATGTAAATCCTGACTGCTGCATTACAATTAGCACGGCTTGGAACAAACTCATTTTTAACCATTTCATCAAATACACCTGAAGCCTCCCTCAATTTCCTTCCCTTTAACAAGAACTGAAATAACAAATTGTAAGTTTCCAAATTTGGGAATGCCCCATAAAATGTCATCTCATCTAACAGCCTTCTTGCTGCATCAGTATCATTTTGATGACAACATAGAACAATCATCGAATTGTACATATGTGTATCAGGCTGAAAATTAATACTCTCTATGATTTCATTCCAAATACACTTCCCCGCTTTGACGTCACCATTCTTTACACACTCATCAAGGGCAAGCTTGAAAAACTTAAATCCCGGATAGCACATCTTATCTTTCAATCTCTTCAAGAACATCAATGCCTCGTGCAGGCCATCGGGATCCTTCAGCAATACACATAAAAAGGAATTATAAGCAGGGGTATTGGTGGGATCCCAACCAATCTGCTCTATCATCTCTCCAAAAGTTTGCCTGGCACAGACTATATTTCCTTCACTTTCCCACCCTTCCAATACAATGGCATAAGAATCAGGGTCAGGCCTAATTTTACCTTTCGCTATTTGCAAAAAGTCATCCGCATCCTTAGTGTTCCCATCCCTACAAATAGCACTTAGAAGTGAATTCAATGCCACTACATCACGAGGACAACCATAAGTATCTATAACCTCAAATGCCATAATGGCGTCCTTAACACGATTAGCAACGATATAACTACTAAATACCGAAGCAAAAGTAGCCAAAGAAAGCAACCCTTCTTTCTTCATCGATTTCATAGCATCCCACATCGGTTCGAAATATAAATTCTTACCCAACATGTCGATGATCAAATTCCACGCATAGGGGCTGTGTTGGTCGTTGAGTTTCCGGCCGGACCACCGGAAGAATTTCACAGAGGATCCTGGAAACTTATAAGATAATTTCAGAACCTCCTCTACATCTTCTTGACTGGCCTGAAGGCCGGTCTCTTCCAGAACCCTCTCGACGTCGATAGATGGGGAATTGGCGATGATTTCACACATTAATTTGATCTTAAACGGCAAATTAGGGAAATCAAGATACGAAATGAAATGTGGGGTTGTGTTCCTTGGTGGCTCCGGTGAGGGATTGTGAAACTGTGGTTGAGAGACTGAGCTTGAGTGAATAGGAGTTCGAGCAGCAGAAGGAGAAGATGAAGGTAGATGCTTCTTGCTTCGTTGGTGGCCATTGTCGGAGAGCCGTCTTTTATTGTTCTCTCCCATAAATCTTCTTATGATAATGTACGAAATCTTTGGAGAGTGAAGAGTTCAACCGATTGAGAGACCAGAATTAGAGAACACGACGAGTGCGATTCTCAGTCCACTGAAACTCGGTAGAAGAAAGGTTGAAATTTTGGTTTTTTTAGGGTTTGCTGGTGAGGAACAGAAACAGAGGAGAAGTTAAGTCTAAATTTGAAAACAAGGTTTTCCATAAAAAAAAAACGGAGTTCATATTTTATATTTTTATACATGTGTTTAATTGAAAATTTAGAAATTTGATTCTATTTAAATAGGCATATCATAAAATTAGGTGTGGTTGAAAACTAAATATTAGAAATTAGATTGAATATAAAATTTTGATTCTAGTGGTATCATAAAATTAGGTAAAATTGAAAACGATAAGATTTAAAATGTCTATGTCGATGTAAATATGAAGATCTCAATTTTATGAAAATGTCATGGAAATATCGAGAAAATATGGATATCGATGGATATTTCTAGAAAACCTTTTAAAAGTAAAAAATTGTTAAAATATATTTAAATTAGAAAATAAATCTTCTACACTTTTTAAATGAGTTAAAATACTTATTATAATATTATATTCACATTATGTTACAGTTTGATTCACCTTTGGTATGGATGTCGAACCCATGGACATGTAGAAATATCAGTGACGGAAATTTAATACCATGAATATAAATCATTATTAATTAATTTATAAATATAGTTATTAAAACTGTTGCATTGGTTATTCCTATCTATGTCATGGGGTGTTTTAAGCTTCCTAAGAAGTTGTGTTACAGTACTAAAACAAAAGTTGTGTTACGAAATCAATGTTATGTGTGTCAGGTTTTGGTGGGGTCAAGTGATAGTGTGTGAAAAATTCATTGGAGGAGCTGGAGAAATCTTTGTAGAAGGAGGCTTAAAGGCGGGTTGGGTTTTCTGAGATATCTCTTTGTTTAATCAAGCAATGTTGGCTAAACAAAGTTGGCTTTTATTACAAAATCAGGATAGCTTGTTGTTTCGTGTCTTGAAAGGGCGATATTTTAAAAATGAAAATTTTCTAGAGGCTAAGACTGGGTATAATCCCTCCTATACGTGGAAGAGCATCCTCTGGGGGCGTACACTATTTGCGTGAGGGTATCGATGGAAGGTTGGTTGTGGGCTTCAAATATCTATTAAAAATGATCCTTGGTTGGCTTGTAAGGATATAGATAAGTCGTTGTGGGTAGGGCCCAATTTTGTTGACAAGAAAGTGAACTATTTGATTTCCGATGATAGGTCTTGAAATTTGGAGATTCTAAATGATAACTTCCCATTGGAGGATGTTATTCGTATATGATCGATACGATTGGCTAGGCTCAGATTAAATGATGAGATTGTTTGGAGATTAACACCTAATGGTTCTTTACTGTTAATAGTGCTTACAGGTTAGGTATTGGTCTACGTGATGTGGAACTTCCTTCCGGTTCTAATTCAGAGGCTTAGGAGCGTTTTTTGAAGCAGTTTTGGCTACCTCAGATCCCGACAAAAATGAAAATCTGTAGTTGGCAGGCAAACCATGATATATTACTAACGAGATGTGCCTTGATGCAAAAGGGACTTAATGTTCCTTCTATGTGCCCTCTATGTCAGAAGTGTCCAGAGACGATTATTCAGATCTTTTAGGGTTGCCAGGTATCTCTTAAATTCTGGAAGTATTTTTTACCATATTATGCTGGTTTGTTTTACATGTACAAGAAAAATTGGTCGGTCAAGGATTACTTCGACTGGATTAGTCACAGGGGTAATGTGAACCTAATGGGCACGGTGATTTTTCTTGTCTGGAAGATTTGGTCGTATCGGAATAAGGTGGTGTATGGTGCAAACGACGTGAGCAATGCCTCGTGAGACAAGATTAGGCTTTCTTTGAAGATGTATTTGGCGGAGGTAGACCAACTTCGAAGCTACGATAAGCAAGGTCCTTTGAGGTGGTCGCAAGAGGTTGAGAGACTGTGGCAGAGCCCTCAACAAGATTGGTGGAAACTAAACACTGACGCCGCGTGGACGGATAGAGGGGAAAAAGGTGGGGTGCGGTGGATTCTTAGAGACTGCAATGGATGCGTAATAAGTGCGGGCTACAAATTCTATAAAGTAGTCTGGTCAATTCTCAGTTATGAGATAGAGCCCATTTATATGGATTTGACATCAATTACGGATTTTACTGTCGTGCTTGTAGTTGAATCGGACTCCCTCAATGCAATTGCTTTGTTAACAAACGGTCGTCTGGATCTCACAGAAGCTATGGATTGTGTCAATAATGTGCGCGCTCTGGCCCGAAATTGGAATCATATTCGTTTTGAATACAGTCATCGGGATACAAATATTTCTGCTCATACTTTGACAAAAAAGGCACTTAGCTCGATGTCTTCTCATTCGTGGATAGACTCGAACTATTCGGATTTTGCAGATTTGCAGTTGTAATTGTTTTCAATTTGTTCTCTAAAAAAAATTATAACACATAACTTTTTAAATTTGGTATAATTATGATTTTATAGTAATATTATATCTAATATATATTTGTTATACATCTTTTAATTTAACAAAAATAAATTAAATTCATAATATGAAATATTATATTTATTAAGATTTTTATCTTTATTTAATATATTTTTGCATATTAAAATTTTAAATTCAAAATGTAGTTCTATTCAAAATTATTTTGAGAATTTCTAGTATTTAGATCACATAATTTAAAAATAGTTTTCGAAAATACATTTGTCAAAAATATATTTACTAATGAATCCAAAAAATAAAACTGGAGTCGAATTATCTTGGCACTAAATATTTGAAATTTAGATATCAATATCAATACACATTTTAAAAGATTGAGATCTGGTTAAAAAAAAGAAAAAAGAAAAAAAATTAAGAAAAGTTTAACAAAGAGAAGAAAAAAAATCAATTTAAGGTTGTATCAATTTAGACCCTAAACTTCCTATTCATCAAATTAGACTCTAAACTTAAATAAATGTTACAATTTTTATTCTCGGTTCAATTTCTTCTAACATTAGTTTTTAACAAAAATTAGTGTAAAATCTTTATAAAATTATTAATTTCAATAAAATAAAATTTTGCAAAAAATAAGTTTGACCAATGCACAAATTAACCATTAAATAACTTTACCAAAATTAATAAATTAAAAAAAAAACTCTAATATCGTTTTTCTTTAAAATTTTATCGGTTTCATATCGTACGTATGTAAAGTTTCTTTCCCATTTTTCTACTTCAAAATTCCCTTTTTCATAGGCGTGAGAAGATTGGAACAACATTTGTAATTGCTGCATATTGCACATTTTCAGCCATTGTATATACCGTTAAGAAATAGTTCTATTCTACAAGGTAACAAACCATCTGACATACAACCAAAGAGAACATAATTCAGCTGACATAAAAAGAATATCTTAACGACCACTAGGTTGTGGTTCGAATCTCTCCAACCCTTATTGTACTAAAAAAAAAATTATCTACATACACGAAAAGTGTGCAGCTCCAAAATAAATATTGGCTTAAATGTCAAATCTCACTTTAATGGAAATAACGATATGAAATTTTGATTTTGATTAATATTTTCATAAAAAATATAAATATAAAAAGATCGCAAGAAAATTTGAAATTAACAAAAACGCACCCTACTTTTTCTAAATAAGTTAAATTCCGTATCATAAACATTAGATCTACATGAGTGATATTTTGTCGATATTTTTGTTATATTTTGTATTTTATTTTACTAAGTTATAATACTATCATGTCACTGAAATGTCAATATGTCAATAAAAATTTTAAAGGCTGCTCTTAATTTATGATGGTTGAAAGCTATCGATCGTATTTATACACAATTCGTTCTACAAAGTCTAATTAAATCGCAGGGTAAAGTTCATCCTAGATTGGATTGGATTGAATACAAATGAAATATTCTTTTTAAAAAGAAAAAAAAAATAAAAAAGAGAGGGAGAGAATAATATAAAGGTTTAGATACATGAAAATACGTAAATAAGCCAAAGTTAGGTGGTGAAGTGGATTGACATCATATCTTTAATAAAAGTGTGACAACAAAATCTTACCTTCTACAATTCTTTAATAAAAGTAATGATATAAAAATAATCACTTACCCATAAACTTCCAAGTAACCATTCAAGCATTTTGGCTGATGATGGTCGGAAGGATCACATAAGAGTTAAAAAGCATATAATATAATTATTAATATTTGGTTTAATATAATTTAATAGGCATTGTGTACAAGGAAAATCAAGAGTAGTTGCAATTGCAACTTGCACCAAATTGAAACTCAAATATCCACTAGTGGCATAATGTAATGTAATTTAGTCCTTTCAATTTCTTTCACGTTTTGGGATGCTCATTTTTTCCTTTTATTTATTATTTTTTAAGGAAAAAACGTGATTACAATTTACAATATACAGTTGAGGGAATAATGGATATCAAAAAGAAAAAAGTAAGAGAATAATGTAAAAAGAGAAAAAAAAAGGGAAGGATTTGAAAAATAGAAAGGGAAAGCAACATAAAAGATGATCTCAAATGGAAAAAAAAAAACCATTTGAAGTATATACGAATTATATATGAAGGCACAAAATCTAACTTAAACAACGATTCTAACGCTTCTTAAATCACTGAAATTGGTGTCAAAACGAAAAAGTTACACTACAACAAGTTTAAGGAAAAAATACTCGATGATGTGGCAAATTTGAAAAATCACGTGATAGTAGAAAAATTTCTAGTATATGGTAGTATGAAGAGTTTTTCATACTACTCCTATTTAATGTTTGCTACGCCAATATCCTTTTAAAAATGATGATATGGTACTAGGTAGAAAATTTCTCAAGCTGCTGAGAATGTGACATGTGGCGAGTGTGTGTATATATATAATTTCTTTTTTTTAATCTTTGCTTTTGCATTTTTTTTCCTTTAATCTTAATCCAATGGTCAGTTTTAAATCTTACAATAATATCACTTTAACCGAAGAATTTCCTTTAAATTTCAGCTCCCTTCTCTTCTAAATTGCCAATTCTTTTTGTTGAAAATTTATCTCCAAAGTTTTCATTGTTAATTCTCTATTTGTTTCTTTTCTTGTGTGATTTTTTTTTAGAGACTGGATTGTTTTCTAGTACACCAAAATTTATGTACCAACTCTTGTGAGAGTGTCTTGAGTGGGATTTTAATTAAATTTCTTCTTTCAATTAGAATTTGTAATAAGGTGTAGGTGTATCTCGAAAATGAGTAAGTGATTTAATCCTGAACACAAAAAAGGATTTGTAGTGGTTTAATCCTTAAACTCAAAAAAGGATTTTGTAGTAATTCGGTTTTAAACTCGTTAAAGGATCAATATAAATTGGATCATGAACGTAACCTACAAAACGATTGGTTGGGGGTTGACTCTTGAACTTGTAAAAGAGTAGCAAATCGATTTGGTTTTCACCTATAAGAAGACAATCGCAGTAAAATACCTCAAAAAGAGTCTTGGAGAGTGGAGTAGAGATTTCCAAATGACTATAAAAACTTTTTTTGTCCATCTCTTCCTCTCTACTCTCTTACTTTAGATTGTTCAATTATTTATTTAAGTAGATTGCATGCCTAACAAATTTGTTGCATATTTCTATCATATTTTAAAGTGTTGGTTCGATTAGTTTTTATTAAACTATTTTTATTTAATTTCTTAATAAAATTTTAAATTTTTATAAGCAATCCTAATAACTTTTTCTAGTATTGTCATACGATCTTACAATTTTACTTAATAATTTATCATTTCAAACTTTTATTAATGATGTTAACAGTAAAGATCAAATAAAGGTATAATATATTATAAAGTTTAATAACATAATTGAAAGTTTTTAAAGTTCTTAAAGAGATACGATATAAATTGAACATGGATGCAGCGGTGTTGGAAAAACTTTATGGGTATGGTTGGGGCACATGTTATAATAATATGTGTTATTATAACTTGTGGAATATTTTGTAACTATTATAATCCCACTATAATATTCTATATTTTATATAATATTATATGATTCCACACATTATAATAACTCATATATTATTATAGCCTATTCAGCACCCTAAACAACTCCGAGCTATGAGATCAGAATTTATTTTTCAAATTCAGCACCCTAAATTTGGTTTCAAGTGTTTCACTCAAAATAATTTATTTTTCAAACTTGTTTTTTAAAATGTCATTTTGAGTGGTTGTCAAACACTACAAATCTTATTAATGACTTTTAAAATAATAATAATAATAATAATAATAAACACTTGAAAATGTAATCCCAAGAGAGCTTTTGCCTAAAATGTGAACAATATCATATCATTATGGAGATTTTTTGTCCTTAACATTAACCCAATAAACCCAAGTACCAAACCAATCGAAATCGAAAAAATTCATCCATATTGAATCAAATCAATTATTCTTTGATCATACCAAAATTGATCACATCAGTTCATTTATTGTTTTCATCAATTCTTTTCCTTCAATCCAAATTAAATTTAAATTACAAGTTTAGTGTATGAACTCTCAAGATTATGAATAATAAGATCTCTTTCAATTTTTTTTTATTTATTTATAGATCCCTAAACTTATCTAATAAATCTTAAACTTTCAATTTTAGCTTAATAAATCTTCAATCAATTCAACCTTCTCTAAAATTCATAAACTTATATTAGACCTAAAATTGAAATACAATGTCCCATCAAACATGTCCATAAACATTTAAAAATTTTCAAATGATTCATCAAATTAACTAGAGACAAAGTAAGAATCTCAACTACATATTAGATATTTTTAAAAGTTTGAAATCTATAAACGATTTTGAAAAATTTAGAAATCTATCGACACAAAAATTTAGACACCGCGCTATAACTAACTAGTTATTTGATCCAAGTCCTCTTATAATTAAGGCTCTTTGGTCTATTTTTCTCTCTTTTTTTTTTTTTTTCTTGCATCACCGACAGACCAAAGGGGAGAAATTATGGGAATCGGATTCCCGTCAATAGAAGTGGGCGATTTGGATCACATGTGCACCACACACATCAAAAATATATTCCATTGAAAATGAGTTTCAATCCTCCCTAAGTCCCACATCCAAACAATGCCTTAACATTATTTATTTATTTATTTATTTTATTAAATATCAAAATTAAACTATTTAATAGGCATCATAATCATATTAGGTAACCTTTAGGTGCTGCCATCTGCCCCCTCCATATATAAACATAATATATGTCATTCATTTTCATCATAAACAATTTGTCAACATTTTTCTAAACCTTATTTCACCAATTGACCAATCATGATCATTTCCCTTTCATAATTAATTACTCATTGGTCCCACTACTTTTTTTCTTCTTTTCTTTTTTTTTTTAAGAAAAACTTCATTAAACTATCATATTAAATTTTCATCGATATGACGACAATTCCATCGATATTTCCACTTGTCCATGAATTCGATATCGACATTAAGGATGAATTGGCATTTCTATTATATCATACAAAATTGATGAAATATTAAAGAAAATAACAACAAAGTGTAATAAAATGTGAATATAATATTTTAACTCATTTAAAAAGTGTAGGAGGTTTATTTCCTGATTTTAATATATTTTTAAAATTTTTAAGAAATATTCATCAACATCGACATTTTATCAATATTTCCATCGACATTTTCATGAAATTGGGATATCAATAGTTCCATCAACATCGACATTTTAAACTTTTGCATTAAATATACGAGGAGAAGACGTCCTTACCAAAAATACATCTTGCCCAATGAAAAAAAATTCAAGGCGCAAGTAACATGATCTTCTTTTCTTTGTTTTTTAGTCGTATAATGAAGTTATAGTTAATTTGAAATGACTCTGATGCATAAATTCTTATTTGAAAAGACAAAAGTAAAATAAAATAAAAGATTTCAAACCATGGAAAGAGTGGTTGAAATAGTTCATCCTAGACTACGTGATGAGGAGATATTTATAAAAGTTGAGTTGTATATATTATAAAAGGGGCAAAATACCTTTTTGATCCCTCAGTTTTGTGTTTAGTTCCTTTTTAGTCCATCAATTTTTAAACTCAACAAATTAGTTCATAGTTTTGCATTTAGTTACACGGTTGGTCATTTCATCTAATTTTCCGTTAGTCCCTAACGGAAAGCTGGCGTGACACCTATTTTTATATATAAAATAAATTATTTATTAATATTTAATTATATTTAATTTAAAATTTATTTTTTATTTGATGATTTTTTTAATCTCCCAATTTTGTATTTGGTTCTCTTTTGGTCCTAAGTTTTCAAAAACTCAACAAATTTACCCTCAAGTTTTGTATTTAGTTACACTATTAGCCCTTCTATTTAATTATTTTTAATTTTTATTTAATTAAATTATCAAAAACTTATCCAGAAAGGAAAACGAACTAAAAAATAAAAAATAAAATTTTAATTAAAGAATGAAAATAATTAAATATTAATAAAATAATATTTTTAATAAAAAAATAGATGTCACATCTCTATCAAAAACTTATCAAGAAAGGAGAACAAACTAAAAAATAAAAAATAAAATTTTAATTAAAGACTGAAAATAATTAAATATTAATAAAATAATATTTTTAATAAAACTGGGAGATTAAAAAAGTATTTGTCAAATAAAAAATAAATTTTGAATAAAATATAGTTAAATATTAATAAAATAATTTATTTTATATATATAAATAGGTGTCACGTCGGTTTTCTGTTAGGGACTAACTGAAAATTGGATGAAATGACCAGAGTAACTAAATGCAAAACTCATAGGCTAAATTGTTGAGTTTGAAAACTGAGAGACTAAAATGGAACTAAGCACAATATTGAGGGAACAAAAAGGTATTTTGCCCTTATATAATTGGTATAGAAATGGTGTTATTTAGTCCATAGTTTTTTTTAAAAAAAAAAATTAATAAGTCTCTGAACTTTTACTATCCAATATATTTAGTTTGCATACTAAAAAAAATCATCATGAACTTTCCATTTAAAGTCTAAAAAATATCTACCATTTATTTTGTTAGTTTGATTTTACATCACAAAATGTCTTAGCTTTCTCAAAATTAGCTAATTATGAATACTTAAACAATCCACAATAATCCACAATTAACCAACAAGCTAATTATGAATACTTAAACAATCCACAATTAACCAACAAGAGTATAACTCAACTGGTGATCTATTACAAACTTTTAGGTACAGAAATTAAATATTCATGAACCACATTTATACTAAATTCAAGAAATTGTGGGCCATAAATTAAAATGGATAATTTATCTTCCATAGAACCACATTTTTTTTATTATTAATTAGTATCTTTGCAATAGAATCTAAAATAAGTTTCTAATAAAAGTGTCTTTTCTAAAAAGGGAATTCCTTTCAAAGATATTATGTTCTATCGAGCATAGTCACACTTTAGAGAGTATGACATCTTTTTGATTTCGAGTGGTGAGCATGTTAAGAGGATGAACAATTTATATCAATTTATTCTTAGATAATTGTCATAAATGTGAAATATGTTCTTCAATTACAACAGTATCACATCTAATTTAATTGAAAAATTAAAGGTAATAACTAAACAGGCTAAGAGACCCTAATCTATAGACTTTTTAGATTTTGGCCAAGTCTAATGACAAAAGAATAAAATTAAATAAGTATTATTAGACTTTTGTTTATTATATATAGCCAAAGTCTAAGCATGAAGGAGGCAGGAAGGAGACCAAGATGTTACCCAATAAAAAAAAATATTAATATGAGAATCTCACTTTTATTCCTACATCTATTGGTTTAGTTTTAAATTCAAACCCTATATTCATCTCTAAATTTTTAGACCCAAAATTTTGTCTCTAAACTTAATCATACCCTTAAATATTAATACCCCTTTTGATAACCATTTAAACCCTCTTTGATAGTCATTTGGTTTTTGAAAATTAAGTTTGTTTTTTCACAATTTCTCTTCATGTTCTCACCATGATTTTCATCTTTTTTGAAGTATGATTAAACTTTCTAGCCAAATTTTAAAAACCAAAGCAAGTTTTTTATAACTATTTTTTTTTAATTTTCAAAACTTAGCTTGGTTTTTTAAAACATAGGTATATAGTAGATAAGAAAACATATAAACCTCTTGGTGTAGTATTTTTAAGCTTAATTTTCAAAAATAAAAAACGAAATGGTTATCAAACGAGACCTTAGTTTTTTGTTTGTTGTTTTTGAAAATTATGCTTGTTTTTTCATCATTTCTTTTCATCTTCTCCACAATAACTTTCATATGCCTTGAGGCATCACTTAAGTTTCTACCCCAATTTCAAAAACAAAAATAAGTTTAGCTTGGTTTTTAAAAACAAAGGTACAAAGTAGATAAGAAAACATAAAAAGTCATTGGTAGAAATAGTATTTTTAGGGTTAATTTTTCAAAAACGAAAACAAAAAAAATCGCACCAGATAGGAGTCAAACCTACGACTTTCTGCTTAAGAAATAGACGCTCTATCCACTGAGCTACAGGCGCTAGATGTTGACTTAAGCCTTAGGTAATCTATTTTTAACCTCAATATAAAACTATAATCTAAAATACAAACCCACACATTGCTCTAAACAATCCATAACGTAAAAGAAAAAAAAAAAAAACTTGCCCCAAAACAAAAACCATAAATTAATTCTCCCAAAACTCAAACATATGAATATGATTTTAAATCTTAGTTTGATTAGCAAAAGATGGAACACAAATAATGAAACGTCATGTTTGAATATGAAGAGATTGATTAATAAAATAATAAAAAAAAAAGTGGTGTGGAAAAAGATTGGAAAGGAGGCAAAAATCAAGAGGAGGATCAATAAGTGAGTTGATATGATATTCATAAAACAAGACGCCAAGTGGGAAGCCATGAGAAGACAAGGTTGTTGGCGGTTGGAAAATATATTCGCTGCTCACCAAACTATATTTCCTTTTTGTTATTCTGTTATATATTTAATATAATTTTTATTTATTTATTTATTTATTTTACATGGAATATTCACTATTATTTTGTTCTTCATAAAAAAGCAAAAGTGTTCTGCAAAAGGCATAATAACCATAAGCTCTTCCCTCTTTTTTCAGTGATTTGGAATCTTTCTCTCTTTGGATTTGGTTCATCTTGGATAAAAGTAAAAGTGAAAGTGTATCATCATTAGTCATTAACTTGTTCCACTAATAAAGTTGTTCAATTTACTTTTAAGGATAAAAGTTTTAATGATTATCTAAGTTTAACCTCTCATTTTGATCCAAATAAAAGTTTGGGATAAAAATTAACTTAAATGATTGGTAAAGAATTTTTTCTCACCATTTCTTATCATGAATTTCAATTTTTTTTTGTAAGGAAACCTTTGAATTCCTTAACTAAATTTGAAAACTAAAAAGTTTTTAAGAAGTACTTTTTTTTACTTTTCAAAACTTAGTTTGGATTTTGAAAACATTTATAGAAAAGTAGATAATTTAAACAAGAAAATCTATAGGTATAATCCATGTAAATCTATAGGTATAATCCGTGTTTATAAGCTAAATTTTCAAAAATATAAAAACTAAACAGTTATGGGGCTAAACTTTTATGGTTGTATCTAATTGGTATGTGTCTTTTAGAGGTTTTGAATTTGGAAGGTTGTGTCTATATCTATATAGTTGTTGTAGTTTTAAATGTTTCAAATGAGTCATCATTCTATTTTTATTCTGATTTTGTGTCTAATAGATTACATATTCTTAACTTCATTATATTATTTTAATTCTTATGTGGTATGCTAGTTATATTATTTAAGAACTATATAATGGGTTGATTTAAGGTTGACTTGAGTATCTATTGGCTAAATATTAAACCCACAAAGTGTTAGGATGCAAACAAAAGTCTCACATTTGCTAGAGAATAGATTGATCATGGGTATATTAAAGAGGACAATTATCTCCATTGGTATGAGGATTTTTTGGGAACAAAAAACAAAGTCATGAGGGTTGACGACCAAAGTGAGCATTATCATACCATTGTGGAGATATGTGGACGTCTGTTGTATTTAACACAAAATTAACCACACGAACCTACAAGACACAAAATTTAAAATTTAAATCCTAATAAAAAATTACTTTTAAAGTAAACAAACTAAATAAATACATGATCGAGAATTCAAGTATCAAACTTATACTTTAGCTAAAAGAGAAACGATAACATAACATCTAGTTGAAACTAAAATAAAGTCTTTAACCCATATGTCACAATTTGAACATCCATCGGCTGATTAAGACGAATGCCATTGATAGAAAATTAACTCACCCATTGATATTAACTTACTAAACTCGTGAAATTAACCATTGTTAGTTTGGGGTTCCCACAAGCTTTGTGCTTTAATTGGTTGTTTTTCTTATAGTTATTCGTGTTAAATTAAGCTTTCATCACTCAATCATGTCCCTTTCAATCTCTTTCTCTCTCACACGCACACATACACAGGAGCCAAGAGCCGATGCCCTCTACTTTATTATTAAAGAATCAAAGATAATTCCATTTTGAAGGTAAAGCCAGCGAGCTACCCCATATTCACCAATCCATGTCTGCAAAAAAAATTTCCATGGGGGACCTAAGCAATGGCTTTTCATCCTCATCCCCACCTGCCACCAATCTTCTTCCATTTTTTTTTAGTTAAATTCCATTATTCTTCTTCGTGCCTGTCCAGTCCATATTCTCCCCCCACCATTGAAGCAAAGCCAAAGCAGACTTCAATTCTTCCCACTTTTCTCTCCTCCCTCTCTCTCTCTCTTTTTGCACTTTTCTTTGTGGGAATCTGTGATTTGTGCTCTTTTTTTATTTGTTTTTTTCGGGGGAGTTTTCGATTTCTGTGCTTTCTTTGAGATCTGCTTCAAAATGGGTTTCTCCCTTGGTACTTGTTCTAACCCAAGGGAGCCCCCGTTTGAGTTAGATCATCACCATTGTCACTATAATGAGCTCAAGATTAAGACCCTTTTGAGAAAAATGATTTGGGAACTTGGGTTTGCGTGTATTCTTCCTCCTGCTCGTCTTCGCCGCAAGAATCAGGGCATTCAAGATGATGAACACCCAAATGTGGAAGGGAAAAACAAGAATCTGGAGCACAATAAGGCTTGGTTGCTTGCGGAATCCGGTGCTTGCGGTGGGGAGTTGTTAAATGCTGATCCACAGTCGGTTCATTCGTCTTTTCGGTTCAGTTTTTGCTCTCAGGTTGAGCTTGAAACCATGAACATCGGCTCTTCAACCGCTGCGGCGACTGTTTTGATGGTCAATTTGGATAATGGAATGATGGCTGAAGCTCTCAACAAAGAATTGAAATGGCGGAGGATTGAGTCTCTGGAAAAGAGCATTTCGCCTGTGGCTCATACTTTGATCAGATTCAGCTATCGGGAAATTCGTTCTGCAACTCGTAATTTCTCAAAAGGTACTCTTAAAGTCAAAGACCCTTCTCGTTTTCAAACCAAATTTCTGATATGTAATCTTGAAATGTTTTCAATTTTCTCAAATGTGGTAGGCAGAGTTTTGGGAAGAGGCGCATTGAGCTGTGTGTTCAGAGGGAGGGTTGGGTTTTTTAGAACTGCTGTGGCAATCAAACGTTTGGACAAGGAAGATAAAGAGTCAGCAAAAGCATTCTGCAGAGAATTGATGATTGCTAGCTCTCTTCACAACCCAAATATTGTTCCTCTTGTGGGGTTTTGTATAGATCCAGAAGAGGGTTTGTTTTTGGTTTATAAATATGTCTCTGGTGGAAGTTTAGAAAGACATTTACATGGTATGACTTCTTGATCTTGGGTTCTGGATTTACTTGAATTTTGGTGAGTTTTTGAGTTTCTAACAGGATAACAATTGCAGAGAAGAAGAGGGGAATAAAGGGTTGCTTATCACTTCCCTGGTCAGTGAGGTTCAAGATTGCAATTGGAATTGCTGAGGCTGTGGCATATCTTCACAATGGGACTGAAAGATGTGTGGTTCATAGAGACATTAAGCCTTCAAATATCCTTCTTTCATCCAAGAAAATGCCAAAGGTAAAAGAATATGTTCATTTTCATAGATATTCCTTTGGTTGTTTGATGTGCAACAAAGGAGAGAGATAGGATAGGGACATAGAAAGAAGTCAAAGCCAACCAAGTCAGCACTCAAAGATAATCTAAAGGATCTCTTCAAATAAGTCTAACTAATAACAAATGCTAACCTTTCATTGTTCTTATTCACCAATTGTTTCCTGTTAATGGTTGCTTGCAGTTATGTGATTTTGGGTTAGCAACATGGACTGCTGCTCCATCTGTGCCTTTCCTTTGCAAAACTGTCAAAGGAACATTTGGGTATGAACTCATTCTTAAGACATTCTAATGTAGGGGAAGGATGATGAGAATCTATCTCGCCTTCCGCTTTTCTGTTCCTTTTGGATTTACGATTTTCAAACTTTTTGTAGTTACCTAGCTCCGGAGTATTTCCAGCATGGGAAGGTATCAGATAAAACAGATGTCTATGCTCTAGGAGTTGTGTTATTGGAACTCATAACAGGCAGGAAGCCGATTGAAGCAAGGACACATGGAGAGGAGAACTTGGTTTTATGGGTAGGTCATTATACCGCTTCAACAATTTTGTTTTATCCAAGTCGATGTAATGTGATTCATATATAGAACCTCGTGGTATGCGCATATATAATTCTTGTCAAAATAAACCTTGTTTTACAAGCACAAGCAAATAGCAGTGCAGAACTTTATCAGATAAGAACTTTTATTAACATTTCTCTGTCGTGATTACAAGCCGAGTCGATGCATTGCCCTCGTATTACTGAATGTTTAGCTGATTGTTGTGTAGATTTGAAGTTTGATTAGAACTTCATCTGATCCTGATGGGAGATGATTTAAAAGAACATTTTTGTGTGAATGTAATGATATATTAACTATCATTCTGTTTCAATATTTCAAGAAATGTCAATTTCAGAATAGTATATGTCAATGTCATATTAAGCTGTATTGCGTTCGTCGGAGCAGTCCCTAGTATATGTTCTAATTGTCATCCTCACTTGTATGACAGAGGGAAGTAGTCTTATAACTATAACAAACTTAATATCTTCCTACAGGCAAAGCCACTCTTGCAGAAAGGGAAGGGGGCAATTACCGAGCTGCTCGATCCACATGTGACATGTACCATGAAGAATTCAAATCAAATAGTCCAAATGATCGAAGCTGCCGCTGCCTGCATTACCGGTGAAGAATCGCGCAGACCTGGGATCTTAGAGATCATTGCAATATTGAAAGGTGAAGAAAAGCCTCTGCCCTCCAGATCAAAGAGGTCAGGTTTCTTGGGGCATGGATGTGTCACTGATTGTTATTCACAGTTCCAAAACACAAACAGCGAGATGACGAGTCATTTGGCGTTGGCCATGTCTGGACTTCCCGAATTCGAAGAAGACGATTACCTTTTCTATCGTTGAAACGTTACAAAAACATGCCATGATCAACTGGAATAAAGGAGAGTGATTTTCCACATTTTGATTGCTTGTAGATCTCTATAGCTGAATCATTGACAATAGAGTATTGAAAGAAAAAAAAAGAGTGCTGGAACTGTAAATAGGATCATTTTGTATAGATCTTCCATGTACTTTTCCCCATTTTCCATGGAGGAAATGTAATTAATTTTCATTTGAAATGAAATTTTAGTATCTTTTGGTGATCTCTCTGTAACACAACTTGAAAAAGTATCAGATGTTTGATTTTCATTTGACAGACAAAAAGTATGCAGAAAGCTACATACATATGTTAGGGAGTTCAAAAATTGAGCTATATTTAGTACAAGATTCTCGAACTACATAAACTCGTTTTATATAAATTACTAATGAAATTCATGTCATCGAAAGCGAGCTACACGAATCTAAATTTTATAGGATGTTTCTTTATACCATCCAAAAAAAATTCACACATTCAACTGCTTATTGATGAATTATTGTTAGGAAGTAGTTGGCTTGAGACAGATTCAATGAAGTTGCAGCTTAACAACCAAAACAATATTTTCCATTATGAAAAAATGTTTCAAAATGGAGCCCATTTGATTTGTTTTTTTTTTTTTTTTTTTTTTTCCTGCAGATATCAAATCAAGCATGACAAGATACATTTAAAAAAAGGAGAAAGAAACAAAAACAGAACAAGAAATCAACAAAAAAAAAAAAGAACCGTATACAAACATTTAGAATATCTTTCCAACATCCTTGACTAATCCACGGTTGGCACGGGCAAAATCTGTGAACTCTTCGAACGAAATGAAACCGTCGCCATCGGTGTCGATCTCGGCCATCATCCGCTGCACTTCGTCGGCAGTGACAGAACCGAGCGTCTTCAAGGCTTCCCCGAGCTCGGTTGCAGAGATCTTACCGTCGCCATTGGCGTCGAAGCGCTTGAAAATGCGTTCACGTTCAGCTTGGTCTTGAGGATCATCAGCCATTATGGTATATGAAAAAAGCTTTGTGTGTGTTGAAGATTTGGTGAGTGAGAGATTGATTGAGAGAGTGCAGAGAAGTTTGAAGAAAATGGTGAGTTATATAAAGAGCAAAGTTTGTGAAGATTAAGGTAATCCTCAAATGTCGGATTAGTGACTTTAGATGGCCAAAAGAATGTAAAACTTGCAACTGATTTTGCCTAAATTATGGTTTGTCATCAAAGAAACATTCTTTGCTATTTGAAACTTATCTCTCTCTCTCTCTCTCTCTCTCTCTCTCTCATTTTGAAGTTTCTCTTAGATTTATACTAAAAAAAAAAAAAAAGATAATTTTTTGGTTAGTAGAATATGCATGTTCATGAGCTATTATTCTAATTTGTCTCTATCAACATTTTGGTCAATTATTAATTTTGTAAATCTTGATTATTATAATTTATGTTTATCAACTTCTACGTTAAATATTAATTTATGTACATACCATTACTAGGTGGAAGAAACGTATTTATATCAACCTAAGCATAGCTTAACAAATTAACACATTTATTCTTGATCAAAAGGTTAGAGATTCAAATCTAGAAAATGAAAAAAACATGGTTAAAATTAACCAATGAAAATTAGAATTTTTTTTAAAGGTTAACTTGCAAATTTCGTCGCTATTTAATTTAAGCAAAGTTTAATTTTTGTTTCTATAATTTTAAAAGTTTTAATTTAGTCTTTATAGTTTGAGTTAGTCTCAATTTTAGTCCCATAACTTGGATTTAGTTTCATAATCCATATAGTTTCAAATGTTATAATTTCATTCTTATGATTTAGACAAACCTCACAAATTGTTTTATCGTTATACAATTTTTTTTTTTTTTTTTTTTTGTAGTAGTTTTCTATTTGGGTGACTATGTTAATTGATTATATTAGAGCTTACGGGAGTAAAAACAAAACAATATAGGTAAAATTTTCAAGTGGGTAAAAGCAAAACACAATTAAGAATGACTTGTGAGATTTAACTTGACCATTAAGTTCAAATCATAAGGACTAATTTGAAAATATTAAATTCATATGAAGCACAATGAAACTAAGCCTAAACTATGGAAACTAAATTGAAGTTTTTAAAAAAACCATATGGAAATTATATCCAAATTATGAGAACCAAATTTATAATTTAACATTTTTAAAATGTATAATTTATATTATTATTTTACAAAATATTATATATAGAAAAATGGGCTACTCTTAGTTTTCCTCTAACTTACCCATGAAGCCCTGGAAAAGCTCATCCTTGAGGCCCAAAGGCCCAGACTGCCATATCCAACAAACAATGAATCAATGAAATTAATACATAGAACATTAGTACAAGGGATTTCATATGGATTTTAAGGAAGGGTTGAAGTACTACTTTTGACTTTAGGGCTCATTCACTTGTGTTAATATTCAAATGACATGCTTAGTTAATAATATTATCCTTGAATATTATGTATGTAACTACAAATAAATGAGAGTAATTAATATAATTTTTTTTTACTCGATTAAGATATTTCTATTTTCAGTGTGAAGTTGTAGGTTTGAATCTTCGCTTAAAATTTGTGATATAATATTATGATAAAAAAAAATAAAGAAAAATTTTCATTATCACAATTATATCACAAAAAACTTCTTCTTATAATCCAATTGTCATTATATTATCGTTTTGATCTTTTAATTTATGTTAGCATCTTAATACAAATTAAAGTTTTTTTTTTTAAAAAAAGTAAAACAATAAAAAGACCCATGAATACATACATTGAAACATTTAAAATGTAAAAGACAAAATTGAAATCAACTGTATTCGATAAAATTTAATCTTTTCTAATCTTTGTACTACTTAAAAGACACTTTGATATCTTTATTATCAATTATAAAATAATATTGAGAGCTAAACTAGGCGTAATCCTCTTAAAATATGTCTATTGATCTACTTTTATTACCTAAGTGCAACTTTATCTTAAAATATCTATTCTACCCATGAAGAAAAATGGATGGAAGACATAATACAAAGGAGAGCATGGTGTGTTTGAAGGAACTCCTTTTCCAAATAGGCCACTTAAGTTATTAAGGGTCTGTTTGAGACAATGAGTTGTAGGGAATTACAGTTATAAAATATGTGTTTCGGTATAGAGTTGTTTAGTCTGGAGTTAATAAGTCTGTTTGGATAAAGAGTTGTTTAGTTTTGAGTTCTAGAATTTTGAAGTATGTGTTTGGAGTACAAATTTATTAAATCTAAAGCTCTAAAATACAAGTTGATTTTAGGTGTTGCTTTGTACCTTCTTTTTCTAATATAATTTTTCAAATTTTCATTATCAAGGGTTAGTCTCATACATTTTAAGATTGGGAATTTTTTTTTATTAATTTATGTATATTTTATAATTTTTTAAAAAAGAAAAAGAATTTGGAACAAAATACTCCCTATTCTTTTTTCAATATCTCACGTTAATTATCCATTTGTTTTAGATAGTTTTCAAATAAAAGAAAACCTTACAATATTTTTTTAAAATATTATATTTGATTTGGAAAATTTTCAATCTATTAATTTAAAATAGTTCAAATAAACTTCAAAATTTTTATATTTTTATTTTCTGAATTTTAGAAATAATATAGATTTGTTCATGTCAACTCTAAATTTGAGATTTTAAATTATATTATTTCATGAATATTTTAAATTTATTAAATATTTTTTTCATTGATTTAAAATTTTAATTTAAGATTTATTTTTTAAGCATAATAAAAGTTATAATATTATTTGTTTCATAATTTAATATTTTATTTTTCTAATTAATCAATGTAATGAATTATCAAAAATCCGATTAATATGAACATATATATTCTTTGAAGTTTTTGAAGTTTTAAAATAACTCAGTTAAAAATAAAAATATCAAATATTTTATGTTATTTTAAAATAATTAAGTTCAAATAAATATATATTTTTAATATTATTCAAAATAAATATCATACATACTTTTATTTAAAATAAATATAATTTATTGTAATAATTTTATTTTATTAAAATTGAAAGGAGATTTATCTTTTGATTTTGAATATGATTAATTTGAAAATTAAAATATTTAACAGGTTAATCTTTTTAAATACTGTAATGCGGGTTAGTTTAAAATATATATTTTTTATTTTCAAAAAATATATATTTTTATTTTCAAATAATAAAATTATATATATATTTGAGTTATTAATAACAAAATAAGATTAAAAAAAGATAAGATTGTAATTTGTTATAAGTAATTTTAGTTTAATTTTTTTAAAAAATGTAGATAACAAGGTAGAAGAAGTGAGATAGAAAGATTTTTATCAACTAAAAAATTATTATGTAGTATTCTAATTTATATTAGTCAATTTAAATAATAGTATCATATATAAAATATTCTTATATAGTTTATATTTAAAAAATAAAATTATAGAATAAAAAGAAAAATATTTTGTTAAGAATTTATTAAAATTATAGGATAAAACATAAAAATATCTTTTTAATATATTAGTAATAATTATGAGAAAATTTATATAAAAAATAAACAACACTTGTAAGCTAAGAAATTTAAAAAAAAAAATTTGAGAGAGTAGAGAAGAGAGAGGGAGGGCAATTTGTACGGATAACCTATTTTCACACATTTTAACGTCATTTTACTTGCATTTGATATATGACTTTTTCTGCCCCCAACTCGTTTAAATTACAATGAGGGCAGCGTACTCTCACTCTCATACTCTCGTTATTGTTGTTCTCTAACTTAATTTTATCTTACTTCTTTCTTTTTAATCATTTCTTCCTCACTCTCGCTTTTCTCTTACTTAATTTTATATTCTTTTCAATCTTTTCTTCTTCAAACTTGCTTTCATTCGTTCTCGTTCTCGTTCTCATTATTGCTCTCACTCTCGCTCTTGCTCTTCTCTGACTATTTTTGCTCCTCTTTGGCATGCGAAAGTGTTAACCCTATTTGAGAGTGTGACCAAAGAAGGCGACTTCTCATATTGCCCTCCTGAGTAATTTTACAAGCATTGTCACGTCAAAATGGTTTAGATTTCATTATTTCATATGACATGTTAGATCACATTAAAGTGCATGAAAAAGTAGGTCTTCCATACAAAAATCCTAGAGAGGGAGATAGGAGTGAGATGAGATGAAGTGAAGGGGGGCAACAAATGAAAAGTTGGAGTAAGAGTTAATAAGTTTGTGAAACCCACGATATAGAGTTGGAAGAGGAGTTAATAAGTTTGTGGGGCACACAAATTGGAATTAAAATACCCTTTAGCCAAATAAGGAGTTTGAGGAGTTCTAATTAACTACTCTCAACTCTACTTCCCCAACTCAATCCAAACACCTCATAAAGTCGTCATGACCTTAGTTTTTGTTTAAGGGGCAACAATATATAGCTCAATATTAATAGACCAATTTAGAAAATAACTAAGCGGTTTAGATTTTGTATATAAATGTCTGAACGTACATCTTTCATTTTTTATAATAGGTTTTTAAAATTAGATTCAGATAATCAAAACGATGGCAAGCACGTGGTCACAGATAGCTTTTAAACATATTCCTAGATCGGCAAACCAGGCGGCCCACAAACTAGCACAAAGGGCCTCACGGCTACAAACAGATGAATCTTGGTTGGATGGTCCCTCTTCGGGCCTTGATACTTTTCTATCTTAATTTCCCTTTGTATCTTCGGCTGCTTATAAAAAAAAAAAATAGATTCAGATGTAAATGTCTCAAACCTACATTTTTTTTAAAAAAAAAAAAACTAAAGGAAAGTCTAAAAAATGCAGTATTATGAGGGGGGAGAGAGATGCACTTTTCGTTTTGGACAAAATGTAACAACTTTGAATAAAATCTAAATCAAATTGCATAAATAACATAAAGCGATAAGATAAGCGCAATGATCAAAACAATGAATTAATTGTTTAAGCATAAATTATAATTTTTCATTATATAATTCTTTTTGGATAATGGTATTGCAAATTCAACAACTAAAATGTGCATAGGAATTGTAGATGAACACACGGATAAAGACAATGCTCTAGAAATTTTTTTATTATACATATATAATCGTATTTAAACATATGATTACATAATGATAAGTTTAAAATATGAGTACATTAGATATATACATTCATCTATTAAATGTGAAATTGATAATATGTGACACTAATTCGAATTCAATTACTACTATAATGGTATTGCATATTCAACGACTAAATATGCACAAAAACTTATGAAAACAGTTTTTTGGATTAATAATGGTAATTATAGATGAACACATTGATAAAAAATAATGTCTTGAATAACTTCTATTGTGTGTATATAATTGTAATTAGACCTATTATTGTATGATGGTAGGTTTAAATATGAGTATCTTGAAATATATATATTCGTCAGTACTTGGCAATGTAAAATGAATAACATTGAAAGATTTAGAAAAAAAATTTAATTAAACAACTTATAACATTCATGGATTAAAAAAAAATGTTGAATCGAGAGTATAATTATATACCACCATTTAATGAATCAATAAAAACCTCCATCTTCCCAAGCAATTAACTCACACCGTCTGAAATTGTCAATCTTCCAAAACAATCCATTTAATTTGAAACTCTCGTATTCGATTGATTTCCTTCCATTTTCAACTATGTTTCATCTCCCCTCAACCTTCTATGTTGTAGAAACTGTCATATCTGTTAAATTTCCTTCAATCTTCAACTTTGTTTCATCTCCCTTCAGCCTCATTTGTTGCATTTCATATACAATCAGCCTCCATCAATAGAAACGAGCTAGTAGAGTAAGAGTCGTCAACCAATCGCATTTTCGAAGTATACATTTTTATCTACCATCATTTCTACATCCAAAAAACTAAATATGTTCAATCTTTTCCTTCTCATGGCTTTCTCTCTGCCTTTCTCTTCCTTCCATTTACCCAAAAACACAGTTTTTGTAAAGGAATATTACTGCCTCTTAGAAAATTAGAGAACCAATGAAAAATGTTATATTGATATTGAAGGGATGATCTCTTCATCTCGCAGCAGAAGTAATGGATCAACTTAGATTTTATTTAAAATTAAACTAAAATTATTAAGGTTAAGCAAATTCACATTGAAATAATATGGAGAAATTTTCTGGCGGGTCTTTATCTTCTCCACAAAGCCTTCCTCGCTATGACTCGAACAATGGAGCAAAGTAGCTTATGGGGAGCCTTCTTTGGAAAGAAAAGAGAACATGAGGAGAATTCTTGAGAGCTTTCTCTTGTCTTATGGAATGAATCCTCTTATGACACAACCCTAAAGTCCTATTTATAGTGACCTAGGAAAATCTTTGTCATAATTAGATAATATATATTATAATATCAAAATCAAATATATGTATCTAATATATTTGAATCTTATTCAAATCTTTTGAATTCTCTTACGATATTTATTTCTTCATTTGAATCTTATTCAAATGTTATAAATATCTTTTTCCTTAATGTATCTAAATACATTAATATTTTCTTTGATATCTAATGTATCAAATACAATAAACATATTTTCCTTATTTAATCAATCACATATATTAAATATCAATTTGAACATTTCAAATTTTTCTTCAACAAATTGATCCTTTATTGTTTGTATGAGCTAGCAAGTGGACCTTATGGACCGACAGATTATAAGCTTAAATGATACAAAATTAATTAATTAAAACTCTTTAATCAATCAATTTTCATTCATTAACTAGGGTCACTCCACTATAGACCTAGAGTTAAACTCTTATACACTATAGGACAAGTTGTGTCCATGGGATATAATCACTACATGCAAGTTGATCCTTCACGAGTTGTTCATAATTACAGTTGGGTCAAAAGTCCGTTTTACCTAGGGATGTCCACGGGGCGGGGCGGGGTCGAGGAATGACTCCCCCCGCCCCCTTTCCATTTCATTCCTCGTCCCATAAAATTTTCCATTTAATTTCGCGAGAAGCGAGCGAGATTCCAGCATGGGAATTCGCGAGGATCGAGTTCCATGAGGAATAATTTCTCGTTTAGAATTTTATTTTTTAAATTTTATTAACTAATTTCTTTCTTTTTATTTAAAAAATTGTATTTAAATGATTAATTATTCTTTAGAGATTTATAGTTAAGAGAAAATTTTCATTTTTTTTAGAAAAATAAAATGATATTTAATAAAATTTTAGACTTATGGTTTATGAGATCTATACAAATATATATATATATATATTTAAAATTAAATATATTAATCGGAGCGGGGACGGGGGCGGGTCAGAGACGGGGAATGTATTCCCCGTCCCCGTCCCCGTTTAGCCAACGGAAAAAATTTCATCCCCACTCCCTCCCTCTTTCCCCGCCTAAACGAGGATTCCCCCCGTTGTTAAAATGGACATCTCTAGTTTTACCCCTATAATTACATCTTGCACCTTAAGTACCAATGATCCTCTAATGAACAATTTGTTTATGATCCAACCATAAACTAAGTCCCTTTCAGGTCAGTGAGAAGGTGTGGTCACATTGTTCAAGTCCCAAGATCAACACTTAAGAAAACAACTCATTTACTTTCCTCTGTATGGAAATGAGTGAATTTCATCTCGTGAAATTATGTTCTCAGCTCTCTATTTCGTCAAAACCCTAAAATGATAGACTTATTGAACCGACTACAAAAGTCACTTTCACCCATGCAAATCAAAGGACAAACCCTCATAAATAGGAGTTCATAACTCACTCAGGATTAAAATTGATGGAACACGAGACATACGCAGCGGAATAAGGATCTAATGACACTCTAATTGCATCTAACTTAATAGAAATTAACATGCCAACATACAAAAAACGGTAAACTAAAAAAGGAAAAAATATACAACCTTTGTAGCTCAATTTCTTCTCTCCTCCTTGCCAAAGCAAAAATCGAACACAACCGGACCACCACTAGAGCTTCCCCGCTATCCTCTGGACTTAGAACCGGGTTGTGGGACCCGGTGAATGAAGGATTGAAGAGGAAGAATGGGAGGTTCAAAGTATTAAGTGAGAAAAGGAGAAGAAATAGGTTTTGGTGAGATTTCTTTTGGAAAAACTCAAAATTCAGCAAAAGGAACCCTTTGTTTTGAAAACAAATCTATTTATAAAGAAATTACATGCATCAAATGCATGCCAAGACTCACCAAAATGCAACACCTCACAAAACACTAATTAAAGTGGGCTATGTGTCATTCTATAAAGTTTACACATAATCCACTTAAGTTAGTGGGATTGTCCAAGAAAAACTTGGATAATTCCACTAACTCTAGTCAATGGTAAAAAAGTCTTTTCCATTTGGTTAAAGTCAAACTTTGACTTTTCCCGAGCCAAAAAGTCAACGCTTTGACTTTTTACAATTTTGACTCTCTTGACTAATTTTGACCTCCCGAACATGAATCCGCATTCATATTTTTGAAATTCAAATCACATTTAAATATATTGTGTCATAAAAAACCAATAGTTATATCACATATACCTGTCGGTTTAAAACTCATTTCCTAATTCGAACAATTCGAATTAATCCATCATACTGTTCTAAGTTTAATCCATATGAGCTAGCAGGGGGACCTAATGGACCTACAGATCATGGGCTCCAACAATCCGAGATTAATCGGTCAAACTTTTTAACCTAATTAATCAACATTTGTTAACTAACTGGTCATTCCACTAAAGTCCCGTAGTTGCACTCCCTCACTTTGTAGATATATTTACGTCACACGATATAACCGTAACGATGAAGTCAATCCTTCACAGGTTGTTCGTGGTCTCTACCGGGTCAAAATACCGCTTTTACCCCGAGAACACTTCTTGTTCCTCAAGTCCCACTGAACCTCTATAGAACAATTGATTTGTGATCCAACCAACAAATCTCGTCCCTCTCAGCCTAGTGAGAGGGTGAGGCCCCTTGTTCTAGTTCCAAAGTCAGCACTTAAGGGAACAACCTATCTACTATCCCTAGAGTTGGGTAGGAGTGAATTTCGTCTTGCACCCTATGTCCCCAGCTATCTACCCGGTCTTACCTCCGAAATGGGAGGCTTATTGAGCCAGCGCTGTTGAGCTGCTCTCACCCATGCAGATCTAAAGATAATCCCGAATAAACAGGAGTTCATAGTTAGCTCAGGATTGAGATTGAGTTACCTAGGTCATCAAAATTGAATTAGCCATTTTTATACAGTAAACGGTGTTATAAAGCAAAAGTGACTAAGTCGTGGTCTAGTCTTATACAAACTTATTGCATAGGATGCCCCCACTTACATATCTCTATATGAACGATTCAGGATCACATCGTTTGTACTAACTACAAAGTAGGCTGCATCCATAGTGTCCCCAGAATAAGGCGCCCAACCTTATCCCTATACTATAGACCATTTTAGGCTATATACTCGAACTTGATCCATGTTTTATGTCATCACATAAAGTTCAAGTCTACATTAAATAGCCTCGGGACCTTAGTTTATTGGATTCAAGATTATGGTATACTAATTCAATAACAATTTTATCGAAGAAGAAACACGGAAAAAGTTTTATCAATTACAAACTACGAGTTTTAGGACATAAAATCCAACAAAAATCGAGTCGCATATGATCATCCTAATTAAATATTAATCTTCTTAATTAACGGATTAATAAAAAGAGATTAATATTTTGTGGTCTAGTCTTATGCAAACTCATTGTATAAGATACCCTCACTCACATGTCTCCACATGAATGATTTAGATCAAATTATTTGTAACTATTACAAACTGGGTCGTATCAATAGTGTTACCAGGATAAGGCACCCAACCTTATCCAAATATTATGACCCTTTAGATTATTTCGTGAACATGATCATCTCGTATATCAACCACATATTGTTCAAGATTACACTGATAACCTTGAATTTTTCATATGATGAACAATATTATATTGCAAATAAAATAATTATTAATTATTAAATAAAACACTAATTATGAAGCTTTAAGGCAAAAATCCCAACAGATATTTCAACAAAAGTTTTTGAGGAATTATTTTGTCATTAAAAAAAGACAATAAATAAAGGAGATTGATATTGGATTTAGATGAAATGTTTGAAATTAAGAAATTTTAAAAAAACAAGGGAGAATTTAAAAATGCATAAATCTAAGAGACAAGTTGAATATGAGGGAGAGAGAGTGAGAGAATGCTGAAGACATATATTTTTTTTTATTAGGAAGATATCTATTTGTCGCTTGTGAAGGTGTTTCTTGTGAATACGAGTATATACCAGAAATATATATGGAACACAAACTATTCACCCTCCTCTTAAAAATATGGTAGCCATCATTTTGAATATCTCTAGTTTTTAGTTATTTTTTATTATGACTATTTTTTCTAGTTATTTCTTACCATTTCCCTAATGTTTGCATAAAAAAATCTTGAAACTCTTAATTAGTTCTGTATATTGTGCTTATCTTTATATATAGACTTCTATATTAATATTTCTTATAACCTTTGAATAATTCAGTTTAATGTATGCATGTCATCATGTGTCATCCATGACACACTTATGCATCTTGTATAAAAAACATGACCAATAATGTTAAAGATAATTAATAAGGTTTAATTTACTATTTTAGTATCTACCATTTGAATTTGGTTCTTAATTTGAAATCTATAATGGTATGGTTAAATATCATAAAATGTCTTTACCATTATCAATGTTATCAATTTTTTTTTTTTTTTTTGTGTGTGTTTTAATGTGTTTTCATGGGATGTGACAAAAAGATATATAAAATACTTGAAAATCCAACATTGAAATAATTTTTTTTTAGTACAAAATTAGTGGTTTATTACTATTAGCAAGTACTTTTTACTAAAATGATTACTATTGTTTATTTAGTATTTTTCCTAACAAGGTTTCATTATAAAAAGCAAGGTCACCCCTAAAACTCATTAATAAAACTAAGGACAATTGCTCTTATGATATATTTGGGTCTGTTTGAGGCACACAAACTATAATAACATGTGCAATACTATGCACCTCAAACACAAATTATTATAACCCTACACTGTACTACTCTGCATTTTAAATAATATTATATGATTCCAAAAATTATAATAACCCACAGACTATTATAATCCACTCAGCACCTCAAACAACCCATTTCAGATTCTTTTACAAAAAGTACTTATCAAAATCCTAGCATAAAAGGTATGTTTGAAACTGTTTTTAATTAGGTTAAGTATTTTGGGTGACTGCACCCATCTATTGTGTTTCTACCTCATGACTACATGAAAAAAAATATAATTTTTTTTAAACGAAAAAAAATTTGTGGTTCAAAATAAAGTAACAGGATAAATAGGTACAACCCAAGTTACACCCAAATTTTACCATTTAGAGAAACCTTTAATGGTTAAATGTACTTTTCAACTAAATGTATATATTTGTCTTCCATTTAGAAGCACTCTTAAGAAAAGCCAAAGTATTTAATGTGTTTTTTAAAGAAATAATGGGTGCCTTATCCAAACATTTTAACTTACATATACCATTATTTATTTCTTTGACACATGTTTTCCTTCACTAATAACTTTTTACACACTTCTTTTTGCCAACTTTTCTCTCTACATATTTTTCTCACTAATTTCTCTCTTTCACACACATATTTTTTCTTACTAACTTCTCGTTATACAGAAATTATTTAATATGATTACCACACATTGTGTTTACCACCCTTTAAACCATTTGATGTACAACGAAATTATAATTTTTTATTTTTTCTTCTACGTCCAATAAAATTGTCTGTCATATTATATCAGTTTTCTTAAATTAATATCTCAGTTACACAACACTCTTTTGCTAATGTCTTTTACTAAACTTTCTCTAACACTTTTTTTTTCTTTTTGTAGTTTTAATTTTTCTAATTTGTAATAATTTTCATTTTAGTGCTTTGTCAATTATATAATTACTTATTGGGTTAATATTAATCCTACCTAATTATATCAAAACCACTCTTGAAAGCACTTACTATTATTGTTTAATTTAAAGAGTTTAAAATAAAATTAGAAAATAACTTTGTTCACTTTTGGAGGTTTTTAAGAGTTTAATTTCATTTCTCAAGGCAATTTAACCACATTTATCCTTCTTTAGGAACAAATATATAGTCAATTATTCTAAGGAAATATATTTGATATGGCATATAATAAAGTTTAAGGTGGAGTCATATTAGCTAAGAATATATGGTAATATTGCAACTTGCAAGTTATGTCATGAAACATTATACCATATTGAAGAGGGCTAAAAGACTTCCCTATTGAAGAGAGAGGCAAAAAATACTCAACCTTGCATTTGCATCCTTTCTCTTAGAGGAAAGACCTTACTATTATAGGATGAAATTCTTTGCCATGAAGTATACAAATTTCATTTGTTTGAAGGAATGATTTTCTTTTCCTTTTTCTAATAAAGAATGTTATTTGGAGAGAGACTCCATCATAGAGAAAGAGAAACCATTGTCACTTCAAACCATCAAATGAGTACATACCTTTCATGTTAGGGATAATGAATGCATCTAAAAAGGATAGACTAGAATATTTTTTAAGGAAATTGAATTTCTTAAGCACCGTTTGATAACTATTTTGTTTTTGGTTTTTAGTTTTTGAAATTTAAACCTAAAAATACTACTTATACCAATAGTTTATATGTCTTTTTATCTATTTTGTACCTATGTTTTTAAAAACCAAGCCAACTTTTGAAAACTAAAAAAAGTAGCTTTCAAAAACTTGACTTTGTTTTTAGAATTTGGCTAAGAGTTCAAATGTTTATTTAAGGGAGATGATTTTTATTATAAAGAAATTAGGTAAACATAAGCTTAACTTTCAAAAACTAAAATTCAAAAATAAAATACTTATCAAACGGGCCTTACAATTCAATTTTATGTTTGATAACTAAGAGAAAAACTTTTGGTTAGAGGTATTCTAATTTCAAAGGCAAAAGGCTATTACTATACATAAAAAGGCATATAAAACCTGTTCAACCACATCATTCTTCCTTATCCTTTCCTTTGGAAATTATAAATATACATCTCTATGCCTATTTTCAAAAGTGTTTTTCATTCCATCAATCACTTCAACCAAAAATATTGTACAAGTGTTTTAAGTTTTTTTTTTTTTTTTTACTTTTCAGTCTAGGGTAAGAGTATCTCTATTTTTTAAAAAGAAAAAAGACTTTTAAACATGTCATGTAACCTCACACAAATTTTGAAATTGACTTTTAACTTAATTAGCTAAAACATATTTTACCATTCAAAAAGCTACATCAAACTCAATCCAATACCATTCAATCCAATTTTCTACGAGAACTAATCATTCACATACACGCAAATTAACACAACATTTCCCAGAGGATCGAAATGAAAATAAAAGAAGAGAGACTCGAATGGGAATGACAACTTTTCCCTAAAGGGGAGAGAACCAAATTGCAAAGCATTAAACACACAAACTCGTGGGGGAAAAAGGGCTGCAATGTGAAGGAAGAAGAGTAGTTGGTTGAAAATTGATTTGCAAAAAAGTCTTTTATATGTTGAGCACTTGAAAGTGGGAAGAAGAAAAAAAGAGACTTTTTTTTTTTTTTTTTAATTGAATGGACATGGAGGGCCCAATATGTCTGTTCAAACAAGAAAAAGGAAGAAGCAAATTGGGTAACTCTTTAGTGGAGGGTTGTCAAAATCAATGTAATCACTTGTCAATTTTTTCACTAATTTTAAAAAAATAAAAAAATAAAAACATCAAAGCAATTGCTTGTGCACCTTATTTGAGGGATAATGACAGTTTATCCAATTGATTTTGTAGCTTTTTCTTTTTTTTTTCTTTTCCATTAAGTGCTTAAAGTGAAAGAGAGACTAGAGAGAGAGATCAAATGCTTTCTCAATAACCACTAATCAATCATTGTCATAATCTTAGGGTGTCATAGCTTCAATGCAATGTTTATCATCTCCACCAATCTTATGTTGACTTCCTTGCCTCTTTTATTATTGGTGATGAGTAAAATTTTCCCATTTGTGAAGAAGAAAAAAAGGTTTCACTTTACTTTTAATGTAATTATTTTGGTATTAGTTTAGCTATATACTAGACATCTTATATTATCTTATATTATTTTTGACTTACTAAAATTACGAACATCGCAGAAAAGAAGGTGGGATCAAACTTGTTCATGTAAAAAAACGTTTTCTATGAGTAATAAAAGTTGAATTGTTAGGATTAGTGAAGAGCTTAATTATTCATCAATAGAGTTTAATTCGCATTTTGATTGAAAACAAGATCTTATTATATATTTAGCTTTTTGATTAAACAAATATTTTATTCATTCAGAAAGCCAGTTTTGAGTACATTTTTTTTAAGGAGGATTATATAAGTTATGTTATGTTGTGACTGACTGCTTAAGTACTTTGAGACTTTAGTTGAGTGACAACATAAAGTGTTATTGGTTCTCTTATTATTGTAATTTTCTTCTTATTATAGTGCAACTCGCCAAACTTGTAAAAAATAAAACATTTTTTTAAAATGCAAAAACCAAGACCGAGTGAAAATAAAAAGTAACCTGTATATATATAAATCAAGTGCAATTTTTCTTCACTAAACTACTTTTTTTTTTTTCACTTTTGCTTTATGTTTTTTGCGCTGGTAGAAAGGAATAAATGTCACAAACTCTTCAAATTCTCAACAAATGCCTTAGATAGAGATTAAATTTTATAATATTTTACAGTGTAACTATGAAAAAAAAAAAGTGCTCTATCATGTCAAATGATGCTTAAAGGAGAAGAAGAGAGAGAGAGAAAGAGATTAAATTTTATAATATTTTATATTTCATGATGTCAAGTTCATATTTTTAAGTGTCTATCATATACCTTTATATGAATGTCTATGTACGTAATGAGTAGAAATGAATACACTTTTTGAGAATCAAATCTCCAAAAATGAGTAAGCTTTAATATATTATTTGAATTAGCTAGAGACCAAAAGTGTGTACGAAAAAAATTCTTGTTCATTAATTAAATTGATGATTTCATCCAACTACTTTTTTTTTCTTCTTTCTTTCTTGATCATATTTAGCTTTTCCTTTTATGAATAATTTTAATTTTTCAAGCATATAAAACCTCGTCTTAACATCTTCATTTAATACGGTGCATGCATCTAATTAAATCCTTGTGTGACAAATAAAACAACTCATATTACATATATGATATTAATGGCTACCTAAAAGGGATATTTATTGTTGTTGTTTCTTGTAGAAGAGTTATTACTTCTTGTAGTTTTTTCTTTAAAAAATCAATAGACGGTTTTGTTGAATTAAAAAAATACAACATCATCCATCATAAACACAAGTATTAGAGAAAATAACAAATTGAGTTCAACACGACTATTAAATAAATGATTTCAATGGTAATTGACATATACTCTCGAACAAGAGATTAGAAGTTTGAATCCTTTTACTCTTAAATGTTGTTGAAAATATTTGTTAGTCCAAAATATATATCTTAATTAGTTGAGTTGTGCTCTTTACCATCTATTTAGGAAGTATAATATAAAAATAATATTAAAAATTAGCTTGAAATGGTTTGTTCTCTTACTCTATAAAACTACATTTTTTTAAGAAAAATTCAAACCATCCTATAATTTTTAACTGTTTTTTTTTTAAATAGCGTATATAAATTCTTAGTTATACAAACCTTTTTTTTTTTTTTGGTTTATCCTACAAAACACTAAAAAAAAAAATGTAAGTAGGGCAGAGCCGTTAACAAGCAAATGAGAAAATTGTCTTCCTTGTCTCAATTTTTCTAAAAAAAAATCTTAAGAAAAGAGGTAATGTTCTTCTTATAATTCATCTTAGATTAAAAAATATATAGTTAATTAATTGGTCTCTTTCCAAATTTAGAATGGAAAATTAGATCACAAGTTTTTTTTTAATAAAAAAATAGAATGTAAGAAACCCTTCTTTATTAAAATTTCTAAGTTCTTCCCTATAATTGACTCAGGTGTTTTTGCTTCAGAAAAAAGAAATGTGATGGAAAGAAATAAAGAGAGAGAAAAAAAAAAAGAAAAAGAATATAAAGAATGGTAGCAAGGTAATGGATTCTGACTAAGTAATTAAAAAAAAAAATAGAAAACTTTCTAATAACATGACTATTCCTACTTTTTACACCAAAAAAATATACCTCTTTTTTCTTTTTTTTTTTTTTGTTGATTTAAACTAAAATACTTTTGTGGCTGAAAAGTTAGTATAGAATGGATAATGTGATGATCAGACGACAAAACCACTCAACTACCCAAAAGAATAAAACACAAAAAAAGAAAAAAGAAAAGAAAAATAAAAGACAACAAAAATGGGGGTATTATTATTATTAGTTGCTCTGTTATTCATCTAATGTCTTTTCAAACACCTAAGCCTCCCTACCCTACTCTAATTCCCTTTCATTTTTTTTTTTAAAAAAATCTATTTATGTCCCCTTCCCTTTCACCTTTTCCTTTCTTAGCTATTCCATTCTTTCAATTTCTATCTACTTTTTCAATGCTTACACTTTATTTTTATATGGAAATTAACAAGGTTTTACTTTGAAACCTTTGTTCACTTAATTGGTATTTTAGTTAGAGCACAATTTGGGCTCAAGCTAAGTCCTTGTGCAGCTAGTTTTAATACTAAAAAAGAAAATTTTGTTTTTGTTTTTTTTTTTTATTTACAAAAACAATTTTATGATGTTCAACTGGGTTGGACAGAACTTGGGACTTGGGTGTTGGTGTAATTTAATTTTTCCGTTAATTAGAATATGTATGTGATTATCTACTATCACCCTTTTATTCATGGATCTGGATGAGATGATTTGAACTCCAACATGCATCATATTTGTGCACTAATTTTTATGATTTAGATAAATAGTTAAAATACTAATTTTAATTCATGTACTTTGGATTTTGTTCTATTTTAGTCTTTGTGCTATATACACAATTTTAAAAGTAGGTTCACTTTGTGACTTTTCATATATTAAAATTATTATTATTATTATCATCATTAAACCAATTTCGATTAAAAAAACTGACTCAAAACTTATAATATGGACTAAATTTAAGTTTCATTGAAAATAAATGGACTAAAATTCGATATTTGAAAGTACAGTGACCAAAATAGAACAAAAAACTTAAAGTATACGGACCCAACTAATATTGTAACCAATATTAATCAATGAGTCTTTGATCTCTTTTGACATACTAGTCTTAATGAATGAATGATAGTTAATTGGAAGAAGTCTTCAAGGAGAAAATTAGGGCAAAAAGAAAAGGTATTATCCAAAGGAAGGATATTAATATAGGTTCCTCAAATATGGCTAGTTTCAATTAGTAACATTTGATTTTGTTGCTCTTTTTTAGGTTGTACATAATTGAAATTGTTAAATTATGTTTTAGATCGCAAATCTAATGAGTTGGGATTAGACCAACTATAATGTACATATGTCGCTCAACAAATACTAAATACATACATATACGACACACACCTAGGTCTTATAGTGTTTTTTTTTTGTGGGAAGATATGTGCAGTGGTTCGATGCATATTCATGAATTACACGTCTTAAAAGTGTTGATCATTTTACATAGTATATTGACAAATGAACTTCTCATCAATTATCATGAGCTCGTTTGGTAACATTCTTATTTCTTGTTTTCTTTTTTTCAATAAAGAAAAACAATGCTTCATTTGGTGTTTGTTTCATATTCTTTCTTTTTTTATTAAGAAAAACATAAACGTTTTTCATCATCATTTTTTTCACTCTAAAACTTAAAATAAAAAATGTAAAAAATTTATATAAAAATTAGTTTTTAAAATTAGATATCCATGTATATTATATTTATTTTTAGATATTTATTATGCATTTTATAAGTCAAGAATTAATATAAGATAATGTTTTTTAATGTTTTGAAAAAAAAATGGAAACAAAAACCAGAAATACGAAGATTTTGTTTCTTTCAAAATTTCTACACAATTTTGAAAACGTTTATGGAAAATGAGAAAAATGAAATATAGTTAGTTACCCAACACTTTTTTGGAAACAAAAAAAACAAAAGCGTCGACTCGAATGTATAACTTAAGAGTATATATGGTTTATAAAACTTTTTAAACCACTCGTTTAAGATGTGTGTACACTACATAAATTTAAATTGTTTTAAAATATTAGTTGGTTTATAAAATCTAGCTAAACAAAAGTTACCTAAGCTCTAAACTTAATCCTATTAAAAACCATTGAATCAAAGTTGTTCTAATCATTTTCATTACCAACCTTCATAATTATATAAGAGATAAACTTGATAGCTTTACAAAAAGAGATTTAACTTAAAGATAGCAAAAAGGTTGGAGAGGTAATAATGATTTGAAAGGATGCCTAATTTTTGACATGTTCTTATTACTTTAGCTTTAAGGTTGTTGGTACAAGCAGTATTAGGTCAAAGTTTCCCACAGTACTAAACCTATGTTCCAAACAGTAATTTTTTTTTTTTTATTTAATTTCTTCTTCTTGAATTTGCTCATGTTTATAAAGTAATATAGAGAGAACAAACTAGTCTCAAATGATTGAGAAGAGAAGAATTTGTTTAAGGTTTTGTATATTTTTATCAAGTTGACTCAGACTCGCGATGATTAATATGTGAATTTTGAAAAAGAAATATCAAGAAAAAACAAGATAACAACTAAGTTTTTAGTGAATAAGTTAATCGACATATAAACACACATCGCAATAGCTTACTCATACTAATAGACTGCATAAATAAAAGACTGATATGTCATTTAAAAAGACAATTCTCAATACGCAATAATTTATATATGAAACAAATATGAGAAGCACTGATATCAAGGTAATTACTATATGTTTTTCTTATTTTAGAGTTGCGAGAGCCTATTTTAATTGAGAGAATAATCCAAATTACAAGCATTTTGAAACGAAGTTGTTTAAGTCATTTCTCTTGAAGAAGTAGCTTGAAGACTTTATATATATAACCCACGAACCAATAAAAAACCAATTTGATTTATGGACCAAATTAAAGTGGAAGTATACGTATTCTAAAGAAGCTAAAGAATTCTTCAAAAAAAAAATTGTAACTATAAATGTTTGTGGATTAGTATCACAATAAGTCATGTTTTATTGAGATTCAAGGTTTACGCGTATACAAGTTTTTGCTAAATTTAGTGAATTTTAATGCTTTAATATCATGGTTTTTCCTAGGATAGCATTTTTTTATGTAAATCTTGTGTCACTTTCTTTATTTCTTTTATTATACTCTTTCTTTTAACTCCACTTCCTTATTTAATTTGGCTTCAAAATTAATAGCTTAAAAATAAATTATGATTATTCAGGAGTCATTTTGTACTAATCGATTAGCATACCTTTTAAGTTTCAACTTCTCATTATCTCTTTAATCTATTTTGAACGAGTAGATTGCATCGATCGGTACATATAATGTGTGTGGATGGTACAAAAATGTTCTTCGTGTAAGTTTATAACAATCATTTAAATTAATACAATCATTCAACGCATTGTAACTGAGGAAGCATGACTCAATACCTCAAGAAAAAGAAAAATGAACTGAAATATTGATGATAAATCCATATTACAAGAGTGTTTGAAAATAATCATGGTTTGGAAAACCAATATAATCTTCATCCTAAATTCAAATATCACCTTAATTTTGATAATATACCTTTTTAATTCTCAAAACTATTTTGCTTATTTTTTTGGTCTTTGGAATCAAAATATCTGATTGTTGTTTAAATTTTTATTTTAATAGAATGTCTTTAGAATTGTTTTAAACATATCCATATATTATTAATAAGATATTGTGCATCTTGTTTCTCCTCCTAGTTTATTGTTTTCAACAACATTTGAAAATCTCCCTAGATATTTAAATTATAGAGATAACTCAATGGAAAGTTGTTTTTTAAAACAAAAATTAATTCTTAAATATCATTTTCAAGTGATTAAATTTTAAATGATGGTAATATCATATTGTTATGTTGTATATGTGATGGAATATGTAATTAAACTTAAACACTGCCCCCATTTTATGGTACAAGTTTCACAAGACTCTCATTTTTCTTCCTTTCTTTCTTTCTTTTTAAAAAAATATTAAACAAATGATTCTCATTTACCTTATGACATTCATGTGTGGTATTAAAGAGCTTTGATAAAATCATAGTTCATCCTTTCCCTATTATAAGCTTTGGGACCAATAATGACACAAAACCTAATTAAAATCATTGTAAAAATTTTTATTTTATTTTATATTATCTTTTTAAAAGTAAAGTAATTTCTTTTTAAATAAAAAAATTATGTAGATAATAATATTAATAAATTATTTTAAAAATACTATATTGTATTTATTTAGTCCTAAATAAGATTTGAATTGTTGAGATCTCAATGGATAGTGAAAAGAAAAGATCTATGTTTGAAAAAGTAATAAATATAATAAACTCATAAAAAAATATTTGAATTAATAAATGTGTTTTACCCTTCTTTTAATAAGTTTATGCTTTTTATTATTAATATTAGGTCTCTATTAGTGATATTTTATATTTATTGATATTTTTGTCGTATTTTATCAGTAGTTTTCGATTTTTTTTAGTGATATGATCATTTATGCTTTTGAAGAAAAAGAAAGATCAAGTATAGTTCTAAAATAGAGTCATTCACAATCACTAAAAGGGTTCCAAGGATTATAAGTTATTTCTATCTTTGTTTGCCCTGAAAATGAAATTAATAACATTAATTCCTTTCCTTATGCACCTTAAAAACATATCTAATTCAGTCTCATAACTCAATTCATAATAACCATACACACTTGGTTGTAAGGTATATAGAAATGAAAGTGCATCTCCTTCAATTTCTTGCTAGCAGTTTTTTCCTTGCACCTAAAATTTCAGGTTCAACTTTCAGCTTGGGTTCCTCAAAATTAATCGAAAATGTTGATTCACTCTAACGTCGATGTCAAACATCAAACATATAAAAATGTTGTCCTGTTGATAAAAATTAAACCTCAAAAGTTGTAAAATTATAATTCTATCTATCTAGTCCTAAGCTTTAAGAAATATAAAATTATAATTCTATTTAATTTGTGCCGTTGTTGATGTTGACATAACTTATTCATTTACTCGATAAATATTGGTTGATTTGATAAATATTGATTCGATTTTATATGGATTGATTTGTGACAAATCAATAAAGAAATAAATAGCAACTATTCAAAAAAACAATCTAAAGTCATGCACATGGTTTAGGACAGACAGCCCATTTATTAATTTATTTTATACTACCTATTTGCCACAACATGCAAATCAACCTATAATTATTGAATACGTATGTAAGAGAAAATTTTCAAATATTACAATCTTAAACTATGCTAATAATAAATTAATACTGAATACATACGGCTTAAATAAATCAAAAATTAAATTGCATAATTGAAATTATAATTTAGAAAAACAATCTTCAATCAACAAATAACATTCAAATTAAATCAAAGAGGAAAGGCACACATAGGAAATACTTTCATAATTTCTTCCACTTTTTAAGAATTAAGGCTCACCATATTTATTGTAAAAAGGCAAGCTACATAACCAAAAAAAAAAAAAAAAAAAAAAACATATCGTCATTAATCCACCCTCCAAATATAAAGGCAGAAAAAAAAAGATATTAAAAAAAAAAAAAAAAACCCAAGAACGAACCAAGTCCACAAACTCACTCACTCACTGAGTTGACTCACTTTGACTCATCGGCAGCGAGTTGCCAAGCTGACGTGGCAATCAACGGTCGAGTGTGCCAGCCAAGCATTAAACACCCATTATTCTCTTCCACCCTGTACCCTTCTCCGCCAGCAAAGAGGGCCAAAAGCATGCTAGCCTGCTTGAACGCGTTGGAACCGAGATGAACCGGGTCGAACCCGGCCGATTCCATCCGAGTTCGCCACTGAGTCAATGACTCGTGCCGCTCGACTCGGTCCATTCCTTCACAAGCCACCACATTACAAATCTGCCTCCCCAAATAAACCTCCGACAACAACACGTCCTCACTCGCCGGTTCGAACCCGGTCGAAGATCCCTCGAGCGAGTCAAATAGGTTCGAGTAATAATGCAACGCCTCGGTGAACCGGTCAAGGAAAACCGGCCCGTTGTGGTTCGCTTCCTGTTCCACAATCGTCACAATCTTCGGCTTCGTCGTCTTTATCGATCCCAAAACCTTCTCGATCGCTCCAGGCCGAGCCAACAACCGGTGGAGATCAAACACCGAGTTCACCGCCACCGCCTCCACCGCCGCCGGCCGAATCTCCAGAGCCTCCGGATCGAGATCTGCCAGATTGCTACACACGATGTGATTGAACTCGAACTCCACACCAATGGCTTCCGCCATCTGCGCTAACTTCCAACCGACTTGCTGCAACGAATCAGCCGTATTACCCGGCTGCGGCGGGCCGATTCCGGTCAATCGAAACGCCGGCGGACCTCCAGAACGTAATGCGAGCGCCTGCATCAGCGCCGGCCACTGCATACCTTGATTGAGACTGAAATCGATAACATGAACTCTCGCCGCCGTCGCGAACGCTTCGAGAATGGCTTGATTGGCAGTGAAATGCGCGAATTTCAGATACGGACAGGTCTCGTAAAAGTGCATCTGGAGGAGATCAGAGTAGGAAGAGTAAAGTCCGTCTTGAGGAGAGTAGATTCTGTAAATCCGACGCGCTAGGGCTTCGGCGAAATACGTCGCGACTTTCCTCATCGCTCCGGCTTGCGCCGCCGCCAGTAATCCGATATGCTTCACCAACGCCTCGGCGAGCTTCATATTCTCTTGCTGCACGGCTTCGGCGCAGGCCATTAGAGTGTGAACGAGTTGAATCCCCGTCTCTTGCGAACCCTCTTCCACAACCACCACCGGACGAGAAGGTTCAGAGACAACACTCCCAGCCGCCGCCGCAACGAACGGCGGCAACCAATTCACGGAAATCTCCCCTTCAATTTTGAGGCGCTTGTGAGAATTGGTTTCGATTTCAGTTAAGGAATGTTTGGGAGGTAAAACCGCGACGCCGGGAATGGCGCTAAGATCGTACTCAGAATCGTCGTTGTACAAACGCGAAGTCGTGGATTGAATCTGTGGGTGAGAATTGGGGTATTGAGAAGATTGAGAAGGAGGAGGAGAGTTGAATTCAGAGAGCATATTTTGAACCCAAGCAGAAAGATCAGAAGGATTATAATGAACAGTATCAGAAGCCAAATGAGAAATCCCATCTTCCTGAGCAGTTCCCATCACCATCTCCAGCTGCTCCAGCTTCTGCGCCACATCCGCCATGTCCGACGCTCGAACCTTGTAGCCCAAAACAGCAAGCAACTCATCCATTCCTCCGCCGTCTTGCTCCTCCTCCCACATCTTCATTTTCCCAGTCGACATTGAAGAACACTCCCCTCTCACAACCCCCCTCCCGCCGCCGCCTCCACCTCTAGATCCATCATCCTCAAGCTCCCTCTTCATCTTCATCTTCATCTTCATCTAAACAGAAAAACAGAACCCAAGTAGAGAAAAACAGCAAAAAAAAAAATCAAAACTCAACCATGCAAATGGAAATGGAAATGGGTTTCAGAAGATTGATGGATTGGGATTGGGTTGTTTTTTATTTTTTTTTTTTTTCCTCTTCTTTTTCAGGGAGAACATGATAGGAAAAGGAAAAACAGTAGGGGATAAGGAACAACAGAGGCCATAATAATAGAAGCGAGTTTCCTTTTTTATAAAAAAAAAAAAAGAGTTTTTGGGGAAATGCAAGAAAGAGATATATATGAAAAAAGGGAGGATGAGAGGGAAAGGGGAAGCCGTGGCAGCACCGCAATTCCCAAAAATAAATACGGTTCTGAATCTGATGATATATTGCTTACACCGCTCTACTATACTCAAATATCATACGTCTTCAAAATTAAATAAATATAAAATCATATGGCTTGTGTTCAATTCAAGGTCTTTAATTTAATTTAATGGGAACTTGGATGGCAACTGTGGGCTCCAGCTGTGAAATGCTGTTCCCTTTGCACATTCGCCTTTACACTTTCCCCCACTCCTTCATTTCCCTTCGTGTTCTTCACGCGCTCTACTTTACCCTAAACTCTTCATACATTTTATATATGCTACTATATACTATGCTTTACCCTAAATCTCCTTCTTCCAATTCTAAACTTTTGTTTTATTCCTCAAAATTATCCCACCACCATCATATAAATTATGAAGTCCACCTTCCAAGATAACACCCACACCCAAACCAATAGACTCTTTACTCCTCATCACTTTAAATGTCGATGTCAGTGACGATAAATATGAAGAAGATTTAGACTGACATGATACCATTAAAGGTAGTGATGATGATGGGTGGTTTCATCGACTTTGGTGATGAGAGTTTGAGCTCGAGTAAGATGTGGGAGACAATAGAGAATACAGTAGTGAACAAAGTGACACTAATGAACACAAAAATTGGTTGTAGCTGACATTGGTTGACCCTATCAACAGTCTTACGAAGGATTAAAGTGACATCGATGTCCGAGAGTAAGGGGACAAAGATTTCGACGAGGACAATTCTGGAAGGTTCTACATTCGTTGTAACGGATAGAGGACAAATCGAACTCGAGGCCAACGAGAAATTTAAAAAAAAAACAATCAATATTGACGACTAATTTAAGAATGAGAGTAATCCATTGAGGAAAAATATGGTGTAAATAAGTTTTGTTTCTACCAAAAGTCGATGGATCGAGTAGAATCATGCCTTAGAATTAAAAATTTCTCGATTAATGAATTGAAAGAAGCAGCATAATCAAAGAAGATAAAAAGTGAAAAAAAAGTCACGTTCCGAAATTAAAAAACGTTATGGCGAGTTTTACTCCAATTTTCTCTATAGCAATTTTATTTTTTTAAAAAATATAACAAATACATATATGCTATAGAGTAATACGTGACTTTGGACATGTGTGAGAAACTATTCTAATGGAAATTGAAGACGAAACTTAAGCGAGGGTGTAAATTTATACATTTATTTAAGTTTGAAGTTGAAATTGATACCATTAAAAGTTTAGTATTAAAATTGATATAACTTACTAAGTTTAAAATTTAAATAGGTGAAATTAAAAGTTCAAAGTTAAAATTAATATAACCCGTCAAGTTTGGGTTAAAAATATTTTTTCCATTTTTAAAAAATGTTGACGTGGGACAAATAAATAGGAAGAGTATCTATTATACGCTTGTTAATACAAATATTGAAAGCCAATAAATAATTTACAATAAAGATAATGACAAAAGAAAATTAAAAAATTGAAATGAAACCAATTTAAAATTCAAATATATGACAACTTACTGCTCTATATTTATACATTGATATGATACTGTTACTTTCGAATGAATTTATTTTTTATTTCACTCTAAATGACTAGTATATATAGGGAGTTATTATTGCTTCTATACACAAACTGATCTTAGCTAAGGTGGAACTTAAATTTAAAATATTTATCCACTTACCTATACCTTTATTAATAGTTTTGGGAAATTGAAGAGTTTGTTAGTAACACTTCCAGTCAATTTTACAATCAAGCTGATAGATAAATAATATATATTTGTTACTAATTGAGATGTCAATTTTTTTTAAAAAAAAATTAATAACATCAAATTTAAATTTCTAAATAATAAATTTTTATTTGATAGTATATGCCTTAACAAGTTGAATTATGTTCGGTGAGATATTAATAATTAAATATTTGATCGTAACAAAACCACCTTTCTTTGAGATCTCATACAATCATATATTAACTATTTTAATTCTTCAGTCTTTGTTTGATTCATAAAAATATTTAACTGAAAAGTGCTAGGCTTTAATTTATCTAGTCTAGGTAAGTTTGATTCATAAAATATTTAACTTAAAGAAATAGGCTTTTAGTAACTCGAGTTTATACACCTTGAGATGAGTTAATCTCGTAATTTGTAGTAACTTAATATTTATACCAACATACTTGATTTTATAATCTTGTGCTATATGAATATATATTATAAACAACCCCACCCTATAACTTAAAGCTCCTTGGTAGATTTTATAAGCCAACTAGTAATTATCAATTTGAGAGTGTCGTTAAGTGCTTTAATTTTTTATTTTTTTTTGGTTGAGTTCAACATTTTAGTCTTCAATTTCATACTATTTGTTATCTTAAATATGAATAAGTTCCATTTTGAGGATTTACGAGAATTCAATTGTAATCTAATATTTCTTCATAAGTTTATATACTAGTTTACAATTTGAGGATCAAATTTTAGTTTTATTTACGTTTTACTTGTTCTGTACGTAATGTAAAATTGTCTCTTGCTTATGAATTTCTACGTATTTATTGCAATAATTGTTTTTACCAAGTTATTAGGAAACTAGGCTTGATAATAGTATGTGAGTACGTTATTATAATCTGTGTATTTATTACAATAATATGTTTCGTCGAAATCAGTGTTTCGTCGCATACGTCTGCAACGTTATTCTTTCAGGCGTCGCAACGCCTAAATATCTCTACCCGAGGCGTTTGGACCTTGTCGATATACTCGAGGCTATGCGACGAAAGATATGAACGTCGCATGGACACGTGCGACGAAGTTAGGGTGTCGTCGCATACGGTGCGACTAAAACCCTAAATTGTGTCGCTTGGCTTGCGACTAAATTTCAATTTCGTCGCATTCGTTGCGACGGAAAGGTATGTTCGTCACTCCCTTTGCGACGAGATGATGATTCCGTCGCATGTAATGCGACGTCTATTATTTTCCGTCGCATTGCTTGCGACTTTGTAGATTCCATCGTCGCTAAAGTCGAGGTTTCTTGTAGTGAGTGCTGAGTGGGTTATAATAGTATGTGAGTTATTATGATCTGTGAAATCATATAATATTATTTAAAATGTAGGGTAGTATAGTCTAGGTTTATAATAATAGTCTATGTTTGAGATGCAGAGTATTCCACAGATTATAATAACACAGGTTATTATAGTTTGTGCCCCAAACAGGCCCTTAGTTTTTTAAAATTATTATTATTATCTCATAATTTCTCTAAATGAGTTTCATATTTCTTAGTCATATTTTTTATAAAGAAAATATTTAAAACTACATTATTTTTTAAATTTGGTTTGATTTTTTTTAAATATATATAAAAGAATGTTACGTAATAATAAATTTATAGATAAAAATAGTATTTATAGACTTAATTTTTAAAAATTAAATAGTTGTGGACGGACTTAAATAACTCATTAATGACTCAGAAAAACCTCATTAATCATTATCCAAATAAACTAGTTTAATTTGAACATTTAATAGCATCTACAGTTTCAATCATGTTATCATAAACCTCTAGCATTTAATTACGCTAATTAATTGAACTAAAAGAAACGCTAATTAATTGTGATTCTATGAAAGACTCACAAACCTTCCTACCTCCATTTTATTTAACTTACCATCTATTTATTAAATATACATGATTTTTTCTATGATTGATCAAGGAAAAAAAATACATTTTGATTGCTAAGATTTAAGATATAGATTGCATTTGGGTCTCTACGTTTTCAAATAATTTTACTATGAGGTTTGCATTTGATTTTATTTTGGTCGATCCACCAAATTTTCCGCTAATTAGCTAATGGAATGTTGGGGTGAGACTTTTTTATTTATATATTTTATTTTTCTTTTTTCTTTTTTCACCCTCATCTTCACCTAAACCCTAATGAGTTCTGCCAACAAGAGCATAACTACAAAAGTAAGACTTATGACCAAGAGATTATAAGTTCGGATCCCCCACCTCCAAATGTTGATGTACTAAAAAAAATCCTAATCAGTTCCAAATGTCGCTAGTTGTGTTATTATTATTATTAAGTGGCAGTCGGAACTATTAAGCATTTAAGTGAAGATGGAGGAGAGGAAGAAAGGAAAGAAAAAAAGTTATTTTTTAAAAAATTAAAAATACATATTTTTAATAAAAAAATGTTAGGTTAACATTAAATGAAAAAACTAATGGGAGGCTAAAATGAAACCAAAATGTAAACCTAATAGTAAATTTGTCTAGTTTGAAAGCTTCGAGATTCAAATACAACATATTTTAAACTTCAAATCAGAACTTTATTCTTCACGTTAATCAATTACATCTAATATACATAACATGAATTCATAATTTAAAAAATTAAAAAAAGTTTGAACTCGTAGTTTTCATAAAAGCATTGTATTGGATTGAAAAGACCTTGCGAAGATGAGGCTAAACTAAAGTTTCAAATGTTGATATCCACGAATATATGTATGCACTCAATCTAATAAGCAAGATACGAATGCAACTCGTTTTCTTTTTTTATTATTATCAGAATGAGGTAGGTGCGTAGATACATAAATGGAGACTTGTATCATAGCTATTTTGAAAGTTATGACTTGTTGAGGATCTCACATTAGAAAAATAGAAAGAAACCTTACAAACAATATATAAGATATATGAGTCATTGCTCTGATTGTCAATTAGTTTTGATATAAAATCTTATATAATCTAATATGACTTCTTTTTCTTTATCATCTCGATTTCAATTTTATATAAATATTGATGAAACATTTCAATGTTAATAGATGCTTCTGAAAAAAAAAACATAAAAAATAAATATTGAAACTATTAGAAAAATGTTTCACCATTTTAAAATCGATATAATTAATATTATATTTCCATTATGGATGAAAATGATAAAATTTTAATAATGAAAAAAAGGGTAAGAAAAGTGGTGTGCACTGAGTGACAAGTCGCGTGAGGACAACGTGGAAATCGAAGCAAGATGCACATGGGAGATGATGGAAAATAGTGAAGAGGGTCAACTTCTATTTGAGAAAATTTCTAATAATATGAAAAATTTTCCACACATGACACAACCGTAATTTTTATTACTTGCCAAGTCAGCAACTTTTTTTTTTTTTTTTTGTAAATGACGTGAAATTTACTATAAATGAGGTGGATTTACTAGCGTTAAAACATAGTATAAATACAGAGAAAATTTGTACGGAAGACTCTTTTTTATTATAGTTAATGTTGAATGACCTGACATTCAGATATAATTAAAACTGACCTTTGCGAGTAAGCGTGAGCATTCCTACAGGATAGCCGTGAGTGTGAGTGAGTGAGCGAGTGTACGTTCGAGCGTTCACGTGGGTGTGCGAGTCAATCGGCGTTCTAGCGAAAAAAGCGTGAGCGAATCAGCGTGAATGTGATTGCATGAGCGAGTTAGCGTTCACGTGGGCGTGCGCGTCAGCGTTCGAGCGTTCGGTGTCCGAACGTTCACATGGGCTGCCGTTCAGCGTAATTTTATGTGCGTTGCCACGTCAGAATAGGTCAGTTTTCATTATATCTAAGCGTCAGATCATTCAACATTAACTATAATAAAAATGAATCTTCCAGTACAAATTTCTCTAAATATAGAGAGTATAGAGTAGTACTAGAAAATTTCTGCTTCTATTTTCACTTCCCACTCTTTGTCAATGCCACCTCATTTACCAAACTCCAATCATACTTTACCTCAATCTCCGTGCTCTACACGCGCCTCCTCCTAAGCCATTTGCAATGCAACTAACTCTTTTTTTTTTTTTAGGTATAAAATTTCAGTTTTTTCTTTAAAGAAATTATTTATTATATTGTTTGGTGGACCCCACTAGAAAAATAAATTAAAAAAAAAAAAAGAATAGGTAGATTAGATTCAGGCGTCGACATCGGATTCAGGACCATCAACTCGCCGAAGACCCATCCGGAAAATTACGCCTCCAAACTCAACTTAACGCCGTTGCTTTACAACTACTACTACTACTACATTTTTTTTTTCTAAATTATATGTTATACTGAATTTTGAATCCGTCCATCCACAATAAATTTGTATAATCGAAGAATCAAGTGCATTTATAAAATAAAGGGCGAAATATACTTTTGGTCCCTGAAGTTTGAAATTGATGGTTATTTGGTCCTTAAAGTTTCAAAATGAACACTTTAGTCCCTGAGGTTTGAAAAATAGTTATAAATGGTCCATGAAGTTAGTTGACCGTTAGTTGACTAACGGAAAAATCATGTGTCAAAATTTATATTTAAGATTATGTAGTTTTATTTATTTATATTTAAGATTTTTTTTTATTTTCTTTTGGGACTTCTCATGTGCATTTTTTTCGATATTCCATTTTTTACCTATGCATTTTATTTTTTCTTTTTATCAAACCACAACTCTACATAATAAAAAAAAATAGAACCACAAAAGAATAAGAATCTCATCGCAAAAATCAAATCAATTAAAGAAAAATTAAGACGTGGGTACTTCAAAGTTGTGGATGAGACGTTTTTAGGATTAAGAAGGTGGATCGAGTAAAGCGTCAGATCAACGCTGATGAAAAGTTTTTCTTGTCATCGTGCTTTTTCGATATTGTTGTTGGAGCCAAGAAATAAAAAGAGAATAAAAATAGACAACCAAGAAGAAATAAAGATAAATGAAGAAGAGAAAAGAAAAGAAGATGTAAGATGAAGAAAAAGTAAAAATAATTTTTTAAAAATAACCACATAATGTTGAAAAAATATAAATTTTAACACCTCATTTAAAAATTATCAATTCAATAACATGTCACATCATTTTTCCATTAGTCAACTAACAGTCAACTTAATTCCATGGACTATTTAGAACTATTTTCCAAACCTCAAGGACTAAAGTGTTCATTTTTCATCGCGTTGATGCAGTCGCTTCTTTCACCCACCACCTTCTTAATTCTAAAAATGTCTCTCATCCACAACTTTGAAGTACTCACGTCTTAATTTTTCTTTAATTGATTCGATTTGTGCGATGAGAGTCTTATTTTTTTGTGGTTCTATTTTTTTTTATTATGTAGAGTTGTGTTTGATAAAAAGAAAAAAATGCATAGGTAAGAAATGGAATACCGAAAAAAATGCACATGAGAAGTTCCAAAAGAAAAGAAAAGAAATAATCTTAAATATAAATTAAAAACTACATAATTTTAAATATAAATTTTGACACATGATTTTTTCAAGTAGTCAACTAACTGGCCAACTAACTCCAGGACCATTTAGAACTATTTTCCAAACCTCAGGGGCTAAAGTGTTCATTTTGAAACTTTAGGGACCAAATAGACATCAACTTCAAACTTCAGGGACCAAAAATGTATTTTGCCCTAAAATAAAAGAGATGAACGTTGCTCCACTTACACTATGCGCTTAAATCAGTAATCTAATTGATAATGATGGTAAAGAGCGACAGTATTTGAACCTACCTTTTTAGTTATTGACTTGTTGTACTTAGGGTGATTTAGAAATTGTCATTACAATGGGGTGTTATGGTCTCGCTAGACCTTAATAATGAGAATCACTTATAAGGTTGGTTTTTTATGTTGAGATCCCACATTGGAGTGTTATGATCTCGCTAGACCTTAATAATGAGAATCAGTTACAAGGCCGGTTTGTCATGTTGAGATCTCACATTAGAAAATAAGAGATAAATCTCACAACTTATAAGATATATAAGTTAGTTCTCTCGTTGGCAACTGGTTTTGAGATAGAACCTCAGATAATCTAATATGGTATCGAGTCCATTAACCCAAACGAGTATTCAAATTCAAAAATTTGAAATTGAGATCCAATTCAAGAATGGTAAACTAAAAAGGGACACCATCTTAAGAGGATAATTGATAAAGTCTTTCCCAAAAAAATATATATATAATTGATAATATGTGTAACGACCCTAACTTTTAAGATCTTCTTTCTAGGGTCATTACTCACATGCATGCTTTTTGAGGCCATAAAAACATTAAACGAAATAAACTTCGACGAAAAACAAAAAGAAACTGATTTAATCGGGATCCCATAAAACAAAGTAATTTAGAAACACATGCAAATTAAAATTTGGCCTCAAGTATCAACACAAAAGTACTTATTACTCAAATCAAACATCACCTAATAGATAAAACATTTTTCTAAAATTTCTCTATTTTCTAAAATGCGGGAATCATGACTTTTGTAACCTCATGGCCTTCGTAGCATGTCTCCGTCACTCGCCAAGTATGTCTTGCCTTTCCCTGAAAACATTTTTAAAAAGAAAGGGTGAGTATTGTGATAATACTCAGTAAGAGACCCTACTACTGGGGTTTAAAAACATGCTGGCATAAGCAAATCATGGCTTTATGTGGGACCCATAAACAATAAACACATGTTTCATGGCTTTTTCTCTTCGGCTAATAGTGGACTTCCTGATTCATGGCCTCTTAGTTTAGGTTGACTCTAAGTCATTCATGACTTACATAGCATTAAGTACATTTATACATATATAATGGAAGTTTAATTGCCACGACCTTCACAAAGATTTTTATTTTATAAAAGTTCTCTTGACCTTTAGTGGACAATTAAATTCTCCTGGATCATGGCCTCTAGTTCGAGAGTCGACTCTAACTCATTCATAACTTATATAATAAATATTATCAGGAAGATTTCTCCACAGCCTTCGCAAACATTTTTTTCAGAAATACATGCTCAGAGTTTCAAATGAAATAGAAATACATATCTGTGCAAGAGTTTCATGGCATAAACATATATAAAAAACAAAACGCTTATTTTCTAAAGAACACGACATGACATTCATGGCCTTTGGATTAGACATCAATCCCACCAGATCACAACATCTAAGACAGACCCTTTCAAACAATCATCACATTTATACAAAATCTATCATGATAGTCAAAAGGGCTTTTCAGTCCCAACATGACATTTCAAATCAGACTTTTCCAACAAATTCTTAAATTCTAAATTCCAGAGTTTGGTGTGGGTTCCCTTACCTAAACTTCAGCTCCAAAAATTTCTAAGAATTCCATTCCTATCTCAATGAACTTTCCAAACCTTAACTTAGTTCTTCGATAAAACGAGCTCGAACATTTCCTTAATCCTGTGATTTCAATTCGCTTCAAAGTCCTCTACTCACCTTTGGTACACTTGATTTCCTAATAAAACAACTTCTCAAATAAGAAGTTTGTAATGAAATATTTGAAATAACTTGAAATAATCATTTGAATTTACCATAACGGAGGTCCAAAACGAGCTCGTAGGTCAAAACTAGTCAAACTAGAGTTAACCGATAGACGGCAGCGTTGACCGGTCGGGGGCGGCAGCGGCGACTGTCCGGCGGCGACAGGCGTGAGTACCAGTTTTGGGTTGTTCGTGAGGCGATCTATCCCGGAACCGGTGGCGTCTTGGTGAGAACCGATAGAAAACACGACGAACCCATCAAACCAAGCCCATGATTTTGCATTCGGTTCAAGTGTTGCAGATGAGAGTCACCGACGGCGAGCGACGCTCGGACTCAAGCGTCGAAGCCTTCTGTAGCTACCAGGTCGACGACTGGGGAGGACCTTTGCGGATCTGGATCGACGCGATGTGGCTTCGCAACCCGCAGCGATCGGACGCTTGAAACGCTGAGGATTTGCGGCGGCTCGAACAGGCAACGAGGCAGGGCGTCCAGCGGTTGCGAGACCCCTAGCGTGCAGACGTGAATGGCGTGGCGACTTCAAGTGGAGTTTCGGCTGAACGTAGATAATGGCAAGGAGGAACCGACGTGAACGGCAGCAGCTCGAAGACCACCACTCCCTCCGGTGGCTGTAGGATGCGTGTGTGAGAGGAAGGAGATGAAAGTACCTCGTAAAACGTGCCTCACTAAGAAGAAAACCCTAATTTTCTCTCTTTAAGTAAAAATTACTAAAATGTCCCTCTCACAACTTCTAACTACAAAAAAAATGCCCTTATGCTCACTTAAATGCTTTAAAAAGGCATTTAATTATACCAAATTCTCAATTTGCAAAATCTTTCATTAAGTTACAAAACTCCAATGCTCCATTAATTTAATTTCCAATAAATTAACTCATAACAAAAAAAAATAATAAAAAGGTCTTGGAGTTCTGGGGCATTACAATATGATAAATAAGAAGTAGGATAGATATAAAATTTTAATTATTTTAATTATATATTTATGGTCAAATTAAAAATATCATTTTAGTATCTACACTTTAGATTTTATTTTATTTTAGTTTTGTTTAAATTTAGTCTTTATATTTTTAATAACTTTTAAAATAGTGTTTTGAAGTTAATTTTTAGGGTAAAATATTTTGGTTCCTATGCTTTTGGTTTTGTTCCATTTTAATATATGTACTTTCAAATATAAAATTTTAGTTTTTGTACTTTCAATAAAGCTTAAGTTTGAAATTAATTTTTATCGAAATTGGTTAAATAATAATAATAATTTTAATATAAGAAAACACACAATGTGAACCTATTTTAAAATTTTATAGGGAGAAACCAAATAGAAACTATTTTTGTAAAGAAAAATTAACAATAAACTAACATTAGAGATGGATTTTAAGATTTATTAAAAGTACATGACTAAAAGTGGACATTTGAAATTACATAGACCAAAATAGAACATATTCCAAAATACAAGGACGAAAATAGTATTCTAATCTAATTTTTATTGAAATTGGTTTGATGATAATTATAATGATTTCGATAAGAAAAATGTAAATATGTTTCTAAAATTATTGAAGAAATGTTAATAAAGACTATTTTTTAAAAAATAGTTAACAATAAATTGACAATAGAAACTAATAGAATAATGCTAAAGTATAAGAATAAAATAGTATTTTAATCCAAATTAATTAATTTGCTAATAAATAAATCATAATCTTTTTACCACATAGAATAAAATTATATTGATTACTATTTTTAAATTAATGGATGGTCAAGGTCAATGAGTTATAAAGTTTTAATATCTACAATAATAATAGTATTGACTTATATAAACTTATAGTAATGTTATTTATTACAAGTTATGATTTTGTGTTAATAATTTCTTTTAAAATTTATTATTATTATTATTTTTTGCTAGAGGAGTTTGGTAATATTGATTTCTATTTTTAATTTTATTTAAATCAAGTATTTAGCGAATAAAAATTGGACATAATGACAATATTTTTAACTTTTTAAAAAAGTTTTAAAACTTAAAGACCTTCATTCATAATGTCGGTTTTCTCATTTTGACCTTTTACCATATTTATGAATTATGAGGTTTTTAAAAGTATTCTAGGTCTAATAACATATCTAGTCTATAAACTTTCACTTTTGTATCTATTAAGTTATCTTAATTTTCAAATCTTACCACTAAAAAAAATCCAAATCTTACGATTTTAGACATTAATTTTTAGAAAAAAATGTCAAATAATGGTATATGCAAAGAGATGGGAATTTGAATATTGAAGGTATATGTAGAAAGATTTGAACTTCTCTAACGTCTTAATCAAAAATATATGTCAATTAACTTTGAATTAAACTTTTGAATTAAACTCATTTAGACTATTGTCGATCGAATGCATTGCACACATTCTTGACATTATTTTTCTAATATTAAATATGTTGATGTGGCATTAAAATTTATATATGTAAAAGTAAGATCCCTCCTCTTCTTTTCCAATTTTCACTCTTCTTAATTATATTCTCTCTGCATCTCTCCTTACCCTATTTCTCTTTCTCTTTTTTTTTTTTTCCTATTTTCACATCTTTCTATTTGATTTTTACAAATTAAATGAGACCACCATAATAACATTGCCTCATAATAATCGTTGAATGTGAATCCAATAATTTTCATACCCCTAATGACCATTGGTTATAAAATTAAAGTATTTTTTCCATCCAACGATAAAAAATTGTTGGCTACATTGTGGCAACCAACTCACTGAATAATTTCTCATTGATTTTCTCTTTTTTTTTTTTTATCTCCCTAATTTGTACTCTCCCATTTCTTCGGAATCTAAAACTCCTCTCATATTCATTCTCCCTTCTAAAAGAAAGATATACTTTTCCAAAGAAGGTCAATTTGGATCTTTACTCTCCTTTTTTCTCTAGAAAGCTTTACTACTTTTAATATTTGATTTATGCAGGGTTGTTTTCTAAAATCGAATAGTGCAAGTAGTTGAATTTAAGAAAAAGTTACTAATATATATTCTACTTATAATAAATGAGAAAAAATTGGGTTACATTATCCGTAAACTTTTATTGTTTAAATCAGGAAAGATCTTAGCTATAAACGAGTTTTATCAATTAACTTTAGCTCAAAATTGAATCCTCAATAATAAGAATTGATTGTATATACTTGTGTATTGTTAACTATTTGATAAGTTTCTAGCATCGTTATCGTGGAATATCTTTATGTTTACTTCAAAAGAATGTGTAGTACCTTAGAATCTCAACCTGTTTTCTTTTTTGACATTTCATTGATAAGATACATTTTATGTACATAGAGGGAGGAACCCACTTATTCTCTTAGATCTTGGAAATTTAAAGGACTCTTTCAAGAATAAATTTAGAATAGAGATGGTTAACAATAACTTAAAGTCATAAATAGAATTATTGAGAGCCAACAAAGAAAATAATAATAATAGTCAACAGAGGGAAAATAAAGAGATTATAATGCAAACTCCTAACATTATTAAGAGATGCATAAATAAATAATAAGATTGAAGAATCAAAGAAACAACAATTTGGGCATAAACTAGTGTGTGGGAAGTTGTAAAATTATTGCAACAACACACTTAGGAATAATTTTAAGAATGCAAAATGAAGATCTACATCTTCATCTTCGTTTTTTATATATCAAAGTGATATATTCAAAGATACAAAGTGTGGTTAAAGAAGGCAAGAAGTTTTGATAATGAATTTGTTTTTCTATTAGTTTAGGGACATATTTGAGAGTGATTTTACAAATATTGATTTTAGCATAATTGATTTATCAAAAATGATTTTTATATAATTATTTTAATTTTTGGTTCTACACTTTCATTAGTGATTTTCACAAAGAATGTTTGGGAGCGACTTTAAAATAAGTGTTTTAAACTAAGTGATTTAACTATAATTCATTTTTTAAAAGTATTTAGTTCTAAATCATTTTACTATTTGATCCAACACTTGTAAAAGTGATTTAAATTTGCCAAGGTGAGCTTAACGTAATTGACGTTTACCTTGACTAAAAAGTTGCAGGTTCAAATCTTTCATCCCCAAATGTTGTTGAAATAAAAAAAAATGATTTAAATTTAATTAAAATTATTTTTTAAAAAAATGATTAATCTTTGTGTTTCAAAGATGGAGAAATAAAAATGGAGAGATTTTTGGGCAAAGAGATAAAAAATTTAGGAAGAAAAACTTTAATGAGGAGAAAAAAGTTAAGATTTAGGGAAAAAATTACCATAACAAAAAGTAGAACCAGAGTTAAAAAAATTAAAGAGGAAAAAGGTAAAAAAAAATACAAAAATTACAGAAAGGAACAAAAAGATTTAGAAATAAATAAAAAAATCAAAGAGAGTTAAAACGAGAAAAAAATGTGAGAAAAAATGAATAAAAATTTGAAAAAAATAATACAATAAGAGATATGTATTAATAAAAACTTTAGAGAGTGAAACTTTTGTAAATAATGATGGATGAACTCGATGGTAACGGTTAAGAGAAAACATACTTTTGATGGAAATCTATGAATTTTACAAATGATGACGGTTATTACTCGTAACCAAAAAATTTTTTTAAATGAAATAATAATCATTTTAAATCACAATCATTTGACAAAATTCATGGAGTTTCATACAAATAATTTATTTCCACGCACTTTAATGACTGATGACTTGGATTCTGAAATAATGAAATATGATTCATTTTGACACAACAATGCACACAAAATTACCCATAGAGATAGTATGAGACAGTGGTTCTTGTTCACGCTCTTGTATGCGGAAACGTTATCGCTCTCGCTCAAATGAGTGGTAAAAAATCTGGAGAAAAAAAAGATAAAAAAAAATAAGTCAGAAAAGAGCTAGAGCAGCAAGGGTAGAGTGAGAGCGAGAGCGAGAACTAGAGTGCGATTTTTCTTATCTCTATCTTTTCTCTAGAATTTTGACCACATTACTATCATGAGCGAGAGCGAGAGAGCTAGAGCCAGAGTACGTGAGAGTACGATGCCCTCATGGTAATTTGGACGGAATGCACAATACATAAAAGGTCATACATTAATTTCAGAACATGGATCAAACGATATCAATGCGCATGAAAAAGAGTGTCTTCCATGCAAATTTCTCAAAATTCACTTGGGTTTATTCATTTTAAATGAAATAATAGTGTCATTTTAAATCACAAAATCAAGGTGTAGTTACCAACTCATTGACCGAGAATCACTTCCAAAATTATTTATTCACCATTACTAAACATCACAATTTTAAAAGAAAAATGATTTTAGTCCTTCCAAAAGCACTCTTAAACATGTTTTTAATAACAAAATATTGCCTCGACTGCCTCTAAAAAAAATTACTTTATTCCAATAATTTGATCATGAATCTTTGATATAATCGAGACATAGAAAGTTTAAATAGCTATGTAAGAAAAAAGTGCCCAAACTATTAAGTTGGATAGGGAATTTCAAATGGAAATTTTCTTAATTGCACTTAACAAAAATAGTAATGAATTGCATTATTTGGTGGAGTATTACTTTCTAAAACTAAGGAAGCAAATTGCTATAATATTTTATATAAGATAACAAAAGAAAACTATCTATCAATGGCCTACATATAGATTGAGCCCAACAAAAAAAAGTAGCTTGAATTCAAGATAGTGATATGGTACATTGAACAACACCTTCAAATCCTTGAGGCTAACTTGGTTGCACAAAATTATTTCACGTGTGATTTTAATGTGGACAGGACCATTTGATTAATATTTCACTGCTATAAATTTGGTTTTTGTCAACACCTAGTTAAAAAAAAAATGTCCATTTTATGTATCTCATAAGATTTACAAAATAAACGGTCATTTGTTATATTTTTATAATTTAGAGAGGTTTAATTATTTTTAATCCTAGTCAAGAATAATTCTGTTGTCAGGTTAAGTATATCTCAATTGGTTATAACATGCATTGTCGAATAGAAGTTCAAAGACATTTGAATCCTTCCACCACACATGTGGTTGAATTTTTTAAAAATAATAATAATAATTTTGTCATTTTTAGGTAAATCTTTGCAACATCAATATATTTGATTTTTTTTTTTTTAGGAGAATGATGTCTCTGGTAGCTACAAATAAATAACGAAGGTGAGAAATGAGAAAAGAAATTCAATATTTAGATTTATGACTATGAGTTTTGAAGGGAAGAGAGTGGATAATCATGCATTCTAATCATATTCTTGGTCTATACTAATATTTGTACTCAAACTATTAAGGTCCGTTTGATAACTATTTGGTTTTTTGTTTTTTATTTTTGAAAATTATGTTTGTTTTTTCACAACTTCTTTTCATTAGTTCCATCTTTTTTGAGGTATTATTTAAGGTTTTAGCCAAATTTCAAAAACAAAAATAAGTTTTTGAAAAGCTACTTTTTTTGTAGTTTTCAAAATTTAGCTTAGTTTTTGAAATCATAGGTACAAAGTACATAAGAAAATTAGAAACTCATATAATATTTTAAGACTTAACTTTCAAAAATCAAAAACTAAAAACTAGATAGTTATCAAAGGAGGTCTAAACTTAATTTTAAAATAAATCTACCAACTAACCAACTTTCACATTCCTTTGTAAAAAAAAACAACCCAATAACTTTTATAATTCACTCGCACTTCCCTCATCAATTTTCAAACGTTCCTCCCATTCTCACACCCTCTTTTGATTTTCAAGCGCTCCACGTGCCCTCCATTATTGAATATAAGGTTGCACCCTTTTCATTTTCCATTTTTGAAAATCACTTTTTTATGGTTTCGTTTGATAATCATTTAGGCCCCGTTTGATAACTATTTTGTTTTCGATTTTTAGTTGTTGAAATTTATACCTAAAAATACTACTTCTACCAATGAGTTTATATGTCTTCTTATCTACTTTGTACCTATGTTTTCAAAAATCAAGCTAACTTTTGAAAACTAAAAAAAGTAGTTTTCAAAAATTTGACTTTGTTTTTAAGAATTTGGCTAAGAGTTCAAATGCTTACTTAAGGGAGATGATCTCTATTGTAGAGAAATTAGGTGAAAATAAGGTTAACTTTCAAAAACTAAAAACCAAAAACAAAATGGTTATCAAACAGAGCCTAATTTTTTATTTTTGGTTTTTAGATTTTTATTTTTGAAGATTGTACTTGTTTTCTCACCATTTTCCTACAATGGTCTTCATCTTTCCTACAATGGCTCCCACTTTTTTAAGAAAATACTCAAATTCTTAAAACAAAAATAAGTTTTTGGAAACTATTTTTTTTAGTTTTTAAATTTTGACTTGATTTTTGAAAACACATCCAAAAAGTAGATAAAGAAAAATGGAAAACCATGGGTGAAAGTAGTATTTATAAGCTTAATTTTCAAAAACTAAAAACTAAGACCCCGTTTGGTAACCATTTTATTTTTAGTTTTTGGTTTTTGAAATTGTACATGTTTTCTCACTATTTCTCTACCATGATTCTTATCTTTCTTAAGAAAACACTTGAACTCTTAGCTAAATTCCAAAAACAAAAACAAATTTTTGGAAACTACTTTTTTTAGTTTTCAAAACTTTACTTGGTTTTTTAAAACACAACTAAAAATTAGATAAGAAAACATGGAAAATCATTGATAGAAATAGTATATAGGCTTAATTTTTCAAAAACTAAAAACTGAAAAACTAAATGGTTATCAAACGATACCTAAATGATTATCAAACGAGTTTATTTTCTAGATTTGAAAATCAAATTTTAAGACAACTTTTGTACCACAAGAATTTTTTTCCGTTTATTTTCTAGATTTGAAAATCAAATTTTAAGACAACTTTTGTACCACAAGAATTTTTTTCCCTTGATAATGCTTTCTCATCAAATGACAATTAATTACGATGATGTCTGATATGAGAAAAATATCTACACTAATATCAAGCCCTACTAAGTGTTTAAATGACATGACTCAAAGGTGAAAATAGAATTTTACCCCTCTCCCTCCTCAAAAATGGTGAAGACAAATATATGATTGTAAGTCTTTTTTAGGACAAAAACCTTGTCGGGACTCCGAATTCTCATTGGATTTTCAAACGAGATGTATCATGATTGTTGTCTCATCATATAGATGTCGAAGGTATAGATACACAAAGTGTAACACCCCCTCCCGAACTACTCACTACTTAGCTCAGAAGACGGCGTGAAGCCAACAGACATTGTTTACCTCTTAACAATACCTGTTGATCATATATTACCTGATAAACATATTATACTTGCATATGAAATACTTAAACACAACATATCAGAACTTTAAAGATTACCATACCTACGTAAGGAACAATTCTATTTAATGCTCACTCGAAAACTAGACCGATAAGGAGTACTACAACCAAAAGCATACCCAACCATGATTTATACAACTGCAACCTCTAGAATATGCACGAAACTAGCTATACAGTCCTTCCAAAATATCTACAAAATACAAATGGACTTGCTATACAACCCCACCCACGTATAAAATATCAAACTTGTGGAGCTTTCAACAGACTATGACAGGATATCAGGCACCGGGAGCTCAGTCTCTACCTGAAAAGTTTGAAACATTGAAAGAATGAGTTATGAAGCTCAGCGAGTGACTGAGTTTAAAATCTAATAACTCGTAAATCATATCACCTGACAACCTATGAGCATATGCATCTGTAATCAAGCGTTAAAAGCAAACATGTAATCATAATAGCTTTTTCAGAAATCCAGCAAGTATGTCATTAAAATCTCGCAAGACATATCGATAATATTAACCCTTATAAAAACATATAGCAATCTACGTTGTGTAGGGCACGCCCAGTACAACCAACGTTTACTCTACGATGTAGTGGGGTCCGCCCAACACTCCCATCGTCTTTGTCGTAGTGGGGCCCGTCCAGCACTACGACAGCATTGTTGTCACGGAGTACACTCAACGTCGACAACAGAAAATGACCTGTGTGCACACGGTACTATACAGCCTCGGGCTCAATATATCAGTCATTTACTCATTCGAGTCTCAGAAAAACACATGAAAATACTTGAACATGTCTGCTCATCTCTTTCGTAAAAACTCAAGCTTACTCAGCTTGTTCGTGAAAACTAGAAATCTTTAAATAATACTTGGTAGTACATGCTTGCTTGAAAACATAACATTTCCACTAAATTTTAGTAAATCAATAAACATATGCTCACATATAAATTTCATTGGGAAAATCTAGCTCACAACGAGCACTTGAAATCATTTCTCATAAGTATATGTTCAAAAGAAAACATACAACATTTAAATCATTTCATTCTAGGGAAATCTTGTATTTCCTTAAGCATAATTCAAGCATAAGAATCGATTTCGAGGTTCGTTTTGTCATTCACAGCGTTAGAACTAGAACCTTGGCCTGTATACTCGACCTATTTCCTCTTGGTCTGTCAAACAAACCAAAACCAAGCATTAGAACCTTGAGCTCATGAATTTCAACCTTAAGATTACAAGAACCATTCTATTTATTTTCCAACATTCTACAGATTTCATACCCTGTGATATGAACCAAGATGCACTTGTTTTACCTCCAGGGCCAATCACACGTGCAAGGGCCAAGCAACTACAATTTGTTTTCAACTCTCACATACAAGCAATGGGGAGTTCAATTAACGAAGGTCAAGGCAGGGAAAAGGAACAACAACTCTATATGTGTTGTCAGATGATGTTACAATAACAAATAGAGCTTTGTTTCTAGTTTTTATATAATTCTATTATTTTCCAATTTTATCCTTTTTATGATATTTTAAGTAGGGGTATTTTTGTCATTTGTCATGATATGGCATTTAGGGTTTTGGGAAGCTATTTAAAGCTTGGCCATTAGGTTGTACAAGACAGTTTTTGGATGAATACAATTTTCATGTGATTTGTTGCAGAGCCACATTATCACCCTTTGCAATTCTTGAGTATAGGGTTGCAAGCCAGGAATATTCAGGTAGGTTTGATCAACTTGCTTGTGGAGTGTTCCATCCTTGAGTGAGGAACTAGTTTCCTTACCTCTTGGTCTTCGATCATAAGGTAATCCACATCTAGTCCTTTTCCTTGGGATTGAATCGAATCGATTTGGGGGTTTTAGTGTTTGAGAATTAGGGGTTCACATAACCAAAAGGTTTCTAATTCCAATTCGCTAGGGTTTTCTTATCACCCTGACTTCACACACTCATAACTTAGCCAAAAACGATGTACTTTATATCAAACTCTTCCTTTTTTAACCCTCTAAAACTCATCTGAAGAAATGGAATTGAAATTCCCAAAGGATTTGTCTGTAAATACCTCGAAAGTTGCTTCCTTAAAAATAAACTTCTGTTATTTCCAAATTCGTTTTCCTGCTACACCCTGAATTTGACCGGAAATTTAAAGTAACTTCCAGTCGTTTTCTACTCACAAGTTATTCATGAAAGTTTTAGGACATTAAATAAGCTTTCCAGTCATACCTATTACAGCTTCTGATTCGAATTCTACAGATCAGCACGACACAAAACCAGAGGTTTCTCAGATTTGACAGTAAATTTTCTCCTCTGTCTTCCTCTTCACAAATCAGTAACTTAAAGTAAGAATTTGCTCGAGCTTGCTTCACGAAATTTGTTCAAAAATGAGTTAAATTTCAAGAAAATCAAACTACATTTCTTACCTCTTCTTGTGGAGCTCAAAACGATCCAAATATCAGAACTGGACAGAATTGCTAACAAAACATACCATGCAACCTTGAATTGAACTTTTCCTTCAACCTCAACACCAGAAACCTCTTTCTTCTTCTTCCTTCAACCCTCTCCCACGAAACTCTCTGATTTCCTTTGATAAAATGAGAGCAAATTGAGTGAAATGAGTTAAAAAAAGGTACTTGGCGGTGGTGGAGTTCCACCCACCTCCTTTTCTTTTTTTTTTTTTCCTTTCTTTTCTTTTTCTTTTCTTCCTTCCTTTTCCTTTTTTTTTTAAAAAAAAAAAAAAAACAAAACATATCAATTTTCTCTTTCCTTTCCCTCCTTTATCTCTTTGTTTTATTTGTTTTTTTTTTAAGAAAATCCAAGGAGAGATCTCGGGTTTACACAAAGATGATGCCAGTATAAACCCAACGAGAAATACAAACTTAGGGAGAAAGGATTCAAATTCGTTGATCCTAAAAGAATTGACACATTAACACATAATTTTTGTATTTTTAGGAGTAAGGTCAATTAAAGAAGGTGTTGTTTATACACTAGCATTAAAAAGAAGTTTTCAGTTCAAAACATTAAAATCAAATAATTAATAAGCAACTCACTGACAAATATTAACGATCTACGTAAGTGGTAGTTCTGTGCTTCAATATTCAATATTGGACAATTGTGGGTTGTGAGGAAGTTTGTCAATGACATAGTTGCCCTATTGATGTTGTTCAAAATGACTACATATAAACTACCTCAACTATCATTAATGAGTATACAAATAACATTTTAAGAACAAATAGTAGGATGCATCGTGCATTGCGTGATATAATCGACAATGCTTGTAATAACCATGGAATTAGTATAAGTTATGGCAAACCTTAGAGGGAAAGAGAAAATGACACACTAAGCCTGATTAAAGGCTCACCTAAACAGTGATATGTGCTCATCTTCACTTTTGCAATCAGTTTGATTAAGAGAAATCCGAGTACAATACTTGTATATAACATATATATCTATATATATACGACATTCAAAAAAATTTATATCTCATGTATATTTTCATGTTTACGACATTATTTGAACAAAAAAAGAACTTATTTGTTAATGCAAGGAGAATCGGCAGTGAGCAAGAATGTTAAGATAAAATAGAGACTGTGTTGAAGAGGATTGATTTCAATAAAAAGAGAGGGCATATGCGGCGTGTGCATGCCTCAACGAAGGAAGGAGGGTGTTGAAAGAGATGAAAGTTATGTTCAAGACGATCGACACATGCATTTTTTGGGGAGTTATAAAGATTTCAAACTAAAAGTATACGTCTACTATATGAAGGGTTTCAGGTCGAATGACAGCTTCAATAAATGATGGCAAGTGAATATAAATAATTTTATTTACTTTTTTTTCCATGTTGTTGATCCTATTAGAGATTTGAGTCTGTTTGATAACTACTCAAATTTTGTTCATACTTTATTAAATGAGAATTATATACGATATATTTCTTGTTTCATTTTATAGATATAACTATAGATATATTTTCTAATATATACTACTCATATAAGTGTACAGGTCTAAAATAACGAACTACATAGATAAAGAACTTTTTTTATGCTTTAACATGCTTAGGACAATGAATGATGAACAACCCATCTGCATAATTTCATTTGAGGACTAGGGATGATGAGATTACTCTCTTAATTAATAATGTTTTAATTAAAAACATGTTTTTATTAAATAAAAGTTGTCAAATAACAAACCATTTTATTACTAGCTTAAACTAATAGTTTGGGGTAAATTTAATTATATCATATAATCTAACACTCCCCCTCACTTGTGGGTTAGAAATTTAATGAAAAGCCAAACAAGTGAACTCAATATTAATTGGGGAGGAAACTGACTTTGTAGGGGTTTGAACACAAGATCTCTTGGACCACCTGCTCTGATATCATCTTAAATCACCCATCAAACTAAAAGTTTAAACTAATAGTCTGGGGTAATTTAATTATAACATATAGTCTAACATTTAGTTCTAAATTCTAATATTTTAAAAGTCTTTTTATGTAATCATAAATGTTTTTTTAACTTGCCCTTCTTACCCTAAATTTGTTTTTTTTTTTCCATTCCCTCTGTAAGAATGTGAATTACCTGGCAGTTAGAGAATGATTCCCGGCCAATTATGGTAAAAGTACATCATCACTATTTCTTTTTAAGAATTTCAATCATTAATCTCGTGATATTCGATATGTCAATTGAACTATACTCTATTTGGCAGTACACACTATCACTCTTATGTCGGTTGATCATATATAATTAACATTTAGATTCATTTATAGAATTTAATCACTTCCCCATAAAATGAGAAAAAAAATATTGATCGCCCAAATTAAAATCATCTAAAATATTATATTTATAATTATTCTTTAAAAAAAACATATGTTTGTAATTACACTTTTATAAAACTACATATTTGCAAATATATGTGGGCAGTCTGAGGGAGTTTTTATCATCTTAATTCTCAAAATTTTAAATTTATTTTGTAAGTGAATACTTAAAAATAATCTTTAAAAAAAAGTTTAGAGGCTAGACTCCACCCCATATAAGCGTCAAATCTAGCACTTAGATGTCTAAAAGTAGCGGCTAGGTGCAACATTTATTGAGTCATAAACTTGAAGAAAAAGGACGTACCTAAAATTCTTTTATTTCCTTTTTGTTTTGACTTTAGAAATTATGGATGGATTTACTATTAATAAGACGTTCTAGGTTTCCTTTTCTAGAGCTTTTTATTATATAAAATTTGATACGAACATTATATATTTTCCTTCTTTTTTTTAATAAATGAATTCCACTACTTCGCTCAGTTATATTTAATTAATGCTAATAACTGTATCGTGTGTTGTCAATTTTATGATTAGGAAACTCGTGTATTAAAGGTTGGACTTTTAGTTCATATTAATAAAATATAGATATTTATGACTTTTTTTTTAAATCACAATAAAAGTTGGTGGGTTAATGTATTTAATATGTCAATTGAGCTTTACTCATTGGCAGATATTTTATGATTAATTGAGCAAACTAGTAAATTTTTTTTGTTAATATTACTTTTGAAAAAATACATTTTTGATTTCTTAAGTTTGAGTTTGCTAACATTTATACTCTGTTTAGCATATGGATTTAGTAAGAAATGATTTCAAATTCCAAGAATTTAAAAGATGAAAACGATTTTAAATTCTTATGTTTGTTTGGAACCAAATTGATTTTGAAACCACCCAAATTAAAATTTCTTGTTTGAATACTCGAGAAATGAAAATAATGTATAACATTTTACTGTTATGCTCTAATGGATTTTGTAGAAGATTATTTTAATTAATAACTAAATATTTTAGTATCAAATAATATTATCAAATACATATAATCATGAAAGTATACCAATAATCAAAATAAATCAATTTATTAAATTCAAATTTATAGATGTTATCATTATTATTAAAAATGAAATAAAAAAACATACAAATGTCTTAATTTAAATGGAAAAAAATTGAACCCAACCGAATCTAAACAAAATTCATAAAAAATATTTGATTTTTTTGTCCATGTTGGGAATTTCTATAAATGGGACCACATGTTTAATTATTTAATGTATTTTTTTTTTTGCTATTTTGATTAAACCTTAAGAGAAGTGATCTACTTATGAAAATATTTATAAACGAGTATTTACAAATTAGTCTTGAACAAAGTGTGTAGATAATATTGTTTTGTTTCTAATTTGATGATGAGGAGCCAAGTTAGAAATGTAAGTAGCTTACCAACTACATTTTTTTCTTTAATTTAATGGTTGGATACATAAAATTATGGTCCCAACGTCAGATAAATTTAATTCACGTGGGTTTCTTTTATTTCATCCTCATCGGAAAGAATGAGAACTACTTCTTCTCTTCCTATAAAAGGCGAGAGAAATTAAGGAAATAAACATAATAAGAAGTAAAACGTGATTTATCTAGACTTGAAATATCATACCTACTTTCTGACTTTCGACAATGGATACATGTACATTTTTTCTTCCGCTTTTGAAGTTTATATCTCTTGAGTTTGACGTGGGAAATTGATCGGTAAGTTAAAGTTTATTGATTTAGAGTTTTTTCAATTTTATCCCAACAATCCAACCATGAAGAAAGAAGAATCAAAAGAATCATTTTTTTATTGATTTCTTCCTCAACCCAATGTATGAAGACACAAAACTAAAAAAGATATACGGAAAACAATAACCAATTGAATCAATATCTATAATATATTAAAAAGCTACCATCCTTAAAAAACTTTTTTGGACAATTATATCTCATCTTTAATTTATATATTTACAAAACATACCATTGACAATTAATTATAAATGATAAATAAATTAATTAATGGTTAATTATCTATAAATGTATAGCATCTTAAAGGTTGGAATGTTAAAGGTTTTTCCTACCACTTAAAATATTTTTTTCCTACCACTTAAAATATTTTCTTCACTAATTTAAATTAAAATGAAAAATTAAAAGTTCTAGAATTCAAAGAGTTTTGTAACTCTCACATTCTACTACTATAAAAATGGGTTTTAGATCTTCACCATTTTTTCAATAGGTTTTTTCACCATTTTTTCACTAACACCTAGAACTTCATTCTTTCTTTATTTTTCTTTACACCTAGAACTTCATTCTTTCTTTCTTTTTTCTTCTCTATATACATTTCTCTCAAAGACTCTTCAATTTTGAAGCATGTCAAGATGTTAGTGTTATATTCAAGTTGCAAAGATGCATGTGTCGTATCCTACCTCTCAGACCCAAGCCTTGCAACATTACAACTCAACAACTTTTGATGAAGTTGGATTACAAAGTTTATCTATCAATTGTCAAGTGAGAAAATCTATTTGAAGAAAATGAGTATAGCTAGGATCATAATTTTTTTGTTATTGTTTTTTTTTTTTTTTGTTGTTGTTCTTCCATAATTAGTGTATTGTTTTGATTATTTAAAAAATATATTCGTTGAAAGAAAAAAAAACTATGATCAATTACAAGGTTTATGTTCTTTTTGTTTAAAAAATAATCTTGTAACTAAGTTTACAAAGATGCCACTAATCATTATAATATATATATATATACTTTAAATGCTAAAAATATGAAAAAATTTCTTTTTTATTTATACAGTTACTATTTTTAATTATAATTTTTTTAAATAACAAAAATATTAAGAGTAATAAGAGTGGTTAGAAAATTTAGAATATGAAGAGTTTCCTTTTAATTAATCTTAAATTACTTTCGCTCTCTTCATGTAACTAACAAAGAATAGTTTCTCAACAACTCATGCAATTTTTAAATAATCTACTAAAAAACTAATGTAGCAAATGTACAATAAACATGACGAATTTCAATTATATGAATTTAGTTTTTTTTCATTTAACATTATTTAATTAGATTTTACTTTTACCAATTTTTAAATATACAAATGATGTCATTTTTAATTTTTAATAACTTTAATTGGGAAGAATGTGAAAAGTTAGGAATATGAATATATTAAATATAAAATTACATATTTATTTCTATAAATTAATCCAACAAATTTATGAGTTTACATTTAATTAGAATTAATAATGAAATGTGAAAGGTTTGGAGCTCAAAAGTTTTACAGCTTTTTCATCTCCTACATTCTATAAAGATAATTTTTCTACATTTTATTACAAGAATATTGCTTTCTCTTTTTAATTTTTTTTTTAATCTCTTTGTTCCTTTATATAGTTTTTAGATTTAAAAAATTGTGTTTCATATTGGTGTAGCATACTAAGTTGTAGGAATTACAAAGCGTAGTGTTTTTTTTTTTAATTGGATGTCGTTGTATCTATCTTGAAAATAATTATTTTTAGACTATTTTGTTCAAATGATAATTTTGTAGTTCCAAATATACCTCTTCATTAATTTTTATATTTTATATTTAAGTAATGATAGTCACACATATATAATAATAATAATTGATACTATTACATATATAATAATTAAAACTATTACTATTATTAAATTTTTTTTCCACACACGATAACTATCAAGCCATTGAAAATGTTATTTTTTTTTCCTTCTTTATTTTATATATATGTATTTAACTATCATTAGTTTTAATTAATTTTGACATTTTCCCTATCCTCTATAACTTAACAAGGGGAATTGAAAAGACTTTCAATTAATTGATGAAGATGCCCTCTCTACAAATTCCATTGGGGTAAATTGAAAAGGTCTTCTCTCTTAATTATATTATTTCTTCAATTGATTGATATACTCTTCCCATATTTTAAAGCATTTAAATTATTGTTTAAATCTTTTTTTATTTCTCCAAAAAAAAAATGATTGACTATAAATAGACATATTCTCTTCCCTATAAATAGTTTCATATTTTTTCTATAAATAATTTCATATCTTACTATATTAAAAAAGTGACTAAGAAGAAAAATCATTTTTGGTCTATTTTGTCCAAATTCTTATTATATAATTTCATATATGTCCCTCCCATTTACTTATTTAATATTTATGGTTTTTCTTTCTTTTTTCTTACATTGATTAATAATCAATAATATATGATATTTCTTACTCTAACCTTCCAAAATTCCACTTTTCTCTCCAACTAATTTCATTATTAAGTTTGATTCTCCCTCTTTTCACTCATAGCCCTCTCCCTTCTTCCACAATTATTTCTCTCTTCACCTATCCAAATTCCTCTCTTTTTTTCCTCAAACTAAAAAAGAATATGAATGGTTAATAATATGACTAGCTTAACCTAAATATGAGAAGTATTTCTTATTTATTTATATAAATTAATTTTAAATATTTTTTATGATCTTACATTTAATTAAAATTAATAATGGAATTTCAAAGGTGTTGGGAATTTAAAAAGTTTTGAAACTTCTTGATTTCCTACATGTATATAATGACCTCTCTTCTAGCATTTTCCTACACCAACAAGAGTTATTTCTCACTTTGTCCATTTTTTTTCGATCTCTCAATTTCTCCTAAAACACCAATATGACTCCTCCCATAGGTTTTTTAGATTATTTTATAAATTTATAATGAATATTACTGTTATTATTATTCATCGATTTATGATTTTCTACCTTCATTTTTGTTTAATTTATAATTTATAATTAAATTTGAAAATTCATATCAACAAAATGCAGTTGTTGTTTTTCTTTTAATCACAAGAATATTGTTATTGTCGTCATATGATAGTTCTGACAAATATTCTAAATATATAGAGAGATATCGTAAATACAGGAGAACAATCTTACCTTCAAGATCTTGCACCAAATTCTCAAGTTGCAAGTACTCCATGATTTTCAAACATTTGTCTTACTAAGTGAAAATATTTGAAATAAAAATTTGAAATACTGAGGCTAGGTTTGCTAATAATTTTGTTTTTAGTTTTCTACATCCTAACTTAGACTTGCATCCTTACCATTTATTTGGTATGTTTTTTCACTTACTTAAAACACACATATGATCTACTTTTTGGAAACCCAAGTTTTAAAATTTTTATTTAGATTTTGATAATATTTTAAAAAGGTTATCACTGAATAAAAAAACAAATGGGTGCAATAGTGTTTATAATGATAATCTATTATAGAACAGATTTTAAACTTCATAAAAATGAAAAAAAAAATACTATGGTTATAAAACAATGTCAAGAAAAATCGGAAATTCAAATTATGAAAAAAATACTAAATTAAGAAAAAATGGAAAAAAGAAACAAAGAAAATAAATAAATAATCCTAGAACTAACATAAATAAATACTAAATAAGCAATGACAAAAAATCAAGGTAGAAAAAGAAAATGACCAAACAAAGAAAAAACAAATAAATGAACCTGGAACTAACATAAATAAATACTAAATAAGCAATGACAAAAAATTAGGGGAGAAAAAGAAAATAACCAAACAAAAAACAAATAAAATAAATAAATGAGTCTGGAACTAACATACTTCATTGTCATTTGAACTATCTTTTTTATTACTACAAAAATTATTAATAGTAATATATATATATATATAGTAATTAACGATACAAAACATGTATATAAACTAACAATGAAATTTTAAAAAAAATCATATAAAAAAATTAAATCAATAAAACAAATAAACTTTTAAAACTAACTAAATCATATTATTACAAATTTGGAAGATAATATCCTAAAAAAAATATATAGCCAATAAGAGCATAACTCAATTGACATAAAATATTGGCTTATGATCGAGGTCATATGATCAAATCTCACACCCTCAATGTAATGCCCCCAACAAGGTGCACCTTCCTTTTCGGTGGCTCAATTATAGGAACTTCACAGTTAAGCATGCTTGGCTTGAAGCAATTCTATGTTGGGCGACTTCTTGGAAATTTTTCTAGGGAGCATGTGAGTGAAGACAAAGCATGCTAAAATGACCCGAGAACGCAGTCAAGTCGCAGGAGATCCTAGGCCTGGGGCGTTACACTCAAACCCATAAATCAATAAACTGGCTTAAAAAAATCCCTTAAAATTAACCAAATCATAATAAGAATTCTATTACCTCCCCTAAAAGTAGAGTGTTAAAAAAACCCGATAACCCGAACAACCCGACCAACCCAACCCAACCCGGTTGGGTTGGGTTATGAATTTATTTGGGTTGTGTTGAGTTCAAATAAATTAAAATGTATGGGTTGGGTTTGTTCATGGGTTCACCTAAAATTAATTTGGGTTGACCCGACCTACCCGAACTTATTATTAATTTTAAAAATTATATTTTTACCTACCATACCAACTACATATGCATGTATTTAATTTGATTTTATTTAATTTCATAATTATTTATTATTTAATAACTCTTAAAAATACATTTTTGAAGTCGTTAGAGTGTAATTTTTCATAATATAAATTGAAACTAAGTGCCTAATTTTAATTCAGTCTTTGAAAAACAAAGAGTCTTTGTTTTAAATGATGACAATTTATTTAGAAGTTTCTTGGGATAATTGTAATTTTGTATTAGAATATTTAAGTTTTATGGTTATTATTTAGTATAAAGATATTTAGAGTTTTTTAATTCTTGATTTTTTTTATATTTATATTAATTTTAGATTTTTAAAAATTTTAAATTTAAAAAAAAAAGGTTAAAATACCATTTTGGTCCATGTACTTTGAGAATTGTTCCATTTTGGTCCCTGTACTTTCAAATGTCCAATTTTAGTCCATGTACTTTTAATAAAGCTTAAAATTGGCCCTTACCATTAGTTTATTGTTAATTTTTTTTTTAAAAAAAATAGTCTCTATTAGCACTTTTCCCTACCAATTTTGAAAATATGTTCACATTGTGCCTTTTATTGTATTAAAATTATTATTATTCTGTAACTAATTTTGATAAAAATTAACTTTAAATTTATCATAGGGGCCAATTTTAAGCTTTATTAAAAGTACAAGGACTAAAATTGGACATTTGAAAGTACAGGGACCAAAATGGAACAATTTTCAAAGTATAGGGACCAAAATGGTTTTTTAACAAAAAAAAAAAAAACTAACCCGATGACCCAACCCAACCCAACCCAAAAATGTTGAGTTGGGTTGGGTTGGGTTACCCTCATGAATAGGGTTATTTGGGTTGGAAGAATGACTAATCCGAAAATTTGGGTTGGTCCAAAAAACTAGCATAACCCGATCCAACCCGGCTTATGTACACCCTTACCTAAAAGCAGACCATTCAAATCTATAAATAGAAGTATGTGTTTAACCCATTAACATTAACATTTTATTTAACTATTTAAGATTTATTGCCTAAAATATAGTTATTTATTAATTTAATAATATTACTTATTATTAATTTTTCGAATAGAAAAATAATTCAAACATAATCACACACGTGCAACGCACGTTAAAAGTTTCTAGTATATAAAAAGGGAAGGAAAAAACATGTTATTCTTATCAAATTAATAAATAAAAAATGAAGATGAACAAAGAAAAAAGAAAAATAAACTCACTCCTAGTTTGCTTGTCTATAAAAGAACGGGTTGAAAATGTATAAGTGCATTGAAAATATTGAAATTATTATTATTAATTTTTTAAAAAATAGAAAAATACTATGAAGAAACAAAATAGAAGTCTAACTTTGAGTTTGCTTTAATAGTGTTGAGTCTGAACATATAAAAGAAGATATCGATAGTATGAAGTTGAATAGATAAAGTATATCATGAAAAAACTATAGTATGGTGTGGGGTTCAAACAAGGGGATTATTTAAACTCAACATCTTAAGATGTTTAAGTTTAATAGCATTTTGGTCTCTCCATCTACTTTTCTGTTACTAATGAAAGCTAGCAATGTCTTTTTATTAAAAAATATATATATTTTTCTTTTTTTGAAATTAAAAAAAAAATCTTTCTCTTTCTTCTTCTCCCTCCCCATCTTTCTTCACTCTTCCTCCCATCCATGACCACCCTGCTAGAGATGTCCATTTTTTCTGCGAAGACCACCTTCTAATGAGTTGGGAAATGAGGGAGGGACTGGAGGTGGTCATTCCCCATCTCTGACTCGGTCCCGCCTCGTTTTATTCTTTTATTTTAAATATATATAAGATAATTTCTAAAATTCTCTTAAATAAAAATCTATTATTCAAAATTAACAATTCAAATAGAAATTTTTAAAAAATATTTTTTTATTTAATCAAATTTAGAAAAATAAAAATTATAAACGGGAATCATTCCCTTAGGGAATCTCTGCTCATTCCCTGCAAATTAAATGGAGAATTTCGCAAGGACAAAAAATGAAATAGGAGGTGGTGTTGGAGACGGGAAGTCATTCCCCAACCCCAACCTACCCCATGGACATCTCTAACCGTCACCCATTGTCACCATCATATCTTCTCTATCTTATTCTTCTTTTCTCTTCTTCCCTTTCTTCTTCTTTCTCTTATCATTTTTTTTTTTCTTATTGATTTTTTTCTAATAGATTCTTTAAGGTATAAGAAATTGTCTGATGGATTGTTTTCTAACATTTGAAAAAGACTAGTTATTAATTTATCATCAAAATAGAGAATAGTAATATTTTGCTAATGTTTGAAAACTACAAGTGGAGTTCATGAGATTTAATCTTGGGTAGATCTATGCTAGGTCGGGTTCAAAAGTTATTCTAAAAAAAAACTTTGCTAGGTTGGGTAGATCTATTTAGATCTACCTACACACAAAGTATCTAATTGATGAATTTAAATTAATAATCTTAATTTGATAAGAAATTTAATTTAAAATCAAATCAAATTTGCTTCTATAAATTGTATCTAATTATCATATATTTTTTTCATTTAGGAGTTGTTTGGAGCAAGTTTGGAATCTTGAGAATGTTAAACCTAAGGGGTTAAGTTGAGGACTTAGATAGTAAGGGTTTAAGAATGTTGTATTTGGAGTGAAGTATGGGTTTAAGAAGTCTGTGTATGGATTGTAAGTTTAAGATGCCTGAGTTTGTAATGCATATTTTAAAATATTACATTTATAAATTTTTTTATTGTACTTAATTAATGGTTAAATTTTAGATTATTTTAGATTTTCATTCTATTTATTTATTTATATTATTTTAATATAGTTATGTTAAAAATTAATTAACTTTTTATAGTTTAACTATAACTAAATTCAAAATTAAAATTATTTTTGTTATTTTTGTTATTTTAAAGGGATTAATTTAAGTATATTAAAATGACTAAACTAAAAATAATAAATTGAGTAGATTTTTTTAAAAATTAGATTTTTTTAAAAATTGACTATGTCAAAAATGTTCGACTAAATTGAAATTAAATATCTTTTTTTTTTTTTACTTTGAATAGGACTCATGGGTAAGTAAAATAATTTTTAAAATGGATAATTTAAAATTAAATATTATTTATTTGGCTAAATTAAATTAATAAGTTTGTAATTTAAATTCAACTCAATTCTAATTACTTTTTTAATAAATTTCAAACCAATATTTATTGCCCTCCATTTTGAAACCAATATATAATAATAATAATAATAATAATTTGAGATTTTAATTTTACTTGCCAATAAGAAAATGAACTATTTAATTTGTTTTTCATTTTGTTTTTAGATAACTAAATTAAAAATAAAATTTTATTTGAGGATACAACCTTAATGTAAATTAGTTTATTTTTTACTATTTGTGTCGTGGAGTTCAACTCAAAAAATGAAAAAAATAAAAGAGTAATTTTATTATTATTTGCGAGTAGAAAAGAATAAGATAACTAATTTTTATTAGGTATTAATTATAAATGAAGTTTTTGACCTAAATATATATACTTTTATTATTATAACTAATTTAAAAAATAAAAATAATATTTTTATCTTAAACTCAATTATTAGAAATTATATATTTTTAGAAAAATTACATTTTTAATCTTAAAGTTTTGTTTTAATTTTTATTTGGCATTTAAGATTTCAAAAACAATATCTTAGTCATTTAAGTTTAAAAAATTTATTCTAACAAGTTTTTAAATTAAATCGACTAATGAAAAAATTCGAAAGTTATAGATAACACACTTGAAGTTATTAAAAGAGTGGTTGATATTGGTGAAGATGAAAAAATAGATTAAAAGACGAATGAAGAAAGAAATAAAAAAGGAAAAGAGAAAATATTTTTTTAAAAAAATAAAATAATACTAATAATAAATATGATAATTCAAAAGCTAAAAGAATAAGAGGGAGATAGATAAATAATATATTTAAAAAAAATAAAATTATTTTTTATAATTAAAAAAAAAAAAAATCCACAAGGTTGAATAGCATGGGGTTTGGGTTCTTGTCCTAAACAGCGATGGGACTTAGGAAAGGTAACCCACTCTAAGCCCGAACGCTCAAAGCAAAGCAAGCCATCTCTAAAGTTTATAGTGAGGTAATTACAAGGAAAATATTTGGCACTGGCAGAGGCTTATATCAAACAAACCAAGTAGTTATCACTTATATAAAGTTGAGAAAGAAAATTAGGAGGAATTTCATGCACTCAACAGAAAAAGAGAGGCATATTATTCAACAGACCAAGATTGTGTATTATCCTTGCTTCTCTCCAAGGTGGAGCTCTTCTTCCTCTGTATCTTCCCATCAACTTACAATCCTAAAAAAAAGTCTTGCTGTCTATCAAATGTTATCTTTTACCTAATAACTCCAGGACCCCATAAGAAATGGAGCTCAAAACTCACCACAGAAGCCAACCAAAAAGTTTCTGATCGACGAAACAGAGAAGCAACATGTCATTTAATCTAAAAACTGTCTAAGGCTTCATGATCCATTCATATACCGACTAAAAAATGCAGAAAAGTAGCCTCAAGAATATGCACAAACAGCCAACAGAAAGCATGACCACTGTTTTCTTGAAGATAAAGTTCCATTCGAATCGACCCCTTTCTTATCGTATAAGGGCTAGGCTAAATTACTTTCAACTATTCAATTCAGAAGAGCTCGGATTTCTTTCGAAGTAAAAAGTATGTGCATAAATAAATAGAAAGGTACCAATAATTACCTTTCGAATGAGTAGCTTCTTTAAACGTAGAGTACTGATCTACCACAGAAGAGAATGAATATCAACGTGTCAGTTCCATATAAAAACCTGCACATGCTTAGAAACAAATAAATCTTCTATCCATTAAGCATCATCTCATTATACAATTCTAGAACTCTTGTGCTATTACCCTTCTTCAAGTAGAACAAGGTTAATGTTTGATATATAGATACACTGGGTGCTAGAGAACTATCTTTCATAATCTTCAAATATTTCTCTGCTTCCTCCAATTTCCCACATTGACAAAAGCTCCCAATGAGTGCAAAGAAAACTAACACTCCAGGAGACAGTAATCTAGCTTCCATTTCATAATAAAGCTTAAGAATCTCCTGAGTTTCACCCTTTTTCCTAAATCCTATGATTAGATTTGTGTAAGTGGTTTCATCAGGTAAAAACCCTTTATCTAATAAAATGGTTAACATTGCATTAGCCTTTTTTACATCTTCTTCCTCACAAAGCTTAGCTATTGCCACATTGAAAGCTGAACAACTAGGAAGAAACCCTCTCTTTAACATTTTCTCACACATTCTCAAGCTTTCTTCTGCATGTCCTGCTGTAGCACACCCTTCAATGAGAAGATTGAAGGTCTCAGGATATGGCTTCAAACCCAAGTTTTCCATCTCTTGCATCAAGCAATGAGCTTCTTCAATCTTCCCCTCTCTACAATGGGCACCAATGAACAAAGTATAAATGAAAGAATTTGCCTGAAACCCTCTTTTAGACATTTCTTCAAACACTTCCCATGCAGATGTCACATTCCCAATTTTTACTTCAGCATAAACAATCAAAGAATAAGCAATGTCATCAAGAACCATATTTTTCTGCAACATTCTCTTCAACAACATTACACCATCTTCAACCCTCCCTTCCTCCAAAATCCTGTAAACCAAACAAGCATTGACAATCAAAGAAGGAGAGCAACGACTACCATGGATTCTACTCAACATATCAGAAATTTCTTGCAATTTACCTTCCTTACACAATGCATTAATCATGATTCTAATAGTTATCGCATTTGGATAAACTCTTTTCCTAATCATTTGCTCATAAATCTTCCAAACCTTACGATTCTCATCAGATTTTTCCACAACATGAATCAAAGTGTTGAAACTTATCAGACTCAACGAGAACCCACGTTCCTCCAAATGGGCACACATACTCAAAGCAAAATCAATCAATCTCAATTTAGCACAAGTCTGAATCAATAAATCAAACACAAATGGGGATGAACCAGTCACCTCATAAGTACCCAATAATGAATCTACAACAGAGAAATTGAAAGAGTTGCTATCATTTTTCTTCAAAATTGACTCCAACAAAGCTCGAGCATCGATTACCAGCCGGGCTTTCACTAAAATATGGATCATAATACCGTAAGATTGAACCCCATGATTGAAATTCTTCCTCTTGGCCGACCAGTGGAAGAACCCCAGAGCGCGTTTGGCATCAACGGGCGGCTGGAATTTGAGCAAGACTTTTTGGACCAAGAAATCGTTTAGTTCGAGCATCTCGAATTTTCGAGTTAGAGTGTCCCAGCTTTCGCGTCTTGTGAATGAATCGCATATTGAATTTACAACTGCATCATTGTTGATAAGTTCATCTGCAGCTGCAATTGAGTTGAGTTTTTGTATGGATGAGCAGAAGGGATTTTTGGATGATGAGAGAAGAAGTGATGGCAGTTTTTGGCGAAGTAATGACATTATTTTAGAGAAATCAGAGAATCTGAAAGACATTTAAGGAGATTTTGCGAGCGAGCTAATCCATGGAATTTTCTGAAAGAATCCAATCTCTTCAATCTCAATACAGGAGCGAGTTGCATACAATGATACAACTTCGTACAAGAGTCAAACTTTGGCATAAGAGATCTATTTTTATTTGAAAATGCTAAATATTGAGTTTCTCTTGGAAAATTTAAATAGATATGTTTATTCAGAAAATAAATCAATTTTTACCAAGGAACTTTGGTAAGTTGTATAATTTTGTGTAACTTTCAATCTCCTAAAATTTGTCTAAACTTAGATAAATGTTGCCATTTGTACTCTTATTCAATTTCCACTAATTCTTCCACTCTTTTTCATAAATAAGTAATGTAAAAAAAGTCTAAAAATTCCTTTATTTAATGAAAATAAAACAGTCAGCCTAAACATAGTTCAATTGATTAAAACATATAATATAATCCAACTAAGAGATCAAAGATTTGAATCTCTGATCAGTTGGACATGGTAAACTCTACAAAAAAAAAACAATAAATCAAGCATTACATAAAATTAAGGGATTTTTTTTTTTGTACGGATAACCTTTTTTTTGTGGTCAAAACGATCAATGGTCTGGTCTTTTAAAATAACCATGGATAATCTTCTACTAACGTCATACCAAGAGCGGGAGTATGAGCAAAACTCAATGCAAGCAAGAGGTCATCTTCCACTCGTCTTCAACTTTCTTCTTGCGGACACCATTTTCAACTTTTTTATTCCCCTTCATGCACTCTGGGGATAACTCACCTTAAATCTAGATATCAAATTTGGAATTCATTTTCAACCCACTTCAAATGCCTTTTTCTCATTTTTGTCACTCTCACTCTCATTGGATTTTATCGCACTCTCGCTCTCGATATAATGTCAGCAGAAGGTTATCCATCGTTATTATGAAAGCCAGGTCATCCATTGCTTTGGCTTAAAAAAGGTTATTCGTACAAATAATTTCAAAATTGTTTGATTAATGCATAAAGTTGACTATTAAATAATTAACTTTGTCCAAACTTAAAAATATCAACAAAAACCTATTGTAATGTCTTTTTTGTTTGAATCCGATTTTGAGATAAAATTGCAGCACTTTTTGAAATTTGAGATGAAGATAGCAGCATTTATCCAAGTTTAAGGTGCAATTTAATGAAATTGAAAGTATGAGGTAAAAATTAGTACAATTTACTAGATACAGGGTAAAAATTGATCTTTCCCTCTCTTTTTTTTTTTAAAATAGCAATAAGTATGCATGTGTGTAGTTTTAAATTTAAAAATTTAGGGTTCTATTAAAATTAAATACAAATTCAATTTTATGTTTAATGGACTTATTAATTTTAAAATATTTTAAATATGTCAAAGATCTATTTGATACAAATTTAAATTTAGAGGCCTATTAGACATTTTTAAGCTCCGTAGACTTGATTAGATATTAAATTGAAAGTTTATGCACATATTAAACACCTTTAAACATTCATAAACTTATTGGACATAAATCTGACATGAACTAAACTTGTAATTTAAGCATGATATATTTAAATACTACCATTGACATTGAAATTGTTTAGAGTGTTCAAGAGAAAATAAAAAATGTCATCAAGAGAAAATAAAAAATGTCATAAACATAACTGAACGGTCAAGTCACCTACTCATTTATTTGAGATCGAAAGTTCAAATCTAATCTTCAATTCCATATTTGTTGTAAAAAAAAAATATGAAGAGTGAGAAAATAAATGGCTAACTCTTACAGATAGATGATGTCAATTTGTGGATGTTAAAAATTCACACCAATTGTTTGACCACTTGCTCAATGTTCAAGCTATTCTAAAGCACAAGTCTAACGTCTGGTAGCAAATTAAAAGAGACGTCATAGGTATCAAGTCTAACGTAGAGTCAATCTAAACGTAGCTCTACTAATTAAATATTTTATTCTCAATCAAATTATTAAAAATTTAAATTCTCAATCATTTTATTCTATCTGCAATCCCATTTTGTCATGGAGTTTTTGGTTGTGAATTATCTTATTATTAAACATCATGATATTATTTAATTCAACTTGAAGATTTCATATGTTCATCAAGAATTTTGTTTGTCAAACGATGATACACGATTAACCTTAATTATCATTTTTTAAATCATCACAATGTTCAAATCTTATTTATCCAATGCCTAACTTGACATTTATGATCATAGGCTTATTGTTTGTTAGTAGAATAGCAATGACCTTTATTTTTGTCGAGTTATATTCTTCTTGTGTTGGTAGTGTTTTGCTTTTATTTTTATTCTCATCCTTTGGACTTTACTTCTTGTTGTTTTGAAGAAATTTTCTTTTGAGGTATCTTTTGTGGTAAATAAAACACTTTTTAAACTTTTGTATCTTAACTTAGAACTTTACTTCTTTTGTTTAACACTATTTTTTCTCTTGAACATTTTCTTTTTAACCGAGGCTTTATTCTTCCTTTTTCTTTTTAAGTTTCAATTCAAACTTCTAGATCTAGCTTAGTCGTTCAATATCAGTACCCTGCATCCATTTAAGGACAATCTTTTTCATATTTGATTGAAAACTTTACTTTTTTTAATATATAACTCAATTAAAGAATTGAGCAAGATTGCAACTTCATTCTTTGTGCGCATTTTCTCACTAATATTTGCAAATTTATTGGTAATCTTTATTGAAATGATTGTAAGTTTTCAGGTTAGGAAATTTGATTTAGATACAAACTCAAGTTTTGCCTCTCATAAATTTGATGCAACACATTGTTAATGATCTTGCAAGTAATTTTATACACATTTACTCTTTGTGTTCTATCTTCATCTTCATGGGTGAAGTGCTCAAATGATTCAAAACCTTAGCAACTTTTCTTTTGCATACTCAAGGACTTCGTCTTCTTCCTCCTTATACTTAATTAAATTCCCTCTGACACTAATCTTTCCACTTAAAAATATGGTTGCCACTTTTACTTTTAACCATTTTTTTCTCATTTAACCCTCTACAACCCAACAATTCTCAATTTATTTTATATCTTCAGCAAAATGTGATACATATAATCATGATTCTCAATTTATTTTGGCCCACATATCTCATTCAATTTGGACAAAAATCTATCTCATGATGAAAATCAACCTCTAAATAAGCTTACTTAATTTCTCTAAAAACAACTTGAAGTAATGGCCCTTATATTCTAAGGATTGAAATGTCAGCTAACTTGATCATAGCTCGGCAGGAGAAATATATATTAGTAACATACTTTACTAGTTAAAGATTTGAATTTTCACTTTTACATTATATTTACTATTTTAAAAAGTAGACAAATTTGTAACTTCTTTTAAGTTGAGGTTCAAACTGGCACTCATATATTTAATATTTGCAATGCACAATATATTTTGACAAAAAAAAAAATAAACTTTTACCTTCTTAGAATTAGCCAGATGTGTCGATTTCATTATAAACTTTTTAATCTTATCAAATTGGGATCTTAAACTTAATTAATTGTTGCAATTTTTACCTTCTATTCAAAATTTCAAGTCTAAAGTACATATTGCAAACACATATTCAAGTTAAATGTGGAATTTGATGAAACTTAAGGTTTAGATTAAGATATCATTTTGGTCGCTATACTTTGAATTTTGTTTCATTTTAGTTTATATATTTTTAAATGTTCAATTTTAGTCCATATACCTTCAATAAAGCTTAAAATTGGTTTGTATGATAAGTATGTAGTTAATTTTTATGAAAATTGATTGAATAATGATAATAATTTTAAGAGAAGGAAAGACTAGACATACTTCCCAACTTTATAGAGAGAAAGCTAATATAGATTAATTTTTTTAAGAAAATTTTCACAATAAACTAAAATATTGGACCAATTTTAAGCTTCATTCAAAGAACTTAAACTAAAATCATTTACTTGAAAATACAAATATCAAAATGAAATAAAACTCAAAATACAAGAGCTCATATAGTATTTTAACTTAAACTTTATGATAAAAATGGATAAACTCTTCCAAATTTAATAATAAAAATCGATTTTTTTCTATTATCTTGAAAAGTAGAACAATATTAGTAACCAACTTCTCTTACAAAATAAAAGGTTTGAATCTCCATTGAGATATTTGTAATATTATATTGGTTATTACACCAAATAAATAACAATAATAATTTTTTTTTTTTTTTGGAAAATAAGGTAATGGTACATTTAATTGACAAAAGGAGGAGAATTGGAGGAGGAAAGTTATTTCGGCCCATAATAATTCAAACATATGATGATTAAGACATTACGAAGAAATAAACGTGGAAATAATCAATAAACGGATGATTTTCACGTCATTTTAAGGAAAAATTAAATACACAAAAGTAATAAAACCGTACGGAGATCTTCAAAAGGCAATCTAAGAAGTTAAAAAAAAAAAAAAAGAAACAAAGTAGGTTAAATTAAATATATGACCGTTGTAATGTAATGTAATGTACCCAGCTGTTTTTATTATTATTAATAATAATTTAAATTTTTGGGGATGTGGGGTCCACAAGCAGTATGTTTTGTTTGTTTCATAAAAGGGCCGGCTTTCCCTCCTTTTTATTGGCTCCAAGAATCTGATGCAATGACTAACGGCTCTTGCACGGACAACTAGCCACCGCCTTCCCTACTGGTTTTTGTTTTTGTGGTAAAAAAAAAAAAAATCAATTTTTACTCCCCAAATTTGGTAATTGGATTTCTTTTTACTTCAACAGGATGTTAAGCTGAGAAATTTCAACTTAAAAATATATAGTTTAACCTTCTAAACTCTGATCTCATGTTGGTTATCGAAATTAGATCTTCTCTTTAAATAGTTGTTGTAATTTTTATCTTGTAATAATAGAATTTCATTTAAAAATTTGAAAAATAATTGTCACGTGTATGAAATGATGACGAAGTATATGTTTGGTATGAAAATGGATGAAATTTTAAAGAGATGCGACATTACAGTTATAATTTTGTTAAAATTGAAAAGTTTTGAGAGCTTTATTTTGTGTTTGATATTGTGCCTTAACCATGTATCATTTTGTACAAAAACGGGTTTTCATTTAAATGAGTTAGTTTTGAAAATTCTTTACATATTATCTTTGGTTTAAATTAATGAGTAAATGTAGGGAGGTTATCATACAATTACACAACCACTCTTAACATTTTTCTAAATTTAAAGTTTAACTTAAAAGGTTTGGGATAAAATTGATTAAGCTTTATCTAGAGTTGGATGGATTTTTATCCTCCTATCCCACTTTTTTTTTTAACTTTTTTTTTAAGTTAAAATATCGTTTTGATACTATACTTTACAACTATGAAGTTACTTATTAATTTAAATATACGAGGGTCTAAAATAAAAACAAGCTTCTCATCACTAAAATGATGTTTTAACCCTTTTTTTTTCCACTAAATCGCCACTGCATGGCTTAGGTCAGTTTTTAACCGTCTGATCCATCTGATTAGGCATCCACGTGATAAGTGGGTCCCCTGGACCCCACCTCTCTCTCTGTGGCCCATATATTCCTGCATCTTTTCCCACTTTTTTTCCCGGTTGCTTTACCTTGGTTTTAACTTGCCTACACTCATTCTATTCTTCCACTGATTCCCCCCCTCTCCCTCTCTCTTCCTTTCTTCTCCCATTCTTGGGTTCTTCAACCTCTGTGTCAAGAGGAAAGGAGCTCAGGGCCATGGATTCTCACATGGGTCTTTCATTTCTCCTCTTGCTTCTCTCCCTTTTCTCTCTGCAGGCCTCCGCTGAAGGTGAGAGCTGATGATTTCACTCTTGTTTCTTCCTCCAACTTTTTTCTTTGAGTTATTTCCACTAAATCTGAGCTTTTCTCTCGAGGGGTTTCCTTTTTTTCTTGCTGATTTCTTTCATGACCTGTTTTCGTTTTGTGAATGGTGGGTTTTACTGGAGTTGATTTTCATATCCGTGTGAAAAAATGAGGAACCCAGAAGAAAAAAAATAAAAAAGAGGAAAGGGAACACTGCACTTTGAATGTGTTTCAATTTCTGTAGGCCAGATGTTTGATTTAATGCCCCAAGAGTGGTGGTTGGATGGGTAGTGAATAGTTCCTGCTCTGTCATTAATGATAGACTGTGGGTTATGAAAATTTATTGCACTTAATTAAAGCTTTGGAGCTTTAATTTATGTTTTCTACTTCTTAGTACAGTGTTAAGCTTAAACTAATACTAAGTCCAAAAGATTAAACTAATAGGTTAGGGTATATTTAATTTTTTAAATGTGTTCTTAGCTCTCTCTTACTTGTAGCTGACCTACGCTTGGATATTATATTCATTCATCACCAAATCTAAGGGTGTAGGCATATATTCCTAATACTGATTAATGGGTCATCGCCATTTTGCGATTTGTTTTTGCAGATGTGTTTGTTGGTGTGAATATAGGAACTGAGCTTTCGGTTATGCCTCACCCAACACAAGTGGTGGCCCTCCTTAAAGCTCAACAAATTCGACATGTTCGGTTAAATGACGCCGATGGCGCAATGCTGATGGCCCTTGCAAATACAGGCATTCAAGTTATGGTGACTGTCCCTAATGAACAGCTTCTAGGGATTGGCCAATCAAACTCCACTGCAGCTAACTGGGTTAATCACAATGTCATAGCACATTATCCAGCTACTAACATCACAGCCATTTCTGTTGGCTCTGAAGTTCTAACAACTCTTCCTAATGCAGCTAAAATCCTTGTCAATGCCTTGAAATACATTCACTCTGCACTTGTTGCATCCAACCTAGACCACCAGATCAAGGTCTCTACGCCTCTTTCTTCTTCGATTATTCTCGATTCGTTCCCGCCTTCACAAGCATTCTTCAACGCGTCATTGGATTCTGTGATAGTCCCCCTGCTTGGTTTCTTGCAGTCTACTAACTCCTTCCTTATGCTCAATGTGTATCCCTACTATGACTACATGCAATCTGGTGGCTTTATTTTGTTGGATTATGCACTCTTAAAGCCTCTCCCTTCAAATAAAGAGGCTGTCGATTCCAACACACTTCTTCGCTACACCAATGTTTTCGATGCTATGGTAGATGCAGCCTACTTTGCTATGGCTTCTCTAAATTTCACTAACATACCCATTGTAGTTTCAGAAACAGGCTGGCCATCAAAAGGTGGCTCTAATGAGCCAGATGCAACCTTGGAAAATGCAAACACTTACAACAGCAATTTAATTAGGCATGTGCTGAACAAAACTGGAACTCCTAAACATCCAGGAATTGCTGTTAGTACTTACATTTATGAGCTCTATAACGAGGACATGAAGCCTGGGCCAATCTCAGAGAAGAACTGGGGATTGTTTGATGCAAATGGAAGGCCTGTATACATTCTGCGCTTGACAGGATCAGGACTTATGTTAGCGAATGACACGACGAACCCAACGTACTGTGCTGCAAAGGATGGCGCCGACCCGAAGATGCTGCAGGCTGCATTAGATTGGGCATGTGGGCCTGGCAGGGTGGATTGTTCAGCTTTGCTTCAAGGGCAGCCATGCTACGAACCCGACAATGTGAAGGCTCATGCAACATATGCATTCAATACTTATTATCATCAAATGGGGAAGGCCTCGGGATCGTGTGACTTCAATGGGGTGGCTGCAGTTACAACCACAAACCCAAGTAAGAGAATATCCGACAGAATTCATCACTTTCCTTGTTTTTCTCCTAATGTTTTGCATATCTTTAGAGCTAACTTATCTTTCTGTTGTCTCGATGAATGCAGGTCATGGATCCTGCTCATTTACAGGAAGGTAAACTTCATAAACAGAACTTTTGGGAAAATATTAAATATACTCTAATATATCGATCCAAGGTTTTGAGTTTAAGTGGTGATTTAATATAGCATCTGAGTAGGGAATCTTAAGTTCATATCACACACTGTCATGTTCTTCCTAATTGATAGAGTTAGAACCTCAAGCACTTTTGTCATGGTCCGTAGCACTTTCCACTCAAAATCATTGTGTTTGGGAGTGAATTATATGCTTTAGAAATAGTTAGAAGCACATAGTGTTAGATTGCTTTTGACCCAAGTGATGGTCAGGAAAGCACATTTAAGAATATAGAACTATAGATCATTTGAAAAAAACTATATAACATTTGTCATGAATCACTTTTTACTCGAGTAATCAAGGTACTTTAGCTAAAATTACTTATTTGTAAAGCACGTCTTAAGAACCATGTCAGAAACCCTTTTTTCCAAAAAGTATCCATTTTGTTACCGACATTGTGTCACTGTTTATGATATAAAACTCAAACTGCAATCGGGAATCATTCATTGATCATAACTTGAGAATTTGTTACTTTTTTACAGTGTTGGAAGAAATGGCACCATGGCAAACATCACAGCCCCATCAATGAACTCCACAAATTCAGATTCTTCTGCAAGCGCTTTTGGGTATAACATTTTGAGTGGTGCAGTGATGATGGTTGGAGCCCTGCTTGGGTTTTCCATTTGGTTGTAGACAAAATGTGCATTAGAAGTGCTTTTGCAATTTTTGCTTTTTTCTTTTTCTTTTGGATGATCCATTAGTGGGTGAGTTTATATTCTCTCGCAGAGTGGTGATCGGGTAGTTTTAGGTTGCTCTCTTCTCTCTCCCTCCATTCAATTTTGTACAAGTCAAGATGGAGTTGTGGAGAATTGGAATTGTATTAGGCTATTAGTTACTTAAACTGATGTAACATTTTTTTATCTGCTTTGGGAATCAGAGGTTTATTATTATTCTTTGGTTAAATTATAATTAATCTGTGATTTGAGTTTGTGTATTTTACTTTTATTCTAAATGAATGTATGTGCTTATTTAAGTTTCAAATTTTGCCAACAAAAACATAGTTCAACTGGTATTAAATATGACATATAACTAGGACTTCATAAGTTCGAAACTCCTCCTCTCTAAATGTTGTTGATCTAAAAAAAAAGTTTTAGTTACATTCTTATATTTTTAAATTATGATAATTATTTAGTGTTGTTTTTTTAGTACAACAAATGGAGGTATGAAAATTTGAACCTCTAACTCCAAGAAAAATGAGTGTATATTAATTACCTTTAAACTAGGCACATGTTGCCTTGTTGTTGGTGTTTTCAATAGAATTCTTACATGAGTTAGAAGAAGGGAGGTACATTTTTCTTGTGAGGACGGGGAGGGAGCGAGAAGTAATTTTTCCTCGTTGGCTAACTAAGGATGGGGACGAGGAATACATTCCCCGTCCTCGACCTTGTGTCCAGGTTGTTGTTTCGCCCTAATTTATTTATTTATTTTTAAATATATATATAATAAATCATAATTCTAACTTTTTATTAAATATCATTTATTTTTCTAAGAGAAATTGGAAAAATGTTTCTTAAATAATAATATCTAATTAAGAATTAACCATTTAAATTTAAAAAAAAAAAGAAAGAAAATTATTTAATAAAATTAAAAAATAAAAAGGATAAACGAGGAATTTTTTTATGTGGAACCCAATCCCTGTCGGAAATCTACGTCCATCCTCTGCAAAATTAAATAAGGAATTTGTGACGAGGAGTGAAATGAGGGGTGGGGACGAGAAAGCCATTCTCCAGCCTCACCTCGTAATATGAACATTTGTAGATGAAGTAGTGGGATCACATGGCTAATTATGTGAATTTCAAATAAAATAGGTCTTCAATTAATTCATAAAATGTTCGCCTATGATTCTTATCACATCAATTTGAGAATTAAATTTCACCGACTTTTTTTAAAAAAATAGAAAAATCTTCACTATCCAAATGTACTCATGTTAAAAATGTTAGCCTAGCATTCAACTGATGGGGGGTGACATGTGAACAATTAACTTACAAAATACTAAACGAATGAAAGGAACGGAATATTTTTTCCATTTACTATTGGTTTAGTTCGGAACATTATTTTTTTAAAAAATTAATATGAAAGTATTTCTTTTTCAATTTATAGTTACTATTATGAAAAACAATAATTATACCTGAAGTCTTTGAAAGCTTATCAGGTAAATAGTTATAACACAACAACTATAATATAAATAAAATTATATATTATTATTCAAATTTACAAGTTCCAACCCATAAGTAAGAAATATATTAAAAAAAAAACTAACTTAATCGTAATTGAAGACATTATACCTTGGACCAAAAAGTTCACGTTGGAATTTCCTTATATATTGTTAAACTCAAATAAATAAATAAATAAATAAATAAATATATATATATATATATATATATATATATATATAATAAAATTGGTCCATATGTTTAGAGAAAATTAGGGCTCGTTTGGTAGGTAATTCGGAATACGTTTTATGTTTTCGGATTCACTTAATTCAATAAATACGTATTTGGCAGACATGTTTTCGAAAACGATTTTCGGATTCTGTGATCCAAATACGAGAAATTATGAAAACAACATTTTTATGTTTTCATTGTATTCCGATTCTGAAATTGAAATTTTTAAGTGCATAATTATTTTAAACAAAGATAAAAATCTTAATAAATATAGTGTTTCATATTTATAAACTTAATTTACTTTTGTTAAATTAAAATATAATTTACTTTTGTTAAATTAAAATATGTATAATATAATATATTATAAAATATAAAATTTATATTATATTATAAAATAATAATTATATAAAATTTATATATAAAAAAAAACATGTTCATAAATTAATTAATAATGTCTTATATTCAACCTAATATTTAGCTTTGTAACTACAACTAATTTTATGATCTATAAATATATTATAAAACACATTTTAAATTACTGTTTAAAATTGAATCAAATTTCTAAATCTGCTACCAAACACATATCTGAAAACATGAAATACAAGTTTTTCATTTGAATCCCTTGTTTTTAAATTTATGTTTTCGAATTGTCTACCAAACAAACCCTTAGAATTTAGTCTCCATTGTTCTAAAAGTTAGAACTTTGTCTCCATCGTTTGATTTTACATGGGTATCTTACATGTTTCTTTTAATATTGTTACGAGTGAAATTGAGTCAACAATGAACGAGCTGGTTAAAGGATTACAACGAAAGGACGAACAAGGAAAGAAATCTAAATGGATCGAAATCGAACAGGGACCGACCCGAGGCGAAAAGGGACGAGAGGGTGTGCTTGGGCTTTGGCCTAAGCATGTGGTTGACCTCGACCGAGGTCGACTAGATGGTAGAGCCCCAAATTGGGCTCTACCTTGGCCCAATAAGCCAAAAGGGAGACCCGGGCTTGGGCCTCGACCCAAGCCTGTGGTCGACCTCGGTCTCCAGCTTACTTCCGACCTTTCCTTTTCCCATTAGACAACGAAAACCAACGAAAAAATTCTAGGGATGAGTTATTTAAGCTCTTTGGAGAGGGGAGAGCCAGGTAACTTGATTATAACCATCTAAACTCTCTAGAACTCTCAAATTCTCTCTAAACTCTCTCTAACTTAAGCATCAATGTGGCATATACCACACCGGTGTCCAGGTTTTTCTTGTCTTGCAGGTCGCGTTCTTCCCCCAAGAGATACAAATTTACCATTGTTTCCAAAATTTGACAACAACAAATATTTATCTGCTAATTCTTTCTTCTAGTCTTGTATAAGTTGGAGTTTGTATCATCTCTAATTCGATCTTTAAAGCATTTTTAGTCTTCAAGCTATTCGCTATGGTTTCTTATTCTTTATTGAATGCCCAAAAATTGAAGGAGCCTCCTCTATTTATACCATTATGATAAAATGAAAGAATCCCTCCATTTATAGAGTTTTGGAGGACTTTTTATAGGTTTGGGTTGGGTTGAGTTTTAACCTAATTTTTTTTTAACTTGTTTATTTGGACTTAACCAACCATTTGAAAAACTTAATTATTTAAGTTTGACTCAAATTCTTTTTTGGCGAAGCTAAGCCAAATTAGCTTTGGTCCAATTGTCACGTAATTTGATTTAGTCCTCTCATAAATCAATGATATACAATTGATGTTATTTGAACTTTTAATTTAATTTGAGAACACATGTAAATTTGTTATTTTCTCATACTCATCCACATATATTTTCATCATTAATTAAAGTCAATGAATGATAATTTATTATTGACTTAAATTTATCGTTTAACTCAATCCATTAATCTTCTAATGATCACATTATGGTATAGACTATTTATGAAATTTTATCAAATCATAACAACAAAATATTATCTTTAAAACTACTCGGACTATATTCTAACATTCTTCCCATACTAGGGACTAAATTTATAATTTACCTAAAAAAAAGTAAGATAAGATATTAATATTTTTTTTCACTTTTTCAAAATAATTATTAATGTTAAAAATTATTTTTTTTAAAAAAAAATAATTAATTAAAAAGATTTTCCAAATTATCATTTGTTGACTCAGTCAGTTTAAAATAGCGAGAAAAGTCAGGAAAGAACCCTAATTTCATCACTATAAATACCTCGTCTTCCCAATCTTGTCAATCAACCTTCGTTCGTCTACGGTCTGCGGTATGCATTCGCCATTTTGATCTTCACTTTCGTTTCATTATTCTTCGTTTTCAGTTTCATAATCTAAATCTTCTGTAAGCATCGACTATGACTCTATCTGCTTGTTTATCCATGGCATCGGGAGTACGAAAAGATGCAAAATCGATTTCAAAACGGCACTACATGGACAGGCATTTCCGACCTATCTAGGGTTTTGCCATTTCTCGTTGGTTCCACAGCTTTTTTTGTTTTCCAAACACTCGTCAATCGGATCGATTGACAAATCCGATCTCGATTTCTTGCTTCTAAGCATTTTGAATCTAGTTTTCTGAAATCGATCTGCTCGATGATGATTGTTTTTGCTTTAACCACACCGAAGCGAGCTGAGGCTGTGTTTCGATCCTCATTCATTTAAGCCTTTGAAGAAGATGTGCTTCTCGTGCTTGGCTTTCGCCTGACGACTCTTCCTTCTAGGATGAGAGGAATTGTTTCTTACGTTCCTCTGCTTTTAGCGGGAAGATGAAGGGAATGCCAATTATTCGAAGTGAGTTTTTTTTTCCGGGCTTAAACGTTTTAGGATTGCCTGGCTTCGAGCTTTCGTATGTGGAAAAATTTGGCCTTTTTCTGAGAGCAATTGATCTTCTTGAACAATTAAACTGTTGCTTTACTGTTTGGAATCTGCCAATTGATCTTCTGGAGTTTTCACTTTCTTGAATAACTTTTTGTTTGATAAATTGGTCTGAAGTTGATTAACCTTTGTTTCTCATAGTCTTTCAAAGGGATTTGGGATTGTTTCGCGATTTTGTTTTTGTTAAGAACTTTGATTAATATAATATAAACAGCCCAAGAAAGTGGTTTGAATTGAATGACCAAATTATGTTGATTATCGTTGTGCTTGTAGCCTGTTCTGTCGTGGAATTGATGAAAGAATAGACGAATTTAATCGAGCAGAATTCAGAGGAGATTCAAATGCAAATATAATTAACTTTTTCAAGGATAGGGAATTGTATCAACAGAAACACTGGAAATTACTTCCATTTCTAATTGAAGACAATATGGGGGTGGGCCGTATGCGAACTTCATCATCCTAATTCATTAGACACCTTAGAATAAAGATTGAGTACATTAGTTTCAGCTTTGTGTTTCCAAGTTTATTATGTATCCTTTGAAAAAAGGAAATAATAAATTAAGTTTTTTGTGTTAAAAAAATTAATAATTGTTTTGTAAATAAAGCCAAATTAATTAATAACAAATTACAAAATCTACTCTTAAACTTTCAACCAGACTCAAAAGCACGAAAGTGAAACTCTTGATTTTTCTATTGTGTGTGAGAGCACAAATTATTCAATGAGGCCGTCACGATGTGGCTGCCTCATATTAAATATATACTTATAAATGAATTGTTTGTTATTTTCTTATGTTTTTCTTCTAGGCTTCCAAAAAAATGTTTGAAGTTTGATATTTGAATTTTATGTGATTTTAGTTATTAATTTAAGAAAAATATATTTAAAATAATTTAAAACATTATAAAAAACAAAAAAAAACTAATTCGGTGACCCAACCCAACCCGAAAATATTGGGTTGGGTTGGGTTACATAGGGTTGATTTGGTTGAATAAATTTTGGACCAGATTAGACCTAACTAAAAATAATAGTAATAATGAGGGAAAAATCATTTTTGACTCTATGCTTAGCAAGTAATTTTAATCCCAACTTTAAATTTCATCCATTTAAATAAACTTAACTTCCTAAATTTATCAATTTTAATTGGGGGAGTTGTATCATTAGCAAAAGAAAAAAGCTCAATTATGGGCGTGTCATTAGCTTTTTAAAGATTGCAAAATATCCAAAACTGTTGATATATCTTTGATAGACCTAATATGAAGTATATTAGTTATATACTATTGACGTAGATTATTGAATTTCCAATAGTCAAATCATCATCCGTATAAAAAATGACTAATATGAAATAGTATTGACAATAATTTATATTCGATATATCAAATATATCTAACATGAATATTATCGATAGATTCCTCAGAAATATAGGATGGATGTGATTGTTCAGTTTTTTTATGGACTGATATACCTTATTTTAGTTTTTGACTTCATTACTTTACGTTAGTTTTTTTTTTTTATTATCGATGCACCATATTAATATTGAATGAATGATACATTATTCATCACTTAAAGTAACAAATCATTATTAAAAAAAATAAGTAACGAATCCTATCACTAAATGAAGTATATTACTGATATACTTAGTGTTAGGTATATTAGTTATATACCAACTATGCAAACTATCTAAATATAAGTTGATTTATATATCAAAAGTGGAAAATATATTAGATATATTACTGATATATACTACTGATATATCAAAAGTGAAAAATATATCTATTGTTTCACTAATGAGGCTAAAACTGGAACAATAAAAAAAATAGAAATTAGTTTTATTTTTTTTTGTTATATTTACAAATCTCCAAAAACCATAGTTAAAATTGTAATCATCTCAAAAATTTTTTGCTACCCATTATAATTCTCCACTTTAATTTTAAAATTTCAATTTCATTGATTTAAACTTCAAATTTAAATAAATATATCAATTTACAGTATTTTAAAAATGTAAGAATTGAAAAAAGGAAGCACGTGGTGAGGGAAAAATAGATGCATTGAAAAAAAAAAATGTAAGAATGGCTTTAGTGGCAGATCTAGAATTTGTATAGAAGGGGGCTTGAATATGACATTGAAAAAAATATTTAAAATAACTTTTTCTATAGACATTATTAAAGGTAAAAAATTTGAAGGGGACTCAAACCCATGATTAATCCGCTCTTGATTGACTTGTACTATTTTGAGATTGAAAATTTGAAGGTATATTCTTATGCATTTGTTGTATTAAAAAAAACACGATCATTTTTCTTTAATTGAAAAAGCTAGACAAACTTGAAGTTCTAGAAACTAAATTTATTAAGGAATAAAGTAAAAACAAACCAAATAAATTAAAAATATTTAGGGAAAAATGCAAAACCAAAAAAAAAAAAAAAAAAAAACAGCCGCCAATGAGGGGAATAGAGGCACAATATCAGCTTCCTATAAATCTTCGTACAAAAACTAAAGAAAAAAAACGAACTTTTTCTTATTGGCCAACAAATAGTTAGATTTTGTCTTACTTCCTTTTTTTGTAATTTGTATCTTGTTTCTCCACTAACGTAATTTTATTGGTGGTTTAAGCTTCTTCAAAAACCTATTGTCAAAAAAAAAAAAAAAAAAAAAAAAAAAACTTTATGTGCTTCTTATTCTTGATTTTTTTTTTTTTTTGTTTGGAGTAAATTCTTATTCTTGATTGAGCTTTGAATATTGGCTCTCCTCTCTAGATAGCTTTGTCTGCTAGTTGTCATGGATTGGTCCCTTTAAAACAACAAGCTAACTTGTCATATTCCTTCACGATCTACCTAATAAAATATATAGAGAGAATTAATTTGTGCTTCTTGTACATTTTTTTTTTGAAGGTTTAAAATATCATAAAGTTGAAATTCTAATCCCTCATTGTTTAAATTCAAACTACTAGTCTTGTCCCACAATGTTGGACTTTAAAAAAAATATAATATTAGCACTTAGATCACATGAATGAAGGATGAGATTTTTGTACGGATGACCTTTTGATGTCGTCAGTCGCTCTCGATCTAGTCATATTCGTGTGTTTTTTGATGAAATTAATCACTACCGCTCTCGGACCACCGTCAACGCCAAGACTAGACGAACCCAACGACATTTAACGTCGTCATACATATACGAGCGGTTATCTTTACCGTTTCAGACGCAAATATTACTGCTCTCGATCGCACTGTTTCAGACGCAAACACTACCGCTCTCGATGGCTCCTGATCTCATGGATTTTTACCCATGATTGACCGAGAGTCTAGGCTGTCAATTTAAACCGATAATTGCGCACTTCTCGCTCTCGTCGGTATGTTTTTACCATAGTAATAGTATTTAAAACTAACTACGAAGTTTTTTAAAGAAATAAAGTTAGGGAAATCGGAGAAAGCATGTAAACTTCAAATGTAATATATAATATGTTTATAATATAGGATTACAATATATGTATTATTCGGAATCAAAGTCTGTGAGTCTATAATCACCAATGGAAGTCGACCGCTCTTACCCGGACGTGTGTCCAAACCCGAACGAACGTCGTCCATGCTTCGCGTAAGAGGGAACATGTTGACGGAGGAGAAAGATTGCATGACAGGTGGTCAGGCATCTGGGTGGTGAACAGTATGGGACGAGATTGATGGTGATATTCGGGGAGGATGACGATATTCTCTTGGTGGGGAGACCGACTGATTTATTGGATGATCTTCATCATTCCATTCTGCCTCCAATCTGTCCACTCTCTCATTCAACCATTGGACGTACTCCATGAATGTCCATGGTTGTCGTCGGCTTGTTCCACTGTCGCAGTCACCAGAGTCGTTGTTCCCCTCAGCATCTCCAACTCTTGATCCGACAGTCTGTACCGGACTTGATAAATTTGAAACGTCGTCGTCGGAAGGAATTTTCATTGTTCACACAATGTTGCGAGGGTAGGGTTTACATGTTAACATTACTTATCTATTTATATTGTGAATATGAGTGATCCATTATTAATAAATATTAATTACACCACCAACCCTTCATGGAATCTCGATCCTACATTGAATTATAAACTCCCCCACAACATTGGTGGTGTAATTATAAAGGAGGTCATCCGTACAAAAATCCCATGAAGGATGACAACTTTTTGATCCAATAAAGATTAAACTAAACTATAAGGGGCGCTTGGCCATGGTTTTGAATTGGGATGTAGAACCCAAAATCATATTTGGTACAAGTGTTCAAAATTTTTGGTTTTGAAACACAACTTCATGGGTTACAACTCACTTCGACAACGAAAAGATCACAACCCAACCAATAGACCAGTATAACGACCACTTCTATGAGGTAACCCAACAACACGCCAAACAACCCTAAAGAGGTAGTTGCCTACCATTTTGGGTGTTGACTGATTTAAATTGTGTAAATCTCAAATTATTTAAATACAAAATTTCATCCTACAAAATTTCTAAATGAATTTATAGAAACTTATAATACTTTTTTTTTAGTACAAAGGAAGATTTGAACCCATGACTTCTTGATCATAAATTTTACTTGATATTAATTAAGTTATGCTCTTGTTAGCAAAAACTTATAATACATAAACATAAAGTAAGAGTAAACATCAAATTAAAGATAAGAAAGTCAATCGAAGATGAAAAAAATGAATTGAGATGCATATAAATTGAGATGATTAATATAGAGATTTGTTGTGAATAATAAAAAAAATTATAAAAAAGACACACACATAATATCAAAAGTTGTAATCGCCTAACACGAAGCATTATTGTTTATGCGGTCGTGATGTTTTCTAAATCAAACTCAAACGATAAACAAAAACTCAACTCCAATTTCAATTTTGCTATCTTACAAATTATAACAAAACCATCATAAAATTATTGAATCATAATGAAAGGTAAAAGTTTGTATTGTATAATGCTCAAAGTTGCAAGCAATGAAGTAGGGGTGAACAAAAAAGACCGAAAATTGACTCGTTAGATCAAAATCGATTGAACCGAGGTACCGAGGTCGGTTGGTCGATTTTCGTGGAATTAAGTGCCTAGACTGAATTTAAAAATAAAATAAATAATAATAAAACAAAAAAGTAAAATTTTTACCTATTTATATTATATATTACAAAACATTAAATAAATAAATAATTAAAAATATATATAAACCAACTGAGTCGACCGGTCGATTGGTTGGTTTTGGTCTGTTTAAGGAAGTAAAAAAATTGGACGAGCAAATTTGGTCGGTCGGGGTTGGTTCTACCCCGCCCTACCGATGATCACCCCTACGACGAAGGATTGAGATCAAACCAATTTTTCTTTTTTCATTCTTATACTAATTGAAAGATCCATTCAAAAGTATTAAAAAAAAATGGACTAAAATCTTAGGGACTAAAATACCATTTTTGGCTTAGGAACCAAATTGACACCAATTTTTATACCTTATGGTCCAAAAATGCATTTTTGTCCCCCCCCCCCAAAAAAAAAAACGTTATAGATCGGCTTAATGGCTTAAAGACATTGAAAAAGTAAAAAGATTGGGGTAATTAAGGATCAAATTTGTTGTCATAAAACAATAACCTATACTTCAGTTTGAGTTTGCCATAAATAAAGTTCAATAATAACTCCATTTTATTGTCAGTTTAGAGAGCACGTAGGGTATAATCTCAACATCATTCTTGAAGCCCTTGTGACATGAACAAAACACATGGGTTCATATCAATTGTGGTGGCGGCTTACTTTGTTAAAGTTTTACAAGTTTTATAACAATTAAACTATGTCCGCCTAAGATTCAGACTAAGATTCACCACCTAATGTCCTTATCATCTTTTATGATTTGACCACATCATCATACTAATCTTGAACTACCTCGGAAAGTGAATACTGTCGTGCAACATAGTGTTTCTCAATGCCAAACCTGCTACTTTGGATATCATATGATTGCACCACAAACATTGAATGTACACATTGTTGGTATGAGTAGTAACTATCAATTTTTCAAGACATTTTAAGTCATGTCTTGCATAGCCTTTCGATCCTATATCATTATGATATGGTGATGGTTTATTCATGTATACTTCAATCATTACATATAAAAATGGTTATGTGTGATTTTAGAAAAATAAACTCAACAATAACTAATAGTCTTGCGAACCTCTTAGCTATTAGAAGGGATGTCTTCCAATAATGCACTAGTCAAAATGATAAGACTGTTATTAGTAAGTTAAAATCACTTATAATATAGTATTTTTAAATAGGCTAAATCATAAATTAAAAAAAAACACTTACGTTTTGCCACTTATTTAAAAACTGCCACTACTCTTTTGGTTTGAAAAAAAAAAGAATTTAGTCACTACAATCTTAAAAATTAGAATTTTATTCTTATAATTTAATACAACTTCACAGTTAGTCTATACTAAGATGCCAATTACAAATTGAGTTGGTGATAGTTAGCTACCATGTGTCAATAAAGGTGATATTTTGTATCTAACTAACCAAATAAAATAATGAGTTGCTAATTTCTAGAGAATACATATTAAATTGCCAATTTTCAAACTTTTTTTAATCTATTCAACCACTTAACCCACACACAGACATTAAATACAAAACATCGCTTCATTGATACATGGATAACTAACTTCCACGTACTCAATCTGATATTAACTTCTAATAGTAAAGATTATTTATAAACTTTTACAATTATAGGACTAAATTCTAATCTTCTTTAAACCATATGAACCAAATTTAAAATTTAAGCTATTTTAAAAGTTGCAATGTTACCCTTAATTTTTCATAAATGTTTCAAACTTGCCTTTGGAATAGAAAAATTATTAGAATGTTGAACGAAAAGTTGGTGTGTAAGACATTTTCTTTTATACTTAATCCAAACAAGTATCGTAATTTTTCGTCCAACATTCTAACAAATTTCTACTTCAATGGTAGTTTTGAAACGTCTAGTATGATCTTGCAACTTTGGAAATAATAGAGATATTCTTGGAAAAAAATTGGTTTCTTTTTTCAGCCCATCTTTTTCCTTTTTTCAATATTTTTGAATTTTTTCTACTATATGATTATTGTGGGCACAAAAAGATGGGAAAATTATGCATGGAAGACTTTTTTTCACGCACATTAATATGATTTGATCAATGTTATAAAATTAATGACATAGGACCCTTTCTGTACTGTGCATTCTGTCCAAATTACCATAAGGGTATCGTACTCTGATTCTAGCTCTCTCGCTCTTGCTCATGATAGTAATGAGGTTATCAAAATTCTTGAGAAAAGCAAAAAACAAGAAAAATCGCATTACAATTCTCACTATCGCTCTACTTCTACTATTCTAACTCTTCTCTCTGACTTTTTTCCTTGTCATTTTTTTCTCCATATTTTTAGCCACTCATTTGAGCGAGAACAAAAGCGAGAGTGTTTTCGCGTACAAGAGCGTGGACAAGAAAGACCGTTTCATATTATCTTTATGAGTAATTTTGCGCGCATTGACACGTCATAATGAGTCATATTTAATTATTTTAGGATGCATGTCATCGCTATTAAAATCAGGGATGGTATTGGTTCGATTTTCATCGATTTTAGGCCAAACCGAGAACCGAATCGATCCGATTGGTTTCATCAAAAGAGGAACCAAACCAAAGTCTAATAAAGGACAAACCATTGGTTCAGTTGTCCATTGGTTTGGTTATTCTTTGTTACTTTAAAATTAATTGAAAGAAAACGGATGAAACGACGCAATAATGGATAAGAATTCAATTTGGGGGATTTTTGAGCTACATATATATACACTTTGGTTTGGTTTGATTTTTCTAAACGAAAACCGAAAACCGAAAACCAAACCAATATTTTTCGATTTTTCTAAAATAAAAATCGAGATGTCCGATTTTCTTCTAAAAAACCAAACTAAACCATTGGATCGGTTTGATTTGGTTCGGTTCAGTTTGATCGGTTTTCGGTTAAGCCTATCACCCCTAATTAAAACTAGGGGTGATATTGGTTCGGTTTTAGGCCAAACCGAGACCAAACCGATCCGACCGGTTTCATCAAAAGAGGAACCAAACCAAAGTCCAATAAACGACAAAACCATTGGTTCGGTTGTCCATTTGTTTGGTTGTTTTTTGGTTCGGTTTCGGTTTTTTTTTTACAAATCTTATGTTATTTTATTTCTTAGTTTCATCTTATTTTAATATTTTTTGTCCCTAAATTTTTCAATACCTCAATAAGAATTCATATAGCTAATAATCTCATTTTGTTATTTTAGAATTAATTAAAAGAAAACGGATGAAACGACGCAATAATGGATAAAGATTCAATTTGAGATTTTTTTAGGTACATATATATATACTTCGGTTTGGTTCGGTTTTTAATGATTTTTCTAAACGAAAACCGAACCAAACCAATATTTTTCGGTTTTTCTAAAATAAAAACCAAGATATCCAATTTTCTTCTAAAAAACCAAACCAAACCATTGGATCGGTTCGGTTCGGTTCGGTTTGATCGGTTTTTAGTTAAGACTATCACCCCTAATTAAAACGCGTGGAAATAGATTATCCGTATGAAAATCTAAAAAATGGAGGTAACCCATACATATACCCAAATATTGCTCTTTTTTGAAATACATGTCAAAGTTGAAGAATATTTCTTATAATTTAGTCATTCAAATATTTAAATTTAATCATGGTAATTTTAATAAATCTTAAAAATAATCTCTTTAAACAAATATTTAGTAGAAAGCAAGCTCATTTAATAAAAGAACTGTTTTAAAACCCAAAATAGTATTTCTTTTTAGATTGAGATTTCTCAGCAGTGGCATTGCTGCCACCAATTCGGGGGAAAATTACTGCGAGCGTATCAGAGAAGTTAACGTTCGCGCCTCGTAATCAAAGGGACAAGAGAGCTTGCTCTTCAATTTCCTCACACTTCTCATAAACTCACAACGCAGAGCGCGCGCCAGAAACAGAACACGAGCGCTGTGGACGAATTGGAAGAGAGAGAGAAAATGCGAGGCCGAAAACAGTCACAGCGACCCAAAAAATCTTCAGGTAGGTTTTGATTACTTGAGCTTTCTTCATTCTGTTGTTTAGGAGTTTACAGAGCTGATAATCGTCGTCTAATTGCACATTTTGTTTACGCCAGTAACTTATAGCTCCATCTGATAGGAAAAGAAAGATATGTTCTGAGAATCCCCTCGTCTTCATTTCCTTCTATATGCTGTGAAGTTGTTGCAGGGAAATGACCCTTCTGGGGTATTTTGTGGGTATTGTTTTGGAACCCCATTAAAGACTTTTGCTTCTTGAATAAGAGGAAAACAGACTGGTCACATAAAGAAGTTGCAAGGGTGAAGGGGGTAGGTGTGGTAAGGTCGTTATTCATGAGCAACAAAAGCCATAGGAGATTGTAAAAACGTACTCTAATACAAGACCCTTCTAATCAATGATGTTCGTAGTTATTCCTTGAAATATCATACGGACTCAAAATACCCAAGACTTCTTCTAAAAGTTGTCCCGAAATAAGTTGGACTTGTTGAAGTAGAGTTGTAGTTTCACGTTTTAATTTTAGGCTAAATTACAAATTTTAGTCATCAACATTGATGGAAGTGTTCATTTAGTCCCTAGAGTTCAAAAACTTCAATTACAGAACTTTTATTGTGATTCTATGTAGTCTAATACAAGATGTTCCTTTTCAACTTCAACAGAGTCACAGGACTAATATCCAGAAGAAGGATAAGAGAACACCTGTATAACACAAGTAAATTATTTAAATGCAGTTACAGGACAATGAAAGAAGGAAAATTCAAAATTCCTTGGTTAAAGAGTTGTTAGAAAATGACTTCCAACCCTTTTGCACTCAAATCTTTTATTCTATCTTACAGAACTTTGTTATTCCTTTCTTTTCATAGACCAAAAAGATCTTGAAAGGCTTATTCCATTAAATCTAGTAAAGGAATGTATTGAGATGATCAAGAATCTTCTCCTGCGAACCATATAAACAACATATACTAATGACAAATGAGATCTATGAATTCTTTTTGACATGTCATTACTCATTAGCCAACATCTTTCTATAACGAGATGAAAAGAAAAATCTTGGGGGCTTGTTTAGGAGAGTGTTCTCAAAAATCAAAATGACTTTTTATTTTTGTTTTCAATTTTCTTTTAAATTTATAATTTGATGACTTGCAAAAGTTAATATTATTTTTCACATTGAGATCACTATTCATGATCTCTTGATTTTGGATCAAAGAACAAATAAGCTATTTGTGAAAATACATTAAGAAAAATAATAAAAAAAAAACTTTTGGAAATAGTTATCCAAACTTTTTTTTTTCCACTAAACATGTGTTTTGGTATTAAAAAGGACTTGTTTATTCCCCAGATACCATTATGTCTTTTTCTCTGGAAAAATTAAGTTCGTAATCCGTCCTACATCCACAAAACAGAAAACTGTCCTGAAAGTAGTTCCCAAACGAGCTTGAACATCCAAGGAACTTTTGCTTGCCCAATATTTGTATTGGATAAGAGAACAAGAAAGGGGATTACTAAATGGTTGAAAAGAGATTTGCAGCATACCAATTTCTTTTACTTGAGGACTCCTGTAGTTGGCACAAATGCATTTCGAGTGAAGTGTTTATTGCTCGCTAGCCCGTATGATATTGGGATTTTTTTTTGGATAGGTGTAGAAGATGCTGGTGAGGAAGTACCAGATTCAGGAGGAAGCCATTCACAGTTCAATGATGACAGAGGTGTCTTTTGGCTCATAACTTACCTATTCCTTTAGTTCTTTATATTACTCTGACCAGATGTACCTGATCTTTTATGTTTTTGTCTTCAGGAACTTTAGCCAATGTTTCAAGGGCGGCTGTGGGCAAGCTTCTGAGTCGTGCTACTGGACGCTGCTTGTCAGGAACAAAGAAACATGCTTTGCATCCATGTGATTTGGAGGTTTATCCAGTTGATTTAGTCTACTAAATATTTGCACTTTGCAGTAGTGACATCTCTTTTTAAGTTGTAGTAGAACTTTAATTGACTGTGCATGTTCAGTTGGTTAAAACAACAGTTTTTGAACAATCTTCTTTTGTTTATTTCATAGCCAAAATGTAATGTTGGAAGAGATGTTAATTCTGCTACGGACAAGAAGGTGACATTAGAGGCTGAGAAGTGCAATGAAAATGTAATAGCAAACTCTTCCAGGGATGTTAACGTTCATGAAGCAAATTTTCAGAATTCTGTATCGCAAGTTTCGGAAGACTTGGATGATTCAGATTGGGAAGATGGTTCTGTTCGCACTTTGGATGGGACAGAGTCTCATCCCTTGACTATTGAATTCAATGAGATGCAGCAGACCCCCGACTCTACAAGAAAACCTATTCGTCGAGCTTCTGCTGCTGATAAGGTGAATTTCCTATCTTATTTGCTTTCGACATTGTATCTCATGTTACTGCAAATTCTTTATGCAAGTTTAATTTTATCTTTGGCAGGAAACTGCTGAGTTAGTGCATAAGGTTCATTTGCTTTGCTTACTTGCACGGGGGAGATTAATTGACCAAGCTTGCAATGATCCTCTTATTCAGGTCTTTTGGTGTGGAGAATATCAATTATCTAACTCAGCAACATGCATGACTATAGACACCATTGATGAAGCTGCCAATTATATTATATCATAGGCTGTACATAATTTATGGTGATCATAACAAACAATGGCAATGATTACAAAGCGAAATTTGATTAGAGCCAGCTACTCCCGGGGAGCAAAAATCAGCTTTAAGAGGAATTGTTAACTTGTTCTTCAAAATAATTACTTTCTGCTATTGAAGGAAATACAAGAGTATATAATTACTTTTGTCCTGAGGACAATTTATTTGTTATTGCAGTCTGCTTTGCTTTCTCTTCTCCCAACACACTTGCTGAAGATCTCACCAGCCAAGCAACTGACGGCCGGCTCTCTGAAACCCCTGGTCGCTTGGGTATGCTTTTCGTGCCTTTATTATACAATTCACATCAATATCCACCCTGATTAATATTGAAAAGTCAGATTAAATTTCTTTTTAAAAAGGTCCCTGTCTTGGCTTCGATCAATGAGGCCTGTTTCTGTTTCCGCCACCATAGCTTGAATCTATTCTCTCCAAGCCCTTGATTATTTATATTGACTCTTGTTGACCACTAGGCCAACTCATGCCATGGTGCTTCAGTCTAATACTATATATACAACTATAAATGACCATAAAACAACAGGAAACATTTTTATCTTGTCTTCTAAACATTTTTTTGGGCTGTATCTTAATCTCTAACACTCCTCAAGTAGTGTGCATTCCAAGCTTCTCCGTAATCTTATAAAAGCTTGTAGTTGGTAAGTCTTTTCGTAAGGATGTGGTTGTGTGCTAACTGATTATGAGAAGAAATGTGAGGTGTCTTTACATAGCCCATATCTGACTTCTCTTTTTATTAAATGTTTTTCTGTTTTCACATGCTTAATCCTAGTGTTGGACTAGATTATGAATATTAACAATCTCTGCCGTATTGCCACAAGATAGGCTCATAAGTCATCACTCATAAGTTTAGTGAGATGCACCTTCAAGTGCTTGAGAATAATCTCTGCCTATAATAACTTGCTGACCTTTTCAGCACTCCAAATGTGTCTTACTCTATAAAATCAATTTATTTCTATCCATCAGAAATATATAATATCTTATAATAGATCTTCTATCTATAATTTATCTACCCAATTCTGAATGTATTCCCTTCTTTTGAAAATTATACCTTACCATAGTATTCTTTTAATACAACTCAATATCTGATAGATAGGAGTGACATGTATATATCACGCATACATGACCTGACTCAAGATACTTTAATAAGGCAATATCTTGGCAAGCATCAATCAAATATATGTCTTCCAATTGATTGTAGTTCTCTGTGTATATCAATGAGGGCTCCTTGTGCTCTTCCAATTTATGATTAGGGTCCATGGGCATATCAAACAATCTGTAATAAGAAGAGTTCTGGGCTCGAATGTGACATTCCAATGCCAAAAATATCCCTCTATGTTGTTGATATTTGTTCTTTCATAGTTCTTTTATTTCTTCTTGGTTAACTTGTAATGACAATATCATCCCTCTATGTTGTTGATATTTGTTCTTTCCCTTGATTTCCTGATCATTACTATTAATGACAATATCATCTATAGATATAATATCTGTAGACTTTCTCATCTCTAGAGTGCTTAAAATATACATTATGATCATTTTGACTTTGTAGGTTTCCACTTTTTGTCTCTTAGATTTCATGAATCTTCCCAATTAGGTTGTAGGGGACAATTTCATAGCATACGAAGTATCCAGGGACCAGGATACCTTGTTGTGGTATTTGACTCTCCCATATCGTCGTTGTATATCATATCCATAAACATTTCTTTCTTAAGTTCTCCACATTAGAAGACATTTTTACATCAAACTGCGAGTAGGACCAGTTATGGTGAGTGGCTAAAGACAATAAATGATGCTGTCCATAGATCAAATTATTTCATGGATTGGAATTGGTTGATAGAATGTAGTTACCGTGACATGACTAAGGAGTTCTCAACCTCCCACTGATTGTAGTTTCAGTTTCTTTTGGAGGCCTGGTCAGATAGTAAAGTTTTCTTCTTTTTCTTAATGGTGAGCGAAGCTGATTGTAAGCATTCCAACTAATTAGAAGCATTCAATTTCATGGAAGTAATCTGCAAATTTTATTTTTACGCGCTGGTGTTCTTGTTGGAAGATGTCTACAAAATTTTGAACATAGTTGGAGATGTGACAATGCAGGTTGCAAAAGAAAATTAGGGAGAGGCTGAGAGGTCTGACAATGCAGGTTGCAGAGAGCAGATTGAGTGGATGGCAGGAACAAACAGAGAAAAAGGGTGGCGGCAGCAGCAGTAGTGGAGAGAATATCATAGCTCTGATATCATGAAAAAATGAAAATGGCCAATACAGTTTTCTATTTTAACTTACGCCTCATATAAACAGTATGAATTGCAAAGAAGTAAAGTAGGAAGGAGAAGAAAAAATTTAGCTAACTTATTTACTTCCTAATACCATATATACAGTATACATGAGAAGTCAACCTAAAAACAATAAGGAAGTTTTCGATCTATTCCTCTAAATGTATTTCGGGTTGTTCTACTTGATTTTTAACGAATTGATTTGCTTACATTGCAGTTCCATAACAATTTTCATGTTAGAAACCAAACGTGTTCAGAGGGTTCTTTTAATTCAGCTCTAGCTCGTGCTCTTGAAACTCATGAAGGGACTTCGGAGGAGGTAGAATCAGTTATCTGTCTATGTAATGTTATTTTAAAACTTATTTTTTTATTTTTTTTTTGAAAGGAATATGAAGACAATGCAAAGATCTTTTGATAGGCACAAAAATCATATATAATTTTTTTCTGGAAAGGAAATAGAATGCATCATTCAAATACTGTAAGGTTACCAGCAGGATTACGAATAAAATTGCAATACCAACTCCATAAGGAGACTATAAAGGCCCAAAATGAGAAACCACTACAACCAAACCAAAAGTTGACGTAAGAAGGGACCCAAAATTCTTCCGTCATTTGTGATAGGGTGGAACTATCCAAATGTCCTATCGACTTTTATTGTAAATTTTTTTTCTGTAGTCATGGACAAATACTACATAGCTAGCCATGCTAGACTCTTGGAACAAAGGCGTACCTTCTCTTTCACCCTACTGTTGATGCATCCTTAAAGCCCTCCTCCTTCTAGTTGTTCGGTCTTTGCTTTGCTGAAGGTCAAAATTCTCAAGAAGGTTAAATCCTTTGTTTGGCAGGTCCTTTGCTGAAGAGTTTGCACCTTGGACTGTGTTTCAAGGAATTCACTTGCTTGATAGGGCTGTAGTGTTTTATCCTTTGTAGGGAAGTGGCGAAGGATCTTAACCAACTTTTAGGGAGTTGTGGCCTAGGGATTGTTGCTCGATGATCTTGATAAGGCCTTAGTGTTTTATCTTGGTTATCATTTAGCTACGCCTAGGGATGGTTGCTCGATGATCAAAGAGTTCTTTCTCCATTCACCCTTTCGTGATAAGGGTCGCTTTTTTGTGGCTTACTTGGGGTTGTGCAATTTTTGTGGGGTCTTTGGATTTAAAGGAACAATAGATTATTTAGAGGGATTGAGTGGTCAAAGGAAGATGTGTGAGCCCTTGTTAGGTTCCACATCTCTCTTTGGGCGTCATTGTTTAAAGCTTTTTGTAATTATCTTTTAGGTCTTATGTTGCTTGACTAGGCTCCTTTTGTCCGGTGCTTTATTTTTCATTTTTTTGTTTGCCCCTTATATTCTTTTCATTTTTTCTCAATAAAAGATTGAATTTGCATTAAAAAAATCTTTAAAGCCCTTCTTCTTTGTTGTTGGTGCATCTTTTAATAATTGTTTATGCGATTTCAGTGACAAGCACTTCAACAAATGATTGTTTTTTCCTCAGATTGCTGCATTGACCGTGGTGCTTTTTAGAGCTTTGGATCTAACAACCCGGTAAGCTTTCAACTTTGAAATCATTATTTACTAATTATTCTTATCTTATTAATACTTTTTTTTGTTCGTACCTCCAAAAATGCTTTGGGTCTGCTTATAGTGATAATTATTTGTTGTCTCAATCATGTTAGAAGTCTTTTAAATATCACTATCTTATGTAGCGCTAGTTCCTACTTATTTTGCTCATGGCAATCTATCTGTACTTTCTTTTGTGTGTTCAAGTTGTTTAGATTTCTTGATACACTAGGATTGGAGTTTAGACATGCTCGTGCACATGCATATTAAAATTTTTGGTATTTATAATAAAAAACTACTTCAATGGAAAAAAAATAAACATGCTAAAATGTGCACAAAACATCAACTTGTGCCAAGAAGTTTTAGAAAGGCCTCCCATTACCACAAAAGATAAGAATAATCTGATAGGTATCCTGAAGAAATAGTGTATCTAATATTTCTTGTTGATTGGATCAGAATTAGGGTTCTTATAAAGAGATACCCATTTACATATATGGAATATACAAATAAGGGAACAAATCAAATAAAATAATATAATACAATATAAAATAATATAATATAATAAATGGTAATTATCTAGATAAGGAAATAGATAAACCAACACTCCCCCTCAAGCTGGTGTGAAGATGTCTTCCATTGCCGCTTTGTCGATCATCTTGTCAAACTGTGTCTTTGGAAGCCCTTTCGTTAATACATCCGCAATTTGCTCACTGCTTTGGCGGATATGGAATGCATATAACACTGCATCAATCTTTTCTTTTATAAATGTTTATCAATTTCAATATGCTTTGTCTGTCATGGAGAATCTGGATTGTGAGCAATTGAGATCATTTGCCTTGTTATCACAAAAATACGTATGGGTTGTTCTGGACAAAATTTCAACTCTTCCAATAGTCTCTTTATCCATATACCCTCACAAATACCCCGAGCTAGGGCCCCATACTCACCTCTCAGATTTGCTTCTTGCCACCACACTTTTTGTTTTTACTCCGCCATGTAACTAAATTTCCTCAACAAAGGAACAAGAACCAAAGGTGGATCGTCTATCTATCGTACTGCCTGCCAATCGGCATCAGTGTAAACTTCAACTTGTAGGTTACCATACCTTTTAAACAATACACCTTTGCCTCTGGAGTACCTTTCAAGTACCTTAGGATTCTATAAACTGCTTCAAAGTGAGTTGGTCCTGGAGCGTGCATAAATTGGCTTACCATACTGACTGCAAAGGAGATGTCCGACGCGTGTGTGAGACAAGTAGATCAATCTCCCCACAAGTCTTTGATATCTTGCTTTGTCTTTTACTTCATTTTCTGTTGGCACTCTGCAATTTTAAATTTGGTTCAATGGGAGTTTCTGCGTTCTACAACCAAGTAATCCTGTCTCTTTAAGTAAGTCAAGAATATACTTCCTTTGATTAACAAGGATACCATCTTTTGATCTAGCAAATTCCATTCCCAGGAAATATTTCAAGACTCAGAGATCCTTAACTGGAATTCATTAGCTAGGTTTTTCTTAAGGTCGGTCAACTCTGTCTCATCACTACCAGTAAGGATAATGTCATCAACATAAACTATTAAAACAACAACTTTGTTATTTGCGGTATGTTTATAGAAGATGGTATGATCTGCTTGGCTTTGAAGAAATCCATGACTGGTGATCGCTTTTCCAAACCTTTCAACCACGCTCTTGGGGATTGTTTAAGGTCAGTATAGAGATTTCTTTAGCTTGCATACTTTGTCAACCCCAAGATTTTTCTCAAAACCGGTGGTAAATCCATAAATACTTCTTCTTCAAGTTCCCCATTGAGAAAAGCATTCTTGACATCAAGGTGATAAAGTGGCCAATCTGCATTCACAAAGAATAGATAGTAGTACTCTAATGGAATTAATTTTAGCAACTGGGGCAAAAGTTTCTTGATAATCAATCCCATAGGTCTGAGTGAAGCCTTTCGCAACAAGTCTGGCTTTATACCTTTCAACACTCCCATCAGCTTTGCATTTGATAGTAAATACCCATTTGCACCCTACTGGTTTCTTATTTTTTGGTAATTCTACAATGTCCCATGTGTGATTTTGTTTAAGGGCATTCATTTCCTCCATAACTGCTAATTTTCAATTCGAGTCATCTAGAGCCTCCTGATATTCCTCGGGACAAACAGGTTGGTTATCCTAGAGGTAAACGTTCTATGGCTTTCAGACAATCTATGGTAAGAAATATAGTTTGCAATGGAATATTTTGGGTTAGGACAGTTCCGAGTACCTTTCCTATGAGCTATTGGAATTTCAAGATCGGATATTTCAGGTAAGTGATTGTGGATTAATGAAGTAATGGGATTAGAGGGTGTATTACAGAACCTTGAGTAATCATTCAACGAGTATCGATCGTTTCGTGATAAATCCACCGTCCGTCCCTATTCTTCCGATCACCATCCTTCTAGTATAAACTCAAGTTCAATGTTTGATTATTTTGTAGTGTTTCTCCCCAACAAGAATTTCCCATATTTGGCAAATAAAAACTAGGGTTTGGTAGTTTCGGACTAATGATGTTAGGAAGGGGAGAGGTATCCCAAAAATTATCTTTTAAATTAGGTAGTATCTCCCCCTGAAGAGAATTTTTAAAAAAGGAGTGATTTTCCCAAAAAGAGACATCTAGGGTTTCATAGTATTTTTGTTCACAGGATCAAAACATTTATAGGCCTTTTGTGGGATACATACCCTAAGAAAATGCATTTAACAAACTCGAGGGTCTAATTTAGACCGAGAGAAGCTAGGTACATGAACATAAGCAGTACACCCAAATACTTTGATCGGTAGATCAGAAAACAAGCGGACATTGGGAAAGAAATTTTTGAAATGATCTAGAGGAGTTTTAAAATCCAAAACTTTCGTAGGCATGCGATTTATAAGATATCGCGCCGCTAGAATAGCTTCACCCCACAAATAAGAAGGAACATTCATAGAGAACATAAGGGCACGAGCAACATCAAGTAAGTGACGATTTTTGCGCTCTGCAATACCATTTTGTTGGGGGGTATCACGACACGTGGATTGATGAAAAATTCCCTTAACTTGCAAAAAATCAGTTAGGTGTTCATTGAAATACTCAGTACCATTATCAGAGTGAAGAATGCTAATTTTAGTCTGAAATTGAGTTTCAATCATGTTGTAAAAACGAATGAAAATCTCCTTCACTTCTGATTTTTTCGTTAACAAATAAATCCAAGTTAAACGGGTGTGATCATCAATAAAGGTAACAAACCATCGCTTTCCACTATGAGTTAAAACTTTAGAAGGACCCCAGACATCACTATGAATTAAGTAAAAAGGTGCAGACGCCTTGTAAGGTTTTGGCAAATAAGTTGATCTATGATTTTTTGCAAAAATACAGCTCTCGCAATGAAAAACAGAACAATCCATTCCTTTGAATAAATTTGGAAACAAATATTTTAAGTAAAAAAAACTGGGATGTCCTAATCTACGGTGCCAAAGCATGATAGTTTCTTGAGCAGAAGGAGAACTAACACTACTCAAGCCCTGAACTTTTTTATTGCTAGTTGGAGATTCATCAAAATAGTAGAGGCCATCGAGCATCCTAGCACGCCCAATCATCTCCCCCGAATCCTGATCCTGAAAGATGCAGTGAGAGTCAAAAAAAGTAACACGACAGTTAGCATCCTTAGAGATTTTACTAACAGATAACAAGTTACAGGTTAATTTAGGGACATGAAGGACATAATGCAAAGTAATCTGTGAGGTTAATTTAACAGTTCCTTTTCCTGCAATAGAATTGAAACTACCATCGACAATTCGAATTTTTTCATTGCAATACATTGGAAGATATGATTCGAATAATTGGGATGAACTAGTCATATGGTCAGAGGCTCCGGAATCTATAATCCACGGAGAGGAATGAAAACAAGATAGGGCTGGAGAATAATTACCTGTTTGTGCCAAGGAAACACTAGGATTGCCAGATGATGAAGTGGTCTTTAGTAGCTTCAGGAGTTGATCAATAGAAATCAGGCCACGGTTGTCGATGAGTTTTAATGGTGGACAAAACCTTGTTTTCTGACCTTGTTTGATCAACAAACAGTAATAATATTGGAATAAAAAAAAAACACCCAAATGAATACGCCGTAGTAAATCCGAAGAGATTAGCGAGCCCCCAAACAAAACGGAAACAAAAAATACCAGTAGTATATAATACCCAGAAAAAAGGTGTAGGAAAAACAAACTGGTCTGGTCTTGTAGATGGGTCGGATCGCAGCGCGGTCGCGCGTAGGCGCGCTGCCGGGAGTGCGATCGCGCGTCGCGGCGTATCGCAGCGTAAGCGCGAGAGGCTCGCAAACGGCGACTCTAATCGCAAAGTTTGTCTTCAACGGCGACTCTAAGCGCAGCAGGTCGAGGAAGCGAAGAACTAGGTCGCGCGGTGAAGATCTCTTCCCCGCTTTTTGCGAATGCGGTCGGTAAGTTGACCGGAGAGCTAGCTAAAAGACAGTGGCGGCTAGGGTTTTTTTTTCCTTTCTTTTGCTCTGATACCATGAAGAAATAGTGTATCTAATATTTCTTGTTGATTGGATCAGAATTAGGGTTCTTATAAAGAGATACCCATTTACATATATGGAATATACAAATAAGGGAACAAATAAAATAAAATAATATAATACAATATAAAATAATATAATACAATAAATGGTAATTATCTAGATAAGGAAATAGATAAACCAACATATCCAAACAAAGAAAATACTAAGAACACAAAAAAACTAATATATTGCAATATCAATGAAGAAAACTACAATATCGATAGCCTTTCGAGAGGGCTATGTCTCTCCCACAACCAATCCACTAAGGATTAACTTACCAAAATATGACCCCCGCTCCAATTCCCACTCCTAAAAACTCTCTAGCTAATTACCCTTAGTACCCTTACTATTATCCCCAAGATACCCCTATTAGTACTCCCACATAATCATAGCTAAAAGTTAGTTTGCACATTCTACTCGAGGATAAAGACACAAAAACCATATATTCCCGCAAAACCAAGAACATACTTTCTTCTCTCGAAGGATTCTAATTTTTCATTCTGATAAAAAAGTTCAAAGAAAAGCTCTAATGAAATTCAGCGGAAGCTTGAATTCAAAATTGAGAGGGTGATCATCAAAGCAAATGTGAAGGCTAATGATATTATTGCAGATAGCAATGTGCAAGTTGATTAAGTTGAAAAGAACTTTTTGTAGCTCAAAAAGTTGATTGAGTTACAAAATGGGTTTCTTGCTTTGGAAGAAATTGTAATAAAAGAACTTTCAAGGACAAAGCTCACCATGTTGAGTTTGGTTGGGCATAGATTTTTTATTTTCATTTTATTATTGATTAATTGGTATCATGGCTTTAGATTCCAGTAACCTTTCCTTGTCTGTTCTCTAGGTGGATATCTTTCTGCAATCTAATTTTTAGGGTTGACGATGGTTTGTTGTCCTCTGCCTTCATTATTTATTTTGTCCACGAGTAGAATTTTGTTTCCTTAGGAAAAAAAAAAAAGAAAGCTGATTCGGTTCATTACTTGTTTTTTTTCCTAGCCATGGGAATGTTTTTCTTTCACTTTTATATTTATTTGGCATTCCATTATTTTTTTCCTTTTTTAAATGTGTTCTGCATTTTGGAGAACTAATTGATCAATAAGATCCTATATTGTCACTTTCCAGGTTTGTATCAATTTTGGATGTTGCTTCTATTAAACCAGAGGCCGAAAGATCTAAATATTTTAGCCAAGAGACAAGCAGATCAAGTAGGAACATTTTCAAGAACTCAACTTTGATGGTAGATAAAGCAGAACAGGTCGATAAAAATTCTCTTACATCATGTTGTCTTGACAAGAAGGATAATCTCTGTAAAAGTACTTCTGGTGATAATTATGAAAGCAATGCAATCAATTTATCAGGAAAGAAAACTCATGTCCTTGATGAATTGTCTTGTACCACAAGCTCTGGCTGCAACTCAAAACCCGATATCTCTGAAACCTGCCCTTCTAAGAACTCTCAGGTACTGAAGAGGAAGGGGGATATTGAGTTTGAAATGCAGTTACAAATCGCTCTTTCTGCTACAGCAGTTGAGACTGCACCTAGAAATCCTAGCACAAATTACTCAAAAAAGCCTTCTTTGAACTTTCCTTCACCAAAAAAACTGAAAAGAATTGTTGATGAAGAATCTGCCTCTTCTTCCCAAGGAATCTCCACTGCTGTTGGTTCAAGTAAAGTAGGATCTCCCTTGTATTGGGCAGAAGTATACTGCAATGCAGAGAACTTGACAGGTAAGTGGGTACATGTTGATGCTGTAAATATGGTTGTTGATGGAGAGCATAAAGTAGAGGATTTAGCTGCTGCATGCAAAACATCTTTGAGATATGTGGTTGCCTTTTCTGGGCTTGGTGCTAAAGATGTGACTCGAAGGTATTCTTTTCTAACTGTCTTATTAGAGATGATGATTGAATTGGGAACTGTTCTTTTTTCCCCTCCTACATTATCATTTGATGTTTGATCATGTTTTCTATCTACCTACAAAGAGGCGAGGCTTTCATTGAAGGGAGAAAGAGTGGTGGGGTTTGTTTATTTTAGCACTGTAACTAGGAGCCTTGTTCTAGAATGTGGAACATTGAATTGCTTTCTTCAATTCATAGGATTAACAGGAACAAGCCAGAGAGAGAGAGATGATTAAAATTCGAAACTACCTGCTGTTTTTTCAAGGATGCCGTCATGCTTTGATAATCAGGATCCCATTAATGCTTTGTCTTTAGAAGTTTAGAATGTGGGGTTGATGAATAAAATGGAATTATTTTAAATAATACATGTATTTAAAATTTGTTCTGAAATTTTTTAGTGGGTGATATGGATCTTTTAATAATATGTGTAATTAAGCTGCATCTATTCACAACACATGTACTTAAGCTGCAGCTACTTTCTTCAAATGGCTATCATGGGATAACGATGGTAATTGCATTCATTTGTAATGCAATGTCAGGATTATGTAACTGGTTATAGCACGAACAGAGTGGGAATAGAACCACATTTGGAAACGCTTTAAGTAACCAAATACTATACTGAGGGAATACATGCTTATATATATTTTCCTCCTAATAGTACTTTTCTTGTCTATTGGCTCGAGCAACTTCTGTACTAATACGAGCAGAGGTTGATATCTATTGCTAGTGGCCGTGGTCCATATAGAGAGGATCTGGAGGGGAAAATAATTAGTTTGGAGATTCCCCATGGCAGCAAATTACCAAACAGTATTTTAGGGATTTTTGTTATCCATCTGTATCCTTTAAAAAGGTCCATGGAATTCCGTGGTTACTTTTCTCTCTATTTGCTTTTTGGGGATAAATAGGAATGTTAGTAACTATTATGCTGGCAATTAATTCTCAGTATTTCTCATTTGTACTTTTTTTCCCTTTGTGGGGGAGTGGGGAGGATTTTTCCACTGCGTTATGAAATGAAATTTTTGGTTTTTGGACATTTGTTCCCATAGCTTTTGAGGCTAATTATTTTTATTGCTAGGATTTTCCAATATTATGGAATAATATGTTACTTCCTGATCATCTTATATGCAGATATTGTATGAAGTGGTACAAGATTGAAAGAAAACGGATTGATACTCTTTGGTGGGATAGTGTATTGATTCCATTAAGGATACTTGAAGGACGAGCCATGGGGGGCACTGGTCACTTGGAGAAGAGCTACATTGATGGCTTGATGGAACACGATAAGGTAAAAATGTCAGGTTTATCAGATAATTTGAAGCAGAAAAATCTTACGAATGATGATAGCTTGCCGGGGAAGTCAAACCACAATGTGTCAGAAGAGCTTGATACTGACCGAAACTCTTTTTTGGGTAATCAATGTTTTGCTACAAGGGATTATCTTGAGGACATGGAATTAGAAACTCGGGCTCTCACTGAACCTCTTCCAACAAATCAGCAGGTGGATGATTTATATTTTTCAAATTATGCCTGGCAGCTAGATTATGAAGCTTCAATAAGGTAAATGCTGTTTGAATTGCAGGCCTACAAAAACCACCGTTTATATGCCCTTGAAAAATGGCTTACTAAGTATCAGACGCTTCATCCAAAGGGTCCTGTTCTGGGTTTTTGTTCTGGACATCCAGTTTACCCTAGACCATGCGTCCAAATGCTTCAGACAAAGCAAAAGTGGCTGCGTGAGGGACTGCAAGTTAAATCTAATGAATTACCTGTTAAGGTTTGATTAGTCCACACTTCATTATTACATGTTCATTTTATTATTCTTCTCCCTCTATTTTCATTACATACTTTGAGGTTATTTGGCTTCAGGAGTTGAAACGTCCCATAAAGAAAATCAAAGTACAAGAATCTGAAACTGATGATTTCGATCAGGGTGATTCCCAAGGAGTCATTCAACTCTATGGGAAGTGGCAATTAGAACCTTTGCAATTGCCTCATGCTGTAAATGGGGTTGTGCCAAAAGTAAGTCTCTTTTATATCTTATTTTTATTTTTTATTATTTATGATTCATAATAATGAATGCATACTTTGATTGGGACGCCTAGTGAACTTAGCATGTTTAAAGCTTTTAAGAATTGCAATCTTTTGTGTGTAAACTGGTTTACTTGTGGTGCTCAAGACATTGGACGTAAACTCTCTTCTGGCTTCTGACATATTTATTAACAGTTGTTTCTTTAAGAAATTGATGATAATAATCTTGAGATAAAAAAAAAAGAAAGAAAAAAAATACTATGCATTTTAGTCCTCTCCTCTGTCTTTTAACAATGATTCTCACCAGTAACCGTTTTAAAAGAAATAAACTTCAACGATAATGAATGTATTATCAAGTTCTCAAGAAATAAACTTCTGAGTAGAGGCTAGGAAATACTCTGGCTTCCAAAAGTACACATGTTCCTCTCAATCCCTGGGGTTAGTAATTTTTTATGCTACTTAGATTGTCTTGTATATTGTTAGAGGGGGCAGGGAACTATCATTTAAGATGCGGACATTTCTTAGTCATTTACCCTTGCTAATCGCTATATTTCTGTGATAATGTTCTGTTGGTGCGTTCGACTCTGTAAAGTACACAGCTGTAAGACAATTATTGAGCTTAAAATCCTACTTACCTGCTTGTTCTATACTCCTTATGTTGTTATTCATTATCAGAAGCTAATTGTTGCAATCTAACTTTTAGAACGACCGCGGTCAAGTGGATGTGTGGTCTGAGAAGTGCCTTCCACCAGGAACTGTGCACATCAGGTTGCCCAGGGTGTTCAATGTTGCCAAGAGGCTGGAAATTGATTATGCGCCTGCAATGGTTGGCTTTGAATTTCGAAATGGTCGATCATATCCTATGTATGATGGCATTGTTGTCTGTTCTGAATTTAAAGATGTGATATTAGAGGTTGGTATTTCCCAATATTATTTCCAGGATAATTAGGAAGGTACATTTTGACGATATGCTATAATTTGTCATTTTTTCTGGGTTCAGTTATTTTCAAAATTTTGGGGATTTGTTCCCTTGGACAAACTTGTATTCTTTGTTCTTGCACTTCTAAGTCTACTCCTTCCATTCCCTCCTAATTTCCAGCCATCATATCTAGAGATAATAAAGACTAATCTCCCATTAGAGCTCAAGTTTTATGATCATTTCATCTTGGGTATTTTTCAGCTCAAAATCATGTTTGTTTGATATACAGGCATACACTGAGGAAGCGGAGAGAAGAGAGGCCGAAGAGAGAAGACAGAGAGAAAAACAGGCTATTTCAAGATGGTATCAGCTTCTTTCATCCATCTTAACTCGGCAAAGATTGAACAGCCGTTATGGGGACGACGAGAATCCATCACAAGTGGTGAGCGAGGTTCGGGGTACGAATGAGAAGGGAAATGCAGACATTCCTTCTTGTAAAGGCGATATAGAACCATTGGAGCGCCAGCAGAATAATGTAAGTAACACTAATATGGATGCTCCATCTTTTATCAATCAAGAAGATCACAAGCATGTGTTCTTGTTAGAGGATCAGATATTTGATGAGAAAAGTTTGGTAGTGACAAAACGATGTCAATGTGGTTTTTCTGTTCAAGTTGAAGAATTATAGCAATGTTTTTGTTGGATCTTTTTCTGTCGTTTACTCTCAGGCAGGGTTAATCGTGTTGATATCTGTAAAATTATCTGTAGTGTAATCTTTACAAATATTGATAATTGAAAATCAAAACAAATTAGTATATATTTTGCTGTTCACTTCAGATGTCACATTATCTCCTACCTGTGTTGGCATTGTTTATTAAAGGAGTAATTTGAGATTGCATTTAAAATAAGTAATTACTCGAACATTATTTAGCTACACATCGGTGTGTAGGTATCTTATACACCATGATTAAACTTCACATAATCTTTGATTACAACTTAAACAATGGGGAAAGCTACCATTTGTCATCCATGGTCAAAGTTGGTACAAGACTCGAGAGCCAGGCATTTGTCTCATATCTCCCACAAAACAAAGAAAAGAAAGAGCAAAAAAAGTATTTTTAGAAAAACTCAAGGAAAGCTAGAATCAAGAACTAAATATATTTAGTGATCATCTTCAGAGATACAAAAATTAATACTGAATAATGTAGGCAAAAAAAAGCTGTAATTATAGAGATCTATGATCTTTTAGAATATGATGATAGCAATGAATTTCAAGGGCATTTGGGACCTCCTTGCTGAGTCTTCCAGTTATTGTAGCAAGGACAAACTTGCTTGTTGCCATAGGTACCTGGAGGCACACACAGGCATTTTGTACAACATTTTTGGCAGAAGAACATACATGGCTTCCTGTGCGACGTCGCCGAGCATCGATAATTGCACCTTGGCTTGCAATCTGTTTCCATCCATACTTAGAGTGAGTTTGATACGACTTTTTTGAAATGTAAAATGTATTTTTAAACAATTAAATAAATATTCTTTTTCATACTGTTTGGCTTAGAAAAACTCTAAGGGCCTGTTTGGGGTACATGTTATAATAACTTGTGTTATAATAATTTAGAGAATACTCTACACCCTAAATACAAATTATTATAACCCACACTAAATAACTTTGCATTTTAAATACAGATTATATAACTTCACATACTATTATAACTTATGTTATTATTAACTTACTCAGAGCCCCAAATAGCCCCTAATACTTCTCGAGAGTATTAACCTCAAAAGTCATTCCAAAAACTTATTTGAGCACTTCATTTTTTTTTAGTCATAAAACAAGTGATTCACTTAAAGAAGAGTAACAAAGTTAAAAACTTGTAACTCCCATTTTTTTTTTCGAACAGGAGGTGATAAAAACCAAATGTCAACAATATCATAGAAAACTCGAAAATAAACTCAATTAGTTAAAATATATGTCCTCGACCAAAGAGGTCAAAGATTCGATTTCCCACCTCACATATTATTGAACTAAAAAAAAACCATCATTTTTAACGAACACATGCATTTGAAACATAACTATATATGTTGAAAATAAGCCAGAAACATATCAAATTATAATACATGGAAACACTTGATGAGAGAAATTGATCATGATCAGTACCTGAAGGACGAAATTTTGAAGCAGCCTGTCGAAGAAATTAAAAAAAAAAAAACCCCATTATATGAAGCTCAAAAAAATAGAACAAGAAATATACAAATTAAGAAATGTTAAAAGTTATAGTAAATAAGTACTACGTACTTCAGCTAAATGCAGAGAGAAAGTGAGAAAAAAGAGCATAGAGAAGAGAATGAAGAAGATGTACGGACGATTGGCTGCCATTTTGATGTTATTATAATGTGAATAATTTGGTTGCAACTTTGAGAGTTGTGAGTGATTATTTATAGGCATAGAATTGACTTTTTTTTTTAATAATAAATTAAATTATTAGATATATATTATTTGGAAGTTTGGAGATTGATTATGGCGTTGTTAAAGGCGATAAATTTGGAACATTTAAAATTTAGGACTAAAAAGTGAAAGCGGTGAACGCGGCGTGTTTGGTGTTTTGTTTGGTTTTATTTATTTGTTTTGTGTTTTTGTCAAACTGCCTAACATGCTTCAACTGTTGGATTTTGGAAAGTGAAGCCTTAATATCATTATCAAATATCACGTGCCCTTATAATTTCTGGTGAGTACGACTCACGATTAAGAATTTATGGGTTCGAATCCTCCACTCCTTTTTTTTGATGTACTAAAAAAAAATTCAATCAAGAAAAAATTCTACAAATCATCCATCAACTATATAGAGTATGTTATAATTACATCCATAAATTTTTTTATTTGATTAATTAGTTCATGTACTTTGTTAGTTGTTGCAATCGTCTCTTCGGTTAGTTGATGTTAAATTAGCATTTAATTGAACTTCGCGTGTGCGACACATACGTGAGTAAAATTTCCTCATGCATGGCACCGAAGGCCACTTCTTTAAAGAAAATTAAGATAGAATTAGAGAGAAATTTGTCACAGTAGCAGAATATTGGACATGATTTAAATTCACATTCTATGAACCACTGAAATTTCATTTTTTTTTTTGCAAAGGTGAATTTCAATGTTTTCATTCCTCTATTCTTCCTTATTTACTTTATTATCATGTTTGTACATGATTGGAAAAACTTAATTTTGGATATATTTTATAGAAATTTATATCTAGCGTATCTTGTACTCATTAATATTACTAATGACTTGAGAAGTTGCAATGCACTCATTAATATAACTAACAAATTGAGGCGAGTGTAGTTTAACATGTAGTTGATAAGATTAATAAACTAATTAGCATAAATCATACCTCAAATTGTTAGAATAAACCTTGTAATTAAATCTAGGATGATAAAGCACTTGACCTTGATTAGAGAACACACCATAGTCATTTATTAGTTCAAAAGTGATGAGTGCATAGTCATGCATGTGACAAAATTAATGGTGAAACCTACTTATTGCTAACTGTAAAGCAATCCAACAAAGGTATATGCACATGCACGTCAATATCACATTGGCCAAAACAAATATGAAATATATATGAGGAATAGTTTTTTTAGAATATTGATAAATATGAAAAGTAATTCAAACTAACACTTGACCATAAGGTGGGGGCATTTTGTTTTTCAGCTCTCACATGCATCCATGTTCCACAATTCACTTTTTCAAAGTATGTATGTTTCCTATAATTGTCTGATTTGATTGAAAGAAAAAAACAGTTGAATTGTTATAACTGTTCAAGAAAAAAAAAAGAACAAAAAATGAAGCAAATCTCTGTTAACTATTTACAATAATTAAAGAAGATCAAGCAATTGATTTGGTGGGTGATCCCTTTTGCTATAATTGCCGAATGGAAGGCATCTTAAGTGCTGTTTTTTTTTCTTTCTTTCTTTCTAAGTTGCCATCATCATTTACCATACATAAACTAAAAGATGGAAAATGATTTCATATTAGCTGTTATGCATTTCAATTAATTCTTCCTATTAACACATTATGTACGACATAAGTAAGGGTATGTTTGAGAGTGATTTTGGGAGGATCAAAATCATTTTTGTCATTGCTAAAATCACTTTTCTTTTTAATATTGATGTTCGGCAAATGTTGAAATTGATTTTAAAAAAATAAAAAATTATTTAAAATTAATTTTCTAATAATTAGTTGAGTGGTGATTTTTGGTTGGATGATTGACTGGGAATCACTTTTTTTTAGATTCTCTCTTCTCTCTCCTCTCTCATTTCCCCCACAATATTTTAGTTGGGTGATTCAACAACCTGACTTTTTTTTTTTATCGCCAAGTTCGCAATTTTTTCAAAAAGTAAAAAAGTTTCACTCTCTTAGATTTGTCACAAGCCACTTTTGACACAACAACTTTTTTTTTTCTTAAGATTATTTGCTTTTGTATCTACAAGTAGAAAAAATAGATGGATTTGTAGATGATTATTTTGTTAATAGAAATGTCGTCTTATATAATTGATATATAATTATGATATTAATAGTTTTTCTTACAACATATGGGACAAGAGATTCAAATGTCTGACCTCTTGATCAAAAGTATATAGTTTATGTTAGTTGAGTCATGTTCATGTTGGCAACTAATAGCTCTTTAGACGATACTGACACTGGAGAATTCGACCATTTAATAGAAATTGAGTGTACAATGGTTATTTATTATTGTTATTCTAGATCGAATGAAATATATGTCTTTTGAATTTTATTTTGATATGTATTATGTGTTCTTACTTAACATATTAATCCTGCATTAACAATAAAATAAATGAAAAAAGAATAAAAATAAATAAATATTTATCATAATTATTTAGTTAAATAATTTCATAAATATAAAATATCATTTTTAGGTAAATTGATAATTCTAAAATCACTTTTGAAATCCAACGTAATAAATAAAATTCATTTTTAAATATGAAAAAATCAATTTTGAAAGTCTGGAACCAAACATCAATGTGATGGTATGAAAATCAATTTTGATAAATCAATTATAAATTAATCAATTATGCTAAAATCACTATTTCTAATATCATTCCCAAACATGCACTAATTTCCTTATGGAAAAGTGATTTTATTTCTATCATTTATTTCATCTATGCACATATTTACAAAATCCACAACTTAATAGGCAAAGAAAGAAAGGGGAAAAAGGGAGCAAGAAAAGCTATAGATTAGGTTGCTATTGGCTGTGTCAACCCAACATGGATGGAAAGTGTATCAGCTAGATGTGAAGTCAACATTCCTAAATGGAGTGTTAGAAGAAGAGATCTATGTTGAGCAACCAGACGGATTCATCATACCAGGACAAGAGCAGAAGGCTTATTTGTTGAAGAAGGTTCTTTATGGATTGAAGCAAGCTCCTAGGGCATGGTACAGTAAAATGGATGATCACTTGCTAAACTTGGATTTTGTGAAGAGTCTAAGTGAATCCACACTCTATGTGAAGAAACCAAGTACTGCTATTGTGATTGTATCTCTCTATGTAGATGACCTACTGGTGACAGGAAGTGATGATGTTCATATAGAGACGTTTAAGCAAAAAATGATGAAAGTATTTGAGATGACTGATCTAGGTCTAATGCATTACTTCCTAGGTATGGAGATCCTATGTCAGAAGAATACGTAAGAGAGATATTAATCAAGAGGTTCAATATGGAGGAGTGTAAGAGTGTGAACACTCCAATGATTCAGAAGGAGAAGTTGCAAAAGGATGATGGAGAAGAACCTGGCCGATAAGAACGTGTACAGAAGTCTAGTTGGATGTCTCATGTATCTCACATCCACTAGGCCTGACATTATGTACACTGTAAGTGTCTTATCTAGATTTCTTTACTGTCCAAGCAAGAATCATATGGTTGCTGGAAAAAGGGTTATGAGATATCTGAAAGGCACACCGTCTTTTGAGATCAAATTTAGTAAAGGTGAAAATTTTGAGTTGCAATGTTACTTAGATAGTGATTGGGCTTGATCATTGGATGATATGAAGAGCACCTATGGCTATTGTTTTACTTTTGGCTCAGGGTGTTTCTCGTGGTGTTCAAAAAAATAAGATATAGTGGCTCAGTCAACTGCAGAAGTTGAGTTCATGACTTGCATCTGAAACAGGAAGAGAGCGTGAAGGTGTTTGTGGATAATCAGGCCACCCTAGCCATCTCATTGAATCCAATTTTCATGGAAGGACCAAATATTTTAAGATCAAGTATTATGTTCTGAGAGAGATGCAGAAGGAATGAGATGTTGGGTTTTATGTCCTAAAACTTGTAGGTTTGTAAACTGAATGTATATTCTATTTTGCAATAAAGATGTTATTGAGATTTATTCAAATAAAGGTGTTATTGAATAAAGTGATTTGTATATTTTGAAACCCTAATCCAATAAAGAACCCATGACTATATGATGTATACTTAAACTCTATGTGTGACATAAAAATGGATCAGGTTCAAGTTATAGCCAGAACGATGTATAGTATAGGGATAGAGCGAGTATCTTATCTTGAGGACACTATGGACGCGATCCACTTTGTAAAGTACAAACAATGTGATCTTGAATCGTTCATGTGGAGACATGTGAGTGAGAGCGTCCTATGCAATGAGTTTGCATAAGACTGGACCGAGAAATAGTCACTTAAACTTTATAACCCCGTTTACTGTCTTAACTGACTATATTCATACGATGACCTAGGTAACTCGATCTTAATTCCGAGTGTGCCATGAACTCCTATTTATTCGGATTATCCTTAGATTTGCATGGGTGAGAGTGACTTGAGATTGCCGACTCAATAAACCTCCCATTTCAGGGATAAGACTGGGTAGATAGCTGGGAACATAGTTCTGCAAGATGGAATTCACTCCTACCCGCTTTAGGGATTAGTAGAGAGGTTGTTCCCTTAAGTGCCGACTCCGGGTCTTGAACAAAGGGCCCACCCCTCTCATTGGCCCGAGAGGGATTCGATTTGTTGGTTGGACCACAAACCAATTGTTCATTAGAGGATCGACGAGACTTAAGGAACAAAAAGTAATTATAGGGGTAAAACGATATTTTTTGACCTAGTTGTAATTACGAATGACCTGTGAAGGATCGACTTACTAATCAGGGTTATATCGAGTGGACAGAAATATATCTACAATGAGGAAAGTGCAACCACTGGGCTTTAGTGGAGTGTCCCGGTGGTTAACGAATGTTGATTAGCTAGGCTAAAGAGTTTGACTGGTTAATCTCGTATCGTTGGGGCTCATGATCTGTAGGTCCATTAAGTCTCTTTACTAGCTCGGACTAAGCCTTGTAACATTTGAAAGAAAAGAATTTGAATTGTTTAAATTCGGTTTTGGGAGAAAGTGTTAATTATATGCGATATATTTAACATTTCACAGTTTAGTTATGAATTAAACTATGATAAAGAAGAGGTGGACGTATTTAAATATGATTTAAATACTGGTTCAGTTTATAACATGAATAGGGATTCATGTTCGAACGGTCGATTTAAGAAATCGAGATTGGTCCAATTATTTAATTTGATATTTGATATTAAATTAAATATTTATTTAAAATCAATAATTAAATTAATAAATTGATTTTAATTTAAAATTAATTTTATATTAATTTTGAATTAAAATTAAATGAAAATTCAAAATTGAATTTGAAGTTTCAATTGGACCAAACTCAAAAGGGCGAACAAGCAACTTTGATAGTCAAATTCACCAAAATTCAGCACCTCCTTCTTGATTAATCCTCATCATTCATGTGTTGGCATCTTCACAAGGCTTGATGAAGCTTTAATTGATGATGAGTTGAAGAGGATAAATGAAATTTTGCAGAAAATTCATTTAATTCTCGGTTTTGAACCATTCTCACTCTTCTTCCAAATTCTCTCAACTTAAGATCCTGAACTGCTCCAAGGCCTGAGGATAGTAGGGAAGACATTAGAGGTTGTCCACAAAGTGTTTGTGACAAGAAATTGCCCACGGATTATGAGAATTTTGAGCTACAAAGGTATGAGTTCTTATTCTCTGTTTTTCCAGATTTGAGCATGCTTTTTATTTTGTAAAATTGATCAACTTAGAGTGTTCAAGTTCCAAAATTGCTTCCGCTTTCTTAATCTACACTCTTTCGGGAGAAGCATAGTTGGTGCATTGCAGCTCAGAAGAGCAAATAACAGATATTTTCACTAAGTCTTTTTGTGTGGGTCGTTTTCAAGCTCTTAGAAGCAAGTTAGGTGTTTGTAGTATTTGAGTTAGGAGGAGAATGATAGTAACTCAAATTAGTTTTGAGTTGGTCTAGTCCATTCCTAGTTTCTAGGAAATAGTTAGAGGTTATTTTTAGTGTAGTCAAGTCTAAGTTACTATTCTCGTGGAGTTAGTGGAATTAGTTGCTAACATTGTGGACCCTATTTTTAAACTTAAGATGTGTATTTATATGGAGTATTTCAGAATGAAATAAACACACTTCCCATTTTTCTCATTTCTCTCTCAATAGTTACAACAACAAGGCTACAAAAAAAGTGGTATCATCAAATCTGCATCCTTATAATATATACTCAAAGGTGATATATTTATCAGTACAATGGACCATCATATTCAGTCACTTCTAGTATATAACAAAGGCTCTTCTCTTACAAGTATAACATTATTAACTTATTCAACCTCCAAACCAACAATTTGAGGACTGCATCATTTTTTCCCCTTTAATTGGAAAGGAGTACCAACATTTCATCTCAGAAGAGCACCATAATCATATGGGCCTCTGTGAATCCCTATCAATTTGAAAAATAAGAGGAGAACATGTAAATATGCTTAATTCTTCTATGGTTCTTCATATGTAAAAATCACAAAAAGTAAAATGCATCGAAGTTATAAGAAATGTAATTACTTTGACAGAAAGTTACCTGAGACTTTCTTGGGGCATGTTGGGCTATCTTTTTGGATCCCTTTGTAGTGTAGCCACTTGATGGAATGAAAGGCCTGCAAGAATAGTATCCACTAACCACAAAACATAAGATTGGAGTGCATCCAATGATGAATGCCCAATCCGGTTGATTACTAATCATGATGCATGGTTCGTAATTGTCGTGTTGAATGAGCTAATTAGTAGCGTTAAGTTATTATATGTGTGTTTTATGGGTTTTTATAATTTCATAACTTGCCTGTTTAATTCTAGAAATTAAAGAAGTATCTTGGTTAGGTAGAAGTTATTTTATCTTGCAAATTTTGTCTTGGTCGTCTTTCCAAAGTGCTTAATGTTTTCTTTTTATCTAAATAATTTGAAATGGCTTCGAGCCCAATTATTTATATATTTAGTATTGACTTGACGTTTTTAGAGTTAATAACTTAAGGGATTTATAGTTTTTTGAGGTTTCTTAATAAAGTTGATCAAACACTTGCATAAGTAAGTTAAAACATTTTGTATTCCTATGATCAACTTTGTAATTGGATAAAATCATACTTTGGATTGAAATTTGGTAAGATTTATTTTTTCTTCCTTTTAAGTTATTTGTTTCATTATTGTTATTTCTTAAATAAAAATGCCAAAACCCCTCATTTCTCTTTTTACTCGAGTTTAAACTTGAGAAAATGAACTTTTCTGGCTCGTTTGGGAAATTGACATGGTCAATATTTCTATAAATTAGAGTAGGAAACCAACTTAGTTTTGATATGTCTCGACAAGCTCACCAACGGGGAAGGCTTCCTCGTCCTTGCCCTGCCACCTATTTCAATCCTCATTCTCGCAAAATTCTCCATTTATTTTTACAGAGATCGAGTTCAGCGCAAAAAAAATATTTCCATTTTCCTCTGTTTTTTTTTCTTCATTTTTTTAAAAAAATTATTCTCAACAATAATAGCAATTCTTTCCAACAACTTCTAACTAAGCAATTTTCAATATAATTTCAATTTAAAGAAAATGTTATAAAATTCCCTAATAAAAACAAGGTTAAACTACAAGTTTAATCCCTGAACTTTTAGGTTAATTTGTGTCTATTTAGTCCCTGAACTTTAAAAAGTGTCAAATAGGTCCCTGAACTTTCAATTTTGTATCTATTTGGTCCCTGAACTTCAAAATGTGTCTAATAAGTCCTCAAATTTTCAATTTTGTGTCCAATAGGTCCCTAAATTTTTAATTTTGGGTCTAATAGGTCCTTGACCTAGTTGACGTTTTTTAAAATTCATGAACTTATTAGGTACAAAACTGAAAGCTTAAGCTTCTATTAGACAAAATATTCAATTTTATATCTAATAGAACGGTTAATTTTAAAAATTATAAATATGTTAGAGACCTATTAAATACAAAATTGAAAGTTCAAAGACTAATTAGATATTTTTAAAGTTCAGGAACTTATTAGATACAAAATCGAAAGTTTAGAGACTTATTTGACATTTTTTAAAGTTCAAGAACCAAATAGACACAAACCTCAAAATTTAGGGACTAAACTTATAATTTAACCTAAAAACAATAATATGCCTTAGTAAAAATATTATAGTGTTGAAACAACTTAATTTCTAAAAAATCAAATTTCACATCATTGTCTTAACTTTTTTAAATTAAAAGTCTTCAACTAATTCCTACATAGTTTTTTTTATATAATTTTTTTTTGTTTATAGCTAATAATTTATTTATATATATACTTACTAATCGGGGCGAGGTCGAAGATGGGACGACCAATATATTTTCAGTGGAAAAAACTATCTTCCACTCCTTCCCCATGTAATCAGGAATTCAGTGCCGGCCCACTCTACGAGTTAAATGGGATCTCTATTCTTCAAAACAAAGGAGAGCTATTATTGTAAGTCCAGTAGCATGAGTTTTGACTCCACAATGCAACTAGACTCAAACCTTATGAAACAAAAGTATCTTTTTTTAAATAAAAAATGATACAAGTTTTTCCTTAGCTAATTAGTAAAAAAATGATGGCAATGAACAAAAATATTGCTACCGAATTCAAACTTTACGATATTAAAATGTTGAATTTGAAAATTCAAGGACCTAAAAGTTACCAACCCCAAGCTTTAGAGATCAAAAGTATATATGGTACCTTGTTTGGTGCTAAGTCAAGTTGTGCTAATTAGACGTGGTAGTCTGATAACTTAACTTCATCCATGAAGCTGATAATTGATAAGATGATGAACTATCCTATCAAAACTTACGTTGAAAACTTATGAAAATGAATATCCTATCAAAACTTACGTTGAAAACTTATGAAAATGAATATAGTTCAATGGTGATTAATATGTATCTTCGATCAGAGGTTTGAATCTCTCCCTCCTAAATATTGTAAAATTATAAAAAATTTTAAGATAAAAGTAAGAGTCTAAAGCAAAAACCGACAATAAAATACTTTTAGTTCTTATCGTTTAAAGACTAAATCTTTACTCAAAGGAAGTACACAAAATGGAACCCTTTTAAGTATATAGAAATAAAAAAATATGGAGAAGTCACTCATCATTCTTCTAACAATTTTTTTTTTTTGGTTAAAATCATGGTTTTTATGAAAGAACTAAACTAACTAACGAAAGAACTGAAAGAGAAGTCAAAATTAAAGAGATGTTTAAAAAAAAATTGTACAAAAATCAATTCCTAAAAAACGGAAGAAAAATTTTGAAATTGCAATTACTCGGCTCAAAAGGGTTAAATTATACAAAAATAACTTTCATCAGAGTTTAATTTTTGAATTTTGAATTTTTTTTAAAAACTATCATAGAAGAGTTTTTTTTTTCATTAAAATGAAGACATAAACTAACGTGAAGCTAATTTTAAAATTTTGAAAAGGTATATAATATCATTTTTAACTTAATTTTAACTATATAGAAAATTACACATTCGTTTTGTATTAATTTTTTAACTTTTTTTTTAAAAAAAGTCATTTTAATAACAGTAAGTGGCGAATTCAGAATTTTATACGAGAGTTTGACATATTTTGATATTGTTTTATTGAATAAAAAATATGAATGACATTTTTTTTATATAATATAGGGGTGATCATCGATTGGTTGGAGTCGATTTTCGACCCCGAACCGAATTTCGATTCGATCGACCTTTTTTTTTACTGCCTTAAACCGACCAAAACTGAACGATCGGTTCGGTCGATTTTGACTTAGCTTCGGTTGACGTCGGTTTTGCAACATGCAGAATCGACTTGTCGGTTGGTGGATCTGAAAAAGTAATTTTCAACCGACCTGTTAGACTATATTGATATAATTAAATTTACTCCAAACTCTCAATTTAAGCTTTTAGTTTGATTGGTGATTTTAGATGGTATCAGAGTAGGTGGTCTAAGAGGTCCTGTGTTCAAACCCTTGCATAGTCAGTTTCCTCCCCATTATCTATCTTTTTTAAGTAAATCGTCACTCGATTTAAGAAGGCCCAACCCTAGTTTCAAATCCATGATTTAAAAAGAAACTTTCTCTCTCATCGGGTTCTCTACTCCCTCTCCATCTCGTCTCTTCCCTTCTCTCAACATTTGAGTTCCTCCTATTCCTCTCTCTCAAAGTCTTCTTTTCTTTTTTGTTTTTCATCTTCAATCTTTCTCTCCTCTGACCCTCTTTTTCAAAGTCTTCTGTTTTCTTAGTTTTGTTTTGTCTCAAGTTTCATTTGTATCTTTATTGTCGTCGTTCAACCATTGAAAGTGTTGTCGTGATCCTACATCAACCTACCCAAAAGAATTTGAAACCGATCAAATCGATCGACCAAACTGATCGGTCAGTCTTCTGTTTTCTTAGTTTTGTTTTGTCTCAAGTTTCATTTGTATCTTTATTGTCGTCGTTCAACCATTGAAAGTGTTGTCGTGATCCTACATCAACCTACCCAAAAGAATTTGAAACCGATCAAATCGATCGACCAAACTGATCAATCGGTCAGTTGACAACAGACTCCCATAAAAAATCGTCGGTTTTTGGCGTCGATTTTTACCGTGGCTTTGATTTTGGTTTCACCCAAAAAGTTTCATACCAGTGGAGACAATGTCTCTCACTTATATACCCATGATCTTCCCCTTATCTAGTCGATGTGGGACTTTGATCGCGCTCCCAACAATGAGCACTTGTTGGGAAAAAAAACCTTCTACTACTACCGCAAGTATAAGCCGAAATAACTAAGAAATTAAAAAAAATAATAAAATAAGAAACACAAGAATTTACGTAGAAAAACTTCAAATCCAGAGAAAAAAAAACCACGAACAAAATGAAATTCCATTATGTGAAAAATTGTTAGAATCACACAGAATTCTCACTCCGACCCAAATTACAAAAAGCTTTATACTACTCAGACGCTTTTCCCACTTTCAAACAAGAGAATACAAATAGTAAATTTAACTATACACCAAACTTAAAGTGTTTCTAATTGGGTTGTTTTGAAACCAAAGGCATAAACTCCTTTTATAGTGCTAGGAGCCCATCATTTCTTTGTACCTTTCCGATGTGGGAAACCCCTACACACATACACGCCGACACCCATGCACAAAATTGCTAATTTTTTGAAAATGTATAAACTAAATACTAATAGAATATATTTTAAAGTTCAAGAGCTCAAACCTTGAGTTTTCCTCGTAAACTTATTGTAGATCCACTGATGTTTATAGTATTTTGCAATTACCCAAAATAACTTTTTAAAAAATAAATTTGAGAAAATCAATTATTTTGAGTGAAAAGTTTTCAATCAACTTTAAAAAAAGTTTTAAGTGTTTAACTTGGAATTCCTCCAAATTTCTCATTATATATGAAAATGACTAAAATACTTTCACATTATTCGTCACACATGCCAACGATCACCATGCAGTTATAGTTGATGATCACATCCAATAACCATGCGACCATTGCCAACGACTATTTCTGGCTACTGGCAACACCATTAACAACTGTTTTCGACAATCACCACCAACGACAATCTCTAACGACTATCGTCGAAGATCATTTCCAGCGACCATTCTGACTATGGTCAGTGGTAGTTGATGGATCGTAGTGTTTTAAATACAAATTCAGACTTGGTCAGTGATAGTTGATGGATCGTAGTATTTTAAATACAAATTTGGACTTAACTAGTTTATAGTGTTTAATACTTATCTTTTATAGTAAATTGACATTAGTAAAATCATTTTGCATGTAGAGCAAACAAACAAACAAACAAGCACTTTTGAAAAAAAACATAACCAAACATATTGCGATTTATGCCCTAAAGCCTCGTAATTAATGTTTTATTTAATAATTAATATTTATTTTAATTATTTTATTTGTAGTATAATATTATCCATTATATGAAAAATCCAAGGTTATTGTGTAATCTTGAACAATATGTAGTTGACATAGGAGAAAATCATATGTTCAAGAAATAACCTAAAAGGTCATAGTCTTTGGATAAGGTTGGATGCCTTATCCTGGTAACACTATTGATACGACACACTTTGTAATAGTTACAAATGATTTGATCCAAATCATTCATGTGGAGACATGTGAGTGGAGATATCTTATACAATGAGTTTGTATAAGACCGAACCACGAAATATTCAATCTCTCTTTATAAATCCATTAATTGAGAAGATTAATATTTCATCAGGATGATCATATGCGACTCGATCCTAATCCTAAGTGAGTTATGAACTCCTGCCTGTGAGGGCTTGTCCTTTGATTTACATGGGGTGAGAATGACTTTTGTACCCGATTCAATAAGCCTACCACTTTGGGAGTTTGACCAAATAGGGAGTTGGATACACAATCTCACACGATGGAATTCACTCATTCCCATATAGGGTAAATAGATGAGTAATTCCCTTAAGTGTTGATTTCGGGACTTGAATAATGGAGCCCCACCATTTCACTGGCCCGAGAGGGACTTAGTTTATGGTTAGATCATAAACAAATTGTTCATTAGAGGATCAATGGTACTTAAGGTGCAAGATGTAATTATAGGGGTAAAACAGACTTTTGACCCAATTGTAATTACGAACAACTCGTAAAGGATCGACTTGCATGTAGTGATTATATCTATGGACACAACTTGTCCTACAATGCATAAGAGTTCAACTCTAGGTCTATAGTGGAATGACCCAAGAGTTAATAAATGAACATTGATTAATTAAAGAGTTTAATTAATTAATTTTGTATCATTGGAGTTTATAATCTGTAGGTCCATAAGGTCCTCTTGCTAGCTCATAGTAACACTAGAAAAATCAACTTAGTTGAAAGAAATATTTGAAATGTTCAAATTAATATTAATATTAGATATATTAAATATAAAAGAGGAAAATATATTTATTGTATTTGATACATTAAATATTAAAATAACTAATGTATATTAGATATATTAAAGAAACAATATTTATAGAATTTGCATAAGATTCAAATGATAGGAAATTTAAATAAAATTCAAATAAGTATAAGATATATTTTAATATATTTGATATTAAAATATATAATTTTTTAATTATGGTAAAAATTTTCCCTTGGACTCTATAAATAGAACCCTTGGGTTGAACTATAAGACAAGTCATCTCTCATCATTTTGAGAATTGGAGAATTCCTTACACTCTTTCCTCTCCCATCTCTTTGAAATTTTCTTTCAAGAGGCTCCCACAAACCCTGGTCTGTGTTCGAGTCATAGCGAGGAAGATTTTGTGGAAAGGAGATAAAGACCCACCAGAAAGTTTTTCCATATTCTTCAATGTAAGTTCATGCTTAACCTCAATACTTTTAGTTTATTTCTAAATAAAATCAAAGGTGGTCCAACGCTTCCGCTTCGGAGTGAATCGTTCATTCCTACGACGTGTTTTAGTTCTAAATAGTTTTTATAAAAAATGCTTAACAAATACATGTTTGAAAAACACTTAAATTAAAAGGTAACCTAAACATAACCTAAGATTATTGTTACCATCCCTTTCAATTTAAAAGATATTGTTGACATCATGTACATAACATTATTCATTGTTAGGAGTACTCACAATATCCTACATTGGCTAGAAAAGAAAAAGATCCATGGTATATAAGTGAGGACAATTATCTCCATTGGTTTGAGGCCTTTTGGTGGAGCAAAAAAAAAAAAAAAAAAAAGAGCTATGAGGGTTTATGCCCAAAGTGGACAATATCATACCATTGTGGAGATATGTCGGTGTCCGTTATCCCTAACAGTGGTATCAGAGCCATGCTCCTGAGTTGTGATCGGTAGAATCCTCGAGTGCCAAATAAAGGAGGCAAGCCTTGAAGGTGTAGTCATGGTGGAGATCCGTGGTAGAGAGCCCTATTAGATATCATCCAAAATCAACCAAAATAATAGCAAATAGTAAACTCTAAAACTATTTGTAAATATAGCAAAATTCAACCCATGTAAAAAGACCAAACACCTTTTATCACTAAGGGGGCGTTTGAATCGCAGAGTTGGGTTGAGTTGGGTTGAGTTGTGCAGAGTTGTTTTGTCAGTGAGTTCTGGAAATCAGTGTTTGGTTTGCAGAGTTGAGTTGAGTTGAGTCAGAAAGTCAGTGTTTGGTTTGCAGAGTTGAGTTGAGTCAGGAAGTCAGTGTTTGGTGTGCAGAGTTGAGTTAATATGTCAGGGGTATCTGGTGCAGTTTTTTGTAAAGTAAAAAAGTCTGATTTTTTTGTGGCTTTCTTTTTTCTTACTTTTTTTTCTCCAACAAATCAATTACAAATACATTTATCATCACTCTCAAAACTCAATTATGTGATCAATTTATAAAATTACAATATGTATTAACTTTTTCTCAAATGTATGTTCGGGATATTTGCTTAGGAAGTATGTACATTGGGTTTCATATCAAAATTTCTTTTCCAATAAAATCCATGATTCTTATTCTATTCATTAATATAAATTTTACTTCTTTCCTGCACACGTTCACCACCACTTATTTATTTTAATTTAGGTACGCATTAGTATTAATATTTTGCATATGAAGAGTATTTAGTTAAAATTATATAAACACATTCAATGGTTGTTCATTTATTAATCGTTGTATGAAACTCTACTGTATGAAATTTAATTAATTGTTATTCATTGACAAGTGATGTTGAAAATTATCGAATTAATTAATATGGATATTCTTTTCTTAGTTAAAAAAAAGAACCTAAAGTAGGGTTTATGCAATATCAGTTAAAATAGTGAGAATTTAGGTTGGGTTTAGTGCAAAAATAACTTTATGCGATGTCACTTTAAATTTAAAATAAGGTTTGTTATTCATTGGTCATGATTAAATCTTAGGATCAAGGAACATAAATGGATTAAACTAAAACTACAGTTTATTTTTGTTTTTGGAATAAAATTATTTGTCAAAATAGTATTGTTCAAAAAATAAATGGACCACTATTTACAATTGTATGTTTGAAATATCTAAAAAATTGTGTTTTTAGTAAAAAAAAAAGTCATTGCATTGAACTTTTTTTGTAAACTCTAACCCTTTACATCATTATTTGATTCAGTTGAATACAAGTGACTCCAAACAAATTGCCGACAAATGCATTTTTTGATCTAGCGAGTGACTGAGACATGGTCAATTGAAAGATTTGGCTTCATTTTTTTTGTACCCGATAAATGCACACTCCAAAAATTAAGATAATCTATATTCGATATTTACTGCCTAAAACAAAAATTAACATAATCACTGTCTAAACAAAAATTAAACAAATAAGAAATTGTCACATAGTAATCTATCAATACCAAAGTTTGTTACATAAAAGAGACGAAAATTAACATAATCTAAGATAAAGAATAAAATTAACATAATTTATGATAATGCTCATTAATTTACAGGAGAATAGAAAACAATGGGTATTGAATCAACAAACCTCGAACTGAATTTTGAAAGAGTATTAGTTTGGACCTGCAATAAGAAAACATTCAACGTTAATGAAAGAAACAACACACTATACCAACTTTATGCAATGTATGATTGTTGGCTGACTTACCTTGAGTATGGTCAATAGGATTTTGGGAGGAGTTCTTGGACGTAACTGAAGTGTCAGAAATGGAGACCGTGCAACTGACCATTCATAACAACATAAAAGAAAAAAAATAATACAAGCGTGAGTGGATGAACAAGTAGTAAGTAAAGTATAGATAGATTACCTTTTCACCGACAATGAGAAGGACATACAACCTATGGAAACATAAAAGTCAACATAGAAGACCATGAGTGGAATGGAAATGAACATTAATAACAATCACACGTTTCAAGTTATGAAGGTAATGAACATTAAAACCGGCCTCAGGGATTGTTATTCATCTTCATCATTGAAGAAAAAACAACGAAATGATTGTAAAAAATAGATTATGAAAGGAATGTAAGAGAATACTCAAAGTGTAAATGGAATAAAAAATAAATGACAGTATGATTCAAACACATGATAAAATGTAGGTGTTTTCAAAAAACAGATTATGAAAGGAATATAAGAGGAGAATGAAAGTGTAAAGAGAATAGAAAACAAATGACATTATTATTCAAACACATGACAGAATATAGATCTTCTAAAAAAAACAGATTATGAAATGAATGTAAGAGGAAAATGAAATTGTGAAGAGAATAGAAAACAAAGGAAAATATGATTCAAACACATGACAGAATATAGATCTTCTAAAAAAACAGAGTATGAGACATGATATTGCAGAATGAAAGTGCAAATGGAATGGAAAACACTTACACTTGCCAAAAGGGGAGGTCGGTAATGGAGATCTTCTCAAAAAATTAAGCAAACACGATATACATATATATAATAGGATAGTGGAGTGGTAGTTCGCTTTAACAAATGAGTGTAATTAACAAACAGGGTGGTAGGTTTGAATTAAAGATTGGAAAATAAAAGAAGAGAAACATTTGATATGATGGTTGAACACAGAGTACAACAAGCTCGAGTAGGTGAGCATTGATCACTCCAACCCAACATAATTAATAGGCAATACTAATATTTATTAATAATAAAAAAATAGACACATATATCAATTAATCGAGGGTAAAATTACAATACAGATGACATATATCATTCAATGGAACAAAGAGTAATAACAATATATGAGAGGGCATGTATCATAAAATTGAACAAATCATGATAAAAACAGAGGAGAGGGGTTAAAACATATAATTGAACAAAGAAATTGAACAAACAATAATTAAAGTAGATCCAGAAGGTATATCTCATAAGCAGAATGAGAGGAGAAAACAACGGTTTGAAAAAAATAGAAAAAAATGGGAGTGAATACCGAATGTAATATTAAATTTTGAAAAAAAAATAGAAAAGATGAAAAAAAGATTATCGCTGGAATAATCAACATACTGAATCATCATCGGCCGACAACAAAGGATAGAGGACAAACCTGTGAGTATGTGATAACATCCCTCGCCCCCCACCATGTTTTAACCCTCTCACCAAGTCTCACTCATTTAATTATATTTCGCCGAATCGATTAGGAAATGGAAAAAATAAGGAGACTGATATGAAGCGTTAAAGCGGCAAGAGGCTTGGGAAGAATGAATGAGGTATGAGTTTACGATTCTGTAGAAAAAAATAATAATAACAGGTTGGGATCACAGATCTGGTGAGAAAGCCTATCTTGAGGGTTTTCGAGGAATGAATCAACACCCAAAGGTATGCTTGCATGGATGATTAGGGCTCCGGATCCGAATAATATTGAGTAAAATAAGGAAAAATGAAGGGAAACCTACTTACCTTGATGAACAAATGGAAGGGTAGTCGTCATCGATTAAGTACTCACCTCCATCAAAGGAACGAACACAAATCAGAAATGTTCTTCGTGAGATCAGATCGTGAGAGAAAACAAATGAGAGAGATAAGAGAAAATCGTAAAAAGATGAGAAACGTTGAGACCTAAGGGCGTCTGAATCATCGAGAAGATAAAGCGATGCAGTGAAGACAGAAGGGATGTGAGAGAACCGCTTGGAGTTATTTTCTCAACCGCGTGGAGTTATTTTCTCAACCGCGTGGAGTTCTTTTGTCAAGAGGTGGGGTTGAGTTAATATGTTCTGGGTTGAGAAGTTGGTGGGCCAAACGTGGGGTTGGGTTATCAACCCAACCCAACCCAACTCAACCCCCTAAACCAAACAACCCCTAATAGAAGTCTATTACTAATACACTGCTATTATGAGTGGAGTCTATCGGTGATCGAAGCCTATCACAAATAGATTAGGGACTTATTAGATATTTATAAAAGTTTAGAGACTGAACAAACATAAATATCAAAGCTTAGGGATAAAACTTGTAATTTAACTAATATGAGTGTGTAGTTTTACAATTTTATTTTTGTTATGACTTTAAAAGCATTTTAAAAAGGTGTGGAAAATCAAGCAAAGAAAAGAACATTAGTAGAGCTTTCATAAGCTTAACATTCTAAAAATAGAAAACCAATATAAAAATGTGATCAAATGGAAAAAGTAAGAAATTTAGTTTTACCATTTATACTAAAACAATAAAAAAATTTAAAAAAAAAAAAAGAAAAAAAAAGCAACATCCCCGCTTAGAGATTGGGGTAGATCTCTATGGAGAAAAAGAACACCCCTACTCTCATTTGGTTTAACAAGCAAACATTCCTCAATTATAAATGAGGTCAGATCATGCTATGAAAAATATATCCCAAGATGCAAAATAGTAAAAACCAAACATTCAAGGAAAAGAAAATCCAAAAAATTAACAACAAAATCCAACATTTAAGATAAGAAGAGGATTAAGCACTAGTATTAAGAATAATCCTCAAAAGTCTCTAATTTATCTCAATCATCAACAAGCTAAAATTCTCTAAGAGCCTCTCCATTTTCAAATCTATCTTTATGATGCAATGCTTGACCTAGATCACATATTTAATATCAAATTTTTGCATTCCATATGAAAATAAGGATGCAATGAACTTGTAAGTCCCAATTTTATCTATGAGGTTAAATTATTTTTGCCAATTTAAGATTTTTTTGCATTCAAGAAGGTACAATGAGAGAGATTAGAACTAGAGTTTTAAACTCTCGTCAACATATCGATATTTTCATGTCTATGGGATTCAACATCGACATGAGGATGAATAAAAATTTCTATTAGATCATAGAAAAATTTATGAAATATAACAAAAATATCAGCAAAATATTATTAATTTTGACCTAATATTAATAATAAGAAATTTAAACTTATTTTTAAATAGTGAAATGTTTATTTGTTAATTTAAATATTTTTTAAATTTTTATACTCATATTTTTTTTTACAAATATCCATCGATATTGACATTTTATAAATATTTTCATTGACACTTTCATAAAATTGAGATTTCGACATTTCTATTAATATCGATATTTAAAACATTGATTAAACACAACCTTTACATGAAGAAGAAGAAGTATTCACTACTTATTTTGTTAAAGCACTTTTAGAGGGAAAAAAACATTATAGAAATTTTAAATGAAAAGAGTAATTTTATTTTATCATTGAAACACTATTTTTCTGAAAATAAGTACTTCCCCTAAAAACATTTGGCAGTTTTTCTATTTTTGAAAATTATTTATGACCATCTAGTTAAGTACAAGGCTAAATTATTTAACTTTGTACTTTGTTTCAAAAATGCCAACTTTAAAAAGTTTCAATAATTCCCTTGAACTTTAAAAAAAAGTTAAAAAATGCCCCTACCGTTATTTTTGGATGGAAACCGTTAGTATTTTGTTTCAAAATTACATTAATACCCTTAAACTTTTTTTTTAAAAAAAAAAAGTTCAAAAATACTCCCACCCCGTGTATGGACAAAAATGGTTAGTACTTACCTTGTTTTAAATTACACATGAACTTTCAAATGTTGTATTAATGTCATTAACCTTAACAAAAAGTTAAAAAATGTCTTTACCATTAGTATATAGATGAAATGACTACCGTTTATCTACATCCATTACCTCCCTATTTTATTTGTTCTCTCTTGGTTTGCTTCAATCTATATATATAGTCTAACACTTTTTTATCTTCCTCGTTTTTTTCCTTCTTTTTCAATACCCTCTTACTTTCTTCTTCCATTTTCTAATCTCTAAAACTTCTCTCATTTCTCTAATTTCTTAAATATTAGAATTTTAAATAAACAGGAGAAGCTCTCTAATTTCTAAGAAAATCAAGAGAGAGAATAGAAGAAGGTAATGAGGTGTAGATAAATGTTTTTTCGTCCATATACTGGATATTTTAAAAAAAAAATTTAGGTTAAGAGTATTAATACAACTTTCAAAAATTCAGAAGTATTTTAAAACGAGGTGCTAACGATTTCTGTACATATACTAACGTTAAGGGTATTTTTTAACTTTTTTTTAAAGTTAAAGGGTATTAATAAAACTTTTGAAAGTTTAATGGTATTTTTGAAACAAAGTACTAATGGGTGCCATCCAAAATTAACGGTAGGCAGGGGTGGACCCAGATACTAAAGTTTGGGGGAGGGGGGAGGGGGGCGACAAAAATGTTAATAAATATAATGAAAAAAATTATCACCAAAATATCAATTTGAACACGTTCCACATTATGTTGACCTAAAAAAAGTTATTGATAATAAGATCAATAGTAGGTATACCAAAGACTTCTTAACTAAGTTTAAATCATTTTAACGTCTTACTAATTTTAGGTTCTGGTCTATTAGATCTCTAAACTTCAAAAAGTACTTAATGAGTTTCTAAACTTTCAATCTATTATCTAATACGTTCTTCAACTTTAAACATATCCAATAAGTTTTTAGACTTTAAACATATTTAATTTTATGTATAATAGTTTCCTAAATTTTAAAAAATATTGAATAAGTCGAAAATATAATATTATAGTTTCTTATATAATTAAATATTAAAAATTAAAAATTAATTTATTAACATTAAAAAATATTCTTCAATTATAAATACTCTATTTTAAGATCCCTATATTTAAACAAAAAAAAATCGAATAGATCAAGAATATAATATCATATTTTCTTATGGACTTAAATATTTAAAAATATTTTTGAATTACAATACCTTCTTTAGAAAATGTGACTTTAATTATCATTTATATTCACAAAAACATATATTAGTCTAAATAATTTGTTTTTTTAGTAATCCTTTATAAAATTATATATAAAAGGAAATAAGTGTATGAAAAAATATATATATATAAAGAAAGAAAATGTAAAAAAAAAAAAAAAATTAAAAAATGTATAAAAAGAAAGAAAATATCTTGATATCAGGCGGATTCGAACACAAGCAAGATATAAAATATGTTAGGTAAAAAACAACTAGACATGCTAGAGCTTCATTTGTTTCGAATATTATTAATAATAATACTATATATTCTTATTTTTTAAAAATATTATATAATACATAGTTTTAAATTCAAAAACTTTTGAGGGGTCCATGGCCCCCTCCCCTTCTTGTCCCCATATAGAACTGCCTCTGATGGTAGGGATATTTTTTTTTAACTTTTATTGAAAGAAAGGTATTAATGTAACTTGAAGAGCATTTTTTAAACAAAATACAAATTCGGGGGCATTTTTTTCTAATTTAGTCTACCTGAATATCATTAGAAATTTAAAAAGTGCTTTTTGTGACTAAAAACACTTCTCAAAGTAATACAAAAACCACCTTGAATCAATTCATACCTCATTATTTCATAGGGTACCTGATCTTCGATGATTTTTCCAACCATGGGTAATATGATCGATGATTTTGAAGTAATTGGAAAATAATTAATAATTTAAAGACAAAAACTATATTTGAAAAAATTACAAAAATTCTCTCCCTTTTTTTCTTTATAAGAAGGAATAAGTATAGACAGCATGGCTGAAGTACTTAAATTTTTTTTTTAAAAAAAACAAACAACATGAATTGCTAAGCTTTATAAACTTCAAACCCTCTACACATTACAGCTTCGAACCTTCATGACTCTTTAGCTAAACAAAACAAGGTATAAAACCCATCATCCTGCTGTTTTCGAGTGTTTGATAAGCCAATCGATCACAACATCGATGTTTATCGAATCTTTGCAAGAGATCATGTAGCAGCACACCTCCCTGTCACGAATCGATTCAAGTTCTCTGCAGGAACAAACCGAAAAGATTATCATCAAAAGCATATTTCAACATTAACAGACAGCATACTGTTACCAAATCATCGATATAATATCAGGGACTCACAACAAATCAACCAGTGACTGCTTGGAAAGTGCTTCTGACTTGTCAATTTTGTTGCCCAGCACAAGCAGAGGAATTCCACTTAATGAAGGTTTTGTTAAGAGCTCATGGAGCTCACTTTTTGATATGGGAACACTATCTCTATCAGCAGAATCAACTACATACCTGACCTTGCACCATCGTATATCAGGACAAAGGTTAAGGAAAGTATATCAGGACAAAGGTTAAGGAAATAACAAAGAGACCAAACAAAAAAGGTTAATATATAGATTTAATTCTTCAGCTTTGAATGCTAAAAAGTTTCCATTATGTGACCGAACTTTGAATTGTGATTCTACAATGCCTTTATCAGATTCAGATGATGACGTGATTTGCTTATTGGACTGATATTAGTGATAGGAATGGTATTAGGAAAGTTATCAGGGTATTAAGGGTACGTTAGTAATTAGCTAAGGAGTTTGTGAGAGTTTTGATATAAATAGAGTGCATTGGAAAGGATGAAGGTGGAGAATGGTTTAAATGGTTTAGGCTTTAGTGAGAGTGTTCAAGAGAAGGAGGATGCAAGTACCTCGAAATACTTAGCTTATCTGGTAGTCTTCTAACTTTTATATTTCAATATCATACTAGTTATATTTGGGTTCTATCAGTTAGCTGATTTGATACCACACGACTGACAAATGACGTAACGAGGTAGACAACTAGACAAATAAAATGGCACGAGGTCAAATCCTCTTTGTCAAGTTGTTCACTTCTTCCAGCCATTTTTCTGGCATACGTATCAAATTACTTAACGTTTACCAAATAGGTATGTCAATTCACCATTTAGTTAGCCCTGTTAACAACAGGGATGACATATAATTACAATGCAAACGGTTCCAAGAATGTTATTAACATTGCAGAGGTCCTAAAAGAAAACTTCTTCAACATGTCCATCCAACTAGAGAACAGTATAGAATACTGATGTTAGATACTGATAGCATACTAGAGTTTTCTCTTAAGAGGGAGAAACCAGGCCTCTCAAAAGAGTTTAAAGAGTTTTTATTCTCTCTATATTTCCGTATTAATGCAAAAAAGGTTTGAAACAAGAGTCATTAGCAGCCCCTGCAGCTCATATAATTGCAGGGAACAGTCTTTATGACAGCAGAGAAAAAATATGGATTAATTCGGGTTTTGTTTTCTTTCATTCGCTTCTAACCATCAAATGAAATGTCAAAACTCATACTTCCAATAAGGGCAGCGTCTAATCATCAAAAGCAAGAGATCAATTCAATAAAGACAGGAGAGGGCAGGCAAAAAAGTAACTTGGAATCTCTCAAAACTGTTAAAAAAATGATTTTTTTTAATGCAAATGATTAGATGTTAATGGGATAAAAGGATGTTACATCTGAATGCAGTCATTTGCTTGCTTGGTGTTTAAATTTTGACAAGAGTTCTGGTGTTAAATATAGATAAACAATCAACATATTGAAAGCTAAAGTAACAAATATAGCTAAAATGGAACAGGGAGAAAGGGTTAGACTTTAGAGAGGATATTTACACAATTGCGGTCACGCCACGGCAATATCGCTCCCACATTGTACGAAATCTCCTTTGCCCTCCAAGGTCCCAAAGTTTAATTGTTACATTGCCCTTTGTAACTTTCCGCATGTTAAACCCAACCTGGTTATCAGAACATGGAGTAAAGACCATAAGATACATTCAATTACGAGAGCATAAACACCAAACTTGATAGAAAAACACACTCACAGTTGGAATCATATCCTCACTGTAGCCCCCTGTCTGTAAAATTTGAAAACAATCAGGGAACAAGAAGATTCACAGACACAAAAAAAATGGATGTCAAAGTTTGCATATTCTTACAGCAATAGAATTGACAAGAGATGTCTTCCCAGCATTTTGGAGGCCTACAAGTGAGAGCTCCATTTCCTGTTTGAAGAACAGGCTGACAAACAGGCACACAAGACAAGACTATAAAATTGGAAAGAACTTCCAAAAGTCTCAAATAGTAGCAAGAAACAGCTTCCTTCAGATGTTCAATAAGGCTAGCATATGAAAAACTGGCATACCATGCATTGAGGGTTTCTCCATTTCTATGAAATTTTTGGTTATTACTAATGAACTAAAATGTTGGTTCAAGAATGTAGCAAGAGGCGTTTCATGAATCTACAGAGCTAGCAAAACAAGGATCAAATTGGAGAAGACAATGCTTCTTTTTCTTCACGAAGAAGTCAAAACAAGATGGCCATCGTAATGGAAGCTAGATTAACACAATGACTTTGCTAAAAATTGGGATTCCATCACAAAACTATAAAAAGGCAATAAAAGTGGCTAGATTACTGTGAGAAGTATGGACATTATATATGCACACAAAACAACTTCGGGGATGAAAGCCACAAAAATATATACTAGTTTGGATCCAAGGCAGAAAACAACCAATATAATTGCAACAATTGCATTCAATTGTTGTTGCTCTGCAACACTCCGACATAGAAAATAAGATCCTAGCTTAGAACAGCCCCCTTCCACAACAATCATAAGAAAACTAACTCAATTGTGTCTTCAACACTATAAATTCAGGGGGTTCTAAGAACGGTTTCAAGCTGTATAAAGAGAAAAACTCTCATTGTTGGGGCCAGCCTCAAGGAAGAAAGGTATAGCCAGCAATTTTCAAGCCTGAAGCCAACTCAATCTCAACGAAAGTGTTAAACGAGCTCATTAGTTTTTCTATCATTATTTGTTAAAAGAAGCAAACTTACTGCAACTACATCAAAAACTCAAACCAACAAGCAACCTCAACTTCAGAGTAAACCACATGTCAAATGGTGATAAGTTCAAGTTTTGCAAGGGACCCAGTTGTCCAATTTCAACTAACAAACCTACCTATAAATCTTGAACGGCCGTACCTCTTAACTCGAAGGATTGAATATTCAAACTTCAAAATAACATAATTCTCAATCGAAGACCAAACGAACACATAAAATACTGCATTTCTAATGAACCTTCGCTAGAAATTAATGTCAAAAAGGAGGCCCACATTCGGAATAGAAAATCAAAACGCAGCTTTCCCCACTCAGCCGACGATTTCCTCGTTCAAGAAACTAATAACAATCAATCCTTGATTTGCTCAGCCACCAAACAAAGAGGATAAAAAATAATAACAAAACCCAAAATTCAAGAACAGGGAAATCTGGAGGAAGACAAATCACAAAATCGTACCTCCTGAGCCAATTAAGGATGGAATCGAAGAAACCCATAAGCGGAAAATCAGAGGCAGAATGAAACTTAGAAGGACCCTTGATTACTGATGAACAAAAGGAACAGAAGAAATGGAAATTCGGGAAGTTTATTAAAGGAATGTTAATAGACGAAAGAGATGAGTAATGAAGAAGAAGATAGAGAAACTTGAGCAAATCAATCACCGAAGCAAACCTCGATTAGGGGCCTAGATGTTCCATCCGTATTATGTCCGCTTGTCCCAAGCAGATGATTCCAAAACAAATGCACATTTTTTAAGAATTTAATTTCAACATAGGCATTGCCAGTACTTTATATTTTTTATGTTTAATTAAAATTTAAGCTCTTTTATGTATATGATGATTTGGATCCTAAAAAACAATATTTTTCTACTAATTAATTAGTAAATAGTAATGAAAAGTGTCCTAAAACAAGTAAATAAATAAATCGATTAAATTAGGTTAAATACTTTTTTAATCCTCATAGTTTCATTTCATTTTAGTTCATATACTTTTAAAATATCTAATTTTAATCTTTGTAAAAGCTTAAAATTGTTATGGTTAACTTTGTTTAAAAAAATTAGTTCATTCTATAAATATTTATATATTTTCTTACATGAAAATTATTACTATTTAACCAATTTCGAAAAAAAAAACTTCAAACTAATGATAGAGATCAATTTTAAGTTTTATTGAAAATATAGAAACTAAAATTGAACATTTGAAAAGTATAAAAATTAAAATGGATTGAAACCTAAAATATAGAAACCAAAATGGTATTTTAATCATAAAAAATAAAAAGTTGACATGATATGACAAATATTATGATTCATCTATACAAATTTTTCACTAATGGTATTTTAACCATATTATAATTGTACTCATGGATATAACTTATCCATAATTAGTACACAATTAGACTCATTCACGGGAGCGTATCTTACTCACTCATTGACCTACTATTTCATTTATTTTAGTATAATAGAGGATTTATTATTTTATTAACATAGTTGTAATTACAAATCATGGTAGAGATTTAAACCTTTAATCTTTAAAAAAGGTTAGTTGTGTTGTAATTGTTAAGCTATGCTTATTTTTTTCCCTATCTACTAATATTGTATAATAAATGCAATATTCTTAGGACATTCAAGATAAAGAGAGAGAGACTTCAATTACTAAGTTATATGGAGATGACAAACTAAACTAATATTAGTGTATAATAATTATATTTGGACTTTCTTTTTATATAATATTGCATTTTTTAAAATTTATTATAAAAATATTGTATTTTTTAAACTATTTATATTAATATTGTAGTTTTCATTAGTTGGTGATGATAACTCTTCAAGAGACGACCGTCCAATGCGTGAAAAATAGTTCTCTCTTACCGTATTGTCATCGGTCATAAATTTTAGAAAATGTGCATGGTTTGATGACCATCTCGTAATATTTAACAAGTATTGCAGTTGAAAAATTAGTCAATTGACCACTATAAATCTCAAGGGGTTTGGTCAGAGCATCATGAAATGAAAACCATAGAAGGAAAAAAAGAGAAAAAAAATAGAGGAAATAAAGAAGAACAAGTTAAAAACTACGTTTTACAATGCTCAAACCCAAGCTTATTGAGATTTAAAGTGGTTAATTAACCAATATGTCAAATCGAAACACTTGTCAAGTGTTACAAGATGGTTATTTCTTGAAGGGAGCACCATACACACTTTTTAAAAAATTTACAACAGATGGCAATGATTCCAGGCACTAGATGGTCATGATATTGCCAGCTAATTAATTAATATAGAAATTTTGGTCAATCTCCAGTTGTCACGTCATTATTCCAAATTAATAACAAAGTTATAAATAACTAAATTTGGGACCAATTATAAATTGACACGTGTCTTAAATTTAATTTGATGACAAAAATTGACAAGTTCTAAAAATTAAAAGGTCACATGTCTCCCTTATGACAATTTGACTAAATAATTAAATTTAATTTGGTCAAATTGGATTATATGAAATTGGGTAAGTTAAATAATTAGATTATGGAATTGGGTAAGTTTAGTAAAATCTAAATCAAAATAACTAGGCTCAAAGCCAACAAAACCCAAGTTTAGGTGGTTGGGCACAAAAACCACTAAATCTCAAGCCCACATGTCCTAGAAAGCTCTATAAATAGAGAGTTTCCTCTTCATTCCAAAGGTTCATAAATTTCACTCTCAAGAGAACTTAGAGAGAATTCCAAGCAAAGTCCTTAGGTGTTGGATGCTCCCTGAAGTCTTTATGTGTCAGGTGTTGAACGTTGCAAGATGAGTCTTTAGGTGTCAAGCGCTCCGTGAAGACCAAAAACTCTTTCAAGCCTACATTTGAGAACAAGCTGTGAAACCCTCAAGATAAACCAAAAGGGAACAAGTCGAAGACTTTCAACACGCTGCAAACTGAATACCTTCCACAAGCTACAAGTCGACACCTTCAACAAGCTTACAAGTTGAAGTCTTCAACAAGCTGCAAACCGAAAACCTTCAACAAGGTACAAGTCGAAGATTTTCAACAAGGTACAAGTCGAAGATCTTCAACAAGGTACAAGTGGAAGATCTTTAACAAGCTTACAAGTCGAAGCTTCAACAAGCTGTAAGTCGAAGACCTTCAACACGCTACAAGCCGAAAACCTTCAACAAGCTGCAAGTCGAAGTCTTCAACAAACTGCAAGTCGAAGTCTTCAACAAGGTACAAGTCGAAAATCTTCAACAAGCTTACAAGTCGAAGTCTTCAACAAGCTGCAAGTCGAAGTCTTCAACAAGGTACAAGTCGAAAATCTTCAACAAGCTTACAAGTTGAAGTCTTCAACAAGCTGCAAGCCGAAGACTTTCAATATGCTACAAGTCGAAGACCTTCAATACGCTATAAGTCGAAGACGTTCAACAAGCTACAAGTCGAAGTCTTCAACATGCCGCAAGCCGAAGACCTTCAATAAGTTGCGAGTCGAATACCTTCAACAAGTTGCAAAACACACGACGCCTTACACTTGAGAGAGAGAAAGAATCAGAGGATAAATGTTAGAGATTGTATCTCACAACATTCAAATTAGTACAAATGCAACGTTCAATTACACATGTCTCATTTCTATTACTTTGTTGAAATCACGTGTAAACAAAACTACAATATTAATATAATTAATTTAGAAAATACAATATTTTTACCATAAGTTTAAAAAATTGCAATATTAAAACAAATATCCTATATGTGCACATAACATATTAGAAGTTTAGGAATGTTTTATATTAGAGCAACCTTAGATGAAATAAAATTAAATAGTTGTCAAATAAAACATAGTTCAATTGAGATTTCAAATGTGTTAATGATCACGAAATCTATGGTTTGAATCTTCCAACTTCTATTGTACTAAAAATAATAATAATTAATTAATTAGTTAATTAAATTAAATTAATTAATTAATTAAATGATATGAGGCTCATAAACCATATGTTGATATGGTCCTCTCCCTAGTATAGACACCATTATCGTTGGAAGACTCATTAATTTGAAGAGTTCAAATTAATTTAAATTAAATAGTAAAAACTATTTAATATATTATTGGGTCATGGGGAGGACTTAAGACAAGGCCTTTGTTGGTTGGGCTAGGCATGGAAATGATAAAATGGTTTTGCATTATGGCTTTGTGTCCCTTTTATTCTTCTCATGTGTTGAAAAACTGGAGGCAACTAGAAAAATGTCTAAATCTAACTTATCTAAAATGAAAAATATCTAAACTAGTTTTAATTTGCAAGAATGTCTAAAGTGATTTTTCCATGAAATATAATAAAAGTCTTGGGACGAAAATACCCCTACTATTGATATTTAGTAGTTGTACCTACTAACAAATCGGAGTGAATCAAGGATATGTACTATATTTTGAGATAATAAAGGTTACTAAAATCGTTTTCTACTCATAAATTAATAAAAATATAAAAATAGAGGATTCTGAGGGGAGTGGGAAATATTAATTAACAAAATATAACAAACTCAAATAAAATCTAAATTATTAAGTTAACAATATTTAAAAAAAGAAAATAATGTAGGAACAAAATGATTCTAGCTATTGGATTTATAGCATATATTAAACATACATCTATATTGATTAATGAAATAGAAATACGTAATTATCCATTAAGCAAGCAAAAATTAAACTTAATATAAAAATCGATACCTCATACATGTTGAATCCCCTATGCCTCATCTATTGTTTATATCGTATAGCTATTGGACCGGGTTTCTCTCGATGACTCATGGTATGCATAATGGCTTCTCTTGTTGGTATTTTGACCATGATATTCACAAAGATCTCTCTTATTGATATTTTTTGATTTTTTTAGGCTTCCATGTCCTTGTGTATATTAGTATCTACAACGTGCCTCCGTTGCTTATATTGTTGGACCATATATACAAAATCTCTTTTGTTGTATTTGCTCTTGTTTCCTAGTTTCTTTAGCTAGTATCTATATGTTAATTTTGAGGTATATATTTCTATCTACTGTCGTTTTTGTTTTCGAAAATTGAATATTGAATGTGTTTGTTCAATTTGTTTCATTCCTGCAACTTCTTCTTTGGATTGGGTTGGGTCACCGGATTATTTTTTTAATTTTTTTAATTTTAATTATTAAATTTTTTTTTACTTGAATTAATAATTAAAATCACATAAAATTTAAATATCAAACTTTAAAGTTCATAACATCTAACATTTATTAGAAATCTAGAAGAAAAACATAAAAAAACTGACAAATAATTCATTTACAAGTATATATATAATTTAAATAAAATAAAAAAAATATAAACTTTGAATTGGGTTGGGTTGGGTCAACTCGAGGCTAAAAAGCCCAACCTGAGAACCGACCCGAACTTTTTGGGTTCTCCAAATTAACCTAACCCAAACCGAAAAAAAATCTAACCCAACCCAACACTTATGGTTTGGGTTGGGTAGTTCGGATTGCTCGGGTTATCGGATTATTTGTACACCCCTACTATTGAGTGTATGAGGGAGATATCCCATAAGTAAATAAATGTTGTTGTACCCCGTCCAATAATTGTGACATTGAATTCTGACAATTCTTACATGGACATCTCATTTTTTTTTGCCTCATTTAGATGACACTTTGTCAATTCTAGAAACTCTGCTACTCCATCAATATATTCTCTTGAGAATCTATCTCTAAGCTTAATCCAATCCTTATTCATTCTCTTGTATACTTTACAAAGAACTTTTTGAATTGATACGAACCGACAAAGTTCAATCCTGTAGGAATTAGGACAAAAAGTTAGATTTCTAGGAAATAAAATGTGAGACCCCGATTGTTATTACTTATTCAAGGAAGGGTAAAAAGGGAAACTAGGGTGAAGGTGGTTGAGAAAGTGGTTGAGGGGACCACCCTAGCAAGATACAGAGTTGATGAGAGGTTTTGTAAGGGGAATGTTCCCGGGGTGGGGGGGTATGTCATTTTGGTGAGGAAAGATGAGAGTCTTGGGGAGAGAAACCAACTCTCTCAAAAAACTGATTGTTATCTTATTGCTTTCTGTGTCCAACTCTCTCAAAAAGTTGATTGTTATCTTATTGCTTTATGTGTTTTCCTTTTATAGTGAATGTAATTAGCATCTTATTAGCAATGATATAACTGTTATCTATTGGAGAGAATATCAATATAACAGTTTGTTTCTAGTGTTGGTGTGGGTGTTTAGTTGTTTTCGTGTGCTTTTTAGGGATCAGGGGAGGTTTAGATACCTAACATCTTGGTATCAGAGCACGTGAAATCCTGGGGAAGACGAGGGCTATGATACAAAGACAGATAGAGGAGAGGGTAGAAGGGATAGAAAAAGAGATTAACGACTTCCGGGCCGGGGTGATGGAGCTTACCCGGAAGAAATGCGGAAGAAGCTCGCCAAAACTAACGGAAATAGATGAAGGAGTTGAGGGAGAATCACAAGGCGTTAGTCTTGATGTTTGCAGGGAAGGAAGGTGGTCGGAAAGAGAGTTCAACCACCGTCACTAACCCGGTTCAGTCTGTGTTTGAGTAGGGGAGAGCTCGGGCATACGAGCAGAGAAAGATATAGAGTTCAGGGAACAAACGTACCAGAAAATGGAATCCCCAAGCGACCGGGGCAAGTTCAAGAAGTTGGAAATGCCAGTGTTTGATGGGTCGAATCCGGATTCGTGGTTATTCAAGACTGAAAGATATTTTGAGGTTCATCAGTTGAGTGAGGTAAAGAAGATTAATGTCTCCATTGTTAGTTTTGATCCAAATGTGTTTGAATGGTACAGTTATACTAACACTCGATCCAAGATAATCTCATGGGAAGATTTGAAATCGAGAATATTCGAGCGATACCGACCAACTCAAGAAGGCAGCCTCTGTGCCGGATTCCTAGCGATCAAACAAGAGAGATCAATCGTAGAGTATCGGAAGAAGTCGAAGTCTACTCAGCTCCGGTGTTGCACCTATTGCCGAAGGACGTGCTACATAACACTTTTTTGAACGGCTTAAGGCCAACTATTAGGGTTGCAGTGGTTAGTCGAGAACCGAAGGGATTGGACGACATTGTTAAACAAGCTCAACTGATTATGGATAGGGATTTGGCCAGTTGGCCCAAGAGGAGGAGGCCCAGTGGTTGGCAGGTAATCAAAAAAGGGGGAAAGGCCAAGCCCAAGGAAATGCTAACTTGAATTCAGGGAATAGTGGGTTCAATAAGCCCAACTTTCAAGCCTCGGGGAAGGTTAACTCGAAGGCAACTGATTACATGAAGACAATTTCAGTTCCGGAGAAACAGAAAGTTACATGCTGGGAGCCTGCAAGGAGGTTGATGGATGCAGAGTTCCAAGCGAAATGGGAAAAGGGACTTTGTTTCATATGCAATGAGAAATACTCCGCTAACCACCGTTGCAAGAACTGGGAGGCTCGTGAGCTGTGAGTTATGCTTGTGGGGGAGTTTGGAGAGATCAAACTTGTTCAAGAAATAGAAGAAGAGATCAACTCAACGGTTAAGCGCAGATTGAACTACAAGCAGCTGTGATGGTGGAAGTGGTGGAGTTAGATCTGAAATCAGTCTTAGGGTTTTCTACATCGGGGACGATGAGTGTTCGAGGGAGAGTGAGAGAGAAAGAAGTGATCGTCCTGATTGCTAGCGGTGCCACACATAATTTTTATCTCTCAAAGGTTGGCAGCGAACTGAAACTTCCAGTTACAGATACAGTGAGTTATGGTATCCTCATGGGCAATGGGGAGGGCTATTAAAGGGAAAGGGCTATGTAAAGAGGTAGTACTCCACCGGAAAGAAATATCCATTGTCAAAGAATTCTTACTGTTTGAGTTTTTATTTATAAGGAAACCAAACTTTCATTGAGAAGAATGAAAAAATACACGGGCATACAAAAAGAAAGCCCACAAAAGGAAGCCAACTTGTGCATACTTTAACTATTTTTCATGAAATAACCGCCTGACCCTACTACATTTGGGTTTCAAGGTAAGTTGTAGATATGAAATCCTAGATAGGTGGCGACCATGACTTGAACCCATTTCCCTATAAACCGTTTATTATTTACATGGCCATTCTTGCCCAATAGATCAACCCATTGTAGTGTTCAAAGTAGGACTTATTGCCAAATAATTTGGATTATGCTAAAAACCTTCAACCGAATAGAGAATCTTGTAATCATTTGAGCCTTTGTTGGCACTTGCACTTGCTCATAACTTGAATCTTAGACAAGTAGACATATTATGCACTTCTGATTGGTATTCTGCAAGAATAAGTGTCGATGATCTTTCTACATGTAGGCTTATGATTTTGATCATGATAGATCACAAGTAGGCTTATTATTCCTTTTGTTAATGAATCTAGTCAACGTTAACCATTCCACCTCTTTCGTTCATATAAGTTTTTCAAACTCGATGTGAGAACATGTCAATGCACGATATAAACACCAATTCAAATCAAAACACAAATATAAACATGGATTCCAATTTTAAAATACTATCAAGCATGCTGCCAATCCTTTCTCTATTGCGCAACATAACTTCCAAATTACAAAAAAATTAAAACAAATAACAAACAATGGTTGATTGGAGAGCAGTAAATCGGACAACCTATCCCAAGAAATTGAAAGAAATTAACTTACAAGTAAAAAAAACGACATGAAAATCAAATGGAAATAAAAAAAAAAACACATGAAAGCAACGACGAGAAATCGAGGAAGCAAAAAGTTTGCGGAGTAATGAGTAGGAGGAAATTAGAGATGAAAAGATTCACATCTCCTAAGGATCTCTGTGTGAATAAATATACCTTCAGTAGTCAAGTCCTCGAATCTGAGTTAGAATAGCGTTAAAGGTCCTTCGAAAGCTGAATGCAATATTAAAAAAAAATGTAGTCAACGAAATTGAATGGATTAGAGGGTATGTAAGCTGAAATACATGCATAAACTAGAATCAGATTCTATTTTAAGATCACGAAAAATTTTAATTTGGCAACAAGAAGACAATTAGCAACTTTGAATTTAACTACAGTTTCAAGAAAAGAAGAATATTCTAACTAAAAAAAGAAACCACAAAACCTCAACCCCACGCCGGCGTTTTTCAGCCCCTATCCCAAACCCACGTTCTGCAGTTTCGAAATCACATACCCACGGTATCGATCGACGGCAACTGAAACGGCCGGAATCGGCCTAAAAAACGAGAAGCAAGGTCGTTTTTCTCTCTTCTGCGATTTCCCTTCCCCTGTTCCACCGATCAAAACAGCCCTAAGCGGGAAGATCAATTTAATTTAATTTTCTTGTCATTTTTTCACACTCAAATTAATTTAAACAAAATATTACTAAATATAATTGTTTGGTGTGATTTCAAAATTCTAAAATTCATTTCAGGTATTATAATTAAAATCATGAAACATAAAAATAACTTTAGTTAAATAGGTTTTAAAGTTTCTAAAATTTTTATTCTTAAGTTACTTAAATAATTGTTTTGTCTTGTACCGTTATAAATATGACGATAATTAGCATGATTTTTTTAAAAAATTTTATGAGGGTAGTTTTAAAAAATTTTAAATTGTAAAAATTTATTAGTTAATGATTTTTTTCACTAAAGAATTAAAAATTTTAAAAAAATCAACTTTGATATTACCATGAGGAGGTATAGAATTAAACCTAATCGATGAAGTGGATTAGGTAGGCATTTTGTTTCATCTAGCTATGTTGGTGGATCCTAATCGAACTGAACAAATTAATAAATTTTCAATTAGTGATTCAATACACAATATATTGACGAAATTGAATCAATATAAAATTAATTATTAATATTTTTTTAGGAAAAATTAGACACACATTAACCCCTAAATTATAGTAATTATTGTTATAATTGCATCCACCAACTTTTAATTGTAATTAAAAATTAAGCACAAACTTTTTATGGTGAAAAAAATTGTATCAATGATCTTTGTTGTAAAAAGAAACCATCAAAATTTCATAATTAAAAAAAAAAAATTGAATGCCTTTTCATTATCGCCCTCATATTTCCTCTCTCTCCCCCTTCATCTCCCTCCAACTCTCTTTCTTCCTCTTGCATAGAAATTAGATCAGTCATTGTGTATAAACTTATAAAAAAAACTTTAGAAGATTATACAAATCTTTCACATACACATGTTTAATTATATAATGTTTCATTTGACTCCATCATACATATGAGTGCATAGCTTTAGTCAAACATTAAAAAAGGAAAATACAAAAAAAAAAAAAATCATTACCTTGCTAGTAATGTGTTTGCATCTATTTATAAGATTTCATATATTTAAGAAAAAATTGAATGAATTTTAAGTTTTACTCCATGATTAGATGTGTGTTTCTATAATTTTATATATATAAAAATAATTGTTGAAACAAAAAAATATAACATTCTCATCAAAATAAAAAAAAAAAACATTCTCAAAGACCAATGTTTAATTTATGATCTCTCTATATACTTTATGTCCATGCAATTCTTGATTGTTTAGTTCATAATTAGAATTAGGAGTTTAAATATATTTTAGGGCAGTTTAGTTATTTTAATGCAAGCACCTCATTTGAAATAAAAAATAAAAAAAGAAAGTTACGAAATGAAACTAAACTTCAATGGCCTTTTTATAAATAAAAACTAACTTTTATGGAAACCAAGTAATCAACATTATGTCTTTTTTAAAACCTGTCATTCTTTTCATTGCCTTCATTGTCATTTTCTATTAGTTTGTATGGTTTGATATGCAATCATTTGTCTATTTTCATTTGAGTTTTCAATTACTCCTCAGAGAAACAACAATTTTTTATTTTGAGATAAATGTTTAGTTTCTCGTATAAATTAAGCTACCACATTTATATGCTTCTTTTGATAATGATTGAAATTTTAATAGATGAATGTTTTATTTTAATAATAATTACCATAATAAAAATTAAACTTATAACTTATTAAAGGTAATTTATTAGTCGGTTGTAAAATAATTTTATTATTTATTTATTATACGAGTTTTATAACAAAAAGAAAAGGCACATTATAATTTTAATTTAAAATTAGTTATGTTGTTTAAAATTCAAATATAGAATGTTAAAATAAATTGAATATATATATTTTGAAATTCAATTTTTTAGATATTATTAGTCTTAATATACATGTTAGGTTTGTTATAAAAAATTGAGTATTTTACCATTGAATAATTAACTTTATTTCAAAAAGAAAAAGAATAATTAACTTTCTATTATTAATGATTGAAATTCTAATGCTTAACCGTTTTATTTTAATAATGATCATAATAAAATCTAAAGTTATAACGTACAAAAATTGAACCTCTGCCCCACTCAGTACTCGATAACTTTTTAGAATACAATCAAACTAACCAAGAATGACAATAACTTAACAGAGATTTGAAATGAAATTTCTCTCCAAAGTACAATACAATATATGATAATGACAACGGACCCCGACAGATCTCCACAATGGTATGATATTGTCCACTTTCGACATAAGCCCTCATGGATTTACTTTTGGTTCTCCCAAAATGCCTCATACCAATGGAAATCATTATCCTCACTTATATACCACATGGATCTTTTCCTTTCCTACCCAATGTAGGACATTGTGAGCATTTCTAACAATATATACATTGTTCATTACACGAGGTGTCGTAAGAAATATTTTAATTTAAAAAGGTCAAAACTAACAAATAGGTGATGGGATGAGTTTGAAATCACGCATTCATTGAAAATAACATCTTATTTTGCATAATTCTTTGCTGATTTGGTAGTTCCCATTCTAACTTTTAAATTCCACATAATATTTCACTGTCAAAGGGAAGAATGAGAAAAAGGATAACTGAAGAAAAAGAAAAGGAAAGAAGCTGAGGTATTGAGAAGAAGAGAAGGGATGTGAAGCAGAAAAGAAATAGAAATGTGTGTGGATAAAGAGAAAGTAATAGACAAGTGCATTTTGTCAAACAGGTAAAGTATAGGGCTCGTCAATGTCTAAAATGATTAATCTAAAAACACTTGCACACACACTATTTACAACCACTTAAAATAGTTCAAAAGGCCAAGTCTCATTCCTTAGTGCTACCTCCATACATATCCATATATTCACATCAATATTGGTTCCATTAAGAGTAGTATATAATTCCTTTCTAAAACTCTCTCTCTATATTAGAAGGGGCAGAGAAGGGGCCATGGACTGCTGAAGAGGACAAGAAGCTTATCAATTTCATCCTCACCCATGGCCAATGCTGTTGGAGGGTTGTCCCTAAACTTGCAGGTCTCCTATCCCTTTATCCTCTCCCTTTTTTATCCTACGTCCCGATCCGAGCACGACGCAGGAAAATGTACGTTTTTATCCTACGTCTCGATCCAAGGATGACGCGACAAAATAACCAACGTTGTACCTAGATTGAGAGTCCAAACGGTTTACTTTTCGCTGGAGTACGAGCTCCAGTCTGCGGCCATGTTGACTAAATTGAGAGAGAGATGGTCGCCCGTTAACTATTAGTATCAGAACGAGAGCGGTAGTACGTACGACGTCGATTAAAACGCAGATGAACGAGACTGAGAGAGTATACGGTCGGTAACTGAGATGACAAAGGTAAACGAACATTAGCGCTATCGATATGACGACGTCATCAAGCGTCCCGTTAGCATGGTTTGGGAGTTGACGGGAGAATGAGACCGGTAGTCATTTTTGACGCCAAAATAACCGACGTTGTACCTAGATCGAGAGTGGCTGACGATATCAAAAGGTCATTTGTAGTTAAATCTAAAATGTGGTCTTCTATCGATAATCCAGCCGAAAGGAGGTTATCCGTACAAAAACCCAGATATAACTCATCCTACATAATTAGACTCGTTCACTTGAGCATATCTTACTCACTCATTGGCCTACTATTTTATTTATTTTAGTGGTCCTTCCATGGACCTACTATTTCATTTATTTAGTATATCAGAGGATTTATTATTTTAGTAACATAGTTTTAATTACAAAATAATTGGGCCGAAGATTTAAACATTTAATCTTTAAAAAAGTTATCTATGTTGTAATTGTTAAACTATGCTTATATATTTTTTTCTATCTAATAATATTATATAATAAATGCAATGTTCTTGTGGCCTTCAAGATAAGACAGAGACACTTCAATTACTAAGTTATATGGAGATGACTGAACTAATATTAGCATATAATAATTATATTTGAATTTATTTTTATTAACATTGCATTTTTTAAAATCTGTTTATATTAATATTGTAGTTTTAATTAGCTAGTAATGGTCAACTCTTCAAAAGATGATCATTCAATGCGTGGAAAATGGTAGTCTCCCACCACAATTTTTTTTAAAAATGTACATAGTTTGATGACCATCTTGTAATATTTAACAAGTATTGCAGCTGGCATATTGGTCAATTGACCACTTTAAATCTCAACGGGGCTTGGGTTGGAGCATCATAAAATGTAAAACATGGAAGGAAGAAAAAGAAAGGAAATAAAAAAATAACAAGTTAAGAACTGCATTTTATAATGCTCAAACTCAAGCTCCTTAAGATTTGAAGTAGGTAATTAACCAATATATCAATTGCAACACATGTGTAAATGCTACGAGATGGTCGTTTCTTGAAAAGATGATCATGCACACTTTTTAACAAATTTACAACAAATGGCAACACTTCCACGCATTAGATGGTCGTGATCGTTGCTAGCTAATTGGAATTAAAATATTTGTATTATTAATTTAGAAAATCCAATATTTTTATAATAAGTCTAAAAAATTACAATATTAAAAAAATTTGTCTTTGAATTTGTACCTAACCTATTGAAGGTTTAAGAATGTTTTATATTAAAACAACCTTAAGATCAAATAAAATTCAACTGACATATTGAATGTGTTAACGACCAAGAGGTTTAGGGTTTGAGTCTCTGAGCTCTGATCTTATTGTACTAGAAAAATAATAATTAATTTAATGTATGGAAAGCTCATAAACCATATGTTGATATGGCCCTCTAACCACTATAGACTCCATTATTGTGGAAGACTAATTAATTTGAATAGTTCAATTTAATTTTAAATTAAATGATAAAAACTATTTAATATATTATTGGGTCATGGAGAGGACTTAATGGGTTGGGCTAGGCATGGAAGTCATAAAATGGCTTTGCATTAGGGCTTTGTGCCCCTTTATTCTTCTCATGTGTTGAAAAAACTTTCCATTCCTCTCTATTTGGTGGCACCATAAAGTTACATTTTTCTTTCATCTTTCGAGAGCCTCCACCTCACTTGCAAGTTTAATATATTATTAAAAAAATATTTTTATAAATTAGCAAGTATCATTTTGTTTGCTTTTACTTATTTTTAGTAATTTTAGTGGGGGAGATTGAATCATCAACTTTTGAGATGATCATTGGTGTCTTTTATCTACTAACTTATGTTCGAATTGAGTTTTTGTTATTATTTTCATAACGTGAAAGATATTGGTGAAAATAAAATAAGAGATATATAGTTGTAGTCACGGTGCATTTTAAAACTTACCTCCTTTATTTTTCTTCATGCGAAATTTTTTAGATTGTTTTTAAACAATTATGGTCTGTTTAAATTCTTTGTATGCTTTACCTTTCAACTATGTTGTCATAAATATTTAAAGACTAAGACTTTTTCTTTTTCTATCAATAAATTCTATCAAAAGAACTAGGGTAGGTATTCTTTTCTCCATGTTTGAAAATACTAGGGAAGGTGTATTGCATTTGTAAGACATTCATTATAAATTTATTTAATTTTTCTAACAGAGTTTATCAATAAATAAATATAAATATTCAAAGAGAATTTGGCATGCTTTTTTTACTAATAGGTTACATTTAGAACTATTCATTTTCACATTTATGAAAATAAAAAATAAATAAACAAGTCAAAGTATCTTATATGTCATGTTTGAAAAGAAGATGGTTGTATACATAATATTATTAAATAAAATATTATAAAAGTAAGAACTAATCAGTTATTTTTTTTAGTTCAACAATAATAGAAATGAGAATCAAACGAAATCTATGATTTCATGGTTATAAACACATATTTTATGCCTTTTTTTTATTAAATACTTTATGCCAATTGAACTATGTGTTCTTGTTGCCTATACCATATTTTACTTACAATCAATAATAATCGATATCTATTCCCTTAAAAAGAGTTTATGTTAACTAGTAATTTTTCTTCTTATTATAGTTTAATCCATCTTTTAATTATGCAAATAAATAGATATTACCATTGAGTTATCTCATTTTGACATTATTTAAAGTCAATTCATCATTATAATTTGTTGTCAAATGTTATATATACAATTTTTAAAAAAAATATATATATTTTAATTATTTTAATAAAGAAAAGTCATATAATATAAAAGTGTTCACATATCTAATGTTTCTTTATTTATTATTTCATTAAGTAAAAAGTTGAGAGAAGTGATGGGGTTGAACTTTTGAGTTGGTAAGAAAGAAGGTAGACATTGGCCACCGATCTAAAGTTTTTACTTTGTCCATGTCAATTTATGAAAATTATTTAAATATATATTGTTTAAACTAATTATAATTTTTCAAATTTAAGCCACGTTCGATAACTTTTTGTTTTTTGTTTTTTTAAAAATTAAGCTTACTTGCATACTTTCAACAATGTATTTTTTTATCATATATTTTTTTAAGAAATCATAATAAATTATCAAATTATGTATCAGTATTTTCTTAAAAAAATATTTGAAATTTGATTAAAAATTCAAATATATCCCTAAGGAATGTGAAAACATATCAAAGAAATTGTGCAAACATAAGTTTCCAAATAGAAAATTAGAAACGAAATTATTATAAAGCGGGCCTAAATTTCTTGATTTTTTTGGAAGAAAAATTTGTACAACCATTTTGGCATTTTAAATCACCCAATCTTATCATTTTCTTACGTTTTCTTTCCTTAGGGGGCATTTGGATCGCAGAGTTGGGTTGGGTTGGATTGAGTTGTGCAGAGTTGTTTTGTCAGTGAGTTCTGTAAATCAGTGTTTGGTTTGCAGAGTTGAGTAGAGTTGAGTCAGGAAGTCAGTGTTTGGTTTGCGAGTTGAGTTTTTATGTGAGGGAGTATTCGTCACGCTTTTTTGTAAAGTGAATAAGTCAGATTTTTTTTGTGACTTTTTTCTTTACTTTTTTTGTTTCCACCAAATCAATTGCAAACATATTTGTCTAAAATTTCAAAACTTCGTTATGAGATCAATTACAAATTTACAATATATATTACCATTGGCAAGATATATGAGATATTTAGAACAGTACTGAATATTGAGATTGATATCAATTTTTCTTCTCCCCTAAAAATCATTTTTATCTTTTGTAAAGTGAAAGGTCTGAATTTTTTTGTGACTTTTTTTCCTTACTTTGTTTTCACAACAAATCAAATACAAACACATTTGTCTACAATTTCAAAACTCAATTATGTGATCAATTATAAAATTACAATATATATTACCATTTGCCAAATGTATGTTAGGGGTATCTGCAAAAGTAATAGATATTGGGTTTGATATCAATATTTCTTTTCCAATAAAATTCATTATTTATAACTTTTACTCTTCAATATGAACTTTATTCCTTTTTTTATGCACATGTTCACCACTACTTTTTTATTTTAATTTAGGTAAGTCTTAATTTAGTATTAATACTTTGCATATGAAGACTGAAGAGTGTTTATTTAAATTTGTCTAAACACATGCATTGTCTATGGACATCTTTAGAATGAAATAAATAGTTTACCTTGTGAAGATGTTAAAAATATGTCAACATACTTAAATATTTTATGTCATATTGAAGTTGCATATCTACAAAATATTAGATATGTCATCAAGGTCTTAGTAGCGTCGTTATCTGCTACCAAAATTTTCGGTGTAGGCAATGTTGCTTAAGTAACGTCCCTAGGAAATTTTGAGTTTGAAAAATTAGGGTTATTCTGAGTTGGTATCGTGAGCATGGGTGTTAGATTCTCGCATACTACGCCTACATCCTGAAGCAACGATCCTTATAGCCTCCCACATAAAGTCTAGTTAAAGTTATTTGAGTTGGCATTGCGTGTTGACACTTGTTATGTTATGCTTTTGAAACTTTTGTTCTTCAACAAATGTAGTTTAGAGTTTAAGTTTATATCATGACGCGAAGATATATAAAAGAGAGCAAAAGAATAGAGGACTTTACAACCCGAAATAAAGACAAGGCAACAAACAAAAACAAAAAGAACACTAAGAGAACACCAAAAGGGAAACAACGAGAACAAAAATACCAAAAGTTAAACGAAAGACCCCAAAGGAATGGAAAATCCACAACCACACTAGCTAACACACCCTGCTATGTGGAACCTGCGGAGGTCGAGAGCAAGCACCATGAACTCGAGAGTTATGTTCCCCACCACAAGTGATATATAATTGAACATCAGACTACCCTCCACACACGGGATGCAAATGCTTATCTGCGTTAAGTTAACAAATCGAAGCTAGCTTCGTAGCCCAATAGAAAATCTAATGGGAAGAGTGGATCACATCAACAACTTACCCCATATAGAAGACAATATGTCAGGATAAATGGATTCTCAATTACTGATACCTCATAAAGAAGTCTATCTCAGACAACAAGTTAAGTTATGAAGGAATGTCTCAACCACTAAACAATAAAAGTTCATACCACGATACCATAAGACACTTAGGACCACAAAGCGAATCCCAAATACTAACCACCAAAAAATTACAAGAAGAGAAGCTCTAACACACTTGGTCCTCCCTGTTAATATTCACTCAAACAAAAAACACAGAGACCAAGGACCTCCTCCCAAATCACAAGAAACGGTCGCCAACACACCAAGCATTATGGATTGTAGAGTACTAAAAAGACCATCGTACCAAACCGCTGAAGAATATGATCACCTAATAACCAAGAATCAGACCAAACAAAATACCTATCTCTCATCGCCAATCAAAAAACACACTAATGGACATGATATATCCCTAACCTCAAAGAATAACCTTCCAACACCAAGAGAAAATTTGGTCTTAAATAAACAATAATAACGACATAAATTGAATGATCAAACTCCAACCATTTCTTTTTTTAATCATACATAACTCTCAACCTTTTATTCTAATTAATTAACAAACATGCTTTAATATCTTTTTTGTTATTCAATTTCTAACTGAGTGATGAGAATATATTGTTTAGACAAATATGTGTTTTTCTTATATTTGTGGCCCAAAATATTAGGTTATACGTTTAGTCCACTTAGAGTTAAAGAAGTTGGCTTATCTAGAAAGCCTAGGATTTTTTTAGGATGACATGAGCTAAAAAGGATAGAAGAAAACAAAAGAAGAATACATAAAACGTTGGGAGATCAATACAGTTCGATTTTTCACATACGACTTTCACAAAGTTGTCATTTTCTAGAGTTTGAACTGTTAGATTTTGCTAAAATTTTGTCAGCTTGTTGGGGACACATAAGGCCTTGTTTTGAATGGTTGGATCGTCGTTCTAAATTTCAGTTTATCGAAAATAGTTGATGCAAAAAATCTGCAAAAACTAGGTGATATTTATCATCTTTCATCTCTTAATTGTTGTTCTCTTATGTATGGAACTATTGATGAGCTGTGAATATTTGTATGACTGATTTAGGTTCTTTTTCCCTCAATTTTATCATAATAAGAGAAGGTGACAAGGACGAACTCCTACAAGTCCCGCGGTTTTTAATGTGAAGAGGTTTTCCACATATAATTTGTGTGTTTCTTGCATTTAATTTTATGCTTTTGTTTATGGTTTATTGTTTTCCATTTTTTGTTGTTGTTCGAGAATTATTTGGTGAATAATTTGTGATAGATTGAAGTACTATTTTTGGTTGATTGTCTTGGAAGAGATCTTGGTGGGTTATTAATATACTATTTTGGCTCTATCAGTTGGTATCAGAGCCAAGGTTTAATTTAATCATTGTTATGAAGTCTATTAATGATAGTGGAGGTAATTCAATGGTTAGACTGACATCAACCAATTATTCCATATGGAGAGACCGATGATGTAGGATTCACTATTTTGCAAAGATTTGTACGATCCAATTGAAACAACCATAGAGACTGATGACACAATATCTAAACCTTCAAAAGCAGATAAAATGGAAGAGAAAGATTGGGTAAAGTTAAAGAGGAAGACTTTTGGGACTATTAGGCAGTGGGTTGAACTTAGTATTTTCAACTATGTGTTTAACGAGTCTGACCCATAAGATTTGTGGAAGAAATTGGAAGGTATTTATGAAAGAAAGACTGCACATAATAAAACTTCGTTAATAAAGAGACTTGTTAATTTGAAATTGAAGGGTGGGAAGTCTGTTTCTGAGCATTTGAGTGACTTCCAAGATAATATTAACAAGCTGACTACTATGTAGATTAATTTTTATGATGAATTGTCGGCTTTGTTCTTGTTGAGTTCTTTGTCAGACAGTTAGGAAACCTTAGTTGTGACTATTAGTAACTCTGCGCCAGAAGGTGTTCTATCTTTGAATATGATTAAAGAAAATATGTTCAATGAAGAGATAAGAAGAAAGGAGTTTGGAGTTGATAATTTAAATGCTCTTCTTCTTGAGAATCGTGGTAGAAACAAGAGTAAAGGACCCAAAGGTCGTCGTAACTCAAAGGAGAGGTCCAAGTCTAGAGACAAAGAGACTTGGACATGTTATTACTGCAATAAGTCTGGCTATATTAAAAAGTTTTGCTATCGTTGGAAGAAAGAACAAGGTAAGAAGCAAGATTCATAAAAGGAGGGTGATGATAAAAATTATTGTTGCAACCGCTACTATAAGTAATGGTGATGTTACTTTGGTTTGTGCAACTAGTGAGTGTCATCTTGTAGGAAGTTCAGACACAAAGTGGTCGATAGATTCAGGAGCCTCATATCATTGTGTTCCCAGAAGAAGTATTTCATGAACTATCAAGAGCTCAACTAGTATTGTTGGGTTAGGTGATATCGGTGTGAAGACAAGTGTTGGGTGCATGCTTATATTAAATAATGTGTGCAATAATCTTGATTTATGCATTAACTTGTTGTCTGCAGGTGCCCTTGATCAAGAAGGGTTTCAACATACCTTTGATGATGGTAAGTGGAAATTTTCTAAAGGTTCGATGATAGTTGCTCGTGGTGAGTTATGTTGTTCTTTGTATTAAACATACTTGAGAGTATGTTCTTATGAGCTGAATGCAGTTGAAGAAAGTATTCGCCTAATTTGTGGCATCGAAGGCTAGGGCATATGAGTGACAAGGGGATTAAACTGTTGGCAGGTAAATCTCTTATTCTTGTTGATAAAATAATTTCTCTTGACCCTCGTGGTTATTGCTTGGCAGGTAAGCAACATAGAGTTTTTTTTTTTTTTTTTTTTTTTTTGCTAAAAAGTCCATTAGAAGGTAAGAAAAATGGAATTAGTCCACTCCGATGTTTGTGGTCCTATTGAGGTAGAATCTCTTGGTGGTAACAAATATTTTGTCATTTTCATTGATGATGCTACTAGAAGAACTTGGGTATATATGTTGAAAAAAAAAAGCCAAGTGTTTGAGATTTTCAGAAAGTTTCATGTCATGATAGAAAGGGAGACTGAAAGAAAGTTGAAGTGTCTTCGATCTGACAATGGTGGTGAGTATACTTCGAATGTGAGTTCAAGTATCATTGCTCACAACATGGCATTACGCATGAGAAGACAAAGCCCGATATACCACAACACAATGGAGTTACTGAAAGGATGAATAAAACCATTGTAGAGAAGGTGAGGTGCATGATTAGAATGTCTGATCTTCCTAAGATATTTTGGGTTGAAGCAGTGCAATGTGTCGTGTATTTGATTAATCGATCTTCATCGATTCCTCTTAGTTATGACATTCTAGAGAAGGCATGGAAGGGACGTGATCCCATTTATTTGCATCTAAAAGTCTTTGGCAGCAAGGCATACATGCATGTGCCTAAAGAACAAAGGTCAAAGCTTGATTCAAAGACTAATCCATGTGTATTTGTTGGGTATGGGGATGAAGAATATGGTTACAGACTCTACAATCCAGAAAAGAAAAAGGTAGTGAGAAGCAGAGATGTAGTATTCTTTGAGCACGAGAATGGTGCTGATCTTCTGAGTACGAGGTACACTTCTATTTCATAATCATCTTTTGATACTACTAATGGTCCTACTTCTACTCCTTCTGTTATTCAGTCGTCGAATGAGAATGTTGAGAATGTACTTGATGATGTACATGATGATGTTGGTGAGGTAGAACCTGATGATAATGTACCAGATCATGTTGATGATGATCTTGGCGAGTCTTCATATGATGAAGAAGTTCATGAGCAGGGGAAACAATCTGCCCCTCAAGTAGAGGACGCGGGTTTGAAGGTCCATAAAAGAGCATAAACTTCAACAAAGTATCCAAACTCAGAGTTCATTCTAATTAGTGAAGATGGAGAGCCAAAGAACTATCAAGAGGTCTTGTCTCATGATGAAAATGACAAGTGGCTTGATGCAATAAATGAAGAGATGAATTCCCTAAAAAAGAATGAAACCTATGAGCTAGTGCAACTTCCAAAGGCCAAGAAATTCTTGAGAAACAAGTGGGTTTTCATGTACAAAAAGGGTGGGGAGAAGATAGTAAAGCTCAAAGCCAAATTAATGGTAAAGGGATGTAACCAGAAAAAAGAGCATTGACTTTGATAAAGTATTCTCTCCAATAGTCAAAATGACATCTATCAAAACAGTTTTTAGTCTTCTGTGATAGTCAGAGTGTTATGGCTTTGGACAAGAATTCAATGTATCATGCTTGCACCAAACACATTGACATTAGATATCATTGGTTGCGAGATGTAATTGAAAAGAAGATAATGAAACTGAAGAAAGTCCACACCGACAAGAATAGTACAGATATGCTAACTAAATTAGTTCCTGCAAGCAAGCTTGAGTTTTGTATTAAGCTTGTCGGGATGAATTGAAGTTCAAGTGATCATGGATGTGATCATGTCTTCTCCGTAATGGGGTTGGAGGGGGAGATTGTTACGAGTGTCCAACCCATTTGTCAGACAAACATATGTTTTTCTTATGTTTGTGGGCCCAAAATATTGGGTTATACGTTTAGCCCAGTTGAGGTTAAAGGAGTTGACTTATCTAGAAAGCCTAGGATTTTTTTAGTATGACATGACCTAAAAAGGACGGAAGAAAACAGAAGAAGATTACAGAAAATGTTGGGAGATCAGTGCAGTTTGATTTTTCACAAACGACTTTCACAAAAAGCTCGTTTTGAATGGTTGGATCGTTATTCTGAATATCGGTTTATTGGAAATAGCTGACGGACATAACTTACAAAAACTAGTGATATTTATCATTTTTCATCTCTCAATTGTTGTTCTCGTATGGAACCATTGGTGGGCGTTGTGAATCTTTGTATGACTGATTTGGGTTATTTTTCCCTCAATTTTATCATAATAAGAGAAGGTGACAAGGGTGGACTCCTCACAAGTCCCGTGGTTTTACTCTTCACATCGAAGAGATTTTCCACGTATAAGTTGTGTGTTTCTTGCATTTAGTTTTCTGCTTTTCCTTATGGTTTATTGTTGTCCGTTGCTGGTTGTTGCTTAAGAATTATTTGGTGAATAATTTGTGGTGGATTGAAGTACTATTTTTGGTTGATTGTCTTGGAAGAGATCTGGGTGGGTTATTAATATCTCATTTTGGCCCTATCATATATACATATTTTGTGTATGCATACAATACATATTTCAATATTATATACTCCTCTCAAATCAAATGAAAAAAACAAAAGAAGAAAAAAACAGATTTAGTATGAATCTTGTGAAATGATTTTTCTTTTCAATTGCATGACAAAATATTAATAAAACGAGTATATACCACATTAATACCAAAATATTAATTCTAGTTTTATGTTCAAACTGTACTTTTTTTAATAACAAGTAGAGGCGGCTCGCTAGTTAGTTAGAGACGGAAACTTCTAACTTTTTAGTTGATCAGAGTATAATATCTTAACCAGTAGAACTATGTTTATCCTAAAATCTCGAGTATCGATATGGAGAGTTGTGTTTATACTGTAGAATGTGAAAGGATGATGAGGATAGAACTGTATAAATCGCTTAAAATGAAAGCAAAAGAAGGCAGAAATTTTAATGGGGGGCGAAATCTCTGAAAACGACATCAAACAATTCGGTACGCGTAAATCTTCATATACTTCAATGTTCATATTCATACATCCCAATGAAAAATTCCAAAACTCAACACACATTAAAGAAGAATTTTTAATTTCCAACTATATTATTTATTTATTTATTTTAAAAAAAGGAAATTGCCACCTGGCTACATTAGCTAAGCCAAAAGGCCAAGTCTCTCTCGTTCCTTAGTGCTACCTCCATATATATCCATCTATATATACACACATCAATATTGGTTCCATTAAGAGTAGTATATAATTCTTCTCTAAAACTCTCTCTCTATCTATCTTTTTTTTTTTTTTTTTAATTTCCCCCCTAGAAATTAAACAGAAAATTTTGGAAAATGGGAAGGCAACCTTGTTGTGATAAAGTTGGGTTGAAGAAGGGGCCATGGACTGCTGAAGAGGACAAGAAGCTTATCAACTTCATCCTCACCAATGGCCAATGCTGTTGGAGGGCTGTCCCTAAACTTGCAGGTCTCTCCTCTCCCTTTTTTTTATCCTACGTCCCGATCCGAGGATCGACGCGGGAAAATGTTCGTTTTGAAAGACACTAATGTCTAACTACTTGAACTATGTTTCGGTATTTTAATTTGCAGGATTGTTGAGATGTGGGAAGAGTTGCAGGTTGAGATGGACAAATTACCTTAGACCGGATCTGAAGAGAGGCCTCTTGTCTGAATATGAAGAGAAAATGGTCATTGATCTTCATTCTCAGCTGGGAAACAGGTAAAAATTAAAATTAAAATTTCTAATTTTTAGTTTGGTTTTATTAATGATTTTTTTTTTTTTAAAAAAAGAAAAGATTCTTGGAAACGTTACTCAGGAATCCAGGACTCGGTCTTCTCTTTCTCTTCATTTTTTTTCTTTTTTTTTTTTTTTTTTTTTGTCCTTTTGACAATTGCTGGCTTCAGCCATGTGGTATAATAATCATGGAAGCATGTAGTCTTTCTTTTCAAAAGAAGGGGCAATTTTGACTTTTCACCTTTGAAAAAAAAAAGAATGAACCTTTCTAACTATATATACTTAAGAAAGTCACTCGTGTAATAGAGTTTTAAGCAGTCTAAGAGAGTGCTATATATATGCTGACAAACGAAAAAAAAAGAGACTTTTTTACCCAAAAAACTTGTAAAAGGAATTTAGTAGTAGTTAAGCAGTAGATCAAAATTTTCCGTATTTTTTGACCTAAATAAAATTTAATGATTAAATCATTAATAATTTTTTACATAACGTTAAAGGTTCAATTCCTCACCTACTACAATGATTTAAAAAAAAAGTTTGGATAAATTTTATATTATATGAAACTCACGCTCCTTTTATTCTCTTTTTGAATAGATGGTCAAAAATTGCTTCTCATCTTCCGGGAAGAACAGATAACGAGATAAAAAATCATTGGAACACCCACATAAAGAAGAAGCTAAAAAAAATGGGAATCGACCCTCAAACTCACAAGCCCCTTTCCCCACCATCCGATGACGCCCATCCGCCCCGAAAGGATCAAAACCACAAGAAACCTCCACAAAAGCAATCACCACCGCCGTCGGCCGATGAAACCGACATGATGAACTTAATCTCGGATGGGTTCTGCACAGAAGAAGTGCCTCTAATAGAGCCACATGAAATTCTAGTCCCTTCTGTTTCTTCATCTTCAACAACCTCAACTTCTTATTCTTCATCATCTTCATACTCTTCATTTTCTTCAAACTCAGAATCAGCAGCCAATTTGCTTCAAGATTTGGTAAATGAGTTTCCTGAATTTGATTGGCCAAATATTTGTGAAAATGGCATAGTGGAGGAGCTTTTGGAAGATGATTTTGGTGGTTGGGATTTTGTGGTTAATAATTATGAGGGTGGCAGTGCCAATGATCCTTGTGTTGCCTTCGAATTGGATCCTCAACCTCCGGCTTATGGCTTGTTATGAATCATATAATTATTATCAAACTTTATATTTTGTTTAAATTTTATATATCATAATCCATCACAGACTTTGTTTGTTTGTTTTTTTAATGTAGATTCAATAAAAAAATATCACAACAAAATTTTGGGGATAACCCCAACTTTGTTGTTTTCTATATATTATGGTTTAATTAATTAAGATTTCTTTTATAAAAGTGTATAGTTTTCGATCTTACTGTATTTCTCATTTAGTCTTTAAAGTTTATAGAAAATTCCTTAAATTTTAGATTCAATTCTATTATTGGAATCCTTAATATTAAAACATAATCATATAACTTTTTATTTATTTATTTTTTGGATATTGAAAAGTTTTCCCCAGTAAAATTTATTGAATCTTCTTCTAACTTCATTTTTCTCCAACTATGAAGTACATTTTAATTTCTCAACTTCTATGGGAATCATGTTAATATATTTCGATATGCTCATTTGTATATCACAAACTATAAAATTGCAAGGATGTCAATGGATAATAAAATGCTTATCGTGTCAACTTTTTTTGTATTAGTTTACAAGTTAAATGATGAAGATTGAATTTTAAATTCAATAAAACTAATGTATTAAAATAATTTTTTTTATACTTTAACTACATGTAAATGAAAAAGTATATTTTAACCTCAATTTTACTTTAAATATACATTTTCGATATGATGTATTAAATAAGAGAAATATAAGTGCAACTTCTACTGTAACTTTGTTTGCACATCATAAAATAGGCCCCAAAAAATAATAAAAATTATATGAGGAAATAGCGGCAAAATCGGTTAAGAGAAGAAAAAGAAATCAACGATATTATCCACTAAAAATTAAAGTTAAGAATTAAAAAGCAATAGAATTTAAGTTACTATATAATTCACCTAACCAATTTGGTTATATACAAATATTACAAGTTTCATGTGAGTTGGAAAATTATAGCAGATAGTGACGTTAAGGCTTTGCTTTTTTTTTTTTTTTCCACAACGAAATATAAAGTATTTTTAAAAAAAAAACGCGGGATTGTTTTACATATATATAATAAATTAATGCCACTCGATGAAATCAAATTTTTTATTAGTGGATTTGACTAAGTTAAGTACTTGACTTGTGAATAAAAAATGCAAACTAATGATAGGAATTTGTTTTTTTTCTTCTTTTTTTTCTTATAAAGAAAAGAAAGCTAAATAAAGTCATTGATTTTTTTTTAAAAAAATATTTTTCAGCATTGAGGATGAAATTTCCGTAGAATATTTAAATGTCATTGAATTATATACAAAATATCTCGGTTTTAAAATATTTAATTATATATTCAATCTTTTTTATTAGTCATTTTTGTTTAAATGTCCTATTCAATTTTTTTTACAAAAAATAAAAATATAATTGAAACTTTTAAAGTAAAATTGAAATTAAGGACACAAATGGTGGAACATTTTGTATACTTTATCCCTTATTAAAGGAAATTATACAAAATAAAGAGTAAGAAAGGAAGGTAAACAACGAAGATTATTTAAAGTAAAATTTATAAATTATTATTATTATTATTATTATTTTATACTAAGTTTAACTTAGAAAAAAATATTTATTTGGATATCCCATCTAAAAGTTTGATTGAGATGGAATCAAAATTAAAAGATTAGATTATATTTTAAAGAATTATATATTCATTTTATTATCTCTCCAAGTCTTTTTTTTCTAAGTTGGCAATAGTTGTAACCTACGCATGCAACTTTTGAAGAACAAGTCTTTATTGAGAAATTTGCCAATTTTTTTCTAAGTTGGCGGTTGTTGTAGTTTCTCAAAATTTACTCATTTTTTAAAAACGTTTCTAAAAATTTAGAAATAAGATACAAGAACGTTTATCAAATCAAACAAGTTTATTTCTTAAAAAATGAGAACATGAACGTACTCCAATTTGTAGTTTTCTAAAATTCAGTCTCGATTTTAGAAACATTTTTTAAAATATAAAAACAAAAAATGAGATGAATTACCAAACATATCTGTTTCTCAAAAAATTAGAAATAGAAAACCGAAACAAAAACATTATCAAATAGATTTTAAACTTTCAATTGCCTTCACTAATAGAAAGATTCAAATTAGAAGTATACTCGGTCGCGAAACTTTAAAATTAGACTTAATTGATAGTCTTTTATTATGTAATAATATATTGATTTAGTTAACGTCCAATTGATTTTATCTAAATTAGAACGTGACCTCCTACAAACTATTTTTACTCGTTGAATCTTCACGAAATTGTCTTTTTAGGGCAAGCTCAATAAATTAAAAAATATATATTATTCCATTAACAAAATGGTAGTTTCCTTTTTTTCAGGACTTGGTGAATGCCAGACTTTTTTTTTTTAATTATTTTTTAAATCTAATTTGCTTGATAAGCAATAGGATTGAATGAGTGTTGTGAAATAAATTTCAAATCCAACAAATGCTTAAACGTTGTTCTTTTTTTTTTTTGGGGGGGTAAAATAAATGAAAGGATCTATATTGGAAACGAGAAATTTTAGTTAAAATATTAAATTCTTTTTTAGTCCTTTTATATATTATCTAAAAAATTAACATTATTATTTAGAATTTATCTCATCTCATTTCATTGTTTTTATTTTTTAATTTAATTGGTTGCTTCTAATTTATTTATTTATTTACTTTTTTTTTTGTATTTAAACTAAAATTAGATTTTGTTTCAAACACTTTCTTTTATAACAGTTGTTTTTCGTGATATTTTTATCGAACTATTTAATTTAAACTAAATGTAATCTATAATTTAAATTATATAAAATCTTACATAATTAAAATATATGTTTATTTTGATCCATCATAATTATTTCACAATAATTTAGTACTAATTTATCAAACATTGTAACCCGACTTTTCATGTTAAATTTGAAATTTACCAAACACTAATTTACTTCATATGACAATTGATTTCTTAAAAGCAAAGGTGGCAATCAATTATTTCAAAAGTTACAACGATTTCAAACTAAGCCTTTTTTTTTAGAATTTTATATTTTTAAAGTTCTTAAGCTCAACAATATATAGTGGAGTAGGATTCGAACCTCTAATTTCTTGTTGAGAGTATATGTCTTAAATCAATTATTAATCAATAGTATATGCCTAAATTAGTCGAGCTATACTTATTTGATGAAATTAATATGATTTTAACCAATAGGACATCATAATCTCCCAATAATGGATTCTAATTCTTCTATTAAAAAAACTCTAATTCTAAATTAAAAATTAAAAATATATTGACCAAATCATTTTTTTCCCTTCTCATTCTCTAATAACCTTCTACAACCTTTGTTGATCTCTGTTTAGCTTTATTTTTCTTTTCTTTTCTTTTCTTTCTTATTAACCAAAGACTAACTATAAAACGCATACTCCTAAATCCCAATCTATATAGTCGATTTAAATTATGCTTACATGATACTATTAAAAAATATGTCTATAATAGCCAACATAAGTCGTAATTGATATCTACTCTTTTCTTAAAAGTCGAAGTTTAAATTTTCGTATTCCCACATTTATTGTACTAAAAAAATTATATATATATATATATATATATATATATATATATATATATATATAATATGAAAACTTTAAAATGCCTTCAAATGTCACATATATTTTTCAATGACAATTTTGAAACGTGTCAGGTAGAATTTATCTACCTTCCATAATGATTTAAACCAATCACATAAAGTCGAAGTAGACATATTGATATAGTTTGGAGTTAATTGACGTATACTCATTTTCTTAAGATGAGAAGTTCAAATACTCATATAATGTGACATTTATTGCACTCAAAAAATAAACCAATCACATAAACAATTTTCTTGATAGTTGTAATAATTGTAAGAACAAATTTTCAATTAAAATCTCGTCTTAAAAGTAGAAAAAAAATAGTAAGATTAAAATTTCAGTTATTTAACTCTAATGATTTGTATTTTGTTAGTCCTCAAACTTTAAAAAGTTTTAGTAATTTTTTTTTAATTTAATTTCAACAAGTTCCTCCAATTTACACCATTACTAAATGTTGAACTAGTTAAGTCCAAATTTTTTATTTATATTTAAAACGCATTTCGTTTGCTCGTCAAATTGACTTTTTAGTTTTTTATTTTAGTTTTAGTTTTATGTCTTATGCTTGTTTGTTTTCTTGTAGGTGCCAACGTGTTAATAATTTCTATTGAATGTGAGGATCATTCGAGCATAAGCAATGAAGGTTATTGAACGAGATTTTGATACTAATTTTCCAAATTACGTTCTAATTAAACATCATTTCCTCTCTTTCTCCCTAAAGCTCAATTTCCATCCTTTTAGTAAGAGTGATTGACAACAATCCCAACCCACATTTTTTTATTGCAACCCTAATTGTAGCTTTGAGCTAGAGCTTGTAAGCTAAGAATACAGATACGATATCTCCAAAATTGTCTCCACGATCCTCATGATCGATCTCTTGCAAGATGTAACAAACTTGGTACTCGACGAGGATATACCTAACTATATAAGAATTAGAATGAGTGGCATGATCACGTTGACATCCATTACTTCTTCCATGGTTTACTTTAATTCTGTGGGTTCATCTCTATTTAGGCGATGCTTAGTTTGGATAAGATTTAAACCTATATTCTTTTTAGTATTTTAAAGTTTACCAACCGAATTGATTAGATGATTATATTCGCTAGGGCATCAACATTATTATTTTCTTTTCATCCGACGTGCACAAACCAAATGAAATTATTTGACATCTTTTATTTTAGTTACATCCTTAGACGACATGTGAGAACTAAAAAAGGGAAAGAAGATGTCCAAGTGGGAAAAAGAAGAATTTAAGTTAACAAAGTAAAGTAGTGGTTTGTATTGAAAAAAATATTTCGTTTTTAGAAAAAAAAACATCAAATCGAAGTTTTTCTTGTAGACACTCCTAGTCAATGTGAAAGCTTGGATTAACTAAGAATATACCCTCCAAGTCTATAAAGAAATTATCATATTCTTTTTGTTTGTATTCTGGTTGACTTGGACCATTCTATTGCTTTATCTTGACCATTGAAAAATTCAACCAAATAACAAACAAAAGGAAAAAAAAAAATGAATACACGCTATTGGATCCCGGGATATAATTTCAAATTATATTGTTAGGTCCAATTTGATAACTATTTAATTTTTTATTTGTAGGTTCTGAAAATTAAGTTTATAAATACTATTTTTTTTTTATGTTTTTGGTTAATTTTTCAATTTTTTTTATGTTTTTGGTTAATTTTTCAATATTTTATAAAAATGTAATAATTGATCAACCCCTTCACAATTGAAATAAATATTAAATGGGGAGGAAACTAACTTTGCAAGGATTTGAATACAAGATCTCTTGGACCACCTGTTTTGATATCATCTTAAATCACCAATCAAACTAAAAGGTTAAGTTGATAGTTAGTGATAAATTTAATTATATCAAGATGTCTAACATAAACTATGTATACGAATTGGTAGATATATTTGAAGTACTTTTAATTTTCGATCTTAGGGGGTCTAATTTATTGGCTTAAATCACTTGTGTTTTCCAATTAATATTTTTATGAACATTTAAAACTCTTAACATTACGTTTCTAAAAATATTAAGGAATAAATTTGTTACAAATAAAAATATGAGAATAGTTATGTATCATAGATATATTCAAGTGTCAGGCCTCCATATAGATGAAAAGTTGAAATCTTCCTACTCCAAATATTGTTGAACTAAAAAAATATATAAATATTCAACACGTAAGAATTACATGACATTTAATTATATTTTTATTTATACTCTCTCTCTTTTCTCCTTCTTATATAGCATTATAATATTATGTTTTAGAATATAACATTACCCATGTAAAGTACAAATTTGAAATTTTAAAATCGAAATATTTATATTATAAGTTTAAATTCATAATAAATAAATAAATTTAAATGCTTTTAGTATAAAAAAATAAAAATAAAAATAATGGAAGGTGAATTAAACATCCAACCTTTAGATATGTAAATGATATCTAGACCAATTGAACTAAAAAGAGCATAACTCGACATATCAAATGGATTAACAATACGAGATTTGTGGTTTGAATCCCCCAATCCTTAATATTGTATTAAAAAATATATATATCTTGATCATTTTTTAAATATGTGAGATAGTAGATTTGAACCTTTGACCTTTTAATTGAGAATATATACTTTATGCCAATTAACTCATGTTCATGTTGGCTCGTGTTTGACATATTAAAGTAACATTACATAATTAGATATTGGATAAATTTACAACAAACAAATAGTGTGGCCATTATAGTAACAACTTTTAATTTTATCATTTATCAAAAAAAAAAAAACTTTTCAGTTTATCATATATATATATATATATATATATAAAATGTTACAAATTTGAGGGAAATGATTCAATCTTATGATCATTTCTTCCGCTTCAACTATGCTCAAATCACTGAAATATATATAATGTTACAAATTTAAGGGAAATGATTCAAACTTAGGATCGTTTCTTCCCTTTGAACTATGCTCAAATTAGTGAAATAAATCAGATTATCTCCAATCTTAAGTACGTTCATGAAATTATATATATAATAATCTAATACAAATTAATCAACCACCTCTCTTTTTAAGTTTTACCAAGTCATAATAACCTAAATCAAGAGGTCCAAAAATTTGAATCTTCACTTTCATATAGTGTTGAATTTAAAAATAAAAAATAAAAAATAAATGGTATAGATTCACCGAAGAAATTAATATGATCCAAACAATTTAAAAAAAATTACGAATGATTTTTTCAAAAACATAAAAATTGAAAAAGGAAGAGTCTAAAATTAATATGAAAAATAAAATTGTTGAAATACAAACACACCACAGATCCACATGACAACAGTTAGAAGAAGAAAAAGATACGTATATGAGTAATTTAGATGGATAACATTTCTATTAATATAAAATCTTTCAAGTGAAATAAAAAACAAAGTCACGTAAGTTTATATAGAAAATCGAGACATTACTATTATATCATCAAGTAGAAAAATCCAACAGAAGAATTTTTTTAGAAGATGCATTGAATAATTAATTTAGGTAAGAAGTAGCAATTGAAAAAATCCAACAGAAGAATTTTTTTAGAAGATGCATTGAATAATTAATTTAGGTAAGAAGTAGCAATTGAAAAGTAGGGTAGGGAAAGGGAGGAGAGTTTAATTAGTGTATATAAAAGGGTTTGAATTGAAAATTCAAAATTTCAAAGAATCCTAATTAAATGCAAACTACTCTACTATTTACTCTCTCTACACCGATTCCATGTATAATGCCTTGCACTCTAATTTCTCCTTTTTGTCAATTTTTTCACAAACTTCCACAACTTTGAATTTCTTTTGTGGAAACCAAAGCCCCTCAACAAATATTCACACCTTTCAATATATATATATATATATATACCTCCCCAAACAAAGGTAAATTATTATATAAGAGATATTTTCAAGATTTTATTAAATTACAAATTGAATTGTTGAGGCTTAATTTGATAACCCTATCATTTTTTGTTTTTAATTTTTATAAATTATGTTTGTTTTCTAATCCTTTCTCTATAATTCTCTACAATGTCTTTCATCTTTCTTAAAATAATATTGAATTCTCTCAACTTTTATAAACAAAAACTACTTTTTGAAAACTACTTTTTGAAAACTACTTTTTTTAGTTTTTGAAATTTGGATTGGTTTTTTATCGATAGAATCCTCGGGTGTCGAACAAACGAGGCGAAATTTGAAAGTCTAGTCATGATGGATATTCGTGGTAGAGAGCTCTATTGGGTAGGTGGTGTGCTCCAGGTAAAAGGAGTTGACCTAGGCTGGTGGTGTGCTCCAGGTAAAGGAGTTGACTGGACGGATGGATTACTATTTGAGGGGAGGCTCAGATGGTACTTTGTTCGAGGGGAAGATTGTATGGATTACTATTTGAGGGGAGGCTCAGTTGGTACTTTGTTCGAGGGGAAGATTGTATGGATTACTATTTGAGGGGAGGCTCAGTTGGTACTTTGTTCGAGGGGAAGATTGTTAGGAGTGCGACCAAAGTCCCACATCGGCTAGAGATATGTGGAAGGTCATTGTCCCTAACAAATAGTGGATAACAAAACAAGGAACCCTATAAATAGAAGTAGTATTTATAGGTTAAAATTTTTAAAAACCAAAAACTAAAAACTAAAACCTCGTTTGATAATCATTTGGTTTTTGGTTTTTGAAAATTAAGTCTATAAATACTACTCACACCTAAGGATTTACTTGTTTTTTTATCTACATTTTATCTATGTTTTAAAAAACCAAGCCATGTTTTAAAAACTAAAAAAAAATAGTTTTCAAAATTTATTTTTGTTTTTAGAATTTAGCTAAGAATGGTAATGCTCCCTGAAGAGAGATAAAAATCATTGTAGAAAAATTATGAGAAAACAAGCTTAATTTTCAAAAATCAAAAACAAAAAAATCAAATGGTTATCAAACGGAGCCTAGTTTTTTATTTTTAGTTTTTGAAAATTAAGCCTAAAAATACTACTTTTACCAGTGAGATTCTAATATTTTCTTATCTACTACTTTGAACCTATGTTTTCAAAAACCAAACAAAGTTTTGAAAACTGAAAAAAGTAGTTTTCAAAAACTTGTTTTTGTTTTTAAAATTTGGCTAAGAAACTTAAATGGTGCTTCAAGAAAGATGGAAATCATCGTAGAGAAGATGAAGAGAAATTGTGGAAAAACAAGTATAATTTTCAAAAACAAAAAATCAAAAACCAAATAGTTATAAAAAAGAGACCTAAATTTTAGGTTTGTGTCTATTTAGTCCATGAGACTTTTAAAAAATGTAAATTTATGAACTTTTAATTTAATGTCAAATAGGTCCTAGAACTTTAAAAAAGTGTCTAATAAATCCTTAAACTTTCAACTATTTGTCTAATATGTTCCTAAATTTTTAATTCATAGTTTTTGATCTATTTGACATTTTTAAAATTTCACAGACTTACTAGCACAAATTAAAAGTTTAGGATCCAATTAAACATAAAGTTCAATTTGATATCTAACAAATAAATAATTTTTTTTTAAAATTTTCGATAGGCGAGGGACCGATTAGACATAAAATTAAAAGCAATAGGACTTATTTGACATTTTAATGTTCATAGACCTATTAGACACAAAATTGAGAATTTAAAAACATGTTAAACATTTTTTAACTCGAATATTCCGGAACTCAACTTGTAATGTAATATTTTATATCCTATATAATTTTTCTAAAGGCAAATTTTGAGGAAAAATACAAAACATTAAATACATTTTTTATATATACCATGTTTGTATACGTACATTTAGACTTTAGGTATATGGGTTTTTATTATTGTTATTGTTTGGTAAAGACCAAATACGGTCCTTGAAATTCCCAAAATATTTTTATTGACTCATCTTTCTCAATCAATAAAATAGCCACTTGTACACTCTGCATGTTCATTTCTTGTATTTATAAACCTAAATACCATCCTTTTTACACTTTATAAATTTCAACAGAAATAGTTGTAAGGTTTCTTTTTCTTTTTCTTTTTTTTTTATTTTCTATTATTATTATTTTGTCAATGTCGTTCAAACGTTTCCATTTTACTTTAAAATGCCAAGATTTTTCAGTTAAATCCATATTTCTAGAATACGTCCACATATTTTTTAGGTTAAATATATATGGTTTAAATGTTATTTTCTTTCGTGTACTTTAGGAAGTTTGTTCTGGAGGGTTCTGAAGTATGGGAATCAGAAAGTTGTGTTTGGGGTGCAGTGTTACGTTCTGTGAAACTTTCACTGATTGTGAAGTTCAATTTTTATTCCACACTTAAGATAGAGGATTACAAGAGTATTTATAAGTTGCCTATCTTGTGATGGTTTAAGCTTAACCGTGTGAAACTGTACAACTAATTTACAACCAATGTAACTATATGTATACCTGATATCCCCCTCAAACGTATGCGGCAGGAAGCATGAGTTTGGATTTCAGATATTCAAAAATCAGAAGTAAGAGGCTTTGTAAGTATATCAGCTAATTGCTCCTTTGTGGACACGAACTGTAAGGCTATATCTCCCCGAACCACTTACTCCCTAATAAAATGAAAATCAATTTCCACGTGTTTCGTCCGTCCATGGAAGATCGGATTTCTAGCAAGCTGAATGGCGGAGATATTGTCACACCAAACGGTTGGTTGGGAGGAGTCAGAAATTTCAAAGTCTCTAAGTAGCTGTCGTAACCAGAATAACTCAGAAGCAGTAGAGGCCAAAGCTTGATACTCTGCTTCTGTGGAGCTCCTTGACACAGTGGTCTATTTCTTTGCAGCCCATGAAATTGGATTTGCACCAAGAAATACAATAAAGCCTGTTGTGGACCGTCTATCCAAAATATCACCAACCCAATCAGAGTCTGAAAAGGCTGTTAATTTGAGAAAGTCAGCCGAAGATTTTCGAAACAAAAGACCAGAGGTAAGAGTGTCGTTTAGGTAACACAAAACACGTTTTACAGTAATGAGGTCGGCTTGAGACGGCGAATGCATTGACTGAGAGAGTTTACTCACAGAGTAAGAGATATCGGGTCTTGTAAACGTCAAATAATGTAGAGCACCAACAATTGCTCTGTAATTCGTTATATCTTCGGGACAACAAGGGGGAGAAGCATAGGTTGCAGACCTGAGAGCCATTGGTGTGGAACAGGACTTAGCATCGTGCATTCCAAATCGTTTTAAAACATCATTGGCATATTTGGCTTGATTTACTGATATGTCAGCTGAAGTAGTATTGATTTCTAAGCCAAGAAAGTATTTAAGAGACCACATATCAGTCATTTCAAAACGAGTTTGAAGTAAGGAGATCAACTCTTCAATATACGTTGGGTTATTTCCAGATATGATTATGTCGTCCGCATACAACAGGAGGTAGGTGATGTTGCCACTGTCTTTCTTGATGAAGAGGGAGGAATCAGCTTGAGAAGCTCGAAAACCCAAAGTCTCAAGGTGTGAGGTGAAACACTCAAACCAAGCCCGAGGTGCTTGTTTGAGTCCATACAGAGACTTGAGCAGTTTGCATACATGATGTGGATTTTTAGAATCAAGAAATCCCTGTGGTTGTTGCATATAGACTTCCTCATGAAGTTCACCATGGAGAAAGGCGTTTTTCACGTCTAATTAGCGTAATGGCCAACCAAATTGGGCAGCAAGGACGAGTATGATTCGTACAGTGGGCTTTTTAATGACAGGATTGAACGTTTCTTCATAATCAAGACCTTCCACTTGGTGATAGCCTTTTGCGACCAACATGGCTTTGTGTCGAGCAATGCTCCCATCAGGGTGTCGCTTAATTCGAAATACTCATTTACAACCGATTGCAGACTTTCCTGGCGGTAAAGGGGTTAATTTCCAAGTGCCTTGTCGCATTAGAGCTTCATACTCATCAGTCATGGCATGTTTCCATTCAGGTTGTTTAATAGCCTTGGAGAAGGAGGAGGGCTCTGTCTGGGATGCTGAACAAGTGGTAGAGAGATATATTTTAGGCTTGGTAATGCCAGATTTGCTTCTTATTTGCATAGGATGGGAATTGACCACTGTACGAATACTAGGATTAATACTCGACATATTGACACCAGTATGTAGATCATGTTGCTCATCATTTTGGGTTGTCACGGATGGTGCATGAGTTAGGGCATCAGGCTCATTAGAACAAATTATAGGAATACCATCAGCACCAGATTCACCACCTGTATTGCTGCACAAATTATACTCATGTATAGAACCACCATCAGTAGCAGAATGATGTACACTGTTAGAACTAATATAAGTAGAATGTGCAATAGGTAGTGATTTGGATTTGGAGGTTTGAAACAAGGGTAATAATGAGGCAATAGAGTAGGTTGGGGTTGGTCTTGAAGGAATGGTGACCTTTGTTTGTGTAGCAAAGGGGAATTGATTTTCATAAAAAACAACATGCTTGGAGGTAAAGATTCGATCATTGCTCATGTCATAGCAGAGGTATCCTTTATATTCCAAGGGATAACCGAGGAAGACACACTTTGTGGTTTTAGGTAGCAGTTTGTGTGAGTTATAGGGATTTAAAAGGGGAAAGCAGGTGCAACCAAAGGTTTTTAGATGAGAATAATCTTGAGGTCATTTATAGAGACACTCAAAAGGTGAACGGTGGCCAAGTATAGGAGAATGAGGTGATTTATAAGGAAAACAACAGTAGCAAAGGCATAGGACCAGAACCTTAATGGAAGGGAGGACTTTGAAATAAGAGTTAGGGCCATTTCAACAATATGGCAGTGCTTTCTTTCAGCTACCCCGTTTTGCTCAGGAGTATATGCACAAGTCTTTTGGTGGAAAATGTCATTGGTAGAGAGAAAACTACATAGATTGTTATTGATGAATTCACCTCCACCATCACTCCTTAGAACTTTGATTTTAAATGAAAGTAAATTTTCTATTAAAGATTTAAACTTGACAAAGACAGAGAAAACATCAGCCTTACGAGTAAGGGGAAGAACCAAGTATAACAAGACATATCATCGATGAAAGCAACATAGTATTTGTGTCCATTTATAGAAGTTTCAGGGGCAGGGCCCCATACATCAGTATGTAAGATTTCTAAGGGGTACAAGGAGACAGAAGAGGAATCGAGGAAGGGAAGTTTATGCATTTTTCCATGTAAACAATGTTCACAGATACATGAGGATTGATAAGAGGGTAACTGTAATGAACAAAGAACAGAATTAAGAGTATTGGAGTTAGGATGTCCTAACCGATTGTGCCACAAGGAAGACAAGGAGGCCTTGCTGACATGAGCAACACGTTGAGTATGTAGTTTTGTGAGGGCAGGAGAGTATGAACGATTTGGTATGGGATAGAGGCCATTTATGCTAGGTCCTTGGAAGAGAATTTGACGCGAACATTTATCCTGGATTACAAAGTGGTTAGAATCAAAGGTAATAGAACAATTGTTATCTACGCAAAGTTGATGTACAGATAATAGGTTGGCAGCAATATTAGGCACATGAAAGAGATTGTTAAATGTAAGCAAAGACGAGAGAGTGTGAAGAATACCACAACCAGTGTTTGAAATTGGAAGAGTTTGGCCATTTCCAACTGATATTAGTTCATCACCATTGTATTCCGAAGCTAAGGATAGTTGATTCAAATCAAATGTGACGTGAGCGGTACAGCCAGAATCAGTAAGCCAAGGTGTTGCAGTTGAGGCAAACTGCTGGTTTTGAACAGCTACCATGGCAGCAAGCTGCATAGGAGGATGTCATCCCTGAAAATGATAATTCATTCTATTATAGCAATCTAAAGTTGTATGGCCATACCGATTACAAATTTGAGACATTATTTGCCCTTTTGTGTGGGTAGAACCACTATTTCCTCCATTTGAGAATGAGCCATTTGATCAAGAACTACCATTGTTTCCACGACCACCATTAGTTGGAAAAGGTACATTAGTACTTGGGTAAGTGCCTCTGCCTTCATTGTTACCTCCTGGATTGGAATTTCCACGACCCTGAAAACGATTTCGTCCTCCACCATTTCCTCTTCCACGATTGTATTGAGGTTGTTGTGAAACTGTTATCATTGTAGCAGGTTGCGGAAGAGTGGATTCTTCACATTTGCTCTGTTTTTCGAGGGTTGATTCTTCTGATGCTAATAACACATGTAATTCGTGAAAAGTGAGAGGTTGAGATCTTGTTCGAACAGAGGTTCGAAAGACATTATACTCAGATGGAAACCGTTCAAGGCATATATAAGAAGATCTTCATCATCCACTGGTGCTGAAATATTCGCTAATTTATCATTGATTTCTTTAATCCTCTTGAAATAATCGCTAATAGATTCGCCTGATTTCTTGGATATGGACTGTAATTCAGTCTTTAAATTCACAATATTCGCACGACTACTGGAGGAATAATGATGTTCAAGTATCTCCCACATCTGTCGAGAGTTTTGACAACCAACTATATATGCAAGGGCATTCGTAGACAGAGTGGTTGTGATTAAGGTCATTAGGGCATGATCGGTCGCTAACCAATTTTTGAATTCTTGATTCAATTGAGCTTGATCGTCTATTGCTGAGCAAGAAGAAGACGCATCAGCGGAAAGAAATTTGGGTGGTTGAGGTATTGATCCATCAACATATCCGCAGATCTTGTGAGCTCTCAAAATCAACGTAAACTGGAATTTCCAAAGAACATAGTTGGTAGCATCTAGACGTATCGAAATGAGATTGCATATGTTGGAGAGCAAGAAGATTGGTGAGTGTAAATCAGAGGAAGATAAGGTTGTTGCTAAAGTAGAGGAGGCAGCCATGTGAGGCAAAGGAAGGATTGAAGACGCTAGTCTGTTGAGGCTTTGATACCATGAAACTTTCACTGATTGTGAAGTTCAATCTTTATTCCACACTTAAGATAGAGGATTACAAGAGTATTTATAAGTTGTCTATCTTGTGATGGTTTAAATTTAACCGTGTGAAACTGTACAACTAATTTACAACCAATGTAACTATATGTATACCTGATATTCTGAAGCCTGGGAATAAGAAAATAGTGTTTGGGATGCAGTGTTCTGAATCTTGGGTTTATGCTGTTTTTTTTTTCTTTCTTTTTTCTTTAGCTGTTTTGTTCACTTATTTTTCCATGGATGTTTTCTCAATTGTAGAACCCTTGTATAACATAAATGACTTACAATTGAAACTTTATTTTAGAAAATAAGAAATTGGAAGTCTATGTAAGAAATTAGGGAATTTAAAACTCTATTTCACAAAGTATTTAGAAAAGTATTTTTGGAACTCTATTTTAAAAATTAAAAAATTGAAAGTCTATTTAAGAAATTATGGATTTAAAGCTCTATTTCAAAAAATATTTAGAAAAGTATTTTTGGAATTCTATTTTAGAAATTAAAAAATAGAAGTTTATTTAAGAAATTAGGGAATTAAAAACTCTATTTCACATCACATAGTATTCTGAAATCTATTTTTTGGAATTCTACTTTAAAATTAAAAAAAAAATTGGAAGTCTACTTAATAAATTAGGTTATTTGAAACTATAATTTATAAAGTATTCAAAAGCTTATTTTTGGAATTCTATTTTAGAAATTAAAAAATTGGAAGTCTATTTAAGTGATTGGAAAATTTAAAATTTTATTCCACAAAGTATCTAAAAACCTATTTTTGGAACTCTAATAAGAAAAGTGGTGATTGCTCACAAGTTAGGTCGTTAGAGTAGTTGATTGCTCGAGTGATTGAGTTGTTGGGGTAGGCGTTTACAAATCTCTTGAGTGGTTGTCGAAAAGTAGTCGTCAGCGGAGTTGTCGTCGGGGTAGTCGTCAGTGGTGGTTGGGGTCGTCGGTGTGGTCGTCAGAATGTTCATCGAAGGTAGTCGTCAGAGGTGCTCGGGGTCATCGATATGGTCGTCGGAGTTGTCGCCGGAGGTAGTCGTCAGTGGTGGCAGTGGTCGTCGGAGGTAGTCATCATTAGTGAGGGGTTGTCGGTGTAGTCGTTGAAATTGTCGTCAAAGGTAGTCGTCAGTCGTAGCGGGGTCACCGATGTGGTCGTCGGAGTTGTCGTCGGAGGTAATTGTCAGCAGTGGTCGAGTTGCCGAAGTTGTTGTTGGAGGTAGCCATTAGTTGTAGTTGGGTCACCGGTGTAGTTGTTGAAATTGTCACGAAAATTGTTGTTGAAGTAATCACCGAAAATGGAAGATAACAAATAAAATAATAAAACATGGAACAAAAACTCATGGGTTGCATTGTTGTAACCCATGGGGTTATGTTTGAAAATCAAGGGTGTTGAATACATTGGGCCAAACATGGTTTTGGATTTGGAATCCAAAATCATCAAAATCCAAAACAGGGGGCCAAACGACCCCTTAAAATGTCGTCTAATTTCTATCTCAAAATTAGAAAAAAAAAAAGTAATTATTCTGATTTATACTATTATTCTACCACCTAGTATAATTTGTTAGTTCATTATCCTCCTCAATCAACTTTGTCCTTTCAATACGTAATATATTATCAAACCGAACATAACTCAACTGACATAAAATATGTGTGTTCAATCAAGAGACTAAAGGTTTGAACCACTCAATTTCTACATATTGTTGTGAACTCGAAGAAAAATACGTGATATGTTAGCATGTTAATGTACACATTTGAAATCAGGTTATTTATCTACTAAATAATTGACTATATTTGTGAGAATCAAGCATGGTATTAAATTTCCGTCGACATGTCGATATTTCCATCGATATTTCCACATGTTCATGGGTTCGACATCAACACTAGGGGTGAATCGACATTTCCATTATATCGTACAAAATTGATGAAATATTAAACAAAATTACAACAAAATGTAACATAATGTGAATATAATATTATGACAAGTATTTTAACTTATTAGAAAAGTGTTGAACGTTTATTTTCTAATTTAAATATATTTTTAAAATTTTTTGTTTTTTAAATTTTTCCAGAAATATCCATCGACATCGACATTTTATCAATATTTCCATCGACATTTCCATGAAATTGAGACCTCGATATTTCCATCGACATCGACATTTTAAACCTTGGAATCAAGATGGTTTTTTTAGAACTTATAATAAACCGTTTTAAAATTTAGAGGTCAAAATAAAATAAGCTTAAAAGTTTATTGAAAAAAAAAATCTATTTTTAAATATTGCATATTATTTATTTGTTAATTTCTTTTGCAATTTTTTTTTTCTGGTTCAACTAATGAAGGTTGGAGATTTGAACCTCCCACTTTATCAAAGAATTTGATATCTTAAAAGTAGAATTTAAAATTTTAAAACTACTAAAGAACGAATTTAAAAATAAAGATTATATTCTTGTTTAGAGTAGAAATGCAATAATATACTTATACGTTAATTAAGTTAAAAAAATAAAAGTTATTCACTAATGGAGTTATGCTTAAGTTTAGTCATGTATACGTAAAATTATTGACATTTTGTATTTTTTTTAGTACAACAATATTTGGGAGTGAGAGATTCGAACCCAATTGAGCTATACTTTTATTTACATTAACATTTCGTATTAATTGAGCTAAAAATTAAATATAACATATTAATTTAATGTAATTATTAACTCTTAATTATTTTATATTATAAATTATCTAAAAAATTTAGTATATAATGTCAATCTAAATCTAGTTTAATATTTATTATTTTTATGTTAAAGATTTGATCATCGGTTGAAATAAAAACAAGATATAATATTTTATTTTTATAATGTAATATTTTTTTAAAAATGGTTCAATAAATATGAAAATGATTAAATAAATAAAGAAGTATAAATAAGTCATGTTGTTTTTCGTTGTAATTTATCACTTGGATGAGTATTCCTATACTTCAAATATTTTTCCATTTCAATTCTTCTACCATGAAATAATTTTTTTTAGTTCATATTTTAGTTATTTTTCAATTTCATTTCTAATCTTAAACAACTCTAAAAATTTTGGATTAATAATAAAAGCTATTTTGCAAAACTCCCTGGGAAGATAGATTATCCAAAAACTATTTTTAAGTGTTTAACCGAAAATTGTTAAAATTTGTAGTAAGAAAAAAAACATATTTTGTAATTTATTATAATTACTTTTAAATAGGAGCGGATCTAGATACTGATGTTTGGAAGACCGATAAATTATGATGTATAGATATAAGTAAAATATTATAATCAAATGGTCGGAGGTTCGAAAAGCACTCCACATTTTGTTGACATAAAAAAGTTATTGGTAATAAAAATATATAAATAGGTGTACCAAAAACATACTCAGTAGAAAAAAAATAATTACAAGTTTTGTCCACGAGCATTTAAGTTTGAGTCTACTAGATTCCTAAACTTTAAAAGTGTCTAATAATCCTTAAACATACTCAGGTCTAAGAATAATTTTGTATATATAAATCGATAAAAATAATAACTCTTTTAAACAAGTGTATACAAGAAATATATATATATATATATATATATAAAGTATGCTAGATTGCTTGTTAGCGGTAATACCATTGAGACGAACAAAACGCATGTTTACTAAAATGTAATGGATTTGGGTGTAAACGTAATAGGATTTTGGGTAATAGTAATAGAATTATGGTGTAAAAGTAATGGCCTCTAATGGGAGAGAATTGCATTTGATGTTGTTTACCAATGGTAAATTGATAATCACAATTCGAACTTTCCAAATATGTATGATTACCATTATGCCCTTTTATATTTATGATTAATTAAAATACAATAATATGCTACAAAATTAAGATCTTACTCTTCAATTTTATTTATTTATTCAAATTTCGATAAAATGATTTTTTTAACAAAAGAAAAATAATGGGTAAAAAAATATTAAAAAATCATAACAGATTTTATTTTAGTGCAATTATATATATCCATCAAAATACGGTATGATTTTTTTTATTTTTAAAATGATTTTTGTGTAACAGTTCAAATAAAAAATCATAATATTAGTTTGACTAAAACTAAAATAAAGTACTAGAATTTAGGATCTCTTTTTTCAATTGTTCAAATTATTGATCGATTGAAAACAGTCACAGATAAAAAAAAAATTATTGTTTCCTTTATCATTGATTATTTTTTCCAATTATTGGTAACAATAGACTATCGATAAAAATTTGATCAACCCAAAATTTCCATAACAAATACGTTTTTATTGTTATTGGTATCATTATCGCTTGGTTATCGAATAGGGTCGGACCAAAACTCGTATAAAAAATCGACTATCTATAGAATATGTCGGGACAAAACTTATAGACCAAAACTCAATATCGATCTAAAAGTTTTAATAAAGCCATGAAAATAATCATGAAATCTAGTTATGAACATCAAGAAATTTCATAAAAAGAAGGGAAAATGATAGAGGGAGAAGAAGGAAGAAAAGAGAAATAGTGCGACCAAAACATGTTTGGCCAAAATTAAAACAAGAAGAGGAAGAAGATGGAGGTGAAGTGTGGAAAATAAACACAAAAGGATGAATGAGTCCTACGTAATTCTCATCCGTAATCAGATTGAGTACCCTTTTTGGGCGTAATGGACTAGAAATGTGACCTACCTAATTGCAATTTCGGAAGCCAGGTGTAACGTTTTGGTGTTTTATAAAAAAAAAAATAAAAAAAAATAAAAAAAAAAAGAAGAAGAAGTCGCGTCTTCTTCCTCGCGAGGTTGCAGCCGAAGAGGCCGGCGGGCGCTTTCGGCGGCCACCACGTTTTTCTCTCTCTCTCGCTTCGGTTTTCCTTTCTTTTCTTCCTCTCCCGGTTCATCCCCTCTCTCACGCCTCCCTCCTCCTTCTTCTTCTCATCCCTCCCTTCTTCCTCTGTGTTTTTTTCTTTTCTCTCTCTCTCTCTCTCTCTCTCGCAGCTACTCAAGCAAGAAGCCCCGACGCCGTTGTTCTCTCTGCAGTGAAGCCGCTCAGCGCCCAATCCACACCGTCGACGTCGGCGAGATCCGCGAGACCGCAGCTTTCTTCCATCCGGTTCGAGCGGTTTTTGGCGGTTTTTGATGAACCGGCCGGTTCGGGTAGATCGAGCTTCGAGGAGGCCGGATCTAGTTTTTCGCGCGCCGGCGATCCCACGCGCCGCCGCGCGCCGTCCGTCCCCGCGCCGCCGCCGCCCGTCCACGCGCGCCGCCCGTCAGCAGTCCGCGATCGTATTTTCCGTGCGATCGCCTCGCTCATTCCTTAGTTTGTTTCGCCTCCGTTGGGTAAGTTTCGCCTCAAAAGCGTTCAAGGTATCATTTGTGTTCCAATTTGTTAACCGTGTGTGTGTTTCTGCGTTAGGGACTAATTGGAGTAGGAGGTACCTTGGAGCTCACGTCGCATTCCTCTTCTCGCTCGATTGTTGGAGTTCAAGTAAGTAGTCATTGGACTATCCCACCCATAAGTGTAGGGCTTAGGGATTTCAGTATGTATATGTCACGATTTTCGTGGTTTGTGTATGACTGTGATCTTGATAATTAAATGTTAGACCATAGACGTAGTTCGGCTCTAGGCCTTGTAGAAATTCATGTCTTGCTTGCTTATTCCCATATGACGGAACTCGAAATATCATTTTATGTTTGTTATAGACCTCGTGACAAATTATAAGCATGATGTTTGTGAATGTGTGTACCCTCAAGCCTGGGCGTGTGTAGAGATATGTTTAGTTCTGTGATGGCCGAGGAGACGTTGTGTACTCTAGGTTAGGTTAATACATCCGGACGCCAGCATTCATCAAGTCCTCTGTATAACCCTTAGCAGTGTGACTCTAGGTTGGCAAGTTGACACGGGATGTGGGGTTTGCCCCCATCTAATAGAAGAGCTTGAGGAGTGATTCCCGAGTGCGGGGGTAGTGGATACGCCTTGCCCTAAGTTCGTGGTTCAGGGAGTGATTCCCGAGATGTAGGGGACGTTAGACACGCTCTTCGTCCTGAATTCAGGCTCAGGGAGTGATTCCCAGAGTTGCAGAGGGGTTGGACATGTTCCTTCACCCTAGATGAGACCCGGGAGAGCCCCGTGGTCGTGAGTTTGTGGGCGGTAGCACCGCTATTGTTGCCAACTTAGTCCAGAAGCCAAGGGTGGGACAGAGTTAGAAAGTAAGTAAGTCGTGTCGGCGAGAAGTTTTGAAAATCATGGAGACGTAACGAGTCATGTACTTCCTGAGTCAGGGACTCGACCTTGTTTTCTTTGTACTGTTATACGTTGGACGAAGTGGGCTACTTACTGAGTATCTTATACTCACCCCCTCGTTTTGTGTGTTTTATTTGTAGGTAAGGTGAAACACTGAGATGACCAGGGTGTTGGCGGGACTTTGCAAGGCTATGGATGGACGTGTTAGGCTTAGTTAGACTTAGGGTTGTTCTCTTGTTTTAAGGGTTCGTCGTTGCTTTTTTTGTTTATGTTGTTCTTTGTTGGATCGTTTAAATTATTAAGATAAGCTTGCATGTGTCCTTCTGTTCGTACTTTTAAGTATATTTGAGAATGACTGTCTGATTTTTGTCAACTAAGCTAGAAAGCATGTTTTTAAGTAAGTGTGGTTGTTTGTGGACTCCGGGGATCTGGAACCCAGCCTGTGTGTTTATTGTAGTTCGGTGGAGGCTGGTACCCCGTGAGGTCGTGTTTTGGAAGTGTTTAGCTTATCCAGGTGACAGGAAATTTTTGGAATAGTCCTAGTTATGCCAGTTATCTTTGCTTAAATTTCTGCATGAGCAAAGATAACTTGGAGTATCACCCCTTGTAGTATAGTTGCATTTTTTTTGGGGTGTTACACCAGGTAAACACAATCAAGCGTAATGCAGTGAGGCCCACATTTCAGATTGATTCATAACGTTTGCAGTTTAGTAAACACGACGAAATTTCTATTATTGCATGTGAAATATAAAATATTAATAGTATGTAATCTTCAGTATTAAATTCAAAAATTTTGAGAGCCAATGAATATTAATAGCATCCACCATTACTTTTAAGTTTTAAATATAGTGCAATTAAAATAGTTGGCTATTTAAAATATTTTAAAGAAAAGGTAAGATATATAAATATATTTTTATTGAAAATATTTTTCTTAAAAGTGCTTAAACTAGATGGGCTTGGATACTCTAGGTATGATATTTTCTTACGAAACTTGTTTGTTGTTAGTACGATACATTTTTTTATTAATTTTTTATTTTAAAAAGAAAAATACTATTTCGGATCGAATAAGCTAGTATAAATCAAGTCATATGTATCAAACATATTTTCAACTGTATGGGTGAGTATATCTATTTTATTAAATTAAGACGTACGTCTAAAACTCAATTAATAAAGTATAAACGAAAGATTCTCGTTTTTAAGTCTATTACTTTATTGATTTGACGATTTTAAATTTATACTTCCAATTTCATTAAACCCTAGACTTAAATAAATGAGTTGAAATTAATAACTCTTCAAAATAAAATGAATGTTACTCCTGAATTAACCAATAAATCAGGTAAAATTCAACTAACTAAAACGTTAACATAATGCCCAAATTGAACTATGAAAATATGTGACCCAATAAAAAAAATGCTCAAACTCAACAATAAAATGTCTAAAATGAACAAAAAAAAAATCCGACATGACTAGATCAAAGAATCAATTCTCACAAGAATAGTTGTGTCTAGTTAATAAGAGCAGACATAGTTTGCCACAATTCTCAATGGAACTATAAACTTAACCAATTATATATAGATTTAATCTAACGAAATTTAAAGTTGAAAGTAAAAGATAAAATTTTCTAATATATATATATATATAGATCGGATGAATTCAAACTATAAATCTTATGATCGTTAACACATTCGATATGTCAATCGAGATAGGCTCTTTTTGACTCTAAAATATATATTTTGATGTCACATTATTTTGTCAAAACTTTAATTTCAAAAAATCGACTAAATTACATATTTAGTTTTTTAAATTTTATTTGGTCGATAAATTTAGGGGTATTTGTACGGATAACCCATTTTCCAATGCATTAATGTCATTTGACCTGACATTTCAAAATAATGAAATATGACCTATTCTGACGTGGCAATGCGCGCAAAATGACTCATAAGGGTAATATGAAGCGGTCTTTCTTGTTCACGCCTCAAGACGTTGTTCACGCTCTCGCTCCGTTGTCTCGCTCTCGCTCTCACTCAAATGAATGGAAAAAAATATAAAGAAAAATGACAAAAAGACAGAGAAGAGTGGAGTAGCGAGAGAGAAGCGAGTCGGCGAGCGAGCCAATGAGAACGAGAACGAGAGCGAGAGAGCTATGTCTTATTTAATTACTATCATAAGCGGCGAGAGCAAGAGCGCAGAGCGAGAGCGAGCGAGAACGAGCGAACGCGAACGAGACTTGAGCGGAATGCACAGTGACAAAAAAGGGAGAGCGAGAGCGAAGCGAGACTTGAACGAGCGAGAACGTGACTTGAGCGAGCGCGAACGCGTGACTTGAGCGAGAGAGCGAGAGAGCTAGAGTCGATATGATGCCTTACGGTAATTTGGACGAAATGCACAGTACAAAAATGATCAAATGTCATTAATTTCAGAACATGGGTCAAATCACATTAATGCATGTAAAAAGGGGTTTTCCATGCAAATTTCTCATAAATTTAGACCACGTGATTTAAAGAAAATTAAGATTTAATCTCTATAATTTATTTATTGTTTACATAAATTTTATATTTGAATGTAAACTTTTTTTTATCGGAAATACATATTAATTACTAATGACAACATAGTTTGATATCATATGTCGTTTTCCATAGTTTCGTTTGAAAATGTCGGAATGGTCCCTTTCCATAAAACAAATATAATATATAATTATGTACATATAGTATAGACCATAGTGCGCTATCACTTTCAGACCACATCCAAAATCCCCCCAAAAAAAAGAAATAATAAAAATAAATAAAAGTCAATTTTGACGTTTAATATTACAAGTGGCTTCTTCTTAAACTGACGCGTAATTGACTTTCTTTTTCTTTTTACCAATTCTCATTATTAACTTATTAAATTCTTCCAATCATATTTCTTTTTCCTTTCTTACGTCATTCTTACGTCTACATTTCATATACTTCTACTATTTTCTTTTTTCCTTTTCCTTTCTCTCACTAAAAAAGCTCACTTTATTACTTCTTTTGTTTGAATTATTATTACTATGTACTAATATTAAAACTAATTGACTATTGTTTTTTAATTGTGGACAAATGATACCGACAGAAGTAATGTTTTATTTGTTATTCAAAACGTAATTTAAAATTAAAACACACATTATTGCTTATTGAAAATTTTTTAATTATTGTTTCAAGAACACGTTAGAAAATATGGTATTAAAATTGAGGAAACTAATTTGGCTCGAAAAAAAAAATTGACTTCCCGTTTTAAAAATATAGTCTTGTTTTAAAACTATATATAGTTGAGTTTAGTTGATAATTTATATGCTATTCAATCCAGATTTACTATATTTGAATTAGTGATCAACTTTTATATCTAATATCAAGTAGGTTTTAATCAGATCAATGTTATTATTTTTTTAAGCGAGACCTCTTCTTATTTTATTTTACATTTTAATAAGTTATATATTTTGTAACTAGCAAACATTTTCCTTTCTGTGAAGAAACATCAAAGACCTTCACGTGGTAACATTTTACATCTTCAAAATTTTATTACAAATGGGTGTTAAAAAAAGGATAATTAGACAAAATAGAGTATCGCAATCTATTAAAAAATATATATATATATATAGCATTAACAAAAAAAAAAAAAACTATGTTGCAGTGTTGCTTTATTTTGTTCAGCTGTTACTAGTTTTTGCTTTTTTTACATCACATTGTGCCAAAATCAACTAACTGCCATTAAAAAAAAAAAAACTAAATTGACATATTTACATAAATTTATAGGCTAACTTTATAATTAGCTTATTTATATATAAAAGAAACTATTCTAAATTGAAAATATATTTTTTTTATTTTCAATAATTAAATGTGTGACATTCAAAATTTTTAAGAATGAATAAATGTTTTAACCGTTGAGCTATATTCATGTGATTTTTTTTTTTTTTTGAGTTGAAGAATTCATAAACCTCTAATCTCTTGATCGAAAATATATATACTTTAACTAATTGAGTTATGAGTTGAGGTTTTTTTTTTCTTTTTTTGAATTCAACAATTACAAAAGTAGAACATCGAACCATCAATTTTGAGAGGATAAATTAATATATGATCTATTAAGCTATGATCAAATATGGGTAGAAAATTGAGGTTAAAGGATTAGATTTAATAAAATATGTGACATTAACAAACAAAATATTGGTCAGCTAAACATGATTATGCAAAGTTTAAGTGCGTTGTAAATTGCAATAAAGGCAAAGAAAAGCCAAGCGTGAGGCTACCAACTCAATGCTCATTATGTCACTTTTGACTTCTTATATTGAGTTGCCACATCTTTGTCACTTATAAGGGCAAACGACAAGACATGCAAAAAAAAATTCTTATTAATATTATTAATTAGCTCTAAAATGTTTGAATTATGATTTAATTTTTAGTCTTTATCGTTAATTAATACTATTTTACAAAATGTTAGAGATCATATTTCATTTAATATAATTTGGATAAGAGAGTAGGAATGAATTTATGTAGCTAGCTGAACAAATTCAAGAATGAAACAACAATTAATTTTAATCCATTTTGATTCATTGGTTTTAAATTTAATTTAACTTTAATTATATCTTGTTGGAAGTGCAACCAAAGTCCCACATCGGCTAGAGAAGGAAAAAAATCATGAGTATATAAGTGAGGGATAGTATCTCCATTGGTATGAGGCCTTTTGGGTGAAACCAAAAGCAAAACCATGAGAGTTTATGCCCAAAGTGGACAATATCATACCAATGTGGAGATATGTGGAGGGTCGTTGTCCCTAACAGGGGTATCAGAGCCATGCCCATGAGTCGTGATTAGACAAATAAGGTGAGCCTTGAAGTGTAGTCATGATGGAGAGATCCGTGGTATACGAGTTGGCCATGTTTTGGAGGATTGTTGGGAGATATGTGGAGGGTCGTTGTCCCTACCATATCTAACCATTTATTTGAGATTCATGCGGACTAATCATTTGAGCATGTGATTTTTTTATTAAAATTTTATCTAGTAGAATACCATGACAACATTTTGTCAATTAATATTAATGGTGAGAACTAGCTATCAGTATGGCTAAAAAAAATTAAAAACAAGTAAATTTTTAAGTTTATACATATATTTAAATATTTTCCTGTCGAAAGAATAAATAGATACACGGTACAAAATACAAAAATAAAAGGTATAATTTAACCTATAATATTCAAAAATATGTCATTTCAATGCAACCTTATTATTATTACCAAATCAAAAGATATTATTTTATTTAAAATTTATATAACTATAATTTAAAAAAAAAAATTGATGGTGATCGTCATATTTACAATAATGGGAAAAAACTCAACTATGCAAGTCGGAAAACGTACATTTTGTTAAAGAAAAAGAAAATGCGAGACAGCTTATGACAGCGAGAGCAATGAAAATAAAATATATGTCAAAATCAGACTTTTTAAAAATATATTTATAATACAATTTTTATTATGCTATTGGAAGTAGAATTGTATTTGTGGATATTGAATATATGCATATTGAAAAATAATGGCTTGAATTTTTCAGCCAACATCATAATTACCCAATCAAAATTACTCCTATGTTTCTGAATATTAATGATGGAAATTACTTCTTTTCTTTTTCTTTTATTCCAATTTTTAAAAGTTTTGTTGAAACTATCAGTTTAATTGAGGATAAATTCAGGCCAATTTTCGAAATGTCAAAAAAATTATGTATAATAGCTGTTTTTTATAATTACAAAGTAGCAAAAATCACTTCCCCGTTTTCTATAATTATGGAGTTCTATTTAAAATCATGTTTGAGTAATTATAAAGCCTCATTCAAATTGATTGTATATATGACGTGACAATATGTTATTGTTTATATGTTGCTTTTAACCTAAAGTACATATATATCTAATTAATATTTTTCTGTTATTCATAAACAAACAAAATGATCAGTGTCATTTTGATTTGCTATGAATTAGTAATTTATTGGACAAGATTCAATAATTATTATACTATTTACATAATTATAGTATTAAATTCCTTTAATCCTTTGAATTTTTATTTTAATTATGGTTGAAAGGTTCAAAGTGCCGTACAAATTGGTACCCTTCCAAAATCATGAGAAATTAAATTGTTTAATCTACCAACTAATGTTGAGATGTATCAACTTAGCAACTCATATTGTAATAACTATGTTTTCTCAACTCAAATCCTAGCTAACAGTATCTAAATAACCAATAGTTCAATTGACCAATAAAAAACATATTTTTACTCATTGTTGAACTAAAAAAAACTTGGATAGAAAATTATTCATGGTTCTTGTGGCAATCGTTAACCAAAAAATAGAGTTATTTCCATATTTTTGTAAAACATCATGTTTCACAATCCTTGAAAACGTAACAGTCACAAAAATTCAAACTATCAAAGAGTAAAAAAAAAAAAAAAAAAAAAAAAGAATACATTTTTTATCTCGTAAAATTTGAACTTACTTTCTATTTATTTAGTCTCTTTTTCAAAACCAACACTCTTGATGTTTAAGGTTTTAATTCAATTTCCACATTTGATCCTTGAAATTTTTAAAATGACAAGTTTGATTCTTAATGTTTGAATTTGATTTCTAATTGGCCCTAAAATTTGAAATTAATTTCTAATTAGGAATATAAAAATAAAATATATATAGAAAAACATTTCTACTCATTGGAAATATATATCATCAAAGTCTAGTTAACCTAGGTTAACTATCGCATCATTATTCCATTAAGTTAATTAACGTCAACTTAACTAGGGACCATATTTAGAAACCGGTTTCAAACTACCTGGACTAATTCGAAATCAAATTCAAATTTTGTGAACTTTCAACATGTCACCTTTAAAATCTCAAGAACCAAATAGAAATAAAATTTAAATCTCAATGACCATAAATGTTAGTTTTTAAAACTCAAGAACCAAATAGAAACTAATTTCGAATATACTGCAGATCAAAAATGTGTTTGTGTGTTGTCTTCAAATTTAAGTGTAAAGATAGAGTGAGTTCAACCTATAAGTATAGAAGAGTAACCTATTGTGTTGGACCTAAAAAAAATGATAATAATATAAATATATTTATAAAAATATATTATTTTTCAAAAAATATATATATAAAAATATATTACTTTAAGGGTGAAGTGAAAATCCAAAAAACCGAACCCAAGCTATTGAAACAAACCGAATTAAATCAACTTTGATAGGGGGATTGAAATTCGAATGTTCAATTTTTTTACTAGGCAAAATCGATCCTAATTCATTGGTCAAAGGATAAAAAAAAAGGCCCTCCAACAAACAAATTATATATATATATATATATATATATGTATGTATATATATATATATATGTATGTATGTATTGCAATTTGCGATTAAAAAAATATATCATGCAATATTTTCAATTTGCAACTCCAATGATAGGTAATAAAATTTGCAACTTGCAATTTAAATTTTAGTTGTCATTCATAAATATATTTTTTTAATAACAAGTTGCCATTTATATTTTTCAATATTTGAGCGACCAACTAATAAACTATTGTTTGACTGTTCTTATTATGAAAAAAGAGAGATTTTTTTTCCCCAAAATAGTAGCTTCCAACTAATTAATTGACCATCCAAAAAGTACACACAAAACTTTGGTTTTTATCTTAATTACTTTGACCAAGCAACCAATAATATGTTGATTTTATTGTTGAACTCAAACTCAAACTAAAAATAATAATAATAATTGGTTGATTTTATAAAATACCAATTTTTTTATTTTTTAGAATTAAAATTGATCTTAAGGCCAGTGTTGATTTCTTTCAATTCTAACCAATTTTATCCTTCGAAGATATAGAAACGTCAGAATATAATTGGATTTTGAACATATATGTGCATTTTGTCCCTTAACCTTTGTATTAAGCATCGTAATAGTATTTATAAATTTATTTTGTGAAAAAAGTAATAATATTTTAAAAAAATAAAGAATTTCAATCCTTCCCCTTTATACTTAGAGCACTTTAATACCAATCATCAAGCATATTAAAAATATATATATAGGGTGCATCTAGCACAATGCTAAACTTTTGTACTCACTTTTTATAAGTCTTTTCATGTCTGTCTTTTATATAGAGATAAAAGTATCGGGTTAGCTTATGTGCACATCAATTAATCTTACGAGACTAAAAACGGAAAAAAAAATATTGACCTAGTTAAAATGCAGAGTGTGATCATGAGATGTCACATAGAATATTGATACCTCTTGCATCATAAACATAGTTATAAAGTCAACATAACTCGAAATTTCTATACATCGTCAACTTTTACAAACATTCCATCGCAATATACTTCATCTATACAAGTTGAGCATTCAAGAAAATCATTAAATATGCGATTAATAAACTAAACTAGCTGGAGCTTTAAATCATTTTTTGATGCCTTAAAAGGTAGTGATTAACATGATTTTGATACCAACCACATACAAAAAATCAAGATATATTAACTCGAAATGCATTCAAAAAACAAAGCAATTTTTTTCAACGATAGAATAGAGAGTTCATCATCGGAAACAATCAAGATATATTAACTCAAAATATTCATCATCGGAGAGGACATTTCCTCCCTAACTAACACAAGATCTACTGGACCACCTGCTCTGATACCATCTTAAATCACCAATCAAACTAAAAGTTTAAGGTAAATTTAATTATATATCACATAGTCTAACAAACTATAATAGATAGGAAGTTAGCAAAAAAAAAAAAAAAGTCCAAAATTATATCATCTAAAAACAACTATTAATAGTTATCTTTGGAAGAAAATGCTTTTGAAAGAAAATTAATTTTTCTATAGTACCTTTAGAAAAATTAAAAATTTAAAGTGTGTTTGGTATAACTTATTGCGTGATTTTAGACCTATCATTTAAAAAAACACATCTTAATAAATAAATAAATAAATAATACTCTAAAAAATTATATTAATTTAAAAATTAATTTTAAAGAAACACATGAGAGATAAATTATCCAAAATGACTATCATAAACAAAAACTCTTTTCAAATAAATAGAGAGAAAAACATATATTTATAATTAATAGAATCACTTTTGGATATAGTATAACATCACAAGTTATTTAAAGCACTAAAAAAAATTAAGATATAAATTTAAACTATTATGTATTCCCAACACACCCTACGACTCAAACTAGATCACAAATCACCAAGCCACAACTTCTCCAAGTGATTAGTTTTTGTTACAAAAAAAAAATGAACTACTTTTGTTGTGTTTTACATTTGCACGAGTCTTAAATTTGATAATGGAAAATTTGCTTCAATATCCTTACGGGTTATTTGGGGTGTGAGTTATAATAGTGATTTGTAAAATATTCTTCATCCCAAACATAAATTATTATAATCCAAACTAAATCACTCTGCATACACCAAATTTTATAATTTTATAGACTATTATAATTCACAAACCATTATAACTCATATTATTATAACAAACTCAACGTCTCACCCTTAATATCTAATTTAAGGTATGACAAATTTTATTACGTCTCACCTTTAATATATAATTTAAGGTATGACAAATTTTATTAATATAGCAAGTTTTCAAACTTATTAGAGAAATATAGCAGTTTTCAAACTTATTAGAGAAATATAGCAGTTTTCAAACTTATTAAGAAAATAATGTAGGTTCAATTATGCTGGCAAAGGTCGTCAAGAGACGACCAATGTGAAGCGACCTTCTCAATTATTTTTTTTATTATTATTTTAAATCAATCTGTTTTATAAAATATTTGCAATCAAATCCAAGTAAATATTTGCAAATTTCAATCCAACAAATCAAATCCAACTAAATATTTTTTAAATTCCACCAAAATTTAACCAATTTTTTTAATATTCAATCTAACAAAATTTATAAAAAATATTTTCAACTAGTTTCATAATTTAGAACAAACGTTTTAAAAATTTAGTAAATTTAAAAAAAAAACAAAATTATCAAATATTGAAATAAATAAAAATCTAATTTAACTCTAAACGCTAAATTATCAAATACTGAAATAAATAAAAACCTTATTTATAAATTTTAGTATTTGATAATTTTATTTTTTAAAATTTATTAAATTTTAAAAACATTTGTTCTTGGTCAACATCCCAAAAAGGAATATATGCATCCTTTTGGAGTTTCAATAACACAAATTAGCCCAAGTGAATATAGCAGACATGAGATTTTTTCTTTTCAATTGAAAATATTTTGCCTTTGAATTATAGTTGGAAATATTTTTTTATAAGATTTGTTAGATTGAATATTAAAAAAAAAATTGTTGAATTTAAAAAATATTTAGTTGGATTTGATTTGTTGAATTGAATTTTGTGAATATTTTGGATTTTGTTGCAAATATTTTATAAAAACAAATTTATTAGAAAACAAATTGATTTAAAATAACAAAAAAAAATAATTGAGAAGGTCATCCCTTCAAGAGACCTTCTCAATTATTTGAGACAAAATCCAACCAAATATCTTCCAGAGACCTTCAAGAGACTACCTTCACCAACACGTATACATTGGTCGTCTCTTGAAGAGACGACCAATATCCAAGAGACGACATTTGCCAGCATAATTAAAATAACATTATTTTTCTAATAAGTTTGAAAACTGCTATTTTTCTTAATAAATTTGAAAATTTGCTATATTAATAAAATTTGTCCATTTAAGGTAAGTGAGATTTTGGAAGATGTTGGAAGAAATTTTTTAAAAAAAAATGAAAGGTGGTACTCATTTTAAGATGTAAATATAAGTGGAGTTCATTCTATGTTTTGAGCCAACTTTTGTTGGATATACTTGCTCAAAACGATAACGAGTGAAAAAAGAAATTAAAGCTCAAATTTCATCGATTTAGCTAGAATTTGTAATGGCTGAATTAACTCGTGTAAATATGTATAGGTTATAATCTTGTAAGCACCAAATTTTAAATGTGAAACCTAATTATAATATTAAATTTGTAATTTGTAACTGCTAAAATATGATTAGAAAATTAAATAATATACTTAATTTTGTAATTAAATGGTTTAATTTGGAGCCACCATTTCCTTCACCTATAAAAAGAGCCTCTCTTCCACCCCTTTTTAGACACACAACTCTCATATTCTTCTTTTTTTTTTCCCTCCAACAGCTCTCCCACCGTTTTCTCTCCTAACTTTCTCTACCATGGCATGGCATGGCATGACAGGTCAGTGTAGTATTAAAGGCATGTTTGAGAGTAATTTTAAAATTTTTAAAAATCATTACTATTCGAAACATGGTTATAATGATTCAAAATTAATTTTTATGGTATAAAAATCTAAAATCAAAGATTAAGTTGATTTTGTAGGACTAAATGCATGTGTTAAAAGTAATTTTAACCATTTTAAGGATATTATATGATGATTTACAGGCCTCGACTACTAAATTGATTTTCTAGCAATTCCACGGTTTAGTGTTATCCTATTTAATTTTCGTGGTTCATAGCATGATTATGTACTTTTTCTTTCTTAGAATATGATTATGTACTTTGTTTTTATTATGTTATTCATGTGAATATTTTCCTTATTACATTTCAACATATTATTTATTCAAGTTTCTAATAACATACCCGTTTTTTTTATCTAAGGAAGGATCAATTTTTTTTAGTTCAACAACATTTTACTATTTATTAAAGATAGGAAGATTTAAACATTTTACTTCTGGATGGTCAAGAGTACATGCTACAATTACCTATGAGCTAATTAAGCTCACTTGAGCTGGAATGATCGAATTTTAATAAGTTAATATAATCAACCATATAATCACGTCCTACATCTAGACATTTTTCTTTTGGGGGATTGAGGTGAAGAACACCAAAATAATTAATATTTGAAAAAAAAACCTTAAATTATCCAAAAACTTCATGAGCAGGATGCTCCCAAATTGAAAGCAAGCTAAAGATATATGATAAATCTTGATGATTCTTCAGTGATTTCCCTTTTGTTTGGAAGAGTTGTTTGCACTTTTAACCACTTTGAGAGTCATTTTCCGTTCCTTTAACTTCTTTAAAAAAAATAAAATAAAATAAAATTTGGAGAGGCGTCATTAAAAAGATCTCTGCAAAAAGGGTATCTTAAAACTCAAGCTACTCTTGAAATTAAAAAAAATAAAAATAAAAACAAAAAAAGAGTTTGTAGTGATTAATTACTCAACCTTCTTAATTAAAAACCTTTGAAGATCTTACCTTGTTGAACCAGGGTGTCTCACGAAAAAAAAAGGTCTTGTTTCCTTTAGATTAGCGTAGAACCTAAGAAAAAGAAAATCAATTTTCAATTTTCTCAAAGTTGAAGGAAGAAAAGGAAGGAATTTTTTTGTACTTGTTTTGATGCAATAAAATGGGATTTTCCTTAGCTTAAATAGAGAGGAATTAAGCCATAAAGAAAAGTTTGGAGGGTATATTTTCCACATATATATACCAATAAGAGAATAAGAAGATCATTTTTAAAGTTGGAGAAGAAAACACTAAAATTTAGTAACAAAATCCTAGAGTTTGACTAGTCAATCATCAGAAGCCTTCTTGATTGGTTTGGATGACTTTCAAATGAAAAATTATTCAATGAGACCTCACAATATATGATTGTTTGTTTAAAACAATCAGATGTAGCTATTTCAAAGTAAAACTATATAGGTTTCGTTTGATAACTATTTTATTTTTTATTTTTTATCTTTGATTTTTAGTTTGTAAAAATTAAGTTTTATTAATTAACCTCTTTTTAATGAAATTGATTTGCATCCAAGAAATCAAGAGCTTAATTGCATGGTAGGGTAATTGCTTAGGGTAATGAAGGAAAATAAAAATGAGGAATATTTGGGTGAAATTCTTTCTATTTAGGGCATGAACTTGATCCAATACAACATAAAAAGACTTCTCAAAATAAAATTTAAAAAAAAAAAAAATCAAAGAGAGCATAGCTCAACTGACATGATGAATATATTAACCACCATAAGGTGATCCGTGTTTCAAATCCCCCATCTCAATTGTAAAAAAAAAATGAGGATTAAATGAAACCTTCTTTAGCATGGGCCTCATGTAACATAGTTTTGTACATCTTTAAAATACCTCTCTAATTTAAGTAATGATCAAGCCTCTATTTTTATTTCAAGAAGAATAATGGTTGGTTGCAATACTCTTAGGAAAATTAGTTGTCACATTAAGCATATTAGCTATATTTTTTAGTACATCAACAATTGGAGGTGGGGGATTCGAATCCTTGACATCTTAGTCACGAGTCATACTTGATGCCAGTTGAGCTATTCTCTAGTTGGTGTAGATGGTCAATATATATGAACTATTATAAATTAAAATTTTATATAGTTCAAGTTACAAATTATGTTATCTTCTTACTTTAAATTATACCATTAAAGTTTCGGGGAAATAATTGTCATATAAAATTGTAGTGAAGATTGTTTTTACGTTTTCAATTTATAACAGATTTTGTTTACGTTTTTAATTTATAACTATTTCAAAATCTTGTCTCCCATATTATCTTTCATATTAATTTTTTCCCTCGATCTTGATCTCAAAATCCAATATAGTAAGTCTAGAAGATATTGTACAACTATGTTTAAGTTTAAAAAAAAAAAAAATAGGAACAAAATTAAAAAAAAAAAAAGAAAAAAAAAAGAAATCTAGATAAGAAAAAAGATCATAAACCAAATAGGTAACATTCAACCCCTTTGAATCTCAAAATATTTTGTCTGTACTTTTCCATGTCTTTCAAGTGTGTATTTTGGTTTTTTAGAAGAAAATTGAGCATCTCAGTTTTGTTTTGGAAAAACAAAAAAATATTGGTTTCGTTCGGTTTTCATCCAGAAAAATCATTAAAAAGCGAACCGAACCGAATCGAAGTATACATATTATGCCACAAAAAAATCCAAATTGAATCTCTATCTATTCTGGGGTGTTTCATCTATTTTCTTTCAATTAATTTTAAAGTAACAAAATAAAATAGCATAAAATTTGTAAAAAAAAAACGAAAACCGAACCAATGGTTTTGTTCTTTATTGAACTTTGGTTTGATTCCTCTTTTTCTAAATCCGATTGGTCGGTTTGATTTGATTCTCAATTTGGCCTAAAACTGATGAGAACAAACCGATATCACCTCTAATTGAAATTGTATAGAAACTTGGCTAAAAAGGAATTGAATCTGGATATTGGTTATTTTGAAGAAAAAAAGTTAAAATAAAGTGCTCATTATTTGGAGAATCTAAAATAAAAAATTACGGTTTAGAAGATAATGAAAAAAAAAAAAAAAGAGTTAAGAGAATAAAAAAGGAAAAGAAAATGATTAGAGTACATTAAAAAGGATTAAAAAAATCTCAAAAGGATTTAAAAAAAAGGTTGACGTGGAAGATTCTGGGTGGTTTTGGTTTAAGGTTTTATTGGATAGGAATGAATAATAGATATCTGGGAATAAGATACCTGAGAATAATAAATGTCTGAGAATAAGATAACTGTGTTTGGTTCTACATGAGAATTCTATCAGATTTTTATGTAAAAAAAATGATATTTTATATTAATTTGACGAAATTAATATATAAATCTAATATAATATATACTTACGATCTAATAAATAATGTGCAAATTTATTTTATGATATTTATCTTATAAATTTTATATATTATTATCTATTATTAATAAAATAATAAAAATACATTTAAAAATAATAATTAATTAATATTTTTTAATAAAAAAATTTATTAATTGATCACAAATAACTCGCGAATAATTAATTATAATGATTATCCTTACCATAAATTAATAATATTTATAATTAATTGATTAATATAATATTAATTAGTGATTTAATATTTTTATAATGAATGTTTATGTTTGTTTGATTAAATTAATCTTAAAAACATTATTTTATTAACTAATCAAAATTAATGTCAACTAATAAAAATAAATTAATTAATTATAAATATTTTTAATTAAATAATTAATTATGATTATTGAAAATAAATAAATAAATAAAAATATATAAATATAATAAAAAAAATAGATATTAATAAAGAAGAGAGAGAAAGAAACATATGGATGAGTATAAAGAAAACTCATCATTCTTGAAGGGGCATAAGAAACTCATCCCCATGTGAAAAAGTGATGTGGGAATAAGTGATACCCATGCTCATGCTTACAAACCTTGTTCCAAACAAGGAGATTTAAAACTCTTACTCATTCTCATCCACAAAACCTTGCACCAAATGGCCCTTAAGTGAACAAAAAATCATGAGATTTGCTCGAGCAAACTAATCCACTAAAAAGAAATAGATATATAATTAACAAAGATTTTAACTATTGAGATGGATGGAAATGTCGAGATCTCTCTTTTATGGGAATGCTACTGCTTCTAAAAAAAATTATAAAAAATATTTAAAGTAATAAATAAGTGTTTCACTGTTTTAAATTATTATTATTAACATTAGGCACACGTTAATTTTTTTTATAATATAATGGAGATGTCGATTCACCCCTCGTAACAATTTTGAACCGGTAGAAATATGAAAAATGTTGACCATGAAAATTTAAAACATTGGTTACATGAACTAGGTATTAAAATTTGTATCAACATAGTGATATTTTTATCAACGTTTCTACATGTCTATCAGTTTATAAGTTCGCCATTGTTACAACAAGTGAATTAACATAGATATTTTCTATAATATTTGAGACCTCAAAATCGAAATCAAAACATGCATTTTTAAACTTTAATTACATCAACAATAAAAGTCATACTTAACAACCCACACTTTAATTTATACACTAATTAAGACTAAGTAAAACGACAACCGCCCCCATCTAGAGGCTAGTTTTCTAGGATTGCTGGCTTTGAAATCAGATTTTCAATGATCCTATTTGAAAGTTGATGGGACGAATTTTTTTCAAACTTTTTCACCAATAATGGCTATGAAATACTCTCGTGATCTATCTTTTATTGCTTCTTTTAAGGTCTAATTTCTTCACTTGATCAACCCTAGATAGGAATTCTAGCTAGTAGTAAAAAATATTTGAAATTTATTCAATGGATTTGAATTTGCAAAATTATTTTCTCTTATACGTTCTAAATTTTTGTTCGTCATTTGAAAAATCCTTTGATATGTGTGAGATTCTAAGTTTTTTTTTCTTTGTATGGCTTTGTCTATATGAACCTTAAATCTATGCACTAGGTCTTTCAATTATATTGGTGTTTAAAGTTTTAATGTGATGATACCCTTGTTAATTTACAGATAGATCAACTTCTAGTTATATAATGCTTTTAACATGGTTTATTTGTTAATTTTATGAAGGGTGTAAGCATATATCTTAACCATCTCTCTCATACATTTTCACAACAAAATTTTCATCATTACACTAACTAGTTATATTATAGGGAAATTCTAGTGCTATCGTAATATGAAAAGTTTTTCACACTACTTCCATTTATTGTAACGTCTGCCGTCTTTTAAAACTTATGTGGGATCCACTAGTATTAAACGAAACTATTTTATAAACTCAAAAACATAATGTGAACAAAGGGAAATATGGTACTCTCCTAAGGAAAATTTTCTAGTACTAGGAATTTTCTCAATTATTGTATATATTTTGACAATTCTAAAGTTCAAAGAAACATTTTTATTGGTAAATGAACTTTTAATAAATGTAAAGGGTATGTTCGGAATGACTTTTCAAGTATTTAAAAATATTTTTTATCACTTAAAATCTCTTTTTAAGCATCGATAAAATCATTTCAAATAGGTTCGAAATCACGTATAGATAAGCTTTGAGAAATTTGCATGGAAAACCCCTTTTCACATGCATTAATGTGAATTGACCCATGTTCTGAAATTAATGACATTTGACTCTTTTTGTATTGTGCATTTCGTCCAAATTACTGTAAGGGCATCATACTTACTCTAGCTCTCTCGCTCTCGCTCAAGTCACGTTCTCGCTCTCGTTCAAGTCTCGTTCTCGCTCTCGCTCTCCCTTTTTGTACTTGTGCATTCCGTCCGCCTGTCTCGCTCTCGCTCTCGCTCTCGCTCTCGCTTATGATAGTAATTAAATAAGACATAGCTCTCTCGCTCTCGCTCTCGCTCTCGCTTGGCTCGCTCTGCATTGACTCGCTCTCTCTCGCTACTCCAAATTTTCTCTCGTCTTTTTGTCATTTTTTCTTTATATTTTTTTCCATTCATTTGAGCGAGAGCGAGAGCGAGACAACGGGAGCGAGAGCGTGAACAACGTGCGGGAGCGTGAACAAGAAAGACCGCTTCATATTACCCTTATGAGTCATTTTGCGCGCATTGCCACGTCAGAATAGGTCATATTTCATTATTTTGAAATGTCAGGTCAAATGACATTAATGCATTGGAAAATGGGTTATCCGTACAAATACCCCATAAGCTTTCAGAGTTTGAAGAATAATAAATCACATCAAATTAATTAAGGTTGCCTCGTATGATAACCATTTGGTTTTTTGTTTTTCAATAATCTTAAAAATACTACTTTCTACCCATGAGTTTCTATGTTTTCTTATCTATTTTATATCTATGTTTCAAAAACCAAGTTTAGTTTTGAAAACTAAAAAAAATAGTTTTTAAAAACTTGATTTTGTTTTTAGAATTTGGTTAAGGATTCGAGGAAGATGAACTTTATTGTAAAAAAATTTAGTAAAAGTCAAATTTAATATTTAAAAAATAAAAATAAAATAGTCATCAAGCCTAAATTTCTTCATTCTATGGTGTTAGCTTCCATGGCGTGTGATTTTATATTTATTTACTGTGTCGTTTATCAATTGTTTTGTCCAACCAAGAAAGGGCAACATTTTTCTAACACATGGCCGGTAGCCCTTCCTATTGAATTCATACCCAAAAAAAAAAACGGTGAAGGAATTAAACGAGAAGAAATAGTTTTTTTAGTACATCCAAAAGAAATAGTACAATTACTCAACACAAATTAGCTATTTATTAAATATTTTTTTATTAAGGTTTATGCATAAAATCGGATAATTTAAGCTTGTTGGATTATCATTTAGTTTTTAGTTTTTTATTTTTAAAAATTATGTTTATTTTTTAACCATTTCTTTTATGTAATGATTTCCATGAACCCATTTCAGTTTCTAACCAAATTTCAAAAATAAAAACAAATTTTTGAATATTACTTTTTTTTATTTTTTTTTTAAGCTCAATTATCTTGGTTTTTATAAAATATAGTTAAAAAGTAGATTAAAAAAAAACATAGAAATCGATACGTGGAAATAATATTTTTAGGCTTAACTCTCAAAAAATCAAATAATTATCAAACGCGATCTTAGTTAGTGTTGGAAGAATATTAATTTTTTTAATCTAGTCGTGTATTAATAACGCATCAAATTCACCAACATAAAGCATAGTTTCATGGTCATGACATTTTTATTTCCTAGATTCTAAGTTTGAATCTCTTCATTCTCATATTTGTCATGTAATATTCTCAAAATAATATTAATATTAATAATGATAATGCTCTATTTCTCAAGATATAGGTTTCTTTAACGGGTTTGGGATATAAGAAGAGATAGAAGAAATAAAGATTTTTTTTGTTCTTTTTTAAAAGAATAACTGTCAAATTTTTAATAGTGGTCAATAGAAAGATACTTAATGAGTCGATAAATATTATTTTTCTTCTCTTCTTAAAAACGATCGGAGAATCATGTTTTCCTATCTAGAGAAGGTCTCTATATTAGAACCATTGAGTATGTAGACCTTTTAATAGGCTACACTTTCTTTTCTAACCTACACATTGATATATTTAGAGAGACAAGTATGTAAGATATTTTAAAGTTTATTGGTCATATTATTCTAAGGGGAAGTTTCCTCCCTATCCTCAAAACTTATATACCTAATAATTATTGATTCAATCATATATAAATATACCTCTCTCCAAGTCTCCACCTCCATTAGTCAAGTCATTAACATGTAGATAATTGCCAAAGCTTGATTATTTTTCCTTCTTTTTTTTTTTCCATGTAGATAATTGAATATCACAATAGACTTTCACCCTCTTATACAAATGTGCACTTCTCTTTCTTTATATATAAATTTTCTTTCTTTTCGTTTTCTTTCATTTGCCATCATCTCCTTACAAAATATTTTAGAAGGAAAAAATAGAAGGTTAACTATAAGTTAGTTCCTAAAGTTTTCGTGTTTGTATCTGTTTGGTCCTTGAACTTTAAAAAGTATCTAATAGATATTTGAACTTTCAATTTCATGTCCAATAGGATTTTGAATTTTAAAAAGCATCGAATAGGTCCTTAAGCTTTTAATTTTATGTTAAATAAGGTCTTTGAATTCTCAATTTAATTTGTATCCTAATAGGTCGTTAACTTAGTCGACATTTTTTTAAAATTTATAGATTTTTTAGAAACAAAATTGAAGGTTTAGGTCCTATTGAACATAAAATTCAAATTTATATCCAATAGATTAATTAAAAAATTTTAAAAAAATTGAATAAGTCAAGGACTTATTAGACACAAAATTGAGAGACCCAGAACTTATTATACATTTTTAACGTTCAAGTACTTATTAGACATTTTTTAAAATTCAAAAACCTTTTAGACATAAACTTAAAAGTTCATAGACTAAACGTATATTATTTAACCAAATAAGTATTTTGTGTCAACCTAAACGTTAGAAACCAATATATTTTAAAATAATATGTGTTGGGAAAGAAATGAAAGATACACACCACAAACTCTTATTTTTTTTTCTTTTTTCATTGTATAAACATTTGAAAAAGACAAAGGAAAGTAATGACATCTTGGAATCCACTCCCAAACTATCATTTCCTTCCATAGGAAAAAAAAAAGAAAAGAAGGAAACTACTCAATTTGAAGCTTATTAGACAACATGAGATTTCATCTCAAAACTAATTGGTAATGAGAGAAGCAACTCATGTCTCTTATAAATGAAAAGGTTTCTCTACATTTTTTCAACGTAAGATCCTCGACATATCCCTTCAAGATGGTGTTTCTTTGGGTTCCCCATTCTTGAATTGGTTCTCAATTTCAATTTTTAGACCGAATACCCGTTTAGGTTTTATAAGTTAATATACAATAATAGATAACATGGAGTTTCCATCTTAATCTTCAATTAACAATGAGAGGAGTAACTCATGCATATTTTCAAGAATATGTGAGATCTCTCCATCCATCTAGTGTGGGATTCTCGATAAAAGCACATCAAAACTTAGACAAATGATAATGGAAAAGCAAAAGGAATTAGAAAAAGAAAAGAGAGATCATATAAAAGCCATATCTGTTGGGAAAGTTTTGGTAGTATAAAAATGAATTAAAAATAAGAAAAAGAAGCCATTAGAATGAAGGGTTGGCAGATTTCATTGGCCTTTTTTCAGTACCAAAAAGGAGACAGAAGAAATTGGAACATCCATTGGCTTTTCTCAGAACAACCACATGTTTGTCACCCACTTCTTCTTCATTGGGGCGGTTGCCATTGGTCGGTATTGTCTCACGTGTACTCATTTCATTGGCAGTCATAATGGACTTTGGGACCCTTTGGTCACACTTTCCAATTCTTCTCCTTTTCTCCTCTATGAAATTAAAAAAGAAAAAATAAATTAAATTATAAGTTGAGACTCTAATCTTTGATGTTTGAGGTTTCTGTCTATTTAATCCATAAACTTTCAACAGTGTCTAATAGATCCTTAAACTTTTCATTTTCATCTAATAAATTCTTGAAAAATTAAAAAAATTTTAAAATCAATCGATTTATTAGATATAAATTTGAATTTTACGTCTAATAGAACTCTAAAATTTTGTGTCTAGTAAATTCATAAATTTTTTTAAAAAAATTAAAAGCTTGGGTCCCGTTTGATAATCATTTTATTTTTGGTTTTTTGTTTTTGCTTTTTTATTTTTGGTTTTTAGTTTTTGAAAGTTAAGATTATTTTCACCTAATTTCTCTACAATAGAGATCATGTCCCTTAAGTAAACATTTGAACTCTTAGCTAAATTCTAAAAACAAAGTCAAATTTTTGAAAACTATTTTTTTTAGTTTTCAAAAGTTAGCTTGGTTTTTGAAAACATAAGTACAAAGTAGATAATAAGACATATAAACTCATTGATAGAACTAGTATTTTTAGGTTTAAATTTCAAAAACTAAAAACCAAAAACAAAATTGTTATCAAACAAGGCCTTAAAAACTAAGATCTTGTTTGATAACCATTTGGTTTTTGGTTTTTTATTTTTGAAAATTAAGCTTAAAAATATCACTGGGGTTTTTATATTTTCTTATCTACTTTGTACCTATGTTTTCAAAACTTGTTTTAGTTTTTGAAATTTGTCTAGAAACTTAAATGATTCTCCAAGAAAAATGGAGATCATTATAAAGAAGATGAAGAGAAATTATGAACAAAGAAGCATAATTTTTAAAAACCAAAAATCAGAAATCAAATGGTTATCAAACGGAGCATAAATTTCAAGTAGATACAAATTTCAAAGTCTAGGGACTAAAATTGTAATTTAACAAAAAAAAAAGAAAAAAGGAAAAAAAAAAGTTGTATGCATAGATGGGATATCATGATGGAAATGAGTGAAATCAATTCTGAAATGAGTGAATTTTCACTATCTCAAACCTGTTTCTTGACCATTTTTATTTCCATGGCGTTAATAAATGGTTACAACGACGTATTAATTTTGTAATGTTGTGGTCAATTAATGTTTACGACTTAATATTAAGCCGTTGATTTAGTGCGTTTACTTTGCTTAATTTTCAATGCAATTATGATCGTTTGAGGTACAATGTAATATATATATATATATATATATATATATATATATATATATATATATAAGGCCTTTTTTTCAATCTGTTCATAACTTTGTGGATAAGGTTGCAACAAAGATATCAGAGATTTCAAAAGTTAACGATGGGATCTCTTCTCCACAATTATTGAATTAAAAAAAAATGAAGTTTTTTTCGTAAAAGAATCACTTTTTACTTTGTACTTGTTTAAGCATTAACTTTTTAACTTTTAATTTTATCAAATTAGACCTAAAACTTAAATTAAGCGTTGATATTAATGTTTTGGTTCTTTGAATGGGATGAATTTTGATTTTTTTTTGTTTAAGATTTTTGGCTATAGTTAGACAAGATTATTTTTTTGGGCATCGATCTTCTGTCATGTTGGATATGTTGTTGCTCATTTTAGGTATTTTGTTGCCTAGTTTAAGCATTGTTTTTCAATTTAATTGTGTCGTTAATCTAAATGAACTTTATGTTTTGGAAATTTTGGTAGCTTATGAATTTTGTATGATTTATTGGTTAGTTTGTGTATATATATTTTTTAATTTTAGTATTGAAAAAAGTTAATAATTTTATCACTTATTTAAATTTAATTATGATAAATTATAATTTTAGGTCCTAAACTTTTAAATTTGTCTCTAATAGTAATAGTTTATTATAACGCACATATTATTATAATCCATGTTATTATAACCTACTCAGCGTTCCAAACAACTCCTAAAAATGTTAGGTCTCTAAACATTAAATATTGTATATCTAATAAATTCTTAAACTTTAAAAAGTGTCTGATAATATCTTAGAACTTTTAATTTTGTATCGAGCAGTGTAGTAGATCATATTCTTCATCTATTATAGACACTAGTCAAAACTTAAAGACCAAATGAATTCACAATCATTAAAATTTACAAATCAATCAAATGCAGTTAGACAAGTTTAGAGACGAAACTTGTAATTTAAAAAAAATAAAATTTGAAAATGGGGAATTTATTATTATTATTATTATTACTATTATTAGGTTAAATTATAAGTTTAGTCCCTTAATTTTGAGATTTGTGTCTATTTGGTCCTTGAACTTTAAAAAGTGTCAAATAGGTCCCTAAACTTTCAATTTTGTATCTATTTGGTCCCTGAACTTCGAAATGTGTCTAATAAGTCCTCAAATATTCAATTTTGTGTCCAATAGGTTCCTGAATTTTCAATTTTATGTCTAATCCTTGATCTAGTTGACGTTTTTTTAAAATTCATGAACTTACTAGGTACAAAATTGAATCTTAAGCTTCTATTAGACAAAATATTCAATTTTATATCTAATAGAACGGTTAATTTTAAAAATTGTGAATATGTTAGAAACCTATTAGATACAAAATTAAAAGTTCAAAAACTAATTATTTTTAAACTTCATGGACTTATTAGATACAAAATTGAAAGTTCAAGGACCTATTTGACATTTTTTAAAGTTCGGATACCAAGTAGACATAAATCTCAAAATTCATGAACTAAACTTGTAATTTAACCTTTCGGATATATAAATGATTTTGGCATAACTTTTTGGTCCAAGTCAGAATCAGTGTTCATACTGGAGTTGGTCGACTAAACCCCACAAATTCCCATATATAACACTGCACTTCCATGTTCATAAAAACGCGGTTTTTACTTTTTTTTTACTTTTTTTTTTTCTAGCTTTCCTTTTGAACTTTGAATATTAGTCTCATCCACCCAACAACAATTGCAACTTTATGATTGGTTTACATTTTGCACAAAGTTTTCAAAATGTAGAGATTTAATATGAGGTCGGACAAGGAAATCTTGAGTTGAAATTTCATTACATTATCATTTATTGCCTCATAAATATGCTCGGGGAGATATCATTTATTTTTATCTCTGAACTTTGTAAGGTGTATCGATTTTTATCCTCAGTTTTCAATTTCATCAAATTTGTGCACCTTAAACTTAGATAAGGGTTGCAGTTCTTGTCTTAGATTTGATCGGTATTATAGTAATTTTTTCCTTTTGATATACTTTTATAGAATTATTAAAAAATATAGTTACGTGTGCACTCAATGAATTATAAAATATATGTCCCCATTAGTGAAAAACGAAACTAGAGTTGGATTTTTACTGGAATTTATGAGTTTTGAGAGATTGATTCAATAGTTGACCTTGTGAAAAACTTATACTTAATTTTGTGTCATAGTTGATCATGATCTTTGTTAAAATTAATTAGTGTGTTTTAAGAGATCTTTATCTTTTTTTTAAGTTAGCGAATGAATAGACAACTTATCTGAACCTAGTATTCAGTTGATATCATTTGATAAAACTGTATTTTTTTTTTTTTCCTTTTTATGTAGTAATTCATGGATATATAATTCCATGAATTAAAATAATGTTTAACCCAGGAAAATTGTTAAAAATGTCTTTAGAAATATAAGTAAGAATGGAAATTGAGGGGAAAAAAGTGTTGAGCACTTAAAAATTAATGATGATAGTTGAAAATTGAAAATAGAAAAGGCTTTTCTTTTTCCTATAATTGAAAAGAATATAATGCAAATTGAAAACTAGAAAAAGAAACCTTATCTTGTGCAGCCACAAAATTGAAATGGGTTTTTCTTCTACAATGTTCTTGAACATTGTAAAGTTGAAACATTTGGAGGTTTTATAGGAAAATGAATGGAAAAAAAAAAAAAAAGATTATCCATTTCATAATCAATTGCAATCTTTTTCCATTATGATCATGAGACAATTACTTAGAATCACTAAATTTATGACACATAATCTAATCTCTACACGTATTAAACTTTAGTCTTTCACTTAATCAATTGGATTTGTCGGCAGCCTCACTTAGTTTAAATACTTATTTTGGTACTTTTAAAGATTGTAATAAATTAAATTAAATTAAATAACTGTTTAGAAAAATAGCAATAGGATATTATTGCAGTGGTAGTCTATTATTTGATGTTATATATCCAAATATAGATGCCAGAATCTAGGCTTGTTTGATTGGAAAATAATAGTTTTTTTTATAAATTATAAGGTATGCTTGAAGTATAAGCTATAAAATGATGAAAATGTGGTACATAAATTTGCTTAAAAAGTAACCAAAATTAATTATTTATCCTAGTAAAAAATAACTTAAATTTGATGATTATATCTGACTTATTAAGATGCAAAAGTGAGTTTAGGCAAAGATAATTGATATGCTTTCTCAATGATAGAAAATGTGATTTTTTTAATATAAAATAATTATAAAAAATAATAATAATTTTTTTAATTATAAAAAAAAAAAAAAAAAAAAAAAAAAAAAACTTAATGGTAGGGATTAAAATGTTTGAAACCTCAAAAGCACGTTTAATCATAGAATTTTAAGGTTGCTACCGAAAAAGAATACACACTTCATTATATAGCTAACATTTATCAATTTCTGTAAGCTTTTTTTCTTTTAACAACATAATTCTACACTTGCACTATCTTATCTCTCATTTGTACTATCTTAGGATCGGTTTGATTACTATTTAGGCCTCGTTTGATAACTATTTAGGACTTGTTTGATAACGATTTGGTTTTTTTCGTTTTTTTTTAAATTAAGCCTATAAATCCTACTTCCACCCATGACTTTTCATGTTTTCTTATCTATTTTTTAGATGTGTTTTCAAAAACCAAGTTAAGTTTTGGAAATTATTATTAAAAAAAAAAAAAAAAAAAAAAAAAAAAGAGCAAAAAATTGTTTTTGTTTTTAAAATTCAACTAAGAACTCAAGTGTTTTCTTAAGAAATAGGAAAATCATTGTAAGGAAGATGAAAACCATGTAGAGAAATTGTAGGAAAACAAGTACAATTTTTAAAAATCAGAAATTAACTTAGCTTAAATGGTAAAAATTGTAGAAATTGTAGTATTTATAAACTTAACTTTCAAAAACTAAAAACCAAAACCAAAATGATTATCAAACGGGGCCTAAATGGTTATCAAATAGGGTCTTAGTTTTTTATTTTTGGTTTTTGAAATCTAAGCTTATAAATACTATTTTCACATATAGGTTTCCTTACTTTGTGTGTACTTTTTATCTATGTTTTCAAAGATCAAGCCAAATTTTGAAAACTAAAAAATAAAAAAGTAGCTTTTAAAAACGTGTTTTTGTGTTTTAGAATTTGGCCCAGAATTCAAATGTTTCTTTTAAGAAAGATGAAATTCATTATAGAGAAATTGAAGAAAACAAGTTTAAATTTGAAAAATCAAATGATTATCAAACAGGTCTTATATTTCTCATTTTCGATACAACTTTGATTTATTCATGTGTCCTTCCACCTAAAAATCTGCTATGAGCCATTTTCATTATCTAATGCACCTCATAACCACTCCCCCATACTCTTCAAAAGCACTTTCTGGAAACTAAATTTTAATTAAAAGCATTTTCGTGGAGACCCATTTGAGAGATGTTAGAAAATTTAGAAAGGGTGAAAATCCCTTAAAACTGAGGTTCAATTTTGTTGGAGTGGATCATGAGTACTTCGTATCAATTGTGGATGATTAATCAAAGTTTATATTGAACCATTTCTATCATCACTGTCGTTAATTAAATTTTAATCTTAATATATCAAATGGTCCCTAATTTTTTTTTAGATAGTTCTCTAATTGGTTCTTCATGTTTTAGAATTTTTAGTTTTGTCTTAAATATATTAAATTGAATAAAGTTTGTTAATAGAACACTTTTATGTCATTAAATAAATTATTATTTCATTACATATATATGAAATAATGATATATTATTTAGAACTTGGGACTTGGAAGAAATTAATTTTATTGATGGGCAAATCAAATTTAAGTAATAGACAGACTAATGTGTTACAACTTTACTTATCTAAATTAATTAGTACAACAATAATTTCATTATACATCAACTTTTTTGGTTAACAAATTCTAAAAAATTCCTAGGACCTAATTGAGAATTTTTAACACATTAAGCATAAAATTGAGAATTTTAAAAGATAAAACCAATTGAAAATTAGTGACTATTTATTCTGTTTGGCCATAATTTAAAGCCAATGCTAGGGAAATTAGACTTACAAACTCTGAGCAAGAATATATAGGTAAAACAACACCATCAATCCAAGTTTTTCAATCACAGGTATATAGAATCAAAACAATCAGTTAATGGAATAACACTGGAAAGTAATTAACATAAAATAAAATAAATTTTAAAAAAAAAAAACAGCCACCTTCCAATTACAGCTGTGTGATTTATGCATATACAAATTAAGAGGTAATTAATTTTTTACTTCAGATTAATGAACAAGCTTGGACAGGTTGAAATTATACTAAGCTCTCACAGCAAATAAATTATTTATACAAATGGTAAGAAAACAGTCAAAAATGAGAAACTAACAGCAATCAGAGTTCCAGCTTAACTTGTGTGGTTTGGGAACTGCTGTATTCTGCAACATTCCTTGGTATATTTTCTAGAACTAGAGCTCCACCATCATAACCATCCATCAATAGCTTCCCTATTTTCGATCTCCATTCCGAGATGTCCTCACTCTTTCGGTCGTGAACGACTCTGCCACGGTAGTTCAGCATTGTACCCAAGCCACTATTCGGCAGCCATCCATAGCTCAATAAAACGCCCGCCTCGCCTTCGGTCAAGTCTGCTCCAACCTTCCACAGAGAAATGCAGACGTGCCATAAAAGGGTAAGAAAGTCATGAACATGTAATGGCATAAAACTCTTATGTAATATTTTGAAATGCAAGAACTGACCAGTAAATCACAAACAACAGAGCGGATTCATAATCCCTATGAGAACTTATATTTTATAATGGGATTAGTAGCGTAGAGCGTTCTAACAAATGAAGAATTATCAATACTCCATTGTTGAGAAAAAGATGTGATTCCAATGCTCCATCAAAAAATTATTATTTATCAATTTTTTTCCGTTCTAACGGAATGCTATTAGATCAAACGATAAAGACATTATTGAGAAAAAGATGTGATTCCAGATTAGATTCATGTAACAACACAGAAAGGTTTTCTATTCCATAACGGAAAAAACATGCGGCCAAGAAATAGGGCTTGAGTGGAATGGGTGGTAAATGATATTCAAGAAAAGATTAATACAATATAAGTTACAAAATTAGAAGGACTCTTTTATCAAATACCGGCATATCCATAAACACATATATGAAAGCTTCATATCACAATCTACAAGAAAAAAAAAAGAAACGTTCAATTGATCAAGCTGCACAATGAGGATGGTATCCATGAGATATATGAGTTCTCAACAAATATAATCGATTTTTTAGTCTTTCTAGTAATTATCCTATTTTCATGATCATAACCCAAAAGGAAGGCTTTCTTGTAACACCTCGGCTTTGATGCCTTTGTTTTATATATTTCATTCCTCAATGAATTTTTTTCTGAAGCAATAAAACGAAATAATAATAATATAGGCAAGACAAATGATGTATCTGTTAAGATTCTTCTTAACCGTTTCCTTCTCCGAACATAAATAAACTTATACAAACTTGGAAATGAGAATTACGTAGATAATATGATTGCATTCATTGTGATTCCAAAACAGATCCCACCATTCGAGAGGGCGGAGCTCTCCACAACACAGAGTGTTTAACCACAATCAAAACTAAAAGCATGAAAACATCAAAAGACAGAATTCCCTAACTTATACAACCAGGAGATTAACTATGGGATGGTCCTGCGGGCGAAAAGACCTTTTTGCCCTTCCTAACATAAACTTGAGTAATTGGGGGCCTAACAACTTCCCCCTCGATGACACCCAGCTTGTCCTCAAGCTGGAATTCTGGACACTGCTTGCGTATAAACTCGACTGCTTCCCAGGTGGCTTCATGTTCGGGTAGTCCTTTCCACTGCACTAATACTTCTTCTGTTTTTGTTTCTCTGTTCGGTGAGCGAATATCTCTTGAGGTTCAGCCACCCATTCAAAGTCTTCTGTCAGCCAGGGAGGGTTCTTCGCTAGCTCCTCATGATCTCCTCGAACTTTCTTCAATTGCGAAATATGGAACACCGGATGAATATTGGCCTCTTCGGGAAGTTCCAATCGGTATGCTACCTTCCCTATCTTTTCCTTGACCTGGTATGGTCCAAAAAACTTGGGTGCTAGCTTTTCATTCCTTCGTCGCGCCACTGATGCTTGTCGATAAGGCCTTAGCTTCAGGAATACCCAGGTTCCCACCTCGAACTCTAACTCCTAACTTATCTGCGCTTTTTTTCATCATTCTTTGAGCCTTGAGCCTTGGTCACTGCCTTTAGGCGTTCAATGCTATATCTCTTTCTTTCAATCGTTGGTCAAGGGTAGCATTGCTGGTTTTCTCGCTCTCCGTAATCTGAGAATTGTGGGGCACCCTCCCATAGACAATCTGGAACGGGGTCAATCCTGTGGAGGAGTGGTAGGTAGTATTATACCAGTATTCTGCCCATGTCAGCCATTGCGTCCACTGCTTGGGTTGTTCCCCATAGAAACATCTTAAATAGAACTCCACGCATTTGTTCACAATTTCAGTATGCCCGTCGGATTGAGGGTGGTAGGTCGTGCTTCTGTGTAACTTGGTACCTTGGATGCGAAATAATTCTTGCCAGAAATTGCTAATAAAAACTTTGTCTCTGTCCGATACCATAGTCTTCGGAAATCCGTGAAGCCTCACCACTTCTTGGATGAATGCAGCCGCAATAGTCTTGGCTGTATAGGGATGCCCTATGGCTATGAAGTGCGCGTACTTGCTCAGCCGGTCTACCACAACCATTATTGCATCATATCCCTTGGGATTTGGGCAGTCCTTCTATGAAATCCATTGATATATCCTCCCATACTCGATCAGGGAGAGGAAGGGGTTGTAAGAGGCCGGCGGGACTTAGGGATGACGATTTGTTCCGTTGGCATATCTGGCACTCCTCCACATGCTTTCTGATATCACACTTCATGTCGGGCCAATATAGTTCTCTTGTTATCCTCTTGTAAGTTCTAAGGAACCCCGAGTGTCCCCCCAAAACCGAGTCGTGGTAGGCGTATAATACTGCCGGCTTCAAGACAGAGTCACGGCTCATAACCAACCGGTCTTTGTATAACAACGTTCCATTCTGGACGGAAAATTTGTTATGCGAGTTCGGATCTTCTTCGCATTCTGCTTTCCGGCGAGATAAGCTTGGATCTTCGTCCACCTCTTGTTTCACCTTTTCCACATCGAGCAGGGGGGAGCTTGCAATACGGCCAGGGTTGGTCTTGGTCCCATCCTCGACAGTGCGTCTGCCGCCTTATTCTCTAGCCCGGGCCTGTATTGGATCTCAAAGTCATACCCCATCAACTTGTACATCCACTTTTGGTATTCAGGCTGTATCTCCCGTTGTTCCATCAAATGCTTGAGAGCTTGTTGATCCGTCCGAACAATAAACCTCTGTCCCAGCAGATACGATCTCCAACGCTGTACGGCCATCACAATTGCCATGAGTTCTCGCTCATATACTGATTTCGCACGCGCACGCGCGGAGAGGGTATGGCTAAAGTAGGCAATCGGTTGTTGCTTCTATGCCAGGACGGCGCCTAACCCAATCCCCGAGGCGTCGGTCTCGACTACAAATGGCATTGTGAAGTCCGGTAGGGCCAGGACCGGCAGCGTTATCATAGCCTGCTTCAGTTGTTCGAATGATGCGATTGCGTCCTCCGTCCATGCGAAGGCATCTCTCTTGGTAAGCTGTGTGAGAGGGGCTGCCAGCGATCCATAGTTGGCCACAAATCTCCTATAATATCCGGTCAACTCGAGAAATCCTCTGAGCTCCCTGACGTTAGTTGGCATTGGCCACTCTATCATCGCCCTTACCTTCTCCGGGTCCGCTTCCACACCATTTTCTGATATCCAATGACCCAAGTACTCGATCTTGGACTGTCCGAACTAGCACTTCTTGGCATTGGCCACTAATGAATTCTCCCTCATAACTTCCATCACCGCGGCTAAGTGATTTAATGTGAGATTCCCACCGGGCAGTGGGACCAAGATATCGTCAAAGAAAACCAACGCAAACAACGCCTAAGAAAGGGACGAAATACCTGGTTCATGATGGCTTGGAAGGTGGCCGGGGCGTTCGTAAGGCCGAATGGCATGACCAGAAATTCATAATGACCCTCATGTGTACGGAAAGCAGTCTTTGGTACATCATCTTCAGCCACACGGATCTGATGATAACCAGAACGGAGATCCAGCTTGGAGTAGACTCTTGCCCCGTTGAGTTCGTCGAGTAGTTCCTCAATAACCGGAATGGGAAACTTATCTGGTATCGTGGCTTCGTTCAGCGCCCGATAATCTACGCAAAATCGCCAACTACCATCCTTTTTTTTACTAGCAGAACTGGGTTGGCGTAGGGACTAGTGTTGGGTCGAATGACTCTAGCTCTCAACATTTCTTCCACTAACCTCTCTATCTCCTCCTTCTCTGCGTATACGAGTAACGAAAAGGGCGCGACGCTGATGGGTTCCCGCCTTCCTTGAGAGTGATACGGTGGTCCCGGGCTCAAGCTGCGGGGTAGCCCGGTTGGTTCTCGGAAAACGTCCCCATACGCCTCGAGCAGCTCGCTTAACTCCCTTGCGGGACCCTAGGGTGGTGGAACTGCGGTCGTTTCCACGGCATTGATCTGTGCGGTCAGGGCCCGACATTCGATCAGGAAGCCTTGATCCTCTTTTTCCCAGGCACCTTTTAACTTCTTTAAAGAGACTTCGGCCCGCATGAGCGTGGGGTCTCCTCGAAGAGTCACCTTCTCTTCCCCCTGTCCGATGGTCATCGTCAAAGCTCGCCAGTCCACCTCAGTTATTCCCAAGGAGCTCAGCCATTGCATTCCCAATATAGCGTTAATCCTTCCCACTCGATGGCGGGAAGTCTTCTCGCGGTGATATATCGAAGTGGCTACTACCACCCCTTGCACACACTCCTTTTCCTCTAACTGGCAGTTACACGAACCCATGATCACCCCGAAATGAGTGGTTTCGATATGGGAATCTTTAATTTATCAACTAACCTCTGCGATATAAAATTGTGCGTTGCTCCACACACCACCAAGAGTACTATTTCTTCTTGCTCGATGCGTCCCTTCAGTTTGATCGTTCCGGGAGCGTTAAACCCTACTACCGTGTTCAGGGATAGCTCGGCTAGTTCAGCCATTTCTGGAGCTTCGGCTGTCTCAATCCTCAATTCCGGTATCTCTTCTCCTGCCACCTCGTCGCTGATCACTAGTACACGGAGCTCCTTACTCTTGCATTTATGTCCCACGAAGAACTTCTCATCACAAATATAACATAGTCCTTTTTCTTTTTGTGTTGTAGCTCGTAAATCGTGAGAGGCGTCGATGGGAGTTCTCCTTCCGTGCATTTGGATTCGAGCTTGCCAGGGTGATCGTGCGGACTGGGTTTACCTCGGGATTCTTGGGGGCGGATTTGCTGACCGGCGGCGTAACCTCTACCCCACACGTGCCGTTCATTCCTTGGTGGGCCCATCCCTTGGATTGGAAAGGTCTCTGCCTACCACATTGGGTCTGATTCTTGTCCTCTACTCTCTGGGCCGCCTTCATCATAGCCTCAAGGCCCACGGGCTCAAAACAGAGGACTTCTGCCCGAATGTCTTCTAAGAGTCCGTTTAAGAAGGTGCTTTCCAAAACTTCTTCGGAAAGGTGGGGTAGTGGGGCCGCTAGGAATTCAAATTTCGCGCATACTCGCTTCTGATGTTGTCTTGTCGTCGACGCCGTGAAAAACGGGCGCACAAAGAACCTTCTCCTGCGCGTCGGCACAAACGTTCCATCATACGTCTCCTCAAGTCAGTCCACCCCTCAAATGGTTGTCGCCCTTCGGCCCAACGGAACCATCTCAGTGCCGTGCCCGCGAAACTGACCGCCGACACCGTGACCTTCTCCTTCTCCGTCAACTGGTTGATGTCGAAATACCGTTCCGCCCTAAATAGCCAATCATCCGGTTGGTCCCCATCAAACACCGGCATATCAACTTTCTTAAATTTGTATCGAATGCCTTCCTCTTCCCGGTACTCGTCGTGGCTTGGTCCACGCAATTTACTGTTCTAGGAGCTAGTCGCCGCTGCCTCTTCTTCCGTCACCTTTCTCTTTAAGCCTGGCTCTCTGTCACGTTTTGGGGAGCCACGAGAGTACTCTGCCACCAGAGTTGCCAGAGCCTTTTGGTTGTCTTCTGTGGCTTGTCTCTGATCCTCCATGCCGGGTGAAGATTCTCTCTATGTTTTTGCTCATATCTCTGCGATCGATTTTTCCAAGCGGAAGTTTGCTTCAGCACTTCTGCAGCCGATTTTTCTGATTCTTCCATCCTTCCCTCCAACATGCGCTGCGACATTCCGCGAGTCTTTCCCAGGGCGAAAGATGCTCTGATACCACTTGTTAAGATTCTTCTTAACCGTTTCCTTCTCCGAACATAAATAAACTTATACAAACTTGGAAATGAGAATTACGTAGATAATATGATTGCATTCATTGTGATTCCAAAACAGATCCCACCATTCGAGAGGGCGGAGCTCTCCACAACACAGAGTGTTTAACCACAATCAAAACTAAAAGCATGAAAACATCAAAAGACAGAATTCCCTAACTTATACAACCAGGAGATTAACTATGGGATGGTCCTGCGGGCGAAAAGACCTTTTTGCCCTTCCTAACATAAACTTGAGTAATTGGGGAGTAATTGGGGGCCTAACAGTATCATTACTAAAGTTATTACCAATAATGGTCTGTTCTCAAGTAGTGAAATTCTGCTACAACTACTAAGCTTCATAGCAATCACCAACCGCTTTATCTGCCAGTCAATGGGTAAGGAATTCACAAGCTCAAAAAAATATGTAGCATAGCCATACTCGGGACGTTCCAGCACTATTCTGCACTCAAATGAAGCACCATCAATATTCAACTCAGTAATCAATTCATAAAGATTGAAATTATATTAAATGCACCTTTTATGTCTCTCAAATACAAATATAAAAGACTGGAGATCCCGGCACCACCCCCATTCGACAGGCCAGCTCCGGAAATGAAGATATCTTGTCTAAAAAAGAAGATTGAACATGGGCAAATCAACAGAGAGGAATAAACTGGACAATTACAAAGTTTAAGCAGAGGTTAAAAGAGAATAGAAGATCTTTTTGGCGTAATATAGAAAAGACCAAAAGATCATGACAATGAGAAAATTAATCACCTGCAACGATGAACTAAATAAAAGTGAAAAGAAAAAAATGATACTAATGCAAAATAAATTCATAACCGTCAACCTATTACCTGCTCAATAAGTGAAACCAGACAAGCTAAGCAATAGTTTGCTCTTGAAGCTTTCGTGCATCTTATAGGGGGGAACTTCAAAAAGGAATGGCGTTGAGAAAAAATCTGTTACCACATGGTGAAACGATGGCATTAGGGTAGATAGAGTACTAGACAACTGACATAAAAAATCCCAACCATCAACCAAAAAGCAGAGTACTAACTACTATAAGCCAATCAGAATTATCAAATAAACGGTCGAATTTTCTTTTTGGATAACAAACCAATATTATTGAAAATTAGAAATATATCCAAAAGCAAGAAAAACAAAAGCACTTTCTAGTTGGTAGTATCGAAGAAGTGGAGTAGTTAGAAAAACGTAATGACGATAAGAATAGAGACTAGTGTAGTTGTGTAGTTGTGTTTGGCGGTTGAGAAAACCAGGAGCATCACTCAATTGATCGAGAAATATTGGTTCACAGAATATGGAGACATTGTTCATAGAAAAAAAATATATTAAATTTTAAGAAATTTATGAGTTAGCTAATCATGTAATATAAACCACTCCCTCATGATATCAGAAAACTTGTGTAGTTGTATTTCTTAGTTCAGAAAACCATATGTTTGATAGGTTTAAAAATCCTAGGGGAGAGGCATTCATTATTATCCTTCACTTCTCAAGCTTGAAAAATATAATAGATGTAGGATACTGAAAGCCCATGGCTAGAAAAGCTTACACCATATAGCCCATAAATGTAAAAGCTTGGGTTTAGGACAACAAGATCATGAATTTATCATGACGTACATGAGTTTTTTCTGTATGGAACTTGGAAGCTCGGTTTCTCATTGAAAAAATAATAAATAAATAAAATCATAAGTTATCGCTCACCCTCACCCTCGATATTACAGCTTCAAGCTCACCAAAGCTGTCTTCACTAAGTGACTCATCTAGATCATCGTCACTTTCCATGTCCCCATAAAGCCTGATTTCATCAACTAGTACACCTTTATCAACTAGTATCTGCCAATGAAACTAGAATGAATAAAATCCAAAATTCGCAAGCACAATTGAATGACATGAGATATTAATACCTGGAGAAGGCCAGGAGCATCTTCTTCCAGTGCTGTTTCAATTGAATTCCTGCAAATAAATTGACACGCATAACAACTTAGAGAGAGATTAAAAAACCACAGGAAAAAAATATATTGAAAATGTAAAATTCCAATGTGTGAAGTATATACGTGGCGGTCTTTTTCCGTTTGCGTCTCCTTTTAATGTTCATTAAACTAGAAGGTTCTGAAACAAGAATTCTACATCCAAGGTCAGAAGGTTTCAGATGCTCGTAATCCATAGATGTAGAACCAAACACCTTCCGAGATGAGAAAAACTTCATTCGATCTTGCAGTCGCATATCGTCTACCTTGTTTTCATAATGTTCATTGGGCATGGCTGTTTCACTCTTTATCGGCATAATGCTGTAGACGATATTCATATGCTTACCATATAAGCTACAGTCGTCCATGTGATCATAAGGTTCATCCTTCACTTTTGTGGAATTCAATAAATTTGCTTCAGGGACATGATCAGTCAAAAGCCGTGAACCTAATTCTGTAGTCACCTTCTCCGAAGAGCAGATCTTATCATCTTTGAGATCCATATCATTGCCTGATTCAGTTGATTTCTTCAACGAATGATTGTTTGAGACATAGGACCCAGAAATAGTTGCATTAGATGAACGAACTACTGAAAGGCTACAAAGACGAGGAGAATCACTTCCAGCTTTATCATGCAATACATTTCCAATGTCCATCAGTTCTTCATTAGCAAATATAGACTTTTCCTTCTGTTTCAAGAAGCATTGTGGAAGATTTCCTGATGGCACACCAGAACCACCCTGCACAACCGAGCACCATATCAAATTACCAACAACTCTAAACAACAAAAAGGCAAATCATGAAAAATTATCACAAAACTTGATGTTTCATAGCACTATGAAAAAGACATGGAAGGAAACATAATGGCTCAGCAGTCACCAGTAAAACAGCCAGGCATAAAGAAAATAATATAGCCGGTAAAATCAATCAGAGGAGTTGTGGGCATATTATGAAGCTTTTGATCAATTTCATTGGAAAAACCACGGATCCATAATAAAAACACATGCTTGTCAATATTTACAAAAACTGCCAATGAAGGAAAGGAGTACAGAACAAAATTACAAGGTAGGCTTTTAAACATTTTTCTTAAACAAAACTTGTACACTTTATCCTGATAAGTTTTTACTGATCTCATACAGTGCACATTGATAGAGTTTATAAAATAATTCAGAGAAAAATAAAGGTGCGCTTAGTTGGTGACCTAAATACAGAAATTTAATGAAACTAAACAGAAATTTGAAAACAAGAGATTTAATGAAAATAGAGTTGTATTTTTTTTTGAGTTGTATTTATATTTTCAAATATGTGTTCAGTAACAGATTTAGAAATTAGATTCCAATTTAAACCAGGGTTCAAAATGTGTTTGGTAGTAAATTTATAAACCATAAAACTAATTGTAGTTACCAACTAAATATTATATAAACTATTATTAATTAATTTATGAACATGTTTTATATTATAAATTCTGTATAATTATTATTTTACAATATCATATGATTTATAATATATTATATAATACATATTTTAATTTAACCAAAATGAATTGGGTTTTATAACATGAAATTACTTTATTGATTAAAGTTTTTATTCATTTTAATATAATTATGCATTTTAAATTTTCAAATTCAAAATTTGGATACATGGAAAACATAAAAAAGTTGTTTTAAGAATTTCTACTATTTTGGATCACAGAATTCGAAAACAATTTTTGAAAACATATCCGCCAAACGCATGTGCGTTGAACTCAGTGAATCTGAAAACATAAAACAGAATCCAGATTACCTATTAAATAGACTCTAAATTTCCAACATCCAGTAACCTCACAATGTGATGAGTAATTGCAAGATTATTTGGCTAGAGTACACCAAGAAGAGAGAGAGAAGGATTGGGACATGACATGGATACATTTATTTATTCTCCTTTGTTTGGGTTGTATAGTACACCAAGATGGGAGAGGAAGGGAAGAGAGGGAGAGAGAGTTCATATCAAAAGAGAGTGATACACATCACCCCCACTTCCATTCATGTAGCCGTAGGAGATGTGAGGAAAGATGCAAAGATTCAGTTGCTGTTGAATAAAAAGTTTTTGAGTTGGTTGGTAAGCAGGGATGGAAGAAAAGTTCGATTAGTGAAGAATAAGGGGAAGAAGTTATTCTTAGATCTTGAGTTGGTAGTATGGTTGGCGATTGTCTGGAGGGTAGTGGATTTGGATTTGCTTATGAACCTACTGAGTTGTGGCACAAAGTGATAGCAAGTGTGGTACAGAAAGGAGAAATCTAGTCGGTTTACAAAAGGTAAGATTTAAGAAAACTGGCAGCTTGAAAAGCCACATTTGAAAAAAAAAAAATCAATTAAAGTAGGAACCAGGGTAAAACTTTTTAGTGTGGCTACTTCATGTATCTTTCTTTTCAGTTTTTCTTTGTTGACAACCCAAGAAAAGAGAAGGTATTTGGTACAATCAAAAGAAAATTTTAAATCATCTCCTTAGGTACCCATGGCAGAAAACAGGCCCAACATGAAACCACCCTTTCTCACATGGGGAGCTCAGCAGATGTGGGCATATCTGAGGGGTAAAACACTCCTATTATTGAGAGCATACATAATAGGAAGGATTATCTCTCTTGCTCGCAATCAGGAATGTCATTCATTTACACCAAAAGTAAGGAAAACCATCTACATGGATCATCTCCTATCTCTGCCACTATTGATGAACAGTACAAAGATTGAAAGGTGAAAACAAGGAAATGTGATGGTTAATCAACCCTATAGATACGGAGCTTGGGTAGAGCTTTCTTCTTTATTCTTCCACACAGGGAATAGGAACCAATCAAAAAAACATACTCAGATTCAGAAAATACTTTAGAGTCCTACCTTTCATGACTTGCAACAAACAAAGGTGTCGGTAAGATATTCACCCAACTCACCCTATTGGCAAAAACTAGACATGTTTGAAAATCATGACTATGAGCTGTAATAGACAGTAACACATACCAAAAGATGGTACATAAGAACAGAGCTTTTACTTGGTCTAACAAGTAGATAAGGTGAGAGGGGAAACCCTATCCATGAAATTTACCAAATATTTGTATTTTCTCCAAGGAATTCGCTGATTATTAAGTTTCAGATTTATGTCTTGCTTGGCATCCTTTCTTATTTAGTGTTTGAGATTGTTGGTTGTCCCCTTTTCTTACTTATCACTGGTTTGATTGCGTTCAGTGTTGGGGGTTATCTTTCTGGTTTATCTTTTTGATTTATCCTTTTGGTTTGTTTATCTTTTACCGTTTGTATTTTGAGCATTATTCTCATTTGATTATACCAATGAAATTCCTTTGTTTTCTTGTTAAAAAAAAAAAAAACAACACCAAATATCTGTGCGCTTTTTGCTGAAGTACAGTGAGTCCACAAAAGGTTTGACAATGAAGGATATCACACCCACAACTCATCATGAGTCAGAAAATTCTGCTTTGGCATATAGGATTCCTCACTCATCAAGTACCTCTCGAAAGTCTCATAATTCCTCTCATAACTATGGTATTAAAAAACCAAACTGTGAAGGAAAATAGTGTGGACCCTATAAGAAGAATAGGCATGCAAAAGATGTCTCATAAGGGCATTTCTCTCCTAATACCACCAAACCAACATTTAGAGGATGGGAATTGGGACCTCAGTGAGTCCACAAAAGGTTTGACAATGAAGGATATCACACCCACAACTCATCATGAGTCAGAAAATTCTGCTTTGGCATATAGGATTCCTCACTCATCAAGTACCTCTCGAAAGTCTCATAATTCCTCTCATAACTATGGTATTAAAAAACCAAACTGTGAAGGAAAATAGTGTGGACCCTATAAGAAGAATAGGCATGCAAAAGATGTCTCATAAGGGCATTTCTCTCCTAATACCACCAAACCAACATTAAGAGGATGGGAATTGGGACCTATCCTCGTCACTCCAAAAAATCATTTTTGCTAATGGTGGTACTGCTCCTCTAATCAAGTATGAGGCTTGATCAAAGAAGCAAGCAAATTTTTTTTAGCACCATCAAATTGGGCAGGTTCAGTCTCAACAATCTACAATCGTGGTTGATAAGTTTTTGTCTAATAAAGAATGATTTCATTAAGTGAATCAAATTAAGGGGGAGAAAGGCCAAAGCCCAAGCCACAAAAAGATCTTCCATTTGGCACAAAGATAAGTAACACAACACTTCTAAAATAAATTATATTTTCAAGTGTGTCTACTTGGGCACACCTTGACTAATCTCACAGGACAACTATCTGATCCTACTACATTTGGTTGTAAAGGAAACTACTAACTAATAGGATATTAAATTCTAGATATGTGGATCACCATGGTTTGAACTAATTCCCTTTAAACCCTTTACCTTTTTTATTAGCCCCAATGATCATCACGCCAGCCAACTATGGGTCTAAAAAATATTGCAAAACAATAAAATTCACACCAAGAGTAACATAAAGGACATGATCCATCAAACTCCTAAAAGGCTTTTTTTAGTTGTTGAAGATCCTATTATTCTTTTGTCGCCACAAAAGCTAAGCTGAAGTTTTTTCAAGATTAAGCCATAAAACTTCATTCTCTTCTATAGAACAGAAAGGATGGCCACCTTCAATGGAGAGGAAGAGCAAACTTTTAACATTGCTGGGGAGGGTTGAATTCCATCAAAAACAGTGCAAAAAGAAGTGGGACCAAAGGTCATTAGCAAAGGGGAGACTGCTGAAAATATGATCTTGAGTTTTAGCATTCTTCTTACATGAAGACGAAGAAGCCACCACTTAGCGAGAGAACAATAAAAGAACTCCTATTCTGAATAAGGTCATTCAAGCTTCCATGAGAGAGTTCCCAAAAGGAAAGTTCTAAACTTCTTTGCAAATTTTGAATAGTTATCTTTCCATATCAAGAAGAAAAGCAAGGGATTATCCACCCTTCCTTTGTCAATCGAATCAGTGAAACATTCCTTTGTTGGCCCATACATTTCTCAATTTCACAACACATGTCAGACTCGTCTAAATGGGGCTCTGCTCCCTTCTTTCGTTTCAAACACATTCTTGGGTTGTCATCCCCAAAGTTCTTCAAACGCATGAACGTTAAATGAAAATTCAACTTCAACTTTGACCCATTACTATCTGCTTGACAAAGAAGCATCTAGCAACGTCTAATTTCACATCCCAGAGTTCTACTTCTATAAATTCCACTTTCGTCTTGGTCACTATCATACAATGGAAACTAAATTTGTCAAGGGCATTGGTCTTGTGTGTTATTCCACCCATGATGTATAAAATCATTGCTACAAATTACCAAAAAGCAGTGAATTACCTCAACATGTTGATTCATGAAACCCAACCCTTGCCTACAATGGGAACAGGAAAATAACATTAGATAAAGTCTAATCCTTCACAAAACAATATTAAAAAACAGTTTAAATATTGTTGGTTAAATTACAAATTTGATCCCTATGATCTCGAGAAAGTTAGAATTTAGTCCCTACGGTTTGATAAAAGTAAAACCCTCATATCAGTCCCTAGGAGGGTTTTATCAAACCATAGGGACAAAATTCTAACTTACCACAAGGACTAAATTCTCACTTTCTCAAAACTATAAGGACCAATATTGTTTTGCGATCAACTTTGACTTGCTTTCATTTTAATCTCTGACCTTCTATTTTTTTTTCAATTGTATATCTCAAGTTTAGTTAAATAGCTAAATTAATACATTATTGACCTATAAATATTCTTAAGGAAAAAGGGGCAAAAATCAATTTATACCCTTAAACTTTTGTGGGTTGTATCAATTAAAACCGTAAGCTAATAATTGTATCAATTAAAACCTTAAACTTTCATAAGTGAATCAATTCATACCCTTTGTTTGAAAATCGTTAATTTTCACATATGTGAGAGACTAATAATTGTATCAATTAAACCCCTAAATTTTCATATAATCGATTCCCTTATGAAAGTTTAGGAGTTTCATTGCTAAAATTATACGTTTCCATGTGTTTAAATTACACTTTTTCAAACGAAATCTAACAGAGGGTGTAAATTATACACTAATGAAAGTTTAGGATTTTAATTCATACAATTATTAGTTTAAGGTTTTAAATGATACAACCTCCAAGTTTTAGGGGTATAAATTGATTTTTGCCCAAAATAAAATTAAGAGTTGTCAACTTAGTTAAAACATGAAATTATTAGGGAAAAATAATTTCACTGGCTTCATTATCATTAGTTATACAAATTTTAACTAAATTTAGGTTGTTGAGAACTATGTTGTTTTGGTTGATATGACTTATATTATTAATGCCAATTATTAAATCCTATTAGAGAAGTTAATGGTAAAGAAAAGATCAATCTTAGATGACTTACTAATTGAAATATGGAAGTTTACAAACTAAAATAGAAAGGCAACAACATTGTTTTAAACCCAAAAAAGAACCAGCAATCGGAGTCATACTATATCCTTGTCTAAGTATGGGGAAAAAGGAGTATAGACATAAACAGTACATGGATAGAAACAGACAACTACAGATAGAGAAAATATGATCACCAAGAAAATGAGGAACCTTGATTGCAGCATCCTTAGTCGCTCTATCAATAAAACATGATCAAGATCTTCATTGAAGTCACCAAACATCTCAATTTTAACCTTAGTTACAGCCACACCAGCAGAAGCAAAGTTATCTACACCATCTGCCAAGGTACCTGGTAAGATGCTTGTAGATTCCACCCTTACCTGATCAGGAACCTTAGGTGGTGTTGGATTCTCACATGTCATCGATATCTGTTTCTCTATATTTAATTGAGTCCCCTCACTGCAGTTGTCCTCAAGATGACCTACATAAGGTCACAAGAACTATATAATAAACGTGGATGAAACCAGAATATCTCAGGAACAATATAGAACAGGCCTTCAGAAATAGAAGTATCCCCCCACCACCACCACAACAACATACCACTAGTACCAACAATTTGTGCTTCCAGTCGTTGATCTCCCAGATTTCTAGCATCACAAGCAGATATCACGGTGGAAAGACCCTGCAGCAAGGTCAAAGAACAAATTAAAAATAAACAAAAAAAGGGGTTGAAATTACACTCAATGACCAGAAGTTCTTTTAATGTTTAGTTTCACGGTAAAATAAGACAGGTCATTAAAATTCATGTTATCAAGTATAGATTTTTTTAAATGAAAAACCATACTTCCATTGAGAAAATAAAAGGATATACAACTGGACAATACAAAAAAACAGTCCAAAACAAAGGGAGCCAAGACAAAAACAAATGCAAGAGCCTCTTAAAAAAAGTGCACCAACTAATTCAAAAGTTCGCATTTTGTTCAAAAAGAAAAACTAATTCAAAATAAGAAGCAAAAAGTAATTGAAGACATTTTAGTTACAAACACCGAGAGGAAGATGTTGAACTTAATTGAAAACCAAACCTCCTAATCTACACTAGAAATCCTACTTCTCTCGAATCATTGTTTCAAGTCTACTTGAGTAGTATACTTGTAAATTAAAGTAGTGTCATGTATCTATCAAGTCAACACTAACAAAGACAATCTCCAAGATGGAAGTGAAAAAAATTAGGGCAAACACCAATTTATACCCCTAAACTAATAATTTTATCAATTTAAACCCTGAACCTTCATAAATGTATCAATTTATACCCTTTGTTAAATTTTGTTTGAAAAAAGTTCACACGTGTGCAGACTTATAATCATATCAATTAAACTTTTGAACTTCTATAAATGAATCAATACACGTGTAAGAATTGATACATGGATGATTTCAAATTGAGGGTCTAAATTGATTCATTTATGAAAGTTTGGGAGTTTAATTGATACAATTATAAGTTTGCATACATGTGAATTAACATTTTTCAATAGAAATCTAACTGAGCATATAAATTGATATACTTATGAAAGTTCAGGGTTTAAATTAATACAGTTATTAGTTTAAGGCTTTAATTGATACAACTCCCAAAGTTTATGAGGGTATAAATTGATTTTTGCCCAAAAAAAATCAAAACTAGCTAATTAAGGAAAAGGAGTTGCCCCTCCCAAGGATATAGAAAGCTTGCTTGATCAAGGGTAAGACAAATAGGTTTAGTTCATAGATTTTTTCCCCTTATGAAGAAGCCAACTTTCTTTATGATAAAATAAAAAAAATAATACATAAGGGCAATAAAATAAAAATAAAAGTAGATAATAAAAAAAGGAAAGCTCGGAATAAAAGAAGCATAGAAAAACAAAAGACAAACAAAAAGAAATAAGAGATCGTTACTAAACTCCTCACTAATGAACCTACAGGAAAGCATTGGACCTAGCCAAGGCCCGAACCTCGTCTCAAGATGTATCTGCCTCTCCAAATATCCTACCATTTCCCTTGAACCAAACATTTTAAGAGCACAGAGAAATCAGCATGCTGAAGAACCACCCTATATTTCAAAAGGGAGGATGGTAATAGACGTTCTCCATCATCGCTCTATGTGATTTGATTTGTTACAAGCCATCTAAACGTCAAACCCCTCCAAAAAGTCATCCCAAAACACCACAACAAACTAACCCCCCCCCCCACGAAACATGCTCCAAAAAAGCTTGAGGCCTTCTCACATGTGTCGCACCGCTGAGGCCCCAAAAGGATAGAAGACGAGGTGGCCGCCCATAAGAGAGGGCTCCCTCCTAAAGAAAACTCTTATTGTATGACATACAAAATTATGTAACTGTAAATTCTTATTGCTGCCAAAACAGGAGTAACATGACCTATTAATAAGCACAAAAAAAAAACGAAAGAAGTTGGTTGTAGTGGCACGCATATATGACCTGTAAATCGCAGCATTCATCTTCTTTCTTGGCAACCCTGCATATGGTCAAGAGAGAAAGTTTAAGTCTTTTCCTACCCAAAACAAAATAAGTAGGGAAAAAATATAAGCATCGACAGAAAATACTCACGTTGATATTATTTTACTCCCATCCTCCAAGAATAGGAGCTGTTTTTCCAGTAGCATTTTATGCCTCTCCACCAACGAAAGGTGGTCAAGATCATCAAAACGGATACTATGATTCATTCTGGTGTCCAAACCAGTCCGTGCTACTCCATGTTCAAGTTAATACCCATAGTTTCTCATCTTTTAGATAATGAAAAACGTGATACAATAATACCAAGAAGGGTTCAAGAATAAAGGGTTTTCCAAGTTTTGTAGCAGAAAACCCAAAAATTGAAGGTGTTTGATGATAAATGAGAGATGAGAAGTGAACGAGTAAGCAAGCATTCAAAAAGGTTGCTTCTAACCACGATGAAGAGATGAGAATTCAAGCCTAGCACCCCCTGACTTTTCTTTTTCCCTCTATTCTGAGATATAATAGAGGGCTCGAGCTTTATGCTAATTACTCTATCAAAAAAGAAAAAGAAAAACCTTTACATCAATTCTTTTACTTTACTCCTGCAAATGAGGTAAAACTTAAAAGTTACGCAAATTCAAATAACCTAAAACAATTTCCAGCAAAGAATCTCACCAATGCAAAAAAACAAAAGCAGGCATTGTTAACCATACATTATGAGTGGTTATTATTTCTGTTTAGCTTCAGTTTATTATGGGTAGTTCAGTTTAAACTCATTATAAATACTCTTTGTAAGTACTCCATTAATTAATGAGAAGAGCTTTACACTCAATATGTGTTTACTTTCTATGTATCGTTTCATGGTATCACAGCAGTGTTGACTCACATCCTTTCTCCGATCCTTCCACACAACCTTCTTCTTTTTCCTCTTCTCGTGGCAGATTCCATTGATGAATCTGCGGCTAAGGATCTACGATTGCCCATCTTTCTTTTGTCAAATATATGCAATTTGGTCTTGATTCGACCAATTTTGTACTCTAGAAACATCAATTGCGATCGATTTTAAAGGTACATAAACTCTTTCGTTTCATCGATGGAACGTATCAGAAGTCGGCGTATCAGAAGTCGGCTTTGATGTTGTCTACAGCTTCCTCGTCCTCTGAAGTTTCCTCTACAGCCACTCTTCAGCCGAATTCGTCGTATGAGGACTGGATTGCTACAGATCATGCACTTCAAACGCTCATCAACGCTACTCTTTCCCCGACTACATGGCTTATGTTGTTGGTTATGATACGGCGCAACAAATGTGGAAAATAATGGAGAAATTCTTCTTGTCAACTTTCAGATCTAATGTTATAGCCCTAAAATCTAAATTGCAGACAATTTCGAAGAAGCCTAGAGAAATGGTCGGTCTCTACATTCAGAGAATCAATGAGGTGAAGGACAAATTGGAAATTGTTTCCGTTGTTGTTGGTAGCAAGGATCTTGTGATATATGCCTTGAATGGCCTACTGCCTGAGAATAATGTTTTCAAGACTTCCTTACGCACACGTGCTTAACCAGTAACTTTTGCTGAATTTCATGCCCTTCTTCTAGTTGAAGAATCATCAATCGATAAAAATCAAAGCATAATGATTCTTTTGCATCTTCAACTACTCTCCTCACTAAGGTACATCAGTTCTGCACTAAGAATCTCAATCCAAAGATACCTCATGGTTGTGGCAATTCTCTCTTGTGGAAGAATTTTTGAAAATTTTGGTAGTAGAGGACATGGTATATCGGCGGGAAATTCAGGTAGAGATCGTATCCTTGCAAATTCTTCTTTAAAAATGTCTTCTGAACAGACTCCTACAAGATCTACCATCAATTAGGTCACAGTGCCATTGACTGTTATAATCGAATGAACTATAACTATCAGGGGTGTCATTCTCCAGCTCAGCTAGCATCCATGGTCACTATTCAGAATTACAATGTTATTGTGAATGCCTCTGCTTCTCAAAATTTTCCATGGTTGGTTGACTCTAGTTGTAACACTCACGTGACCTCAGACCTGAATCAATTAACTTCCACTTCTAATTATGTTGGTGATTTACCGATTACGATAGGCAGTGGGCAATCCCTTCCAATTACTCATTCAGGTAGCGGTCTTCTTTACGCTACTTCCTCCTCTCTTAAACTATTTGATCTTCTCTGTGTTCCACATATTTCATATAATTTTTAATCGTCTTTGTGTTGATAACAACTGTATCTTCATATTTGATTCTGACTTTTTCCTCATTCAGGACAAGTCTTCAAGTAAGATCCTTTTCCAAGGACCTAGTGTAAATGGATTATATCCCATTCATCCTGTTGGTTTATCCCCTTCTCCAACACTTTGACATTCTTCCCTTGTTGCTCATGTTGGTGCACAAACGTCTTCTTCAGTTTGGCATGACCGATAAGGCCATCCTAGTAATCCCATCCTTTTTTATCTGTACTTTCTAGCATGAATTTGTCCACCCTGCATGTTCCAAAAAGTATTTGTTATCCATGCTTACAAGGCAAGATGCATAAACGACCACTTTCTATTTTTGTCTCTACCACTTTGCATCCTTTGGAATTAATAGTACATATTGATGTTTGGGGACCTTCCCCTGAAACTTCTGTTAATGGCTTAAAATATTATGTTTCTTTTGTTGATGATATGAGCAAATATACTTGGCTTTATCCTATTATGAGAAAATCCGATGTTTTTTCAATCTTCAAAACATTCAAACCCCTTGTTGAGAATCAATTGTCTTCAAAAATTAAAGTCCTTAGGAGTGATGGAGGTGGAGAGCTTATAAAATCACAACCTTGGTTCATTTCTTCAAACTCATGGAATACTTCACCAAAAGTCATGTGCATGCACTTCAGAGCAAAATGGGGTTGTAGAACATAAAAATAGACATATAGTTGAGGTTGCTCTTACCTTTATGTCCAAATCCTTTCTACCTGTGAAATTTTGGTCTTTTGCCTTTGCCACCGTTGTGCATCTTATCAATAGACTTCCTTCACCTAATCTTGGAAACAAGTCTCCTTATGAGATTTTATTTCATTCTTCTCCTAATTTCTCCTTTCTCAAGGTCTTTGGTTGCACTTGCTATCCTTTATTAAAGCTTTATATTCACAATAAATTACAACCCAAAACTACTAGGTGTGTCATCTTGGTCATTTCCAAGACTCTAAGGGGCATTTGTGCTACAACATGAGCAACAATCGTTTATATACTTCTGGACATGTCATATTTGATGAGACATCTTTTCCTTCTGATCCTTCTTTAAATTCTTCAACCTTCATTAAAACTCCTAATCCTTCTTTCTTGTCTCATCGTTTACCATATGCTCTTTTTTCCTTCTACCTCTTATAATAATCATTCCCAATCACCTATTGTACCAAATTTGCCTATTGTTTCTCTGCCCTCTTCAGAAACATCATTAGTGGTTGGATGTGAATTGGTTGGTCCTAGTATGGTTGAAAATATTGCTCCTATGCATAACTTTGCAAGTTCTAGTGTTGAAAATATTGTTTTCGTTGTTGTACCTCTTGTACAAAATTCTCATGCTATGCAAACAAGAGCAAAATCATGGATTTCTAAAAGGAAAGTCTTTGTTACAACTGTTTCTACTTAGATTGACAGTGAACCTTCATCCTTTTCCAAGGCTTCTAAAATTCTTCTATCGCAAGTTGCATTGACCGAAGAATACTTCGCTTTAGTAAAAGCGGGTACTTGGGTTCTTACACCACTTCCACCCATTAAAAGTGCAATAGGTTGTAAATAGGTTTATAAAGTCAACTGTAATCATGATGGCACTGTTGCAAAGACCATGGCCTAATTTCAAAAGATGCACCGACAACTATGGATTGTCTTGTCCATATATGTAACTTCTGCACCTTCGAAGTTCATTTCAAAACTAGATCTCTTCCTTAGCTCCTTGGATAATAAAATATGAACTCGTCCTCTCACATCTTGCAACTCTATCCACAGTCTCTTCCAGTCTCTCTCAAACCATAAACACGTGTTAAATAGGATGCTTTATAACATACACATACATCCTTTTATTATTTATTTGTAGTGTCTTTGTCATGTTTAAGTCCTGCATTTTTTAAGCTTATACCCATCCATTCTATCCTCATTTTCAAGCGTGGTCTAAATTTATATACTGATAATACGCTATATCTAATGCATAATATAATAATAAAAAGAGGGAAATTATTGATGGAATGACCAGCATTTACATACACAGCATCTTTTGAATAGACTATAGAGACTCATTGCTTATTCAATCAGCCAAGGAAAACAAATGATAGACTAAAATATAAAACCATAGAGCATTACCTCAGTCATCCATTGACTTGTATCACTTTTTACTCGGAAAACACCAGAAATTGAACACTGTGCAGTCCAACCCTGCTCATGATACGGGAGTTAAATATTAGCAAGCATAACTGAGCAGTATACAAAACCAAAGACCTAGAAGAATCCAAATGTTGATAAGATTAACATTCACTATAGAATTCAAGAGAAGAAAGTCAGCGGCTAGCAAGGAAAAGTTACCAAGAGTATTGAAGAATACAAAGTCAAAAATGAAAGAATACAAAATCAAGCGAAGGGCATACAACAAGACAGCCCAATAAAAGGAGCCTCAAAGATAATTATACAAAAAGAATATTATTGAAACTCCAGGATCATAAAATTTGATCTTATTTCCCGTTGAGCTAAGTTAACCTAGGACTCAATTCAAACAGTCTCCCTTCTTTTCCCTCCTTAAGCTCAAGATAACTTCATCGGCTAAGAAAGCAGCAATGCAGGTAGTGGAATAACGTCAAAGAACAGGGTGTGCGAAACTACTTAGCTCAATGACAATCAGATCATAGAACATTAACGTTCCAACACTATAAAATCTACAATACTTCCACCAAAATCAAAGAACCTCCTACTGCAGCTAGAAAAATTAACTAAAGCAACCAATCTCCAGAATCTCGCCACAGAAAAAAATTAAGTGACGCATAATTTGGCATCTGAAGTAAAAATAAGATAGTTCGAATTAACAAACAAGAAAGAAACCATCACTTGCAAGCGTCCGGAGGCCGGTGGACGCTCTAGAGATTGTTTAGGGCAGGCGTAAGGAAACGGAAGCAGTAAAGCAACCGAAAAAGATACTCTCTCTACAAATAATGCAAAAGTTCCTCAAATTCAAAACCCTAAAACGGCTTCCAGCAAAGAATCTGGCGAAAGCGGAAAATAAAAGCAGAAAGTAGAAACGGAAAAAGGCAAATAAAACATACCTAGGAGGAATTGACTGTTGACAGCCAAGATGATAAGGAATGGGCAGATAAACCCTAGAACAACTTGTATCAGAATTGAAAAATAGAGCGAGAGAGAGGAGAATCTGGAAGGTTCTCTAATGGCGCGCGTGGGTAAGTCGGAGCTAGGGCTTCAATGGAACGTGTGTGAGAGAGAGAGAGGGCGAGAATCTTCGAGCGATTGGGTTTGTTACTGTTGTCGCATCATACGAAGCTTTGTGAATGGGAAGAATTAGGGGGTATTTGACCATGTTTAGGTTCGGTGGTTTTGGTTCCAAACCTAAAATCACGTTTGGTACCACGAGTTTGAAATACAACCTCATGTATTTTCAAACACAATCTCATAGATTACTACAGTGTAATTTTATGAGTTTTGTACCATGTTTTTCACTTTCATTTGTCGTTTTCTGTTTTCGACAACAACTCTAACGACTATTCTGGTGACCCGACAACCACCAACAATGACAACTCCGGCGATTATACTGCCGATCCGACCAACTCCGATGACAGATTCGATAATCACACTGACGATCCGACCAACTTTGATGATAATTTCGACGACTACACCAGCGACCCGACTAACTCTAATGACAACTCAGATGACCGCCTAATCACAACCGACAACGAAAACTTCGACGACCACACCGGTGACCGACCGCCGTGATGATTACTTCCATCAATAACTACGATGAAAACTTTATAGATTAATTTAACGATTGCCCTTGCGATTCGACCACCCCAACAACTTGATACTTTGATGCCCCAACCACCGGCAACGACCATCTGACAACCACTTTGACTACTAAAATAATCCATAACCATATATGAAGAACACTCCGACGACCTGACAACCATAGTTGACAGCCACCCCCATAAATTTGACCACCTACCAACCATTGTCGATGGCCACCTAGTGACACTTCAATGACCCGACCACCCTAGCAACCCGATCAGCTCGATGACTACTTCGATGATCACCCCAACTTGACAACCCAACCACCCAAAACCATTGTTGGCAACCACTTGGTGACCACCTAACAACCCAATAATCATATTTATCCACTCTGGCAACGTTTCGACCACTTGACAACTCTATCATTACCACAAAACGACCACTTCGACAACATGACTACCTTGATGACCACTCCAACGACCCACGACGACCTAACCACTGTGCAACCACCATCGGCGCCCACCGACAACCAACCACTTAGTCAATTTTTAAAAATGGTTACTAACAATTTTTGTTAATCCATTATATGTTTGAAATAGGTTTCAAAATACTATACAAAATATAGTTTATAATATTTTAATTTCTAAAAATTGTATCTTGATGGATCATGCTTAGTGCAATTCAAGTTGGAAAAGAGAATTCAAATTTTATAACTCATTTATTCTTGAAATATGTTTTAAAATACAGTGAACAATTGTATTTAAATTCCATAATTTTTTTAAATAAACCTCCAATATTTTAATCTGTAAAATAGCGTTCAAAATATAGGCATATGAATACTTTGTGAAATATAGTTTTCTCTAATGTCTTAGATAGACTTATACTTTTTTTTAATCTATGAAATAGAGTTTCAAAAATAGGTTTTTAAATACTTTAAAAAATAGAATTTTAGGTTCTCTAATTTGTTAAATAGACTTCAAAATTTTTAAATTTCTAAAATACTTTTGAGTATTTTTGTGAAATAGAGTATTAATTGTACAGACTACGCATCCATTAACTATTATTGAAACAATTGATCCACATAATTGGTTAAAATATTGATATGCACTTCAACAAACAATCATCAAGTAACAAAATTAGATCGGGAAAAAATCCTAAAAAAATTGTTATAAAAATGCAGCTCAAACAACACACATTTCAATCCAACCCTGCATCCCAAGCACAGGTTTCAGCAAACCATCCTAACACATAAAACACATTGGAATCAGGGTTACAAAACCCAGAGTTTCTGATTTCAAAACAACGCGTCAAACAACTCCTAGGTGGTAACATAAGCTGTCAAATGGCGGCCTTGAGTTGGCCACCAACTCGACCCAACTGGCCCAACTCATTTGCACATCTAAATTTTTCTTTTTCCTTTTATAGAATGTGACGTTACAAATAGGCACATAACGACATTTACATATGTTTTTCATAAAAATATTGTTTGGGCAAAGAGTTGAATTATGAAATCTGAAATTAATTTGTCTGTATAATTTATTAATCTAGGTTAGAAGTTGGAGAATTTGAACTACATACCCTAAAGTCGTTAACACATTTGATATGCTAGTTGAGTTATGTTCTCTTTTATCTGCATGTTACATTATACTCGAGGTAGACAAAATAATTTTGTTCACACCAACAACAAAATTATAATATGTTTCTACGCCAGTGGAATATGCACAAAAATTAGTAGGCCAACAAGGACCTAAATATATGGTTCACAAAAAAGAAATTTGAATGTCCAAAAAAAACCGCATCTATGTTCCATACAATATCAAAAAAAATGGTTGATAAGATATTTTAGCCATAAGTGGCTAAACGCTTTATTTTTTTTTTATACTCATCCAACTCTTTCTCATCTCTATTCACTTTTTTTCTTTCTAATCAAACAATCCCAACAAACAACAACAAAATTTGATTGGTTGAACTTCTAAAAAAGTATTTTTCAAAAAATGCATTATATATATATATTATATATTATAAAAGTAGTTTGAAATTAAAACACTCATATGTTTTGTTATATTTTCTCAAAAGTGTTTTATACAAAGTTTGTTTGGTCTTCTTTATAGTCAAAGACGCTTTTATATAACTCTATAGTCTCACACATAGCAAGCCTAAAATCTATAGTCTCCCACAAAATTGAAACACTCATATGCTTTTATATTTTCTCAAAAGTGTTTTATATAATTCTATAGTCTCCCATGTAGCAAGCCTAAAATTAGTTAGTTGAAACTCAAGTGTGGTTATAATTTTTTAGGTGACTTTTCATATGACTTCAAAGTGTAGTGTCATTTGACTTTTCAGACATCTTCCTTGTCATGTGTCACACAACTTTCAGATAAATTGGATGCCACATTCATCATGCCGCAAAAGTAAAAGATGATTGTTACATGTCATGTCAACAAATTGGCCATTGATGCGACGTCATATGCCACGGTGTCACGCCATATCAGCATTTTCCTCCAATCTTCTTTTGCTCATATCTTTATCATTTTGACTTCGATTCGAAACGAATGATTTAAAGTAGGTTGGAATCATCTTCAACGCTCTACAAGATAGACTAGTTGAAACACTTAAATGGTTAGTATACAAAATTGAGTTTATTGTCAACAAAATATTCAATTTGATTGAAGCCCTAAAGCTAACAAAGTTAATTTCATGACTAGAGAGGGAGGGAAAGATAAAGGAAAGTAGAAAAAAAAAATTTGGAAAGATAGGAAAAAAATATTAAATTTAATTAATATTTGTTTAAAATTCGAAGTAAGGACAATTTAGGCATCATACAATTAGAATTTCGACAAAATAGTAAAAATAACATTTTATCAATCATTCACTTTTTAAAATAGTATGATATGATACGATATGATACATGTCAAACTACATTAGGAACTTGCATCTCGTGCAAACATATCTTACAACCATATGCCTAGGCTCACATAAGCTTTTTATGTCTAGGTCATTCTTCTTGTTATGCTTTCTATGAGCATGAGTTATAATATTCCCCTTATCTGTATCTATATCATACTATATTAAATACTGAGGAGGTTGGAAAATTATTTTTTACGTTTTCTTTAATTATAATTCATAATTTAATTTTAGAAGTCATGAAATTCAAAAGAATTTGTAACTCTCATCTTCTACTATTATAAAATTAGATTTCTTCATAATTTTCTTCACCAACACTTAGAGTTTAATTTCTTCTTTATTTTTGTTCTCTTTGCCCTTCCTCTCAAAGTCTTTTTAATCTTCAAAATATATGAAGATGTTGGTGGTATTGTAACGACCATAACTTTGTGACTCACTTTTTTTAGGATCGTTACTAATCATGCATGCATTTAAGGCCATAAATAACATTAAGTAAAACTTGATAAATAAAATCATTTTAATTTGGGATCCCATAAAATAAAACATTTAAATAACCATAGTTCAATAATCTGGCCACGGGTCTTAAATACGAAAATGACATTTAGACAACAATTTTCACTAGAAAATATCAAAAAATAAAACATGCTAATTATAATTATGCGGAAGACTTGACTTGTGTTCCCATGGCCATAGTAGCTTGATCCCTCGTCATTCGCCATGTATGTTCTTGCCTTCTCCTGAAATTTTTTTAAAAGAAATGAAGAAAACAAAGGAAATGGGTGAATATTATAAATAATACACAGTAAGTGGGGGTTGAGAAATGCAAACGCATGCAACATAACTTTTAAAATCACAAAACTTTATTTAGTGTGACCTAAAACCTTTTTTCACAAATCATGACTCTTTTCTTTTCGGCTTGTTGTGGACAGTTAATTCATCTCGATCAGTTAGGGACCTCTCAAACCTTTAACTCGTATGGATCTTCTCAAACCCAACTTTATGTGGAGTCTTCTCAAACTCCAATAAAATCGATTATGATTCTCTCAAATCCTAAGTCTTGTGGAACCCTCTCAAACTCCAATCAATTGTCACAATATTCGAAACCATTTTCATGAACAAACAATATGCATGAGGTCTCGTTCATCAATCACATATATACATGCATAATCATACACTAGTAATGATGTAATATATCACAACAATCATAGCATAGTCACACTCAAAGTTCAATCATATACTCAACATAGGATCTTAAAGAAATTATCATATAAGTAATATATTAACTTTCATAAAGAAACATTGGAAATTCTTTTCTAAATCACTTGAAAATCATTTTACTCGTAATCCTCTCAAACCCTTAAATAACTTGGAATCCTCTCGAATTTCAAGATTAAATTATTTTTTAATCCATCTTAAATATTAAAACATTCAGGGTTCTTTCAAACCCTTCGAATCTATCCCTTTATAAAATAAAGTCCTTGGAAAAATCTCTGAATATCATTAATTGAAATAAATACTTGAAATTCATCTTTTGGGATAATAGTAGATGACACGACCGATGAGTGACAGTGTGTTGGCGGCGCATGGATGTCATGTATGGGATGCCCACTTGCCGATCTATTCAAAACCGATGAAGTTTTGATGAAATCGGTAAAAAAATGAGGTGAACCAGTTGAACCAAGCTCTGGTTCAATTTGGGCTTTACGACTGCAGACAACGGCTTCAAATCGACTTGAATGACGACTCCGGTAGTAAGGCAATGACTGGATATGGGCGGTAGGTGCGACTGGCTGGATGTTTGGAGGCTCAAATCTGCGACGAGGTCGACTATCGCAGCTTGGACATGTGGTTGGCTCGAACCCGTGCATGTGCGACTCTGAGCGAATATGCTAGTAATAGATCGATGGTAAGGGCGTCTTCCACATAGGGCTAACGTCCACGGTCTGATGCTCGACTCCAAACTTCAGACGACGACGACCTTCTGGATGCCGGTGGTTCATGACGTTCAGACGGCTGCTACGTAAGGAGAGGTTGGTCGGCGGTTGACGAAAAGGAGGAAAGTGGTTGGGTTGTCGACGGTCGGATAGGACGAGAGTGGTTGTTTGGGTAAGGAAGAATCAGATGGAATAGGAGAAAGGGCTCATCGATTTGCATGCCCACAAAAGGACAAAAAAACCCTAGTTTGACTATTTTTTTAATTCCACAAATGTCTTTCTTCTTCTATAAATCCACCCAAATGCCCTCAACCTAATTAATGATCCAAAATAACATATGTACATATATATTTCTTAGTTTGCACAAAAAAAATAATTGAATCATGCATTTAGAAATCCAACTAAATATTTATCACTAACTTAACCAAATCATAACTTTAACCGTAACCAAAGTTCATGGGTGTTACAGGTATGTTCAAATTGCACAGATTTCATGAGTTTTGGTAGTATATTCAAATTGCAAGAGATGCATGTGTTAAATCTATATTATGGATCCTAAGCTTGTGACGTTACAACTCCACTTTCATGAAGTTGAATAACAGTGTTTGTCTTTCAATATTTGTCATCTTAATAGATCAACATTAATAAATGAGTGTATATCTAGGATCTTTAGATTTTTTATTACTTTTTTTTTATTATTCATTTATAATGTGTGTATTTTTTTTATCTAAAATATATGTTGGAAAATAAAATTTTATTGATCAATTGCAAGCTTATGTTGATGGAATCAAAATTCCAATTGTACAACGGGAGCCAATTGAATCATTAACTCATTTTTCATTTCGCAAATCAAAATACCAGTACATTGGTTAAATTTAACGATAAGCATAAAGTATGATTTTTATAAACATAGAAGCATGCTGAAAACATTTTCTAATCTTAAAGGAGATGAGAGTTTTACCTTTTGGCTTCTGAAAATAGTGTTGCAGTAGACACCTTACTATGAAGCACGAACAAAACTCTCAACTCCAAAAACCTCATTTTGGAAGAAAACTTTAGGACACCACTAATTGGGAAAACTCCATATTCTCTGAGTTCTTGAGACTAAAGTTTTGTGGGAAACTTTTCTTAATTTTCTTTTTGGAAATTACACATAAAGGGATTGGGAAAAAAAAATCAATCGATCGATCAACCTCTTCTCCCAACACCATTTGCTTTTATCGACAAAGAGGGAGAATGAATTTGGGAGAGGCTTAAAATAATTGACAGCTACTACCTATAACAACAAGGTGCACCTTCCTTTTCGGTGCCTCAATCATAGGAACTCCACAGTTAATTGTGCTTGACTTGGAGCAATCCTATGTTGGGTGACCTTCTGGGAATTTTCTTAGGAAGCATGTGAGTGAGGACAAAACATGCTAAAATGACCCCGCGTTGGTTTAATGACCCCGCGTTGGTTTATGGGTTAGTGTTTTCACTCTTACAAGAAGTCAAGGATGATATAGTGACGCAACCAAGTTGCAGGAGATCCTGGGCCTGGGGCGTTACAGGGAGAGTGAGAGAGACGTGGAAAATGTGTCCATCACACGTTTAACATTTAATTAAATTGCATTTGTATTGAAACTATATTTAAATACATATCTCACATAACCACTAGTTTTAATCAACCTCCCTTTAATCTATAGTTTTAATGTACATCTAATGTCTATTAAAAATTAATCTATAGTTTTTAATATGGATCATATTCACATTAAAACAATATTTGAACTCTTTCAAATATTTAATTCTCTCGTATAATTAAATTTTGAATCATATTCAAAATTAAATTTATATAATAAAGTTTTAATGAAAATTTTGTATTACAGTGTATCTCCATATATTAAATTAATTCCAAAAGTAAATTTGAACATTTCAAATTCTAATCAATATCTAGTAATCTTAGAACCCTTTATGAGCTAGGAAGTAGACCTAATGGACATACAAATCAAAAGCTTTAACGATACAAGATTTAATTGGCTAATCTCATTAATCGCTTAATCAACATTCGTTAACTGCGGGTACACTCCACTAAAGACCTGCAACTACACTATTTTCACTGTAGATATTTTGATGTGTCAATGGATAAAAGACCAATAACAATAAGTCAATCATTCATTAGTGTTCGTAACACCATATGGGTCAAATTACTGTTTTATTTCTGGGTTATATCTACGACCTTATGTACTGGGATCCTCTAATGAACAACTTGTTTATGGTTCAACCAATAAACAAAAATCTCTCTCGGACCAGTGAGAGGGTAGGACCCTTTGTTTGAGGAGTCTATTTAAGGTCATACAAGGATTTCAACAACATGCAAACATGGTTGGGTTTGGAGGGACCCGTAAAACCTTGTGGTTGTTGCATAAATAATTCCTCACTAAGTTCTCCATGAAGAAACACATTCTTAGCATCAAAATTGTTTAATATCCCAACCAAATTGTGCAACCAAGGATAAAATAATACGAGCAATAGGCTTCTTAACAATTAGACTAAAGGCCTCATCAAAGTCAATGTCTTCTTCTCGATGATAGCCTTTAGCTACCAATATAGCTTTATGCCTTGCAACAGTGCCATCATGATTACGGATGACTTTATAAACCCATTTACAACCTATTGCACTTTTATCGAGTGAAAGTGGTGTAAGAACCCGAGTACCCTGTTTTACTAAAGCAAAGTATTCTTCAGTCATTGCAACTTGCCATACAAGAATTTTAGAAGCCTTGGAAAAGGACGAAGGTTTATTGTCAATCTAAGTAGAAACAGTTGTAACAAAGACTTTCCTTCTAGAAATCCATGATTTTGCTCTTGTTTGCATAACATGAGAATTTTGTACAATAGGTACAATAACAAAAACAATATTTTCAACACTAGAACTTGCAAAGTTATTTACAGTGTTAGGCATAGGAGCAATATTTTCAACCATACTAGGACCAACCAATTCACATCCAACAGCTAATGATGTTTTTGATGAAGAAGGTAGAGAAACAATAGGCAAATTTGGTATAATAGGTGACGGGGAATGATTATTAGAAGATAGGGGTATACATGAGTCGGTTTGGGTTGGGTTGGGTTTTTTTTTTAACCAACCCGAAAATTCGGCTTGGTCATTCCTTCAACCCAACCAACCTTATTTATGAGAGTAACCTAACCCCACCCAATATTTTCGGGTTGGGCTGAGTTGGGTCGCCGGTTTAATTTTTATAATTTTTTATTATTTAAAATATTCTTTTCTTGAATTAATAACTAAAATCACATAAAATTCAAATATCAAACTTCAAAATTTATAACATCTTAAAATTTGTTAGAAATCTAGATGAAAAACATAAAAAAAAAAATGACAAATAATTCATTTAAAAGTATAGATGTAATTAAAATAAAATATAAAAAATATAAACTTTGGGTTGGGTTGGGTTAGATCAACCCGAGCCTAAAAACCCAACTTGAGAATCGACCCAAACTTTTCAGTTCTCTAAATATCTAACCCAATCCAAATCGAAAAAAACTAACCCGGGTTGGGTTGGGTTGTCCGAGTTGCTCTCAGGTTGTTGGGTTAGTTGTACACCCCTACTAGAAGAGGTAGAAGGAAAAAAAAAATAGCATATGGTAAATGATGAGACAATGAAGAAGGATTAGGAGTTTTAATGGAGGTTGAAAAATTTAAAGAAGGATCAAAAGGAAAAGATGTCTCGTCGAATATTACATATACAGAGGTGTATAAATGATTGTTGCTCATGTTGTAGCACAAACACCCCTTAGAGTCTTGAAAATGACCAAGATGACACGCCTAATAGTTTTGGGTTGTAATTTATAGTCAGTATAAGGCTTTAATAAAGGATAACAAGTGCAACCAAAGACCTTGAGAAAGGAGAAATTAGAAGAATAATGAAATAAAATCTCATAAGGAGACTTGTTTCCAAGATTATGTGAAGGAAGTCTATTGATAAGATATACAACGGTGGCAAAGGCAAAAAACCAAAACATGTCTATGTTTATGTTCTATAACCCCATTTTGCTCCGAAGGGTATGCACATGACTTTTGGTGAAATATTCCATGAGTTTGAAGAAATGAACCAAGATTGTGATTTATAAGCTCTCCACCTCCATCACTCATAAAGACTTTAATTTTTTAAGACAATTGTTTCCCAAAGGGGTTTGATTGTTTTGAAGACAGAAAAAACATCGAATTTTCTCATAATAGGATAAAGCCAAGTATATTTGCTCATATCATCAACAAAAGAAACATAATATTTGAAGCCATTACCAGGAGTTTCAGGGGAAGGTACCCAAACATCAGTATGTACTATTAATTCCAAAGGATACAAAAAGGTAGAGACAAAAATAGAAAATGGTCGTTTATGCATCTTACCTTGTAAGCATGGATAACAAATACTTTTTGGAACAAGCAGGGTAGACAAATTCATGCTAGAAAGTACGACAAAATGATGGGATTACTATGATGGGATAATCGGTCATGCCAAACTAAAGAAGACATTTGTGCACCAACATGAGCAATAGAGAAGAATGTCAAAGTGTTGGAAAAGGGGATAAACCAACAGGATGAATGGGATATAATCCATTTACACTAGGTCCTTGGAAAAGGATCTTACTTGAAGACTCGTCCTGAATGAGGAAAAAGTCAGAATCAAGTATGAAGATACAGTTGTTATCAACACAAAGACTATTAACAGATAGAAGATTATATGAAATATGTGGAATACAAAAAAGATCAAATAGTTTAAGAGGGGAGGAAGTAGCGGAAAGAAGACCGCTACCTGAATGAGTAATTGGAAGGGATTGCTCACTGTCTATCATAATCTGTTAATCACCAACATAATCAAAAGTTAAAGTGAATTGACTCAGGTATGAGGTCATGTGAGTGTTACAACCAGAGTCAACCAACCATGGAGAATTTTGAGAAGCAGAGGCATTCACAATAGCAGTGTAATTCTGAAATCCTTTCTACCTTTATGTTCAAATCCTTCCTACCTGTGAAATTTTAGTCTTTTGCATTTGGCACCGTTGTATATCTTATCAATAGACTTCCCTCTCCTAATCTTGGAAACAAGTATACTTATGAGATTTATTTCATTCTTCTCATAATTTCTCCTTTCTCAAGGTCTTTGGTTGCACTTGCTATCCTTTATTAAAGCCTCATATTGAACCATAAATTACAACCCAAAACTTCTAGGTGTGTCATCTTGGTCATTTCCAAAACTCTAAGGGATATTTGTGCTACAACATGAGCAACAATCATTTATATACCTTTAGACATGTCATGTTTGATGAAACATTTTTTCCTTTTGATCATTCTTTAAATTCTTCAACCAACACTAAAACTCCTAATCCTTCTTCATTGTCTCATCAATTACCATAAGCTCTTTTTTTCCTTCTACCTTTTCTAATAATCATTCCCAGTCACCTATTGTACCAAATTTGCCTATTGTTTCTCTGCCCTCTTCAGAAACATCATTAGGTGTTGGATGTGAATTGGTTGGTCCTAGTATGGTTGAAAATATTGCTCCTATGCCTAACACTGTGAATGACTTTGCAAGTGTTCTAGTGTTGAAAATATTGTTTTTGTTGTTGTACCTCTTGTACAAAATTCTCATGCTATACAAACAAGAGCAAAATCATGTCATGCTCGTTGCGCACTGATTCTCCCATTTTACAGAGTGGTTTGGTCTTTAGGGTTTTCATTAATTCAACATAGGATTTTCCTTCATTTCTGGAGCGTATTGATATTGCCCTTGATTCCCGTATCTTTTTCTTTTAGCTTCAAGCGAGTGCAGTGATTGGTTTCTGACGAAGAATTATTTAAGATTTTGCGCCTGTCGGCGAGGCAATTGCCTCGTTTTGCCTTCATGTAGTCAAATAACGATATGTGAGCTGTCTTGATAGCTTTTAGGAAAACAACGAAATTCTTGGAAAATTACTTATACTTTCGCCTACTTTGTGATCAAATTAAATAATAGGCACTCAATAAAGGTTTTAAATAACTCTCATAATCGAGAGTTGTCAGGTAGCTAATGGTTATCATCAAGAATAAGGCATTGACTTTGATGAGACCTTTAGTCTAATTGTTAAGAAGCCTATTATTTGTATTATTTTATCCTTGACTTCACAATTTGGTTGGGACATTAAACAACTTTGATGCTAAAAATGTGTTTCTTCATGGAGAACTTAGTGAGAAAGTGTTTATGCAACAACCACAAGGTTTTACAGATCCCTCCAAACCCAACCATGTTTGCAGGTTGTTGAAATCCTTGTATGGCCTTAAATAGACTCCTCGAGCATGGTTTGAGTATTTTACCTCTCTTTTTTTACGATGAGAAACATGTGAAATCATTTTCATTGATGGTATGAAATGTACAAAAGAAAGGGTTAAGGAACCTAGTTACAAAAGGGAGTCTCAACTATTAACAAGAGAAATAAGACTATAATCACAAAAGTAATGGGTTAATTTACACCAAGAGATGGCTAAGAAGATAATATGGTTGTATAACTGTTGATGATTCTGAGCACAGTCTTAGAAGATCATGTTGTTCCTTTCTATCCAAATGGACTAAAAAAGAGTTTTAATCATATTGTTCCACAAACAAGCTCTTTCATTGGTGAAGGGGTAACACAATAGAAAAGCCTCTAAATGCGTAATCATCTTGCTTGGGAGAACAAACTGTAAATTGAAGGTCGTAAGGATGTTTGACCATATTTGGGAAGTGTACTGAGTGTTTTATCTCTCACCTTTTTAACACTAGAATCTTTTTAACACTAGAATTTGTAGCATCTAATGCAGATTATTCCTTGTTAGTACGCATTGCTGGTGATTCTATTACATACCTACTTTTGTATGTGGATGACATTATCATTACTAGTAATAATACCTAGCATATAGGTGATATGATTTATCAGCTAAAGTCCTGTTTTGACAACAAACAAAAAAAAAACATACATACCTCTTATGAATTGACTTTTGAAGTTGAATTCTTCAAAGAAAGGAACAGTAAACCCTAAATCAAGTTTCTTTCAGAATTCAGGAATTGGAAAAGGTTCATGTTTTTTTGGACAACAAGTTTGTGTAATGTTAATGTTCGTATTATTTAGATAAAATCTATGAGCTCATTCAATAATCTCTACTATATAACTTCTCCTTTAAATCATTGAAGGAGTCCTATTTGAGTTGTTGAGAATAAAAACATAGATGGAGTTTAGGAGAATACTGGTAACAATAGAGTAAATAAATAACCGTAATGCAAGACGAGTGGGAAAGAGGTGGTGGCGGCGACACGAAAAGAGAAAGAGCACGACGCGCTCTCACTTTACACCTTTGAACGGGATAGAGGTTGTGAGCGACAAGGAGGGAGCCAGAGTGAAGATTGAGAGAGATGGAAACGATGGGTCTCGACGTTTACTCCTTTTTTGAAAAAAAAACCACTCATTTTATTTATTTTGTTTAAATCTATTTTGGTCTTGTAAGTTTTAGAAGAGGCTAACTTCACCAATAATGGACTTGAAAAGAAAAATGACAAAATTAAAATAATGTTTTTTAAAAAACTAATTACAAAAGTAAGGTACCAATCAAAACTATCGACAAAAATAGGGTTGTTTGCGCCAACTCAAATCTTGTGTGTACATCGTATGCAATTTTGGTTGTTCCATCTGGCAGGTCACGTTGTACACGATTTAGATATTTTTTCGTCTATTTCAATTAATTAAATTATTTTAAATACTAAAATAATATTTACTGAGTTATTCCATAATTAAAAAAAAACACCTTCACTTTCTATCTCTTCAACCTCACCGTCTCTCTCATCTATCACAATAATAACCGACTCTCCATCTTCTTCTTCCTCCAACTTCTTACACCAACTAATCAATGACTTATGACTCCACGACATCTAGAAACAACCCAAACTTTGATGTTGACCCATATTTCAATGACTAGTTGTAAACCCGAGATCTTTCTTTGGAACTTCCTTATTAACAAACAACAAAAAGAAAAAAAAAATGAATGTTTAAAACTTGGTTTCCCATGTTTTAAAAAGAAAAGAAATGAAGTGAAAGACAAAAGGAAAACAAGGAAGAAAAAGTTTAAACCATTTTGGTTTGGTTTGCTTTTAAACACAAAAGAAGAAAAGGAAATGAAACAAATGTTTAATATATTAAGTTATTTTGTTTTGCTAAGAAAAGAAAAGAAAAGAAAGAAAGAAGATAAAGGAAAGAAAAGAAAAGGAAAAAGAAATAGAAAATAAAAAAGCAAAAGTGCAAAAAGACAAAGGACCTCTTCCACTGATTGACTTTTTTAAAAAGGGATTTCTCTCCATTTTCTTCTCTTTCATCACAAACTAAAGTCAAGCTTCGTGGTTGAAGGAGAAAGGAAGAAGAAGGAGGCCATTTTTGGTGATTTTGAGCCGGAGTTGCGTAAGAAGAAAGAGGAAAACTCAAGGGGATTCTTTATTGCAACAAGGAAATCAACTCGCATAAGTTCGATTTTCTGCTCATCTCGAGCTCCACAAGAAGAGGTAAGAGTTGAGCTTTTGTTTCATGAAAGTTAACTCATATTGGAACAAAATTCGTGAAGGAAGCTCGAGCCAATTCGATTTTAAGTTGTTGTTTTGTTAAGAGGAAGGCGGAAGATGTAATTTTTGTCACAAATCCGAGAGGTCTCTCGATGTTTTGGTTGTTCTGATCTGTATACTTGGAGTTAGAAGCTCTAATTGGTATGGACATTATAAGTACATTAAAAATATAGATTAAAGGGAGGTTGATTAAATATGATTTAATTATCCTAACTAATTAAATATGTGATATTTAATTTATGAATGAATTAATTACATAATTAATTAATGTGTGACTTTAATTAAATTAATTAAATTTGATTTAATTGAATTAATTAAGACTATAGGTAATGTGAGATATGTATTTAAATATGGTTTAAATACAAATGCAATTTAATTAAATGTTAATTTAATCAATTAATTTTTTAATTATTTTAATGGGGAACATGTGATGGACACGTTTCCCACATCTCACCCACTTTCCCACTTCATTCTCTATCTGTCGAAAAAAGCAGAGGGTGTTAGGATAAGAGGTTGATCGATCGATCAATTCCCTTCTCCCCAATCCCTCTATGTGTAATTTCCAAAAAGAAAATCAAGAAAAGTTTCCCACAAAACTTTAGTGTTAAGAACTCAGAGAATAGAGAGTTTTCCCAATTAACTGTAACGCCCCTAACTTTTATGAACTCACTTCATAGGAACGTTACTACTCATGCATGCATTTTTAGGCCATTAAAAGCGATGAAAATAATTTACTTCAAAACACAGTTGAAAATTTACTTTTAGGGGGCATTTGGATCGCAGAGTTGAGTTGAGTTGGGTTGAATTATGCAGAGTTGTTTTGTCAGTGAGTTCTGAAAAATCAGTGTTTGGGGTGCAGAGTTGAGTTGAGTTGAGTCAGAAAGTCAGTGTTTCGGGTGCAAATTTAGTTATTATGTCAGGGGTATCTGGTGCAGTTTTTTGTAAAATGAATAAGTCTGGTTTTTTGTGACTTTTTTTTCTTACATTTTTTGTTTCCACCAAATCAATTGCAAACACATTTGTCTACAGTTTTAAAACTTCATTATGTGATCAACTACAAATTTACAATATATATTACCATTTGCAAGATTTATGAGATATTTAGAAAAGTAATGAATATTGGGATTGATATCAATTTTTCTTTTCCAATAAAATTTATTTTTATCTTATGTTATTGAGAACATATTCTTCAATATGAAGGAGTTTCTTCTTTTGAAACACATGTTCACCATTACTCCATTTATTTTAATGTACTTAGGTATTAGTATTAATACTTTGCAAGAAAAACGTGTGTTCATTGTCTACAAATCAAATACAAACACATTTGTCTACAATTTTAAAACTCAATTATGTGATCAATTATAAAATTACAGTATATATTATCATTTTCCAAATGTATGTTAGGGATATTTACAAAAGTAATGGATATTGGGTTTGATATCAATATTTCTTTTCCAATAAAATTCATTATTTAGAACTTTTACTCTTCAATATGAATTTTATTCCTTTTTTTATACACATGTTCACCGCTATTTTTTTTTTATTTTAATTTAGGTAGGTATCAGTATTAATACTTTGCATATGAAGAGTATTTATTTAAATTTGTCTAAACACATGCATTGTCTATGGACATATTTAGAATGAAATAGTTTACCTTGTGAAGATATTAAAAATATGCCAACATACTTAAATATTTTATGTCATATTGAAGTTGCATATCTACAAAATATTAGATATGTCATCAAGGTCCTAGCAATGTCGTTATGCCGCCGAAATTTTTGGTGCATGCATTGTTGCTTAGTAACGTCCCTAAAAAATTTTGGGTTTGAAAAATTAGGCTTGTTACAGTTGGTATCAGAACATGTACTTGCCTACGAATAGGCAACGATCCTTATAGCCTCTTGTAGAAAGTCGTCTTGCCATCTCCAAGTTTGCTTTTATTTTGTAAACTAGTTAAACTTATTTGAGTTGCTTGTGTGTTATAACACTTGTTATGTTATGCTTTTGACTTCTTTGTTCTTGTGCTAATGTAGTTTAGAGTTTAAGTTTAGATTATAGTTCGAGAACGTGATCGTTGTAAAGTTCTAGCAACTTTCGAGCACGAAAGTTTTTATTATATGGGTATATTGTGACACCCTGTAAAATTAGGTGTTTTAATTCTATTTGTTTTAAATTTGAATCTTTAGATAATCAGATCAGGAAGTTTAAAAAAAGATTAGGATTTCTGTTTTAAAAAGGTTTAGGATTCATTTTTCTAAAAGGATTAGAATTCTTTGTTCTAAAAGGATTAGGACTTTTTTATGCCTATTCAAACTAAAGTATTAGCAACTTGAAGACACACTTTAAAACTCTCTTCTTATTCCCTCTCTTCTTCTTTTCTCCACTTTCTTCATCTCACCCGACCGTCGTCGAAAAGTCGCCAAACCACCGTCGGAAAGTTGCCAGACCGTCGTCGGGGAAATCGTCGGACCACCGTCGGAAAGTCGTCGGACCGTCGTCGAAAAGTCGTCAGACTACCGCCGGAAAGTATCGTACGGTTGAGTTAATAAATCAACTTCATATTAAGTCATCAGTTATAATTGTTGGCGGGTCAAACAAGAAGTTGTGTTATTAACCCAACTCAACCCAACCCAACCCCATAAACCAAACATCCCTTTAGGGATCCCAAAACATAAAACCAAAACTTTTAAAATACGTAGTTAACGTCTGACCTCAGTTTAAAACATAAAAAACACTACATAAGTGGAAATAAACATTTAATATCAAAATAACTAAATTTATGCGAAAACATGACTTTTAAACTTTCTATGGCTTTTGTAGCTCGTCCCGTCACTCGTCTTGTATGTCTTTGATTTTATCTAAAAAACATTTTTAAAAGAAAGGGTGAGTATTATAAAAATAATATCCAGTAAGTGACCTCGCTACCGAGATTTTGGGATATGCATACACATGCAATCATGACTATAAAACTTTCATGTGTGGGACCTAGCTTTCTTATAAAACTATCATGACTATTTCCTTTGGTTTTTAGTGGTCAATTAAGTTCTCTGAGAGCATGTTGAGTCTGAAGACTCCTTTCATATGGAGTCCTCCCTAGCCTCGAGCATGTTGAGTCCGAAGACTCCTGAATCATGTTGAGTGCGAAGACTTTTGTCATATGGGATCCTCTCAAAACACCTAGAGCATGTTAGGCCTGAATACCACTAGCACATGTGGAGTCCTCTCAAACCCCTATAGTCATATGGAAAATAATTGCCACAACCACTCACAAACTATATCATGTACATAAAAACATGCATGAGGTCTCATCAATCCTTCACATATATACACATATTCATAATGATGCAACAATTCATGGCGTTCATAACTTTTATCCATATTCACCATAACGTTCATAACTTTTATCCATATTCACCATAACGTTCAATCAATCATAAATCCACCATAACGTTCATAACTTTCAATTTAAAACATTTTAAGACATAATACTTTTGAAATATCAAATCATAAAACTTTAATGAAAACTATAACTTTTATCCCATTTTGAAAAGGTTCGACATGAGGTCCGTTACCTTAGCTTTAAGTTGAAGCTCCTAAAGTTACGTTCCTATTCCACTTTCCCTTCAATCTGCTCAACAATCGAACCCCTAAATCAAATTCGTTAATTCTTTAATTAAATCCTTAATAACTAGCTTATTTTTTAAATCCAACAATAAATAAATCAAAATACCACTAACGGGGCTCAAAACGAACTCGGGGAAGTGAAACTGATGGAATCTAACCAAGTCCAGTGAATGACGGCGCGGTGGTGCATCTCAGAGCGTGGGGGCTAGTTTCGGGTAGCTTGCGAGTCGATCTATTCGAAACCGGTCCTATCTCCAACAAAACCGACCGAAATAGTCGAGAACCGATCGAACCAGTGGAGCTCGAACCGGCGTTGTTCTTCAACTCCGTTCAGATGGCGACGACGACTCCATCTTCACGGTTGGTGGCGTGGACTTCGTGTGCGGCTGCAACAAAACTTATGTTGCTCATGAGTTCCGACATGTAAACCGTTCGTGGGTTCGACTAGCGTTTAACAGCTACGCAGTGGTTGGGATCTGACGAAGTCCCACCGGTTGCGTGCGACACGAATGGATCTGAAACTCGGTGATCAATTTGACGAGTGGAACGGCGAAGCATGGCTCGATGGGCTTGACTTCGTTCGACGACGTGGTTATCGACGGTCGAGTAGGGGCTGTTGCAGCGGCGGTTTGTGTGAACGAGAGAATACTGGTCTCCCTTCTCTTTGTTTTTGGTTGTTGTCATGAAGATGGACCAAAGAAGGTGATAAACCTCGTTTTACATGAGTGAGAAGACAAAGAGAATGTCTCAAAACCCTAAATCCCTTATTTTGATGTCAAAATACCCAAATGCCCCTCCTCTTAACCATTAATCACACTTTTGCCACAAAGCTTGATTAAAAACCTTAATTTATCTAGTTTTCTTCAATTTTCACAAAAAAAAAACTAAATTAAATTATATATTTTAAATGCCCAACTTAAACATTTCACAATTAAATTAAACCCAAAGCACAACCTAAAAGATACTTGGAAAATCTGGGGTGTTACATTAGTGGTGTCCTAAAGTTTTCTTCCAAAATGAGGTTTTTGGAGTTGGGAGTTCTGTTCGTGCTTCATATTAAGGTGTTTGTTGCATCACTATTTTCAGAAGCCAAAATGTAAAACTCTCATCCCCTTTAAGATTAGAAAATGTTTCAGCATGCTTCTGTGTTTACAAAAATCATACTTTATGCTTATTGTTAAATTTAGCCAATATACTGATATTTCGATTTGCCAAATGAAAAGCGAGTTAACGATTCAATTAGATTCCATTGTACAGTTGGAATTTCGATTCCATCAACACAAGCTTGCAATTGATCAATAAAATTTTATTTTCCAACAAATATTTTAAATAAAAAAAATACACACATTATAAAGTAACAATAAAAAAAAAAGTAATAACAAATCTAAAGATCCTAGATATACATTCATTTATTAACGTTGATCTATTAACATGACAAATATTGAAAGACAAACACTATTATTCAGCTTCATCAAAGTGGAGTTGTAACATCACAAGTTTAAGATCCAAAATATAGATTTGACACATGCATCTCTTGCAATTTGAATATACTATCAAAACTCATGAAATCCTTGCAATTTTATAATAGTATACGACGAGAGTTACAAATTCTTTTGAATTTCATGACTTCTAAAATTAAATTATGAATTATCATTAAAGAAAGTGTCAAAAATAATTTTCCAACCTCCTCATTTTTTAATATAGTATGGTATAAATATAGATAAGGGGAGTAGAATAGCTCATGCTCATAAAAAACATAACAAAAATAATGACCTAGACATAAAAAGCTTACGTGAGCTTAGACATATGGTTGTAAGATATGTTTGCACGAGATGCAAGCTTCTAATGTAGTTTGACATGCATCGTATCGTATCATATCATACTATTTTAAAAAGTGAATAATGGAGAATGATATTTTTACTATTTTGTCCAAATTATAATGGTATGATACCTAGATTGTCATTACTTCAAATTTTTTTTAAAAAAATATTAATTAGATTTAATATTTTTCCCCATCTCTCCCAATTATTTTTTTTCTACTTTCATTTCTTTTTCCCTCCATCTCTAGTCCTACAAAAACTTCACTACATCCTACTTTCTCTCATATTGAAATTAACTTTGTTAGCTTTAGGGCTTCAATCAAACTAAATATTTTGATGATAATAAACTCAATTTTGTATACTAACCATTTAAGTGTTTCAAATAGTCTATATTGTAGAGCTTGGAAGATGATTCCAACCCACTTTAAATCATTCGTTTCGAATCGAAGTCCAAATGATAGAGATATGAGCAAAAGAAGATTAGAGGAAAATGTTGATATGGCGTGACGTGTGGCAGATGACGTGGCACCAATGGGCAATTTGTTGACGTGGCACGTAATGATCATCTTTTTACTTTCGCGACATGATGAATGTGACATCCAATTTATCTGAAAGTTGTGGGACACATGGCAAGGAAGTTGTCTTAAAAGTCAAATGGCATTATACTTTGAAGTAATATGAAAAGTCACCTAAAAAAAACTATAACCACACTTGGATTTCAACTAACTAATTTTAGGCTTGCTATGTGAGAGACTATAGATTTATCCTATAAAATAATTAAAGACCGATGTCATATGGGGATATTTGGATGAATTAGGTCATAATATATCATGCATAGAAGAGTTAGTGATGAAATCAACATTTTTAGAACATTTTTATAGCTAAAAAGAGCATAGCTCAATTAACATATTGAATGTATTACCGACCACGAGGTTAGTGGTTCAAATCCCCCAATTCCCATTGTACTAAAAATAAAAAAATGAACATTTTTATACCTTCAACTTCGCCATTCTCAAACTTTTGTATCAAGCAGACGTTCCATTATTTTTTTTTTCATATTTATATTCCTACAATGAGTTTTTTTTTTCTCTTCTAACGAGATATTTAGAGGCGAAGGAAGTATACATGAAATTCAAAGGGATGGATGATTTTGGAGTATAGCAAAGACTAATAATATTGAGGTTCAAAGAATGGTTATGACAATCCTCCTTTATCGGCTCAATTGTGTCAGATAAGAGGAAGTAATAATATTTGAACTACCTATTATTTTGGGTTGTAATTTTTTGGATTGTGAGATGGGAGAGTTCATATAATTATATATAAATGTAGAAAGTTCTTTAATTTATTATCATTTGCAACAAACGGTCAATTTAGCAGGAAGGTTTAGTTTTAGTGAGATCAAAAGTCTACTCTACTCTCAATTAATATTTTATTGAACAATATATTTATTATCCTGTTTAAAAAAAAAATATCAATCGCTTGAAATTATTTCGCAATCCCACTAATTTAAACAATGAGCACACCCACTAAATAACACATAAATGAGCATCAATGCTTAATAGTTATAAACCCCTTCAATTTCCACACTCATATTAATGATACATAATTTAAAAATTAGTTTATTATATTTGTCTTTTAAAAGGGGAAAACATGCAACACACACTAGAAAGGACTATTAGTATATAAAGAACAACAATTTCTATAATTATAATTACTAACTTTGTAATATATAATTGATACAAAATTTATACAAACATCACCATTACATGAACTTTAACTAATATGAGTATGACTCAACAGTTAAAATACTTTTGCTTATTTTTTAAGTTCAACTTTCACTCATATTTATAAGAGCAATTGTCCAAAATATAATGAAAGATAAAAATATTTACAATTGTATATCATAATTGTATAAATAATCAATATACACGATAATTGATCGACATATCTCCAAATCATTTTTTTTCTAGTATAATGAACATTCTTTTAATGGTATAATTATAAATGATGAATATACTCTATAAATTAGTATCCTTTCAATATTTGATATAGCTTATAAATAATTAATAAATTATATATTATATCCCCAAAAAATAATTAAGAAACTATGCAACAAATAAATTTTAATGGTTAAATTTAAAAAATTATAAAAATAATAATTTAAAAAAATCATGTTGATAAATTAATTAATAATGATTTATATTAAATTTAATATTTAGTTTTGCAACTATAATTAGATTCATTTATGATCGAAAACATAACTCAACTAACATGATGAATGTATTAACGACCACGGGGTATGTAGTTCGAATTGTACTAAAATTATATTATGGAATACATTTTGAACCATTGTGTAAAATGGAATCCAATTTCAGAATCTACTACCAAACACATATTTGAAAACATCAAATACAATTTTATTTTCATTAAGTATTCTTTAAAATTACAATTTTATTCGCCCTGGTGGAGGCAGTCATGGTCACTCTGATACCATTATGGGTCAAGATCGATGCCCTTCTTATAACAGCAGTATAAGGGAAGCACCAATAAAGACAATAATTTACAGATAAGACTTGATTCAAATAGTGACCGACAGGACATGACCCCTGTTTGGCAAACTTATCTCTTTAGAATCTTTTCTTTTTGAAAAAGTAAAGATTACGAATCTATAAAACGGTTGGTGGGATAGATCCCCCACTTAATCTTATCTTCGTAATCATAAAAACATAAGATACAAAAGATGGGCACACTAGACAAAAAGAAAGAAAATAATAAAGATAGATACTTCATGTTTGCACCATAATTGTCTTTCGTCTTTATCTCTTCTTTAGACGGATTTGATGTTGACACCAACAATAATTGATTGGCTTGTATCAGATTTCAACAGTATCATTCTAATTATTTTTCCGGGAATAAGTAAACGAGTACTGCGATCCGGGACTTACTTCGGCTACACCGCCATGCTGCCCTTGCGACTCCCCTAATTCCCTTGAAACAACTTTGAACGTTATTGGTGCTGTTGAAATCTTCTAACCGAATCTGCTGCAGTAACCATGGTGGTATAAATTTATTTTGCTTATGTAGCGAGGAAGTTCTGAGATATATTTATGCTTCCATATACTATCGCCGCATGTAGTTAATGTATAAAAACGAGTCATAAATGTGTTCTTAGACCATTTGAAGTCACTCATTTTGTGGCATTTTAGACCTAATAGAGCTTCGATTGACTGATCACTCCATAAGGTTGTTTTGCCAACAAAATGTTTGATTGCAGTATAGACAAGGTTGTCCACAACGTTTGATTCATCGATCAAGTATTTCTCTTCTTGACCATTTGCATTAATTCTTGTTTCAACCTTTTGAATGGTTGAATTTTTGATGGCTTCCCGATTGCTTTCTGTCAACTGATTATGATACCAACTTCTTAGATTTTCTGTGAAACCAGAAGTAAGTGCAGTAACTATCTGTTGTTGTTGTCCAAACTTTTTGTTGTAGGTTGTGGCAACAATAAACATCTATTGGAATATGGTCATCATCTGTCCTTCATTGAGTGAGGAGAGGTGTTCCTAGGATCATTTCCTCGTTCAAACCCTTCATGAGAAGAAATGAGTTAACAAAACACACATCCTTGTTGCAAACATGGACTCCCGAAATTTTGTAATTTATCTAGAGTGGCTGATTGTTGGCTTCTATTAGGACCTGTTTTATAGATTCAAAATATCTAGAAGGTATTAGTCCTTCCTGAATGACATTTTGATCAGCTTCAGAGTCAATAAGAGTTGCCACTTTGAGGTTGTAATCTATAACCTTAATAGTGATTACAGATAACCATTTCTGATTAAAAACCTTGTTAATGTACTTGATACTATCTTCATTAACAAGTTGTTGATTAGAGGTTTCTGTCGTGGCAATCACTCTCATTTTTTTGTTAATGTAGTTGATACTATCTTCATTAACAAGCTCTTGCATTTTTGCAAATGCATATTCGAGAGTAGCTATTCGTTGCTTATTACTAGCAACTTCTCTTTTAAGGATTTTTACCTCCATCTGCAAATATGAGATTTTTGCTGGGGGGCTTCTCCTTCTTTCAACCGTTTCAATACATTCTGGAAGTTGAAATAATTCGATTGATTTTTGTCCTTTTCAGGGCTTCTAGTTCTTCTCTAAGTTTTGGAAGCATCTTCCTTCTTGTATCCTCATCAGGAATACCTTCGATAAGGTCGAGGAGATTTTCCTGTGATTTTGTTAATACATTAATGCATTCGTTACAAGGGATGACGTCATCAATTTCTGAATCTTCACTTGAGTAAGAGGACTCGTTTGAGGATTCTTCTCTCATTTTGTTGATCATGTCCTCGGAAGAAATTCCTTCATCGGTAGATATGTCACTGATGTTAAGAATCTTCCTGCAAACAATACGAAATGGATAAGTCTCCTCTTTCAAAAAAGAAGAATCGGGCGTCGCGAAGACTTTTAAGAAATGAAAGGCGAAAAAATTCTTCAAAGGAATATTCTCGAAATAGAAGATACTATGGCAAAAAAAAAAATTCTTCCTCAAAGCGAAACACTGTTTGCTTCAAGTGCAATAAAGAGGGACATTACGCCAATAGATGCCCTCTCGTGAAGAAAGTTAGGAAAGGCAATATGGCGGTGTAGCCGAAGTAAGTCCCAGATTGCAGTACTCGTTTACTTTTTCCCGGAAAAAATAATTAGAATGATACTGTTGAAATCTGATACAAGTCAATCAATTATTATTGGGTGTCATCATCAAATCCGTCCAAAGAAGAGATAAAGAGAAAAGACAATTATGGTGCATACATGAATTATCTATCTTTATTGCTTTCTTTATTTTTGTCTAGCGTGCCCATCTTTTGTATCTTATGCTTTTATGATTACGAAGATAAGGTTAAGTGGGGGACCTGTCCCACCAACCGTTTTATAGATTCGTAATCTTTACTTTTTCAAAAAGAAAATATTCTAAAGAGATAAGTTTGCGAAACAGGGGTCCTGTCATGTCGGCCACTCTTTGAATCAATTCTTATCTATAAATTAGATTATAGAAATATATTATAGAGCCAAAGAGAGCATAACTCAACTAACATGATGAATGTATTAACGACCACGCAGTGCATGATTCGAATTGCACTAAAACTATATATATATATATATATATATATATATATATATATATATATATATATATATATATATTATATTATGGAATACATTTTGAACCATTGTGTAAAATGGAATCCAATTTCAGAATTTACTACCAAACACATATTTGAAAACATCAAATACAATTTTATTTTCATTAAGTATTTTTTAAAATTATGCTTTCACATAGCCTACCAAAACAATTTTTTAGTTGCTCAATAAACTTTTATAATTATCTAGGGATCTTTTAGTAGTCAATCTAAATTTTGTTTTATATTTTCAGATTATGAGTAAATATGCATTTGGCTGATAAGTTTTCGAAATTTCTAACAACATTTTTATACATTGGAGTTGTTTGACTTGTTGAATTGAGTTGAGTTCAATTGGTTTTTATCTCAACGTTTGACTCGTTAACATATTTGTATCACCGTTTTAATTTACCAATTAAATGAGTTGAGAACAATAACCATATTCTCTCACGCGTTTTCGCTTGCTTTCTCACCCTTACTTCTCCAGCAATTGGTGACCACTGTCGGTGACTTCTCTAGTGACTTGAGGCCACCGACGACAACCTTCTCAGCGACCGACGACCACCATCGGCTACCTTCTCCGATGACCAAAGACAATCACTAACAACCATATTTGACGACCACCAGCAGCAAGTGTTGGAATTCATGCGACAATATTCAACAACTAACGACACTTCGACGACCCCTTTAGCTGTCAACCTTTAAAAGGAGCATCCTTCATGTTAACTTGACATTATTAAAAGCATATTGACTATAAAGAAGACCAAACAAACTTTGTATAAAACACTTTTGAGAAAATATAACCAAACAGATGAGTATTTCAATTTTAACCTACTTTTATAAAAAAATATATTTAAAATAAAATGCATTTTTTGAAAAATACTTTCTTAAAATTCAACCAATCAAATTTCTAAATTTTGTTGCTGTTTGTTGAGATTGTTTGATTAGGACCAAAAAAAAAAAAAGTAAATAGAGAGGAGAAAGAGTTGGACTGAGTTTTTTTTTTAAAAAAACTAAATTCGTGCCACCAGACTAAAATATTGTATAACCATTTTTTGGATATGGTATGGAACATAGATACAGTTTTTGTTGGACATTCAATTTTCTTTTTGTGAACCGTATATGTAGGTCTTTCTTGTTGGCCTACTAATTTGTGTGCATATTTCCCTGATGTAAAAACATATTGTAATTTTTTTTTTGAGTACTATAATATAATTTTGTTCTTGGTATGAACAAAATTATTTTCTCTACCTCAAGTACAATGTAACATGCAGATAAAAGAGAGCATAAATCAACTAGCCTATCAAATGTGTTAACGACTTTATGGTATGTAGTTTAAATTCTCCGACTCCTAACCTAGATTGATAAATTATACAGGCAAATTAATCTCAGATTTCATAATTCAACTCTTTGCCCAAACAATCTTTTCAGAAAACACATATGTAAATGCCGCTATGTGCCTATTCATAACGTCACATTCTATAAAAGGAAAAAGAAAAATTTAGATGTGCAAATGAGTTGGGCCAGTTGGGCCGATTCGGTGGCCAACTCAAAGGCCGTCATTTGACAGCTTACGTTACCACCTAATTCTTCCCATTCACAAAGCGTCGTATGATGCGACAACAATAACAAACCCAATCGCTCGAAGATTCTCGCCCTCTTTCTCTCTCACACACGTTCCATTGAAGCCCTAGCTCCGACTTCCCCACGCGCGCCATTAGAGAACCTTCCAGATTCTCCTCTCTCTCGCTCTATTTTTCAATTCTTCAATTCTGATACAAGTTGTTCTAGGGTTTATCTGCCCATTCCTTATCATCTTGGCTGTCAACAGTCAATTCCTCGTAGGTATGTTTTATTTGCCCTTTTCCGTTTCTACTTTCTTCTTTTATTTTCCGCTTTCGCCAGATTCTTTGCTGGAAGCCGTTTTAGGGTTTTGAATTTGAGTAACCTTTGCATTATTTGTAGAGAGAGTATCTTTTTCGGTTGCTTTACTGCTTCCGTTTCCTTACGCCTGCCCTAAACAATCTCTAGAGCGTCCACCGGCCTCCGGACGCTTGCAGGTGATGGTTTCTTTCTTGTTTGTTAATTCGAACTATCTTATTTTTTACTTCAGATGCCTAATTATGCGTCACTTAATTTTTTCTGTGGCGAGATTCTGGAGATTGGTTGCTTTAGTCAAATTTTTAGCTGCAGTAGGAGGTTCTTTGATTTTGGTGGAGTTATTGTAGATTTTATAGTGTTGGAACGTTAATGTTCTATTATCTGATTTTGATTGAGCTAAGTAGTTTCGCGCACCTTGTTGTTTGACGTTATTCCACTACCTGCATTGCTGCGTTCTTAGCCGATGAAGTTATCTTGAGCTTAAGGAGGGAAAAGAAGGGAGACTGTTTGAATTGAGTCCTAGGTTAACTTAGCTCAACGGAAAATAAGATCAAATTTTATGATCCTGGAGTTTCAATATTATTCTTTTTGTATAATTATCTTTGAGGCTCCTTTTATTGGGCTGTCTTGTTGTATGCCCTTCGCTTGATTTTACACTCTTTCATTTTTGACTTTGTATTCTTCAATACTCTTGGTAACTTTTCATTGCTAGCCGCTGACTTTCTTCTCTTGAATTCTATAGTGAATGTTAATCTTATCAACATTTGGATTCTTCTAGGTCTTTGGTTTTGTATACTGCTCATTTATGCTTGCTAATATTTAACTCCCGTATTATGAGCAGGGTTGGACTGCACAGTGTTCAATTTCTGGTGTTTTCTGAGTAAACAGTGATACAAGTCAATGGATGACTGGGGTAATGCTCTATGGTTTTATATTTTAGTCTATCATTTGTTTTCCTTGGCCGATTGAATAAGCAATGAGTCTCTATAGTCTATACAAAAGATGCTGTGTATGTAAATGCTGGTCATTCCATCAATAATTTCCCTCTTTTTATTATTATATTATGCATTATATATAGCCTATTATCAGTATATAAAATTAGACCACGCTTGAAAATGAGGATAGAATGGATGAGTATAAGCTTAAAAAATGCAGGACTTAAACATGACAAAGACACTACAAATAAATAATAAAAGGATGTATGTGTATGTTATAAAGCATCCTATTTAACACGTGTTTATGGTTTGAGAGAGACTGGAAGAGACTGTGGAGTGGATAGAGTTGCAAGATGTGAGAGGACGAGTTCATATTTATTATCCTAGGAGCCGAGGAAGAGATCTAGTTTTGAAATGAACTTCGAAGGTTCAGAAGTTACAGATATGGACAAGACAATCCATAGGTGTGGGTGCATTTTTTGAAATTAGGCCATGGGCATTGTCAAAAAAAAACATAGCTGAACAGACATTACTGCTTTTAGACATGTGATCGGTTTTTATTTTTCTATGCTCTCTCTACATATGTTCCCTTAGTGTTCTTGATATACCCCAACATATTTGGAGTTCTAGAAATAGTCATCTTAATGAAAATATCAAAGGATATAGACGATGTGCTGTACATCAGTGCATGTGATTTATTTGAATTCAGACGTGTTCATTTTTCCTGCTTGACTTGTAACTCCATTCAATAGAGTGTGCTTCTTTCCGAAGGGAGATGCATGCGTAATTTCTTTTAATTGAAGAGTGCTCTGTATTCATCTCCACTGTATTTTGTTGATATTGTTTTTTTGGCTCCTAAATTTGTACATTGCAATTATTTTTTTCCCGCCTTTTTAAAAATAAATAAAATTTCATCAAATAGACAAAATCATTTTTTCTTCTTCTTTTATTTTTTATTTGTTTAATATTTTGGAAGTAGGAGACAATTATCGTGCCTTCCTTTTAAGTAGCTCGGTCAACAGTATAGAGGATAATGTTTTGGTGGTTCTGCTTCAATGATTAAAACTGCTCAGTTTGAGCGAGAGACGCAAAAGTGTGGAGTTGCCCATTCTGTCAAGTGACAAAGGAAAAGGAATAAATCCTAAAGTTCTAAAGTTGTAATTAGTTTGTTGATGAACGATAAAATCCTGACCACTTCTCCACAGGGGAGATTTTAATTAAATATTTTTAGAAAATTTAAAATAAGAATTGAGTCCATTTTAATGTAACCTATTTGGAAATTTTAGTCTTTATCTCATACAAATTATACTATGTTGTGTGCAGTATATGGTTAATATCAAGTAAAGTACAATACTAAGTAAAATTATTTATATGGTCGTATGGTATTATTATTTTATTTTTATGGTATTATTGTTTTATTTTTTTGAACTACTGTCTAGCAAATATGTTTCTTTGATGTTTACTTTTGATTTTTGAGGAGAAGACGTGGTGTTGGTTTTTGCATTTCGTGCCAAGGTGTTCTCAATTCTTAACCCATCCCACTATCTGATGACTTATCATCATCTTTCAAGATATTGGAAAAATATTTTACATTTTAATTAGCTGTTGTGCTTTGGCATTGAGTAACTTTTTCTTAGGTTGAGAATGGAGACATCTATTGCAAATTTAGCTTTCCTTCTCGAGTTTCTGTACAGTTTGTTTATCTCATAGTTGAGGCATAAAAAACCTGGTATAGTCATACATAGTGATATATTTATTCTTGTTCTTAACTGTGTGATTCTAAGTTTAATCATCTAGCTAGTTTTGCTTACATTGTTTGCATTTTCTTTCAGAGGATGAGAACATTCCACCACTCCAGAAGGAGCAGCCAAAGAATAAATGGGATGATGAGGATGTGGATGACGATGCTGTGAAGGAATCTTGGGAGGATGAAGATGAAGTTGCACCGGTAAGAATTTATTGATTCTCTTTTTAATGATGTTCTTAAGACTTAAGATAATGATGAAGAAGTATTTGGGTGATTGTTAAGTATGAGAACAAACTATTAGCGGTCTAAACCAGTCTGATGTCTTAAAAATTGTGGTGAACTTTTTATTCTGAGGTTAGGAATCATTTTTAGTTGTAGGCAGCTTTATTAGATTTCCTAAAACTTGGAGAAATGGAACTCCCTTTTCCTTTATTTTGAAAGTTTGTGGAGTTCGTCTACATTCTTGCTAAGGTTTGTGCTGGTATGAGTACATGGTTTTGAGAAGATAAATGGTTCAGAGCATGTAACTCTAATAAAACTCAAAACCCTTTATTTTTGAGTAACTTGTCTTTTTCCTGATGTATCTGTTATTATCTTTACCCCTTCTCTTCTCTTTCTTTTAGGCATCACAGGCTCCAGTAGTTAAATCTCCTCCTGAAGCCGCCCCAAAGAAACCGGCTGCAAAAACTACTGAAAAGAAAGGGAAAACTGCTGGGGTAGAACCTGAACAGTCTCTAGATCCATTAGCTGAGAAACTTCGCCAGCAAAGGTAGTATTAAATTGCTTTGGTTTGTAGGAACTCTCAACTCATATCTAATGGATCACTGGAAGGAAAAATTGAACTTGAAAATTTTATGAATTGTTTTATTGTGATGGAAGAATGATCCCTCCCTACCAATGTTGTGTAGAGAAAGTAGGACATGGGAGCAACGATTTTGAATTTTCTTTCTACATTATCTTGTCAATTCCAGAATTTTTTTGTCACTATCTCTCACTCATTATTTCTCTTCTGAAAGCAGGCACCATTCCTGTTAACATAAAAAGGGGGGGGGGGACTTGCTATTTGTTTTAGACTTATCTCCACATTCCAATATTTATTCAGGGACAGTTACGTTTTTGGAATAAATGTCAAGTTAATTGGGCAGGAATATGCTCCTGTACACATTCATTTTACTTAAGGAAAGTGAGTTTCTCATTAAACAAAAAAGTTAGGAACTGTTCTTTGTTCTGTTCTGTCTATATTTGATGAAAGTATCATCAAACTGAACCAGAGGATTGTTTTAATAATTAATGGTCCCCTCTTTAGAAAATAATCAATGGTCCTGTACTTGGACTTCTCATTAAGAATAAATCTTTGAATTATGAATGTCATGCTTTCTATGATCTAGATTGATGTTGAGCGTGTGCTTTACTCCTTATTGGTTAAGGAGAAGTTAGAAAGAACTATGAGAGATCTCTCATGGGAAGAGGTTGCATTTGGTTAAGTGAAGCCTTTCCCTGGTCGAGACCTTGTGTGATAAGGTGGGGGTATGAGGATTGGAAATTTTGTTTGTGAAAGTATTGGCCTTCTATGTATATGGTGGTTTCCCTTTGAAACTCAAGTCTTGGCGATACCAAGTAACTGCAAATGAACATGGACTTACTTAATGTTTTCTGCGCGATGGTTCTAGAGTTTAAGAATATTTAGCCTTAAAATAGAACTTACAGTTTCCCTTCTTGATTCTTTAGCCATTTCCAAAAATGGCTTGTTTTTGTCAATTGTTTTGTTGGGAGGAGTTTCCTTGCTTTGATATATGTTTATGTAGATTCTTTCTCGGTCTTGAGATTGGCTAGCTTCGTTCCTCACTATTATCCAAAATGTCAATCTATTTCCAGTTTGCGGTGACTGTTGAGTGTAGTGTGGCCTATATTGTCCCGTTTGCACCTACACTAGCTAGTCTATGTGCATTCGTTTAATTTCTTCTCCTTTTCTTCTATCAGATGTTTTTTTCTCTCTAAATTGTGTAAGCTGAAGACCTCGAAGATTTTTTTCTTTTTTTTTGCTTGTAGCCCATGTGTGGATGAACAAGCTAGTCTTTGTGCATTCGTTTGATTTCTTCTCATTTTCTTCTTTTGTATGTTTTTTCCCTCTAAATTGTGTAAGCTGAAGATCTCGAAGAACATTTTTTTTTTTTTGGCTTGTAGCCCATGTGAGGATGAACAAGCTAAACATGATACAAAGAGTTTCTACTTGTGTCTTTGGCTGGATCTAGTGGTATGCTTTATATAAGATCTTAATCACTTACTGGGGCTTTGTTTTTCGTTTCCAAATTGTGGCAGGTTAGTGGAAGAAGCAGATTACAAGTCCACTGCCGAATTGTTTAAAAAGAGAGGTGATGAGAAGACTCTTGACAATTTCATTCCGAAATCTGAGAGTGACTTCTTGGAATATGCCGAGCTGATCTCTCATAAACTTCGCCCCTATGAGGTTTATACAATTTTGCCTTTATCAATCATGGTTTCTGTCCTTCAATGTATGAGCATAGCTTATTCTCATGAGCTTCCCCCAAAAAATTATTGATGCAGAAAAGTTTCCATTATATTAATCTGCTCAAAGATGCCATTAGACTGTCGATGACTTCTTTGAAAGCAGCAGATGCGAAAGAAGTTGCCTCTTCGGTCACTGCACTTGCAAATGAAAAACTAAAGGCGGAGAAGGAAACCGGTAAAAAGAAGACGGGTAAGTATTTGCATTTATATTCCCTACATCATCTTCCTTTCTTTGTTCGGTTTATTTCAATGTTATAACAGATCAAATGAGTGTGATCTTTGTGTATGTGCACTGTTTCATTTTTTCCTGTTCTTGTGGGGGAACTTCTGCAGCTGTGAAGAAGAAGCAGCTCCATGTCGAAAAGGCAGATGATGACATGGTTGTCAATTCGTATGATGATGTCGATGACTACGATTTCATGTAATTGTTCTAGTTCTGCATTCCAGCTTGAGTGTCATCAGTTTTTGACCTGCGAAATGGAGGTCATATTCTTCGGCGTCTCTCTCCCCTTTTCAATACACCAATAGATTGATTCCTGAGTGTCGTGTCTAAATAAGGTTCATGTATTAGACTTGTGTATGGCATATCATTATAAATTTTGCTCTTTTATTTAATTTTTTTTTCGATAGAGATGGTTTGAGTCGCCTTTGAGAATGTACAAGAATGCGTGGTCAGTTCAACTCAGATTGTCAAATTTTGTGTATGACGATGCTTCCTTTTACCTAAATTACATTTTCTTTGCCCAAAGGTCGTTGGTTCCTTAAATATTGATTGCATTTTATTTAAGGTCTAATATTTTGGCAAACGTTTCATCCCCCAAGCTCATTCAAAATTAAGGTTGTTTGGTTGGTCAAATAATGATAGAAAATAATTTGTTGAGTTACGAGCCAAGAACAAACTTTCAGCTAATTCCCATTTTGAAATGCCATAATCTATTCTGTCTGAACATGAAATTGAACTTTATGTTTTTGACATAATATTTGATTGAACTAAAAAAAGAAATCTCGATCCATTGTGTCTTCTTCCTCTCCTCTCTCTCTCTCTCAGTTTTAAATTTTTCTTTATTTTTTGGGTCACAATATAGCATCTTGTCTTCAGAACTTACAAAAGATGTAAAATTTTCTTTTTACCGTCAATGCTGGCAAAATTTCCTACTCATCACTTTTGAATTCGAATCTGGATGACATAACTTAAAACCCCACCTATTAGAAATAACACGTGATCTTTTGGACAAATTATTTAATGAGACTGTCACAATGTGGCTGTCTCATAATAATCGCTGGATATGGATTCCACAATTTTCATGCTCCATAATATCCCTCGAATATAAATTCGAACCACTTCTCTCTCCATCAAACGGTGAAAAACTACCGGCAATATTGTGACGGCCTCATCGAATAATTTCTCGATCTTTTGGGGGCATTCATAGAGTTGAGGGGTGCAATTACACTCGAAATAGACTTATTTTTAGCTTTTTTGTTTTCTTTCTTTCTTTTTTTTCAAACATTCATCTATAAACATATATTTTTTTTTCAACTTTCTAATTCAGATGTCCCCTACAAAAAAAAAAATCAATATTGATTTTTTTTAAAATAATTTTTTATCTTTTTTTTTTTTGGAAATTGACTTCTTCCAAACTACTAACAATATAGCCATCTTTTCATCAAGTTTCATTTTCTGAACACACTGAACCTTATTGAAACCTAAGACATTTTTCAATGACTAATAGGATCTTTATTATGAGAGAGTTTTTCTTTTAAACACATTGACCATTACGTATAGTCTTTTTTTTTTTTTTAAACACATTGACCATTAATTTTTTCTTTTAAACACATTGACCATTACGTATAGTCTTTTTATCTTTGGAAAATAAAAAAATGAGTATTTTAAAAACAACAATATATTTTAACATTAGCATCATGTAGGAGTGAAATATTTACAAAAATATTAGTAGGTCCTCAAGAGTCTATTTACATAATTCACAAAACATAATTATAGTTCACAAAATATAAATAATGGCCAACAATAGGTCGAGTTCGTAAGTTCGAAGAAAGATTGTTAGAGCAGAGAGTTAGACCAACTAAGTACATGCGGATTTCATCTTATTTTGAACTATGAGAGTGTCTTCGGTCGCTGGAAATTGTTGTCGGTGATAGTCGCCAAAGAAGGTACCATCGGTTGCTGCATATGGCCGTCAGAGAAAGTTGTCAGCGGTCACTAGAAAAGGTCATCAGAGGTGGTCGCTGGAGAAAGTCATCAGAGGTTGCTACCTGTTGCCAAAAGTGGTTTCTAGTCTCCAGAGAAGGTCAATAGTGATGTGCACCGTCGTTGGAAAAACATTGATAAAATATGTTAATATGATTACTTCAGTAAAGTTAATATCTTAATACTGTAACAAGTCGTTATAGTTAGTTTTTTTAGGAGTTAATTTTTCCATAGTCCAAACAATAAGTTGGATTTAAAATTCAATTCAACTCTGGAGCCCAAATGCTACATCATCACGAATGAGACCCCACGATTGTATGAAAGAAACCTAAGAACTAAGATAAAGAAAAAAAAAATGGATAGATCTTTGGGAGCATAACTCTATATATCTAATGTTTATCTTTAAAGGTTCCTACATTTTCGAAAAGATCAAGAAGTCGAATTTATTGAACATCTATATGCATGAATGAAAGAGAATTACAATCAAAGGTAAAATACAATTTTAGACTCTGTAGCTCTATCTTATTCTATTTTTAGTTTTTGTATGTCAAAGTACAAATTTAATTCTATACTTTTAATAAAGCTTATAATTAGTTCTTATGATTAGTTAATATTAATTTTTATCGAATTTGGTAAAATAATGATAATAATTTTTATTCAAAAAAAGATACCATGTGAATATATTTCTAAAATTTATAAAAAGAAGACGGATGACAATTCGTCTTTACAAAAAGAGACGAATGGTAAGAATGTAATTCTCAGATATCACTTATGGCAATAATGTAATTCTAAGATACATGATAGTTAATATATTTGAGTACTAACATCAGAATAATATTAACCTAAAATCAAATATAATTACAAATCAATCACGGATTACATTTGAATATAGAATGTGCGAGATGCGTCAAGCTCAATATTTACTGGAACACTACGATGAAAAACCATAATTATTCAATTGTAATAAGATAATTGATCTTAGGTTCCAACCGTACCCACTTGCATTACAAATAGTTTCTTGACAATATAAATGTTGCATTTTTCACTTAAACTAACTTGAGATTTCTCATCACTTGGACTGTCTTATATTAACAAGAATGAAATAGTAATCCACAAAAATAACTTTGAATGTGGAATCAAGTAGGCTAAATTATAAAAAATACTCTTGAACTTTGTACTTTGTTTCAAAAATATTCCTGAACTTTAAAAAAAAATTAAAAAATATCTCTATCGTTAATTTTGAATGGAAACTGTTAGTATTTTGTTTAAAAAATACTCTTAAACTTTTAAGAGTTTCATTAGTACTATTAAACTTTAGAAGAAAAAAAAAATCAAAGATACCCTTACCATTTGTATATATCATAGAAATCGTTAGTACCTTATTTTAACATACTTATTGTTATGGGTGAAATTGGACCATAAGGAAAAATTTGGAATACAGAGGAAACAAAAAGACAAACACACAAAGAAAGACCGAGACCATGCAAAAGATAGAAGAAACTGGGCCTTCAAACTGAGCAATAGGTGTGGATTGGGCTCGCCTGTCCAAGGTCAAGGCCAAGGCCGAGGCCGACCACGCCAGCCGAAGCCGAGGCCGACCACACCAACTGAGGTCGAGGCTGACCACGCCAGTCGAGACCGAGGCCGACCACGCCAGCCGAGGCCGAGCCCAATTGGGTCGAGGCTGACCACAACCCAGTCGAGGCCGAGCCCAATTGGGCCGAGGCCAACCACGACCCAACCGAGGTCGAGGCCGACCTCTCTGTGGGATCGATTCGTCTTCTTCTTCCTCTTCTGGGCCCCGATCCACATTGGAAGATGACCTCTCCTTCTCCTGTTTCATGACGGATTAGGGTTGACACCCTAGAAAGACCTATAAATATTTCCATTTATCAAAGGAAAAGTAACTTCTTCTCCACTCTAGAAACCCTTGCTAAACTCATCTAAACACTCTCTAACTTAAGCATCGGAGCCTGTGTGGCAAGCACCATACCGGTGTTCAGATCTTTCTTCTTTTGCAGGCCACGTTTTTCCCCCTTCAAACAAATTCATAGTGGTTGTCACGTGAAGGTCAGGTGAGTTATCCTGTCCGAATTTTGGCAACAACAGTTGGCGCTGTGGGGGAAGTAAAGCAACCTTATTTGAAAGATTCTTGAACACCCTAAATCCATGTTAAGCAAGGCGATGGAGAAAATAAACTATAATCTGGATGAAGAAGATTCTGATTCTGATCATCATCCCCGAAGAACAAAGGAAGTTACTCCCCCTCGACTTCATATTCATGAAGTCCAACAAGAGGAGGAGATTGCTGAACTAAAGAAGATGATGAATGGAATGGACCGAAACCTGGCTAGGATTCTGGAAAAGCTCAACAACCAAACTCCTCCAGCGAAAGATAGAACAAAGCCACTTGTTCGAGATCCTAAAAAAAGAAAAGGACCAATGTTTGAAGATGTGGGTGAGTCAGAATCTCACACAGAGACCAAAGGAGAAGCTGATTCTAGGAGGCAATCAGAAAAAAGTGACTCAAAGGGATCAAAGCGCAACCAGCCGAATAGCCAAGGTAAGATCTGTAATCCAGACAGTGCACAAAAGTTTCAGAAAAGAACGACCAGGTCACGAGGACATGACAACAAAGCTACAAGAAGATGAAGCGACAAGATCAGACTTACGGAGTTTGATCAACAACAAACGAAAGCAACAGGCCAAAGAAACTCTGTTAGCCGAGGCCGAGGCCGACCAGACTAAGGTCGAGGCCGAGGCCGAGGTCAAGAAGATCGCCCTGAAAAGCCAGACCCGAAGTCCCCCGTGGAAGGCAGATCTGCTGAAAATTCAAAAAAAATTACAGGGGAATATCTTGGAGAATCTCCAAGGAAGATTTTTGAAGAACCTTGATCATGAAAGGTTAGATCTCGAAACTTTTATTGAACAAGCAGATCCAACATTCGTAGACTCAATCATGAAAGAGAAGGCTCCCCCAAAATTTAAGGTCCCAACCATCACACCATATGATGGAAGCTCAGATCCAGTAGAACATCTAGATACATACAGATCCCTGATGGACCTACAGGAATTCTCAGATGCAATGAAGTGCAGGGCATTCTCCTCTACCCTAATAGGACCTCCTAAAGAATGGTTCAGGAAAATCAAAAGAAGATCGATAGGGTCATTCAAGGAGTTAGCTCGAGCATTCGTGACCCAATTCCTAGGAGGAAGAGACCAACGCAAACCACAAATGCACTTGTTAATTATAAAACAAGAGCCAAGAGAGAGTTTGCGTGATTATATCTCCCGATTCAACAATGAAGTGCTACGAGTAGAAGGATTTACTGAACCAACAACCTTGATTGCAATAGTAGCAGGACTCCAGGACAAAAGGCTGCTCAGATCAATAGGTAAGAAGGAACCAACTTCTTATGTTGAATTTATTACTAGGGCACAAAAATATATGAGTGCAGAGGAGCTTTTAAAATCCAAAGAAGTTACAACAAGCAAAGGAAGAAGTGAACGCACTTCTGAGCATGATAGGGCAAGAGAAAGCCACTATCATAACTCAAAGAAGAGGAAGGTTGAAGATTATGACCGAGGTCGACCTGACCCTAGGGTAAGCCGAGGTCAAAAATTTGAGAAGTACACACCAACAATACTCCCACCTGAGAAAATTCGGATAGAAATTTGCAGTACTAACCTTGTCAAATACCAAGAAAAGATGAAAATCTCATCTGAAAAAAGAGACAGGAATAAATATTGCGCATTCCATCAAGATCATGGACATGCAACTCGAGATTGCTTCCAGTTGAAAGATGAAATTGAAGCACTGATCCGAGAAGGATATTTGAAGGAATATGTCAGGGTAATGACTATGAGGAGTCGAGGCCGACCAGAGAAGGTCGAGGCCGACCTGACCTAGAACCTCCAAGGGAGATCAGAACTATCTTTGGAGAACCTAATTTTGGCCGAGGCCGAACCCAATTGGGCCGAGGCCAACCACGACCCAACCGAGGTCGAGGCCGACCTCTCTGTGGGATCGATCCGTCTTCTTCTTCCTCTTATGGGCCCCGATCCACATTGGAAGATGACCCTCTCCTTCTCCTGTTTCATGACGGATTAGGGTTGACACCCTATAAAGGCCTATAAATATTTCAATATATCAAAGGAAAGGTAACTTCTTCTCCACTCTAGAAACCCTTGCTAAACTCATCTAAACACTCTCTGACTTAAGCATCAAAGCCTGTGTGGCAAGCACCACACCGGTGTTCAGATCTTTCTTTTTTTGCAGGCCACGTTCTTCCTCCTTCAAACAAATTCACAGTGGTTGTCACGTGAAGGTCAGGGGAGTTATCATGCCCGGATTTTGGCAACAACACTTATAAACTTTCAAAAATTGTATTAAAATTCTTAACATTAAAAAAGGTTAAAAAATGCCCTTTAAGTTGTTAGTATATTGACAAAAAATATTTATCTACACACTCCATTACCTCCTTAACACTTCTCTATTTTTTCCTTTCTTTTTCAATACTCTCTTTACTATCTTCTTCCATTTTTCAATTCTGAAACACCTCATTCAATCAAGCTATATATACCATAAGTCCATAACAAGAAAAAAAAAAGGAGAATAATGGAATCATCGAAAGACCTTAGGACTTTGGATTTAACAAATGCTCTATAACTTGAGTTAGTACATTTGAGTTTAATACATAAAAAGACATGTTGGGAATTTAGGCATAATTTTGAGGACATCTAGGAGGGAAAAGAAAAACATATTGACAACTCAATTTGTAGCGAATGAAGATTTTATTATTATTTTTTTTTTGCAGTTCAAATTAGTCTATTTGGATTAGTTAGGAAGATTCCATTGAGAATTAAATAAATGGAGGAAAATGATTGGTTCTTTTCCAACTAAGATAACTTCAAAGAAATTAATTATTAGAGAAATTAGAGGAATGACTAAAATCTAAGAGTGCAAATTGAAAAATAGCTACAAATCTTTTTTTCCCAAAGAATGTTTAAACTCAATTTTTAATTATTTTGTTAATTATTAATAGATGTAAATGCTCTTACCTACATTTTCTGCTTGTATAGTTGTATGTCTTCAACCAAAAAAATATTTAACGAATTGTTATATATAAATAGTTGAACAACGTGATTTTTTTTCAAAAGTGTAATTTTAAAAAAAATAGAATTTAAGAGTTAGTTAAATGATGATGACATGACTGTATATACAAATGTCCACCAAGGACATTTTGGAAATCAACATTATATTAACTTCTCTTTAAAATTGGGGTAGCCATAAACACAATATTAAACTATTTTAGTCATATTTCATTAAACATTTTTATCTGTAGACATTCCTAACAATTCCCTTTAACTATTTGGATGTTGAAATTGCTTATATGATGCTTAGAAATGAAAGAGCTTAAATTTAAAGTTCCTATATTTGAAGATAAGAGAAACGAAAGAAGTTATAGAGATTGAAAATTAGAAAAAGAGAGTAAGAGGGTACTGCAAAATAAAGAAGTGTTTCGTCCATACACTAATGGCAAGGTGGCAAGGACATTTTTTTTAACTTTTGTTTTTTAAAGGTTAATGATATTAATACAAATTTTAAATGTTCAGAGGTATTTTAAAACGAGATACTAACCATTTTTGTTCACATACTAATGGTAAGAGTATTTTAAAACTTTTTTTAAAAAAGCTTAAGGGTATTAATAAAACCTTTTTTTAAAAAAAATCAATAACTAAGCTTTCATTGAGGGCAATGAAATAATACACGGACATGCAAAAAAAGAAAGCTCTCAAAAGGAAGCCCACTATAAAAAAAAATGCTCCAATCAAATAAAAGAAAACTAAGAGAGTAATTACAAAAAGTCCTTCACACCGAAACCCAAAAAGACTTGAAAATTTATGAGTATTTTTTAAACAAAGTACTAACGATTTCCATCAAAAACTGACGGTAGGGATATTTTTTAACTTTTTTTTTTTAAAAAAATTCAAGGGTATTAATAAAACTTTTGAAAGGTGTATTTTTGAAACAAAGTACAAAGTTGAGAAATATTTTCTATAATTTAATCTAAAATGTATATAACTTGTTAACCAGACAAGAACATTTACTTGAACCACCGATATAACAAATCCTCGAATGCAAACAATTGTTATGAACAAATACATAAAACTAGGCAGCAAAAATTCATTGAAAAAAAAAACTGAAGAGGCAAAAATAGACCCATCAGGAACCATTTCATATGAACCGGTATTTGGCATCATAATAAAAATCATAAGGTTGTACGTTAACATTGACAATGAAGCAATAACAGATGACGACTGCTAGTAATAATAAAAATAATAATAGTACAATAAAAATCCCTCATCCCCGTGTAGTTCTTTGAACATTAGAGAAAAGAAAAGAGACATCTCCTAATTTACTTGCAACTAGAAAAGTGGGTGGAAAATTTTAGGAGAAAGACAAAGCACTTCTGTTATAAGCACCCGTTTCCACCATAGAAGCTCAGAGTTAGTTTTTTCATCAGTCGCCCTCCACCTTATAAACTTCCACATTCATACTCGGATGCCTGCAGATCTATCTATTCTCAGCATTTCAGCATCAGCTTTTTCTTCTGCTGATGAACAAATGTATTCATGAAGATCGAAACCCCCAACAACTCTTAATGCAATGCACTTCTTCTTTTCGGTTTCGTCAGAGCCTCAAGAAATCGAAACATCCAGCGATCTAGCATTCCTGCAATTTTAGCAGAAGAATCGTTTTTATGGTTGGAGAAAAGGTAAAATGGTGACTTCAGGACTAAGATATGAGTAAGAAAATTTGAAAGCTAAAAGCTCGAATGACCCAGAATGATATGGTCTACTTCTATGGTACTTTTGTTAACATGATAGCTCCAAATTCAGCCACAAAATCACATCAATAGTTTCTCGAACCTGTCACTGCGAAGGTACCACCTAACACAGCGCAAAGCCGAGTTATGAAGTGGAGAAAACTTCGTCTTTCTTCTTTGATGGTCACTGTGATTGGTGATAGATCATATAAGAAGTAAACAGCTGCACATCATTGAAAACGATGGTAAGTTTCAACCTGGCCTTTTAAGGAGTTTGAAGGACTAAATAAACATCATATACTCTTGTCTATAACATCTGGTTAATCAGTGTCGAACATTATGTATAATTTTTCTAAAGTCTTTTCCTCATATGGTAAAGAAACATAGAATTCCTGACAGTAAAATAATCTGTATAAAAGAGAGGACAAAAGGAAATTACGGAATACCAAATTGCTTTAACCAACCTGGCCATGATCTATCCGAGTCGGTCATAGGCGAGAAATATTCAGTGACTGAAAACTGATTGGTAGGTAACACGTCTTTTGAGATATATCTATATTCAGTAGGAACAATCTGCAATGAAACATGGAAAAACGTGTAATATGGTTAAATCCAGTTTCCACTGATTTATTGTAAACTGATAATAGCTAATGAGAGAGAAAGTACACGATCAAGGAAAAGAAGATTCCTAATTGGAACAAATAGGCCAGATTCAGGTGCAGTATGAGGATCCCTTATTCTCAAAAAACAAGTTTACCATCTAATTTCTAAGACGCCATTACAAATTAGTTCAGATTGCAATATGAACTACAAGGGTAATAACATCTTCTGCTTACCATGGAAAAGAAATTTCAATTTCGGTTTGTGCAGTAATATACATTAAAACATCTGGCAAACTATGAAATAAAAAATTATGCATCAAATGTATATTAAGGGGGCGCATGGATTTCTACCTTTATATAATATTTAAAGGTTCCACTCGTGTCATGTAAAATTCGAACTGTATCATCAAGTGGGTTGTGAATTCCAGGGTATTTTGGACCGAAAGACAAATCATGAATCATGTGACTGACATTCACATGTTTAGATCCTCCAAAAATCTGCAAAAAAAAAAAAAAAACAACATAAAAAGATAAAACTAATCATTGGAAGGAACAGTGAGATGGAACATGCTTCATAGAAAGACGTCACTTAAAAGAGGAATAAATAAAAGGCAACACATCCTGCAGTAGAACTAAACTCCCAAAGTTGTGTCAATTTCTACGGCATGAACCATGTCAATACATACGGGAGGGAGATCAAGATCATCAGAGCAAAGAAACTACACTAAGAAATGAAATACGGTGAACTGACCATTTGGGCCACAAAAATGTTTAAGCCGTGAACTGAAATGTGAAAGTTCCCAGCAACCCTCTGAACATCTAGAACCCCATAGACCTGCAAAAAAAAAAATTGCATTTGTCTTTTATTTATGAACCGGCAGGTAAATAATCTTACAGGAATTTTGCATATGGATTACCCGACAGCCTTGTCCCTCTGCTAATGCTTGCTTAACCTTTTTGACCATATTTTCAGCAGCTTGATCGAAGCCGTGTATATGAGGATGATCTTTCTCCTTGTCATGATCTGTCAAAAAGTTATTTATAGATGACGATATCTGATGCAAAGAGTGAGATGTAAATTGACCACGTTGAATAACCACCTTATTTACAATTTAATTATACAACAGATTTAGACTTCTTATAGAGTCGGCAACTGGGCATCCCATGAAATAGTAGATGAGTTTTCTTCACCATTTCAGTCCTCTTTGTTGCCGGTTGTCCACCATTTAAAAGTATGTTTTTATTTTTCTATAGCTTCCTATAAGTTAAATTAATTAACTTGATATTTTATGTTTTTTAATGAAGTATATTTAGTATTTTAATTAACTTGACATTTTATGCTTTTTAATGAAGTATATTTAGTATTTTATGTCAAGTTGTATCAATTTTCACCATAAACTTTCAATTTCATCAAATTAGATCCTTATGCAATTTTTTTTGTAAATGGACCGATTGCAATAAAATTAAGTTTGGCACAAACTTATATTTGATTAAAGCATAAATCAACCGTTGAATAACTTTGTCAAAATTCATAAATTTCAACAAAAATTTAGCTCTAATACCGTTTTTTTTTGAAGTCCTATCAATTTTGTACCATACATATATTTTAATTAATTGAACACATGAGAATACTTTTCTAAATGATCTATCGAACGAAAATTTATGAGAGGGTGGTAAAAATTGCAACGCTTTTTCGAGTTTAAGGTTAAGATTGTAACACTTATTTAAGTTTGAAGAGCATATGAAATTGAAAATTTACGGATACAAGTTGACAAATATAAAGTTAAAAATTGATTTTTTTTTCCCTATATTAAAACATCCCAGAAGAAATATAAGAAACCAATAGAACTTTGTAGACCAATAATAATGTGGATAATGGAAAAAGTCAGTACCATGCTTGTGATCAGCGTGTTCCTTCTCCACAAGGTCAGACAGATATTCAGTGCCGATGATCTGGCCATTACCGTTAAGACGAAGCTGCAGAAAGCCAGAAACTCTGAACTGATCAGCATGCCTATAGATTAGAGAATTACTTTGAAACTATGCTACTAAGTATAGTGCATAGCAAAGAATGTCTGCTGGGAAGCATATACGGATATGAACATGTGAATGAGAAAGCAAAGAATGTCTGCTGGGAAGCATATATGGATATGAACATGTGAATGTGAAATGTAATAATCCTAATTTTGGTTGCACAAGTTTAGTTAAGATGGAAAGTTGTACTCGGAAATATAAATATATGGATATGAACATGTGAATCTGAAGTTTCTTACCTTTTCTTCCTTTTTTTTTTTGTGTGTGTGTGGGGGGGGGCAACTTTGCATTGCTTTCATGAAAATGTACCACATTGTTTGGTCAATGAAGCAATAGATGATCTCTCTCTTCCCCTAAATCATTCCTAATTATGGCAAAAGATTCTATAGAGTATTGCCATAGTAGGATACAAAACAAATCCTTTTTCTTTTTTGAAAAAAAGAAGTCTAGTATGAGGACGACTTCGGTAGTGAGGTAAAGGCGGAGGAAAAGAGGAGAGCTTCACCCTTTTACATTAGATTGAAACAGAAGCTGCAGTTTGGGTATACAATGTGATTGAGGATGTTAATCAGTGTCCTAATAACCAGAAAATCTTCCCGAAATGCAAGTGGATGGATGTAGGACAATAAGAAAGCTCACTACAGCAAAAATTAACAAAACATTGGAGTACGGATCAACAGAAATGATGAATGTTGTTGCTCCAATGAATAGTAGATGGTTGATTGGCAGGAGTGTCAGTCTTCATCGCTCCTTTCCTCAAGGGGTGAAAAAAAAAGATTTGATATGGTTGGCAGAAGGCTTTCACTTCAGGAGAAATGTGGCACTGCCATGGGAAGCTGAGTCTTTGAACAACAAGGAAGTAAGGGTTAATTCTCAACCTAACCCCTTCCAACCTAGAGACGTGGATACATGTTTTAGCACCTAAATGTCTCGGCTAGCAGAATTTTTTAGAAGTCTACGATAAAAAAATTCACTCATATCTTCATCCCTAACTCTCAATCTAAGCTCAGCTCACTTCCTCATCCAAGTAGAAATTTCCCTCATTTGGCTGCAAGAATAACATTTTCTACTTAATATATGGCTATGGGCTTAAGAGAACTAAAATTGTTTCTTATTCCATTTCATTTATCAATGAAATTGTTTCTTATTCCAAAGCTTTGGACTAATGTCAGGAAAGCAGTTTTGTGGGGCATATGGACAGAGGAAACAACGCATTATTGAGGTAAACAAGTAAATCAGGAGGAAAGATTGGAACTTAAATTTAGTGGCTTCTTGATGTGTTTCTTCCAAAAAGAAATAGCCAACTACTCTTCTGATGTAGTTAATTCTCGTTGGGGTGGTTTCTTGTAAATCTCCTAAAGGAAATTTCTTACATTACATTCATAGGTCAATTCTTCAGACATCAGTAACTATTCAGTAACGGAGATTACCTATTCAACATATACATGCATCATAAAATGCATTACACAAAAGAGATGATATGCAGAACCACAAGAAGTAAAATAAATCAATTAGATGTTTCTAGGCTGATACATAACAACTTCCTTTTGTAACAATCGTTTATTCAATTTTTCCACGAGTCATACTCATCAATAACATTTGATGATGCAGAAAGGTTGTTATTGCCTTCACAATGATTGAATAGTTAAAACTTGTGTTCTATCAATAAATTATTATTGGACAGTGCACTATTTCTTCTACTTTCTCCATTTTTTTTTTGGTGGGGGAGCATTGACTGAGAAATTCTTACTTTCCATATATTTGTGTCAAGATCCACTTCATGTTTGCCTGACATATCGATTGCATCTACGCTTAAGACTGCAGAACAATAAAGAAAAACTGAGCATTTGAACGTTTATCACTCTGAAACAACCATAAAGCTATTATAAGCAAACAAGATCATGAAACCAATAGCATATGATTAAAAAGACATTTAATACTAACCGTCACAAGGAAGTGAAGGAAAGGTCATGTTTATGTGAATGGGAAGAGTTTCTCCACGTTTCAAATCTACCGACATCTGTCATAAGCACAATATTAAACTATTGAAAACATGTCCCAACTTTAAACAGTGCTAAGAATAGGAAAATAATAGCTAAAGATACAATGACAAAATCAAACTACAGGTTCAACAGTTTAAGAAATAACAAGATGATGTATTTGGTTGTATAGCATTAAATTGGTTGGACTCGTGGATAATTAGAATTAAGAATTTATTTGCCTAAAGATACTCTAAATTCAATACTATATTACTGGTCCTTGATACTTTGCCCAAGGAAATTAGAACGGCAAGTGCCTTTAGGATATAAGTTACATCCAAGCCACAGCATGGAGAGTAGGCAGATGGCAATGGAGCTATGGTGACTCTACTAGAAGGGATGAGCCCACGACTGCATGAACAAGAGGACACATAATGAATGGTCACTGAAGCCAACGGTAACAAGCCAGGTTAGGCATGGGAAAAACATCCATTGTACAGCCTGCTACTCCACAATGCTTCTTCTCAACCTCTCAAACGAATAAGTAAAAATCTCAACTTACCATCCAAATAATTAAAAAAAAAATTCACATCTTATTTTTTGCAAGCATAAACTTCTTACAAAACTTGTTTCTCAAAGGGCATTGAAGAAGTTCGATAAGTGACATTTCAAGTCATTGTTACCAATCCCATTGCAAGCTAACATAGAAAGAAAATAACTTCCTCTTTCTAAAACAATACCATTTACATCAACTAACGAGAAAGTGAGAAAAGTGGCTTGGATACTCCCTTTTATTTGGAGGAAATCAGAAAAGTGGTTCTTGGCTGTGAGAGGAATAAGGCCCCGGGCCCATATGGTTTTTCCATGGCATTTTTTCAGGAGAATTGGGAGGTTGTTAAGGAGGATTTGGAGCAGGTTTTTAGAGAGTTCTTTGAGAGGGGCATCTTAGATAGTTCTTTGAATGAAACTTTTGTTTGTCTCATCCCTAAAAAGGATAGGGAAAATAGGGTTAAGGACTTTAGACTAATTAGTCCTATCACAAGTGTGTACAAGATTCTTGGTGTAAACCAAATGAAGGAATTTCTAATTCGATCTGAATAATGAACTTTTTGATACAATGGAGGGGGTATTTATACAAAGTAACCAATAACTAACTAGTTACCTAGAGAACCAGTCAAAAGAATGAAGTAATCATAACAGCCGGTTAACATAAAACGAATAATTAAAGTAAAAGCCACATGTTACTAATACATCATTTTTTCTCAGGTGTTAGCCAACAGACTCAAAAAAATCCTCTTGAAAATTTATGAGACTCAGGGTGCTTTTATTTAGGGTGGGCAAATTCTTGATCAAGCTCTTATTGCCAACGAGACCATTGAGGATTATCGAGAGCATTGAAAGGAGAGGGTTATTTTTAAAATTGAGTTTGAGAAAGCTTATGACCAAGTGGATGAATTTCCTAGATAAGGTTCTAGAGAAGAAATGTTTTGGTTACAGTGGCGATATGGATCTCGAGTTGCATTAGATCGGTCCAATATTCCACTCATTAATGGCAACCCCAAAGGGGGGATTTGTGCTAAGAGAGGTCTCAAACAAAGGGACCCTCTTTCTCCTTTCCTGTTTCTATTGGTAGTGGATATCCTTAAGTAGGATCGTTTCTAGGGGAGTGGAGGGATGGATTATCAAGGCAGTGGGCTCGAATAAACTTCCCTTGTCTCATCTTCAATTCAATAATGATACCATTTTCTTCTTGTCTGGAAAGGAGGAGTCTTTCCTTATTCTAAACCACATCCTTGGCTTCTTTGAGGATCAATGTGGGCTTGAAATCAATAGGAAAAAGAGTCGGATTCTGAGTGTGAATTGTGATCCTGAGAAAGCGGCTAGATGGGTGAATTTGGTTGACTGTGAGGTTGGCTCCTACCCTTCCTCTTATTTAGGGTTTTCTTTAAGTAAAAATCCGAGATCTATTTCCTTTTGGGATCCTGTCTTAGAGAAGGTTTGTAAAAGATTGGTTGCTTGGAAAAAAAGTTTTTTCTCTAAGGATGGTAGACGGACCCTTATTCGCTTTGTTCTTAGTGGCATTCTTGTTTACTTTTTATCCCTCTTCAAAGCTCCTAGGTCTGGTTGCAACTCCCTTGAGAAGCTTATTAGGGACTTTTTTTGTGGGAAGGAGTTGATGAAGGAAAAGGTACACATCTGGTGAGTTGGGATTGGGAGAAGGTGAGGAGGCCTGCGATCTTTGGGAGGTTAGAGTTGGGGAATTTAGGGGCTCGTAACAAATTCTTAAATGGCTTTGGCAGTTCCCTCTTTAGCCAAGTTCCCTTTCGGCATAGGATTATTGTGATTAAATACGGTCCCCATCCTTTCGAGCTAGTGTTAAGTGATGTTAAAGGCACTCACAGAAATCTTTGAAAGCACATATCTTCTAAGCTCACCTCTTTTTCTCCCGTAGTCCAGAGTTTTGTGGGTGATGGGAGGGATACTTACTTTTGGGAGGATACGTGGGTGGGGATAGTACCCTCTACTCTTTGTTTCCCTGTTTACTGTTACATGACTAGTGTCTTTGGTCCCTCGAGGAGCTCTCCTTCGTCCTCTCTCAATTTTCGTTGTCCACTGTTAGATAGGGAGACTATGGACATCTCGACCCTCCTATCCTTGATAGAAGGGGTTGGCCTTAGACCAGAGAGAAGGGAACTTCGTTTTTTGGAGTCTTAACCCCACTGGGGGATTTTCTTGTAGTTCATTCTTTCAATGATTACTAAATCCCTTTTCGGTTAGAGAATCAGTTTTTTGTGTTTTGTCGAAGGTGAAAGTTCCAATGAATGTTCAGTTCTTTGTTTGGCAGGTTATCCATGGTAGGATTAATACTTTTGATAGGCTTTTGAGAAAGATGCTTCTGTTGATTGGGTCGTTTTGTTGTATCCTTAGTCGGAAGGCAAAGGAAGATCTCGATCACTTGATTTAGAGGTGTGGAGGGCATGACTTTGTATGATTTTATTGGGTTTGTGGGGTGAGAAGAATAATAGAATATTTAGAGGGACTGGGAGAGTCGATAGTGAGCTATGGTCCACCGTCAAATTCTCTGTTTCTCTTTGAGCGTCGGTTTCAAGATCTTTTGAAGTTAAATGTTTGGTCTCATTTTACTTGATTGGAACCCCTTTCTTTAATCGGGTTCCTTTTGTGGGGTCTTTTTTTATTTTTATTTTGGATGCTCTTGTATTCTTTCATTTTTTCTCGATGAAAGCTTGGTTTCTTATCATTAAAAAAAAAATCAACTAATGAGAAGGTTGGAGGAAACTGAGAGGACACAATCCTTTCTGACATAAGTAAAACTACCTTCAGTTGAAAATATTTTTTTTTTCCCTCACTAACAATTAGAAAGCTTATACAGCAATAAACTTTAGGAAGCTATGTTTCGAGGTTTTGGATGCTCACGGGTATTTGATTGAGCCTGTCAAGGGTTAATATTTTCTACCTGCTATGCGATCCTGAACTATATAGGAGAGCTAAAGTATTATGGATCAGTGTTGTTAAAGCAATTACGAGACCTATGGATAGAGAGGAAAACAAGTTAATTGGGAGAAAAGATTGGGACTTTTTAAACAGTATGTGGCTTCTTGGTATGTTCTTTCTAAGGAATTTAGCAACTATTATTTTAACATAATCGATTCTTCAGTGAAAGGAAAAGTTATTATATATATAGCTCAAGGTATACTTATAATTAAAAGTTATGACCACTGCCCAAAACACGTCAAAGTGTTTAATCTCTCAACATAGCTTTAAACATAATTGAATCCTATTGGCGTGCTTTATCAATATTCCTTAGGATTTTTCTTTGTTGGGGTGACTTCTTGTAATACTTTTAAAGGGAGTTCCTTTAGATTTTTTTCAGCAACTTATAAAATATCAAATCAATTTGATTCTTGTTCCAAAGAAAAAAAGCTAGCCCTGCATGAAATAATAGTCCGGAGTTTCAAGACCCTGATCATTCATCTCATCAAGTATTGTTGTTTCTATCAAATAAATACAAAATGCAAAGAAAATGTGATACGAGGCAGCAAATAGAGAGAATGAAAACCTGATGAACAGTATATGTGGCGAGATAATATCTCAGTTCGTGCAAAAATAGTGTCGCCATTATGACTAATCCAATAACAGACACTGTTAACACAAATGAGAAAAATGATTAGGGAAACAAAACAGAACAACTAAGCATAACATTTTCTAAAAAATAGCCAAATAAGTAGAAGAAAGCTCCTCAAAGTAAAGAATCAGGACGTTTCCAGAATAATATGACAATAAATAAAAGAGACACCGCTACGAAAAATAATAAGGAGATCACTATTTCTTCCCCTAGGCTTAACATACACTTCGAATTTTCCACCATAATCACGATAAGAAGCACAAATTGTTAAAAAAAACACATCGTAGAAGTAAGAATTCAGAGAGAGAAGCCTGGCAAATTATATACCTAGCGCCCCAGTTTGCGTCTTCTGCAACAAATGTTCTTCCGCTCGAGGAAACGCATCCAAACTCTTAATCGTCTGCTTTAAACCCATCTTTACCTCCTATCATTGAATAAAATAACGCAAAAAAATGTCACAAGTTATGAACAACAAACTCTAACAAATATCTTGCATATCTAAACCGAGAAATTCCAACGACTTCCATCAACACTAAAACCATCCCTTGCCCAGATGATTGAAAATTCAGAATTCGTAAAGCACCCAATACAGACATGGAGAAAATCAACAAGACCCAGAACTCGAAATACAGAAAATCCAGAACCTCAAAGATCCGTATCGATGAATCAAATTGGAGATCGAGCTGTGATTTTCTCGGAAACCTTATTGGGTAGATTTTAGAAGGAAAAGAATTCGAGGAGAAATCAACAATTTGAAGAACAAGTAATCAAAAAAGTGCGAATCGAAGGCGTTGTACCCAACGAGGAGGGATGGAGAATGCTGTCGTTCAGATGAAGTCCAATGTGGGGAATTTTGCGCGACGAAAAACCCCAGCTTTAGACTTTAGACTTGAGATCAATTTGTAAATTCCCTTTACACCAATTACTCCGTGCCAAAATAATTAACCGTACATTGCCTATTTTAGAATTTACAATTATCCCGTAAAAGAAAGAAAAAAAAAGGCTATAAATTGTGATTGTGAAAAAAAATAATAATAACAAATTGAAAGTTTAGTCAAATTCATAAGTTGGGTACAGATAGAATTAGACAACAGAATGTTTGTTTCCTTAGGATGCATTACACAAAACTATAAGTATATGTTGTTATTTTTTTAAATCAAACTATTACATATCATAGGGTACTAAATTTAAAATTTTTTGGGACCCATATAGATCTGCCCATGTACGTGATCCATATAAATTATCTAATAAATCTATAATCTTTTCAATTTATGTCTATTTGATCCTTAAACTTTAAAAGTGTCTATTAGATATTTAACCTTTCAATTTTAGTTTTCATAGATTCTTAAACTTTCAAAATTTTCAATTTTGTGTATAATAGACCGTTGACATATACAATATATTTTAAAATTCACGAACCTACTAAATACAAAATTGAAAGTTTATGATTTTATTAGACATAAGTTTTAATTTTATATCAATATATCAGTTAATTTTTTTAAAAAAAAAAATTACGACATGGACCTATTAGACACAAAGTTGAAAGTTCACAAAACTATTTGACTACTTTTAAAGTGCCCCTAATATTTAATGCTCTGTTTGAGAGATGAATTTGGTAATAATTGATTTCAAATTCGAGTATTTTTTTTAAGTACATCAACATTTGGGGTGGTGGGATTCGAACTCATGACCTCTTGGTCATAAGTCTTACTTGATGCAGTTGAGTTATGTTCTTGTTGGCTCAAATTCCAGTATTTTAAAAGATGAAAATGATTGCAAATTGTTATTTGTGTTTGGAACCAAATTGATTTAAAATCACCAAAATTAAATTTTGTTGTTTGGATGCTCAGGAATAATGTATAACATTTTATTGTTATGCCCTTTTGGATGTTGTAGGAGATTATTGTAATTAATAACAAAATATTTTAGTATCAAATATCATAATAAAATACATATCATCATGAAAACCTATCAATAATCAAAACAAGCCAACTTATTAAATTAAAACTTACAAATGTTATGATTGTTGTTAAAAATGAAAATAAAAAAATGCAATGTCTTAATTTAAATGAAAAAATAAATTGAACACAGTCGAATCTAACAAAGTCAAAAGAGATTTGATTTATTTTGTCCATCAATGAAGAAAAAATCAAAATAATTTTTAAGATAAAAAAATTATTTTTTTTATTGATTTCTTCTTCAACCCAATGTATGAAAACACAAAACTAAGGAGATATATGGAAAAAAATCGAATGAATCAATATATATATAAAAAAGTGAAAAACATATCATTCTTATCAAATCAATCAATAAATAAAAAAAGTTCAAGATGATGAACAAAGAAAAAGAACACTTATAATTTGCTTGTCTATAAAAAAAACTTGTTGAGAATGTAAAAGTTGCTTGAAACATATTAAAATTGAACTATTATTATCAATTTCTAAAAAATAGAAGAATATAAAAATCTAACTTGAGTTTGTTTTTAGTGTTGAATTTGAATATAGAAGAAAATTATCGTTATGAAGCTAGGATAAAATTGAAAACATATTTTTTTAAAACTTAAAATCCTACCAAATCGGACCTATTTGGAATTGGATTTCTTTTTTTTTTTAAAAAAAAACAAAATTTGTGTTTCCAAACGCATGGATTTCAAATCATTTATAATTTAAAATCATCCTAAATCTAGGGATTCCTAATCTTGGGACTTCGAGCAGAGGATAAAGGGTATTTTTTATTCGATTTTTAATCTTTTAGGGCCTGTTTGGTATGCAATCCAAATTCTGTTTTATGTTTCCGGATTCACTGAATTCAGTGAATACGTGTTTGGCAGACGTGTTTTCGAAAACTGTTTTCAGATTATGTGATCTAAATAGTAGAAATTCTGAAAACAACATTTTTGTGATCTAAATAGTAGAAATTATGAAAACAACATTTTTATGTTTTCATTGTATCCAGATTCTGAATTTGAAAATTTAAAATTTAAAATTGTATTAAACAAAGATAAAATCTTAATAAATATAGTATCTCATGTTTATAAACTTAATTTACTTTTGTTAAATTAAAATATGTATAATATAAAATAATATAAAATATAAAATATTATATTATAAAATAATAATTCTATAAAATTTATATAAAAAAAACACATGTTCATAAATTAATTAATAATGTCTTATATTCAACCTAATATTTAGTTTTGCAACTATAACTAATTTTATGATCTATAAATATATTATAGAACACACTTTAAACTACAATTTAAAATGGAAATGGAATTAAATTTCTAAATCTGCTACCAAACACATATCTGAAAACATGAAATACAACTTTGTTTTCATTGAATCACTTGTTTTCAAGTTTCTGTTTTCGGATTTCCTACTCTTCATGAATTGAGAAGGGTCGTTTTGACAGTTTTTTTAGGTTAAAATTTATTGTTTTATCAACTATTTTAGATAGGGTGCATAATACTTGGGCATGCTACCTAAAAAGAAATATATTTGGTGGATGGGTAGATCAGATTTCGAGAATGAAGGAGTTAAATCTCATGTATTCAACTACCATTGGAGTGACATATTTATATGTTAAAATATATTAATAAAATAATAATGATCAATCAACATTTTATTGACAAAATTTATTTTTTTAAGTAAAGGATAGAATCCATAATATTTATATTTATATAAGGGTAAAATTAAAAATTTAAAAGATTAATGATCAAATTAAAAATGACCTAAAATATTATGAGCATATTTTACTAAAAGAAGGTGTTGTGTATTCGGCTCAACCTGAATTTTATCATCATGGTCATTAATTCAATGTAGTTATTATTAATTTATTATCATTTTTTTTTCTTCTTATGAGTACAACAAATGTAGATAGAGACATTTGAAACTCTAACTTTAAGAGAATGAATAGATATCAACTATCGTTGAATAATACTCATGTTAAATTGTAATTAAATTTATACCTTAGAAAATTGAATAGACTAAATCAACTTAGTTGGAAAAAAAAAAGTAAAGAAACAACACAAAATAGAGTGACATTTTTTTTAATTATTATTATATAATAGAGTGACATGGTTTATTAAAGAGATTTGATACACTGATATTTTGCTGGATGTGTTGCATGTACTAATGAGTATAGTTTAATTGTCTACTTCTTTCTACCATATTTATAAAGTGTTGATTAGTTGAATACAATTGTAGTTTGTGACTAGATTATAAATAAATTATTAATTTTAAAGATTAATTACTGTACTTAAAAGTTAGATGAGGTAAAAGGAAATTTTGAACTAGTTGGCAATTACAACAATTTTATGAATGGTTGACTTGCACTTAAGGCTTACATAGATTTACACGACTTATTCGATAGTTTATGAACGTAGAACTCCAAGTTTTAATGAAACAACTTTGGGATAGACTAAATTTAATTAGTTAAATAATAAACTAATTTTAAAAATGCATGACTTGTTCTTTTTTTACTTTATTATTCAACTTGAGATCAGATAACTAATACGTTTCACTTGTTGTATACAGTTTTGTGGTCATATATACTAAAGATATTCTTATTCTTTGGGAGATTTCATAGTTCCATAGGTGGAGACCTACGGTGACAAATTAATTAATTAATTTTGAATAATTGTTCATTAATTAATCCATCCACTAATATTTTAAAAAATCTTGTTTGTTAACTTCTAAAATTAACCCATGGATCATCAGATTTAAGCCATATTCAATGAATCAAATAGATAGTAGGCATTGGGTTTGAGCTTGACTCTTTGAATGTGTGAAGGGAGACACTCTATAAAAGTGTTTATTTATTTGTTTGCCCTTTTTTGGTACATTTAATATAATCAAAATGACAAATTTGACCTAAAATTTTGCTTATCAATTATGATTAAAAGGTAAGAGGTTTAATTCTTTATTTCTAAATGGGAAAGAAAAAACACAAAAGAAGGAAAAAAATTAGATTTATAATACCATTTAGTCTATGTACTTTGCATTATGTTCTATAAACTTTGAAATGTCTAATTTTAATCATTATACTTTCAAGAAAACTTAAAAGTAGTCCATAAGATAAGTTTGAAGTTAATTTTTACTGAACTTAAATAAATAATAATAATAATTTTAAGATAAAATGTAAATATATTTTCAAAATTTACAACGACAAAACTAATAAAAACGAAAATAATCATCAATTTTAAACAAAAATGAACACGTAAAAGCACATGGATCCTATAAAACAAAATTCAAAATACATAAATTAAAATAGTATTTTATCAGATGATTTATTATGCTTTTCATATACTATATTATAAATGAACTAATAATATCTCAAGTCCTGAATGACACGTGTTGAAATATCAGTCGATATCATAAATGTCCATGTGCCACGTGGAGTTTCAGTAATTTGTATTATTGCCGGTCAATCAAATACAATAATTCTATCCACCGAAAAGACGACATCCCGAGATATTGACTCAGTACACAATTTCACTGTGTTTTTTGATTCACAAGATTCGCCGGAACCCCTAAAAAATGGCGGAGACTTACGACTCCGGTGATCGGAATGGCACCGTGCCTGTTGAGGGAGAAGATGGAACCAGTCACAAATCCAAAGGAGTGCGTAATGAGGATCAGACCGTTTATGGAACCCTCCGCCGTCTGATCGCGGAGGTTTTCTTTCCCGATAAAATTAAGGGTTCTTCGTTGTTTCACCGCGTTAGGATCTCCGTCGCCGAGAATGGCCCTGCCGTCGGACATGCGTGCAGAAACCTTGGTCGCGATGTTCTTTGCTGGGCTCGCAGGGGCAGTCCTCTTCGAGCGCTCCTTGTTATCTCCGTGAGTATTACTGATAATTCCATAAGCGGTGGTTGTCTGAACTTGTTTACTGTGTTTGAGATGCTTTTCGTTTATTAATTAATGGGTCGTATGCTTTGACTGTTGGAGATTTTGATTTTACCGCTTAAACGGTATTTTCTCTATTGTTTTTCGGTTTTTGTTTGATGCTACCGATTGATCTGACTGGATTTGTTGTTAATAGGAATATATTTTCTTAGTAATGAATATTGTTTAACAATTCCCGGCCTATGACGAAAACTGCGGAGAGAGCTCGAGTGGTTTATTTTTGACGACTGGAGAAAAGAATTTATTGAAGTAATTTTCCTCCTCTTGTTTTGATCCATTTGCCAATAGTCACTTTGTGCACCTATTTGTAGCTGAGCTAAAAAAGTCTTCAGCCTTCTTTCTTTGTGTAAACTCATTTTCAGCCCACCTCTTTTCCTGTTTAGCTTTTGGTACCCGTTCTCAAGTGTTGTTCCTGTGGAGGGAACTGATTTCTTCTTCCTTGGCCATGCTTTGCATTGGACCCCTAAGACTGGAGTGATATTTTGGTGATTCATAAATTCTCAATTCTCTTGCGTCCCTATCTATTTTTTATCCAAAGATCAATTATTTTCATGGTTGCAAATCTTTGAGATAGCTTCCATACTAGTGGATGAGCAACCTCGAGAATATGTAGCCCATTTTTCTATGCATTCCATAATCACCGTAGATATTTTTTTTTGTATTTGTAAGACCTTTTTTTCACCTTTAGATGTGAAACTATGTCCATCCGAAGTTTGAAGCAAGATTGCTCTTTTTTGTTTAGAAATAGAGAATTCATCAACACCTTCAAATGTTAACCTTACTATTCGCAAGCATGTGACAGAGGTTTGGTCTAGAGATATAGATACACTTTCCCTCTATTCTTTGTTTTGGATGACTTATACAAGCTCTAACTCCTTTCCTTTTGCACTTGGTAAGTCAAGTGCATCATCAATTTTCTAGGACATATAGATCATACATGGAGGATTTTGCCTTTATGATTTGAGTGGAGATTCTTGGCTTTGTTCAAGTATGTGCCATTGTTTAGACTTTTCTTTTCTTGCTTGGTTAATGGTCTTGAATAGACACTAGGTTCCTTTTGATGTCTAGTTTCTTGAGTTTCATTGTTTTGACTTTGTTATTATTACAAGGACTATCAACTATGTGTGAAATTGGACGGTTTTGTCTGAGTTTGTTTTGGGATCAGGTTCTTTTGCATACAGCTCTTGGAAGCTTTGATTTTGATAGCAGAGTTTGGTTTCAAAGATGGTGATAGGAAAAATGAACTTTCTTAGTCATGAGAAATAATATATTTAATCCTTTTGCTTTAGAGGCATAGCCTAGAAAGGTCTTAATAGCCCCAGGGTCAAGTTTACTTCTTTTAGGAGAGTGATTATGGACAAAGGCAGTATAACAAATAAGAAGGAACATAGGATAGTAACATGCAGGACTCTCAAACTCTATCTGTTTCTCAAATCAAGGAATTCCTTTCTAGTTGTGATCCTTGTAGTGCATTTTTACAAGAGCTATAACTGAAGCCTATTGATATGTTTTTGATAACTATAGGTTGGCGTTAATCCTATGATATCACTAAGTCTCTATTTTGGGAAGTTCGGATACAGATGAGTTATAGGATCTTTATATTGATACTTTTAGGGTTGGAGAAGATGTGTGAGAGATTTTAAAATTTTTGATTCCGTATGGAGTTCTCTTAAGTTCTTTTGTGATTTTGACTTCTTTTTGATGTGTGCCGATTGTAAGAGTTTGTATCCTTTTGGCATTGTTATGGGTCGTTGCTATCTCACCTCCCCATCTCTTAGGATTTCCATTAATGAAAAATTTCCTATCTAAAAAAGTTATAAATTAGGAGAAATTGATAGGAATTGTTACTAACAATGGGAAGAAAAAAATTCTGGCTCTTGAGACTTGACATGAGGAGGGTGCAACTGTTGAAAAGATATATAACACAATTCAAGGGTACCGGATGGGTTTGATACTGATGAATGATTTGTACTGTGCCATTGGTCCTCTGACTGCTTTTATCTCTTTTAGATATGTTGCAAGATTTTCATTGTAAATTGTAATAGTCCTCTCTCTATCTTCCACACACGAAGACAGACTGAAGTCCTTTTTATGTTCTTGCTAGCTCCCCTTTAAGTTGTTACTTACATTTGGAATTGCTGCAGGTTGGGACAATTGCTCTTCTTGCTTTGACGGGATTGGTCATCTTTCTGCTATTCTTTCTGGCAGCAACTCTCAATGCCATTATTATTTCTCTTCTTGTTTCCTTGGCTGCAGTTGGAGGCTTCTTGGCCCTTTTCTTTGCTTGTGTAACGGCTGTATACATCGGAGCATTAACAGTTGCTTTGTTTGTTATATTCAGTGCAACAATCTCAGCAATTGTAGCAGTGGTGATCACCACAGGTAGTAATAATAAATACACTTATCTAAACCCTATTTCTTGAAAAATCCATTGACACGAATCTGTACATATTGGTTTGACATGGTTGGGTCTCAGTCTCTTAAGGAAAAACATGAGCCTGTAGTTTGTGGCTTTCTAGCTTTATGCTTCTGCTTTCTCTTTCGTTGAGGTTATATCAGTGCTCTACCACGAAAATTTATTTGTTTCCTGAATCATTTGCGTGAATCTAACTTAGGTGTACTAACAAAACGTTGTAAGCTAAGAGTTTCTGTTTGAACCAGAGAAACCAGAGAAGTTTTAGCCTTCAACTAGACAAAGCCAAACACTAGTCAATGTCTTTCCACTGATTTTGTTTGTCTTCATGAGAGTAGACCTTGTGTCAATTGTGTGCTATTTGGGATTGCCGTACTTAAATTTCTTCCTTTGCTTTAACATTTTGCATCTTCAATATTCAGGTTGGATTGGATTCTTCTGTGTGGTTTGGTTAGCAGTACGAAGAAGTTTTGGTCTTGCCAAGCAGTCGATAAGCGCAAGCAGTTCAGCAATTTCAGCATTTTCATATGCTAGGCGCCCTCATAAAGACTAGGTAATGTTTTAGATGAGTTAAATGAATGCTATGAATTGGGACATGTTATTGCTTCACACGTACGTTTTCCCCCTCCTATGCTGTGTTGTGTTTGAAGGCCTAGGTAGTGTATCCATTAACATGTATTTGTAATGTAAATATTTTTATAAAAGTCTGACTTGCAATATACTCATACTATTTTATGGTTCCTTTATTGGTGATGAAAGTATCTAAATTGAAGATAGAGCTTTAGAGAATTATTATATCATAATTTAAGTAAAACTTTGACTTTAAGTTCCTACTATATGTACACTGTAATTAATTGTGAAAAATTAAAAGGATTGAATTTGGAGATGACTAACTTAATGAGTCTTGATTTATGAAGTTTAAGGTTGGAAACATGAATTTTATGTTTGGATTGTATGGAGGAATGAGTTATATAAATCGAAGTTTGTGTAATTTGTATTTGATTAGTAAGAGGTTAAGATGTGCAAAATGTTGGTCTCATAATATAATTGGTGTAAGTAGAACTGATGCAATTTATGAATTAATGAACTCAGGATTTTAGATTAGGAAATTTACATAACAATTACAACGCTTAATATGAGCAAATATTTATGATCACACATATTTGACTTATATACAGGCCAACCAATTGCCTTTTATTGAAAAAAGTTCAAAACCTACCTATGAACTATTTATTTCTATTTATGTAAAACACCCCTACATAATGACATAATTATCTTGCTGCTCAGTTGGTTTTCCAATTTAAAAGCATAATCCAATTTTCAGGCCCTAATTTTGGCCTCGCTCCTTTACTAGGACCCAAAACAAACAATTTCTTTGCTAAAATTTAAATTTCAAGTTATATGAATACATATGAAAGTGAAAAAGCTTCATAATCTGAAGAAAAGAAATATGACAACTTGGATTGAATGAGGGAAAGAAAAAGGAAGTCAAATATAACTTGGTCAATCTAATCATTTATGTAGGGTGCAATCAAATTGATTTTGACTTGAAAGTTCATAATCATTATTGATTTTCTTCTAAATCATTCATAAGTTGCACGAGTTTTCAACATGCTACAAATGACTTACGAATAGGAAGAATCTTAAAACAAAATAAGAGGTAGTTAAATTATGTAGACGAGAGATATAAGAGATTGCATTAATTTAAAACCACACAAAGTATTTGTTATGTGTCCTATAAAACATTGGTCTTGAGTAAGTGTATTAATTTTCATTTTTTGAGAATATTCGATCAAACTATTGGAGCTTCACAGTGATTTAATTAGAGAGCATGTAGATCTTAAAAAAATGTAGCCTCTCCAACATTTTTTGGTTGAAAAATACATTGGATGTTTAAGTAATTGTTCCAATAGAGGCTCTATCAATTACAATGCCATACTACATCTAAGATTTGTAAATTAAGTAAGTCTACCTTAAAATAAGTGGTATCTTTAATGAGTTACTAATTAAAGACACCAAAAATAGGCAAGTGTAATAGGGCAATGCTTTCATTAGATTCATGCATTGATATTTGCTATACTATGATCTTCTTAAATGGGCATTGCTAAAAGGAGGAAAGAAAAAGGAAAAAAAAAAAAAATCAAGAACAAATTCCCAAGCTTATAGTGTACTTGACACTTGTTAGTGGAGTATAAAAGATTTATATTTCCAATATTTGCACAAAGCTAGAGTTCCAAGTTCATCTATAGCTGATTTTGCCTTAGCCTTTGATTTATGTTTACACATGCTAGCTTAAGGTTTAAACTTTAAACCAACCATTGGTTTTGAGTTTCTATTTCCATATAATTAAGACTTTAAGTAGAGAACAAAACAGCTCCAACTCATATAGGTGAATTAATTACTAATTAAACATTAAAACAACACTTTAGCCTTAAAAAGACTAAATCTAGGGGGGATACAAAGTCATTGAGGATTTTGCATGGAAGATTTTTTTTCCTTCGGTTATTTGGCACTTCAAAAATAATGAAATAGACAGGTTCATTTATAAAATTGAAATTCTACCAACTTTATAGAATTTGACTTGACTCTAGGACACTTTGTTGTCATAAAAGCAAAAGAAAAAAAAATCCCTCTTGATAAAGAGCGATGAATAAAAATTGATTATACTATTAAAGACTAGACTTCGGGTTATCAAAATTATTACCTCAATAAATAAATATTCTGTAACAATAGAGAATTTTGATGAGACTCTATGGGAAAGTTAATCAATCAAGTGAAATTATTGTCCAACCATAAATGACATCCACCAAAATTTTAGAGAGAACCGTAACCACACAAATTCGTCAAAAGCTTAACAAATACCTAAAAGAATGGTACATCGAATAATAATAACAGACGTAGCTAGCCGGCCTAGTAACTTAGTTGACAAATCATACACATACTTTTAGAAAATGTTTTTAACTAAACATTAACAATACATTCATGGATTCTAGCTATCAATAACATGCTTAAGTAATATATTTCCTTGATTGAGATGGGCAATTGAAATTCAACCAAATCTTAACCACAAGAAAATTTTCTTACATTGAAATGCTTGAATATGAGAATCAATAATTATTTACATATTCTTTGGGGTTTGTTTTTGTAATAAATTCAAACCAATATTTCTATTTGCTTTTAATGCAAGCAATTGGGGAAAAGGACTTATGTCTCACACATAAGTGTCAAAAATGGCACAAAATTAGGAGCTTTAGCATTCCATGAGATCTTATAAAATCTTCTGAGAAATGTGATCCCACCAAAGAGACAAATAAAATGGCATTTATTACACAAAATTTAATTTTCCAATCAATGAACAATCCCAATCAATGAATACTTCCTTGAACCGACAGGTGATTCAAGTTTTATTTGAATGCTTTAAATATTAGCATATTCATTAATCCAATTCAAAATTCCAAAATTGAAAGTAAATTATTGAATATCCAAGTCGCCTTCTGTTTATTCCTTTTAAAGGAAGAAGACAAATTATTATTTTTTTTTTGGTGACATGACAAGAATATTTTGTTGGAAAATTGGTGAAGGAGAAATCGAATACATGAAATTAGAAGGAAAAAAAAATGAAATTAATTCTAAAATTAATATGAATAGCTTAAGTTTGGATTAACCATTGATGGACAAAGAGTTATTTTTATTTTTATTTTTTTTACTATGATGTTGTCTACTTTGCATCTAAACTATTTTAATTTTCACTCAAAATATTAGTAAATATAATATACTATAAAATTTTGACTTCTAACATTTCTTAAAGTATTTTTCTATGGAGCTAAGTTTTCAAATTCCAATCCTCTCCAGAGTTAGATTTCATGTCATAGATTGCAAATTTAATAGGTAGAATTGTAGTGTTTGATTGTTACTATTTTTATCTGGGGTGCCACATAACGAGTTAAAATTGATTTTCTAAATCAAACCATTTCTTGTTATAGTTCAAGGGTCCATCCTAATTGCTCTTATACTAATTTGCTTTACGGTTTTTATTGATTCTTTTGAATTATCAAAACGTTATGAAATTTGAGTAAATGTAACTTTAAAATATTATGTATGGTATATCTTATTGATTACCTATATTCTTCCTAAAAGAAAATTTCAAACGCAAACACCTTTCTTTAGACTTTTCATAAAGGAGCTTATTATTTTGCCATTAAATTAAAGTATTTAGGTGCAAATGTTTCCTTTCTAATAGTAAGAACAAAATTTTCAGAAAAAATCTATTTTCTTGTGTTTTTAATTATGGAATATAGAATAACGTTTAATTAGACACTTTTTATTATAGAGTTTACATATTCCAATATGTCATATCTTTAACGATGATATGTTTTCTATTGTTAAGACTTTTTACATGTATTTGGTGTGCCTTCTCTTATACACAATTTTTCTTAAAGAAATTAGTTAAATGTTTCCTCTAAAAGCACTTGCTTAGTTTTACTAGCTTAAAAAATTTCTCAAACCACTTTTCAAAATTTTAATCAAACAATACAAACTTTTAAAAAACGAACATTCTTAATAATTCATAAACCTTTTAAAACCGTGCTAAACATACACAATTATGTGACTGATTTTGTAAGTGACAAAAAAAAGACCAAAGAAAAACATTTATAAGGTAGGATTTCAATCCTCTTTTACTATATTATTTTTAATGATAAGACTTTTCAAACACATGTGCATCTCTTTCAACAAATTTTTAGCTACCAAATTTCCCTCTAATTAACTACACAATAATTAGTCATATCTACAAAGCATAGAACTTGATCCTTGCACTAGTGGAGATCTGTTCGGAATCTAAATTCTACAAGACTACTTTGAAAATCCCAAGTTCTAAGGAAGATGTTTCAATTGAATGTTACAAAATCTCTAACTTGAGGCGATACATTCAAATAGAAGGTCATGACTATGGTGTAATTTCTAGTCTAGTGATCAAGACCACTGCCATTCGTCTAATTCTTGCTGTTAGTTTTAAGTATATATAGTAGGAGTGATACTAATATCCAAAAATTGACCTAGATCGAATTATTAGATTATATGGGGTTCCATCTCAAAACCAATTGACAATGAGAAGAGTAACCCACATATCATATATATTGTGAGGTTTATCTCCACTTTTTCTCCTCAACACGAATCGATCTAGCAGGTTGATTCAATTTTTTTTAGTAAAGGATTGGACACTTGATTTTTATTCGAGAAAAATTGCTTTTTTTTCCTCGCTCGGTTTTCATCTAAAAAATCCACCCAAAAATCGAACCGAACCAAACATATTGTGAAAAACAAGCACAATTTTTCAAAACCAAAAATAAAAAATTAAATAGCTATCAAACGACCTAAACAACCAAGGTTGGACACATACAACATTATATTGAGAAAACCTTAAAAAAAGTACATCCATTTGCCTCACTATGTAGTCTCCAACAACGACCCCATCGACTTGATCACTCGACAACTATTGCCACAACCACCTAGTGACTATTCTGACGACCTAACCACCCTAATGACCACTCCAACAATCTAACCACCCAACAACTACTGTCGACAACCACCTAACGACTACTCTGGCGACGTGACTACTGTGCAATCACCACTGGCGACCACCTCGACAACCCTGGGCAGAAGTAGCATAGACCCAGGAGGCTTGAACCCCTCAACTTTAAATAGTATATGTTAATATTAAAAAAAATTAGCTATAGGTACATAATTGTTCATTTGGCTTAGTGGTAAACACTCTCAAGCTCCCTGTCAAGGAGTTGACAAATATATAAGTTAATTTGAAAACATATTTTCAAAATTTTATATAATAAATGGTCAAATTGAGATTTTTTTTTGGCTAGAACTATACATCTCATAAGTAGACTAAAATAGAATAAAACTCAAAGGATAGGGACTAAAATGATATTTTAACTAAAAAAATCTACTAATTATTTTAAGTTCATTAATTTTCTTTTATATTTATATTAAAAAACCAATTATACTTTTAATAAATAAACTAATAAACTAATATATAAATAGATATATTTTATTTAATGTTTATGTTGGTAAAAAAATTATTTGATAAAATAGATAATGTTAGTCTTATAAGTTATATGGAGTTATTATGCAATGATTTTATACTATAAAAACTCATAGAAGACCACGGTAATGTATTAAATTAACATTTCATTCACTAATTTTTTGGAGCACTTACTTATAAACTATTTTTTATGAAATTTTGAATGAAGCCCTTCCTGAACAAAAATCTTGGATCCGCAGCGAGACAATCTAACCAATCCATCAATCCTACCACCCTAGCGATCACCCAACGACCCAACCACTTAGTCATGTTTTTAAAGGTTAAAATAAAACTAAAAAAAGTTACTTAACAAAAATTTTTTAACCCATTATATTTTTGAAATAGATTTCAAAATACTGTGCAAAATAGAGTTTCTAATATTTTAATATCTAAATAAAATTCAAATTTTAATAATTAATTTATTCTTGAAATAGATTTCAAAACAGAGTGTTATTTTGTTTAAATTCATAATTTCTTAAATATACTTCAAATATTTTAATTTTTAAAATAGAGTTCCGAGAATAGGCTTATGAATACTTCAAAAATAGAGTTTTAAATTTCCTAATTTCTTAGATACACTTTCAATTTTTTAATTTCTAAAATAGAATTCCAAAAAGGTTTCTAAATATTTTGTGAAATAGAGTTTTAGGTTTCCTAATCTATTAAATAGAATTTCCATCTTTTAATTTATAAAATAAAGTTCTTAAAATAGTTTTCTGAATTCTGTATAATTATTTAAAATATATATCCTTACTAATTAATGTTATTTAATACATCAAAATGAATGGAGTGAATGAGATATCAATATATATACTTCAAACTATACATTCATATTTAACTATTCTCAAATGAATTGATCTACATAATTGGTTAAGATTTTGATATATAATTCAACAACATAATTATCAAGTAAAAAAAATGGATCTAAAAAAACAACTTGAAAAAATTGTAAAAAACAAATCTTAAATAAACTCCTAACTCAACTATGCACCTCAAACAAGGTTTTAGCAAACTAGTCAAACCCAACTATGCACCCCATAATTAGATATTATAGGATTTCTGATTCTAGCCCAAGAATTTCTAGTATTCTTGATTTTCATGGTTTTTTTTTATTCCAAACAACGCACCAAACAATCTAGAAATGAGTGTTTGAGGTGCAAAATTGAGTTGAGCTGAGTCACGAAGTCGAAAAGCAAAACTCTAAAGCATTAATTTTAATGGACTTCTCCAACATATTAAAGCATTAAAAGTGATTTGATGTTTTGATTCTTAATATTTTTAGATTAAAATATCATTTGGATCCTTATATTTGGTCTAGTTCCATTTTAGTCCCTTCTACTTTCAAATTTTCAAATTTACTCTATATACTTCCAATAAATCTTATAATTATTCCTTTGATCCATTAGTTTATATATGGTAAACTCTTCTAAAAAAAATAATTTAGTTTTTATCCGTGTTTTCTCTATAAATTTCAGAAACATATTCAGATTGGCTTTTCTTGCCTATAGAAAGTATTATTATTATTTAACCAAATTTTAAATAAAATTAACTTCCAACTAGAGATGTCCATTTTTTCGTCCCTTTAACCATGCGAAAAATCTCATTTAGGCGAGGAATGAGGAATGATTTTTTTTAGCTAAACTGTCCCAATTTCTTTTCTTTTTTAAATATATATACAATAAACTATAACTCTAGACTTTTATTAAATATTATTTAATTTTTCTAAGAAAATTAAAAAAAAAACCTTCTCTTAAAGATGAATCTCTTATTAAGAATTAACAATTTAAATAAAAGTTTTTTTAAAAAATATTTTTTTATTTAATCAAATTTAGAAAAATTGAAAATCATAAACGCGGAAACTCAATCCCCGCTAATTCTCTGCGGGGTATTCCATTCCGTTCTCCATGAAATTTAATGAGAAATTTTGAGGTGACGAGGAAGAAATGGGGGTAGGCGGGGATAATTAAGGAAATCATTCCTCTCGCCCCGTGGACATCTTTACTCCCAACTAACAATAAGAACTAATTTTAAGATTTAATAAAAGTACATGGACTAAATTTAGACATTTGAAAGTCAAGAACTAAAATAAAATAAAACTTAAAGTATACATATACCACGTACATTAGTATTTTAATAATTTTTTTATTAAATGTCTTATCGTGATATATATATATATATTCTACTCTGACAATATGTACGTAGAGGTAGAGATTCGAATATTCGATATCTTTTGGTCGATGATATAATGTCTCAACTAGTTGAACTATGCTTAGGTTGACTTATATATATATGGACAAAGTACGATGATATGTTTCAAAAAGATTAAATTACTAATTTAACTCATGAACTTTGAAGTTTGTGTCTATTAGACCTTGAACTTTAAAAATTAAATCTAGTCCTTGTATGTTCGAATTTTTTAAAATTTACGGATCTACTAATGAAAAATAAAAAATTTAGTTTCATTAGACATAAAATTCAAATAATTGATAAAATTCAAATAGTTTATATCTAATAGATCAATTATTTTTTAAAATTTAAATTTATCACGGACCTATTGGATGCAAAATTGAAAGTTTAAAGATTTATTAGACACAAAAATTAAAAGTTTATGGGCATATTATATATATATATATGTATTAGACAGTTCTAAAAATCTAAAAACCAAATAGACACAAACTTCAAACAGTTTTTATAAGCATGTTAAATTATGTTTGAAATTATGACCATGTTTATGACACGAGATTTAAGTATCATATACCTCATTATGACATGCATGCATTGCACTAAATTAGTATTTCAATTAAGTCATGGAGTAACATAAATATATGAGCAAGAGAAGTACACGTAAAGGACATACATTGAAAGGTTAAACGGACTTCAATACATAAGTTTAGCCTAAGTGAGTTTGATTATTTTGCATATACATAAGTTTAGCCTAAGTTTTTTTTTTTTTTTTTAAATTTTTAAAATGTGTTTTAATTTCGTCTTATGGTTTTAAAATTTCATTTTGGTTCCTATAGTTTCATTAAACTTCACTAGTTATTGTTATTCATGAATTATCTTTTCCGTCCGTCTTAAAAGTCTATCTATCGAAGTATCTTCTATTTTTTTTAATTCAACCTTAGATTATAATACATGATCGAGTAACACTATTAGCTAAATAAAAGCATAAATTCTCATGTTGCCATATAAAAAAAAATGTGAACAGGGTAATGACACAAATGATTAATTTGTGAAAAATTCCACAAAGCTTTTATAAATTTAGGAACCAAATTGAATCTAAGTGTAAACTACGGTACTCAAAATTGAAATAAAATTATAGATTCTAAATTCCAAACAAGAGGGACCAAATATGTATGTTAGATTATATTGGATTTTATTATATTAGATTTTATTGCGTTTTGATTTAATGAAGTTATGAGATAACTTAACTTTCAAGAGAGAACACTTGTGTGAAGATTTAATTTTATACCGTGAAAGCAAAAAATTTGTAAAATCGTATGAGAATTTTCTCTTAGTCCTAAGTTGAAGTTGAAGACACCAATGTTATTTTAGCGCATGGATCATTACAAACATAGTTCAAAATTGGTAATATGGGTTCTGTTCATATATATATATATTGGCTCATTATATATTATGCTTTTGTACAAAATTTTGTACATGTACCTTTTTCTTTAAGCTTAGGGTATAGGGAAATAATTAACTATACAAGGCAAGTCTAGAAATGTCCACAGGGCAGAGCGGGGTCGGAGAATTGCTTCCCCATTCTCGTCCCTGCGAAATTCCACATTTAATTCATGGGGATCAAGTTCCCCCAGATAATAATTTTCCGTTTAGAATTTTATTTTTCTAAATTTTATTAACTAATTTCTTTTTTTTTTAAAAAAAAAATTGTATTTAAATGGTTAATTATTCTTTAGAGATTTCTAGTTAAGAGACATTTTTTCAATTTTCTTAGAAAATAAAATGGTATTTAATAAAATTTTAGACTTATGGTTTATTAGATTTATACAAATATATATATTTAAAATTGAACAAATTAATCGGGGTGGTGATGGGGAGCGGGTCAGGGTTAAGGACAGGAAATGTATTCCCCATCCCTGTCCCCGTTTAGCAACGAGAAATTTTTTTATCCCTGCTCCCTCCCCACCTTGTTAGGGGCGAGTCCTCGCAGGGTCCCGCCTCCGTTGGAAAAATAGACATCTCTAGCAAATCGTTTGAATCTCTATGTTTAAGTGGTGAATTTTTTGAGAGAGTCCGGTGCCTAAAAATTTAACTTTTCTACCTACAAGATTCGTAGGTTCTCCTTTTTCTATACCATATTTTCATGCTTCCATCAATAACTAATTAAGAAGAAAGATATTTACGTAATTAAAACCAAATAATCAATGCAAAATCAAACAAGCTTTTAAATTGTCAAATTACAACCTATATCGACCATCCCTTCTAGGCCGACTAGGGTTATTAAACCACAACAAATGTCTTTTCATTGTCACATTAATATTAGATTATATGAGATTCTATCTCAAAATTAATTGATAATGAAAGGAGAGAAGTAACCCATGTGTGAAGTGAAAAACCCTAGCGAATTAAAATTAAGAATCCTACAGTTATATGTGAACCCCTAATTCACAAATACTATAACCCCCCATTCGATTTCAACCCTAAGGAAAAAGACTAGAAGTGGAAGAAAACTAGTTTCTCATTCAAGGTTTGATCACTCTACAAGTAACATGATCAAACCTATATGAATGTTCGATTCAAGAATTGCAAAAATGATGATGTGACTCAACATCAATACATATAAAATTTCATTCCTAAAAAAACTGAGTTTCTATATACAGAATGTTTTTGGGTTTTTTTAGGGAAATTGCCAAAAATAGGACGGATTTAAGGGTACAAAAGAAATTTAGGACCTTTTTTAAATGAGTAGACTTTTAGGACTTTTAGGGTATGAAATTACTAATGTACCCTTTTTTAAAAAATCCTCATTTTAAAGAATGACATGCCCTTATTTTAACAAAAACTCACAAATTCTCTTACACAAAGACTCTCTCACGCAAATCTCTCTCTTGCATGAACCCACCTGAACTCCTCACCGGCTGCAACACATCGGCGACCACGAACCGACGACCACGAACCGGCGACCACGAACCTGCGACCACGACGTGGAGAGCACGAACCGTCGAACACCAACCTTTTGTTTGTTTCTTTCGGCGAACCAACAACCAGGAAGTACGAGTTTTTTCATTTTCTTTCTTCCTTTTCTTTTTTCATTTTAAATGTTGTAGACGAAGTGTTTGATATTTTTACTAAATGAAAATGAACTTGGGTTTCATTTCGAATTTATAATCCTTTAGTATACTTGAAGTATGATAATGATTTTCTTTTTTTCTTTTATCCATATCAATCTTTTTAGGTTGGATTAATCATTATTTGGTGATGACTTTTGATATTTTTCCAAATTTTCATCGTTTATTGGGTGCGAGAAAGGTGCGAGAAAGGTGCGAGACAAAAAACAGAATGCAAAATGAGCCTTTTCCTTTGGTTCTTTCCTTTTTTTTTTGTGGTTATTTATGCATGTCTAGCTAGGGCTTGATGTTCGTACATCAATTTATACCGTTTTTTCTTAAAAGTCTTCTTTTGCTATGTTAGTGAATTTACGAGAAAAGTCATCCTTGTGTCCGAAAAAAAGTGGGAAACTTTCAACCATATTAGTCTTTTTAGGTTGGATAGTCATTATTTGGTGATGACTTTTGATATTTAGCCAAATTTTCATGGTTTATCAAAAGCGAGAAAAGTGCGAGAAAAAAAAAAACATAATGTTAAACTGACCCTTTCGTTTGGTTCTTTAACTTTCTTGTGGCTATTTATGCATGTCTAGTTAGGTGTGAGTTATGGTACTTCATTCTATACACTTATCGTTAAATGACTTATTTTCATGTGTATTTTTATAAATAGGGTATTGAATTCTTGTCTAATAATTTTTTCTTATTATTTTTGCAGAAAATTAAGAGTTTAAGGATGACCCATGTTCCTATTTTGGTTCGTTATGGTGGAGTATGGGATGAGAAGGAAAAACAATATGTAGGAGGTTTGTTGAAAGGTCTTGTCGTAAGTAAAGAAATCACACACAAGGATTTAGTTGTTGAAATATATGATCTCACTAAGTTGACCTAAAGAGTTTGACATCAAACTTAGATGCATATATGAGATAAAATCCGATAATCAAACCTCCATTGGAGATAAGTAATGATCGTGATTTAAGATTTTATTTTTTTGTGAAAATATGCTTCAAGTCCTCTTGTACGCCACATTTGAACCTAGGTACAGAAGTTCAGACTCAGTGCAAGATTTTCATTTTGAAGGTCATAAATCGATTTCTGGTAGCAATCAAGTTAAGACCTTAGATACAAATGTTCCGAATCTGGTGCATGCAACATTAGATTATAATATCGCTGAAGTTGACATAGTTAATGACAAAGATGATAATAGTAGATGGGATTCATATGATGAGGGCAAGAACTTTAATTTTGAATCCTATGACATCCGACAAGAAATAAGGACTTCAAAATATGGTAAAAGAAAACGTGATAGTGGTGGTCAATCAGGTAGCCGATCGACATATGTGAAGAAAAATACTTTGACAGAAGGAAGCTTAACAAATGATGAGTTGGAGGTAGGGCAAATATTTTTTGGCAAGAGGGAATTATCCATGAGATTAAGTGTGGTGACAATGAAAAAAAACTTTGAATTTAGAGTAAAGAAGTCTACCAAGAAGATTCTTTATGTTAAATGTGTTGATGATAAATGTAAATGGAGACTTCGGGCAGTCCAATTGAAGGGTTCAGACATATTCAAAATTTCAAAGTATGCAAACGTTCACTCATGTTCACTTGATATACTGAATCATGACCATAGACAAGCAAAGGCTTGGGTAGTGGGGGAAATAATAAAATCAAAATTCAAAGGAGTTGGTCGTCAATACAAACCTCGTGACATCATCGAAGACATGAGACAAGACTATGGTATAAATATGAGTTATGAAAAAGCGTGGCGTGCGAGAAAATCATGTATATGCAAGTACGTGGATCACCAGAGAGTCATATAATCTATTGCGCCGGTATGGCGAAGCACTTAAACTGGAAAATCCAGGTACATTTTATGACATTGAACTCGAAGATGGTCAGTTCTTCAAATATCTTTTTATGGCACTAGGACCATGTGTTCGAGGATTTCTAAATTGTATGCGACGTGTCATAGTTATGGATGGAACATTCCTGAAGTGCAAATATAAGGGTACTTTGATAATTGCCACTTGCTTAGACTTTAAATAACCAAATTTTTCCCCTTGCATTCTAATCGTCGATAGGAGTCCGATAGTTCAGTGGTATGGTTCTTGGAAAAGTTAAAATGTGCAATAGGAGAAGTTAGTGACCTAGTTTTTGTATCGATCGAAATAAAAGCATATCAAAGTCTATTGCTTTGGTTTTTCCCAATACATTTCACGCTTTCTTTGTGTGCAACATTTGAGAGATAATTTGGTTACTAAATTCAAGAGTGAAACAATAGAACATTTGTTTTGTAATGCGTCAAGAGCATATCGCGAGTCAAAATTTCAAGAATCGTGGGGACGATCCTAGCATTCGATAATGGTGTAGGCAAGTATTTGGAAAATGTTGATCATCACGTTGGGCACGTATGCATTGCCCAAGAAGGCGATACAATATGATGACCACGAATATAGCCGAGAGCATGAATGCCCTTCCGAGTGAACCTGAGGATTGCCAATTCTTTGCATTGGTTGAACACTTGAGAGCGTTACTACAAAGATGGTTTTGGGAGCGTCGAGAAGAAGCTTCAAAAGGCACATCCATCTTGACGAAGTGAAATTTGAAAGAAATAATACATATAAGCCATGAACGTTCTTTAACAATGAAGGTTGATTCAATTGATTGTTATCAATTACATGTGAAGGACATGGATGGAGAGGAGATCGTTGACCTTAACTCTCAAGAGTGTAGTTGTAAGGAGTTCCAACTAGAGGAATTACCATGCGCCCATGCAATTCTTTGCAGCAAAGAGCTCGGAGTATAAATGTATATGGCTTATGTAATCGTTATTATACTAATGAATGTTTGATAGCAGCATATGCAGAGCCTATTTATCCTGTTGGTAATGCCTCAGAGTGGAAGACATCAATGAGACTATGTGGAAATGAAGGTACTACCTCCAAAAGTAGTGGCTAGGGTTGGTCGACGCCGAGAAAAGAGGATTCCATCACTGAGAAAGTCCCATAGTCCACGATGTAGCGGCGTATGTAATGAACGAGGCCATAATAGATTGACATGTCGTAATCCTATTGTATATCTTTGAAAAGTAAAATGGTTGTTATGTTGAACATTCTGTTTGTTAACAATGAATACATTAGTTATATGTATTATGTTTTTGCGTTAACTTTATGGTATGCTTGATTTTTTTCTCTCACCTTTAGTTACTTCTACCGACAATTCAAAAAAATGAAGAAACATATATTTTATTTTTTTTTCTCGCACCTTGCTCGCACCAAAATTTCGGTTTGTGTTTTACTTTTTAATCACTTCAAGAAACCAACCTCCACTAACAAGAAAGTGGACAATATTTATTACTTTTTTCTCGCACATTTCTCGCAGCAAAATTTCGGCAGCATAACAACGCTATTAGGAGTTTCCCAAAAAATTGAAGGGCCTAATTGATAAAAAAACACTCCTTAATCAAATCAATCCTCCCAGCCTCCAATCAAACTTCAAATATACATGGGCTGGGGCACAACAGTCAGACAATAATGAAATTTACAATATATTATAACATAAATATACAAATAAAATATATCGTATCGAAGTTTTAATACATTGGAGTATTACACCATAATTGAAAAGCCAACTGCTTCCTAAAGTAGGACATGTTTTGTTGACACAGAGTAACGAAATCAGAACCGGTTACAACATATTCAAAGAATTTAATGGTAAAAACCCCACAATCAGATGAATTGCGCTGCTTTGGAGCGGGTTCTACCATTACCATTGGCCAAGGTACTATATGTTGTGATGATCCGCCCCTTCTTGCAAAAAACCCGGTTGCATGTAATATTGCGGGTATCATCGTTCGCAATGGCTCTAATTCCCGTGCAATATCCTCCGTAGGCGTTGATAATGAATCCCAAACTTTGATCTCGCAATGAAGTAGATCAAAGCATGTAACACCCAATGAAGTCCATTCACGCTGATCGTGCATACACAAGATCAACGTTAGCCCAAGCATCCTGAAGTCAACATTACATCCAATGATGTAATCGACTAAGCGATACTCGCTTGCCAATCGAATGGCCTATTTTCGTCGATGCTTTTTTTGTATTCAGGCCACTTTGCTTGGAGATGACGCTGCACACATAATTAGTGATAAAGTTACATAACTTCTAGATTATATAACAATTGCAGACCAAAGTATAAAATAACATACCATGAATATCGTGTCAACAGCTTTGTAAAGTTCTGGGAACAAAAACTTTCTTTGGCCTTAATCTTCAAACGAAGGAACAAAAAGATTGTATCTAAATGCTACATAAGGAATAAAGTATAGTGAGTCATATAGGTTAAATTAAGTACCAATGAAATAAATAAGGAAAACTACATACCTCATCCGTTAGCCAATGTCGACACACATACATAATTCTTTAAAAAAGACTTGGTTTTGTCCAAATGATGGTGTCCTTTAGCTCGTTGTTAGTTTTTCTCGCTATTGATCCATCGCTTTGAGTCTTTCCAATTCACGCATTTCAATCATGTGCATCGATTATAAGTAACGTTGGAAGACTTTATTCTTTTGGCTAGGGTTGTGAAAGGAGTTGAAATATGAACGCTTGGACGCTTTTTCCGTGCAACACGGACGGATGGGCCTACCACCTTGAACTTTTAATTTCCACCTACAAAATTGATAAAGTTCCACATGAGTAGAAATACAATAGTTAAATAATGCATGAAATTTACAATGCATGGTGGTATACCTTCTCTAAGTCAAACACTTGACTATGAATAATGTTGGAGGAGGGAGATTGGAAGCATGACCAACGTAACATACGGGGGATAGCATCGTCACTTATTTTATTCGCGATAACACCATTTAAGGTAGATATAGACTCGTACGCCCATACCTATAATATGTATCCAACATTAGAATAAAAAAAAAACAAAATATAAAATTTAAGTAAAGTGTAAAACGTGCACTGTAATGCATGAGGAATCTATAATGGTATATCTATCGATAGTGCCTTTCATTTTTCCTTAGCCTTGCTCAATGCTTTTTCAAACCACATACATCGTATGTTCGAAAATGAGAGAGCCCCAGTCATAACTATTGAAGATATCCCAATCATCAACAAACCCCCATAATGTCGTGTTTGCTTTAAGTTTCTTCTCCTTCCCGAACAACCCTAGATCTATGAGGTATATTAAGGCTAATTTAACACAATCATCGTCCTCCCTTTTACAATTCATGAAGACGTTCTCTACCTCACTAGAGTATACCGTAGCCCTATCCCCAAAATAGGTTTTTCTAATTCTATTGTTTAATTTTTGTGGACGAGAACAAATCCTGAAACAAGGCCACAAACCTCATCACTATGTTAAACTCGTTCCGCCCAAAAGTTACAACCTCTCCTCCTACCTTAAAGGTAATGCAATTAACATTCTTTTCCTCCACTTCTCTCAATAAAAGGTAGTGGATGAGTTGTCCATTGAATATAAGGTCTACATCTAAGAAATGGCCTAAGCGAGTGGCTCTAAACTTTTCTTGTTGGGCGTGATGAGCTTCGATTTTATTCTCTCAATTGTCTTCCCCATCATTGATCTAGCTGACACTTGAGCTCGAAAATGACATGACGGCTTTATCAAGTACTTGGGAGAGGTGTTCATCGTCATTGATATCTACAGATTTCAAAATAAAGAACTATTCAACATTCAATATAACAATTAGTTAGGAAAATGACCCAATGAAATGCAAAGAACCCAATAAAACATGAAAAAGTTGTCTACAAATCATTGGAAACACTCAAAGAATGTTTACTCAACCTAAAAGACCCATATGAAAGAAAAGAAACAACTTATGACATTCTGCTTTTTTCTCGCACCTTTCTCGCACCTTTCTCGCACCTAAGAAATCATGCAAAACTTGCCTATAAATAATAGAAAATGCTCAAACAACATTTACTCAACCTAAAAAGACCCATATTTAAGAAAAAAAACAACTTATGACATTATGTTTTTTTCTCACTTCTCTCTCGCACCTTTCTACTCTAATAAATCATGCAAAGGTTGCCTACAAATCATTGGATACGCTCAAAGAATGTCTACTCAACCTAAAAAGACCCATATCTAATAAAGGAAAAAACTTATAACATTCTGTTTTTTTTCTCGCACCTTTCTCGCACCTAAGAAATCATGCAAATGTTGCTTACAAATCATTGGAAACGCTCAAAGAATATCTACTCAACCTAAAAAGACTCATATCTAAGAAAGGAAACAACTTATGACATTCTGCTTTTTTTTCTCGCACCTTTCTCGCACCTTTCTCGCTTTCTAAGAAATCATGCAAAACTTGCCTATAAATAATAGAAAATGCTCAAACAACATTTACTCAACCTAAAAAGACCCATATTTAAGAAAAGAAACAACTTATGACATTATGTTTTTTTTCTCGCACCTTTCTCGCACCTTTCTCGCACCTAATAAATCATGCAAAGGTTGCCTACAAATCATTGGAAACACTCAAAGAATGTCTACTCAACCTAAAAAGACCCATATCTAAGAAAGCAAACATAAACCCTAAACCCTAAACAACTTATAAATCATAACAACACTATTAGGAATTTCCAAAAAATGTAAAGAACCTAATTGCAAAAATATCCACAAAAAAGCACTCCTTAATCAAATCAATCCTCCCAGCCTCCCACCAAACTACAAATATTACATGGTGGGGTGGGGCACAATGATCAAATCCACAACAACAAGCTTAATTACTAATAAACTCTACAGATTAGATATGTTTATGTCTAAGAAAAAACTTCCTAAATTGATGAATATATGCCTATTTTATAGATTTACGACAATTAGAAGTAAAACTAACAATTCTGGTACTTTATTGGGTGAAAAAACAATGAAATTGATCCGAGCAGCTTTCGATGGCAACCATGACAACCATTAGTAATACTAACCCAATAATTGCTAAGTTCCTAATTTTAATGTTATCGTTAACAGTCTCTAAGGCCCAAAAGAAAATCTCAAAATTGCAAGTCGATTTTGGGTTTAGAAACCAAACTTTACCATCGCAACGCTCTTGGCAAAAAAATTCTTTTGATCGTTATTCCTCTTCTCGCAGTGATGATGAAGAATGATGGAATCAAGAGGAGAAACCGAACTCGATCTAGACGGGTGGCGACGGCGAAGATTTACCACACGCACCGCGTTCGCGCAAAGTTCGTTGGCGTCGCCGCGCGAATCCTCCGTTGTCGCCGCACTCCGCTTTCGCGCGGCAAGGTCGCCGCCACCACGACCTCGCCAATCACCGTTCCTGTTCGATCGTCCACGATCTCCCCGTTCGCGTCACCACGGCTTCGTGAAAAAGCAATGACCTAATGTGAAATTAGGGCACAAATAAGGTAAAGAAGGATTTTTTAAAAAAGGGTACATTAGTAATTTCATACATAAAAAGTCCTAAAAGTCTACCAATGTAAAAAAAGTCCTAAATGTCTTTTATGCCCTTAAATTTGTCCTATTTTTGGCAATTCCTCGTTTTTTTAACTTAGTCATTTAGCTAATTAGCTAAAAAAGACCAAACTGCCCTTCAACACAATTTTCCAACCAACTAAAATAATAGTTATAATAAAAGTCATAACTTAAAGGTAAAACAAAAGTAATAAATTTCCAGTAAATTTCAAAATGTATAGAGCTTTTGTTCTTTTCTCCTGTGCCTTAACCTTCGTCACTAAATGAATTACCCATTATTTATATGTGATTGACCTTGGAGGTAAAACGAGAGCATTTTGGTATTTTTCTCATATGGGATCACAACAATAAATACCTAACACATACTTTTTATTTTTAATTTTTAACCTTCTACAATATATATTATTGAACTACATGATTAATGACTACCTTAAACGTTGATTAAAAGTTAAGATAATTAATCACCTATTCATACAGATCAACTAAAATCTTATGTCACATTGATCATATAATTACTTTACTTTTTCTTTTTCCATGGCTATTTTTACAATACCTAACTCTTTATTTGCTACAAATTAAATTAAATTAAATTAAATTTACGTACTAAATCCAAATATCTAGGTATATATTATTTTTCCTTGGCCTTAGCTTCCAAAAATAATAATGTAACTTAGTTTTTTTTTAAAAAAATGCATCTTGTTCTTGTTGTTGGGGTAAACCTGCAAAATGTGTCCCACATTCACACGCACATTAATTATGGATCATACGTATATTAGCAAACAGCCAAATTGAAGCATTAATTTCCATTGGGGCAGTGTTTGGATTTAATTTGTTGACTACAGATAACACTGACAAAAGGCCCTACTGCTCTTCTTTCTACTGTCATTTTCCTTTCAAAATTGAAATAATATTTATACTCCCTCAAACACAAAAATTTCTAGTAGGTAGTATCATATTCTTTATATTCAGGTTATGTTTTAACATTAATATATCTCACATCATTTAGATCCTACATAATTTACAAATGGATGATGACATGTCAAAGAATAAATGAGAGTAGAATAAAAAAATTTCCATACTACAATAGTATCTAATTAATTTAAAGGTGCTGACATTCCCTAAATCTGTACTCCCCATTTATTCACTATACATTTTTTTATTATTTTTTAAAAAAGTACACACAAAATTTTGTGTGGCCACCTAATGAGCTGCACCATATTTAAATGTTGCCTAGGCAACCCCTAAATATATATTTTTAATTTAATTTAATTAAGTAATCCATTCATATCCATGCCATCACTCTTTGTCTCTCTTTCTCTCTTTCCTTTTTATATTAAATTATTCATGTTTGTTGAAAAAATTTCTAATACAAAGAGATGATGGTCTAATATTAAAAAAATTATGCCAATAAAAATATAGTTCAACTGACATCAAGTATGACTTATGACCATTTGATCATGGGTTCGAATCCACCCAACCCCAATTGTTGATGTAATAAAAGAAATATTAAAAAAAATATAATTTTAAGAAGGAATTTGCTCCTTCCTACAAAAATTTCTTGCTCCACACGCATATTCATGCTATGATTTTTTCTGAGAAATTTACATGGAAAACTCATTTTCACGCGCATTAATGTGATTTGACCCATGTTCTGAAATTAATGACATTTGACCCTTTTTGTACTGTGCATTCCGTCCAAATTACCATAAGGGCATCATACTCTGACTCTGACTCTAGCTCTCTCGCTCTCGCTCAAGTCACGTTCTCGCTCTCGCTCAAGTCTCGTTCTCGCTCTCGTTCTCGCTTATGATAGTAATTAAGTTGTCAAAATTCTGGAGAAAAGAAAAAAAAATCACACTATAGTTGACTCGCTCTCCCTGTCTCGCTCTCACTGACTCGCTCTTGCTCTATCTCTGCTACTCCAGTTTTTCTCTGACTTTTTTTTGTCATTTTTTCTTTATATTTTTGTCCATTCATTTGAGCGAGAGCGAGAGCGAGACAACGAGAGTGAGAACGTGCACAACGTGCGAGAGCGTGAACAAGAAAGACTGTTTCATATTACCCTTATGAGTCATTTTGCGCGCATTGCCACGTCAGAATGAGTCATATTTCATTATTTTGAAATGTCAGGTCAAATGTTATTAATGCATGAGAAAATGGGTTATCCGTACGAATACCCCCAATTTTTCTTCGTAAATAATTTTTTTTAGTAGGGGACCTAAATTACTTTTTTAAATTGAGATATGTTAAATTATATATATATATAAAATACTCCATATATAACTTTACCATTTATTTTAGAACTTACTTTTAATCTTTCAAAAGTTGTAATATAATCATTGATCTTTAATAAATGTTTCAAAACCACAGTTGAAATAGAAATTCGTTAGAATTTTGGATGAAAAGTTGATATTGTTGTGATATGGAACGACAAGATGGTGATTAGGACAAGATTGCTTAGATTAAGTCTGAAAGAATAATGGATTCCATCATGTCAAATTTTTGTCCAAACTTCAAATAAATTTCTACCTCAAAGGGTAGTTTTGAAATATTATGAAAGATCAAGAGTAACATTGCAACTTTTAAAAAATTAGAGGTAATATTTTTAAACGACAAAGTTCAAGAGTTTTTTTTTTTGTTAAAATATCATTTTGGTCCCTTTATTTTGAGTTTGGTTCTATTTTGGTCAAGTTTCTTTCAAATGTCCAATTTTAGTCATGTACTCTCAATAAATCTTAAAATTGGTTTCTATGATAAGTTTGAAGTTAATTTTTATCAAAATTGATTACATAATAATAATAATTTTAATACAAAAAAAGACACAATACGATCGAAAAAGCTAACAGAGACTAATTTTTTTTAAAGAAAAACTAACAATAAAGTAATAGAAGGGAGACTAATTGTAAGTTTTATTAAAAGTACAAACTAAGGACATCTAAAAGTAGATGGACCAAAATGGAACAATGCTTAAAGTACAAAGATTAAAATGATATTTTAACCTTTAATTTTATTTTTATAATTTAACCATTGAAATATTATAAATATAAAGGGTTAGAATGTGAGATTTCACCACCTCTGTGTTAAAATTGATGACTCTACCCTATTTATCATATGCAATTTTCTTCGTAAATAATTAGATGGGTGCTGCCCAGACAATACATCCTATGTGTTGTGCTCTTCACGTGTTAGCCATACATAGGATAAAAATTTCTAACTTTCCTCCACATAAAATTTTCTTCATAACTATTTTTTTATATTAAACTCTATATCATTCTTAAATAATCGGACGTGATTGACTATGAATGAAAATAGTATCCATACAAAATTCTCCCCAATTTATTACTCTCTCCTTTCATTCCCTTAGTTTCTTTCACTGAAAAAAAAAAAAAAAAAACTCAAACATCTTTGCCTTTCCCTTTATTCCCTTCTTTATTCTCTCTCCTCTTTCTCTCTCTTCTGCCCTATATCTCTGCATGTCTCTGCTGAAGAAGAGACCAATTAAACCATTTTCTCTCTCAGCTTCCATAACCTTTCTTCCCCTTTTACTTTCTGCAAAAACTCTTCCAAAACAAACCCAACTGAAATCTTCTCTTAATAATGTTTCCTCTTTGTTTTTGAATGATTGGTTGCTTTTTATTTTATAAAAAATCCTTCTTCAGTTAAATTAAAAATGCCCAATATTGAAAGCTTTATAAATATTGAATCTTCTTCTTCTTCTTCTTCTTCTTCTTCAATCCCATTTCTTGATCTCTCTCTTCAAATTAGTCCACCCAATAATAATTCTAGCTTCTCTAGTACTATTGAGAGCTCTAATGGAATTGTGGCTGATCATAATGATCAACTTTACACTGATAAATTCAATCAAATAAATAATGGGGTTTGGCTTTTGAATCATCATCATCATCATCTTCATGATGGTTTCTTCAGGCCTATTCATGGGATCCCAATTCATCCCAACCGTTCATTTTTCTCTTGGAAAGACTCTAAACTTCAAATCCCTACTTCTCCTTCTTCTTCTTTCTCCTCCTCCTCATCATGCTCGTCTTCGTCTTCTCCAATCTCGTACTCGAACATCTCTACCTTCGCTTCGCCACCGTCGTATCTCCGGTACCATATGGATCCCGGGCGGTCGACGGTGGTGAGAGGACGGTGCATGAGGGCGCCGAGGATGCGGTGGACGACCAGCCTCCACGCTCAGTTTGTTCATGCTGTTGAGCTTCTTGGCGGCCATGAAAGTAACGATTTGAAGTTTCATTTTCATATCCATTTTTTTTAAATAAAAGCTTTGCTTTTTTTAAAAAAGAAAAAAAAAATTTCTTTGGTGTTTGTGTTGTTTTCAGGAGCTACACCTAAATCAGTTCTAGAGCTTATGGACGTGAAGGATCTAACATTGGCTCACGTGAAAAGCCATTTACAGGTTTAATTTTGTTTGTTTGTTTGTTTTTTTTTTTTTTCATTTTTCTTTTTATTCAAAATATTACGTTAACGAGCGTGAATTTGAATCTATGATTTTTTTTAACGAGACAGAGATGCTCGGGTTTGACGTCATGAACAGTAAAAATTTGGTATCTCAGAATGCAAGGTTCCACAACTAAATGAATGCATAATAAATGCTTGTCCCTTCTCATACAGTAAACCCTAATTTCACACATACACAAACAAAAAAAATTTGTTCATCATTTATCGAATCAATAATTCACCATGTATCGCTGTAGATTATGTGTTGATATTAAAATTTGGATCGTCGGATCAACGGTAAGATTTGTATTATCGAAAACTAAAACTACCTGCGAGATAAAAATAGGTGAACGATAAGACGGTACAACAACACAACAACGCGACAGAGAAGAGAGAAGAAGGAAGAAAAGTCATAAACTAGTAATTAAGCCAATTATATAAAACCCGTTACGATTTTAAAGTGTTTCTATACTTTAACTCTCCTTAAGAAAATTTTAGCTCCACCCTTGAAATTATTTGCATAATAAAGAAAAAAAAGACATTGAATCATAATCATAATACAACTTTCTAAATGATAATTATTACAATGCTTTAACAATTTGAATCCTTAATCTCTCTTTCTCTCTCTTTATTAAGAGCACTTTCTACATGTTAATTATAATTATGCTTTAACATTTTGAATCCTTAACCCCTCTCTCTCTCTCTTTAATTTTCAGCTTTATAAGCTAAGAAAAGCAAATGGGTATAACTTAAGTTATATATATATATATATATTTGAATGGCTTTTTTTTTTTTTTTAATTTTTTTTTCAGATGTTTCGGGCTCATAAGACGACCGACAAGCCTGCAGCTTCTCCAGGTAATTATCAGTTGGCTTATCCTTTACCCCTTTTCTTTTTATCAGCCTTATCTTTTTTTCTTTTCTTTTTTCTTTTTTTCTTTTTTTCTTTTTTTTTCATACCCTTGATCCTCTTACATATAATTACCAGTTCTTACTGTTTATAGGTGCTGTTTTGATTAAATTTACATATACGAAATATATGTCCTCTATTTTTCCAAACAAGGTCCTAAGTTCTAGGACATGTAACTCTTGTACGTCTTTTATTAGTTATATGCATGATCTTCGATACTTCAATTCGAATTTTGAAATAAATGATTAGATTTATGACTATATTATTTAAAAGTTTAATTACCTAATAAAGTTAGAAATAATGTGGTTAAAGGTCGATCAGAAGGTAGCTCTGGTTCTCTAGAGGATGATATGTTATCGATCTCGATGGGAAGTGCAACGATAGATGAAAGCCTACAACTCTTTTCGACTCAAGGGGACATGAACCATGCTTCCTTCAATAGTCCCCTTTGCTCTATGAATTCCACAAGGTAACTTAATCATTATGTTTTCTTTGTCTAATCATATGAAGTTTACTTCTTTAGATAAATATTCAAAAGCAATGTTAATGCATCTATATGATTAACTATATGATAAAAAAGCTAGGTAAAAAAAAATTTAATGTTGATAAGATATTGTGAGAACAAGTTGTCTCTAATTGTAATTTTAGATTCACCCGTAATTTAGTTTACTTAATTATACAGTTGTATATAGATTTAAAAGTAGGAAGAAAATTACCCAACATAAAACGGGTACGAAGGATAATTTATTTATTAATTAGTTTCAATTTTCTAATTTTCAAATTGCATAATTCTAAAATTGCCCTAATATTACACAAGAGTTATATAATAAATATTGAACTCACAAAAGAAGATAAAGTGGGAAAACTTCCTTTTTAGTTATTTTGCAACTTGGTTTGAGGTCTTTTAGGGCCTGTTTGGTAGACAATCCGAAAACAAAAATTTGAAAACAAGGGATTCAATGAAAACAGAGTTGTATTACATGTTTTCAGATATGTGTTTGGTAACAGATTTAGAAATTTCATTTCATTTTAAATAGTAGTCTAAAGTCCTATAATATATTTATAGATCATAAAATTAGTTGTAGTTTCAAAGTTAAATATTAGGTCGAATATAAGACATTATTAATTGATTTTATGAACATGTATTTTTTTTAATAAATTTTATATAATAATTATTTTATAATATAATATTTTTATATTTTATAATATATTATATTATACATATTTTAATTTAACAAAAGTAAATTAAGTTGATAAACATGAAATACTATATTTATTAAGATTTCATCTTTGTTTAATATAATTCTGCATTTTAAAATTTCAAATTCAGAATCTGGATACAATGAAAACATAAAAATGTTGTTTTCAGAATTTCTACTATTTGGATTACAGGTTTAAAACAGTTTTTAAAACACATCTCGCTAAAACACGTATTCACTGAATTCAGTGGATCCGAAAACATAAAACAGATTCCGAATTGCCTACCAAACAGACCCTTATAGTTTCACATCATAAATCTTGTTCACTTAACATACTTCCAAAGCATTATTTCAAAGAGTAAAAACAAAAAGGTTTGATGGGTTGTTGATTAAAGTTGAAACAAAATCCAAAGAATGCTCTCTTCTGACATACAAAGAAAAAAACATAGATTTTTACGCCAAAAAAAAAAAAAAAAAACCCATAATTCAAAGATCTGTCTGCTTTGGTTTCTGCATGGATTTGTAAAGAAGAAGAAGGACCGAAAAGAAAAGTTACAACAAACTGGAAAAGCAACCTAAGGCTTCCTTGTTACTTTTTAGGTTAAAAATATAGGGAAAAGATTGAGTTTTAAGTTTGAATTCTGTTGTTTTCGTTCTTTTGAACTTTTTTTTAGGCTTTTTCTATTTTTGATTTCTAAAATTTTGTAATACCCGAATTTTTTAAAAATAAATACTAAGACCATGTTTGATAACTATTTACGTTTTGAGTTTTGGTTTTTGATTTTTGGATATTGTGTATGTGTTTTTTCTCATCAATTCTCTACCATGAGTCTCATCTTTTTTAACAAAATATTTGATTTCTAAGTCAAATTTAAAAAACAAATTATACTATTTTTTGAAAACTACTTTTTTTAGACTTCAAAACTTGGTTTCTAAAAACATAGGTAAAAAGTGGGTAACAAAACAAAGAAACCCATAGGTGAAAGTAATAAGTATATGAGCTTAATTTTCAAAAACCAAAAAATCCAAAATTAAACCAAGTGGTTATCAAGTTTAGTTTTTGAAAATCAACACATTACATCTCCAAACTTTCAATCTTGTGTTTACTAAGACCCAATTTAATAACTATTTGATTTTTTAGGTCTTGTTCGATAACCATTTGGTTTTTTATTTTTGGTTTTTGAAAATTAAGCCTAAAAATACTAATTCTATCAATGGATTTCTATGTTTACTTATCTATTTTGTACCTATGCTTTCAAAAACCAAGTTAATTTTTTAAAACAAAAAAATAGTTTTCAAAAATTTATTTTTGTTTTTAAAATTTGGCTAGAAACTTAAGTGGTACCTTAAGAAGGATGGAAATCATGGTAGAGAACATGAAGAGAAATTGTGAAAGAGAAGCATAATTTTTCAAAAACTTAAAAAACCCAAAATCAAATGGTTATTAAACGGGACATTAATTTTTCGTTTTTGAGAAGTAAGCTTATAAACACCGCTTCCACCTATGGAGTTCTTTGTTTTAATCACCTACTTTTTAGATATTTTCAAAATCCAAGTTGAAAATTAAAAAAAATAGTTTTATTTTTTTAAAAAAATGTTCTTATTTTTTAAATTTGATTAAAAGTTCAAATATTTTGTTAAGAAACACGAAAACTATTTTTAAAGAAATGGTAAGAAAAAACACAATTTTTGATAACAAAAAATCATATGACCGTTATCAAACGGGATCTAAATTATTGTCTTAACTTTTACAATTTATTGCCAATTCGAACAAATTTTATTGGATAACACATCAACTACCCTTCTAAAGATTGATGGTTCAATTCTTCCATCATAGCATTGTCGAACTAAAAAAACAACCTTTGTCAGTTTAATGCATGTGTGGCATATTGACTATATTAATACGTGACAAGTAACCTAAGTATATATTAGGTGGAGTTAATAATTTCAAGTGGGAAGAATATTATTGGAACAGGTTCAAGGGCTTAGAGAATTGGGTTGTTATATTATATAAGCATTAAGATGATAGGGTTACTGATATGGATTTATTAGGTACTTGTTTACAGATGTAACCAAAATTTTTCAAAGCTCACAAGAGAACTAAATAAACACAATCTAATTGAGAGTTTAACCTTTAAAATCTTTAGCTTTCAAATGTTTGGCTATGGTCGGAAATTTTGTATAAAAAATTATTTTAGTTCTTAATTAAGTCTTAATTACCTGAAAAATTTGAGTGACTAAAACAAAATACTTGAAAGTTTAAGGATGATAATAAAATCAATCAGTATAAAAATTCAAGGACTCAAATAAGTTTTAAGATAAAAAAAATATTTGGCCTATCTTACCATAATTTAATTGGTTAAAAACATATATCATTCAACAAGAAGTCAGAGGTTTGAATCCTTCAACTCACATGTTGTTGAATTTAGAAAAAAAATTAAAAAAAAAAGAAAAGATAAAAAAACTATTTTGTCTCCTAATTCTATTTACTTAATTAATATAGATTGTCTTAATACATGGACAAGTGCTTGAAGAACAAATTAAGGACACTAAAATATCTTTTAGGCAAAATTTAGAGGGTAAGAGATCAGATTTGAAAATTTAGAAATTAAAACAAAATATTTAAGTTGGATAACCAATGCGAAATAAGTATGAAAATTCAAGAGTTAATATAAGATTTAAATATTAAATGTACCATAATCTATGCTATTAGGGTCTGTTTGGGGCACAAGTTATAATAACATGTGGAATACTCTGCACTCTAAACACAAACTATTATAACTCAGACTATATTACTCTGTATGTTAAATAATATTATATAATTTCATAGACTATAATAACCTACAGACTATTATACGCCTATTATTATAATTCACTTAGCGCCTCAAACAACCTCTTAAGTTTTTTAGATCTTTATTTGTTAAAAAAATATATAAAAGTAGTGGAAAGCTACAAGCCAACCTATGGCTTTGCCTTATTTCGCAGGTCTGGGGCTTCAATGCCTTTTGAAACTTTTTTTTTCGTCGTCGTCGTCCAAATTGACTGAATTTCTTGGTATAAAATTCTTTTATTTTATTTAAATGGTTCGATTTCTATAAAATGAATATATACGTACGTGAAAATGTAGCTTGATCGAAAATTACAAACGTTAACAATAATTAAGCTATAAATAGCCCATAAAGTGTGATCAACCTTTAGTGTCAATTAGTTTAAGGATATAATTTCAACCAAAAGATCAAAGGTTGTATTTCATTCTCTATCTCACAAAATTTTTCATTTAATTTTGTGGGATTGAGCGAAGACTTACTGTGAGATATTCGTGCCGATTGGGTTCCTCGCAGAAAAATAATTAAATAATTTTTTAAGAAAATTTTCAATTAAGTAGTTAATTCTCCCACTATGAATCTTCATTTAAATTGTTAATTCCTAACTAAAACAAAATAATATCTCATATTAAGCTATTGAATTGTCACATAAGAATTTAAAATAGTTCAAACATATCAAATTATTCATACAATATCTCATTGGTCATTAAACAATTAATAAAATCTTAAAATTACAGATTAGAATTCATAATCAAAAGTAGTTCAAACATATATATCTTCGTGTGTGTATATAATTTTTAAAAAATAATAATTAAAATAAACGGGCGGGGAATAGGGGCCACCCTTATTTAGATGACGAGTGTTTTTCTTTTCTCTTTCTCATTTTCCACTGAAAAAATGAACATTTCAATATTCACATATTGAACTCAAAAAAAAAAAAAGTTAAAAGTTGATCTCTCTCAATTTTATTTTCAAGATCGATCACTAGAGATGGAATATATATATATATATATGTGGATTAAATTGTATATCCTTCAACTTTTTTTTTAGGTCAATTATATATCATTCATCCTTTGCCATAGTGCATCTACAAGTTTCATTTTCTTGTATGGTATTTTGATTAAATATTATCTTTAGTCTATGTTGTAAGTAAACAATATTAATGCCCCCATCAAATTATATGAAAAATTTTAGAAGTATAAGAATATAGTAAGGACTAACTTATAATTTGATTTTTTTTTTCCATGCATTTATAAGAAAATGCAAAGTTCTCATATTTCTTTTATTTTTGTGAATCGCCAGCGTTAGAGACGCTCGGCCGCGGAGGAGTTGCCCTGACAAAGATGGCGGCCAATTATCATCTTTACAAGTTCCACCAAATTCCTCACAACAAAACGAGGTATAAACTCAGGCACAAATTTAATTACATGATATTTTATTTTTCTATGATCATTTTTCTTGTCAATATAATTAATCAACAATGAAATTCATCAAAAAAAAAAAAAAGAAAGAAAAGAAAAGATCATTGAAATTATAACAATTCTGGTCATTAAATAATTCTTGACACACTACCTTACTCGAGCTTAAAATCCTACTATAAATAATTAATTTTTGTGTTTTTCTGGTGTGATCCTAAACTTTCAATTGTTTTATTTTAAATCAGGGAAATTTGAAAAAAAAAAATTAAAATAGTTCGTAGCATTCAATTCTCACGAATTATTGTGAAAGAAACCCAACATGATAAATTATTTTATTCAAATATATTTATCTAAAGATAGACATAATAAAGAGGTTTATTAGAACTAGTATTTGAAGCCTATGCATCACATATAGTAAGTTAAGCATCGGACTTCAAAATAAATAAACGTGTTTATGTTAAAATTATGTATATAAAAAAAGAATGACGGGAGCTAAATAAATTGTTAAATAAAATCCAAACGTTTGAAAGTTTAAAGGCAAAAAAAAAAAAAAAAAAAAAAAAGAATTGTAAATTAGAAACTAGAACAAAATAAATATAGAAATTTAGGACCTGATATGTATATGATTTGAATGTAGATATATATTTGTAACATTGCTGTTTTCTTTGGTTTAAAAACATATTTTTAGTCCTTAAATTTGGACTTTTATAATCTTTTGATTTTATACTTTTTTTTTTTTTAGCAACTTGTTCACTATATAAACTTATAAAAATGCAACAACCAAGTTATATGGAAGCTAACAATATCTTGTTGTAATCACAACATAGACGAATTAGCAATATAATTAAATCGCTTTTTGGTTCTTTCATGATACAAGGGTATTGTTTTATTCACTTGCCTATACTTTATGCTATTGATTTTTTTCAATCAAAATTTTATGATTATTTCGAATTCAATGACTTGATTGTAACATTTCTATAAATATAAATATTGAATCGTTACTAATAAAAGTATGGAAATTGAATAACTATAATTACTAGATTAGAAGATGCTAGTAGCATATTTTAACACTTAAAGAATTTAATTAAATGTGGATTTTCAGGGGTTGGATTCAGCTCAGATGAGAAGCTATTCTGAAGTGTTGCATTTAGATTGCTTCAACCCTAATTTAGAGATGGCTTTGGGCAGATCAGATTAGTATATGCTTAAGGAGATGTCTAATTAGTGATTTCTATACATATAATTTGCTTGCTTTCTTTTTTGTTTTTCCAAATTATGTACTTAAATATAGGGTATCAACATCTCATTAATCCACATAAAAGTTTAGGGTTTGAGGGAGAGAAGAGCTCATATCAATTTTGTATTAAAGTGTTTAATGACTTTTAGCTTTTCTTGTGTGTTGTTTGTGATTTGTGATCTTTTAACTTTGTAGTGCTTATAATATTGGAAATAGTTGTAATATCATTGTTGACCTTTAATTAGTTTTTTTTTTCTTTCTTTTTTTTAGTATAGACATTTAGCTTTGTTAACAGAATTTAGATACAATTTTATATTTATTGCATTAACAATATTCACTTCATTAGTAGTTATCAAGTTGCCAAAAATAACTTAGCTCAACTAACACATCAAATGTGTTAATGAGTATAAAGTCTGTAGTTTGAATCTCTCCATCCCTATTGTACTAAAAAAATTATTAGTTTTATGACTTTAAATTGTTTGACCATTTTAAAAACATCGTGCCAATGGACATAAAAGAGCAGTTTTTGGTATTTCAAAAACATTATTTTCTTAGCACTACGAAAGGGGGAAATGTTTCATCCAAAGTTAGTTTTAAGTTTTTTTTTTTAATATGTTTTTAGAATTTCTCAAATTACTAGCTTTTATCGAAAACATTAAATATTAAAAGTGCTTTAAATGGCTTAAAGGCACATTTTAAAAATTTTAACCAAATGCAACCATTTTTTTTTAAAAAAAAACACTTAATATTTTAATCCCTCCTTAAGCTTTTTAAAAGGCATACAAATACACATTTTAATCTTCAAAGTGTAATTTATTTGTATTGTTTAGTTATATAACATTGAAAAAAAAAGGTAAAGTTAAAAAATCATATCTAGGAGCATTTGGGAGTTTTGACCCACCATTATTTTGGGTGGTTTTAAATTCAAAACCGCATTTAGGTCATTATATTCAAAATCCTAATTTTTAAAATACAATCCGATATGTTTGAATAATGCAATCCAAACATTATTTTTTGATTTTTAGACTTCAAAACATTGTACTCAAAGCAATGTTTTTTTATTCTCTTGCTTTCTACCCCTTAGAACAAACTTCCTAGAGTTCTAAATCCAAAAGTTCTAATTTCAAAACGATGGGTCAAACGACAATTTTGTGGTGTCGGTAGATGTTGCTTTTGTCGATGCTATTTTTTGTGTCGACAAAGGTTCTCCTGACAAGGTTATGCCGACGACCTGAATCAATGCATGCACTTTATGCGTCGTCAAGAGAACTTTTGCCGACACATTTTGTTACTTTTCCTGTTGGTTTGTGGCATCGAAAAAATTTTGAATTCTTGTGGAGTGTTTTGTATTATAATCTCTGTTGTTGCCAAATTTCGGACGGGAGAATGCGTCTGACCTCCACGTGACAACAACGGTAAATTTGTAATTCTAAGGAGAAGAACGCAGTCTGCAAGACAAGGAAAACCTAGACACCGGCGTGGTGTAAGCCACACAAGCTCCGATCCTTAAGTCAGTGAGGGTTTTTGAGAGAATTCTAGAAGAGTTTGTATATTGGTTACTGGAAATCACTTACCTTTTCCTCCCCCCTCGGAGAGTTTAAATAGTTTTCCCTCTGTACTTGATGGGTTTCATTTGCCTATTGGGAAAAGAAAAAGCCGGGAGAGGTCGAAATCAAGCTTATGGGTCCTGTCCAATTGGAACAAAGCCCTGGTATGGCCTCGGATAAGGTCGGCTTCGGCCTCGTCCGAGGCCGACCACGGGTTTGGCCTTGGGCCCAAGCCCGGGCCCTTTTCCTGGGATGTGGGGCTAGGGTAGAGCCCAAATGGGAGGGCTCTACCCTGGTCGGCCTCGACCCATTCCGAGGCCGACCACGCGCTCGGGTCGAATCTCGGACAAGCCCTCTGGTCTCGTTCCATTTTGGTTCGACCCGCTTTGACCTAGTATTCGAGCTTCTCATTCTGTTTGACCCTTTACATTGGCCATTCGACCTGCCCATTCTTGTTTGTCCAATTTTACCCATAACAATATCTCTCATACATAATATTACAATTTGAACTAGAAAAGAATTTGAAAATTGGGAAATGTGACCATAGAAAGAAAGTGTGTTAAAATCTTAGGGTCTGTCTAAGGCAATCTGAAAACAAAATTTTCAAAACAAGAAATCCAATAAAAATAAAGTTGTCTTTTAAGTTTTCAGACATGTGTTTGATAGCAAATTTAGAAATTAGATTATAATTTAAACAATCGTTCAAATTTTATTTTAATAATATATTCATAGACCATGAAAGTAGTTGTAGTTGCCAAACCAATATTAGGTTGAATATAAACCATCATTAATTAATTTATGAACATGCTTTTTTGTTATAAATTTTGTATAATTATTATTTTACAATATCATATATAATTTATAATATATTATATTATACATATTTTAATTTAAAAAAAATAAATTGAGTTTATAACATGAAGTACTATATATATTAATTTTTTAATCTTTTTTAATAGAATTATGCATTTTAAATTTTCAAATTCAAAATCTAGATACAATGAAAACATAAATATGTTGTTTTCAGAATTTTCACTGTTTAGATCATAGAATCTGAAAACAATTTTCGAAAACACATTTGACAAATGCATGTTCACTGAACCAGTAAATCTGAAAACATAAATTAGAATCTAGGTTGCCTACTAAACATGTCCTTAAACTTTTATATAAATTTTTAACCTGAGATGAACTAAAGGGGCCATTTCCCTCTTGTTGGTCGCTTGTTCATATGGCAGGACTCAATAAATAAATAAATAAATAAATATATATATATATATATAATTGAAAGGGTAAAATGAAATCATTGACTTCAGAGATGATACTAGTAGAAAATAGGGATGCGATGACGGACAAAAAAAATAAGGGGCGAGAAACAATGACGGACGACCAAAACGCGCGTTTGTGAAAATGGTGCAGACATACAATGACGGGCATTGCCTGTGATTGTAAGTTCGTTTTAATGACGGGCAATGCCCGTCATTATAGGTTATCTTTTTTTTTTTTTAAAAAAAAAGCATTTTCGACAACCCCAACTCATACTCTCTCTCTTTAGCACAGATCGTTGACTCTCAATCGTCAATTGTCGCCACAGATCGCCTCGTTGTCGTTCGTTTGTCTCTGCCGATCGGAATCACCTCACCATCGACCATTGTCGCCGTCGTTCCTCCTCCGTTCTGACTCTTGATATACATGATAATATATATGTATTGTCTATTCCGCTATATATGCTCAGATTGACAGTAGAATTCAATAGTTTTGTAAGTTTTGAACATTTATAATTTATCTTAAAACTAGAGTGAAGAGAATGCTATTAGGTGGTAAGAGTTTAAGGAATTTGGGGTAAGGGGATTCGAACTCATGACCTCTTGGTCACAAGTCTTACTTGATGCCAATTGAACTACACTCTTGTTGGCTCTCTCCTTCTACTTTTATCATGTGCTTTGCATCAAATAACTCATCAAAAAGAAAGTTTTCTTAGCCAAATAATCAAATACAAAATTAAATAAATTTTAAATTGATAAAGACAATCTACTCACTCAATGCACACCTTTTTTTTTATATTGTTATACACTATTTTTTTTCAGTTTAATTATGAGGTGGGGATTTGAACACCTCATACTTTTACTTTTCTTTATTATTTTTTATTTTTTTTAAATTTTTAATCTAGGATATATGCCTTGAGCTATATTTAGATGGGCAGATATATAAAATTTTTAAAACTTATCCTCTTTACTTTAATTTTTGCAATATTTCATTGAATTATATAGAAAATTATTATAATTAATCACATCCTAATTTCTTTTTTGGACAAGTTTTACCATAGTTTAACTCTTAGTATGCTACACTCACACTAAATCAAATAATATTTAAGTATTCCAATAACACACTTGCACAAATAATATATAATTCATAACACACACCCGAGATTGAAATTAATTTAGGATCGAGATAAGTTTATAGTCTCACTCATATATTATAGTCTATTTAAGTAAGGTTGATGACTAATTGTTGATGTACTCAAAAAAAGATTTCTATATGTATTCACATTATCCCGTGCATTGCCAATTTTTTCACTCTCACATGCAACAATAAAGATAAAAAGGGAACAACAAAACTTTGTTTAAAATATTTGCTCTATTTGCAAATCTTCTTAAAAGTTGTTATATTTGCAAATAATTCACCCTAGTTTGCTACCCAATACAATTACCCTTAATAACATTTCCTTCACTTGAGGTTGAAGGTTCGAGTTTTCACTCTCTTAAGACAAAAAAAAAAAAAAAAAAATACAGGATTTCAAAGCATAAACTTTAACACTAATGCACTTGATGGATCACTAATGCACTTGATGGATGAATTTTCGATTGAAATTATTGGTAAAAAAAAATATGGATTGAAAAACAAATGTTGCCTCTCAATTTATAATAATTATTGTTATACTATTATCTGAAAAGAACGAAGAAGGGAAGAGAAGAAGAAAATATAGGACGGGAAATTTTGTCATACCTCTATTTAAGAAAATGAAAAAGGTTTGATTGGGCACCTCAAATTTTGAGTACTACCATCATAAATGGCACCTCAATTTAGAAGATGGCATGGGCCATACACTTAGAAACTCAACCATCAATAAGTGTTGGATAAGTCGACGCTCTCGTACTCTACAATTTACTCTTTATACGACCCACATGGTCGTACCGAATAAAGAAAGTGGGAGACAAATTATATAGACAAATTTGACACATACATTTGACATGACAATTTATGACCAGAGCAACATGTACCTCATGACATCACGTGTCTATCATATGACATATTTGCTTAACATGACTCAAAATCAGTGACCACTCTAAAAAACACATTTTTACTCGACTCGACTTTCTTATTAACTACTTTCCCTTAGCTCAAGTATGATATAATTAAAACAAACAAACAAAAAAATAGATGTGCCACATATTTCAAAAAAAAAAAATTTGAAACAAGAAATTGCTCTTATATAAGGTGATGACTAGACGCCATGTTACTCTGAAGACAAAGCGAATTAAACCACATGCTTCGTAAAATTAGATCCAAAATTCATGTCTTGGTCCAAATTGCAGATGATGAAACTTCAGAACCAAAACAAAACAAAGTGCCCATTGAGTAATTAATAATCTGACCAATTTTTTGAACTATAAAATATTCACAGATTTTTAAATAAGATTACGCATTTCTTACGTTATCTTCAGGGAAATTGCAAAATTTAACCTCTTTTAATTTGTTAATTTGATTTTGGATCCCCAAATTGAATTCTGAATTTTCTGGATCCCAGATATGATGAAATTACGATTTTGCCCTTGATATTACAAAAACCAAAAGGTCTTCCCGTTTTTCCTTTTCCTATGTTCGTTCTCCTTTCTTCTACCTTTCTTTCCCGTTTCTCAACTGTAGATTGTTGTTTTCGATTTCGACACGATGAGTAGTTATTAGTTTGTTGTGGATTTCGACTACTTCAAGTATGTATTTGTAAGTTTACTCGTTTTGAAGTTTTTTGGATGGTTAGGGTTTAAGAAGTTTTTTTTTAAGTATGAATTCATTAGTTTACTTGTTATTAAAGTTGTTTTCTGACCTAGAATTATTTTAAAAGGGGTTTCGACGTGTTCTGTGGGGTTAGACTAGATTCAAATTGTTTTAAACACATCAATTTCGAAGTTTTGGACTCGTAGTTATCAATTTCGAAGAAGAATCCCGATCGGATTCATAAAATCAGACCAGGATTTTTCACAAGTTTGAATTCTCGTTAGTCGATACTCACCGGGATATTGGGAAAAATTTTACAGGAATTCAAACCGGGAAAACGAACTACCGGGAAACAAGATGCATTGGGATTTTTTTCTGACCGGGAAATTTTCCAGATTTTAAATTCTAATTTTTATACTTGTGTTTAACTTGTTATGATTTTTTTTTTCATATAGGTGCTTTACAATGGAATTAGCTGAGAAAATTTCTCATGTTGATCATTTTCCTACTGCTCTAACATGTTGTGCTCACTTAGGTAGAACAAATAAAAATATTAAAAATAAGCTCACTCCAAACCAATTAGGCATGTTTAGGCAAACCATTTTTGGTCCATTATTGGATGCAAATATTATGTTTAATGGGCAACTAGTTCATTATATACTTTTGAGGGAAGTCAATGAGACTAGGACGAATGTAATGAGTTTCAAACTATTGGGTCAGAAGGTGGCGTTTGGTAAGCGTGAGTTTGACCTAATAACTGGGCTTAGGCATGGGAATAGACCTTTGTGTAGGACGATGTTTACGAATAGATTGAGGTAGTTGATCTAGGGGGTAGAGAAGGTTTGAAGAGGGATGATTTAGATAAATTGTTCCTCATGCTTAACTTCCAAGATGACGAGGATGCTGTTAAGGTGACCATATTTTATTTCATCAAAGCGGATCTTGCTCCTTCTGATGAGGAGATCAAATTTATGGACCGCAGGGTTGAACGCCTGCATGTACCAACATTACCGATCGCACGTTTCATTTGTCGAAAAAAAAATATGACTATGCTACTTCGGTCTCTCCGTCAGCGATTGCAAAACCAACCGGGTAGAGATGGTCATTCCCATGATCAACACATGCTGCAATGAACAACTTACCGTTATACTTCCCCCTTAGGTGTATTGCATCTACAACTAGTACAGGTCTGATGCAACTCAAGAACCCCCTAATGGATGTACCTACTGCCATGAATACATGTTTGAAGTATCGACCATCCTCAAGTTCGAGGTTGAATAGTGTGCCTGGATTTTCAATTTTTAGTGCTTCCCCAAATCTTGACAAAAGATTAAATGAATCTTCTGGCGACCCTCTAGCAAAAACTAAGGTTTTTTCTCTTGCCCTATACGCTCTATCGTAGCTTAAGTTCACACCAAATTCTTGTCACATGTCACTAACTATGTCGTTTGGTCTATAACTATGACCAACTTGTTCGAATTTGGATTTTTGCAGCATGTCGATCACCCAACTTCTAGCTTGTCGGTGATCGTGTGTCAACATCTAATACTGGCATGTATGCATGTTGCAATATTTTGACACCTTAAATATATTGCTACCCTTTATCTAAATAGCTCGTAATCTCCAGGTACACTCCTTAACAATACAAACAACTTTGTAAAGTTTAGGATTTGACTTTTTCACCCTAAACTCAAAGTTGGCTATCATTATCAGCACAGACAATCACATGCATAAATCTTTTTTGGACAGGAATATCTCACCAACCTCAACATCTTTGGATAGTATTAATGACGCTTAGAAAGTTTAGGGGTGTTTTTGTAACAAAATACTAACGCGGTTATCCAAAATTAGTGGTAGGGGTATTTTTAATTTTCTCTTAAAGTTGAAGGATATTAATGAAATTTTTGAAAGTTTTGGAATGTTTTTGAAACAAAATTAAAAGTTGAGGGAGTATTTTATTTTAAAATAATTTAGCCTTAGTTAAATGTTGATATTATGGGTTGATAACACTACCAAGTGAAGACTACGCTTATATAATGTGGCAATGAGTGACAAAAGATAGTCGAGTGGATAAAATAAAAAAGGGCGGGCCCACAAAAAAAGATTTTTTTTTTTGAAAAGAGACCTTTCATTACAAAAATTGAAGTACATTATGTATGCTCTCACTCATTAATTTTTTTTTGGTCCATTGCACTAAGCTTGTTCAATTAATAAGTGTCATGGCATGCTCTCACATATTATGGTATGTCAAATCATTATTTAATGGTCCAATTCAATATGTCAAGTTAAAGAAGTCAACTATAAAAATTTATTATAATCAAATCAAAAGCTTAAACAAGTAATTAATATTTTATTCTTTCTAAAAAAAAGTAATTAATATTTTATTGGTACACAACTATTAAATTTCAAGTCTTTCTGAAAAATGATATATCTTGCATATATTTTGATTTTGTAATGCATGTATATAAGTGACAATAGAATACAACACTGGTACAATTTAGAAATTTTATGACTTTAAAAAATTGTCATAAACAAATTTTATGACCTTTTTTTTAGTCGTAGAAGCCACCATAAAAAAAAAAAACTCTATGCATAACACATTAACGGTCATAATTAACTATTTTTTGTAAAAAAACGTATTTAAGACATTTGTTAAAAGTCATGGAAAACTTTTATGACAATTAAACATTGTCAATAAATACCTCTTAAAATCGACGTTTCCATCAAGATATATATATTAACGACAATTTTTAAACGTCATAAAAATTCTGTTTATGACATAATTTCAGTGTCAAGTATTTTGTTTTTATGACAAAAAAAATGTTAATGATAATATTTTTGTGTCAAGTATTTGTTTTCTATGATAGTTTGTAGTTGCTAATAAAAAATTTTACTCAAAGCCCAATTTACTTAAGTTAAATAAGCCCAGTAAGAAACTCATGTTAACTTATGCTAAAATAAAGGAGGGAGAGACATTTTATAGGAGAAGATGGTTGTCAAAACACAAATTTTTCGATGTGGGACAAATGAAGTTTTTATGACGTTGGAAAACTGTCATAAATTTGTGATGTTGAAAAACTGTCATAAATTTTCAAAAATACGAAAATCTCCAATTTTTCCCGCAAAAAACGTACCTCCAACCATATATGACAACGTTTTATCTAAGTCATGAATAAATGTTGAAAAACTGTCATAAATTTTCAAAAATACGGAAAATCTCCATTTTTTCCCGCAAAAAACGCGCCTCCAGTAATTTACGACAGTTTTTTTTCTTCCTCCATCTTATTTGGCTTAGCTATGGTGTCATAGAATGTCAAATTTGTAGTAGTGCAAACACACCATTTTCCATACATAAATTTAATGAAAAAAAAAAACTTCAATGGTTGTTTTGAAACAAACTTCAAAGTTCAAGGGTTAAAATGAGATATAATTGATACCAACCTCATAGTTTAGAGATATTTTTAATAATTTAACCAATTGTATAATTACTATTGTTGCCAAAATTTGGATAGGAGAATGCACATGACCTTTACGTGACAACGACGGTGAATTTGTATTATTTGAGGGAAGAACGCTACCTACAAGACAAAGAAAACTTGGACACCCGTGTGGTTATAGGTCACACAAGTCCCAACGTTTAAGTCAGGGAGAGTTTGAGAGAATTTGGGAAGTCTAAAAGTGTTTTAGGTGGTTGGAATGAACTTCTTCGGCTCTCTCCTGAAGAGAGCTTAAATACTTCCTCTGAGTTCTTCAATGGGTTTTCGTCGTCCAATGGGAAAAGGAAGGACTGAACTAGGCTGGAACTAGGTCTACGAGTCATGTGGGACTGAGGCAAGGCCCAAAAGTGGGGTCGAGGCCGATATGCAAATATGACTGATTGCGCTTCACCTATGTGGTCAATCTCAACCTCAACCTCAACCGAGGTCGACCACGAGCTTGGGCTTCGGTCCAAACTCGCCTCTTCATCTCTTGTCGTCCTGGGTTGACCCCCCATTGATTTCAGTTTATTTTAACTTCATATTGGGCTTCTTTCTTCGTTTGATCATTCGTTGCGGAGCCCTCTAGCCAATCCATTCTCGTTGGTCCAATGTCACCCATAACAATTATCATAATTTAAAACTTATGTCAAAATATTAAGGTTTTGTTTGATAACTATTTAATTTTTAAAATTGTGTTTGTTTTCTCATCATTTCTCTATCATGAGTTTCATCTTTCTTAAGGGAAATTTGAATTCTTAGTTAATAAAACAAAAACAAGCTTTTAAAAACTAAAAAATAAATAAATAAGACTCGTTTGATAATCATTTGATTTTTAATTTTTGGTTTTTGAAAATTGTACTTGTTTCTCACCATTTTCCTACAATGATCTTCATCTTTCTTACAATAAGGTTTCACGTTTCTTAAGAAAACACTTAGATTCTTAGCTAAATTTTAAAAATAAAAACAAGTTTTTCGAAACTATTTTTCTTAATTTGTAATTTTGGATTGGTTTTTGAAAACACATCTAAATAAGAAAATATGTAAAATCATAAGTGAAAGTAGTATTTATAGACTTAATTTTAAAAAATCTAAAAATTAAAAACCAAAATAGTTATGCAAATAAGCCTAAAATATTTAATTTACAAATACTGGGTATTACATCATTCAGAAATTTATTGCAAAACTGAGAATGTGAGTTTATTCTTCTGAGATATTAAAAATAGAATTTAGCAGAAAATTGGAGATCCAATATTGTATACATTGTATTGCAGCAAAAAAATATAGTATTTGTAGATACAATAAAATTTAAGAAAGAAGAATCTATTATTGACCAATTTTATGTATGATACACCCTATAATTAATCATTAGTTAATCTCTAACTTGTCATATCATGTTCAATCATTGATTTAGATCAATTACTATAACCTAAAATATAGGCAATGAATATTATTTAGCTGGATATAGTTATCCTTAATTATGTTCATCAACTATTACATTTAGTCTAGGATTTTATTATTATAAGAAGAAACATTCTTTTCCTATTAGAGAGTATAAAATTTGTCGAAAGAGTATAGCTCAACTAACATATTGAAAGTGTTATGTTAATGAGTAAGAGATTTATAGTTCGAATTTTTCCAACAAAAAATGGAGGGCTTTTAAAATGTATGAAATGCTCATTCAAAGGTTTTTTTTTTTTTAATTTAAATAATTCAATAGTCTTATTTATAGAGACTTCAAAGACTACCTTTGAATTTTACTAAGCATTTATTGTAGACTATCCATATTTTTACCTCAATATGACCCATCATAAATTATCCATGGTCCATAGGTCACATGGCCAAACCTAGACTGAACATGGACTATTCATGGGTAGCCCAACCCAACTAGCATTAGATTTGGGTAATTTTTTATTTCTCTCCCACATTTATTACAGATTATTTATGAGCTCTAATAATTTAAAATTAACTGATTAAACTAATTAATTAATTAATTAATTAATTCCCATTCATTTTGACTAAAGTTATTCCAACTAAAACTTGATGTTGTACTCCCTGCATTGTAATGTTTGGAGAAAAAAACATTTTTTACCCTTGAATTTTGTATATTCAATCAATTTTAATTCTAAACTTTTAATTTCATCAATTTAAACCTAAAACTTGGTAGATTATATCAATTTTAACCATGAACTTTCAATTTAATCAATTTAAACCTCAAATTTGACAGATTGTATCAATTTTAACCATAAACTTTCAATTTCATTATTTAAACCTCAATCTTGAATAAGTGTGTCAATTTACACCTTTGATTAAAACTTATATGCACCATATTTCTTTTCAATGGAGTGCTTTCATTCTTGTATCGGTCGCTAATATTGATAAGTCTCGAGCTTGATTTGTCTTCCATCTATCACACAATAGAAGTAAGGATTTCGAAATCACCCTCGTTAGAATCTTTGTTTCCTTCCTCTCCAACATTATTGTCACTTTAATCCTTTCATAAGAATATCGATGAGATTAATAAAGTTGGCTATGACCAATTCATTGTATTCATGGGTGTCACTATATTCACAACCGTCTTTCCTGTTCTCTTCCACATTTTCGTTGAGCTGAAATCTCTCACCATCGAAATCAATAAAATCACCATCGTCATTGTTGCCTTCGATAACGTCACCACCTGGATTTTCTTCACAAGAGTCCATTTGTTTTTGTGTGGATCCTACTTTCAAGAGTCGAGTTCGTGTTTTCATGATAGTTGGAACCCAATACGGAATGATTTAATAATTTTTTAGGTGATTTTTGTTTTAAAAAATAACAAACAAGTATATATCATTAAGCAAGACATGACTTTGAGTATGTGTGAAGAACCTTTCTAACGGTGATGGAAACGAAAACTTAATCGAGGGTGTAAATTGATACACTTATTTAAGTTTGAGGTTTAAATTGATAAAATTAAAAGTTTAGGGATATAATTGATACAATCTGTCAAGTTTGAGGTTTAAATTGATTAAATTAAAAGTTCAAGGTTAAAATTGACACAATCTGCCAAGTTCAAGGTTAAAATTGATACAACCTGCAAAGTTCATGGGTCAAAAATATTTTTTTCCCTAATGTTATGCAAATAAACAAGATCTAAAAAGTTGTACCATTGACATACCCATTGCATAGACGATCCTACACATATTATTCATGCAACTATAATAGTTGACTAAAAGTCTATTTTACTCATATAATTGTAACTCGACTCCTTAGAATACAACCTAATTTACCTTATTACTAATTAATGTTCTATTTGAGATTGATGTAGGTTTTAAAATAATTGTTGGCAATTATGTTTTTAAAGAATAATTAACTGTCATATAAAGCAAATTAGTGTTTGATAAATTTCAATTTTTAACATATAAAAGCATATTCCAACGTTTGGTAAATTCAAATGAAATTGTTGTGGTTTAGCTATAATGATCAAAATAGACATATTATTTTAATTATCTATATATTGGTGGTCAATATATGAATTATTATAAGTTAATTGTTTAGAATTTTTAAAGTTTAAAATTAAAAATTATACTTTGTTATTACTTTAAACTATACAATAAAAGTTTAGGGAAAATAATTGTTATATAAAATTGTAATGAAGATTTTTTTTTTGGATTTTTTGATTTATAATTATTTCAAAATCTAACATCTCATTTTGTCTCTCGCTTCATTTTAAAACTTGTCCACTCTTAATTTCAAAATCTAATATCAAGTTAAATCTAAAGGATGTAGTACAACTATGTTTAAAAAAAATCGAGAAAAAAAATAGATAAGAGAAAAATCACAAAAACTAAATAATTTAACTTTCAACCCTTCTGATTTTCAAAATATTTTGACTCAACTTTTCGATATCTTTCAAATGCATAACCAAGAGAAAGCAACCATGAACAATTTAATGGACAAATTAGACAAAAAAAAAAAATAATAATAAAGTGGTAGTGGAAAGAAAATGAAGTCCAAATAAAAAATATATATATTAAAAAAAAAAAAACTGAATTGTTACCGATGCAAAGAAAATCACGAACATTGATATTTTTGCTTGAATTTGCTTCAAATTCAGTGACGTTGAAATTGTATAAAACTTCAATATCAATTCAAAAAGGAATTGAAAAAATATATATGGAATGATATATTGGCCATTTTGAAAAGAAAAAAAACATTCAAAGAAAATACCTGATTATTGGAGAATCTAAAATTATAAGCTACAATTTAGAAGATTTGGGAAATCAAATAATTTTAAATGGTTGGAATTTTTCAAAATTACTTTTACTTGTCTTAAATACAAGCTAAATCCGAGTGTAGTGATATGGTGGACCATGTTGTTCGAGTCTCAAATAAACACATAAGAGAACTACTCATCTATTTTCATAATTTCACAACAGTAAAAATTAAGCTAAGCACATCACATATGAGTGTGGGAAGAAGAGAATTTCATCTCGTATATATTTGTAACTCTCAATTCAATCATGTTCCAAAAATATTAGGTTTATTGAACAAATTATACAAGCAATTGTCGCCATATACAATTTTATGAACAAGACTTCAATAATTCACTTAAGATTAAAATCAAGTAATGTATACTTGTCTTTCTTTCAACATATTTACAAAAGAAAGAAATAATAAATATGTCAGAGTTCAATTAATTTATACAAACTCATTGCATACGGTACCTTCATTTTGTTGGGTTTTTGACAATATATTAGAAGTGAAATTGTCCTCTAAAAGGTGCAAGGGAGTGAATGGACTCCTAGCACTATAAAATGAGCCATGACTTTGGTTTCAAAGCATGTCAGTTAGAAACACTTTAAGTTTGTTGTACTAGCTCTAGTTAAATTCTCTAAAGAGTATGAGTGATATAAAGCTTTGGGAGAGTGTTTTGTAATTGGGGTCGAGGAGACAATTTTGTGTGATTATAATAATTTTTCACATAGTATAATTTTTTTCTGTTCGTGGTTTTTTCTCCGAGTTTGAAGTTTTTTCCACGTAAATATTTTTGTGTTTCTTATTTTGTTGTTTTATTTTAATTTCTCAGTTACTTATTCCTGTCGTAGTAGTGAGAGTTTTTTTTTCCAACACATTTTATGTCTAATTCAGACAAACATTTCAAAACCAAATCATTTGTAATAAAGTGAATTGTATTAGTATCGTTATTTGAATGAGACAACTCAATCTTATTTATATACGGTTGACTTTATAGATTATTGTTCAAGCATGATTTATCTCGTATATCATCAATTACATATTGTTCAATCACATTCCCTTTCTTTAGTCGAGTCCTCTTTCTAGATTTTTTTTTCTTCTTTTGATCATACTCTCTTGTATTCTTTCGTTTTCTCAGTTGTAAAAAATTATAAGATTTAGATATTATTCGAAATAAACAAATAGGTTATTTTGTTACCTACTATAATAAATATTTAAATAGAATATTGCACTAAAGACAAAACAAAAAGGTTACTATATTTATATTCAGCCAATTAAAATATTTAAAAATTACTATTAACCATAACATCTAAACATCATGAAGCCAAAAGTCTTCCTCTCGCCAAAGTTCTTTACCTAACGCAACGTAGGTTTTTGTTCAAGGAGTATAAAGGCTAAATCAAGAAATAATTAGGTAAGTGTATCAAGAAACTATGAGAAAATTATGGTGGGCTAGGTAAACAACTCTGCACCTTAAATACTGATACAACTCCTACTCCTTCAACTTCTTGTCTCAAACTTAAATTTCAGAACTTCAAAGTAAACAATTTGTTGGGAGTACAACTAAAATCCCACATCGGCTAGATAAGGGAAACATCATGAGTATATTAGTGAGTGACATTATCTCCATTGATATGAGACATTTTGGGTGAAACCAAAAGAAAAAACATGAGGGTTTATGCTTAAAGTGGACAATATCATATGAATGTAGAGACCCCCTGAGTCGTGATTGGTAGAATCCTCGGGTGGCGACTCGGTTGCATGAGGGTTTATGCCCAAACTCTCAACTCTTCGGCCAAACAACCTCTTTGTATTCCAATACTATTTGATATATAAAGCAAGATTATACCCCAACACTCTCAACCCACCAAAAATACCTCAAGAAAATAATGTTGCACAAAGAATAAAAAGACACTTGTTAAATATTGTCCATGTAATAATGAGTTATGCACCATTATTTATATCACTTTAGGGATTATGTTTTAGAGAATAATACACCATATACATCAAACAAAAGTTCCATCCTAAAGTGTTATCAAGATATCTTTTCAAGTATGAAATGGTCGTAAAACTAGTTTATTACAAGATTTTAGGATTTGTGAATGTCTAGTGCACGGAAAACTTAAAATTTTGGAAGACACTAATCTAAGGTTAGCGTTTTGTAAGCTATCCCCTAATGAGACACAGAATGACCTTTTTTAAATGGTCCAAAAAAGAATAAGGTATTTGTATCAACATATTGTTAGTAATTTCTTTAAAGATTGAATCTCACAAAAGACTACCGGGATTGATGTAAGATTATGTTAATGAGTTGGCTCCAATTAAAGCCACTAATATTCAACAAGAGTTATTCATCGTTCTATTTGCATATATATTAGAGAGTCAAATGAATTCTAGTCGTGAGTAAGATAGGTCTTACCCTAATAAGAGAGTAGCAAGACAACTTGACTAACTATTACATTGACTTGAATGAAATCTAAATTATTATGTGTAGAATGACAATATTGATCCGGACTCATATATTAACCTTCAAAGAAACATGTGAGAGAAACTAATTACAGTGTTGAATAAAGCAAAGCAAATCAAGATCCTCGGGATGGAGTCTATGTTCTCCAAATCCATTCATAAACTCGTAAATATTTTCCTCATGGGAAAAATCTCATGGGTTGCAAATGGAATCTACAAAAGTTAAAAAGATCGTAGAGATGAAATAGTACAACATTTTAAGGCCGAGACTAATAGCAAAGAATCATACGCAACAAAAATGAGTATTGTATTATTCATGAGGGAATTGTATAACAACTCAAAAAATTCCTTGACAATGTAAAAAGTGTTTGAGATATATGGATAAATCTTATCATCTCTTTATTATGATAATGATAGTGTAGGTGACTCGATAATCATAAAATTAAAAAAAATAAATATTAAAATAAGGATATATCAGGGTGGTACCAAGATATAGCTTTAAGTGACAACTATATTTAGCTTTGAAAAAAAAAAAGCAACAACCATATTTGATTTATTTATAATAAATACTCTCTAAATTAAAGTATTCAAAAGTCTTTTAAAGAATAAGAATACGAGACATATTCTATATAGAGAACAAAATATATAAAATATGTTGTATCAAGCAAATGTTTCATCACTTTAATACTAAGTGAGAGATTATTATTGGAATTTATATACTTCGTAATTTGCAAACCTTTTATTAATTAGAAAAACAAAATCATCTTCTTTCTTCTTCTTCTTCTCATTCTTTTTTTTTTAAAAAAAAAAGAAACAAACTCACCTATTGTCATCTTTCCCATAATACACCACCATACTTCACTAGACTATCCACTATCTGATCAAAATATATTATAAAAATACCCAAATTCAGCCAAAAAAAAAAAAAAAAAAACCTTGAGCAGTGTGTTTCATACTATTATACTTTCATCAAAAAAAAAATTATTTTATTTTTGAGAGAAAAATGTGTGAGAAAGAGAGGAGACCAAGACAGATAGATACCCAATGAGGAGAAGCTGGAAAACAAAAAAACAAAACAACAAAACAACAAAAAGGAAGCACAGAGAGAAAAAAAAAAAGTACTATTTTCTTTGATTTGAAGTTCATTATTATAAATCAATGGAAGAGAATAATTTTAAAGGAAAAAGAAAAAAAAGTGGAAATTGAAAAAATGAAGCTGTAAATGTAGAAGAAAAGCTTTGATTTTTAAAGAGGGGATCCAATGGCTAAGAATCAGACCAACTTGGATTCCAGCCTTTCACTTTGTGTTTGTGTGTTGTTGTTGTTTCTTTTAATTATTTTTTTTTTTTTCTGACAATCCCTTTGTTTTTGTGACAGATGTGGTCCCCCACCCCTTATAGCCATGTGCTTGCCCTTCATTTTTGCCACCCCTTCCACCCTTCACTTTGCCCCATAATCCCTATCTCTATCTATCTATCTCCTAAAGACCTAAACAAAACAAATTAATTTGATAAGCTTAAAATAATTTTACTACTTACTTATTCATTCTTTCCACTTGGTTGAATGTTAAAACTCTATTTCAAACCTACATTCTATGTTCAAAGATTTTCAACTTCCATTGAATTGTTATTTAAAAAGTGTGTTTTTTCATCCTTCTTCACCTCTAGTCTAGACTCTAGATATGTCTACGAGGTGGGATGGCAGCATCGAGAGATGACTTTCCCACTCCCGTCCCTTATTTCATTTTCGTCCCTGTAAAATTTCTCATTTTATTTCGCAGGGAACAAGGCATGGATCGAGTTCTCCATGAAAAATAATTTTATGATTTTAATTTTTTTAGTTTGATTAAATAAAGATATTATTTAAAATTTTATTTAAATTGTTAATTCTTAATAGGAGATTTCTATTTTAGAGAAGTTTTTTTTTTATTTTCTTAAAAAAATAAAATGGTATTTAATAAAAGTTTAGAATTATAGTTTATTATATATATACACAAATATATATATTAAAAAAGAAGAAGAAGAAATTGAGGTGGAGTCGGGAACAGGAGCAGGATATTTCCCGCCCTACCAGAGAAAAATTATTCACCACTCCCTCTCTCATTCCAATTCCCCATTATGCTCTGTTGAGGATCCCACCTTGAAAAAGTGGAGAGAAACCTCACAATATATAAAATATGTGGGTTACTCCTCTCATTGTTAATTGGTTTTGAGATGGAACCCCATATAATCTAATATGGTATCAGAGTCCATTAAACCCAAACGGGTATTTCATCCAAGAATGGTAAACCCAAAAAGGCAGCATCTTGAGGGGAGATGTTGAACATCCCAAATTAAAAAATAGAGACAAACCTTAGAATATATAAAATATGTGGATTACTTCTCTAATTCTCAATTGTTTTTTTTAGAGACATCTTCTAAACATATTATTCCTCAATCCAACTAATATATACTTCAATTAATTTTAATGGACAACTTTAGATCTTTGAGCAGGTGGTCATTATGAATAGAAGTTATTATCTCTCTTTTTCTTTAAGATGTTTTTGGCCATTAGATCAACTTAAGATGATGGTTAATTTAGTTATATTTACGCCGTAATCCCACACCTCTCTCATGAGAATTACTTGAAAAGCTAGAAACAATGTGATTTGGAACTTGAATCCGATAATTTTTGCTCTCTCTGTTGTTGAAAAAGCTTGAAACTACTCCACCTTTTTTCTTTCTTTCTTTCTTTCTTTCACCTTCTTCTTTCTCCACCAGAGTTCCAAGCTATGCTCTAGTCCATTCCTTCCATCCACCCATTTTCCTTTCTCTCTCACCCTCTGTTTCTCTTTCTCTATGGAGAAGAAAACCCAGTTGGGATTCAAGCATTTTCTCCTCATTCATCTCTTCATTCTCCCTTCAATCTTCTTCTCTGCAAAACCCCAAGAACTCACCTCTGATGCTTCTGTAATGCTGGCTCTGAAAAAGAGCCTAAACCCTTCTGAATCTCTCGGCTGGTTGGACCCCAATCCTTGCAAATGGAACCACGTCCTCTGTTCCGACGACAATCGGGTCACTCGGATCCAAATCGGACGCCAAAATCTCCAAGGTACGCTCCCTTCAAATCTCCAAAATCTCACTGCTCTTGAGCGATTAGAGCTTCAATGGAACAAAATCTCTGGCCCTTTACCGAGCTTGAGTGGATTGAGCTCTTTGCAAGTGCTTTTGCTTAGTGGGAACCAGTTCACTTCCATTCCGGCTGATTTCTTCGCCGGAATGAGCTCTCTTCAGGCCGTTGAGATCGACGACAACCCCTTTTCGGCCTGGGAGATTCCGGCGAGTCTTCGAAATGCTTCCACTCTACAGAACTTCTCGGCCAACTCTGCCAATGTTTCCGGCCGGATTCCGGAGTTTCTCGGCGGCGATGACTTTCCGGGGCTGACTAATTTGCATCTTGCCTTTAATAATCTTGAAGGGGGCCTTCCTTCTAGCTTCTCTGGGTCTCAATTGGAGTCTCTGTGGGTTAATGGGCAAAAGAGTGTCAATAAGCTTAGTGGGAGTGTTGATGTTTTGCAGAACATGACTTCTTTGAATGAAGTTTGGTTGCATTTGAATTCGTTTTCGGGTCCTTTACCGGATTTTTCGATGTTGAAGGATTTGCAAGTGTTGAGTTTGAGAGACAACAAGTTTACTGGTCCTGTTCCAAGTTCTTTGGTGAATTCTGAATCGTTGAAAGTAGTGAATTTGACTAATAATCTTCTTCAAGGTCCAACTCCTCTGTTTAAAACAGGGGTTGCTGTGGATTTGACTAATGGTTCTAACAGCTTTTGTTTGTCAAATCCTGGGGACTGTGATTCACGAGTGAATACATTGCTTTCCATCGTGAAACTGATGGGGTATCCTCAAAGATTTGCAGAGAATTGGAAGGGAAATGATCCTTGTGCTGAGTGGATTGGAATCAATTGCAGGAATAAGAGTATAACCATCATTAACTTTCAGAAAATGGGGCTTTCTGGTGTGATTTCTCCAGAGTTTTCTTCTCTTAAGGGGCTTGAAAGATTGGTTCTTGCTGATAATAACCTCACAGGCTCTATTCCTGAGGAGCTTACGACTCTTCCGTTTCTAACTGAGTTGGATGTTTCAAACAATCAGCTTTCTGGGAAGATCCCAAAGTTTAGGAGTAATGTAATGGTAAGCACCAATGGCAACCCTGATATTGGAAAAGAAAAGAGTGATTCTTCTTCGAATGGTGCTCCATTGTCTGGAAATTCGCCTGATGCGAAGGGAGCGGGTTCGAACGGTGGTGAAAACTCGGGAGACGGGGAGAAGAAACCCAGTTCCATGGTTGGAGTCATTGTGCTTTCTGTAGTTGGTGGTGTGTTTGTTCTTTTCTTGATTGGATTGGTGGTTTTGTGTGTATATAAAATGAAGCAGAAACGGTTTAGCCAGGTGCAAAGCCCGAATGCAATGGTTATTCATCCGCGGCATTCGGGTTCTGATAATGAGAGTGTGAAGATCACAGTTGCTGGATCGAGTGTTAGTGTAGGTGCAATTAGTGAAACACAATATGGTGGTAGCAGTGAGGCTGGTGATATTCAAATGGTTGAAGCAGGGAACATGGTGATTTCGATTCAGGTGTTGAAAAACGTCACCAACAATTTCAGTGAAGAGAACATTTTGGGACAGGGAGGATTCGGAACCGTCTACAAAGGAGAATTGCACGACGGGACGAAGATTGCAGTGAAGAGAATGGAGTCAGGAGTCATTAAAGGCAAGGGACTAGCAGAGTTCAAGTCTGAAATCGCTGTTTTGACAAAAGTTCGGCACCGACATCTTGTTGCTCTTCTCGGATACTGCTTGGACGGAAACGAGAAGCTTCTCGTCTACGAGTATATGCCTCAAGGTACACTTAGCAGACATCTTTTCAACTGGCCAGAAGAAGGATTGAAACCTTTGGAATGGACAAAGAGGCTGACCATTGCATTGGATGTTGCAAGGGGTGTTGAGTATCTACATGGTTTGGCACATCAGAGCTTTATACATAGGGATTTAAAGCCTTCAAACATTCTTCTTGGAGATGATATGAGGGCTAAGGTTGCAGACTTCGGTCTCGTGCGTCTAGCACCGGAAGGTAAGGGTTCTATTGAGACGAGGATCGCCGGGACCTTTGGATATTTGGCACCAGAATATGCAGGTACTTGCCTTTGAATCTCTCCCATTAAATTTCTTTGCCTCTTGCATTTTGTAAAGAACGCATAGAAATGATGTTGATATATGACTGTTTCATGCACTGCATCTATGTCAAAACACCTTCAATGCTAGATTTTAAACTTACAAAGTAAATCTTCTTCCATGGCTTAGTTAGAACTTAGAATGCACTTCAAGGTAGCGAGTACGAAGAATGTGTAGCGATAGGTAGAAAGGAAGTGAATGGCCAATGGAACAAACTTTTTCGCCTGCAAGTAGAACTCAGCATTGAAAACTACTGAAATTTATCTGCCATTGTTGTGTTTCTTCTTGAATCATCTTTTCATGGCAATGCAAATACTTTAAGACTGTACAACCATTAGTCCTTCAAGATTCTGACATTATCTATCTTATTAAGGTTCTTTGAGCCCGTGTTTGCGATGACTCGATACTAACATAAAAGTCCTATTCTGCAGTTACCGGTCGAGTAACGACTAAAGTTGATGTATTCAGCTTTGGTGTGATTCTAATGGAGCTAATCACTGGGAGAAGGGCCCTCGACGAAAGCCAACCTGAGGAGAGCATGCACCTTGTAACTTGGTTTCGTCGGATGCAAATCAACAAGGACTCCTTCCACAAGGCCATCGATCCGACCATCGATCTTACCGAAGAAACATTCGCCAGCATCAGCACAGTTGCGGAGTTGGCAGGTCATTGTTGTGCCAGGGAACCATATCAAAGGCCAGACATGGGTCATGCAGTCAATGTATTGTCATCTCTCGTCGAGTTTTGGAAACCAACTGACCAGAACTCCGAAGATATATACGGCATTGACCTCGAGATGTCGTTGCCTCAAGCGCTTAAGAAATGGCAGGCTTATGAAGGTAGAAGCCAGATGGAATCGTCTTCGTCGTCCCTTCTTCCCAGCTTCGACAATACTCAGACCAGCATACCGACGAGGCCATACGGATTTGCAGAATCTTTCACATCTGCAGATGGGAGATGAAAACTATTTCTAATGTAAAAGGTCATCTGTGGCTTTGCAAGTTATTCTCATTTACTTCTTGCCAAATAGTGTTTATATGTAATTGTTCTCAAGCCTACAATTTCCACTGATTTCTCATGTTTTTAGTATGGATGTGTATTAGTGTTTTGAACCAGAAAAGATTGTGAAGAGATGGGGAAAAGGGATAGTTAGATTTATCTCTTTTAACTGTAAAACTTTTTGGGTGCACTTTGTTAGAATTAAAAGCTCTATTCTTGTTTGAAATATAAGCTAAAAAACATTCTTAGGTGCATTTCAAGCATAACAAAAAGCTAAGTAAATTTATAGAGAGAATAGTTTTCTTTTGTGAGTTCTTTTTGTTTTGTAAGAGAATCAATTTCTTCTCTTCAAACTTGTGTGATTTTAAAGACCCTTCAAAAAAATCACTTTCAAGTAGGGTAGGGACTTTGTTCTCTTCTTCAAGAATTCATCTAAATAATGTTGAATCACTAAAGGGTTACCAAGGTCAACTAGTGTCCAAATGCATGGTGGGCACTTGTTACTCCAAGAGTGGAAACCAACCATATATCTACAAAGAGTTCATTTATTTATTCATTTATTGTTGTATATATACCAAGAATTTATATTCATAGTGGTCTCTATTAAAAATTTGTGGAGGGGACTACAATGTATATATATGCCAAGAATTGAAAGAGCCATTTCTTCTTCATGAAGGGCCCATACAAGATAATCTTGGATGATGAGGGATAACTATAAAGTAGGGCAAGGTTGAGATGTCTTCCTTGTCCTTACAAGAAATTCTGATCCACATTTCCTTTTCATTACTTGATTTTAAGGAATTATAAATTTTTCATAGGAAAATTCTCCTTTTAATAGTAATTTAAATTAAATTATGATTGAAATTATTAAATTCAATCAGTCTAGATGATAATAGTTGTCTAAGGCGTACAATACAATGAGTTAAAAACTTGTTAGTTGCAATAATCTCTATATAAGGTTGAGGAGGGTATGGTTGTGATGGCCGATGGGGGATACGAAGACTTGCATTGAAGTTGTGGGATGACAAAATCTTGCTCGAATTAGCTGAAACTCAAGTTAAGTGACAACCAAAGCCAAAGTGTCAATCATTGAATCAAACGAGGTCTCTACATCTTGCATCCCTCAAAAGTAGATGAGCCTAAATCCTAAAGGGGTTGTTTGGCCCACCGGGTTGGGTTGGGCCCGTGTTGGGTTCCAAACTCAAACCGGTGTTTGGCCCACCGGGTAGAGAAACCGAAGGGTTTTCTTCACGCGGCTCCCTGGTTTTCTCATTCCCATCCCACCGCTTTTCCTTCACGCGGTTTCTTTTGCATTTACTCTGGGTTCCGCTTTCTTCACTACCGCATTTACTCTTCGTTTTTGTTCGATGGTCGAATTTCTCCCATCTGCTTTCCATCGATACTCTCTCTTCGATTTCTCTCTGTTCTCCATCATCTTCTTTTGGAACCCTAGTCGATAGTTTAGGGTTTCCATCGTATTTTGTGGAACCCTAATCGACGGTTTCCCCACAAGAAAAATCGTAACCTTTGCCGCTTTCCTTTCGATTTTTCTCGGATCTCCCGTGTGTTCGGATTCTTGGTAGAGGTAGTCTGCTTTCTTCGAGGTCAGGGTTGTTTGGTATTCGAAAAGTCGATGATGGTGTTTGCTCACTCGCAGAGAAAAGCAAGGGTTTCTTTTAAATCGCCCCTCTCAGTTCTCTGAATCTGCTCCCACTGCTTTTCTCATTCCATCGGTTTGCATTTACTCCGCTTCCCGATTTTGGTTTGTGTTATTATTATTATTTATTTGCACATTTTTGTGTTCACTAATGTTGCGAATTCATATGATCTAACTGATTTACGCACTTGATCTAATTGATTGGTATCTCTCTGCTCTTGAATGGATTTCGTATACTTGGTCACCTTGAAAGCACACCGATCTACTTGATTGGTATTCTTTATCTCTTGAATGGATTTCATACACTTGATCTTCCTTGAAAGCTTATTCCGTGTTGATAGTTCATGATGTCTTGCACTTGATCTAATTTTGATTGGTATGGCCGATGATGTTCTTGCTAATTTGAATGGTTTACTACACTTGTTCAAAATGGTCCTGAGGCACACTCTCACAGAATATTAGTTCTGTTTTGTGAATTGATTTGGTTCTGAGAGTATGAATTTTGTTTGTGTTCACTGATGTTGCAAATTCATATGATCTAATCTGATTTTTGCACTTGATCTAATTAATTGGTATCTCTGTCTCTTGAATGGATTTCGATACTTGTGCGCCTTGAAAGCACTGATCTACTTGATTGGTATTCTTTATCTCTTGAATGGATTTCGTACACTTGGTCTTCCTTGAAAGCTTATTCTGTGTTGATAGTTCACGATGTCCTGCACTTGATCTAATTTTGATTGGTATGGCCGATGATGTTCTTGCTAATTTGAATGGTTTACTACACTTGTTCAAAATGCTCCTGAGGCACACTCTCACAAAATATTAGTTCTGTTTTGTGAATTGCTTTGTCATTGATTACTTTGGATTGGTAGGTATACATGCTGATTTTGGTTTTCTTCATGGCCGATGATGAATCCATTTTTTTGGTATTGGTTTTCTTTAAATTGGACTTGTTTGGTTGTGCAATTATTTGGTTTTTTGGTTATGTATGAACTTTTTGATTAAGGACACTACAATGTACTTGTGATCTAGTTCTGATCTAGTTGTGATCTAACCAGTGTGTCACATCATACTTGTTTTAAAATTTGACTTAAATGGTCTGAGGCCTATTAATATGGGTAGTTGGGTGGTTGAGACTTAATTTTCCTTTGCATTCTCTATTTAAGTGGGTTGATATCTCTTCCAAATCTACCTCATCGTTTTTGGGCAATAGGTATGCATACCATATTTCCTCCTTTTCTGCTTATTTTTATTTGTAAACAACCCCTAATCTTTGTATGTTCTATTGTTTGGTTATTCTATGGTTGAGCATATAGGGACTCTCGATTAATGGTGGTGCAATAAGACATACTTTGGAGATCCACTCAACAAAAGGTAAGCCTTCTACATATTATAATTTATTTTTTCATCTTTTCACTTTATCTAGTCATTTATTCAATATTTTTTTATTTTATGTTTTTTAGGGGTTCGGTTCGTACACGTGCATCGATAAATTGTAATGTGTTTTTACATGTTTTTGTTAGTACTATATTAAGCTAAAATTAATTATAGAACGCTTTTTTTGTTTTTTACATAATTAAGTTTATAAGTTCATTTTTTTATGTTTGTTGTGATTTTGTTCATATAATTTTTTGAATCATTGTACTTCTTATTACAATGTTTTGTTAAATAGTCAATTTTTTTTTTATGGTTCTAATTTGAAAATCTATTTTGTTGAATCATAATTAAAGTTATTAGTTCAGTTATGTATGTTTTGTTGTGGTTGTATTCATATATTTTTTGAATCATTGTACTTGTGTTCTCAACATTAGAATAGTTTTTTGAATTGCCACTTTTTTTTTTAAACAAATGGAGTTAATCACAACATTGAGATAAAGTCAACTGAAAACGATTTTCTTTATATTATTCATGCAATGGAAAGGAACACGATTTTCTTTATATTATTCATGCAATGGAAGCCAAAAATATACGTTCACTGCAATTATGCAAGAAATTTTAACTTGATAAATTTAAATTTGACAAATTCAACTTGATAAAATGTGGTTCATACTGAAATTCGTAAATAAAATGTGGTTCATACCCAACATGTTAAATAAAAGAGTTTTTTTGAAATAGTAAAAATCTGTTTCTATAAATTTAGAATGTTTTTTTAAATACAAGTCTAAGTCCTAAAAATAGTAATGAATAAAATGGGTTTTTAGATATAATTATAAAAAATGGTGCAATATTCAACTTCATAGTTTCATACCCAACATGTTAAATAAAAGAGTTTTTGAAATAGTAAAAACTGTTCTATAAATTTAGAATGTTTTTTTTTTAAATACAAGTCTAAGTCCTAAAAATAGTAATGAATAAAATGGTTTTTTAGATACAATTATAAAGAATGGTTCAATATTCAACTTCATAGTTTCATACCCAACATGTTAAATAAAAGAGTTTTTTGAAATAGTAAAAACTGTTCTATAAATTTAGAATATTTTAAGTCTAAGTCCTAAAAATAGTAATGAATAAAATGGTTTTTTAGATACAATTATAAAGAATGGTTCAATATTCAACTTCATAGTTTCATACCCAACATGTTAAATAAAAGAGTTTTTTGAAATAGTAAAAACTGTTCTATAAATTTAGAATGTTTTTTTTTTAAATACAAGTCTAAGTCCTAAAAATAGTAATGAATAAAATGGTTTTTTAGATATAATTATAAAAAATGGTTCAATATTCAACTTCATAGTTTCATACCCAACATGTTAAATAAAAGAGTTTTTTTGAAATAGTAAAAACTGTTCTATAAATTTAGAATGTTTTTTTTTTAAATACAAGTCTAAGTCCTAAAAATAGTAATGAATAAAATGGGTTTTTAGATATAATTATAAAAAATGGTGCAATATTCAACTTCATAGTTTCATACCCAACATGTTAAATAAAAGAGTTTTTGAAATAGTAAAATGTGTTCTATAATTTAGAATGTTTTTTTTTTAAATATAAGTCTAAGTCTTAAAAATAGAATGGATAAAATAGTTTTTTTTCACTAATATAGTAATGATTAAAATAATTTAGATTTTAGGAAGCTTGTTGTGAAAACAATCGATTTTATTTTCATGAACTTGTTTTTGTCAGGACCGTATAACTAGTAATTAGACATGCTGGATATTGACCCAAATGAGTTGGTTGCAATACTTACCGTGATATGTGCAACACAATATCAATTTGTATCAACATTCACTGCAATTATGCAAGGGCCACGAAGAATTGACAACCAATCCCCATGTAAGACACCAAATCGGATAAATTAAACTTTTTTAGTATTATACACGAAAATGATCTAGCTTGTCGCGAGAGCACACGGATGGATAGGAGAACATTTTCCATCCTCTGTGAATTGCTTAAAGGATTAGGGGGGTTGACGTCTACTCAATACGTAGATGTGGAAGAAATGGTTGCCATGTTCCTTCACATCATTGCGCATGATGTGAAGAACAGAGTAGTGAGAAGACAATTTGTGCGGTCTGGCGAGACTGTGTCCAGACACTTCAACGCCGTCCTAAGTGGGATAGTAAGACTTCACTCGGTGTTACTGAAGGCACCTTCACCAGTTTCAAATACGTGTCAGGACGAGCGATGGCGATGGTTCGAGGTATTATACCTTTGAACTGTCGATGTGATATCATTACCGCTACCATGCACCCATATCTTCTGGTTTGATCGCAGAATTGTTTAGGTGCTTTGGATGGGACCCATATTAAAGTGAACGTAAGTGTGGAAGATCGTCCACGATACCGGACGCGTAAGGGTGAGATCGCCACAAATGTACTTGCCGTGTGTACCCAAAATAGTGAGTTCATATTTGTCCTTCCTGGATGGGAAGGGAGTGCATCAGATTTTAGGATTTTACGTGATGCAGTTTCCCGACCAACTGGATTGAAGGTCCCAAGGGGTAATGAACTGATTTCAATTAAAAGTATACATATGTCAGACACGACATGTTGTGATAACCTGCTTTTGAAATCAGGGTATTACTACTTGTGCGACGCTGGCTATCCCAACGCGGAGGGATTCCTAGCCCCGTATAGAGGACAACGTTACCACTTAACTGAATGGCGAGGAGGGAATCCACCTACCAGTCCAAAAGAGTTGTTCAACATGCGACATTCATCTGCTCGAAATGTAATTGAGAGGGCATTCGGTATGTTGAAGGGTCGATGGGCGATATTAAGAGGAAAGTCTTTTTACCCAGTAGAAGTACAGTGTAGAACTATAACTGCATGTTGTTTGCTACATAACTTAATTATACAAGAGATGGGCCCAGACCCCACATTCGAGGAGGCACATACAAGTGACCCTGATTCAAATGGGATGAATACAGACAACATTGAGTTTGTAGAGACAACAGATGCCTGGACTGAATGGAGGGAACATATCGCAAACCACATGTGGATGAATTGGAATGGGAATTGACGATTGTTCAATTAAACGTGGAATAGATATATATTTTGTGATTAGATTTTGTATGTATGCACATGTATTGTGGTGGATAATATTTTTGTGTGTAAATATTTCAAATATGATATTATTAATATCATGTTGAATTAAGCGTCTTGCAACCTTCGTACGTTTATGCATAACATATTATTCAAACACGAGCGTTTGTTTTAGATGGCGGTGTTAAATGTCGACATCTAAGCGAAATTCAAACATATGTGGACTCTAGAAGAAGATGTCATGTCTTTGGTTGATGCATTATTGCACCTCGTCCATGTCGGTGGATGGCGTGCCGACAATGGGACATTTAGACCTGGATATTTATCGCAGGTCAAGAAGATAATGAAAGAGAAGATGCCAAATGTCGACCTACATGTGAGCCCTAATCTAGAGTCAAGAGTGAGAATTTTAAAGAAGCAGTACAACGCGATTGCGGAGATGTTAGGTCCTGCATGTAGTGGATTCGGATGGAACGAGGAGCGTAAGTGCGTGGAGGCCGAGAAAGACATATTCGATGCATGGGTGATGGTAATGAAGTCAAAATATAATTTTTATTTTCAAATCTCAACATGTCATCAGAGAATGAACTTTATGCATATTATTTATGATGCAGCTCATCCAAATGCAAAAGGTCTCTTGAAATAGGTCATTCCCTTTGTTCAACGCTTCTAGCGGTCATATTTGGAAAAGATAGAGCAACAGTGTGTCGGCACAAACTCCATCCGACATGGCATCGAGATCTTTGCAATCGACTTAGAGGATGATCTAAACCCCGATTTTCCGATTCATTCCTCCGTGATCCACCACCAAAGGGATGTATCGATGGGCGAGGGACTCATCACCACACCTACGAGTCGAACACAAGAAGTCGGATCTTCCAGACCGACTAGGAGGAGACGTCTGTCCTCGGGGTCAAATATGGCGGACATCATGAGTCGGGGTTTTCAATTGACAATGACAGATTGGAAAGATTGCGGCCACCACTCGAGAGAAGATAGAATTGAAAGAGCTCGAGTGAACGAGCTATATGCGAGTTGAAGGCAATCCCAGGGATGACAAGACAAGACTGCATGATGGTTGCAAAGACGCTTCTCTCGGATAGTATGATGTTGAACTCTTTCTTTGCTTGGACCCCAGATTGGAAGTATGATTATTGTGTGGAAGTTCTGGGGAAAGCACCGGGAACCTGATTCTATCTTCATGTACCACTCTCTATGACTTTTTTACAATTCTATGTTACGTTGAATATCGTTGGACAACTATTTCTACTTTTATTATTATTTATTTCGGTCAGTGTAATATGTTATCTTTATCGTTTTCACCTGCTACTCTCTATGCAATGATTGTTTACTTTATCATTCATGTCACAGTTTTTACATTAGGGGTTATGACTAAAATAGTTCGTTGTTTTACTTTACTCATACAAAATTACTATATTTAAAAACAATATTAAATAGTATAAACTCAAATTACATAAATTAGATAAATTGTTGATAAATAATTATATAGTTATGAAGTTAAAAAAAATAGAGCAGGAAGAGAATATTATTATAATTAAGAATAATATTAAATATTTATTAAAAAAAAAAAAAAGCACAAACTCAACCTAACACAACACTCGCACTCCCAAACACCGTTTTACAGAACCCATTCCAAATTTCAAACATCGCATCCCAAACATCTGTTTTGCAACACACACTGACAACACAACCCTCAAGACTCCAAACATCAAGTTTTACGCAACTCCGTGTTTTTCGATTCCAACCAAGAAACCCCTGGTTTCTCAACCCCGTGGTTTCGAACCTAACACAAAGCAACACAAATGTATTTCCCAAAGAGATCCAAGTGAACGCAAAGAAAATACCAATAATTGCAACCAAACTGCATATCCAAAAGACTTCTCTCCTCTAGAAAGAAAATTATTCAATGTGGCAGTCACCCTCTAAACTGTTGGATGTGTAGTGAAACTATAATTTTTAATATCTCTCCTCTACATCCCACGATAGAAAATCACCCGTCAGCATCTTTGAATAATTTCTCCCTCTAGACCTATTTGAGATCTAAATTGCAACCATGTCTAGATGGGTAGGTAGCTTGAGAATTCATTTACTACTTTTCATGACCAGCCGTCAGTACATATCCCATGACCAATGATGTTCAAACATCTTGCATTGTGCACCTGCTAGTCAGAGCAAATCCTAGCGAGCACAACTTGGGTGTTGCCTAGGCGACATCCAAATGATGTGCAACCTCTTTTTTAACCACTAGTTTTTTCTTTTTATGAAAAAAAAATCAAAACAAAAAAAATGTATGGGTAGTAAATGGGTAGCACAAGCAACACCCAAGTCAATCACAACACATTATCCTTCCCGCAATAGAAAAATCTTAGTATTACAGTAGTATGAAAATTTTTCATCATTCATCGATTGCCACAACAATAACATTTAAGAATAATGTGAGACCTATGAAATAAACTAATTAATATATCATTTGATGACGTATCAACTTATGAATGAAAGGAGTAGGTATTACATTAATACTAGAAATTTTCACATCAAGCAACCATTTGGATGTGCACAAGCACAAGTTTTCTTAGCAACGAAAGTAAAGATATTTGCATTCTTACAAACACCAAATCTCCTGTTAGAAGCCACTAAAAGAGATTCTGATGTCAGCAACCTAATTTATCTTTTAAGTCTCCTTGAACAACTTGGTTCTAGGACCAAATCATGACTGAACAGTGTAAATCCAGTGCCACCTACCTTTGGTGGCAATCATCAACCTTATCTAGGTATGATCCAAGAACAAGTACAATCTAACCATTAAATATCCCCCACTAATACTATTCAAGACATGTTCCTTGGAACTAACTTGTTGAGCATCTCACTATTATAAGCCAATACTAAATTGATGATAACTGTTATCTCAACAAACATTCCTTTTCTTTTACAGGCTATGTCTGACAAGGACCAGAAAATTTCTTCATTTGGAGTATTTCATTCCATTTTGGAATGGAATATCCCATTTCAATTGAAGAGTTCTTTTCTCTTCTTTTTAATCATGAGTCAAGTTGGAAACAAGTTCCAAGAATTCTACTAAATCTGAGTAGTTCGAGGTTGATGTTCTATCGAAGTTAGTTGTCGTCTCATGTTAGCAACCTTATAGAACAAATAATTGCCTTCGCTTTGTAAGCATGTCTCGACTCCTTATTATCTTTTGTTCTTGAGTTTTGAAATTGTTGCTACATACAGTGTTTGTACTATTATTTACACTATAATTGTTTGTTGCCAGTTAGGTTGTAATCAAATTTCCTAGTGCTAACTCAATTCTTATACATAGCGTATTATTTCCAACACTCGACTCGTTTCATCCCATGCTGAGTTCGGTTTCAGCACACTTCCTTATAAGCAAAAATTAACAATTTGCAAGATGGATTAGTGTCAACACGAATGAATTGAGAAAGAGTAGGAATTTGTGAGTTTCATTCACTAACATTTGGGGGAAAAAATGTGTAGCATGACAATTTTTCCTTCGTAAATGCACGTTTTTCAACTCAGATGTTCACTGGGGGAGTAAAAAGGGAAAATGTTGGCTTATAAGTATTTGATCCGATGGTACTGACTGAAAATGAAATTGAGCATTCTTTACGGCATATAAGATTTTGCTTTGTAAATCAAACGGCCCAACAAATAAAAGAACACATTATTGGGCAGTTTGATTTATCAAAAAACAAAATCGTGTACTGTGCCAAAGCTGACTATATAAGCACAGTTTGCAAACAGTTATAAGAACTATGTCAGTTATAGAGCTTACATGACAAACAGAAGCATAATATGACTATAGTATGAAAGGGATAGTCCTCACAACATTCTTCTTGGCATTACAGAACGATTGAAGGCTGTCTTCATCAACCGTGCCGAAACCCGATAAATGAACTCCATAATTTTCCATTCGTTTAATATCCCGTGGAATGGGAGATTGCCAAAGTCCATCCCACCATGCTGGAGGAAGAAGAGGGGTTAAGGCACACTGATTAGGCTGGCTAGTGCAGCTTAAAGGACCTGCAAATCTGTTCCAGATATGCCCCCAGCCAACCTGGTTCTTTAAACCTTCTCTCAACAAATTACTTTGGAAGCTACTCAAGAAGAAGAAGTCTGAACCAGTAGAATTGTTCCCTGAGCGGATTTGATAATGTTATGTTAGAAACGGTTGTACACATGTTCCTCAAAGAAATTATCCTGTTCCTACATTATCCAACATGTAAAATGGTTGAGAGAGTATTTAAAGATACCGAGATTGTCGAGATTGCGTGCTGCAGCCAGTGCTGCAATTAGCTGAGCATAGGTAGTACCTACACGCCGGTGAGCACCAGAAATAACAGCATGCTTGGCGCGGGATGCAAGAAAGAAATCTACAAAGGCAACCCATCTTGGTGACGGGCCCCAGTCCTTTACTCTGAAGTCCAATTTATGGAATTCATCGTGGGTTCCAGAAATGTTTCCTCTGAAGTGTTCATAATCAAAATGAATGACCTGAAAACAGTCACAAATGAAATTAATCCGCAAATGTTTTACAAGAGGACGAAAGATCTGGGGGCTATGACCAAACAATTATTCTGCTGAGCATGTATTCTGAAAATGGGGCTAACAACAGTTGTCCAGAAATGACTCCATTTGAAGAATGGAATCACACAATGAGGCAGTTACCTCTGCAAATTCACCTAGCATGGGCATGATACTTTTTACAAAATTTGGGGTATCTGATACTAAAACCAATCTGGGTTTCGAGATTGTGGTTAGATTAAGTATGGCTTTTCTGATGCACTGCAATGCGGCCTGTAAACCTCTCACAGACCTGAAATACAGATGCACGTTACTCAGTGAAAGGATTACAAAAGTGATTAACATCCATGATTTCTATCAATTAAATGGAATTTATTGGAAGAGGACATTGCGGATTCAATTCTTATAGCTAGTGGAAGTAGAGAGAGAAGGAAATAACAGTAATTTAGTAGTAATACCACCTATTCATAAGCATCCGCGTGTGCAATGAAATATCAGGATCAGCCCCACTTCTAAGGACCGAGAACACTGCTTCTTCAACACCCTTTGAAGGAGATATAAGAACTCTCATCAGCTCTCCAAATACATTAGGTCTTGATCCCAAAACCTCTGGATGTCCAAATAAATTAGAAGCAGCAGCCCTCATAGCGGGATGTACATTCTTCAAGAAAAATTGAGCAGCCACAGCATCTGTTGTACCTTGAAACCTGATGCACTTCAGTCAGCATAAACAGAGTACAGACTGAGTGCCAATTTAATGTGAACTGAAAGTTAATCATACCATATGATAGGATGCTCCCATTCCTTCCAATTACTACATAAAACATTTGTCTGAGCGGGCTTTTCAAAATCATCAATTCGCATAATCAAATGCCTATTGAATTTCCTAACACAACCTTTAAGTCTCCACAAATGCTTGATTTCTTTCAAGGTAAACGAGATATCAGAATAAGAAATGTAGTCCCCAAAAGGAAACTTGCCCCTGAAAATAGTAGTAGTAACATAAGTACTACGAAAGTAGATAAAAAAAAAGATTAGGAGGAAGAAAAACATACAAAGAATAGGTCAAATCACATGTATTCCATCAATGCACGACTATAAACCTATTTCATAGATATGTATAGTTTCTTCTGATATTTATCTGAGGGCTTCTTTGAAGCTTTGCCATTCATTGAATACCATTTTAACTGAGGAAAGCTAACGAGTTTTTATATACCATATCGGATGCACCATTACTTTGCCTATGACTTGAAATGTCAGTGTGAAATGGAAACTGTCAGTCACTAAATGCTTCTAATGACTCAATGCATTTATAGTATTCAAAATCAATATTTAAATAGAAATAAAAAGGCTTGATATAGAACCAACATGCCTGGTTTGCCCAATAATCAAGGATCTGTTCAGCATTATACTTAAAGCTCCAGCTGTCAGAATCTTGTACATCTCATTCCCAAAGCCTGCCTCTGAAGATTTGCCCATGACAAAACCATGTTCGCAAAACTGCTCAGGAGGAAGTTGTCGCACTCTTGAAGCACCTAAAATGAAAATAACCATGTGAGCTTTTATAAATCTCAAAAAGCTAACAGGTTTTCCACCGGAAAACAATTATGGCAAAAGGTTTGACAGTGAAGGAAACCCCAAAATAGTTACACATATATTTTCCATAAAAACGAATAGAAGATGACATTGTTATGATTTATAAGTCAAAGATGGCAATCAAGAAGTTTAGCTTTAAAATTGTAATTTGAATAAAGAAGAGGAGCATAGACTTAAGCAAGCATGCAGACCATCAGACAAAAACCAGTACTAATATTCCTATGACCACTCTGAAGAACGAATATAAATACATGAGTATCCTCCTTTATGTATTCTTTTGTCAGTAGGTCCACCACCATAACTCGTAAGACTCGAGAAGTTCCACTTTGAGGCCGTCACTACAACTGCTTGGCTTCACAAACGTCCTCGTGGAATCTTTATTAAATTCAAAGGTAGCAGTTACGCAAAGCCAGTTCACTTGTTTAAAGGCTTCGATCTCTTTTACTAACAAAGTGGACTACTTTAGAATCCAGTAAATTAACTATTAATAACTACTGACTATAGTAACCAATAAACCAAAATAGTAAACTAGCGGCAGCAAGTAACTACTAAGCACTGAACTAAACGAAACCAACCGGCAGTTCATTTTCAATTTACTCCAATGACTATCTTCTTTATTATAGACCAAACAACTTGAAGAATCATCGAGTCCTCATTCTCAATTTGGAAGCAGCTCAAGGAGACCATTCTGCATGCAAATAAGGTACCAATCATGATTACTTTTAACCACACAATGATCTACTATCCATTCTGGGATTATTATCCCCACTGACCAAGTGGAATGGTCTCTTTGACCTACCAGAGGAAGAATAATAATAGTATTCCACCCTTCTGCTGATTTTTTAAAAAATTTAATAAGAAGCTGGATCTATCATTAAGCAAAAGAAACAAAACAGCCCAGGGCTCGGGGTAGAAGGAACAGTCAACCACCTTCTTTTGCACCAGCACATTGGCATCTATCTTCCTATGAACTTCTACTAGCCAGGTGAAAAAATATTGAATCTTTGGGAACTTTGACCTTCCAAGTTACATCACGGAAATCTAAGGTTTTCTCTAGTTTCATCCACCGCCCTATTCAAAATTCCAACTACTTACCCCTGTTTACTCCCTCTAACTTCCACATTCCACTCTAACTTCCACATTCCGCCATTTTGTCTCATTTCCCTCTATTTTCACTCGTCTTTTTCAACATGAAATCACACCTTCAAAAAACGCAGGGTGCCATCTTCAGAATGAAGATTAATATTATGGTGCCAAGTGGTAATGAGGGAAGATAATGGGGTTGAAAGAGGATGCAAGAAGTCATGTGCATGACTCATAAGATATTTTCGTAAAAGAGATGACATTCTTAATTAAATTAGCGAGTGTTACAGAAGTTCCATGTCAGAACTAATTGGTTGTGCCTCTTTAGGTTCACCATTATTGAATCTGATACCATATTAGAGAAATGTGGGTTCTATTTGACAATGAGAGAAGTAGTATCTTATAAATTGTGAGCTCTCTCTTTATTTTTCCAATATGAGAAGATCCCTTAGTTTTTTATCTACGACCTTTTACCCAACACCCCCAAATAATCAGTATTTTAAGTTCAATCGGTACTGCTAATACACTCACAATGGAACATCAAAAGATCATTAGAATGGAAAAAAAATGGATCGTGAACCTAAAAAACCGCTCGTAGTCTGGTTAATAAATGCTAAAATGAAAATCATCACTCCATTAACCTGGCCTAAAAAAAAAAAAAGAAGAGCTGATTACTAGTAGCTATAAATCATTCATATAAACTAAAAGACGATCAACAAAGGGAGGGCAGACAGTTATCAGAAAAGCATATAAGGAAATATTACCATTCAAATAAAAGTGATTTTGAATAATTGTTCTTACTCTCAGGCTTTCCTTCCAGATACCATCATTAAAGGCCTCTCCCATCTGCTCCACCGTCGCGCAGGAGCCCGGCCTTGCCTCCATTCCACTCCGAGCCTGATTTTGTTCAACGTCGTCGCCATTACCAATCTGATCAGAGCTCGATTCTAATTCTCGAGCTTCCATCCTCATAAGAACATTGAGCATTAAAAATCCGATTGAAGCACCGACAGCACATAGAACGACGACATATCGCGCAAACGATGACGATCTCTTCCTCCTGGATCCACCATGCCTCATTGTTCCTTTGCTTCACAATCTGCAGCTAGAGATAATAATTCCAAACAGAAATGCGAATTGGAGCTCAGCTCAGTATGAACTTTTCTACTTCGTGGGTTCATTCTTCATGTCTAATTAAGCAAAGGGTTTTCCAACGCTGAAATCGGAGAAAATGAACTAATTACAAATGTTTCTTTTAGGACATTTAACATTTTTTTAGGACAAAATATTAATTCGTATCTATTCTTATAGCATAATTTAACTCTTCAAATTTTTATTTCTTATAGCTATTTGATAATTATCGTGATTATATTTTATCTTGTTTTAATTTCTTATTTTCTAATTCATTAATTCAAAGAACATGAGAAACTTTTCTACTTCGTGGGTTCATTCTTCATGTCTAATTAACTTTTTTATATTTTTAAAATTCTAAATTTTCTACCAAAATACAATTTAATAACAATGAAAACTTGATATAAAACTCAATTTTCAAGTAAATTATTAATTTTGAGTTATCAACTAAATGTACTTTAGTCATTTTACATTTCCACTTTCTAAAAAATAAATTGAACAATTGTTTCATTATTTTCTTACCATATAGGCCTATGTTAGGCATAGCTCAAATATATATTCCTAAATCTCTACTTTTACATTTCTGATTATAAAAAGAGAATATATTTAGCAACAAATTTTCTTAAATTTGTTTATAAGATGTAATTACTTTTATTTATTAATTTGGGTGTGGGGAATAAATTAATTAGTTTTAAATATTTTACGAAATTAATGTAAAAAATAATTTTAAAAATTCAAGGATTGGCATAGATGAATAGATTACTCATCTCATATTACTACAATTTTTTTCATCCGTGAAAAAAAGGAAAAGAAAGGGGGAAAAATAATAATAGGATTACCTTTTCATGAGTTTTAATACTTCTAAAAACTTTCGTTTTTCAAGTTTGATATACTAATCAACAAAATTTCTTTAGTTGAAAATAACACTTGTTTTGAAACTCAAATTATTTTATGTAAACAAAAATCAATTATTCCGGACATGTTCAAGATCTTCTAGTATAATATATCATTTCACGTACAATTTTACAATGAAGGAATATAATTATGAAATATATTTTATTTGCAAAACATGTTTCTATTTTACATTTCAATAAGTTAGTCCGATTTTAATAGAATTTTTTTAAAATAAAATCTATATAAACTATTACAATGCTAAATAATAGCCTAAAATGAAAACAAAATCTTTTGAACCAATTTTGGTAGAAAAGAAAGACCATCATTATATGTTTACCATGTTTTTTTACAAATAAAAAAATTGACACAAAAACAAGATCTAGAGAGACTTTCAAATCTATTTGACAAAAAAAGTGCACACTAACACAATTACATCCTTGTTATTGCTACTTTAGCAAATAGCGCATATAATGCAACAATAATTATAAATTAAAAATTAAAAATAAAATGAATGTGAAGGAAAAATAAGATTGAGATATGTAACTTAAACCTATAGATTTGACACAATGAAAAAATAGTCATTCTTTGTTTTGTAGAGAGTCTAAACACAAATGCATTGATGTCTATTCTAAAACATCATTCTTTTTTTTTTTTTTTTTGAATTGGAAAGGAATGATATTTATTGATTTGTTTAGATTTACTCTTAATATTATATTTATTCTTTTTTATAGATTAACTATGAATTGACATTAGACATTTCAACTTCAAACTCAAAGACACATACATCTTTAATTCTTTTTATTTGGACATAAGAAAACTTTTCATATTCTTTTTTATCTCACACTTTTAATATCCTTATTACTTAAAATAATTATAATTTAAATTTGATATTTCATAAGTAAATCAAATATATAAATTTTATAATTATTAGTGGCATAGCTTGAAAATTTAAGATATGACCAAGGGGTAAAATAGTCTAAAAATGATTCTCTCCTTAAGCCACCTTTTATCAAAATTTATGAGGAGGATGAGCTCGATATAAATATTGATGGTGTCAATTTAATGATACCAAATCTCAATGTAGGCATATTGATGCAAATTTTTTGAGAAAAATATTAAGATTAGAATTTGAAGTAAATAGATCAAAGTCGTCGAGGGTCTGGTAGGCAATTTGAATTTTGTTTTATGTTTTCGGATTCACTGAGTTTAGTGAATATGCATTTAACATATATGTTTTTTAAAACTGGTTTCGGATTATGTGATCCAAATAGTGAAAATTATAAAAACATCATTTTTATGTTTTCATTCTATCTAGATTTTGAATTTAAAATTTTAAAATATAAAATTATATTAAAAAGATAAAAACTTTAATAAATGTAGTATTTCATCTTATAAACTCAATTTATTTTTGTTAAATTAAAATGCGTATAATATAATATATTATAAATAATATGATATTGTAAAGTAATTATATAAAAACTTATAACAAATACACATGCTCATAAATTAATTAATAATGGTTTATATTCATCTTAATATTTAGTTTTACCACCACAACTAGTTCCATAGACTATAAATATACTATAGAACACATTTTCAACAATTGCTTAAATTAGAATCTAATTTCTGAATCTGCTACCAAACACATATTTGAAAACATAAAATACAACCATGCATTTCATTGAATCCCATGTTTTCAAAATTATATTCTGTTTTCAGATTGCCTACCAAACCGACCCTAATGTTCCCAAATGCAAATTAAATTTTAGAGGATTCTTAAGAAAAAAGGTTAGGATGATGAGTGGTAGGAGGGAAGATGTAGATTCACATAAATGTATCTTGTTAAAGACGAGAATGATATTGGTATAATTTTACCATCTCTTTAATGGGTAGTATATGTTTTTTTTTCCTTTTAGTTTAGTGAAGCAATAATTCAACACATTTTTTTTGGTTGAAAATATATATGTCTTAACGAGTTGACCTAGATCCATGTTCGGGTTAATTTAAATTCTTTAGCGCTTAAAAAGAAAAAAAAATCAATTTAAGCCTCAAACATGGCATTATATCAATTTTAACTATGAACTTCCATTTAATCAGTTTAAACCTTAAACTTGGTAGATTCTATCAATTTTAATTTTAAACTTTCAATTTCATCAATTTAAACCTCAAATTTGAATAAGTGTATCAATTTACACCATCGGTTAAAACTTATTTGCATCATATCTTCTTCTCAATTGAGTACTCTCATTCTTGAATCGATCGTCGATATTGGTTTTTTTTTTTAATTTCTCGTTGACCTCTGCACCGCAGTAGAAGTAGGAATTTTGAAATCGCCTTCGTCAAAATATTTGTTCCCTTCCTCCCAACATCGGTATCACTATTTAATCCTTCATAAGACTATTGATGAGATGGATAAGTTGGGGTATGACTAGTTCATTGTGTTCATGGGTGACACTCATCCACCATCGTCTTTCATGTTCTCTCCTGCATTTTAGTTGAGCTTAAGCCCCTCACCATCAAAGTCAACGAAACCACCATGGTCATTACTCCCTTCAATGACGTCACCGCCTAGATCTTTTTCATACTCGTCATCGCCGATATTGATACCAAATGTGAGAGAAACACAAGAGTCTATTTGTTTTCATGTGGGTCCTACTTTCGAGAGTCGAGTTCGTGGTTTTCATGATAGTGGAGATTCAATCCGAAATGATTTAATAATTTTTTAGGTAATTTTTTTTAAAAAAATAAACAAGTATATTTTGAGCATGTGTGGAAAACCTTTCTAACGATGATTGAAACATAAACTTATCCGATGGTGTAGATTGATACACTTATTCAAATTTGAGATTTAAATTGATGAAATTTAAAATTTAGGGTTAAAATTGATAATCAAATTTGAGGTTCAAATTGATTAAATTTAGTAAAATCTGTCCAGTTTGAAATTTAAATTGATGAAATTAAAAATTTATAAGGTTTAAATTAATTAAATTAAATAAAATCTGTCCGATTTAAATTAACGAAATTGATAATTTAGTATTAGAATTGATATAATCTACCCAGCTCAGGGTCAAAAATAATTTTTCCTAATATTCAAAAATACTTTTTCCCAATATATATAACTTTTCAGCCCCTCCTCTGTACACTATAATTTGACCTTAAATTTGATTGATAAATAATTTTTTTCTTTTTTAAAAAAAAAGGTCGTGGGCGATATGAATTGGCAACCAAGAAAAAGATTTTGCCATGTGGTTAGATGTGTGTGTTTCTTCTCTCTCTTCTTTTTCTTTCTGTTTTTTGATAAACTAAAACATTTTTTTAAAAGTTATGTTTTTTTTAAGCTCATATGATAGATGCAACCAATCCCATTTTAATTTTAAACTCTTTTGCTTATTATATTTTAATATTATAATTGTTTATTCTAATTCTTGAATTTTGAGTCAAAAATTACATTAGCCTTTGCTATTAATCTTTTAATGGAGTTATTATGGAATAGAAACCATTGATATGAATACATCTTTTGTTCATTTATGAGAACGAAAATAATATTTGGAGTCACATCTTATAAAGTTATGTTTCAAGTAATTTTTAAATGAATTTAGGTTTTTTTTTTTGCAAAATTTGAATTTAATTTCTTGTTAAATGATAAGTGAAGATTTAATAATAAAGACCTTAATAGTTTTTGTAAGCAAATTTTGAAGAAGCCAATATAAACTTAACTTAGTGATTAAGATATCTACTCTCTCTTTGAGATCGAAGATCAAATCTCACCTATGTCTTATTGTATGTGAAAATAAAAACTCAAATTTTGAAGACTAAAATAAAACGATTGAAAGTTAAAAGGATTAAACAAAAACATTTGAAATATAGAAACTAAAGTGAAAGATATGGATTGTATTTATTTAGTCGTTTTTAAAAATTTTAGGATTGTGCTCATTTAAATTTTAATCACGACTCAATATTTTTTATTAGGTCTTAAAACTTTCAAATTTGAGTCTAATAAATCTATGTCGTTAACTTCGTAGTTTAACATTTATATCATATTATCCAAAAATCATTTTTTAATAACACGACCAACATATTATATAAATATTAAACACAAAACTAAAAATTCAATGGATAAGATACTTATTACAAGTTAAAAGAGTCAATCAATGTTTGGATCCTCAATTCCACTATTATTGAGGTAAAAAAAAAGTTCAAGCACTATCAAAAACTTCACCGATTTGGAATCTCATATGTTTACGGTGTAGGGTTGTGTTAGGCTGATTTGCAAAAATCTGTGTTTAGGGTGTAGGGTTGAGTTGAGATTGATTTGTTTATACTGTTTTTTATAAAAAAAATTTATGATGTTTTTTCTTAGATCCATTTTTTACTTGATAACTGTTCGTTGAATTGCATATCAATATTTTAACCAATTATATGGATTAATTGTTTCAATAATAGTTTAATATGAATGTGTAATTTGAGTTTGTACAAGCATATTAATATCTAATTCACTTCATTCATTATGATGTAAAATTAAATAATATTAGTAAAAACATATAATTTAACTAATTGATACTATATTTCACAAAGTATTCAGAAAACTATTTTAGGAACTCTATTTTAGAAATTAAAAATTTGAAAGTCTATTTAATAAATTAAAGAATCTATATAACTCTATTTTCACAAAGTATTCAAACTCCTATTTTTGAAACTTTATTTTAGAGATTAAAAAATTAGAAGTCTATCTAAGAAATTAGAAAATTTAAAACTCTATTTTACAAAGAATTAGTAAGCTTCTTTTTGAAACTCTATTTTACAAATTAAAATATTGGAGGATTATTGAAGAAATTATGGAATTTAAATGAAATTATGTACCATATTTTGAAATCTAAGTGAGTTTATAAAATTCAAATTATACTTTAGAAATTAAAATATTAGACATTATATTTTGTGCAATATTTTGAAACTTGTTTCAAATATATAATGGATTAAAAAATCTGTTAGTAACCATTTTTAGTTTTATTTTAACATTTTAGTCGGGTTGATGAGTGTTTGGGTTGCTGAGGTGGTTGTCGATGGGGATTACACGGTGGTCAGGTTGTCGAAGTGGTCGTTAGGTGGTTATCGCCAGTAGTTGTAGGGAGGAGGGTCGCTAGAGTGGTCATCAAAGTGGTCTGGTTGTGGAAATGGTCAGGTGATCGGGTCGTTGGAGTCGTTGTCAAAGTGGTCATTGGGATGATCAATTTATTGGGTGGTCACAAGACTGGTCACCATGTGGTCGTCAACCGTAGTTTTGAGTGGTTGAGTTGTCAGGTGGTTGGGTTGTTAGATCGTCGAGATGATTGTCGAAGTAGTCATCGGGATGATCAGATTGTTGAGGTGGTCGGATCATCAGTGTGGTCACTAGGTGGTCGTCGACAGTGGTTGCTAGGTTGCGGGATTTTTTTGGGTGATTGTCAATTATGATTTTCAGGTCGTCGGAGTGGTCATCGACTATGGTTGCTTGGTTGTGGGTTCGAGTTGTTGGGTTGGTCAAATCAGAAGAGTGGTCGTTAAACTAATCTATAGAGTTCTCATTACAGTGGTCACTGGAGGCAATCGACATCGGTGGTCAGGTCGCCAGTGTGATCGTCGGAGTTGTCATTATCGGTAGTCATCGGATTGTTGTCGAAGATTTCATTGGAGTTGTTTTCGTGGTGGTCGGGTCACCGATGTGGTCGTCGAAATTGTCGTTGTTGATGGTCGCTGGAGATGTCATCGAAGTTGTTGTCAAAGTGACCGTCGAAAATGAAAAACGACAAATAGAAAAAGAAAACATCGCACAATCTTCATGCGATTGCATTGTTTTAACCCATGGTGTTGTGTTTCAAAACTAATTTCTACCAAACATGATTTTGGATTTTGAACCTAAAATCATCTCAATCTAAAATAATGGACCAAACACCCCTTAAAGTATATTTAGATGGATGCAATTTCATCAACTTAGGCATAGTTTAATTTTAAATTGAAGACATATTTTAGAGTAAAACTTAAAAACGTAAGGAGTTTATTATTTATTAGAAATGAGTAAATAGACGTAAGTTTAGAAAAAGAAAGGAGGGTTTAATAGGCAATTTCTGTCCCCACCACAGAATCATGGACGTGGCCTGCAGAGCGAAAATAACTAAATTCCTCTAAACTCCCGCTTTCTCTCCTCTCCTTTACAACGACCATTTCAAAATCCCACCACAAAGTCAAAAGAAAAATGAAACGCAAAAGAAAACAAAAACAAAATTTCATATGATGGATAATTTTCTTCACAATTCGCATCTCTTTTCTTGAAACTCTCCTCTTTTTTCGTTCTTCCAAGTTCCAAATTCAACGACAATGGAGAAGAACCAACCTGAGAATCAACACATTCTTCAGAAGACTTCTAGCTTCACCGCCAAGGACGACGCCCCCAAATTGACCGCTGATGATAATCCCAATCTCCCCGTTCCAGATCCTGATGCTGCTGCAGTTGCTGTTCCTGTAGACACCGACGCCGATGTAAAATCTGCTGAGAAATTGGAGGATAATCAGGACAAGGATCAGGATCAGGATCAGGAGAAGAAGGAGAAGGAGGAGAAGGAGGAGGAGGAGAAGGAGAAGGAGAAGGAGGAGGAGAAAGAGGAAGAGAAAGAGGAGGAGGAGGAGGAAAAGAAGGAGGAAGAGTCGAAGGATGAACCTTATCTTCATTATGATCTCCAGACGATTCTTCAAGATGTCGATCAATTTCTGTTAACTCCTCACGGTTCTCGTGATCGAGAGGAGGATTCTGCTGTGGAGATTCCGAAGTTCATTGACAGGTTCATGGATCTCTTGGATGCGAAGATTGATCAATACGAGAATGCGGAATCGAATGCGAAAGAGAAAGAGAATCGAGTGCCGGAGGACGAATCTACGTTTCTTGAAGCGGTTGATCGGATATCGAAGCTGAAAAGTGCAATCCACGAAATGAAATTGGAAGAGGAGAAGAGTTCGTTGATCAATCGCATCGGAAGCACTCAACTACGTGCAATTTCTTATTTGGAAGAAGAGTTCAGGTTCCTTCTCGAGGAGTCCAGAAATGGCGATTCGGATCCTGCTTCCGATGCTGAATCCGATCAACTCTATTTTCCAGGTTACTCCGATGAGATCGTGAGCCATTTGAACAAAATCGCCAACCAAATGATTGCCGGTGGATTCGAATCGGAATGTTGCCAAGTTTACATCGTCGCGAGAAGAAACATATTCGAAGAGGCCTTGCAGAAGCTCGGATTCGAGAAACACAGCATCGATGATATCCAGAAGATGAGTTGGGAATCAATGGAGAGGGAGATCGCTACGTGGATTAAAACCTTCAAGCAATGCGCCACCGTTTTGTTCCCCGGCGAACGGAAACTCGTCGAATCTGTATTTTCATCGTATATTCCAATCTCCGCCAGTCTGTTTAGCAACCTAACTCGCGGCATTGTGATTCAACTGCTAAATTTCTCAGAAGGAGTCGCAATGACGAAACGCTCCGCCGAGAAATTGTTCAAGCTGCTCGACATGTACGAAGCTCTTCGCGATATGGTCCCAAAAATGGAATGCTTATTTCCAGAAGAATCCGCCAACGAACTCAAAACAGAGACCACAACCGCTCGAACTCGTCTAGGGGAAGCCGCGATTTGCATATTTTGCGATCTCGAAAACTCGATCAAAGCGGACACCGGAAAAACTCCTGTACCAGGCGGCGCCGTTCATCCATTGACTCGATACACCATAAACTACTTGAAATACGCTTGCGAGTACAGAAACACACTGGAACAGATTTTCAAAGAACACTCAAAGATCGAGCGAGCCGATTCCACAAGCCGACCACATTTCGAAGGCGAACAAGCACCGAATTACAACCAACCTAGCGGCGGTGACAATCAATCACCATTCTCGGTGGAACTGACGAGGGTAATGGAGCTCCTGGACTCAAATCTGGAAGCAAAATCAAAGCTATACAGAGACATAGCACTGAGTTCAATTTTCATGATGAACAACGGGCGTTACATCTTGCAGAAAATCAAAGGATCTGCAGAGATTCACGAACTGGTAGGCGATACTTGGTACAGAAAGAGATCTTCGGATCTCCGTCAGTACCACAAGAATTACCAGAGAGAAACGTGGGGAAGATTGTTGGGTTGTTTGAACCACGAGGGATTGACAGTGCACGGGAAAGTGGCAAAGCCAGTGCTGAAGGAGAGGTTTAAAGGATTCAACGCCCTGTTCGAAGAGATTCATAAGACGCAAAGCTCGTGGATCATAAGCGACGAGCAGCTTCAATCGGAGCTCCGAGTATCGATATCGGCAGTGATGATTCCGGCGTACAGATCATTCCTAGCTAGGTTTTCACAGTACTTGGATCCGGGGAGACAAACAGAGAAATACATTAAACTTCAACCTGAAGACATAGAAACCTACATAGATGATCTATTCGATGGAAATCCATCCTCCATGGCAAGAAAGAGAACATAAAGCTCGAAGCTCTCGAACCCAATTTGAAAAAGGCAAGACTCCATTCTCTATTAATTAGATTTCTTCTTCTTCTCTCTTCTTCTTCTTCTTCTTCTTCTTCTTCTATATATATATAAGTTTCTTTTCTTTTCTTTTTTTTGGGAAGCCCTTGCTGAGGCTAGTTTTGTCATTTCAGCTGCACTCTGCAGATTGCAATTGATCAATTGCAATTGCAGTTGCAAACACCCTTCTTCCTTGGCTTCAACTTGCTGAATCGCTGCTGCTCCATTTTTTTTTTAATTATGTTATATTTTCTCCTCTCATTTTTTTTTTTAAATGATTGATTGTAATTGTTAAGATTAACAATGTAATTCTTTTGTTTTTGGCCTTTCTCCACTCTTGGCTCCGACCCCATTTAGATTTTTTCTTATTTAATAGATTCTTCATTAGCTAAATAATATTTGGTACACTATGATTTTTTTTTTAATATATATATAGTTTTAGTTACTTACCTTTAGCTCAACTGGTTAAAAGATATAAATGTTAAAATATCTGCCTTTTTTAATGCGGAGATAGTACACTATAATTTTTTTTAATATATATATATATAATTTTAGTTACTTACCTTTAGCTCAACTAGTTAAAAGATATAAGTGTTAAAATCTCTACCTCTTTGAATGCGGAGCCACTCTCTCCCTTCTCATGTATTGTTTAACTAAAAAAAATCTTGTTTTAGTCCAATTATGCAATTTTGATTTCTTCAACAACTTTCTGAAAAGTTGAAAATTAAACCGAAGAGGTGACATATTTTATTTCTTGAGTCGAGCTTGACATTGATTTTTTTTGTTTTTTTCTTCTACCTAGATTTTTTTGGATTCTTTCCTTTTTACTCACTAGAACTTAGAAAATCTTAGGACCCGTTTGGTAGGCAATCCGAAAACAGAAATTTGAAACAAGGAATTTAATGAAAACAGAGTTGTATTTGATGTTTTCAGATATGTGTTTGGTAGCAGATTTAGAAAATTGATTCTATTTTAAACCGTAGTTTAAAATTTGTTCTATAACAAATTTATAGATCATAAAATTAGTTGTAATTACAAAACTAAATATTAGGTTGAATATAAACATTATTAATTAATTTATGAACATGTTTTTTTTATATATATAAATTTAATATAATTATTATTTTATAATATAATATTTTATATTTTATAATATATTACATTATACATATTTTAATTTAACAAAGTAAATTAAGTTTATAAATATGAAATACTATATTTATGAAGATTTTTATCTTTGTTTAGAATAATTATGCATTTTAAAATTTTAAATACAGAATCTGGATACAATGAAAACATAAAAACGTTGTTTTCAGAATTTCTACTATTTGAATGAGTAGGCTCAAAATGTAATACCAGTTTGGGTTTAATGGCTCTGATACCATATTAGATTATATGAGGTTATATCTCAAAACCAATTGACAATGAGAGGAATAGCTCATATATCATATATATTGTGAGGTTTCTCTCCACTTTTTCAATGTGAGACTTCAACACGGTCTTCATCCAATCAACATGCATTGGTCACTGAAATTATTGGAAAGCCTAAAGCCAATCAATTGGATCACGCCTAAAGAGATCGCAATTGTTGTCAAATCAAATGCAACAACGATAGTCAAGCTTCTGAAGAAAGAGACAGAAATTAAAATTCTAATGGAAGAAATTTAAGGAGTTGCGCTGAGTAAGTTATAATAATAGAGAGTTATAATAATATTATATAAAATTAGTCTAAAGTTATAATAGTCTGTGTTTGAAGTATAGAGTATTCCACACGTTATTATAACGTGCCCCAAACAACCCCTAATTGATTGTTGAGAAGTGGGAGTCGGTTTCTTTCGTTAAATGCCCAAGAGAATGTAACCTTGTTGCTCATACTTTAGCTCGAAAAGCTGCTATGATGCTTCAATCTCAGATAAAAATGGAGTTTTTTGTTTGGGGGTGAATTTTTCTACATTAGAAGGAAATATCCTTTCTCTTAAATGAGAATATTCTCTGTGTTTAATTGGGGTAAAAAAAAATCTAAAGAGATAAATATATTATATAGTTTAAGGCTTACACCATGAAAATCGGAGAGCCTCTTATTACTGCAAAACAACTTACCTAATATAGTCAACAACTTACCTAATATAGTCGACAAAGATGTTAATGTACCCTCAATTGTTGATGTATACTAAAAGAAAAAAAAAACAAGGATGTTAATGTTTTCGACTACATTTTTTAACGAGGACTTAGAAGCTTCTTTAAATCAAGAAGAGGTGAAGTGTTTTAAATTAGTATTGATATAATTAAATTTACCATTACCTATCATCTTAAGCTTTTGAATTGATTAGTGATTTAACATGGTATCAGAACCAGGGGTCTTGAATTCGAACTCTTCTAAATCTCATACTCCTTGCAACTCACAATTCTCTAGATAATATTTCGAATTATTTTAACTTAAAACGCAAATAACTTAGACAAAGTTATGAACAACTATTTTACATCGTCAAGAAAAGTGTATCTCAAACGAACCCATAATTTATTAACAAGAAGAACAATGCATGATTAATGGCATTCTCACTCAAATTGTTCAATTCTTACTTGTTTCACATCTCAAAGCTTGCTTGTAATGTTGATGTTCCTGATCTTTGATGGCTTTGGGACTGAATCTTTTGGGACAACAATGGTGAGGAGACCATTTTCAACTTGAGCTTTAATTTGGTCCAACTTCAAATTTTCAGGCAGTTCAATCTCCCTTGAAAAATCTCTCTTCTCTGTTTGTCTTTCAGCCAAATGCCAAATGGTCTCTTTTCCAAGAGAAGGTTCCTCTTTACCACTGATTCCTTTTATATGCAGAACATTTCCCTCATCCACTTGTACCTTTATCTCATCTTTGCTAAAACCTTTAACAATTTCAAATAGTAACACCCAATTAATCTATCAAATTTAAGAGAAGGTAGTAGTGAACTAAAAATTTTTCATTTTGTGAAGAGACCAAGTGACATTATTTTGTTTGGATATATATTTTTAATCCATAGCAAGCTATTTGACTAATCTTGCAGGCAGCTACTTGACCTTACAACATTTATATAGTGTATTTTGAATAACTTTGGGAGAAAATGCTTTTTAAACATAAGCAATCTTTCTACACGTGCCTTTGAAAAAAATAGGAGTAAAATATACTTTTTTGTCTTTGGGATTTAACTTAAGTTTCTATTTAATCGACACATTTGATCCTTGAGATTTAAATTATGTTTCTAGTTGATCGTTGAATTTCATTTTTAATTAGTTTCTAAAATTAAAAATTGGTTTCCAAATTGCCTCTAGTAAAATGAATGTTAATTGACCATTAAATAATGATTAACATATGCTAACTTGACTTCGATGGTATATATTTTTTAGATGGGTTGAATTTTTTTTAATATTATATTTTATTTTTTATACTCAATGACCAATTAGAAGTCAAATTTAAATATTCAAGACCAAACATGTCACTTTTGAAATCTTAATGGCAACACTAAATTCAAATTTTAAGAACCAAAAATGTTAGTTTTGAAAACGTGGGACTAAGGGAAAACTAAGTTCAAATTCTAGAGACCAAAAATGTATTTGATCCAAAATTTAATAATTTAAAGTGTATTTATTGTAATTTCATTTTCTGGAATGATATTTATATGATCAAAAGTGTTTTAAAAAACCTAATAAATAAAAAGAACCTCAAAAAATTAGATTAATTTAAATTCTATTTTGGTAAAAAAAATGGCTTTAAAATGATTAACCTAAAATCTTCTAAATATGTATAAAAAAACATATTTATAATTAATAGAACACTTTTTAAAAAATGTAAGATATAAAAATATTTATTTAAAAGTCATTTCCTCACACTTTATTTTTCACTACTTCACAGAGCTGGTTTTTATTAGCCATAGGTTGTGTCCACCACAATTAATTTATCAACAAATGAAATGACGACCTCACTAGATTTTGTTTTTTTATCACTCGAATTCAAGTTTAGTTGAATTCAGTTGGTCACTTTCTTATCCCTCATTTCATAAACTATTTAATTTTTTTATGTACCAACCTTTTAATCCACCTTGAGAATGACCTATTTGGGGTGTGCACCCTAAATAACCATTATAACTTCGTAGTATACTATTCTACATTTTAACTATATTATTATAACCCCGTAATATTTATAAACACTCGATTATCTAAAACTGAACCGTATTTAATTTTCATTAATTTTCAACAAATTTCATAGGCGACGATCGTTGTTCGATTCAATCATCCCAAGACAGAAAGCACTTTCCAAAACTCAAATTCATTAAACTCATTGCTTCAAACAATGAAACGATTCCTCAAATTAACCCAACCGAGTTCATAAAAAGTTGCTTAAAATCCCTCAGAAGTTAAGAATCCAAGCAAAAGAAAGAGAATCTCAAAACAAGAAAACTCATCAGGTAAACAATTCAATCCACAAAACCAAGAGAATCTCCATTCCACAGACAGAGACATTGCGAACAGAAATTTCGTATACCTCAAAAATTAAAGCGCGGAATCGGCGTTAGAGGCCAACGGAAAGGAAAAGGAAAAGGAATAGGAATTGAAAAGGTACCTGGAACGTTAACCTTGAAAATATGAGCATTGGATGTTTCGAGCCAATCCAAGAGCGCAACGGCACCGGACGGTCCCCGGAAGACGGCAGGGCTCCAGAAGAAGCGCCGGCGAGGATATCCAAAGAAATCATCCGCCATTGAAAGCAAGCTGAAGGATCGAAGACTGCAGCTGCGGCAAAATTGTATTTATGGAGCGAATTGAAACTGAAAGTCTCTAGAAATTGAAATGATCTCCAGAGACTTCTTAAATCTTTGCTTCCTCTTATCATTTTATATGTCACTTTTTTCTAGACTCTTCTTCCATCGTTGGGTCACGTGTCATCCACGTGCAATATAAGCTCATGCTCATGGCTCAGGGAAAATATACTAATTTTACTTTATTATATCAAATTTTATCCTATTGTATTTAAAACTTTATACAGTAGTGGTGTTATATTAATTTGAATTATAATAGTTATATATTTACCTTAAATTTAAATATTTATTGTAATTTTATCCTTTAATAGATCTGTATAAAAAAAAATCATAAATAAAAATATTTTCATGTGTGATTAACTAATATAACATGTATTGTATGAAATTAATAAAAAATGACATTAGAGATCTCATCGAAATTATTGAATTTTGAAAGATTTATTTAATTGTTGAGCTTAATTCGATGTTGTTCTAAATTTTTTTAAAAAAAATTATAATTTTTGAGAAATTTTTACTATATTTTTTCGTTAAAATTAATAAGTGAATTTAAATTACAAACCACACATATTTAAATTCATTCTTCAATTTGAAGAAATAATTAAATTCATTCTTCAATTTGAAGAGATAAGGTTGGAACAAGATCTATAGTATAAAGACCAAAATTAAAAAATACAAAATAAAACCAAGCAGACAAAATTAATGACACAAAATTACTATTAATTAAAAATAAAATGTTTTGTATATAAAACTATAACTTTATTATTGACTAAATGATGGCATATGTTAAAAAATTGGTTATTCTCAACCAACTATAATAAAAAGTTTGAAGTTGATATGAGTAAAGTAACTGAGATAAATTTCTATCATTGATTAAAAGATTAGATATTCGAATCTCACTTCACATATCCTCATGAAAAATAAAAAATAAAAATAAAAAGATAACTCAACTTACATATTGTCATTAAAAAAGACAGTTTAAAGTTTTAATAGATTTTAAAAAAGTTTTAATTTAATATTTAAAAAAGAGAGTCAAGTGTATTATATGTGTACATAGACAAAGACGTATCATAAAATTAAAAATATTGATGTTTTCAGATTTAATTATTTAACTTTAGAGACAATCGTATAGATAATTAAACTTGATTACCTGAGCGAAATTTATCTAGTCAATTGATTTGTCAAATCGATTGAATATATGGAGGAATGAATAGTATTCTGCAAAACCCAACAACAATAGACAATTAGGCTGAATACATGCCTGATTCAGCGGTTCGACTGGTTCAGTTCAGTCTTTCTTCCTTCCACGCATGTATCCAACCCATCCAAATCCAACTAGGTTGGAAAAAAGCTCCTCCTATAAATAGCTCTTTATAACTTCATTAGAGAGGTAACATTCATCTCAAATCTTCTAACAAGCTAGATAAATTGTGTTTATTTTCTTTGTTTTGCAGGTCATCTCTTTTCGAAAAATACAAATTTACTGTTGACCTCACGTGTAAATCAGTGTATACGCTCTATCCAAATTTGTGCATCAGCAATTGTGGAGATGCACACAAACTATTTAAGACACTCATGAATATCAAAAGATGAAAATCAAAAGATGAAAATATAACTTGAAAATAATATCGTGATTATTTGTTGACTTGTTGCTATTCTACTTCACAAGACCAAAGAAAAAGGCAAATTTCACTTTCTACATGCCTCACTTATTCACAAAAGAGGGAAAGACTTTTTCCTTATAGCTAATTCTAGCACATGGAATTGGAAATCATACTTTAGCCTTTAGGTTAATTAAAAGTCATAGCTACACTTTTAGATTTGGGGCAAAAATAAGATTATGGTTTGACAAAATAGTTGACTAATAACTTTGTTTTTACACGTAGAATTATGTTGGCCAATCACCTAAAGGCCCAACCGGCAACTCTAATAAAGGAGTGAATAAGAGCCATTTTTATTTAAAATGAATGATTAAAATACATAATCCATTTAATAAAGATGAATAATTCATTCTTATAAAATTTTAATGATCATATTTATGTAAATAATTATTGTGAAGAGGTCTTCCAATGTAATTTCTTAAATAGACAAAATATATATATATATAATAAATTATTTATTATTTCTTTTTTTTTCATATATTTTATGGTTGGTTTTTTTTATTGAGCAATATATGGAGTGAAGGATACCAACCTTTGAGAGTATATGTCTTAACTAATTGAACTATTATCAGATTGACTATTTTATTATAGGGCTTACATGTATAAGTTAACTCCCAAGTTTAAAGTTCTTATTTGTAAGATGTCCATTTTTAATATATTTTTGTAATAAAAATTTATTTTTTTAAAATAGAAAAATAAAACTAGTTTTCATTCAAATTAAATCATTTAGAATTTTATATTTGATAAGTTTACATGATAAACCATATTGCTTTGAATAAATTCTAACTTTTTGGGGGCAAAGAATTCACTTTTTTCTATAAGATAAAAATATGAAATAATGTCAAATACTTTTTTTAAGGTACAATAATGACAAATTCTATAGAAACGCAATTGTATTATAAAAATATATCAAACATTTAAAGTTCATTTTCTTTCTTGTATATTTAAATAGATAATTTATTTATATTTTCTTTTGAAGAAACTAATATGATATAAAGTTATATCTTTTAGTATTTAAAGTAAACAAACTTTTTAGTATTTACACTTTAACAAACTAATTAATATCATATACAATAACTCTTTTTTTTTTGTTAGAAGATAGCTCATTGTAGTTTAGAAATCATTATAACTTAATTTGAGTGCTATAGATCAATCTTTCTAAATTTACTTTTATATAAATTTGTAACTGTTTACCATAAAGTATTGTTTTCTCCGAGCATGGAACTTGGGAACTTTTAACCTTCTCAATCTCCATAAAAACAAATATTTAAATGAGGTTATATTACAAGTTTAGTATTTAAATTTCTATATTTGTGTTTATTTGATCCTCAAACTTTTTAAAATGTCTAATAAGTTTCTCAATTTTTTGTGTCTAATAATTTTCCAACATAGCTAAAATTTTTAAAATTTAACTAATCTATTATATATAAAATTAAAATTTATGTCTAATAGGACAATAAGGTTTCAATTGACCTAGGAGGTTCATGAATTTTAAAAATCACCATATAGGTCAATGACCTATTAGGCACTAGGGATGATAGTCTTAACCGAAAACCGATCAAACCGAACCGAACCAAACCGATCCAATGGTTTGGTTTGGTTTTTTAGAAGAAAATTAGATATTTCGATTTTTATTTTAGAAAAACCGAAAAATATTAGTTTGGTTCGGTTTTCATTTAGAAAAATCATTAAAAATCGAACCAAAACGAAGTATATATATATGTAGCTCAAAAAACTCCAAATTGAATCCCTATCTATTATTGTGTCGTTTCATCCGTTCTCTTTCAATTAATTTTAAAGTAATAAAATGAGATTTTTAGCTCTATGAATTCTTATTAAGGTATTGAGAAATTTTGGGGCAAAAAATATTAAAATGGGATGAAACTAAGAAATAAAATAACATAAGATTTGTTTAAAAAAAAAATCGAAAACCGAATCAAAGAAAAATCAAACCAATGGACAACCGAACAAATGGTTTTGTCCTTTGTTGGACTTTGGTTTGGTTCCTCTTTTGATGAAACCGATCGGATGGGTTCGGTTCTCGGTTTGGCCTAAAACTGATGAAAACCGAACCAATATCACCCCTATTAGGCACAAAATAAAAATTCATGTTCCTATTGGACACAAAATTAAAAGTTTAGGCCTCGTTTGATAACTATTTGGTTTTTAGTTTTTGACTTTTAAGAATTATGCCTAAAAATACTAATTCTACCACTGAGTTTCTATGTTTTCAAATATACTTTGTATCCATGTTTTTAAAACTCAAATAAGTATTGAAAACTAAAAAAAAGTAGTTTTCAAAAACTTGTTTTTGTTTTTTAAATTTGGCTAGAAACTTAAATGGTACCTAAAAAAAAATAGAAATTATTATAGAGAAAATGAAGATAGATGGTGGGAAAACGAGTATAATTTTCAAAAACTATAAACAAAAAACCAAATGATTATCAAACATGGACTTAAGAATCTATTAGACACTTTTGACCAAATAGACACAAATTTAAATGTTTAAGAATTTATTAGATATTTTTTAAAGTCCATAAACGAAATAGACACAAATGCTGAAAATTAAAGGATTAGACTTTTAATTTAACATTTAATTAAAAAGAAAATATACTTACCAAAGATGTATATTGCCTCATTTAGATGCTTATTTGTGATCAAATATCTTCATAATATCTAGCTAATAAAATAACAATTAATGAATATAATAAATTAGTTAGATAAATTACTCAATGACCATTTATTTGCCCATAAAGTTATATAATTGAAAACTTAAAATGAAGATATAGTTGGAGAATTGGGGGAGCATTATAGAAAGTGTTAGCCATGTTTGTAAACAAAATCTTTGTACTGTAACCAGCTCATCATTTGGTTTTCGATGACCATATTGGATTGGATATTATATTATCATTTGATTTTCAATGGCCCTATTGTATTGGATATTAAATTGTAATAAATTCTAACCGCATCATTCAATATACAAAAACGACATTCCAAACGTTGCTTCGGACAAAAAAAGGACATTTGATTTTTTTTTTTTTTTTTTAAATTTGCATGAGTAAGTTAAGAATGCATTTGAACGTTTAAATATGATCTAATTTTTTTTGTTTATCAAATATGTTTGTAGTCAAATATTTGATGGCCAACAAGAACATAGCTCAACTGGAATCAAGTAAACTACTTATGATCAAAAGGTCATTCAAACAGGTCATGAGTTTAAATCTCCCACCTTCAAAGGTTGTTGTACTAAAAAAAATGATACTATCGAATCTTCAATCTTCCCTTGCTTGCTACATTTTTTCCTTAATTCCATGGTTGTACCACACCGATGAATAGTTTTTTTTTTTAATTTTAGGTATTTTTATTCCATATCAATGACAAAAATGTAACATTTGATAAATTTTAATTACAAAACTAGGCAAGATAAAGAAACTTAAAAATTAAAAGATTAAATAAATTAACAAAAAGTTTTAAATGTAGACTAAGCCAATAATATCTTCCACACAGCCAAAGTAAAAAATAATTCACAAACAATGACTTGCTAATCTTTGAAATAGAACCCCCAACATGGTTTTAAATTACACAGAAAGAAGAAGACTAATCATAATCAACAACCGAAAGTGAAATTTAAAAAGAACATGTAAAAATCTGATACAAAAACAACAGAGACACAAATCCAAAGAATCAACAAACAATTTATGTTCAATTAGTTCTATAATCAGTCAGCAGCCCTCCTTTGAATCAGCCACGTAAACTTGCTAGATTGAAGGTGGAACCATGATTGAATCAGCTGAGTAAAATTGCTGAGAAACAGCACTGTCCGCATCATAAAACTTATCGTTACTCATCTCTTGTTCTTTCAGTAAGATCGAATGATATATTTCGTCGATTCGACTCGTCACCTTCCCCATCGAAGGGCGACTATCCGGGTGTGGAGCTGTGCACAACATGGCAAGATGCAGAAGTTGAACCATTTCATCCAAGCCATTCTTGTTTTCCATCAGCTCCTTATCAAACACTTCAGCAGTCTTCTTCTCTTCGACCTTCGAGTTCACCCATCGCGGGAGGTCTACGCCATCGTCGTTAAGCATTGGCGAGTTTGGAGCCTTCCCTGTTAGAAGCTCTAAAATTACCACACCAAAACTATAAACATCTGCTTTCAGGGATACCTTTCGAGGATCGGTGACTTCAGGGGCGCGGTAGGCTGCAACATGGTTTGGAGTGGAAGTAGGGCTAGCAATCTGAATTAGGCCAAAGTCAGAGACACAAGCTGTGTTGGATCTGTTGAGGAGAATGTTTGAAGGCTTTATATTCCCATGGGAGGTCGGAGGTCGTCGAGAATGTAGATACGAAATCCCACGAGCGGCTGAGAGCATAATGCCAGCCCTTGCTTCCCATTTCAATGGAGTCCTACCAGAATCTTTGTTACCTGCAGATAAACCATAGACATTATGCTCTAACTTAACCAGAGGCACAACAAAAATACTAATGATAGAGCGCATACGATTGTCCTAAACAAGTTCTTAACGATAGGCATTCAGAAAGAAAGCCACCAAAAGATTAATAGGGAAGATGCAAAAACCATCTCTACCTTGTTACAATCACCCTCTTAAACTTTCAATTTGAGTAATTGCTCCAAACGTTATGAATATGTCGTTATCATTTCATAAGTCGTAACTAAAACACCGTGCAAACTATATTCCTAAACTATAAGAGTTCTCGCAGCAGAATTCTATCCTCTAGGCTCTAAATCACAACAAAGTTATAACAACGATAGTGTTAATTGCAATAATTTCATAGCTCCAAAGGACAATTGCTCAAATGGAAGCCTGAAATTTTTGCAATTTGCTTAGTAGATAATGAATGAGGAAGAAACTCACCGTGTAAATGCACAGATAAGCTTCCCATGGGAACATAATCACAAAGCAGAAGCTTCTCATCTCTGCCATAATAGTAAGCATTAATGGGAACTAAGTTCTGATGATTCATCATCCCCAAGCTTTCAATCTTCTCCTTGAATTCTTCCTCTGAAACTTTGACATCTCTCAATCTCTTAACCACCACATCCATCCCCATATCCAAAGCTGCCTTGTAAGTTGATCCAAAAGTTCCCTTCCCCAACACCTCTGCAGAAGCCTTCAACAGTTCCTCCAAATCAAACACACTTTCTCCTTTCCCACAGAACACCAACCTCCTCTGATTCCCAATTCCTCCATTTCCTCCACCTCCATTCTCGACCGACGAAGTTGTCGTCGTCTGAGCATCGCTGGGCCCGTTAATCCTAATCATCTTTCGGCACAGAAAGATCAAAATCAGAACGATGATCAAGAATGCAATTGAACTTCCGATTACGATTCCAGCAATCGCACCGGGGGATAATTTCCTCTCCTCGCCATCACAAGGGCTCAGTGGCTTCCCGCAGAGCGAGTTGCCGTCGAAGGCACTGGCTGGCTGATCGGAAAACCGCGCTGGGATTGAGCCATTGAGACGATTGAAAGAAACGTTGAGAGTTTTGAACGAGGGAATGTTCAAGTCAGGAATGAATCCAGCGAGTTGATTCCCTTCCAAATTCAGAACCTCTAAGTTCGTGAGATTGTTGAATTCAGATGAAATCGGACCGACGAACTGGTTATACGCCAAATTCAGGCGAACTAAACTCTGCATACTGAAAAGAACCGGAGGAATCTCGCTGGAAAACGAGTTCCGTTGCAAGTAGAGGTTCCGGAGGGAGCGGAGGTTTGCAAAATCAGACGGAATAGAACCGGAAAGCATGTTAGAGCGAAGAGATAGGGTTTCCAGTTGAGTCAAATTTCCAAGCCCTAGAGGAAGTTGACCGACGAGTCCGACGCCGGGAAGCCGCAGTTTAGTAACCCTCCCGCCGTCGCAAGTGACGCCAAGCCAGAAACACGGAGTCTCATCGGAGAGGTTCCAGTGGCGAGTCCGGCTCCGAGCGCCCATCGCCTTCTGAAGCGCCAACAGCACCACCTTGTCCGATGCAAGGTCCGCCTCTCCTCCGGCAGGGAATAACATGAAAACAAGAAGAACCGCAGATGAAAAACACAGCCGGAGCGGATTCCGGCGCGCCATTGCCGGCGATAAGAAAGAAAACAGAGGCTAATCCGGTGGTCTGTATGATGAAGAAATCAACGGAGAGTGAAGAGAGAGATTAAATGGGGAAGAGGGTTTTGTAAAATCCAGATGAACAAAAGGATTTTTGAAGTCAATAGGGGAATCAGAGAGGAGGGGGCTCACCATTGTAGAAAAACGTGTTGAAGTTGAAGTAGAAGAGTACAGGGACATTGGTTGACTGAGTAAAAATGGAAAATCAGAGAGAGAAAGATGATGCAGAAGATTCTCAGAGGCATTTATGGGAAGCTTGACGGATTTCTTCCAAAAGTGGGGCCTTGGCGATCAAGAACAACAACATTGCCGTCCAATACATAACCTACGATTAGGCCAAGGAAATTGAGGCAACCATGTATTAATAATACGAAGGCTCCATCTCTGCCAAGTTTTGGTGGGGTTCAGGTGATCAGAAAAAGAAAATTTATTGGTAGGGATGAGATCGTTTGTGATTATCCAAAGAAAGTGGGGGGATGGACTTCAAGGATTTGATGGTGTTTAACCAGGCTATGCTTGCTAAGCAATGTTGGAGATTGATCCGTCATCCTGGAAGTTTTCTCTGTCAAGTACTGCTGCGCAGTAGGTATTTTCAGTTCGGGAATTTTCTGAATGTAAAATTGGGCTCTAATCTATCCTATACTTAATGCAACATTTTATGGGGTAGGGACCTCTTCAAACAACGCTACAGGTGGAAAATTGAGATGGGTAGCCTAGTGAGCATTAAGAACGATCCTTGGTTCATGGAGGAAGGTCGCACAAAGCCCCTGCAAATGGAGGGTTCGGGAGCTTTATGTACAATTCACTCTCTGTTAAGGACATATGGTACTTGGGATACAGAGAAGATAAGGAATTTTTTCATCGTTGACGACGCGGAGCGGATTCTTAGGTTCCCTTTCTAGGGTTCAATAGAGAATATGAGATTGTTTGGCGCCATAATAAACGAGGGAGTTTTTTTACAGTTAAGAGCGCCTATTAGGTAGGTGTGGGTGTGAGGATGAGACAGGAGGCCTCAAGCTCAGAAAACGAAAGATCTCGTCGCTTCTAGAAGGTCTTGTGGAATACCTCAATCCCAAGTAAGATCAAAATCGGCTGCTAGAAGATCATTAAGAACCTTCTTCCAACAAGGACAAATTTGATTCAAATAGGGTTTGATTTAAGGCCTTGGTGTCCTTTTTGTGGTTTCCATGCGGAAACTACTAGCCATATTTTTTGGGGTTGTAAGATCACAAAGGTACTTTGGAATCGTTTTTTACCATCCCATGCTAATTTATTTTATGCCTGTAGGAACTCTTGGACGACAGGAGATTATTTTGGTTGGATGATCGATGGCAACAATCCAAAAGATCTGTATACTTTTATGATCATCTCGTGGAAGGTCTGAACTTGGAGAAACAAAGAGATCAGAACAACTCTCATTTCGTTGAGTAGGGATGAGGTGATCAGAGGCACAGAGGTACACTTTCAGGAGTTCCTTCAAATGCCCAGTGCGACGGTTGGTGGAACTCTTGAGATTATGACGGTTGTTCGTGGTTGGTCCCCACCAAGCCAGGGGACGTGGGTTTGTGTACTGATGCATCTTTGTGCCCCGACTTAAAGAGCGAGGACTTGGGTTGGATTGTTCGAGATTGGGACGGTCGGATTATCAATACTGATCATCATGTTGTTACTGTGGGTTGGCCCATCTTCTTTTTTGAACTTTGGGAAATCATTACAGGTTTGAAAGTTGTTATAGATACAAATATTCCCCTAGTCGTGGAGTCAGACTCTCTGGAGGCCATTCAGTTCATCGAGGATTTAGTGGAAGATTGTACGGAAGCATAGGAGTTTTTAGAAGAAAATTTTTAATTAAAAGAGCGATGGGCGGTTATTTCTTTCCAGCATAACTCGCGTACGACAAACCAAGTTGCACACTAATTAGCGAATCGTGCTTCTCGTCTACATAGTGATGAAGTCTGGATAGATGGTCTTTTTGTGGGTCTACTTGAGTTCCTTTCTTAATTTCTGTTGTGTATTGTTCCTAAAAAAAATAACTTAATCGACATCAAATATGAATTTATAACAAATAGGTCATAAGTTTAAATCTCTCACATGAGATGGAGAATAGTTGAGAAAAATGAGATTATCTTTTTATGTGCAAGTTAATTAATGTATTGAAGTTAAATATTTGTATTATGATAGGTAAGATAATTATTATATGAGGTCTAAATGTAAGTGTTTATTTTATAATAAAGAGTTGAGATGATATAAAATAATATTATAAATATATTATTTATAATTATATTAAATCTAAAAATATATTGATATTAATAATGAATTAATAATGATTAATTAACATAATTTAACTAATTAATTATGTTATATTCAACTTCTAAATATGAAAATCCCAACCATAATAAAAAAATATTTAATTGAGGTAGGTAGGAAGATACCTACACAACTATATACAACAAAGTATTTTTTTTTTTGTGTTCGCACGAGATTTCAAGAAAGAAATTTAATTCGTAAAATGAACTTAATTTCTATTGGTTTTTATGAAGTATTGTCATCTCTAATAATATTTATCCTCTGATTCTTTCTCTTGAATAAGTAAGCGATCTTGAGCTTTGATGAGATGACTTTATTATATTGGCTTGTTGATCCTTTGGAGCTTATAAATCTCGATGAATGCTTGGATTTCGGCTCTTCTAAATATGGATTATGATTATTGGAGTTTCTATGTTGGCTCTTAAGAGTCTTGGAGCTTCTGAATCTCTAAATGAACGCTCTAGATTATTGTTCTTTTGAGTACTTGCTCTTTTGAATGTCTCCACTATCAACTCTTGGTTGAATGTTGGTTCTCTTCTAAATCTCTAAATAAATGCTATAGATTATAGTTCTTCTGAATTCTTGTTCTTTTGAGTAGTTGCTCTTTTGAGTGCTTCAAATGAGGATGACCACCAATATTAATATAATTGAATAAACCAGATATGATATTGAGCTTGGTTGACTAATTTGGGCCCAATTTTTAGGCTTAGCTTTATGATCGAATACTACACGCTTTATGATCGAATACTACACGCAAGCGCATGTTATTGCAGTAGCGGATTCATAACTATGTGTCAGGAGGTTATATAGAAATAATTTTAACACATTGATATATTGATATCATTTGCATATTTTGATATTAAATAGACTAGATTATAAATTTGGTCATTATATTTTCAAGATGGTGTTTATAAGTTCCTAACTTTATTTTTTTTTTTTAACTAAATCACTAAACTATCAATTTTCTATCTAATAAGTTCATAAATTTTTAATTTTGTGATCCTTAAACTTAAAAAAAAAAATTAAAAAAAAACTATTAGTTACAAATCTATTAGATATTAAGTTGAAAACTCCAGATTTTATTGGATATAAAATTAAAAATTTAATATCCAGTTGCATACTTTTTTAATTCAAAAGCATATTAGAATAAGTTCAACTTATAAAATATACGTTAGAAATGAAACTTGAAATAACAATTTTTTTTCCATAAAAATTATAGATTTTTTATATAATTAATTTTAGAATATAATGTACTAAAATTAAAAAATAATTTCTTTCTTTGTTTGACTATAGAAAATAAAAACTAAATTGAAAAAATAATTATAATGTCATATATTTGTTATTATATATAAAAAAAAGAAAAAAAACATTTTGACCTTAAATTCATCAAGTTGCGTAAATTTTTATCCTAAATTTTCAATTTCATCAAATTCTACCTCAAACTTAGATAAATATTGCAATCTTAGTCCTAAACTTAGATAATTTTTTATTCTAAAGATATACAATTTTAACTTATAATTTAGCTTGTTTGCTTTTATTTTGTTCTCTAAATATGTTAGAGTACTTTGGTACATAAGCATAACAATTCCAAACTTTGAGAAAACAATACTCATATGCTAAAAAATCCTTGCATTACTTATCCATATACTTGTGGTTATGGGCAAAAGTATGCATCAAAAGTCCTATCAAATTATAAAATCACAAAACATGTAAATGCAATGACCATCACTTAAAATATATCTCAAATAGTCATATAACAATATACTTTTATCTTATAATTGAAAGTTCGAATTTGATTCCTCACATTAATGACATCATATATTAAAAAAACAACATAGGTACAAGTATAACACACATAGAAATATTGTTGCTTTAGTCATTATGTTATTATCATTATCTTCTCAATACATTTGATTCATCTAATAATGCCTCAAATTTTGCTTTTGTTAGAAGCAGTTGATTTCGGGGTTGGAAAAGCAATTCCAACATCTGATCCTCATTATATGAAAACTTGGCTCTCTCGGAATTGTTAAAGGTCTTTTTGATTTGTGAAAAAGGAAAAAAAAGTTTATTTATTCTCCTAATAAATAATATTGTAAAATTAAATGGAAAGGCACCAAAATTCATATAGGGTGTCAAATACATATATATATATATGAAATAACTTTTCTAATTTCTATGGTCAAAATTCATAATATCTACCACAATATTATTTATTTTCAATATTGATATGAATAAATTTTTTTAATATTACCATCCAAATGAGATGAAAATTCAATTTAGGAGAAAATTTGACCCTTATACAATTAGTAAATGAGTTCATTATTATCACTCTAGAACTTAGCCAAATGCAAAAGTTAAAAAAATGAACTCTATATGCACACACCATTAATTTAGAAAGACTAAAAAAATAAGGGTAAACTACATAAATGGGTCCTAGAGAATACTCATATTTTAATTGTGTCCAAAAGTTTTAAAATTAGCATCCATGTCTACTGTTTTAAAACATCAAAATCAATATTAGAGCTCATTTACCCTATTGCCCACCTCTTATACGAAAAGTAGAAAAATAATAAAATATTCAAAAAAGGAAAAAATTATTTACATTCATGATTTGAAAACTTCATAAATCTAATTTCCTAAAAATGGGCAAATCACTCCCTAAATAACGGCTAACAATCAAATTATGGCCCAAAAATCTCATTCTCTCTCCTAAATATTCTCTCAACTAATTGGAAAATCATATAACCTTCTTTGACTATAATCTAGGATTTATTTTCTCCATCAACTATCACATTGAAGCTATTCAACGCATTTAGAAGCATACTACCAATCCAAATATAAAAAAAAAACACACTAGATGTAGCATCAAGTAAGTAGTTAGCATCAAGTAAGTAGTTTCAAACCATAAATGTTTTTTTTCGCGTATTTTTACTGCTCTACCTCTCCAAATCGTAAAATATACATCGGGCATAGTCTCGATGATTGTCTTCTTTTCTACCATCAAGGATCATCAAACGAAAATGTTGATTCAAGAATGGACACATTCTTGATTCACTATTTTTGTTTGATGATCTTGTTTGGATAGTTCAAAATTTTACATTATTATAAATTTTTACACACAATGGATGGTTTTGGATTGAATATTTTAGGATGACTCTATCTTAGAATATATATTAATTTTAAACGATTTCGTTCATTTATATACACTGTATGATATTGTTTATATATCCATATTGATGGTTCTAATATAATATTGCTTATATATACCATATAATAATTTTTATATACACGGTTGGAATTGTTAAATTTTGATGATTCTGAAAATAATTTAATATATGCACTATATAATGTTGTTCACATATATTGATTGAGTATTTATTTACAAATAGTATATATTGTATATATTATATATATTTATAAATTGTGTTATTCGTGTGATACATTGCATTGTGTGTACTAGCCAATTTTTTACATTATTCTATTAAGCAAATGGTGAAATGTCTATGGATGAAGTGGTTATAGGTTATATCGTACGATCATATATTCACGGTAAACATATTTAATGTCTTTTATTATGTGTACTTAATATATAATGTATAATGCTAATCTTTTATTATGTGTACTTAATATATAATGTATAATGCTAATTAAACAGTATATTTTATTTTAAATTAAAGCTAAAACATATGGAAATCAAGATTTTGTGAATAACGTCAAGATGATGATGCAGGAGATAACATTCAAGCAAAAGTAAAGATGTTGGAGATAACATTTTATATATACAGTGTATGTTTCATATATATACACTGCTATTACAAGAATACTTAAACCCCGATACAAATTGTTTTCATTTGTATGTACATATGAATGTTATTTAGATGTTCATGTATGTTATTTAGAGGTCGACCACGTGCTTGGGTCGAAGCCCGAGCACGCCTGCTTGTCTTGTTTCGCCTTGGTTCGGTCCCTCTTCGATTTCATCCTGTTTTGACCTCGTATTGGGATTGACTTTATGCCTTGGTCATTTGACTGCCCATTCTCGTTGGTCCAATTTTAACCCATAACAATAAGTATGACTTAGTTCGAATTGTACATCCAATAAAATATATGTTACTGAAGAAATAACATTTCCTCCTGCAACACAAATTCTGAAACTTCGTAACCAATATAATTATCTTTCTCGTTCCACGTCGCAACATATAACATTGCTACAATAAAACTACCTATAAAAAGCTTGATATATGTTATTATTTATATAGTATATATTCTTATATTTATCTTATAATATAAGATATATTTGAAAAGGATATTAATATATTGTCATCAATCAAAATTAGATTGAAATCATTATTTTAATAAGATCATGGTAGAAATGATTATATCCAAGTATATAATTTTATGCTCACAAGGTTGATAATGCAAATATTGTTTTGACATAACGAGTAATTGATTTTATAGTAATGTGATATATATATAGACAAGATATATAAATGTATATATTGAAATACATGAAATTCACATGTTTATATAGTATAGACACATATATACTAATACTATATACCTGAACTATATAAACTCCAGGATAAGTTGAATACTTAATACAAAATCAAGAAAATAAATTTGAATAACCATAGTATAAGAATTTTCCTACATTGCCCAACCTTTTTCCACCATAGATTATGATAATCAAAAAAGAACTATCGTGAAACACAATTACCGATAAGATTGGTATAATAATACTACCTATACATCGAAACATATAAAATAGTATATATATGTAAAAACAAAATGATATATATATATATATATATATATATATATATATATATTATAACCTCTAATTAGATATGTCACATATTACATGATATATTTAGAAATAATATGAATATCGCCGTCTATTAAAAATATATATTAATTTCATATTTTATAATGATGTATATAATATAATTTCATAGGATAATAACTACGAAATAATTTGAACCATATAGATTCCAATTTCCATCATGTAGTATTGCTACAATAGAACGACATGAGCATCATTGAAATATATACAAGTTTATACATGTACACATATACATGATACATATTATTCATAATTTAATTCTCATAAATCTAGTTATATCACATATTATAGTGTCTATTTGATTATGTGATTAATATACTGTCATCTATGAAGTATATATTAATTTATATTTCATTACAAATGTATATGATATATTTTCACGTTAGAATAACGTTAAAATGATGATAACAATATGAGATCTAGAAATCAAGAAAACGTACTCATTTGTAGGGTCGATAATAGATATTGTCGACAAACGAAAATGATCGTCGAAAAGTGAAGTTCCGATGAACAAGAAATGGAAAAGGAAGAGGTCGACGGAAGGAAATGGTTGAAAAAGAAATGCTCGAGGAAGTAACCAACAAACTAAAAATGTAAAAAAAAAAAATGGAAAAGTGGTGGTGGATGAGAATGTATATGCTGACGAAGAAGATATGAAAATGTAAATAACCAAAATTGTAAGAAATTTAAACATTAATTATGATTTCTTAATTATGGAATCCAATTAATAGGAGAGATAAACAACTAATCTACCAAATTTAATAGTGTTTGAAATTCATAACTGTGTAATTTTAAATAAGGAAAGAATCAATATAAAATATATAATAAAATATAGTTGTAAACGTGTCAGTGAGGGCATTTACGTCCACAAAATTTTTTATTAACTTTTAAAAAATAGGCAAAAATCTATATGTGCAAATTCTAGATCTTGTGGACAAATTTGTAAAACAGTTTTATAAATGACCCATTTATCACAATTACTCAAAAAATAATACATGAAACCCACACATTATCCAGGTAGACAAAATCTCTGCTTAATTCTTTTAATTGATGAAATAGTATTTAAATATGGGTCCCAGACAATCTCTTTTAATTGTATAAACTAAGATTATTTTAAAAAATAAAAACTCTAAACAAAAATTGAAAAAATATAGTTGATATCATTTTTTGTTTTTAGTTTTACAAATTAAACTGATGAAGTTTTTTGTTTTGTTATCTAATTTTTATAAATATTTTCAAACTTGGAGAAAAGTTTTAAAAACTAAAAAATTATTTTGGAATCTAACTAAGAATTCGAACATTTAAAGTGAAAATTATGGTAAAAAATTATGAAAGAAATAAACATAATTTTTTTAAAAAAACAAAGATTTATCAATTTGAGAGATTTTGGATACCTTTGTGGAGAGAAGGGTTTGTCAAAGAAAGGCATTAATTGAGCTTTGGGAATCATTTCTTTTCTTAGCAAACAAATTTCTTCCTCTTCTATCATCTGCCCCATTTTCAGAAAGTGAAATCTCTTAACTACCCTTCAAATATTTTTTTAAAAATAAAATGCAAATATTGTATTCCTTTTTTAAAAAAATTATTCCAAAAACCTTCTGCAACTTCTCTTCTTGTTTCTTCTGTTGCTCTATCACAAGTAACTTTGTTGCTACCTGAAAATTACCAATATACCCATTAGCAACTCAATTATATTATTTATAAGTCTAAAATAAAATAATTATATTATTTAACCCATTCCAACTTAGTTCAATAAATAAGATCTCTTATCATTTTATACTACTTATAAATAAGACCTCATACTCAATGGAAGCAAATAGATATTAGATATTTGATCAATTAATTTTTATTAATGATATATTCTTGACAAGTTAAAAAAAAAATGGTATATTTTATCAATATTAAATGGGGAGAAAAATTAACTTTGCAGGGATTTGAACACAATATCTTCTGGACATCCTGATCACCTGCTCTGATACTATCTTAAATCGTCAATCAAACTAAAAGTTTAAGATGATAATTTGAGGTAAATTTAATTATATCAAGATAGTCTAACATTTTAAGATATATTTAGCTGAGTAATTATTTTGTTTCTAGTTTTTTTTTTTTCTCTTTCGTAACCTAGTTTATATTGATCCAACTTCAAAATGATAAAAGCATTGACGAATGTTAAGATGGATTAGAAAAACTTGAAATTAATTCATATAAATATCTTAAAAAGGACTATTCTTTTTAAACAAATAAAGAAAGACATAAAGTAAAGTAGTTACCGAATGGTTGAATATTGCACGTTTGATGGCCCTTTGGTCAGTGTGCAGTTTGAAATCATGTGACCTTGTATTTTCTTTTGTAGCAACCTTATTCATATATGAAATTCCACCAAAATTATGAAGAGTTTACATTAATGGGAGTGATAGTTACATAAAATAACATCTCAAGAGAAAAAAGATAATTTATTTTGAATTTATTCAAAAATTCTCTTTTTTTTAGTACAATTGGGATTGGTGGGACGTCTGTGTTCGTTACAATTTTTTTTGTTGCAAAACATCTTTAGTCTAATAAGATCAAAATAAAATATATATATTCATCACAGAGTCATGTTTTTCCAATATAAATGAAATAATAAAATTTTAAATTCTCAAAAAGAACTACTCGTGCAAAAGAGAGAGAAAAAAAACTATTTCAACATTCTCCACCCTTCACTAATTGAATAATAATATTATCGTTTAAAATGATAAATTATGAGTCGAAGAAAATAATAAGCAAGTAATTTGTTGATCAACATATAAGACAAACTTTCGTATCAGTTAAAAGAAAATTTTATCGATTGAGATATTATTATCTGTCGTGAATTGTTTCAAAAATTTATAGGAATAGAATATTGAAAGGAAAAGAAAGAGGCAAATATCAATAACCTTGAAGGGAACTTTTACTAGGGGCTTCTCCATTTTAATGTAAAAGTATTTTATATAAAATGAAGAAGGCAAAGAAAGAATATGGAATGAGAATATAAATGGAAGTGAAGTGGAATTTATATACAAATAATGACTTGAAAAAGGAGAAAAAGGGAATTTTGATTAAAAAGCAAAGTGAAAATGTGTGGGTTGTAACATTACCACCATGGTGAAGAAAATTGCATTAATCTTTCATATATTACAAATTTACAAAAAACTCTTCCGATTAAACCTCCCTCTCATACAAAATTTGTTTGTCTTTAATTATGTACTTTCATTTCTCTCTACCAACAATTTTTTACTTGAATTTATTTTGGTAGAAGTTAGAACTATGAATCTTTCTTCTTCTTCTTTTAATAAAGAGTATGATATTATTTAAAAATAATTAAAAATATAACTTTTTTTTGAGAAAAAAAAAGTTGATTTGATTGTTGATTATCTATCATTATTTGGTTTTTAGAAATTGTATTTTTTTTTTGACAATTTCTTTACCATGGTTCATCTTTTCTAAAGAAATATTTGGATTATCATTCGATAACCATTTGATTTTTGAAAATTGTGTTTGTTTTTTCATCATTTCATCTTTAAGAAAATATTTAATTCTAAGTCAAATTCAACAAAAATAAAAACAAAATTTGAAACTACTATTTTTAATTTTCAAAACTTGGTTTAGATTTTGAAAAGATAGGTAAATACTAGATAATAAAATTACAAACAAACATATAGGTAGAATTATTATTTATGAGCTTAATTTTTTAAAATTAAAAAAATCAAATATTATCAAACGAGACCTATGTTTTAGTGATTAAAATTTAGCTTAGATTTTGAGAGCATCGTTAAAAATGGATAATAAAATAAATAAATTTAAAAAAAAAATATCATACGGATTATAATAAGGATAATAAATCGAACTGGCGCTCGTCTGCCGCACGACCTCCCATATCCCTTGTCTTCCCTTGTCTTCCTTTGAGCGCGCGATGCTACCCTTGCCGCTGCCCCCACTTTATTTGCTCCACTTTCCTTTATTTATATTTTTCTTATTTGTTTGTTTTGCATTTTAGGAATAGATTTGATCCTTTGGAGATATTGTTAGACATGAATCACTTTTTTAGTATATTTTCAACTTATTTTTATGAGATAAAATTTTAATTTATTAAATTATTGCATTTTTTGGGTAAGGTTTCCAAAAGTATTTTCCATCACTTGATTCTATAAAATTTAAGAGCAAACTTTTGTTGTTCGATAAATTTTGATGAATAAGATTTGAGAGTTTTGAAAAGCTCATTGATTTTGTACGTGTCTTTGCAAACGTTGTCTTAAGTTGCATGTGATTATGAAACATTCAAACTTGGTTGGACAGTCACTAAAGTTGTGAAGTATTTCAACTTTTAGATAAAAAAAAAAACAAGTTTTCTTGTTCTCTTGGTCATTCAAATATTTGATCCTTTTGGTTTGTGTGCTAGAGCCTAGAAGTTTATGAGATCTTGTTATGGTTGCTAGAGTCCTCAAATATTGGGGTGAAGATTCAAAATAGTAAATGTCAAGTTACATAAATAACCCAAATAAAAAAAATGCCGAAACCCACTCATAAGATCAAGTAGGCAAAAAATATATACATGCTCATAGCCAGCTAGTTAGATGGTATTAATTTCACAAACTTATTGAAACTTAAAGTTCAGTTTGACTAAAATTAAAGGTTTAACATTAAAATTTGACTTATTGCAGATAAAAGAATTTGAAATTTTCATTAGTGAGTCAATTTAGACACATGCCGTTAGAATTTCGTTTTAAAACTATTTGTGAATAACTTTCACACATGTATAAAAACTTCTTTAAATGTATGAAATAATTCATATGCTAAAAAAGAATATAACTCAACTGATTGAAAATGTCGTTAGTAGACTACCAAGTCTTATTTGATGTCAGTTGAACTATTCAACAACCAATGAAATGATATTTTGTCTTTTTAACCTTTAATACTATCATATAATTTAGCTAATTTTCGATGTCTTATCAAATATAGGTAAATATGCCTGAACGAGTTTTGGACGTGTGCACTCAAGAGTGCTAACAAGAAGTAAATACCACCAAAACAAACTCTACATTGATTTTTTTTTTCTTTTATGTAGTGAATTATATAATATTCATGGCCCCTCCTAGTCTCCATGTAGATCCACCCCCTAAGAGTATGATCTTAGTTTTTATTTTGATCATTTAAGTTTTCAAAATTAATCTACATCTATTAGGTCAATTAACATCGACTTTACTGAGACCATTTAGAAAATAATTTCAAACTTTGGTACCCAACATGTCACTTTTTGAAATCTCGAATGACTAAATAGAAGCAAAATTTCAAATTTCATAGGGACCAAATAGAACTTACATTCAAATCCCAACTCCATAAACCATAAATGTATTGTCTTGCTTGTACGAGTTAGCTTATCTACTTTAGGCTTCAATTCGTTGCATGAGAATGTTGTATATTTTTATATGAATATTAGTAAAATTCTATATAAGTGCTAAATAACCATTTACTCTCTATCTAATTTAACAGAGATTATTATAATATGATACTTCATTTTTCACTCATACTATCTTTTATATCCATATTCTAATCCTCTTCTTATGAACAAACGTCCAAATAAACTATAGAAACAACATAAATTTGATTTTCTAAAAATGGTTTTAAATCTATGTGGAAGTTGATAGATGTAAAAATGAGTCAAAATGAAAATAAAAGAATAACGCTAACCTTGATTGAAGATAAATAAGAGGTAGATTAGATTGAATGAAGATGTTCTCCCCTAATTAGATGAGATATGAAGTGCCTATGTGATGACATCTTATCAAATGTGACTTTTTAAATTGAATAGCGCTAGTAATTATGTCAAATAAGGATGGAGTATTTCACTAATGTTACATTATTAGAAATAAATATGTTACATTATTGAGAGACTCACACAATAATGTAACATATCTTGAAATAATATTTTTAAATATCACATTATAAATAAAATAGAAGATATTAGAACTTTCATACAATTACATCCATTTACCTTTAAAATAATATCTTTCTACTTTAAAAAATATTAACACTAATGTCACTCACTCGTAGTCCTCTAAAAAGGAAGCTTTTTCTCTTTGAACTTTGTTTCAGTTTTTTATTCCAAATGCGAGAATCTTTGAACCCCAATTGAACTTTTTGATTGTGGATTTCTTTTCAAGTTAAATGTTGTCATACCTTACTCTTTCTTGTTTATGGTGTTAGTTCATATTTACTACTTATTTGTTTGTCTCAATTTATTTAACAATATTTTGAGCTTTTTAATTCGGATCCAAACACATAGGAGCCCTTTGATGAAAATTTTAGGGGGCGTTTGGACTCATGTTTCGAAATCAAAATCCTTGAAGTCGAAACTTTGAGGGTTTGTTTTGAAGGATTTGAAATTCTGAAAATCAGAAAACAATGTTTGGTATGCGATATTTGATGCCTAAGAATTAACGAAATAATATTAAAATCATGAGGTTGTATTTAAAATTCATTGGATTTTTAACACAATGACCGAGACAACATTTTTAGTTTGGATTCTAAAATCATCCAAACCCAATACATTGTTCCAAATATCCCCTAAGCTTCTTGAGTACCAAATATATGCATGACTCAGTATGATAAAGATTTACCTACTTTTGAGTACAAGGTATTCAAGTGACTTTTTTATACGGTTTAAATTCTTCAGAATTACGTATTTGAAATTCTAAACGTTTTAAAACTCGATTAAATCTTCTTATTAATTGAAAGTTTAATTAAAAAAATACTGAAATTTCAGATTTCTTTTTTTAGGTTTAAAATGCACTTGCGTTTTAAATCCATTTTTTATTATCTCATGATTTTAGGATTCATTTTTTTTTCCATTTACTGTTTTAATTACTCCATAACTTTGGTATCCAGTTTTATCTACCCACACACTGCCCAAAACTTTCCAACCAAATGGCTTTTCAAATTGGAAAATTATAAAGAATGTCTACACCTAAAAAAGGTAATGAAATATGATTAAAATAATTTTAATATTATGTTTATGGCTATCCCATTTTTCATAATATAATGTTGATTTGTTAAAAAATGTCCTTGGTAACCATTCATATACAACTATATCGTCATCATATCTATTCCAGTTAATAACTCTTAGATTTTATTTTGAAAGAAAATTAAAAGTTAAAAAAAATTAAGTTGTTCGACTATATATACACATATATATTTTTAGCAATCAAGGACAAGCAATTGAATGAGTTAGTTGGGACTAAAGAATCGACCCTGAAATGATTTATTAAGGCAATCGGGAACCTTCAATCTTAAGGGATAAGAGTTTAAATGTGTGACATTTTTTAGGGCTATAAATAAAAACAGAGTTCATTGGGAGAAACAACATTTTAGGACTCAAATGTATAAATAAAAATAGGGTTTGTTGAGAGAAATGATAAAGTTTTCAAATCCATTATTAATGAGATACAATAGAATAATTATCTCTATTACCTATAATCATTATTTGGTAGGTGATCGTTGTGATTAGAGATTCTAAATCTTGTTTTCTTATCCACGTTTAGTAGATAACTTATTTCAAGAACCATTTTTTTAGAATTCGTAGAGAGTAGATATATAGGAACAAAAAGTTATCATCTTTTCAGAAAAGGTAGGTAAGAACATTTATATCCATAAGTAATTAAAAAAATAATTTAAAAATTAAGTTTAGATATTTTTAAGGAAAAAAAAAAAGATTTGTAGCTATTTCTTAACTTCTATTTTTCTAGTGGTCCCTTTCGTATGGGTCCAAAATGAGTTGGGCTGGTCTGTTGATTAGAAAGGCCCAATCCAGAATTTCGTATAGGCCCAAGATAAACGGAATAAAGCCCAACAATGCGAATATTCGCCATAGATTCGTCTATGGAAACCGAAAGGAAACCCAATTATCTTCACTGAGACCGTCTCTTGTTGGAACCAGCATTATAAAAGCCCTAACGAGCGCGTCTGCAAAGTCCTTTCCCTCATTCGGCGAGATTTCCTCTCTTTGCCGTCTTTCCCTTTTCCGTTCGACTTCACATAATTTTAATTTCAGGTTAGGGCTTCTTTTTTCCCGCTCTCTCGACAGTTCCACTATTTAATTTGGTTTCCCGCCGGTATGTGTTTGTTTGTTGCGATTGTTTCTGAATCTTCTGGGTTTATTGTTTTTGAGATTGGTTAATCAAAATTTGCATCCGGGTACTTCGAAGAATCTTTTGTATGTGGGGATAAGTAGCTTGGTCGATAGGATTTAGGGAACTTTAGGAATTTACTTCTTTCAGTTCCAGTTTTCTTAATGACGCTTCTTCCGATGTTGGAAAATCCGATGGTGGTGATGGGGATTTCTATTTCAAGCATTTGCTTTTTCCCACTTTTTTCTGTCATAATTAACTGGGTTATACGACGTTGCATTCTATTCATACTCGTGTCAAATCCTGCAGTTATCATATTAGATGGGCTTTTAGCCTTGTATGGGGTTTGGCATCATTGTTTTACTTCTTATTTAGTAGTTGAAGGATTCTTTTTCTTATTATTTTACATAATCCCCTTTTTATTGGGTTTGGTTGGGTTTATCTGTTCTTAAGTTAAATTTGGTTTGTGGATTGTTTGTTTTCATCTATTTGTTCTGTCCCTCTTTTGAGTGTAATGGTAGGGTTACTGAATTTATGCAGTCAATTACCAATTTTTTGGACTCAATTATAATCTGCAAAATAATAATGGGTGTTTTTTTTTCCTGCGTAAAGATTTTGAGGAGGCTTATAACCATTTGGGTTTCTTCGATTTGATCCAATGCATGAGAGGTTTTGGCGTGAAAATGGAGAACCCGGATCTCTAATTGTATAAGATTTCACACTTCAATTATTACTAGAAGGTGGTTTAGATGTAGTAAATGTTAAGCCTCTAAATGAATACACAAGGATGCTCGTTATCTTTTTTTCGTTAATTTGCTGTCAATTGTATTGAATAGGATCTCAGTTGGCGGTAAGAAATGAGGTGTGTTCAAGGACCTCCAACTTGATGATGGCATGGTTTTGTTTTGTTCTATCAAAGAGGAATCTTTTTCACACCTTCAGATTGTTTGAAGAATCCTCTGGTCTTAAGATTATTATGGATAAAAGCAATATTACCAGTATCATCTGAATATTGAAAAATTGGAAATATTTGCTGGATGGTTTTTGCTGCATCTAGTGATTTATTGACTGGTCCATAATCAAGTACTCGGCACAAGTTTGGTGCGGTTTTTTTTTTTTTAAACCAAAGCACACTTTTTGCAACTTTTGGATGTAGGCTTCAAGTAGGGATGTTCTAGTAACCCGACAAGCTGAAGAAACCGAATAACCCAACCCAAATTGTAAGGATTGGGTTGGGTTATTTTTTTGCATAACCGAAATAGTTGTAAGAGTTGTAATTGAAAATCTTTAGAAGTTGACTTTTTACAAACTTGATAAGTGACTGAAGTGGGTTCTAGGAATTAGCTTGGAATGGTAATCCTATTGCCTGGCCCCCGGAGAAACTACTCTTTCCATATGAAAGTTCATTCATTTCTTCGAATCCAAGGTACTTGCATAGGCCTAGATGCAACCAAGGATTGAAGTACTCCCATGTATGCTCTTAAATATTTTATGCATTATTGAAGTGGTGCTTATGGAATTGTAGCTCCTTATTTGCAGGAGCGATCAATTAATCAACCAACAACCTAGCTAACTGACTGGTTAACTACTATTGAAGCAAGGATGAACTACTTAGCAAACCAACTGGCAACTGTTCAACAGTACTTGGGAGCCAAAACGGCCATTTCTTGAGTTCAAAATGCAGAAAAAACTTCTGGTTGAATAGGCTATATAATGATATTTGAGTAACTTCTTGTAAACATTAACTAAAATTTGCTCTCAACCACATAATCAAGATGTAGTAATCTATCAAACTCTTCTGGTTATTTATCTAGCTGATCCTCTAAACATATTTTTGGCATTTATTTAATTGGAAGAATTTCCAAAAAATAGCTATTTCTTTCGTCGTCAGGTGGATCCTTCTTCTTGTAGTCCTCCCATCTTTTCCCTGCTTTGGAAGATTAAATTTCCAAAGAAGGTTATGGAAGGTCCTCCTCGGTGGGGTTGATACTTCGAATCATGTTCAAAGGTTTTTTGCCTAAGTTGATTGGGCCCCTGTGTTGCATCCTTTTTAGGGAAGCAGTCGAGAACCTTGATCATCTCCTATGGCCTTGTCATATGCCAGATCATAGTGGAGTGGCTTCTGCGAGACGTTTACCTTCAATTTGGTCAGGTTGAGGAGTTATAGATCTGTGTTGGAGTAGTTACTTTCCTGTTCCCCCTTTCTTGAAAAGGGTCGACGACTATGGTTTGCTTGTCTTCGTGCTATTGTGTGGGGTCTTTGTGAGGAAAGAAACAATAGGATTGTAAGAGGGGTTGAAGGACTGTTGGGGGAGTGTGGTCCTTTGTTAGATATATCATGCAAGGACTTTTTAAATTATCCTTTAGGCCTTATTTTGCTTCTCTGCAGCCCCTTGGGTTAGTTGGGCAATTCTTGAGTTTTTTTTTTTTTTTTTAAATTCCCTCAGTATTCTTTCATTTTCTCTCTCAATGATGCTGGGCTTTTTATCCAAAAAAAAATGGGAGAATTGTGAAAAATTGATCTAAATTTTGTCTCTAAGTCTGGATTAATTTCTTCTGTTTGATAAATTTTTAGGAAACAATTTCATTGATGGTATGAAATTACAAAAGAGGGCAATGCTCCAATCCAAATGATTGGATAAAACCTTTCCAATGGGAAATGAGAGAATTATAGCTATAGTGATGGAAGAGTGGAGAACATTTACATCATTAAACAACCAAAAGAACTATAGCATCGATAAAAACTATGGTAAGTAAGCTCCTTATCTTGGAAGATTTGACAATTCTTCTCTTGCCGAACACTCCAGCAGAAAGCTCCTTATCTTCGAAGTTCTTCTGTTTGATCATTCATTCGGTTGGGAACTTGTCTTTGGGAGTGTGTAACCTTTGGAGGCAAAATCTCACTGACTTTAAGTTAATGAAATTGGACATTGGAATATTGTAGCGGAAGTAGAAGGCTATTTCTGTTTTAAGATTTTATGGCTGCTCGTAATTTGGGAACCTAATAGTTAAAATAAGAAAGTGAATGAAGGAAGCCTTTCCTGGCTGCTGACTTTGGGAGGATGTCTAGCTCTTTTTGCTAGCTGGCACTGGTTGAAATATTTTTACACATCAGTTCAACGTCACTTGTGGAAATAAGACAAATGTTCTTTTGTGTGTGTCTTTCGCTGTTGGTTCCTTCCTTAGATTCTTTTTGTATGCAGACCATGTATGGTTGTCATATGCTATCAGATCAGATCAGAGTGACTGATTTGTGTTCTTCTTTTCCAGACTACATTTTCAGGCTTCTGTTAAAAGTATCAGAATTTTTTTTTATATTATTTTTAATCTCTGAATTTATGATGTAGTTATATATTCTTGTCCCTGCAGGTAGATGTCTAGTTGATGACCCATAAATGGAGATAAAGACTTGCGGGAAGCCGATTGATTCTTTGCTGGAGAAGGTTCTATGTATGAATATTCTGTCTTCTGATTACTTTAAGGAGCTTTATCGTTTGAAGACTTACCATGAAGTGGTCGATGAGATTTATAACCAAGTTGATCACGTGGAGCCATGGATGACTGGGAATTGCCGTGGTCCTTCAACAGCATTCTGCCTTCTGTACAAGTTTTTCACCATGAAACTTACTGTGAAGCAAATGCATGGGCTGTTAAAGCACGAGGATTCTCCTTACATCAGAGCGGTAGGTAGAATCCCTTTGACCTTTAATTATCATATTTTATAATAAATTGGCATGTTATATTGTTGGTATCATTTATGTCATGTTACATTAACTTTTGTTCATACTCCTTTTCTCTCCATATACTTATTAATTTTTTTATAAATTTATAATGGACATTGAGATTGACCGCTTGTGATGCGTCTATTTTAAAAGAATTAGTATTCTCCAATATTGCATTTACTTTTACAATAATCATTATGATCTGGAAAAATATTAGTATATTATGTCTGGTTTGGAACTTTCATTAATAATGTACAAGGTGGGTCAAATATTGCTGCTGTAAATTGGTTAATATGGTAATATAGTTAACGTCACTGTAAAAGTTCTGTAGGTTCGCTTACAGACGTGTTATTTACTGTTTGCTTTATTCTCATTTTGTAGTAAAATAGCTGAATACTGAGTAGTATTATGACGGGTCTAACTAAAGAATTATATTTCCTACGTAGCTAAGCATTTTAAATAAATTTAAAAATAATTATTCAAAAGAACAGCTTTTAAATTATACATGAAAATAGTGTTTATGGAATAAGATACTATTAATGAAGAGTTAACCCTAAGTTCCTGGAAATGATTGAAGGATCACTTTTTAGAAGGCCAAAATCACCCACGAATATACCCTGAGAACCATTGGTTATCATGAATTTTAGAATGGTGAAATGCCGAATGCAATAAGTTAGAATGTTTGATTAGTTTTGAATTTCCCTGTGAAAAGAAAAAGTTCCTCTTTTTTGGCTTGCAATCGTACTGCTGTCAGGCTCCCATTCAAATACACAATTTAAGCAAGTCTTCAATTAGGATTACAGGTCTCCTCTCTCTTTCTCTCTCTCTCAAAATTATTGTTATGAGTTTATGATGTTTGTGCTTTTAGTTTGATTGCAATTTTATTAATGGACTTTATTGGGGATGTTGGTGGGAATTCCCCGACTTGCTAGTAGGTAAGTTATTCTAATGTTAGAAACTTAGTTCCCCACCTCCCCACCTCCCCCCACCCCCCACCCACCCCACTCCACCATTTTCATGTTTTAGTTGTGACATTCGTATGGACTGAAGAGATGAATTTGTATCAGAAACTCTTTTTGAAATCTTCTCTGAAGTTGGTCTTTGGTCCTTTACGCTAGTTCCTGCAGATTATTGTATTTCTTTAGTTTATAAAACTGTCTGATACATGCATATGCTTGGTAACATTCTTGCCTTGGTTCACCAGATGTTATGAACAAAGGATGAGCCTTGTCACTTTGGGTTGCTCTGCCCTTTCTCACACTATAAATTAATAGTGCCTTTGCTTTGCTTTGCAGTTATCTAAGGTTTGAAGTGACCTTTTTTTTTAATTTTTTTTATAGATATTGAGATTATTTCAATCCCTCGGGTTTATTTATCTGTTAATCGATATTCGAGGAGTACACGATGTTTTCATATGCCTATTGCATCTTCTTTCTTTTTTGTATTCTAAAGAAGGTCAGTGCATAAAAGAAATTAACGTTGTTATATTCTCGCATGGCTCTTTTTCTTCATAATTTGTTTTCTTATCTTATTATTATGATGCTCTTAGTTGTCCGATGTTTAAGAAGCGTGTCTAGCTGTATTATATAGATTTGGTTCTGCTACCATTTGACGTTATTTCTTAAATTATTTTTTCCAGATTGGATTCCTCTACCTGAGATATGTTGCAGATCCGAAGACACTCTGGAATTGGTTTGAACCTTATGTTAAAGATGATGAGGTATGTGATGCATATGGGTGCTTGACTTTTTTATTATGAGGACTGTTGCTATTACAGTTAGCATGCATGTGTTTGACTTGAATTTTCTTTAATGTGACTGTAAGTTGTTATCTGTCCTTTGTATCACTGTTTTCTGTTGCCTTCATAATTTGTGAGGTCATGCTTGTGAAGTATGGTAGGTAATCAAATTTGAACTTGAGGCCATTGATGATACTTACTAATCCAGTAATTACTCTGTGTTCTTTTAATTGACTTTCTACTGCAACCCATCCTTTTGGAGGGCGTTTATGTAAACCCGCCTTTTGGAGAAAGGACACCTTGTCCCTTGTTGGTTAATTTTGGCTGGGTTGGTGCTTTTTGCATGAAGTTAAGTTGAAAAAAGGGAGGGGCAAAGTTCACTTGGTATTAGCTCACAACAATTGCTCCATTTGCATTGTAAACAACCCTCACCCTAGTTGGATTTGAATTCCTGTTTTGTTCCTTCGTGAGTGGAAGTAAAAATGAATACTGAGACTCCTTTCCTTTAAACGTTATTAGTCATACGAGTGGATCACTTTGGAATGAAAAGGAGAGAGAAGGCGTGGACAGACACAGGACTTGATTTTTTGTATTTTGTTTTTCATTATATTTGAGATCACAAGATATATTTTTTTTCAAAGCTGCAATTGGTGAGATCACAAAAGTTTCTTTTAGGAGTCTGTAAACAACTTGTACCCAACGACTCCCCACACTGCGGGTTATGATCTAAGGAAACTCAAAGCTAGTATTAAAGATTTCCCTAATTTAAAGATGGTCAATGTCCTCTCACAAAGCACACTTTTGTTGTTTTAGGCAATCACTGGGATGGGTTTTATCCATCTCTTATTGGTGTTGGTTCTTTTTAAGATTGATATCTTCTTGGGCACTTTTGATTTTGAACGAAGATTAGTGAATTGTTTAGTCAGGATACTACAATTTTTCCAGAATTCCAATTGCTGGTGAATAATTCAGATGGTTAAGCTTCCACCCTCCGTTTGAATTTATTTCTTTTCTTGGACTGGACAAAAACTCAAAGAAATTCAAGAAGAAAAGAACACTGACCATCTTGTTATACCTCCCTTGTTGAAGATACCAAAGATGATTTTGAAATTTAATATTCTCTCTGTGGGAACATATGTTGTATGTTAAAGAGGTTTGAGATCCCATTTTTTATCAGCCTATTCTTTTTCCACTATCACTAACCAAACTGGCTCCAAGGGAGAAGTGTTTGGCTCCCAAGTCCCAAAATATGTGGGGACGACCAAGAGATTGAAGTCCCATCCCGTGGACTTCCATATGAAGAAAGATGTTACTGGTTAAGCTGTTCCTATTGTGAAGTTGAAAAGGAGATATTTGGATGAAGTCTCCATTAACAGGCTATCTTAACTAAGTTTTGAGTCTTCAAACCCCCTGATAAAATTATCATTTTTCTATGTCCAATTATACCTTAGGCATTTTTTTTTTAAAGACATGAAAAGAGAAAAATAGGTGTATTTCAGGGATAGGGATGTGTGGGTTAAGTGGGATTTGGAAGTACCTATATTTTTGTCGACTCCTTTTGGTCCTTTTCAGTAAACACCCTTTTCTTGTCTGTGTTTTATTATTTATTTATTCCAACAGTTTGGGGTTTTTCCCTTGTAACCTCCATTGCTCAGGCTCTTTTCAGAGGGTTTTGGGTCCGTCTATTTGTTGTTTTGTAGTCTCTTTTTCCCTTCCAACGAACAACAGACCAAAAAAAGGCTTTTCCCGTACAAATCCATGATATTTTGCATTTTTTCATTTTTAATGGATTTAATAAGAAACTAAAGCTATGAAAAGCAGAAAAGGAACTAACAGACTTAATGTGTTTCAGGAATTTTCACCAGGATCCCATGGACGAATGACTACAATGGGTGTTTATGTGCGTGATTTGCTCCTTGGACAGGTCAGGTTATATACCAACATTTCCCCTTCAAATATCTTGTTTTTTTGGTTATATCTTTCTTGTTTCTTTTTAACGTCTTTGCTTCAAAGTCTTGATAAACTGTGTATATTATACAGTTGGTATGTAAATCTTGTGACAACCTGCTGTTGACATTTTTCTAGTGTTTAACCATGGGATGGAAGTGCTGCATTGTCGTAGTTGTTTTTGGAACTGATATCCTGTATTAGCTCTCTCATTGCAGATCCCGGATGTTACTCTGTCATGGTTGGAAAATTAAGAATTATATATATAGTATAGTAGAGTCAAAGACTCACTAAGAGATGAGGAGGTGCAAAAAAGTTCAGGAAAAGAAGAACTACAGCATAACAGTAACCCCCTCCCTCCTCCTTTTAAGTTATTAGGAAACTCTTTTTTTCCATTAAAACATCTGATATTTGTTGGTTTATCATGGTGATTCGAAGTCATGTTCTCTGTTTTAGAGGGTGCTTCTTAGCTTTGAAGGCATGTGCGTGCAAGGTGAACTCGACTTCACAATGGCCTTTTGGTGTCTTGTCCACTTTAGTGTTGTCTTCATCTTTTATTTTTTTCTTTATCTTTTCTGTATTTCCAATAGTTTCTTAACTTTCCTTATATAACCTTTTCTTTTAGTTCTATTTCCCATTTTTGCACCTTGTGGGTAGATTAAGAAGGAGCCTTTAGCCTAAAGTATCGGTTGTGTTGCCTTTTACCTGTCAACTATTAGAGCTTCCCTGTCACGAACTTTCATAATCGTGATATGGAAAAAAGTTTTGGCTTAGATTCTAACCATTCATTTTTCTCACATTATTTCACCAAATCATGTGGAAATTTTTCTAGGAATGTTCTTGAAATAATTAAATAAATTCATTGTTTGGATTCAATTGTTTCTGTTATAGTATATGGTGAAATGAGATAAATCAAGTGTAGAAGATGAATAGATTAAAACATGAGAACAAGGTTTTGCTTTGATCGCATCAGTTTTCTAAAACATGTGATTAGTGACTTCGCTAAATTGGATGATTGAGGAGATGAATGGAGACTAAAATGGTTTGTGTTTTAACTGATCACAAGTAATCGAGAATAGAAGGAACAAACTGAAATGGTTTGTGTTTTAATGCTTCATCAGTAGAAAGCTGATGTAAATCTTGATATCTATATATGGGATTGCATTTTACCAACAGGGCGGAATGATCATTAAACTTATGTTTTATTTGTTCTTTCGCTTTTAATTGGCAATAATTGTGTGTCAAATGTTCTATGTTGGTATTTAAGTGATTGTGTTGTGTTGGCCACAGGGTGGAACGATCATTATGCTACATGTTTAAACTGGAACATAGTAACCACATATTTGTCGTGTTTTTCTTTTCCCATTATATATATATATTTTTTATTATTATTTTTGAATTCTTGTTTTTGTAGTTAAAAAAAATACCTACATTTTTTTGTGCATTGCAGTATTACTTCGATACCCTTTTCCCTCGTATTCCAGTTCCTGTCTTGCGGCAAGTTGTAGCTAATCTTGAAAAGTTGAAACTTCCCAGCAAACATTCTGGTGTGACAGGGGAAACCCATCGAATGGGGTCTGAAGACACAGCACGGCGTCCACCTTCTGTAAAAGCCTCACTTTCAGTTTCCTTTGGACAACGAGCCCCACATCGTGCCTCAACTAGGGACTCATCCCCAGTTCGCCGTACACTACCACCATCAGTTAATGACAGAGATAACAGCGATGATCTACGGAGATCTCCAAGCAGTCGCCGTAGTCAAAGTCGTGAACATCCAGATAACAGGGAGAGAAGCAGGGATAGAGATTATGACAGGGAGAGGAGCCGGGATAGAGATTATGACAGGGAGAAGAGCAGGGATAGGGATTTCGACAGGGAGAGGAGCAGGGATAGAGATCACGACAGGGACAGGGGAAGGGATAGGGACAGAGATCGAGATCGTGATCGTGATCGGGACAGAGAAAAGTATAGAGATCGGGAGAGGGACCGAGACAGAGATAGAGAAAGAGAGAAAGCTAGGGAGAGGGAGAGGGAGAGAGAGCGAGACAGAGAACGAAGTTATGATTATGATCGAAGGACTCATTATGCTGATAGAGACAGTAGAAGGGACTATGAAAGGAGTAGCCGTGATGGTGGCGCCAGGCATTATCGAAGGAGTCGTAGCCGAAGTAGGAGCAGGAGCAGAAGTCGAAGTTTACAAACAGGGAATGCCCCCCACCACGAGCGAGAGCGAGAGCCAAGTCCTGTAAGAGGTGGAACTACAGAGAAGATGTCTATTGTATCGAGCAACCTGGCAAAGCTTAAAGACATGTATGGCGATGTGAGCGAGCAGAAAGGGGATTCAAGCAAAGAAAGATTTAATAGAAGGGATAGTAGTGGTGAAGAGGTGATTAGACTGGGTGGTTCCTGGAAATAGTGAGTGAGTGATGATGAATGCTCTCTCTCTAATACTAGAAGTCCACTGTATTCAATACCATGTTATCTTTTATTTAGAAAACAAAATTTTAGTTTTCTATTGGAAAAGGGAAGAAAAATCATGTATTTGTCACTTGAGAGCTTTATAGTATTCATCATCTCTCCCAATCTATTTCATCAGTTGAATGCCTAGACTTAGGCAAAATCAAATGTAATACATGCAACCATGATGATGATGGCTGTGTATTAGATTAAATTGACTTGGTTACTGCTTGCTTTTTTTTTTTTTTTTTCCCTTCTTTTATGTTGGATTGACAAGGGAAGTCGAATAGAATTCCTATACCACTGGACTAATCACTTTGTTTTAAAGCGTTTTCCTGTTGATTCTCTTTTGCATTGTTGTTTAAATAGGCCCTCTTACAATTTGGTAGCTAAAATGTTGTGGTATGAATCAACTTCTCTATTGGGGTAACTTGACATGTTGGTGTATTAGTAAAACAGAACAGACATTTCTGTGTGTTTGGGTGGTAGAATATTTATGGTGAAGAAAAAAAACTTTACAAGAGTTGGAATAGCCATGGATTACTCTGCAACAATCAAATCAGTCTTCCCTTAAACCTTTTCATTTACAAGAGTTGTTGATATTCTTCACAACTTCGCTACAACCAAAGGGGTTTCTCTCTGTTATTTGTTTGATGAAATTGGTTTTTTTTAATTGATGGGGTTTTAGAATGACGCAGCAAAAGTGCTGGCTAAGGTTTATCGCAAGGAGGGGTTGAGGTTCTATCAAAAGGTAAATCCTTGCAATACTTTAATAATAAACACTTTTTTTTTTATATTTTTTTTTATATTTTTTTTTATTTTGCACTTAAAAGACTTTCAAGCTTAGAGAAACAAAAGGATTAGTTAAAACACATTAGACATTTTTACATTCAATTTAACTTCATCTAACTTTGTTTTTTATTTCACCTAAAAAGTTTCTTGATAGGGAACAATCAAATCAGTCTTCCCTAAAAAGTTTCCTAAAAAGTTTCTAAACAGTTAGCCTGGAAAATTTGTTGAATGTTCATTGATTTTGTGTTCATATAGTTGGGACATTTTGGTATGTCTAATCAAATAAAAAGGGTTGTGGTTGTTAGTGCCTGAGTTGAAATTAATTGCTTTCTCAGTTTTTATGTCAAAAGGTTGAGATAAAACAAATAAATTATGACAAAATTGGAGGTTGAGGGTATTCAAATCATTACTCGATGGAAGATATATGTCAATTACTCCTGAGCTAAGTTTGTTTTGACATATACCCATTGTCTTACGTCTATGTAAGTTTCGAAAATATTGGTTAAATTACAAGTCTAATCTCTAAACTTTTACTTGTCCTATTAATTCTTTGTTTTCTTAAAAAGTAGTTAATAGATCTTTGACTTTTTAATTTTTGTACTTAGAGGTGAAATTTTCAATTTTTTGTCCAATAGGTTCATGAATTTTAAAAATTATTAAATAGGCTAAGAACCTTTTGAATACAAAATTGAAAGTTCGAGAATAGACACATAATCGAAAGTTTAAAATCTTATTAGTTATTTTTAAAGTTTAAAGATTTATTAGATAATTTTTAAAGTTTATAAACTTGTTTAATACAAGCTTGAAAAGTTGAGAGATTGGGAGTCATTTTTTACCGTGAGTAACAAAAGACTCAATTTTATCCATAATATTATTTCTGGAATGGTTTCTATAATTTATTTAAAAAATTTTAAGAGTACAACAACAAAATCAAAATAAAGATTAAAATAAAAAGACTATTGGAATGGAACACATGCCTGAGCAATTAGGCAGGTATTGTTCATAATATAAATTAACCTCAAAACAAGGATGCCAAGTTTGTACTTGAATAGAAAAGAGAAGTTTTGCTGAATAGAAAAACAACAACTTAGAGCATTAAAAAAAAAAAAGAAAAAATTACTCAAAAACTCTAAACAAACAAACACTCTCATTCCCAAATACAACCTCATTCATCCATTCTCAATTAACACATACATTTATAAAATCATAGATTGTCTTCCAAGTCCTAACAAACTCCATTAGTCTTCTTCTTCTCCATCACAAACTTCCTCCAAACAGTTGTGATCTCCCTCTGCGTCTCGAGTGCGCTCTTCTTCGCCACGACGACGTTGTTACGCTGTGTCTCTTCTCCAGCCACCAGCGTCTTGATATCGGCCTTCGACGGGAGGATGTCGAGCTCGTGCATCACCTTTTCGATGTCTGCCACCAGACGCTCTGCAAGCGTGCGGGAGAAATCTTCTCGGATCACAACTCTTAGAACTGTTATGTGCTGTGCGTCCGGAGGCATGGTGTAAGCCGGGACGATCCAGCCGAATCTCCTCAGCATTTCTGAGACTTCAAACTCTGTGTGGCGAGTGTTGTCTTTCAAGGAGAAGGCCACTAATGGAACTCCATTGTCTTTTGACACAATGTTGAACCGTCCTGTTTTTTCCAGTCCTTCCTTCAGGACGATCATGTTTTCTTTGCAGTTTTCCATCACGTTTTGGTATCCCTGTTCAATAAAAATGGTTCCTACTTTCTTAGATTGAGGACTCATTTTGTTCTTCTTTGATGATCCAAGTTTGTTTGTTTTTCAGATCATCACATTGGTTTATTCTGTTTTGATTCATAAGTTTAACATCTTTTGCCTATTTATCTAATCAATAGGTGTCTAAATCATATATGTATACTCGGTTATGAGCCTCGAGTTACCAAATGACATTAGTTTGTGGCTAAGGACTCAATAATAATTTTTAGTTCTTCAACGTTTAGGCTTGTGTCTATTTATTTCCTACACTTTAAAAAGTGTCAAATAGATCACTGAACTTTCAATTTTATATCTAATAGGTTATTGAACTTTAAAAAGTATCTAACATGTCCTTAAACTTTTAATTTTGTGTCAATTAGATCCCTAAATTTTCAATGTTGTATATAATAAGGCCCTCAAACTATTTGACATTTTTTAGAATTCAAAGATCTATTAGATAGAATTGAAAGTTATTAGAATCAGAATTAAAATTTATATTTAATAGATCAATAAATTTTTAAAATTTTTGAATATGTCATGACTCTATGATTAGACATAAAATTGACCGTTTTTTAAAGTTCAAAGACATTTAGATACAAAATTGAAAGTTTAGAAATTCATTAGATACTTTTTCAAGTTCAAAAACCTATTAGACACTATTATAATATTTTAAAAGTTAAGAGATTAGAACAAAACATTTAAAAATTCAAACATCAAAATGGAATAAAGTGGAGCATTCAAGAGGTGAAATATGATTTAAGCTGATACAAGGTTATGAAAATAAGATAATGAATAGGAATGTTACCTCATAACCCAAGCGGATCAATTGGTAGTACTGAGCAATGATTTGGCTAGAACCTAAAAAAAAGAAATCTCAAAATTCAGCTTCAAAGTGATCTTGAAAAGCAAAAGAGTCATAATAATGAATGCAATGTACACCTTTGGAGAAATTAAGGGTGAAAGTGGGTTGGTCAGCCCCAAGATAGTTGATGTGGAAAATGAGTTCTTCAGGCAAGTCTTCCTTGTTCCTCCAGATGACCCAACCAATTCCAGCATAAACAAGCCCATATTTATGCCCACTCACATTAATACTCTTCACAAGGGGCAGCCTAAAGTCCCATTCTAGCTCTGGGTAAATGAATGGGGCAATAAACCCTCCACTCGCAGCATCCACATGAATAGGAGTGTCCCATCTGTTAAAAGTTTACCATTCACTTTAAATTAATAAAAAAGTACTTTTCATCCTCTAAAATCACTCAATAAGTTATACTAAACAACCCACTTTAAATTATTAAGATCGGTTTGATAACTATTTGGTTTTTGAAAATTAAGCCTATAAATACTATTTCTACCTATGAGTTTACTTGTGTTGAGTAGTAGTTTTCAAAAAAATTGTTTTTGTTTTGTTTTTCAAATGTTTTTTTTATAAAAAAGATGAAACTCAAAGTGGTTGAAATGATGAGAAAATAAACACAATTTTAAAAAATCAAATGGTTATTAAATGGGGTCTAATTTTTCTAAAAGTGCTTATAGAAAAATTGATTTGGTTAAAAAAAAACAAATTTTTTCCTGGAGTTATTCTAAACAAACTAGAAGAGACAGGGGAGGAAGAAATTGTACCCGGTTTCCTTGTTCTTCTCGATTAAGAGATCGTTTAAGAGCTTTACATCTTCAAATTCTCCATTGAGAGTAGAACCCAAGATGGCTGCAACACAGATGGTGTTCTCATCAACCAACTCCACAGCTTTCTCTGGATCCATCACATAGTAACCTTCCCTCAATTTCACCTCTTTCAGCTCTACCTCAAAGTACCTTGCAAATTTCTCCCAGCATACCTTCGTATTTTGTTTTAGGACAACAATGTTAGCAGATTCAAAACTTGATAACTTAAAAACTCTTCCGGGGTGGACGAAGCCTCTCAAAATTAAATGGAGTAATTCAAAAAAGGGATCTTTATGTTAGGAGTGCAAACAAAATCTCATATTGACTAAGAAAGAGAGTGATCGTGAGTATATAAGTAAAGACGATTATGTCGGTATAAAGTTTTTTTTTATGTGAAACTAGAAGCAAAACCACGAAGATTTATGCCCAAAGTGGACGATATCATACTACTATGGGATGTGGGAATATGTTGATGGTTGGTTGTCCTAAGTTCCTAACACCTCAATACTCCCAATGAGAATGATACCTGGACATTAGCTCCAGTGACAATGTTGGGCTTGTCATAGGGCTTGCCTTCAGCCTTCATTCTGTTCTGCCACCTTCTCTTGAAAGCCAAACCAGCCAACATTATGGCCTCCGACGATCCCACTGTTCCAACTCCCACCGCCGTCTCAGCATCGCCCAATGGGGCATTGAACAAGTGAGCTATCATGTTCACGCATCGATTCTGCAACCATTTGTTAATTACCTCATCTCTTCAACAAAATAGCTAGCAAAGAATTACATCTTACTAATGTAAAATCTACCAAATGAATTTACTTTTATCTTGACAATGTTAATGCTTTCTTTTCTTTTAAAGATATTTTGGTTGAACCAAGGTGGGAATTTGAACTAACCACTTAACTATTGCATTGACTAATAAAATTTTTAATTCTGGAATGAGTTCACATAGTATCCCATGTTGGATTTTTCTTTTTTTTTTTTGGGGGTTGGTATGGACATTGATATGAGTCAAGTGAATGTGTAGTAAAAGCATTGTTATATGTCCTTTTCAATTGGAGACATTGGGGCCAATAATTTGGAGTTGGTTGTAGAAATAGTCTCATTAAAGTGCAGAATTAAACAAACAGTTGACCCAACAATATAAAAATTATTTATCTGATTAAATGATTAGTATATTAACTAAAATCAGTCATAATTTGAATCGATAGAAATAAGGTTATATTTTTTAAATCCATAAAAAAAAAAAACTATTGCAAAATTTCAATAATACTAACATATATTTTACTTAAAATGCACATTCAAACAATTTTCAATTTATTCGGCCTTCGACCTGTCCAGTTAATATTGCACCTACTACCAGAGATTCCATGTCTAAGATAGAGATGAGAATGTTTGACTTTGTATACTTCTTATAAAAAATCATGTGATATTTGAAAAGTAAAAAAACAACAATAATTTTGGAATTATTAAAAAAAAAAAAACAATAATTTTGGAATTCCAACCGTATATCTGACAATTAGCTAGTTATCTGATAGTAATAAAACTTATAAAAGCAGTTGATTATAACTTGAACACCTAATACCTTTTTTTAAGATTAAATATTAAATTCAAGAAAAAGATCATAAAAGCAATTTTTTTGGGTTCATTTGTAAAAGCGGCATCGGTTTAGTTAGTTTATTGTTTTTTAAAAAATAATTCTGAAATAATCTTACTTAAATTTTGAAAAACAATAATTTGAAAACTACTCAAAAATTAAAAAAAAGTGTTCATACTCAATAATTCAATTTTTTAATGATGTTTCATTTCTTTAAAAAAAAATAAAAAAATATTATAAAAAAAGAAGTGGACATTTGCAAAACAAACCGAAGAAAATACTATTTGAGAATGCAATAGTCCATAAGGTTCCAACTAAAAGCTGTCAATCCACATGAAAGAAAATTACAACTGGCTTTTACGGTATAGTTACTGCGTCGGTAACTATTAAATGCATAATTAAAATTATTTTGATTTATTCTATCCCTTTCTTTTTTGCAAAGGAAAAAAAAAGGAAGGAAAAAAGGTTTCTTTTCCCTCCTTCCTCTCTCTCTCTCTCTATATTTTATCCCTTTCATTGATGTAAAATATCTGCACTTAAGACTATAATTTTCCAAGAAAATCATGATGTGAACGTGACCAAAAATGATTCGGTTCCCCACATTCGCATTTCCCACGATAACCTTATTAAAAAAAAAAAAAACCATTTTCCTTTTTTCTATCTTTGTTATTAGGCTTATTTTGAAGTTTAGATTTTAGTTGGGTTAGCGGTTAAAAAGATTGTCAGCCAGAGCTTAGCTTAATTGGACATCAAGTATGATTTATGACTAATAAGTCATGAGTTTGAATCTTTCACCTCAATTGTTGATGTAAATAAAAGATTTTGACGCTTTTCAAAACAAAAAAAAATTGGCAATTGTTATCTCTCTCCTTGAAAAGGGAAATGTCAAAATCTCCAATGTAACAAATTAGGAATTTACATTACTTTCTTCCTCATACCCAAACACTTCAAAACTATGTTCTCAAAAAAGAAAAAAAAATCTTTCAAAAGTATGAACAAAGAGTGAATCATAAAAGAAAAAGAGGAAGAAAGATCAAAAGGAAAAGTGAAATCAAACTATGGTGGGACTAGGTGTGATGGCTCAGACCTAGGGCCAATTTTTTTTTTTATAAGAAATGATAAAGTCTTACAATTTACCTTCATGTAAGTTCAATTGTAATCATTCAATTTAAACAATTTAGGTTTTATTTGATAATTATATGCTTTTAAATTTTAAATTTTTAAAAATTAAGCCTATAGATGTTACTTTCACACATGAGTTTTCTTATTTTATTATCTACACTTTTTACCTATGTTTTTAAAAACCAAGCAAAATTTTGAAACTAAAAAAAAAAAGTTTTTGAAAACTTATTTGTTTTTAGAATTCAAATGTTTCCTTAAGAAAAATGAAACTCATTATAAAGAACGGGGAGGAAACTACTTTAATTTTCAAAAATTAAAAACTAAAAATCAAATCTCTGTTTGATAACTATTTAGTTTTTGAAAATCAAATCCACAAATATTGCTTCCAATTATTAGTTTCCATGTTTTTTTATCTACTTTTTACATATGTTTTTAAAAAATAAAGCCAAGTTTTAAAAACTAAAAAAAATAGTTTTCAAAAATTTATTTTTGTTTTTGGAATATGACTAAAAATTCAAATGTTTTTTTTTTAAGAAATATGGACACCATTGTAGAGAAGATGAAAACTATTATAAAGAAATTGTAAAAACAAACACAATTTTAAAAATAAAAGGAAAAAAACAAATAGTTACCAAAAACCTTCGTGAAACAGATTAGAGGAAAATTTTTAAAATTTTCATATAACCTTTTGAACCAAAGACAAATTAATGAGGTTATTGCAAGAAATTATTCAGTTACTCCATAATATTATGAACGGTTAGATGGAGAGAGAAGTAACTTAAATTTATATTCAATAATTATTAAAGATATAAAAACTATTAGATCTACATTTAATGGTTACAATGAGACTACTCAATGAATAATTTTTAAATCATTGTTTTCTCCTACTTTGTCCCTACCAACTCAGTCTTTTGATTGAATCGATAGGGGTAGAATTTAGGAGGATAAAATTCTAACATTACTATTAAGTTCCCTCACAACAATGGTACAAGGTCACTATTAGAAAGTTGGACATTTGTCAAGTAAGAAGCTTTTAATGAATTGACCCTTTCAATACGGACAACGGGCTCCATAGTCACTTAAATCTCGGCAATTATTGGGGATAAATTCATTGAAATCTAGATGGCCTTGAAATCAAGGTCAAGCTATTTATTTATGCAATTTGATAACAGACTTTTAAGTTTGGTTAAAGTTGCACATATTCTAGTAGCCGAGTCAAAATTCTACGTGGGAGAGAGAAATTTCAAATAATATCATTAAAGTTTCTCCAAATGTTGTTACCTTAATTAATTTTTAGATGGCATCTAAAAAAAATTATTTTTTATAAGTAATCCAAACATAGTTTATTAGATATAACATCCATTGTTATTTGAAAATTTGATTTTTTTAATGGTTGAATTAAAGAATAATAGTAATAAAAAACAAAAAACCCAACAAACTGAAGGGAAAAACTCGAGATTATTTGAAGACTAGATGGGAAAAAAAGTCTTTTCCTTTTTGTTTTTTCTGAAGAGACTTTGTGTCACCTCAAGGGAGTATGAACTTCTAAATTATTTTTTTTTATTAAATTATAAAAATATCTCTGAATTATGTAATTAGTTTCAATTATATTTCTGAATTTTAGAAAATTTCATCTTTGAATTTTGAAATTTGTTTCAAAATAACCTTGAAACTTTTTTTTGTTAAATTCATGGATGAAAAATATTGTATTTGCATTTATATCGTTGTTCATATGAACATATTTGAACATATACATTTAAAAAAAAATGAAGCATATTCAAATACATTTTTTTCGTCCATAAATTTAATAAAAAAAATCTTTAAGAATTGTTTTGAAACAAACTTCAAAATTCAAATGTTAAAATAAAACTTTTCAAAATTGAGGAGTATAATTGAAATCAACCTTATTGATAATCTATTTTTTTTTTCTTACGACTCAAGAACTACTTTTTCAAAACATTATTTGAAAATGGCTTATCATCTACTTCTTAAAATAACTTCTCAAAAGTAATTTTCTTTGTGGGGATATCAATATTAATGTTATCTCAAATCGCGTTTTACCTTTTCATCTTACTCTTTCTTCAAACGTAATGCCAAAGTCAATTGAGAAAGTAAATAAATAAATGTAAGACCAAGACCCAAGTATTTACACTAAGGAACACGGAATAAGACGTGCAATAACGCTTGCACGCTATTCTTTCACTTGGACCCACTAATACCAATCATCATTAAACACGCCAAAATATATATATATATATATATATATATATATATATATATATTATTATAAATAAAGATTAAATTACAAGTTTAGTTTTTCAAGTTTGTGTCTATTTGTTCAGTTTATTTAGTTTTAAATTTTCAATTTCGTATCTAATAAGTTTTCGAATTTTCAACATTATATCTAATAGATTCTTAACAAATTTGAATTTCTTTAAAATTAACTCTATTAGATATAAATTTGAATTTTATGTCTTATGTAACTTTAAATTTTAAATTTTGTGTTTAGTATATTCGTAAATTAAGAAAAAAAAACAATGACTACATAAACCTCAAAATTCATGGACTAAATTTGTAATTTAACTTCAATATAAGAAAAAATAAACTCATATGTGCACACCATTTATCTGTTAATATTTTGTTTGAGTTAAATATATATATATATATATTTTCAATTTAGTTGATTCTAAAAAGTTGTAGTTTAGTAGCTTATATTTTTTTTTTAAAAATTAATTATACATTTTTTTTAATGGCGTATGCAAAAATTGGTTTAATATCACATCATTTAATGATTTCTTTTCTTCTTTTGAGTTTAATAATGTAGAGGTGAAATTCAGACACCTCAAATTTAGGATGGATTAGGAGCTAGGGAGTGGTTAGAGTGTAAGAGACAAAATTAGGCTTATTAATAGAAGAAAAGTTAAATTTTCTGTTTATTCTTCATAAATTTGATAAAGTAATTAAAAACTTTTTTTGTCGCTCATTCCTCCTTGAAATTTAGAATTTTTATTTCTTATACTTATTTTTTGTAATATAATATAGTACCTCAAATGTTTAAGTTTACAAATTTTTGTTTGAACTCGGACCTATTAATAAGTAACTAATTAAACGGTTTTAATTCCCGACGGTAAAAAATTCTTATGCTTTATTCACTTTTTTATATTTCATGTGTGGGGCATTTCAAAATTGTAATTGAAAAACTTAGATAACCATTTTATTTTTAGTTTTTTAAAGTTAAGCTTATTTTCACCTAATTTCTCTACAATAGATATCATCTCTCTTAAGTAAGCATTTGAGTTTTTAGCCAAATTCTAAAAACAAAATCAAGTTTTTGAAAGCTTTATTTTTTTAGTTTTTAAAAGTTGGTTTGGTTTTTGTTTTTTTTTTTTTCATTTAATTAGAGAAACTATTTAGCCAATACTATACGATTTATTTATAGATTCCAAGGGAATTGACTTTTGGTTTTTGGTTCCAGAGTGTAACGCCCCAAGCCCAGGATCTCCTGCGACTTGGCTGCGTCACTATATCATCCATGATTGCTTGTAAGATTGAAGATACTATTCTCAAAAACCAACGTCCTTTCAGCATGTTTTGTCCTCACTCACATGCTCCCTAGGAAGATTCCCAAGATGTCACCCAACATAGGATTGCTCCAAGCTAAACACGCTTAACTGAGGAGTTCCATGATTGAGCCATCGAAAAGGAAGGTGCACCTTGTTGCTATAGGTAGTAGTTATCAATTCTTTTAAGCCTTTCTCAACTATACTTTCATATCCTCACATGGTCACTCTCTACGTACTCTCTCTTCGAGTCACTATACTTTCATATCCTCAAGATCTCTCTCATTCGGATGTGACTTCGATTCATTCATGTCTTCTCTTTCTTTCAAGCGTCACACAAAGATTCTCAATTATTATTTTTTAATTATTATTATTTTTTTAAAAAAAAGACAATTTGCAGCCTTTTCTTTTCTTCCTTTATTTTAATTTAACCCTTCAGCTCATCCAATGTAAGTTGAATTTTTAATATAATTAAATTTAAAATATTAATGGTTATTTTTTAGGAAAAAACATTTTATTATTTTAAAAATTAAAAATTAAAAATATATAATATATGTATGCCCACATTGTGATTGTGTCAATTCTAAAGGTTAATATTTATCTCTAGAATTTCTATATTCTTTTTTAACTAAATATTGTCTAAAATGTCATTCAAACTACAGCTTAATTTCCACTCCATATGTTATTAAACTAAAATAAATTCAGTGCAAGATTTTTTTTTAAAAAAAAAAATAATATGATCAACATATTATTTATGAATTTATAAATATAAATATCATGGGTCAAATTATAAATAAATAATATGAAAACACATTATTCAACTTGATTCTTCCGATATTTAAATTTAAAAAAAAAAGAAAAAAAAAAAACCAAGCGATCCCAAAATTATATTATAACCAAACGGACTAGATTTATTGATTATAAAACTTTGTTAAACCAACTTTATGTTTTAGTAATATTTAATTAGAATTCCATTTTTGACTAAAGAACCAAGTCATTTTTTAAAAATCAACAAGAATTTTTCTGAGCAGATGAGCGCAATTGGCATGTATCCTCAACTGAAAAAAAGTTATAAGATCGAATCGGTCAATAATTTCTTAGTCTCGACCATAGAACTCCGCCAAGACCGAACGGCTGCAATTCACAATTCGGGAGAATTTGCAGGGGAAAACCGTTCATGGAGAGAAACGATAGAACGAATCGATCTAATTTTTCGATCAAGGCTAATAGAGTGAGAGAGAACGGTACCTGGAGCTCTGTAGTGACAGGATATTCATCCATATCGACGTAATTCTTGTTAATGGCGGCCATGATGAGTTTATCGCACTCAGGCTCCATCCAAGTGGTGACGAAGGAGGCCAAATTCAGCCTAGGGTTTCCATCGAGCATGAGTTCATCATTGATGATCTGGAACGCAGCTTCCTTAGGGATCGAATTTTCCGGCATTTTGAATCTGGAACAAACAGGACATTATATAGTGAAATCGATCCAGAGAAAAATCAAAGAAACAGAATCACCGAAACACAAATCAAACATAGGAACTCCAGTAATGAATTTCGAGATCTAATCAAAGAGAAAGAAAGAAAAACAACGATGGATCGATAGAAGAATCGATCTGATCCGTGATTGACGAAATCAATTACCTCGGGAGAGAGGTTCGCACATATCGAGAAGCGAAGGTGGAGTGGACAGAGACATCTGTCTGAGAAGCAGTCTTGGACAGAACCATACTGGATCGAGATCAGAGAAAGAAGAAGAAAGTTGCAGAGAGAAGAATGAGAAGATCAATGGAAGTGGATGAAGAAGAATGGGAGAAGAAGTAGGGGGCTTAAATACTAAATAGAGTAATTTTTGGTCAGCCTTGGATGGCTGGCAACCTCACAAATGGAAATGTCAAGGCTTTACTTCCTTCTAGTGGCGGTTCTTTGTGTGGTCCCTCTTCTCTTTAATTCTTTTAATTAAGAAAAAATCTCGTAAAAAAAAAAAAAAGAAAAAAGTTAAGCCTCCTTTCATAATCGTTTTGATTTTTAATTTTTAGTTTTTAAAACTTAGGTTAGTTTTTCCTAATTTATTTTCATCTCCTCTACAATAATTTCATTATTAAGTTATATTTAAGTGCCAATAAGAGCATAGTTCAACTGGTTCGAATTTTCCCACCCTCAATTGTTGATGTATTAAAAAAAATATCATTTAAGTTTCTAGCCAAACTAAAAAAATAGAAATAAATTTTTGAAAACTACGACCCCGTGATAATTATTTAGTTTTTTATTTTTGATTTTTAAAAATTGTACTTATTTTCTCACAATTTCTCTATATGGTTTTCATCTTCTCTACAATGAGTTTCCATCTTTCTCAAGAAAACACTTGAATTCTTAGTTAAATTTAAAAAACATAAACAAGTTTTTGGAAACGACTTTTTTTAGTTTTCAAAACTTGGTTTGGTTTTCGAAAACACATCTAGAAGGTAGAAAAGAGAACATGAAAAGTCATGGGTAGTAGTAGTATTCATAGACTTAATTTTCAAAAACCAAATAATTATCCAACAGGGTCTACTTTTTTTTAGTTTTCAAAACTTAGTTTGGTTTTTGAAAATATAGATAGGAAGTAGATAAGAAAGTATAGAAATTCATTGGTAGAAGTAGTATTTTTAGGCTTAATTTTCAAAAACAAAAAACTAAGACCCCGTTTGATAATCATTTTGTTTTTGGTTTTTAGTTTTTGAAATTTAAACTTATTTTCACTCAATTTCTCTACCATAGACATCATTTCTCTTAAGTAAGCATTTGAACTCTTAGCCAAATTCTAAAAACAAAGTCAAATTTTTGAAAGCTACTTTTTTAATTTTCAAAGACCAAAAACTAAGACCCCGTTTGATTTTTGAAAACATATGTACAAAGTAAATAAGAAAATATATAAACTCATTGGTAGAAGTAATATTTTTAGGTTTAAATTTCAAAAACTAAAAATAAAAAATAAAATAATTATGAAACGAAGTCTAAATGATTATCAAACGAGATTTTAAATTTTTGATTTTCCATCTCGAATGGAGATTGAGATGGAGTTTATTATATATGAACAACATTACTAATATCTTCTCACATTAATTATGCGTCTTTAGAATATTGCTATCTGATTAAACAACTTGTCATACGATAGTCTTATCATTCTTTTTTCCGAATTTTTATATTAGATGAATAGACTATCATTCTTTTTTCTGAATTTTTATCAGATGAATTTGGTATCTATTGTTTTATAAATATGTGAGAGGTTGAGAATTTGGGTCGGACTATTCAATTCTCCTTCTATACGATAAAACAAAAAAAATAAAAGAGACAAAAATAAGGATAATGTTGTAAAAATAGGATGAAAACTGGGTATAATTTTACCAATATTAAAATACTAATATAATAATATATTTATAATAAGAATATAATAAGAATAATATAATAATAATAATAATATTAAAATAAGTGTTTGGAAAGTGGGGACAATATATATAATATAAATAAAGAGATAGTGGAAATTTATGGAAAATTAAATAAAGACTAAAAAGAGAAAGTGGGAGAGAATGAAGAGAATTGAAGAGAATTTCACCAATGGTTTTTTCCATAAACCACCATAAGCCACTATTTATAGGCTAAATGGCAAGAGATGAGTTAGACATTTGGACACTCAAGCATTAGTAAGAAATGGACACATGGAGGACACTATGGCTAAGGAGGGGTTGCCATGTAGCATGGGTAGAAAAGGCATGTGGAATAGGGCATTTACACATTTGTTTGTTTATAATACTCCTTTAAATGCCCATTTTATATAATATATGCTCTCGTTAAAACCTTTACTAGGAAAAACTGATGGGATAAAAACCTAGTGAAGGAAAAAAGTACATATTTTATATAATACATTTACTCCCTCATGATGACACATCACTGAGAGATCTCCAGTCTTCGTGCATCCCAATATCGTGAACCAATTTCTCAAATGTTGTAGTTGGTAATGCTTTTATAAATATGTCCGCCAAGTTATCCTTCTCACAAATCACATTTATCTTGAGATCTCGCCATTTTCTTCAAGGTCATGAGTGTAGAAAAGCTTTGGAGAGATATCTTTCATTCTATCTCTTTTGATATATCCTCCTTTGATTTGAAATTTATACATGCTGTGTTGTCTTCAGTATAATATTGTTGGAGGATGTTTACTAGAAGACCATCCACATGTCTCACGAATGTGTTGTGTCATCGATCTTAGCCATACACATTCTCGACTTGCCTCGTGAATTGCGAGGGATTTCAAATGATTCGAAGAAGTGGCGTGATGATCCATTTCACTATCGCCATGATGTAGCAGTTCCCCAACATGTAAATAGATAACCTGTCTGAGATCTAGCTTTGTGTGGATCAGATAGATAACCAGAATCTGCATAACCAACTAGATCAAAACTAGATTTGTTAGAATAAAATAACCCCATATCAATCGTCCTCAAGATATCGAGTACATGCTTAACTCCGTTCCAATGTCTTTTTGTAGGACATGAACTATATCTAGCTAATAAATTTATTGAAAATGCAATATCTGGTCTCTTGTGTTATTAGCTAGATACATAAGTGCACCAATTGCACTAAGATATGGTACTTCGGACCAAGAAGTTCTTCATTATCATCTCGAGGTCGAAATATATCTTTCTTTACATCTAGTGAACGAACTTCCATTGGAATGTTCAATGGATGTGCTTTATCCATACTGAGAATCTTTTTAAGATTTTCTCAGTATAAGTTGATTGATGAACAAATATCCCATCTCGCTAAATGTTCAATTTGTAAACCAAGGCAAAATTTTGTTTTTCCAAGATCTTTCATCTCGAATTCTTTCTTAAGATATTCTATTGCCTTGGATAACTCTTCAGAGTTCCAATTATATTTAAGTTATCAACATATCTGATTATAATAGCAAATCTGATCGAGATTTCTTTATAAAAACACAAGGACATATTGGATTATTTTGATATCCTTCTTTCAATGAGATATTCACTCGAAAGCGATTATACCACATTCGTCCCGATTGTTTTAATCCATATAATGATCTCTCAGTAACTTTATCGAATACAATTCCCGAGAACTTGATTCATATGTTTTACGGTATTTTAAATCCTTCCGGATTTTCATATAAATGTCATTATCTAGAGATCCATATAAATACGCCGTGACTACATCCATTAGATGCATATCAAGTTTTTCATATACAACGGGCCAATCAAATATCTTAACGTTATTGCATCCACCACGGGAGAATATGTCTCCTCATAATCTATACTGTGCCTTTGAGAATCTTTTGTGCAACAAGTCTCGCTTTATATCTTGTGACTTCATTCTTTTCATTTCTTTTCCTTACACATACCCATTTGTATCCCACGGTTTAACACCTTCCGGTGTTAGTACTCATCGGTCCAAAACCTCTCACGCTTTGAAAGTGAGCTCAACTCTCGCTTGGATTGCTTCTTTCCACTTCAACCAATCCTTTCTATGTTGACATTCTTCGATAGATTGTGGATCAAAATCGTCACTTTCATGAATAATATAAGTGAGCAACATTATAAGAAAAAATGTTGTCAACAATGATATCATTTCGGTTCCATCTCTTTCCTGTTGTAACATAGTTTATGGAAATTTCATTATTATCCTCAAGCGTTTGATTTTCATCAATACTCTTTTGAGTAGTAGTATCTTGGATTTCTTCTGGAACATCCATACCTTTTATTGAATCATTTTGATTCTCAACTACTTTTCTTTTTCGAGGATTTTTATCTTTGGAACCCATTGGTCTACCACGCTCACGGCGTGCTCCAGACTCATTATTGACAACTTGTTCTGTGGAATATCAATTTTGATGGAGCATTTGCTCTTTGGTATATATGATTTAGTCACCCTTTTAGCATCTCGTGAATGCATCTGGTAATTGATTTGTTATATTTTGCAAATGAATTATCTTTTGAACTTCAAGTTCACATTGATCTCTTCGAAAATCTAAATGAGATAATAATAATGCATTCCATGTTTTGAACTTCAAGTTCACATTGATCTCTTCGAAAATCTAAATGAGATAATAATAATGCATTCCATGTGATTTCTTTTTCCAACTTCTTAATTCCTCCCCTAATGTTGGAAAATTTGTCTCATTAAAATGACAATCAAAATAAATCGTGGCAATAAATACATCACCCGTCGTGGTTCAAGATATTTAATAATTGATGGGGAATCATATCCAACATATATTCCTAACCTCCTTTGAGGACCCATCTTAAGACGTTGTGGTGGAGCAATTGGAACATATATCGCACATCCAAAAATTCTTAGATGGGATACATTTGGTTGTTGGCCATAAGCTAATTGTATAGGGAATATTTATTATAGGCTCATGGCCTAATACGTAATAATGATGCGGCATGTAAAATAGCATGACCCTGAGCCAGATGTAGGGAGTTTAGCTCTCATAAGCAATGGTCTTGCAATTAATTGCGAGACGTTTTATAAATGATTCTCGCTAGACCATTTTGTGTATGAACATGAGCTACGGGATGTTCAACACTTATCCCAATTGACATACAATAATTATTAAAAGTTTGGGATGTAAATTCACCAAAGATTATCAAGTCGAATTGTCTTAATTGTATAATCGGAAATTGTGCTCTTAACTTAATTATTTGAGCAAGTAATCTTGCAAATGCAAGATTTCGACTTGATAATAAGCATACATATGACCATCTCACTGGATCGTCAATTAATACCATAAAATATCTAAATGGACCACTTGGTGGGTTAATAGGTCCACAAATATCACCTTGAATTCGCTCTAAAAATGTAGGTGATTCAATGCCCACTTTTGCTTAGGTGATGGTCTAATAATTAATTTCCTTGAGAGCAAGCATCACATGACAACTCATTGGATTGAAGAATCTTACGGTTCTTTAAAGGATGTCCATGTGAATTTTCAATAATTTTCCTCATCATTATCGATCCTCGGATGACCCAATCGATCATGCCAAACACTTGAATATTTACGGATTCATGAACTTCGGTTCATTGTTGCATAACTTTTGATTACTCGTATATGAGTATAATATAATCCGTAAGAAAAAGGCGGCGATGTTTCCAATATCGTTTTCATGTGAAACAATAGATGTGATATAGAGATACTCTATATTATTTTTACGATCGGTTTCAACATGATAACCATTATTACGTATATCTTTGAAACTCAATAGATTTCTCTTTGATTTGCTAGAGAACAAAGCATTATTAATTGAAAATTTTGTTCCTTTAGGCAAGATAAAACTTGCTTTTCCAAACCTTCAATCAGTCCGCGGAACTGATATAGTATTGATTTTTGCTTCCAGCATTGTCAATTTAGAAAAATATTTTCATTTATGAGTATCGTAATACGTAGTTCGCGCGATCTGCTAGACATAAATCCTCATTGCTCATTTTCTAAGTTACTCAACATATTGAAATTGTCCATATTTCTTCATTGATAAGAAAAGGAAAAACGATTACAAAAAGTTCTAAATATATATACAAAAACAAGAAACATATTATAAATGATTATTTAATTATATATCTTCATACAAAACATCCTCTACTTGTTTGATTGCATCAATTTTCTCTCCAGAGATTCAAAATAATCACCACATCAAGATGCACCATATTGGAGGATCGAATACATCATCTTCTTGAATGGCAAGATTCACCTCCACATTCTTCCCTTTTCCTTTTTCCTTCAAGGAAGCTTGATAGAGATCAACAAGGTGTTTTGACGCATTTCGGCAGTGCGTGACTGGTGCCAGTCATTCCGCACCTAAACATTTATGTTCATCACCTTTTGAACTTCTATTGTGGAGATTTTCCTTTATGATCATCGATTCGTGTGGGTTTCTTAAAGTTATAATGCCCACCACGAAAAATAGGTATTTCTTCCTCTACATGCGGTCCCGACCTCGAATTAACGATTATTAAAATTCACGACATTCACTTCGTGGAATGGTGTTGCTCCGATTGGTCGAGATTCATGATTTTTCATTAATAGCTCGTTATTTTGTTCACCACGAGAAGACATGAAATTAGTTACGAATATTTTTAAACCCTTTCTCTCGATATTGCTGCTTTGCATGAGCATATTCAAACATGGAAAGTGGAGAATGTCTTCTAAACATATCAACATCGAAATTTTTTCTCCGCATAATTTTAATTTTGAACTAATTAATAATAGTGCGGAATTATATTCACTTCTTGATTTGAAATCTTGCAACCTCGTGTGCATCCAATCATAACGAGTTTTGGAAGAATAAGCGTTTTTTGATGATCATACCTATCTTTCAAGCCTTGCCATAGAATGTAGGGATCTTTTATTGTAAGATACTCCATTTTCAATCCCTCGTGAAGATGATGGCGAAGGAAGATCATTGCTTTGGCTTTTTCTTGATTTGATGCATCATTTCCTTCTTTAATTGTTTATCCAAGATTCATGGAGTCTAAATGGATCTCAAAGATCGCGACCCATGACAAGTAGTTATTTCCATTAATATCCAAGGTCATGAAATTCTAGTTTTGCAAGATTTGCCATAGTAATACTATATACAAAGAAATTGCATTTACATTAGGAAATCAATTAGACATGCAAAATAAAATTTTATTATTAAAAAAATGGCTTACCCCGAGGACCTACCTTCAGTGGAAAAATCGGCAGAGCTTCGTGCTGATAACGTGTTGTAAAAATAGGATGAAAACCGGGTATAATTTTACCAATATTAAAATACTAATATAATAATATATTTATAATAATAATATAATAATAATAATAATATTAAAATAAGTGTTTGGAAAGTTGGGGCAATATATATAATATAAATAAAGAGATAGTGGAAATTTATGGAAAATTAAATAAAGACTAAAAAGAGAAAGTGGGAGAGAATGAAGAGAATTGGAGAGAATTTCACCAATGGTTTTTTCCATAAACCACCATAAGCCACTATTTATAGGCTAAATGGCAAGAGATGAGTTGTACATTTGGACACTAAGCATTGGTAAGAAATGGACACATGGAGGACACTATGGCTAAGGAGGGGTTGCCATGTGGCATGGGTAGAAAAAGGCATGTGGAATAGGGCATTTACACATTTGTTTGTTTATAATAGATAAGAATTTTTTTGCAGTGACATGTTCTACAATAAATATTGTAAATATTACCATAAGGATTCTTACAATTAGCACTCTAAAATGATGCTCACTATTTTCCACTACAATGAATATACTCACAACAACTCCTTATAAGAATTCTGTAGGTACCATAAGAATGATTACCTAACTCCTTGACTTTATCTCTCTTCTTAGTTGTCACTTTCTTTCTTTCACTACTTTGTATCTTAAATAGAGGAGAAAACACCATTTGCATAAGATAAGCCTAGTTGTGTTGATTGCGCGAATTAACGTCATGACTTTATTATGGACAAATTATTCAATGAGGTCGTCACAATGTGTTTGTCTCATAATAACTGTTGGATGTGGATTCAATAATTTTTATGCCCTTAATATGAGAAAATTTCTAGTACTACGATAGTATTATACTTCTTATATTCACATTATGTTTTAACATTAGTGGATCCCATATCATCTAAGATGCTGACATGGCAAGCAATAGTGAAAAATTGTATAACAGTTTGAGTGAATATTTTTTTCTTATTATGATGCTTTGAAAAAATACCTTCAGCTTCAAGGCATGGCGGTTCAAGAAGTACCTTTGTTTTATGGACTAGTGCCACGATGCTATGGGTATCGCCTAGGCTGTCTGCTCGATCATCTCTTGGTTTCTTCTATGCTCCTTTGTTTCTTTTTTCCATTTCTTTCAACCATATAAAAAACTGTAATATCATTCACTGTCTCATCCTCCAATTTTATTAAATTAGGACGAGTCCAATAAATACATTCACAAGGAATGAGCTTCTAGAAAAATCTCTAATTTTGAAAATTTTTAATTATCGTGTGAAAAGAAGTTTTTTTTTTTTTTTTTTTTACACGACAATATGTGTGGTGAAGATTCTCTTGAATTTTATAGAAAAAGTTCCAAAATGGTTTGAAATATCAAAACGTGTTGATGTTTCTTTTATAAAGTTAAGTTAAAAGTTAAATTTGTGAGTTATGTTTGAATTTCTACCAGTAACAATACAATTGAGTTATTTTTATGTATGTTTCATATCGCTTATATTAATTTTATTTTTGGAGAGTTACTCAGTTGTTAGTCTATAAATAGTTATTTGTTTCTTCATTTCGAGTATCTCATTTTATTCCAATTTGGAGTATCTCAGTTGAAGAGTTTTTTTTTCCTCATTTCTTTATTCTTTTTAATCTTGAGTTAAGTTGAGTTCTGTCAGATCCGAGTAGTTCAAAATTGTTGTTCTATCTGAATTAGTCATTGCATCATGTTGAGATGATCGTTGTAGTTTTCTTGCAACCCGTACAGAGCGAATAATTGTCTTCAAGACAACGCTTAGTAAGCGTGTCTCGACTATTTGATTTTTAGTTTTAAATTGTTGATATACGATAGATATATATATATATGACTATTTACATTGTTATTATTTGTAGCCAATTAAGTTTTAATTAATTTGTTAGTGTTACTCAATTCTTATACACAACAAATTATTATTATTCGACAGATTCAAATCCCTGATCTCTTGGCGAAGGATGCACACATAAAATAATTAAATATAATAAATGAATGTGTTTAAAAAATATGCATGTTTTATTTAAAAACAGAAAAGAAAATTTTTTGTTATTTATAAATTCAAATCGTTAACTTGATGAAACTATGAAAGTGAGTTCTAATATATAAATAAATAAAAAAAATCTAGATAAATATTATATCATTAATTTAAAAACAACATTTCAATAATAGAATAAAATAATTTCTAAAAAAAAAATAATAAAACAAGATTTTATCTTACCCAAATAGAAAAAAAAATTAAAAATATATTTTAACCTTAACTTCTATAAGTGTGAACTAGTATGAGCTCTGAGGATGTAAAATAATTTTAAATTGGAGACTAGGAATCCGCCAAGAACGCGTCTAAAGCTAAGAACCTCTTCTTCTCACCAAAATAAATAAATAAATAAAAATAAAATAATAATAAAGTTAAGATTTAAGAACCCCTTTATTCAAATCTCTCCTATTTTAATTTAGAAAAATGTATTATTCTAAACTAGATCCATTATCATGTATATGAATCATTTATCTACTTTAGTTCATTTTTTTTCTTTTCTTCTTTTATTTTTTTTCTTAAGAAGAAAAAGAAGAATTGGGCTATTTCACTCCATATACTGTACCTATTGTATTAGTATAATGGTTAGAAGCAAATAGCTTGAATCCCATTTTATAATTATTTTATTTTTAATTTTCTGTTTTTAAAAAGTTAAGCTTATAAATAGAACTTTATCTCTATAGTTTTCTTACTTAATTACCTACTTTTGAAAAACGTTTAAAAAAATCAAACTAAATTTTAAAAATTAAAGCCTTGTTTGGATAACCACTATATGTTTTTTTTGTTTTTTTGTTTTTGAAAATTATGCTTGTTTTCTCATCATTTCTCTATGTTGGGTTTCTCTTTATTAAGAAAACATTTAAATTCTTAGTCAAATTCCAAAAATAAAACATGTTTTTGAAATTGGGCTAAAACTTAATTTCCAAAAATAGAAAAATAAAAAATAAAATGACTATAATTTTTTTAGCATATAAGGGTTGAGGGATTCGAACCACTGACGTTGTGGTCGCTAATACATTCAATACATCAATTGAGTTATGCTCTCTTTTGTAACGCCCCGTAATTTGAACACATGCTACTCGAGGCATTACTTCCAAGTTGCAGACTGTCATAGAAAATCCGCGAATAACGGCGCAACCTGGACAAACCAGAAAATTTAAAGGGAACCTGGACCTATACAAGGCACTTCAAAAGACTCACGAGGGTACCCAACCTCCTCCAAACTACACAGAAAACAACAGGCTGGGCTCCAGTCCCTCGGAGTTAACAGAATTCCACAAGACAACAAAAACATGCTTTGAATAAGAGAGAAACACATCATAACATGCTTTGATTCAATGAATAAAGAACGATACAAACTAAGTCTAAAACATGAACGAAGGAAGCAAAACGCAACGGAAGAAAATAAGTGAAAACAACAACTCCTAAACGAAAATTCCTAAGTCCTACAAGTCTTCCATAGCCTCGCAGGGGTCTCGCTGTCGGTGGTCATCTCACTGGTTTTTCTTACCTGCAACAAAAGAAGAAATAAAGAAGGAATGAGTATAAAAATACTCAGTAAGCAGCCCACTTCGTCCAAGAAATAAAGAACATAAAGAACGACCCTAGACTTAGCTAAACACGACACCTAGCCCGCCAAATAACCTCAACAAGCATCATGACCCTATTTCTTACTCAGGTTTCCTAGTTCTGTCCTACCCTTAGCTCCTAGACTGAGTTGGCAGCATGTGGCCACGAGACTCATCCCCGGGCCTGCACTAGGGCGAAGGACTCTATCCAACCCCTCTGACTCTAAGGATCGCACCCCGAGTCGCACAACTGGATGGGGGCGGACCACCAAATCCCACAAAGTATCAAAGCGGTACTACTGCGCACAATCGACCACGGGCTCATTCCCGGGTTTGTACTAGGGCGAAGGACTCTATCCAACCCCTCTAACTCCAAGGATCATACTCCGAGTCGCACAACTGGATGGAGGGCGGACCATCACATCCCATAACATCATCGTCATCTCGCCAACCTCGAGTCTCAGCCTACTAAGGGTTACACAGATACTTGGGACTTGGGCCTGCACTAGGGCTAGTTGTGCCAACTACAATCCTAAAACTCAACAGCACCTCCCGAGTTACCTCAAAACTAAGCACGAGATTAACAGGCTCGGGACAGTCAAACATATAACTCTAGCATACTCAACATTCTCAGCACGTCATACAACTCTAGCATATTCATCATTATCAGCACAAGCTTAGGGTCGCTCTCCTCACAAGATCACATCTAAGCACGAAGAGATAACAACCATAACACGAAAGGATAACAACCATAGCACATGAACATACATTTGATCTATCAGATAGTTCATCGCATTCACAACTAACAGGGTCAGACAACTTAGAACCAAGTACCACTGTGTCTACCACAACCTAGCATGCTACTACAAGTCCAGTACGCTACACATTCTAAAACGTTCAGTTCCGAAATAATATAGCATGCAATGATGCCCCTAAGCCCTACACTTAGGGGTGATTTAGTCCAAACGACTACTTACAGGGGATCCGAACACAACGAAGACTTGGGTTATGCGGCGTGCTCCAAGGTTCTTCTACTTCCAAAACGTCCCTAACGAAGAACACACACAAGGTTAGTAAACCGAAACGTAAAAGCGACCTTAAAAGCTTTCAATGAGTAAAACTCACCTAACGAAGTGCCAAATGAGTTAAGGAACGAACCAAGGCGACCGGACGGAAGGAAACAACTGGCAGCTCTGCAGGCGGCGGCGGCGGCGGCGGTGGCGGCGTGTGAAAGTGACGGTGGTGTCGTGTGGGCAGCAGATCTGGAATCTTCGCGACCCGAATTACACGGAACCGGACTCCGTTCGTTGAAAACCGATCGAGGTTGTCTTGCGGACCTAGGCACGCCGGCGGCTTTCAGCCGCCGCAGCGTTGCGGCGACGCAGCCGGATTTGGCACGAGGCGGCGCGTGCGGGGGCGGCGAGGTTGAACGACCTGAAAGACTAGAGAGAGAGAGAAACGGTGAGGGCGAGAGGGACAGAGAGGTAGAGAGAGAGAAACGGTGAGGGCGAGAGGGACAGAGAGGTAGAGAGAGAGAGAAACGGTGAGGGCGAGAGGGACAGACAGGTAGAGAGAGAGAGAGAAACGCGAGAGAGAAAGAGACTGGGAGAGAGAGGAGAGCGGGAGAGGGAAGAAGAGGAGGCGTGGGCGGCCAGCGAAACACAAATGACGATCATGTCACGCCGCTGCATGCGAGAATAGGGGGAGGGCTCGCCCTCCCCGATTTCTGTTTCTACTTTTTTTTTAATTTAAAACAACTCGTTACATCTTTGATATAAAATAACTATTAAACGAGACCTTCATTATACTAATTTTTTTTACATAATTAATGAAATAAAATTATGCATTCAAATTGAAAAAATATTTTAAAAAAATTAACCTATAGATTAAATATTTTGTGCAGCTTTTTTTTTTTTAAGTACTACTAATATTGTGTAACTTAATCATACAAAAGTTGGCAAGTTATTATTATTTTTTAAATCTAGTGAATCTTAGTCAAATTAGGGGAGCAAATACTTTTTCATGGTTTAGGACAACGTGGGGAGGAGAGAAGAACAAGGGAAGAAGAAAAATAAAGTATAATAAGTCAATTGATTAAAATAAAATTATGACTTTTAAATTGTAGAGCTTTTTTTTTTTAATCTCTGTACTTATAAACTAAGTTCATTTTAACTTCACAAAGGTTTATAAACTAAGTTCATTTTAACTTCACAAAGGTTAATTATTGACCATAACATAGTTTTGACTAGTCAAACACATTAGTACTATCTTGTTTAAATTTCCAATCTCAAATTTAAATTATCATACTAAAAAATTTAAAATTTGATTTCATGAAATTGAGCCTTAAAATTGTGAAAAAAAATAACAAATCATCCCAAATCTAGTTAATAAAGCTAGTTAATAAAGGTCCCGTTGGATAACTATTTAATTTTTAGTTTTTGGTTTTTTGAAAATTAAATTTATTTTTTCTCAATTTCTCTATCATGATTTTAAATTTTTAATTAGTCAAATTTTAAAAATAAGACAAATTTTTGAAAACTACTTTTATTTTTTATTTTTTAATTTTTAAAACATGGCTTGATTTTTAAAAACATAGGTAAAGAGTAGATAACAAAATAAGTAAATACATAGATAAGAGTAGTATTTATGGACTTAATTTTAAAAAACTAAAAACTAAAAACAAAATCGTTATCAAACGGGACATAAGAAGTTTGAAATCGAGCTTAAAAAAACTATAAAAAGTCTTACTATAAGACTATCAAAATTAGATTAGAATTAAATAGGTAAAGGCACTTATAACAAATTGATACAAATTTACCCATAATTAACTTAAAAAACATTGAGGTTTTTGTATGGATGATCTATCTCCAGCGCTTTAATGGTTGATGACCTACATTCTACAAATAATAAAATATGACTCATTCTGACGTGATAATGCGTATAAAATTAGTCATGAAAGCAGTATGAGACGATCTTGCTTGTTTACACTCTCGTACATGTAAACGTTATCGCTCTAGCTCTCTTGCTCTCGCTCTTGTTCAAATGAGTGGTCGAAAATATGGGGAAAAAAAAGACAAAAAAAATTAAGTTAGAGAAAAACTAAAACAAAGAGCTAGAGCAACCGAGCTGGAGCTAGAGCGAGAGCGAGAGTGAGAGAGTGATTTTCCTTGTCACTTTTTTTTCTCCAGAATTTTGATCACTTATTATCATGAGTGAATGTGTGAGCTAGAGAGCGATTTTCGTCCTCTCTTTCTTTTCTCCAAATTTTTGACCACTCATTACTCTTATGAGCGAGAGCGAGAGAGGTAGATCGAGAATTAGACAGATAGAGCAAAAAGTGAGTATGATGCACTCATAGTACGGAAATGGTCACGTCATTAATTTCAGAACACGAGTCAAATGATATCAAAGTGCGTGAAAATGAATCTTGTAGAGTGAATCTTTATTTTTTCTTCTATATATAGTACTACATTATAATTAAGAAGAAAAATATTTTAGCCGAAGCTATATTATTGTCAATATTGAATTCATTGTTTATTTAAATTTAAAATTCAATTTAATAAAAATAAAATTTTAAATTTAATAATTCACAGTCAAAAAGTGGATGCTTCCTGATTTCTTTTTCCAATCCCCACTCCTCCCCACTATTTTTCTTCTTCTTTTCTTTTATTTTAGAAAGGAAGTAAAATTAACCAAGATTGACCAGCATCACTAGCCAATCAAAAAAAAATAAAAATCCCAAATTCGTTGAGGATTTGGTTTATCCCACACGTACACATGTCATTTTTTTTTATGACTTGTTTGTAACTATTGAGGGTGAGAATATTATACATACGGACTTGGTCACTAATATTAAAAATAGTATGAACAAAACAAGTATTGTACTTTTATAATATTTAACGAACTACGACAAATCTTCACAATATTTTTAGTTTCCACCAAAAAGTCTCATACCAATGGAGATAATTATCTTCACTTATATACCCATGTCCAATCATTTCCCTAGCCAATGTGGGACATTTGTTTGCACTCCTAATTAACAATCCTCCCTTTGAACAAAGTACCACACTTGAACCACACTTTTTGTTCGGCTATGGGATGTCAACATAAGGCTCATTAATTTTTGTTCCACTTGAGGATTTCTCCAGCACACAGTTAGGTTTTATCATGACTCTGATACCAATTGATGAGGATAACATACCTCGAAAAATCTCCACAATAGTATGATATTGTCCACTTTGGACATAAAGTCTAATGGTTTTACTTTTAGTTCTCCCAAAAGGTCTCATACCGAGATAGTTGTCCTCACTTATATACCATGGATCTTTTCCTTTCCTAGCCAATGTGGGACATTATGAGCACTCCTACCAATCCACCGAGGCTCACTAATATTTGTTCCACTTTGAGGATTTCTCCACCACACAACTAAGTTTTTACATCATGACTCTGATACCAATTGATAAGGACAACAAACCACGACAGATCTCCACAATCGTATGATATTGTCCACTTTGAACATAAGTGCTCATGAAAAGACTTCATACCAATGGAGATAATTGCCCTCACTTATATACCCATGATTCAATTCTTTCTCTAGCCAATGTGGGACATTTGTTTGCACTCCTAACACACGTACACGTCATGGATTTTTTTTTTAATTTTATATATTATATAGACTTGTTTGTAACTATTGAGAGTGAGAATATTGTATATACGGACTTTCTTACTTGCCATATCAACTTTCTTTTAAAAATGATGTGGAGTTTATCATAAATTTATAGGGTCACTAATATTAAAAATAGTATGAACAAAAGAAGTATAGTAATTTTATAGTACATAACATCATTACTCCAAAAAAAAAAAAAAGAAATGCATTTAGTTCAAAATGATAATCTAAGTGCAAGGATTGGGTCCTCAGATCCAATTTGTACTATATCTATCAACCACACCATTTTGCGAATTCATGCCCGTAAAAATATCGCCTCTTTTTTTTAAGTACATCATCAATATTTACGGGTGGGAGATTCGAACCTATAATCTCTTGGTCATAAGTCTTACTTGATGTCAGTTGAACTATGCTCTTGTTGGCGTAAAAAATATCTTCTCTCCATAGTTGAGGACTCAAATGATTGTATTAAATACTTTTTTTTCATTTGAGAAAGACCATTTATTTAATCAAAATCAATAATGTTAAATACTTTTCAACATTAAATCATTCGCTTATATACATTAAACAAAAAGTTTTTTCTGACAAATGTTTTTTTAAAAAAATAGTTAGGCGAGAGGAAAAAATATTTTTTTAAAAAAAGCAACATTGAGCACGTTCTTTGGAAAGAAGACAAATAATAATATTGAATAGAAAAAAAAAAGTCGTAAAAAAGATGATGAATTATTGTGCATGGGATTGAATGTTTGCTTGTCCAAGTATTAAACTAGACAGCGCCATTTCAGGGGATAAGATTCCTTTTTCTAATTTTGACACGTTCCAATTGAACATTTTAAATTTTTTCAAAAAAATAAAAATCAACATTTTAAATTTTAGAAATTATTTTTTATTTTTTTAAATAATAAAATTTAATATTTAGTATCTCGTTTATTTTAGTTTAGGTAGAGGTCTAAATCTTTAACCTTTTAATCAATAATATAATATTTTAACAAGTTAAAATATATTTGGAATGGACAAATTTATCCATTTTTTAATCAATAACTTTATTAAAAAATGGATGTTATTTTTTTGTCATAATTTAAATTGTTTGACTCTCAAACATGATTTTTTTTTTCATATTTTAATTAGAACTACATTTATATAAAGCAATGGTTAACTATTGAATAACCCAATATCTACAAAGTCATTACTAATCTTATTTTGAAGGTTGATAATTTAAATTCTTACCCCCACAATTGTACAACATATTGAATAAATTTCTCAACTCACTCAAAGATCCCTTACTGCAGATCCCATGTTGCCCTTTAGTATGTATGCCATATTCATTTGTATCATTGATAAACCTTATCAATATAATTAAAAAAAAAGTGTATATAAGTGATATTTAGTTTTGTTTTCTATTCATAATTGTTTGTTTTCCTATTTATAAACATTTCATTTATTTACGTCTATCACACTAACAATGATAAACATATATCATTAATAGATGTAAAAATGGACTACCAATGATAAACGTCTAAATGTAAAAATAGACAATCAATAAGAGATGTATATTAATATTATTTATGTTAGATGTCTATCACTGATATACTATAAAAAAATATTATACAAATAATATACAAGGGTGAAGAGGAAATTAAATTACGTAAAAATTCTTAAACGTGTGCTTGAAATTTTTTAAAAACATTTATCATATTTGTAAAATCATTGTTGGAATAGAAATTTCAGCGAATCGAAAATTGCTACGTCATCACTCGTCATTGATGGCAAAATTATTTAATTAGGGATTAATTAAATATGCAAGCATCCCTAAATTAAATTGGTGGTTATCCAATTGGGTTTGGTAGACAAAAGTCTAAATTAAAGACCCAATTAGCAAAAGTCCAAGCCCGATCCAGAGACGTAGGTCCAAAATCAATCAGGTCCAGTCCAGAATAGAAGGCCCAAATCAGCCAAGTCCAAAAAGGTTGGCCTAACCCAAAATGGTTGGCCCAACCTAAAGGAGTTGACCCAACAAAGAGCAGACCCAATCCAATGGGCCCAAGCCCATCTGGAGACCCAGAGGAACTCTATAAATAGAGACCTTTCTTCTTCATTTTGGAGGTTCAGAAATTTGAGATTCTAGAGAGAATTCAGAAACAAAGCTGTGAAGATCTCCAGAAGCTCTTGAAGATCAAACACCATCTAAACGAATAACGCTTCAAGGGAATCGTCAAGAACACACCACGAATCCATTGAAGTTTTCAACATCGAGAACAAGTTGTATCAGCCCTCGAGAAAAGCTACAAGCCGAAGATCTTCAACAAGCTACAAGTCGAAGACCTTCAACATGCTACAAGCCGAAGATCTTCAACAAGCTACAAGCTACAAGTCAAAGTCCTTCAACAAGCTATAAGCCGAAAACCTTCAACACGCTACAAGCCGAGGATCTTCAACAAGCTACAAACTACAAGTCGAAAATCTTCAACAAGCTACAAGCCGGAGACCTTCAACACGCTACAAGCCGAAGATCTTCAACAAGCTACAAACTACAAGTCGAAGATCTTCAACAAGCTACAAGCCATAAGCCGAATACCTTCAACAAGCTACAAGCCGAAGACCTTCAACAAGCTACAAGTCGAAGACCTTCAACACGCTACAAGCCGAAGATCTTCAACAAGCTACAAGCTACAAGCCGAAGTCCTTCAACAAGCTACAAGCCGAAGACCTTCAACACGCTACAAGCCGAGGATCTTCAACAAGCTACAAACTACAAGTCGAAAATCTTCAACAAGCTACAAGTCATAAGCCGAAGACCTTTAACACGCTACAAGCTAAAGATCTTCAACAAGCTACAAGCTATAAGCCGAAGATCTTCAACAAGCTACAAGCTACAAGTCGAAGACCTTCAACAAGCTATAAGCCGAAGACCTTCAACAAGCTACGAGCGAAGACCGTCAGCTTTCTACACTTGAAAGCAAGCTGCAAAGCCTTCGAGGCAACTTCAGATTCGAGAACAAGCTGGAAAGCCCTCGAGTACAAATTCACATTCGAGAACAAGCTGCAAAGCCCTCGAATCAAATCTATACTCGAGAACAAGCTGTTTCAGCCCTCGATCACAACATACCAGTAGGAGAGAGAATCAGAGGATCAAATATTAAAGATTGTACTCACAATTACTTGAAATCAATACAACACAAATTCATTTACACGTGTCTCATTTTCATTCGCTGGTTGAATTCTCGTGTAAACAAATTGGCACGCCCAGTGGGACGATCTCTACCTCTCATCTCTTTCTCTCACCTCAAAGCAGAAGTAAAGTGATGTCGTTCAAGACTTCTTCGATGATCGTCGTCATGAGCAACTTGTACACGGGGGTTCTACTGGCCATAGTTGCTCTAATGAACTAAGGTTAGAAGACGATGAAGTAACAACACTGTCGGGGGCATCAAAGCTTCTTGTTGCAAGAGTCTAAACTGCATGATGCTCTTGGTCCACACGAGCTTAAAAGGTGAACGACAAAAAAAAAATCTTCTGAACTACATTCTGACTTGATCCCTTTTCTTAAGGGTACGTAGGCAGCTTAAAGAAAACTTTAAATTCAGTCCCAAAAAAAAGAATAAACAAAAAAGTGTGTCGCAACTACTAAGATATGACATATTGGAAGCAATACAAAAAGATTAATGATGTTCAATCCTATTGTCAATAGTGACATTGAAATTGAAGATGTTGCATCATTGTGAGAACGACACTGCAAGTTAAGTTCATACGAGGCCGCATCCTCTCCAAATTTGAGAGGCTTCGCTACTTCCTCTAAAGTTCGAGGACTCTGTCGTCGCTTCCTTTTAAAATTCGAGGACTTTGTCGTCGCTGCTTCTCAAAGATTAAGGACTCTGTCGTCGATTCTTCTCAAATTCTGAGGACTTCGTCGTGGCTTCTTCTCAAAGTTCGAGGACTCCTTCATCGCTTCTTTTCAAAGCTCAAGTCTCTCGCGGCGGCGGCTTCATCTTCAAAGTCAAGTCTCTCGCAGCGGCGACTTCATCTTCAAAGTTCGGTGTCCGGTGACAGCTACATCTTAAAAGTTCGATCTCCGACGGTGCAGTGGCTTCATCTTCAAAGTCTCTGGCGGTGCAGTCGCTTTGTCTTCAAAGTCTCCGGCGGTGCGGTCACTACATCTTCAAATTTCGGTCTTCAGCGACAGCTACATCTTCAAAGTTCGGTCTCTGGCGGCGGCTACATCTTCAAAGTCCGGTCTCCAGCGGCGGCTACATCTTCAAAGTCTGGTCCGATCTCTGGCGGCGGCTAGTCTGATCTCCCGGCATCTCGACTTTCAAAAATAAGAAAAAGAAAAAAAGTCAAGGTTTGGGACTCACCTCACACGTTAGTAAGAGAAGACTCACCTCTTCTATTTATAGTTGAGGAAAAGATAAAGGTCACATTCCAAAATTCAAGTTGGAATTCAAATAGGAATTGGAATTGGAATAAGATTTCATTCAAATCAGAATTTGGCATATCTTATCTCCAAATCGAAAATCGTCTACATCCAAGATTAAAATTCTATCTCCAAATCAAAAATTTAAATTTGGTAGAATTTTAATTTTATCTCAAATCAAAATTTGGGCATAGATTTTATCCCAAATCAAAGTTGATGAAATTAGTTCTATCCAAATCAAAATCATGATAGAATTTCAATTTTATCTCAAATCAAAATTTGGGCATAATCCAAAATTTATCTCAAATCAAAATTTGATAAAGTTAATTCTATCAAGTCTAAATCATGTAGAATTTTAATTTTATCTCAAATCAAAATTTGGGCATAGATTTTATCCCAAATCAAAGTTGATGAAATTAGTTCTATCCAAATCAAAATCATGATAGAATTTCAATTTTATCTCAAATAAAAATTTGGGCATAATTTAAAATTTATCTCAAATTAAAAATTGGGTATAAGATAGAAATTTTCCTTAAACCAAAATTTGGGATAGTCCAAATTTTATTTTAAATCAAAATTGGATTGAAATTCAAATTTAATTTCTATTCCAATTCCAAATTATAATTGGGAAGAAATTTTTTGATAGAATTTTTTTAACCATATCCCATATTTGTTTTGAATTAAAGTAGAGCAGAAAATCTACTAAATTCAAATCAAAATTTTATGCCAAATAAAGAAAATCAAAATATTGACTAAAATTCATATTTTGATATATTGGCATAAAGAGGGAAAAAAAACATGTGTCAAAAAAAATATGAACCAAATTTCATATTTGATTAAATTGACATATCAGGCGGAATTCAAAGTATGAGCAAACATCATCCAAATTAGAGTAAATCTTATGTTTTGATTCCAAAATAACTTTTTCGAAATTCACACACATAATGTGCATAAATTTCGAAAAGGGGGCATTTGTTGGAATAGAAATTTTGGCGAATCCAAAATTGCTACGTCATCACTCGTCATGGCAAAATTATTTAATTAGGGATTAATTAAATATGCAACCATCCCTAAATTAAATTGGTGGTTATCCAATTGGGTTTGGTAGACAAAAGTTTAAATTAAAGACCCAATTAGCAAAAGTCCAAGCCCGATCCAGAGACGTAGGTCCAAAATCAATCAGTCCTGGTCCGGGATGTAATGCCCAAATCGGCCAAGTCCAAGGTTGGCTGACCCAAAATGGTTGGCCCAAAGACGACTGCCCAACCTAAAGGAGTTGACCCAACAAAGCGCGGACCCAATCCAACGCCCAAGCCCATCGCACTACTAAAAATTTTGGGATTTTCCGACGCCACAAATGGTCGGAAAACCCCAAAATATGGTCGGCAAATGTATTTCCGACGGAAAAAGTTCGCCGGGCAAAATGGTGAAACTTATCCTCGTCGGAAACCTTTTGCAATGACCAATTTTTTTATGGTCGACATTTCTTCAAAAGGGCGACCAAACTTTTTTTGGTCGGCATTTCTTTATAATGCCGACTAAATAAGATTTGGTCGGCATTTCAAGAAATGCCGACCATAAAAAATTGGTCAAGCATTTCTATGAAATGTCGACCAATCGGTGTTAGTCGACCTATCAAAGAAATGTCGATCACATTTAAAATTTGGTCGGCATTTCTAAGCTTTGCCGACCAACTTAGTTTTGGTCAAGCATATCTTCAAAATGCCGACCAAATTTTAAATTTGGTCGGCATATATTGAAATTGCCTATTGCTTCTATTTGATATTTTACCTATTCAAATAGGTATTTATTTGGATTTTCACTATAATTTCAAACTTGATGTACATGAAATAAAATATACACAAATTGAATAAAAAATTTACTTACATTAAATTAAAGTTAATTACACTTTGTTCATACAAAATAAAAATACAGTTTTTGACCAAATAACCCAATCTACAAACAAAATTTTATATATTAAACTCAAGTTAACTACACATTATCTTCATGGCGATCTTCGTGTTGCTTTCAAGAGCAATGTCGAGTCGATCCACCTATATGAAAAGACATGAACCAAGATCAAAAACTATATAAACATATAACAACGAAAATAACATAAAAATCAAATCAAGAAACTAAACCCAAACTTACTCTTCTTATATATAAGTATCATTCTCACTCACATAATACATAAATCACAATTACAAACTTACCAAACTTACTAAAACATAGGAGCACATAGAAACAAAACTTCATCCAATCCGACAACTAAACACATAAAACACAATTAAAACAACACTTAATACACTTAACTAAATCTAAAATTATACCAAATAAACAATTGCAAATAACACTTAGCAAAAAAGTTATACCAAATCAACAATATAAACAAGCTTTAACTAAAACTTAAATTTCAGCATATAGATTTCAAACGACTTTAAGCCCAAACATAATTCAATCAAAAAAAGTTAAACAATAATGTAACGACCCAGATTATTCAAGTACCCTTTAGGTTATACTTTGGATTAATTTATTGGAAAATACTCAAGTGGGCCTTAGAATATATAGTTTGATTTAGTCCTATGTGGAAACTAAGAGAATTAAAGGATTTGAAGTTTTAATTAAGCTTTAGGGCAAAGTTGTGATTTTAGAGAAGAAGAAGGGTATTTTTGTAGTTTTCTCTAAAATGAAGGGTACTTTAGAGAAAAGAAGAAAAAGAAAATTAGGGTTTCTAATTGGTGAAACATTTGTCCTTTTGATTGCACGCCTTCCAAGGAAGCCACTTTCTCTTTCCCTTTCACATGTGGTAGCCGACAACTTCCCCTTCCTTCAACCCACAAGTCGCCGGCGAGGACACCACTAAAGCTGCACGACATCCTTTACTTCACGCCGACAGAGACGAGCATACCGCTGCTGTTCGTAGCGTTCTTGCCCAGCCAGCTAACAAACTCTTTCGGTCGACTCACGCAACCGAGACTGCAACACGACTCTCGCCGCCGAACGAATCATCAATATCGCGCGAGTTAAGGGCCGAAAGTCGTAGCCGCTGTCGGAAGGTGGTGCGAGCACTGAAGCTTCGTCGACGTCCAGTGAGCCGCGAGCCGCCTGAAGTCGTGCAACCCAGCTGCCGGAATTTCTGAATCTAGACCGTCGGGTCGACCCGCGAGCTTCCGCCACTTTTGGTTCGAGTTTTGGAGAGGTGTTTGACCGGTTTTCGAGATTTAGCTATTGGTTCGGAATAGATCGGCTCACGAGCTTCACGGATTTGACCTCCACGCGCCGCCGATCTCCGGCCACGCGCCGCCGCTCTCCAGATCTGACCAATTACATCCGTTTCATTTCTCGAGTCTGTTTCAAGCCTCCTTTAGTGGTAATCCGATCTAGTTATTGTCAAATTTGAAGATATGAGTTTATCCATGTGATTTAACTAAGAAATTAATGATGTTGATTTAGGAGACTCGAGTATTAAACACGATTGTGATGAACACTGAGTTAGGAACGGAGCTTGAGGAGCTTTAAGCGAAGGCTATGGTAAGGGATTTTTTCTACAAATGATCTTGAAAAGAGGAGTAAACACGGTTTCTGAAAGATTTATTTTAAAAAGTTGAAATTCAAGGATTTATTTCAAAGGGTGAATTTTCAAGACTCATGCTTAGGGCTTGAATTTAGAAAACGATTATTTCAAAGGGTTTTTCGAGGACCTTGAGTGAATGATTTTCAAAAGGGTTTAGAAAGGAACTTGATGATTTAAGGGTTTGAGAGGACCTGAAATAAATGATTTCAAAGTATTTAAAAATGAGTCTTGACACGATTATGTATAGTTTTGTATATTGAGATTTTCGATTATGTCATTGTGCTAGTTATGCACCTTAAATTATAAACGTACTTATACTGATGATTGATTGACTCTAGTTAAAGTTATGAAAGTTATGTCATGATCTTAAGTTTTATGTGATGGTTGCATCATTTCTGAATGTATATGTATATGTGTTTAAAGAATGGGACCTCATGCATATTGTATGTATATGAACATTTCATGTAAGTGTGGCAATTGGTCTCTGAGAATTTATGCATGGTAAAACATGCATCGAGAGACCCTATGGGTCAAACTTATAGGAGTCTGTGAGGACTCAAACTTATAGAGGTCCAGTGAGGACTCAAACTTATAGGGAGTGCATGAGGACTCAAACCTATAGTGGTCTGCAGTGAGGACTCATTATGAAAAGACTCTGAGTAGACTCAATTGACCACACATAGCCAAAGAGAAAAAGTCATGATTTTATGAAAGAAAGTTTTAGGTCCCACTACAGAAAGGTTTATGATCTCAAAAGTCACGAATCACAGTCATGTATAAAGGTCATGTTCAAAAGAAAGTCATGTCGCATATGTTTGCATTTCCCGACCCCCACTTACTGAGTATTTTATAATACTCACCCCTTTACCTTTGTTGTGTTTTCTCTGCTTTAAAATGTTTTCGTGTAAGGCGAGAGCATACCAAAGTAGTGGCGGGGATGCGCTACGAAGCCATGGAACCGAGTCATGAATTCGCATCCATGATTTAGAAAGAATTTTTAAATGATTATTGTCTTCTGCTTATGTAACATAGAGTTTTGAAACTAGAGGCCGAACTTGGTTATGTTTCTTGCAAACGTTTTGTATTTCTATGGGATCCCAAATTAAATTGATTTGTATTTATCAACTTTTACTTATTTAAAGTCAGTTAGGGCCTCGAACGCATGCATGAGTAGTAATGTCCCTAGGAATTTATGTTATGAAAGTAGGGGCGTTACAAATAAAGTTCTACTTACTCTTCCTATACATAAGTATCATTCTCACTCACATAACACAAAAATCACAATTACAAACTTACCAAACTTTTCAAACTTACTAAAACATAGAAGCATAGAAACAAAACCGCCAACTAAAAACATAAAACTCAATTACAAACAACACTTAATACACTTAACTAAATCTAAGTCTATACCAAATGAACAATTACAAACAACACTTAGCAAAAAAGTACAAAACAAAATGAAAATCCAAAGTTATAAAACACAACAGAATTACTACTAAAAAAGAAATTGTCATATGCATAAAATTTTAAGAACTTCCTTCTTAGATTTTATTTTGTAATCTTTAACCTCCTTTGACGATCCAAGTTCACAAGCTTTCCTTGTGAAATATGTATGTATTCAACAATCAATCAAGTATCTAGCAATCTCCAATTGGAGCATGTTCTCAAGAATTCAATATGTAACCCAAAAACCACAAAAAAAAAAGTAACCTACACCTCATAATTAAAGAATATTTATGGACACATTTAACTTAACTTAACCACCAACCACCAAAACTTAACTAAATAGCTTCTCAAAGGAATGAACCACCAAAACTTAACTAAATAGCTAAACATGTTCAACCAAATTACTAAACTCCAAATGACTGATTGATTGATAAACAATCTATATACATCAATCCATGTATCTCCTTCACACTCCAAATAATTTCTCATCCACCCCCTAACTTCAAATCGATCTCTAAGCATCAACCTACACTTAAACCGATTCATTGGCTACCATAACTACAATAGTCATACAACCATATCCAGTAAATTCTAAATATATTAGCAAGTATCAATATTACAAAACAATAAGCAAGAAGTTCAAAATCAACTACGAGCAAATTTGTCAATGACATAGATAGCTTCCAAAACTCAACGATCATGAACATAAACTCAAAGAAACTCATAGAAATCAAATAGTTTCAAATCATTGGCTACTATAACTGTAGGATAACCATCCACAACTTCTCACTATGTATAATAAGCAAGCAAGTTTTGATCCCAACCTCCTAAACTTAATTTAATCTCAAAACATAATCCCAAAACATACTAACCCCAACACATTGGCTACCTTTATGCGGGATAGCCATACACAAAATATCGATGGATAGATCATACCTACTTTAGCAATCCTCCTTGTAAATAAATGAGTTGCATAAGCATTGCTTCCATGTTAGTCAACTTCAGTATCTGTGTTATAGTCCACAATGAAGATAAAAAAATACAAATAACGTCAATATAACATTGAAATCCACATGGTCAAATTCAAGGAGTACTAAAGTGGCAAATAATCGTAAGAATATGATCCATACCCACTTTATTTGAGTTTTAAAAGAATCAATAGTGGATTCCTACATACTTTCTTAACCAAAGAAGCTAGAAAATTTGTTGGTTTATGTTAAAAAGTGTTCCAACTTGCAAATCTATGGTTACACAAATCTCAAAACACAATAAACTTAAATAGATTTTCAAAATAATCTTCAATCTAAGCATATTAATTATTAAATGTAGTTCTTTTTTTTAATTAAAAATACAAACAAGAAATTCTACCAAATGGGCCCTATAAACAATATATATTTTCAACTCCCCATGAATAAGAATAATAAACTATACAAATTTTAAAGTACAAATATGTCAAATGAGTTCTAAAGTGTTTGAAATATTAGTAAAAGGGTTTGAATGAGTTCAAAAGTGTTTGAAATATTAGCAAAAGTGTACAAATGAGTTCAAAATACTAGTGAAAGTACCCAAATGAGTTCAAAAGTGTCCAAAATATTAACAAAAATGTTAAAATGAGTTTGAAATCATAAATCTAAGATTGCCCAAATCAAAACATAATTAACTTGAATAGATTTTCATAATAATCTTGAATCTAAATATATTAACTACTAAAAACATAAGAACTTTGCAATATTACTAAAATCTAAGAGAAGACAAACTTAAAAACAACAAAAAAAAACTACTTATAAAGGGTGGAGGCAAGCGGCGGGCGCATGGCCGCGCGAGCATCAAGGCGGTGGGCAATGAGCGGAGACAGCGGTTGGGGGTGGTGAGCGGTGAGGAGAGGGTTGGGTGGTGGGAGAGAAGGGGAAAGTGAGAAGAGAGAGAGAGAGAGGGGAGGTGAGAAGAGAAGAGAAGAAAAGGGGGAAATGGGGAAAAAGAGAGGAAAGGGGTTCATTTTCACAAGACGTTTGCTTCTACACCATTTTATAAATGGTCGACATTTCTTATCTCTTTTGCCGACCATTTTTAAAAAATGGTCGACATTTCTAAAAGAGAGAGGGTAAAGGGTGTTCATATTCGAGCACTTTTGTCGACCATTTTATAAATAGTCGGCATTTCTAATAACTTTGCCGACCATTTTATAAATGGTCTCAGATTTCTTTCTCTTTGCCACCATTTCCATAAATGGTCGGCATTTCTAAAAGAGAGAGGATAAAGGGTGTTCATATTCGAGCACTTTTGCCGACCATTTTATAAATGGTCGGCATTTCTAATAACTTTTGCTGACCATTTCCATAAATGGTCGGCATTTCTAAAAAGAGAGAGGGTAAAGGGTTTTCATATTCGAGCACTTTTGCCGACCATTTTATAATTGGTCGGCATTTCTTGCTCTTTTTTGACCATTTTTAAAAATGGTGGCATTTCTAAAAAGAGAGGGTAAAGGGTGTTCATATTCGAGCACTTTTGCCGACCATTTTATAAAATGGTCGGCATTTCTAATCACTTTTGCCGATCATTTTTAGAAATGGTTGGCATTTCTTATCACCTTTGCCGACCATTTCAAAAATGGTCGGCAATTATTTCTCTTTTGCCGACCGTTTGATAAACAGTCGGCCTTGTAACACACTTTTTTCGGTGATTTTATAAATTGTTGTCATTTTTCTTCACTTTTCCCGACCCTTTTTATTTTAACCATCAGTATTACCCCTTACTTTTGACCACTTTATCAAACGGTGGCAATTCCCTCACTATTGCCGACCACTTATCAAACCGTCGGTATTTCTCCTTTTTTCCGACCATTTTTTAAGCGTCGGGGTAAATAACGTCGGAAAATGGTAAAATTCTTGTAGTGTGGAGACCCAGAGGAACTCTATAAATAGAGACCTCTCTTTTTCATTTTGGAGGTTCAGAAATTTGAGATTCTAGAGAGAATTCAGAAACAAAGCTTTGAAGATCTCCAGAAGCTCTTGAAGATCAAACACTATCTGAACGAAGAACACTTCAAGGGAATCGTCAAGAACACACCACGAATCTATTGAAGTTTTCAACATCGAGAACAAGTTGTATCAGCCCTCGAGAAAAGCTACAAGCCGAAGATCTTCAACAAGCTACAAGCCGAAGACCTTCAACACGCTACAAGCCGAAGATCTTCAACAAGCTACAAGCTACAAGCCGAAGTCCTTCAACAAGCTACAAGTCGAAGTCCTTCAACAAGCTACAAGCCGAAGACCTTCAACACGCTACAAGCCGAGGATCTTCAACAAGCTACAAACTACAAGTCGAAAATCTTCAACAAGCTACAAGCCGGAGACCTTCAACACGCTACAAGCCGAAGATCTTCAACAAGCTACAAACTACAAGTCGAAGATCTTCATCAAGCTACAAGCCATAAGCCGAAGACCTTCAACAAGCTACAAGCCGAAGACCTTCAACAAGCTACAAGCCGAAGACCTTCAACAAGCTACAAGTCGAAGACCTTCAACACGCTACAAGCCGAAGATCTTCAACAAGCTACAAGCTACAAGCCGAAGTCCTTCAACAAGCTACAAGCCGAAGACCTTCAACACGCTACAAGCCGAGGATCTTCAACAAGCTACAAACTACAAGTCGAAAATCTTCAACAAGCTACAAGTCATAAGCCAAAGACCTTCAACACGCTACAAGCTAAAGATCTTCAACAAGCTACAAGCTATAAGTCGAAGATCTTCAACAAGCTACAAGCTACAAGTCGAAGACCTTCAACAAGCTATAAGCCAAAGACCTTCAACAAGCTGTAAGCCGAAGACCTTCAACAAGCTACGAGTGAAGACCTTCAGCTTTCTACACTTGAGAGCAAGCTGCAAAGCTCGAGACAACTTCAGATTCAAGAACAAGCTACAAAGCCCTCGAGTACAAATTCACATTCGAGAACAAGCTGCAAAGCCCTCGAATCAAATCTATACTCGAGAACAAGCTGTTTCAGCCCTCGATCACAACATACCAGTAAGAGAGAGAATCAGAGGATCAAATATTAGAGATCGTACTCACAATTACTTGAAATCAATACAACACAAATTCATTTACACGTGTCTCATTTCCATTCGCTGGTTGAATTCTCGGGTAAACAATCATAATCTTGTTGCTTCTCATTGTTAAAATTTCCCAAACTTTTCTTTCTTTTTTGTTAAAAAATCTCCCATATATGCAAACATATATTTTATATGCTCCCCGTGATAAATAAAAAGAGGTTGAAGGTTTAAATCTTCAAGTCATCCTCTAAATTTATTGTACTAAAGAAATATTTTATATGCTCAAATGTCCAAATCCTATATATGTAACTTTCGAGTATTCATTGTCCCTAAACAAAGTCCGATGATAATTCAAATATGGGTAAAATACCTTTTTGGTCCCTGAGTTTTGAGCAATAGGTGTCTTTGGTCACTGAGTTTTTAAAATAGACCCTTTTAGTCCCCCAGTTTTGAGAAATAGGTTTAAAAGGTCCCTCATGTTATTTTTCTATTTTTTTAATTCTTTTTTAATTAATTATATAAAATCAATATTTTTTTTAATTAAAAAAATATATATTTTCTCTCTCATCTCCTCTCTCCTCCTCCTCCTCCCTTCATCTTCTTCTCTTCTTCGTTTCTTTTCCTCTCTCTCATCTTTCTACCCCATCTCTCTCTCTCTCTACACATCACATATGGAACTTTTACATAAAAATCTCTTAAGTTTAATCTAGAGGTTCAAAACTTAAGTGGGTTTGAAAGACAATGATCATAACTTTGATTATGGATTATGGGTGATTTGAGAAGATTGAGGGAAAAAACTAAATCTTAAGAGAGATTTTTTTGATTTGTTGCAGTTTTGTAAATTGAAGGGTGGGTAGTTGAGATCCAGTTAGAGAGAGTGAAAAAAAGGTGAGATAGAGAGAGTGTGTGGAAGATAATGTTGTGGGAGAGGAAAACGGAAAAGAAGAAAGAGAAGGAAGGTGGAGGAGGACGATGATGAGAGTGTAAGTGAGAGAAATTAAGAGAGAATTTATTTTTTATTTTTCTAATTAAAAAAATTCTATATTAAAAAATATTGATTTTATATAATTAATTAAAAAAAGAATTAAAAAAGAATAGACCTTTTAAACATATTTCTCACAAATGGGAGACAAATGGGAGAGTAAAAGAGTCTATTTTAAAAACTCAGGGACTAAAGGCACCTCTTGCTCAAAACTCGAGGACCAAAAAGGTATTTTACCCTTCAAATATCATGAGCTATTTATTTATGGTTTGATCGGATCAGGAATTTATGGTTTTGAGCCAATTTGATGTTGAAATTTTTTCTTTTAGAAAATTATTTTTAATTTTATTTTATAAAATGTCTTCTTTAATAAATATATATATAATATATTGTGTATATATACAATTTTGTGAACGGTTACGGGGAAGAATGACAAATTAACAATGGCTAAAGTATAAGATATTGTAAATATGCCGTCTTAACTTGTTTTTTAGTTAGAATCTTTAATTTAAATTTGGACTAATTTACCCCAAGGTAGATTCTACATTTTTTTTTCTCGTTGATAAAATTCTAAAGCAACGAATCATATTGGGGAGAAGAGATGTAGTATAAGGAGGAGAGAAATTAAAGATTTCAAAATAAAAAATAACAAATTTGAATTAAATAAAAACAACCTCTGATTATTAGCATGTATTTGAGTAGCTTATTTAGCAGTTAAAATCACTAGTATACTCATATAAGCGTAGAAAAAGGCAATGCAATATGAGTTTAGCATTTAAATTACATTAATAATGATTAATAATATGTCACATTTAGCATCTAAAGTCACCAAAAACCTAATATAAAAACAAAACGCCAAAAAAACCATGAGTAAATACCCATAAATCCAGTCAACAACAACATAGCTCAACTGAAATCGAATATGACTCGTGACCAAAAGATCATGGGTTCAAATCCTCCACTCTTAATTATTGATGTACTCAAAAAAAAAAAAACCCTATAAATCAAAGAGTAAATACGCATAAACCATTGAAACAAATCAATAATTATTGACCCTACTAAGATTATACATCTCATACTTGTCAAGGGTGAATGCAATCGTATACCTATACTATAAACATAGCCAATTTAAGTTCATATCTCTTTTGAGTGTTAGTTTTTTTCTCCCAGCTTTCATCTTCTTTCGAAATATTCTTACTCTTTGCTCGAACATCTCTTCTCTCTTTGATAACCTTCCAAAAAAATCGAGATTTACATCTTCTATGTTACTCCTGTTGCTAAGACTTGAAGGATGATGCATATACATGCATTTGTTAAAACTCTTCTTTAATTTACTTATTTTTATTCTTTGGATGAATTTTTACATTCTAAAAATTGGGGTTTAAAATAGAGTTGTGTACATTGCTTAATTATTTTTTTTAAAAAAATGTCATGTATATCTAAATCCTTTAACTATACTCTGATATTTTACGAATTTTGTTGAATGTCAAAAGAAAATTAAAAATGATAATTGTGAGGATCTCACATTGGAAAAGTGAAGTATAACCTCACAATATATAAGATGTATGGGTTACTCCTCTCATTGGTAATTAGTTTTGAGATGTAACTCCATATAATATCAGAGCCCATTAAACTCAAATGGGTATTCGATCCAAAAAAATTATAAAATTGGGATCTGATCCAATCCAATAATGATAAACCCAAAGAGGCATCATCTTGAAATTCTAATTCTTTTTCTTTTTATAGATTTTTTAATGGTGTTTTTTAAAATAATGAGGCGTATAGGACCTCATGTCTAACAGTTTTATCTATTGGGTTATTGTATTAATTACATGTATAGGTTTATACATAGGGATATTAAAAATGATTGATAGTGTGATTAGGTGTTTTGCTATAGTTATTGTTTTTTTATATGCATATAGACATAAATAGGCTATATATTTTTCGTATATATCATCTTTTGTACACATATATGACACGTGTGTTCCTATAATATGTTGTACGTGTGTTATAGATTACTGTTAGTTGTACACATATACACATAAGTACTGAGTGATTACATGTGTGTTTAGTTGCATGTATATGAGATGCATTACTGTGGCTCTTGGTTGTAAGTTTTATATGTGTATATAATAATAAATATTTTATTAATATAATCATATCATACTTTTAGTATTTGGAAGTTATATGTAAAATTACATATACGTATGCCTATGAATTATTATGTTATTCCTTTTGAAGAAATTGAGAACGTCCAAACAACTGTCTTTTGTCTCATGAAAATCTTATAATAACCATTTTATTTACCCTATTCCTAAAGAGGGAGAGGTGTGAAATTCTATTTTCAACCGTGAGCCTAAGGTGATTTTTGGATAGATTTTCATGAATTGAGAAAAGGTTGAATCAGATATAATAGAGATAGAAAAAGACTTTAAAACATTGTATATATTTTTCTCATCTCAATTACCGTCGTATACGGTCGTCATTGGTTAAAGAGGTATTTTCTGTGAGTAATTGAGATTTTTAAAAATATGTTGAATGATAGTTGGTCACTCAAACACCATCATATGCAATCATAATATGACGGAAAATTATTTTCTAGGAAAAATGTGATGGTATGAATGAGTGTTTTAAAATAGATATTCAATTATGGAGGTTTGAAAATTCATATATTCAAAAATTGTGTAAATCTTAACCATTTTAAATCTAGGGATTGTGTGAGACATTATTTTTTGATATAGGTTGTTGGTGGATTTTTTAAAAGAATCAAATTTTCTTTTTAGCTACTAGTCACAAATTTTCTTTCTTTTTTATACGTTTGTCTTTTTAATTGATTCTTTCATTCTATAAAATTAATTATCAAGAAAACTTATCATTTGCAATAATAATACGAAAATTTTCATGAAAAAAATTCTAGACACCTCATTTTTAGGTCGTTCTTTTTTTACAAGAAAAATGAAAAGTAAAATTATGAGAAAGTTATTTGAATGATTTGTTTGATATGTTATGAGATTATAATATAGAAAAAAATATGTGAATAATTTTTTGATTGCGTGGTAATTATATAAGTGAGCACTTATAAGATTAGGTAATTTTGTGACAAAGTTAATGGTCAAATTTTACTAAAACGAGATATAATAAAGTGGCGTGTAGGAGCACTCAAGTGGAATTGAGCACTTTAGTTTTAATGCAATCATGCATGGTTATCTTTTGGAGTAATACACACATTGGACGATTTAGAAAAATTAGGTCAAGCTATTCATCGAGAATAGTTAATTTTGGTATAGGTGATGGCGTGGTAAACCACTTGTAACTATTCATGTAGGGGTAAAATTGAAAGTGTTGGATACAAATGATTATGATTAGATGACTGCTCGCATGTTTGTGAGTGATTTTGGAGTGACCAAAATCACTTTTGACATGTCTAAAATTACTTTTCTACTAAAAGTGTGATGTTTGACAATAAGTAAGGGCATGTTTGGGAATGATTTTAAAAATATTGATTTTAGTGTAATTGATTTAATAAAAGTGATTCCTATATAATCATTTTCATGTTTGGTTCTATACTTTTAATAGTGATTCTGGTTTTGAAAAAAATCATTTTTTATGGAAATTTATGAATTTTGACAAAAGGATACGGTTTTTACTCGTCATTAAAAGTATACTATTTTAAAAATGAATAATAGTCATTTTAAATTACAATCACTTGACAAAAATCACTTGGGAATCACCTCCCAAGTGATTGAAAGAGAATCACTTCAAATGATTTTGGATTCTTCACACTTTGGGTAGAAAGTGATTTTAGACATGTCAAAAGTGATTTTGATCATTCCAAAATAACTCCCAAACATGCTTTAAGTGATTTTGGTCAATCACTTGAAAGGTGATTCCTAAGTGATTTTTGGCCAGTGATTGTGATTTAAAATTACTATTATTTCATGTTTTGAAAAAGTCTACTTTTGGTGACCGGTAAAAATTCATAAATTTTCATCAAAAAATGAATTTTGTCAAAATTGTCACCATTGAATTCATCTGTCATTGTTTACAAAATGACAATATTTCTCTCTCTACAATTTTTATGATGTGTATCTCTTATTTTATTATCTTTTTATTTTTTTCATTCATTTTTCTCACTTTTTTTTCTTTCCGGTGGTTTTAACTCTCATAATTTTTATATCTTTTTAAAACTTTCTCTCTAATTTTTTTTATCTCTTGCTCTATTTTTTTGTTCTTGTACTTTTTCCTTAACTCTTAACTTTTTTCTCTTCATTATATTTTTTCTTCCTAAAACTTTTATCATCTTATCCAAGTTTTTTGTTTATCTCTCTATCTTTATTTCTCTATCTTTGAATTTCACTTTGTTTATTAAAATTTTCTCTCCGTATTTTTTGTCTCTTCCTCTAAAATTTTTATCCCTAACTTTTTCTCTGTCTTTGAAAAATCTCTCTAGTTTTACATTTTTTTCTCTCTTAATTCTTAATTCTCTATATAACTTTTGTCTACCACCTTCTATTTTTTAAATCTCTAATGCAATACGTTTTTTTAGTAACTTGATGGTACTAAAATCCCTTTTAAAAACAAACATTAATAGTTTTTTAAAAAGTACTTTTAATTAAATTTAAATCACTTTTATAATGGTTGAATCAAATATTAAAATGATTTACAACTAAATATTTTTTAAAAATTAATTATAATTAAATCACTTGGCTTAAAATACATATTTTAAAGTCATTTTCAAACATCTTAATTGTATGACAATCACTATTAAAAGTATAGAGCCAAACATGAAAATGATTATATGAAAATCATTTTTAATAAATCAATTATAAACAAATCAATTGTACTAAAATCAATATTTCTAAAACCATTCTCAAACATGCACTACATTTGAGCACGTTCGGGAGTGATTTTGAAATGATCATAATCACTTTTGTCATGTTCAAAATTACTCCATAACATGTCTTTAATAATTCAGAATGAACTTAATATTTAATTTTACATTTTTAATTTAAACGTGATTTTCATTCCATAAAATTTGTTTTAACCCTTTCAAACCCACGGCCAAATATACTCCTAATCTTTATGGACTAACACACAATCATTCACAAAATAGTCACTTTTATGTCTATAAATAAGTTCTTAAGCAATTAATTTTCTTGAAACAAAAAAGCACAATTCTTCTCCAAACATTCTTCCTCTGTTTTTTTTAGTCAACATGAAAATGTGAAAATTTGAACTTTGTTCTTTTGATCAGTTATATAAAATATTTTTACTAATTGAATTAATTCTTTTTTTTGTTGTCAACAAAAACATAGTTCAACTGACATGAAGTATAACTTATCGAAACTCATCTCCAAATGTCATTGAATTAAAAAAAAATCTTTTTTTGTTATATCTCAGAAGAATGACGTATAATTGTTCATTATATATAATATGCACCTATATGTAATGAATGAAACTTTGTCCTATAAACATTTACTTTGTTTCATACCTTATTTCTAAAATTTTCTATTTAATATACAAAAGAAACCTAAGTGCATGTTTGGGAATGATTTTAGTGTAATTGATTTGTCTATAATTGATTTATTAAAAGTGATTTTCATATAATCATTTTCATGTTTGGTTTTATATTTTTAATTGTGATTTTGGTTTTGAAAAATTCAATTTTTTATGAAAATTTATGAATTTTAACAAAAAATTACGGGTTTTACTCGTCATTAAAAGTATACTATTTTAAAAAATTAATAATAGTCATTTTAAATTACAATCACTTGTCACCTCTCAAGTGATTGAAAGGGAATTACTTCAAATGATTTTGGATTCTTCCAAAATCACTTGCTTAATATTGTCAAACATCACACTTTGGGTAGAAAAGTGATTTTAGACATGTCAAAAGTGATTTTGGTCACTCCAAAATCACTCCCAAAAATGTCCTAAGTAAGTTAGTCTCGAAGCATTTATTACCTTTCTAAACCATTTTTATGACCCAAAATAAAATTTTGACAATTCGTAGCTATTAGTTGTTGAATAATTTTGATTTTGGCCCTTTCATCCAACTTTTGATGTTCTTTCTTAATATTTGTGATTTAAAATTTTAAAATCTTGTTATATATGTGTGAGTTTTTCTTTTCCTTTATGATCAGCCAACCATCTAGAAATAGTGTGGATTTAAAAGATATTTTTTTATTGAATTTAATTATCTATATCGTTGGCTTTATATTTTTTTATAATTATTTTTTAAATGTAGCCTTAATTCAAATAGAGCGGGAGGTTACATTAGATTATCATATTCACATGAAATGTGAGTAGTAAATAATTAATAATTTGATAAATACAAATATATATATATATATATAATTTATAAATTTATGAGATATAAACTAATAAATGAAAAAAAAAAATCTAATAAATGAAAGTTGAATTATTCTTATCCTCCTACTTATTTTGGGTTTTCGATTATTACAATATCAAGAGATATTTATTTATTGTCTTTAGTTGGAGGAATTTATGACTGTGGTCCAATTTGATGTTGACTTTTTCTTATCATTAAACTACTTCGTAGTTTATATGAGAAAATATCAATGAGTGCAGCGGTCAAGTGTTAAATAAATGTTTTTTTTTTCAGATATATATATTTCTAGTTCATAAATTAATTGAAAAAGCTTTTAAAACTATGCTGAAATATTCTTTAAAGAAATCTTCCAACCCCTGCAAATAATTTTGAAAATTAAAATAATGGAAAATAACTTTAGTTAAAGACTATTAATCTACAAAATTTGTAAAATTAAAACAAGAAACTTGAAATGCAACGAAATGAATTTTTTTTTTTTTATCTTCCACCCATATCTAGATATGAATTTGGTTTAAAAAAAAAAAGGTTACTTGTGCAAAATTATGGACAAAAAAATGACCAACCTTTTAAATGAAACGATCCATCATTGTCTCACAAAGTACTTTTCGTATTTTGACCCCATCAAAAAAATAATAATAATAATAATAATAATAATAATAATGTTTTGGGGTAAATTCCTAAACAATACATTTGATATTTTTTTTTTTTTTTTGTAATTTTCATACCTGATAGTAATATGACTTTTTAGCTCAGAAATATGGTTATTAGAAATGATATTCCACTCTCTTTGTTAATAAATTCACTCGTGCATTTATTAATAAAGAGAGTAGAACTTAAAATTGCTTCTTCTATCTAAAATAATTAATTAAATTATAAGTTTAGTACTTCAATCTTTATATTTGTGATAATATATTTTTAAACTTAAGGTGGATGTGTGTCAAATAATTTATGAAATTTCAATTTTACATCTAATAAGTCATCGAGATATTTAATATTTTCTTTCTAGCTCGACTTTTTTTCTCTAACTCTCTCTAGAGTTTAGCTTTTAAGGTGATAATATATTTGATTTTTTTCATGTACATATGAATGATACTTTAGACAACATTCGAAATTAAAAATAAATCACCCTCTTAATTCAACAATTCTAGAAGCCATTTTGTACCTTATTAAAAAGTGGAACAACCAAGTTGGAATTTATAAAAATCTAAAAGATATAAAAATAATAATAATAATAAGTCTAAAGGCCAAAATCTGATTAATCATAATAAGTACTAGGGGGGAAAAAACACCCCTTTTAGTAGAGCATTTTCTTTCTTTTCCCATGGTTTTGTCCCACTTTGATGGTAAACTTGATAGTTTTATTCCTTGTGTCCTATTTGTAAATTTGAAAGAAATTATTAGAGTTGTTATTTTATAATTTTGTAGTAACAAATACAAAAAAAAAATGTTATAATAATTTTAGTTATTTTATTTTAAAAAATTGATTTTGAGTAACAATTATCAAATTATTTTTAATTCATCAATTAAAAATAGATTACAAGAAATTAGATTTGATTTTTTTTTTCATATAAAAATAGATATAAAGTGAAAAAAAAATAAAACACTAAAAAAAACAAGTATAATACAAACCTAGTTGAAATTTTGAAAATATGGCATTACTATTTTAAAGTTTTCATTTAATATTTTAAATTTATAGGAAAATTTAATTTAAAGTGAGCATATCACTTGAACATGCAAAAAAAAAAAAAAAAAAAAAATTGGGTGAAAATTAATTTATACTCCTAAAATTTTAGAGTTGTACCAATTTAAACCTGAAACTAATAATTATATTAATTTAAACTCTATATTTTTTTTAAGTGAATCAATTTAGATTCTTCGGGAGTGAATTAGAGTTATTTTTCACTTGATTCCATTTAACATCATATCAAAATCACCTAAATAAAATTATTTATCTTTCAAAGTCGTCCTATCAAAGTACCAAGGAAAAATTATCATGTAATTATTTCTAAATAAGTAGAAAAAAATAGAGGAATTACTATGAGAAGATGAAAAATTGGTACTATCTATTTGATCCTAACATTTCACACATCAATCTCTATATTAAGGAAGTTTTATGTACGTGTGAATATTATTAATTAATGATTTTAAACGAAATTCTGGTGAAGAATCTAAAAATATTATTAATTAATTATTTTAAACGAATTTCTGGCGAAGAATCTAAACTGAGTCACTTATAAAAATCTAAGATTTTAATTGATATAATTATTAGTGTTGGAGTGATAAGTGATACCTCAACTCACAGACCACTTGACTTAACGTAGAGTCACCCAAATTCGTCCACCCTCATATTTCGCTCAAAATACAGCTACCAGACATATATCCTGTGTGTCAAAGTAGGCCACCGTTACGAGTGTTATAAGTCTAGTTAATACTCAAATACATGGCATTACTCTTATTTGCTCGACTCAACTAGTCTAATACTAGCATAAGTACTAGGAGAGTGTTGGACACAATATTATTAGGGATGAACATCGGTGGGTCGGGGTTGGTTTTCGACCCCAACCGACCCTCGAACCGACCAAGGTCGGTCGGTTCGGTCGGCCCATTTTTTTAAAAAAAAAAAAACTTACCAAGACCGACCGGTCAGTTTAGTCGGTTTTATATATTTTTTAAATATTTACTTAATTAATTATTTAATAATTTATAATTAATATTTTATTATGATTTAATAATTTATAATTATTTTTTATTATTTAAATATATTTTGAGAAAATCTTTTTAGTTTTTTATTATTATTATTATTATTATTATTATTATATTTTTTTTTAAATATCAGTCGGTTCGGTCGGTTTGGGGCTTTTGTCCCAAACCGACCGACTTCCATTTCCGACAAAAAAATCCATTAAAACCAATCGACCGCATTCGGTTCGGTCGGTCGAGTTGGTTTTTGGTTTTTTTTTTCTCACCCCTAAATATTATATCCATCTACTAAAATTCTTCACCAACAATTAAAATAATTTTTTAATACAAAATTGAAATTTTATCGACATTAATTTAAAACTCAAAAATCAAAATTAAAGGCAAAAATAAGACTTCTCAACTTTGTATTTAATTCCCTCCCCTACCGATATTTTCTATGCCAAGATGCGAAGATTCCAAATAGTTGTGCCATTTATAACCATCTCTTTCTCATTTAAAACATTTTGGATCAGGATGACAGATGTTACACACCTATTGGTGAATGAATTTAAAACCATGCACAATTTAAGAGTTTTTCTTTTTTTGAGTTCATGCACAATTTAAGAGTATTTCAAAAGATCAAATTATTCTATTTTATTCTTAGTCTTTAAGAGTCTGTTTTTTTATCTCTTAATCTTTAAGTTCATACACTCTTTGAATAAACATTATAGTCGTTCATATTTCTAAATTGATGGAAATCGATGAACATAACAGATATTAAAAAATAGAACAATAGCAAAGGTTGAAATGACTGATCTTAAAACTAGAAGAGATGTATTAAAAAAAAAAAAGATTAGAATAAACCTTTTAAATTAAATTTTAGAAAGCAAAATTCTTATTTTTGAAAAGAAAAAGAAAGATGGAGACTAAATTGAAATAAACTCCAAAACAAAAAAAAAATTAAATATATATATATATATATATATATATATATTTATGTATGAAAGGAAAGGTATAAAGGGGATAAGATGGAGGTGGACATCTAGAAAGCGACTCATGCTCTTAATAGAACAAGTTGTTTCTTTTAGACTATGTTTGATGGATGATTATTCTTAATTATCATAATTAATCAGAAGTGGGTTCAAATTAATTGCAAATTTTAATCTTGTCGTATTAGTTGACTCTAACTACAAATTTTTTAAACCAGCTTTGCAATTTAAAAATTATATTTTTTTGGGAAAGTTTCATTCTAATAATGTAACTTATAAATAAGAACAATAATAATAATTAATGGTCCTACCATGAACCACATTTGATTATTATAAATTTAATCACTTGATGCCTTGAAAAAAGGAAAGATAAAGCTGTAGATCACATGCCTTACCTAACTAGTTAAATTCTTCCCCCATTTTTAGTTCAATAATTATATCTATATACTCTTTTTAAAAAGAAAAAAATTACATTAATCATAAAAATGATGTCCGTCGAGCTACAAAAGTAGAATTTTTTTTCTTGTGAACCAAAATTCAAAATTCATTCTGAAAAATCATTAGTCCATAAAATCAGACGACGTGATTGTTGAGAATCACACATTGAAAAAGTGAAGAGAAAACTCACAATATATATGTTATATAGGTTACTTCTCTCATTGTCAATTGGTTTTGAGATAAAACCTCATATAATCTAATATGGTATCAGAGCCCATTAAACCCAAACGAGTATTCAATTTAATAATTAGTTTTGCAACTATAACTAAGTTTATGATCTATAAATATGTTATAGGACATATTTTAAATAACTGTTTAGAATGGAATCAAATTTCTAAATCTGCTACCAAACACATATCTGAAAACATGAAATATTACAACTTTGTTTTCATTGAATCCCTAGTTTTAAAATTTTTGTTTTTCAGATTGTTTATCAAACAGACCCTAAAACTTTCCATTATTGTCACTAGACTTCTATCTAGATACCTTATAATTAACAACTACCAAATGCCCGGTACGTTACAAGGTGCATCAATAAATAAGTTCGCCTAACATGCATCCACATTTAGATTCAAATATGAGCACTACTACAAATTTGATATTCTATGACACCATAACTAAGTCAAATAGGAGGGAGGGAGAAAAAAAACTGTCATAAATTGTTGGAGGCTCATTTTTGGGGAGAAAAAATGGAGTTTTTCGTATTTTCGAAAATTTATGACAATTTTTCAACATCATAAATTCATGACTTAGATAAAAAGCTGTCATAGATAGTTGGAGGCGCATTTTTTGCGGGAAAAATTGGAGATTTTCGTGTTTTTGAAAATTTATGTCAGCTTTTCAACATCACAAATTTATGACAGTTTTCCAACATCATAAAAACTCTATTTGTCCGTCAAAAAAACTGTGTTTTGGGCAACCATCTTCTCCTATAAAATGTCTCTCCCTCCTTCATTTTAGCATCAAGTTTAACATTGGTTTCTTACTAGGCTTATTTAGCTTAAGTAAACTGGGTTTTGAGTAAATTTTTTTGTTGGCAACTACAAACTATCATAGAAAACAAATATTTGACACAAGAATATTGTCATTATCATTTTTTTTTTGTCATAGAAACAACATACTTGACACTGAATTTCTGTCATAAACAGAATTTTTATGACGTTTAAAAATTGTCGTTATTGATGATGTTTAATTGTCATAGTTTTCCATGACTTTTAACAAATGTCTTAAATACGTTTTTTTTACAACCATTAATTGTTATAAAATATTTAATTATGATAGATTTTTTAATGTGTCATGTATAGAGTTTTCTTGATGGTGACTTCTACGACTGAAAAAAAAAAGTCATAAAATGTGTTTATGACAATTTTTCAATGTCATAAAATCTCAAAATTATATTAGTGGAGAGTAATTATTTGTAGATGAACTCAAAATTCTCCCATTAACTTTATGGGACGACTTCCATTCATAATCCATAATCCAATCACATTTAATTTACATCAATATTTTTGGATAGGTCAATTAATTATTACGATCATTTTATATAGCTCATGCACCCACACACACAAAACATCCAAGTATTTCGAAAGTATCTTGATCACAAAACATCGTCTTCCAACGGAAGCTTTAATTTTGCAACCAATTTTTTACAGAATAAGTTAGAAACAGTTGACAAATATTAAAGATCTCATAAATCCAATAATGAACTGAAAAAAAAAAAAAGAATTTTTTTGCCTTGTTTGAATTTTCTTTTTTTTGGTTAATGTGTAAGATTAGAGGTGAGGATTTAAATGTAATTCAACGGGGACTTTTGTGATAGAAAAATAGGACTGATAGTAATAGACATTTGTATAAATTTTAAATGGTTGTTTGGAACGTTGAATGTGTTATAATAACATAGGTTATAATAGTTTGTGAAATTCTATAATATTGTTTAAAATGTCAAATTGTTTAATCTAGATTATAATAGTCAATATGTGGAGTACAAAGTATTTCATAGACAATTATACCACAAGTTATTATAACATGCACTCCAAACCGGCTCCAACAAAAATTAAAAAAAAAAAAAAATAGGTCTATTGTCAAGTTTGTCTATGCAATTATCTCATCTATTAAAGGTTTTACCTATTCTTTTTAGACAGTTGTGGTTTTAGTATTATGAAGCTGACTTAACAAGCTTGACCTAACTTCAATTTTTGGGCAGTCCATATCAACATTCTTAAATCACCTCATTATGGTGGGATTGCCATTGTAGCCCCTACCAAATTATCTCGTCAACATGCAAAGGGATTTGGAAAATATCTAGCAAACTTGGAAAAAGACTTGCTCTTTTTCTTTTCCTTTGGGCCTAAAATCAATTTATATCTCTATATTTTGAGGCTTGTATCCATGAAAACTTTGACCTAATAATTGTATTGTATCAATTTAAAACTTGAACTTTCATAAGTATATCAATTTTCACCTTCTGTCATATTTAATTTAAAAAACGTTGGTTTACACATGTGCACACTAATAATTATGTTAATTAAACTCCTGAACTTTCATAAGTGAATCAATTTAAATCCTGCATTTCATATAATTGACGATTTTCAAATTGAGGACTTAAATTGGTTCACTCAAGGGTTTAATTGATAGAATTATAAATTTGTGTACTTGTAAGCTAACGAATCATACAGAATCTAACAAAAAAAAAAAAAAGTAAATTGATACACTTATGAAAGCCCAAGGTTTATAGTGATAGAATTATTAGTTCAAAATTTTTATTGATATTATCCCAAAGTTTAGAAGAATAAATTGATTTTTTCCCTTTTCTTTTTTTTTTTTTTTTAAATTCTACACTTGAATGGAGGGAATCAAACCATTGAGATAATAATTCCTATCCAAAAATCATGTTGTGACGTGTGAGATAATAATAATTGTCTTATCCTTTGAACTATGCTCAAATTAGTAAAAATAAGTAGATAAAAATAACTCACTTGACTCGAGATGGCAAAAGTCGAGGAATCCCCAATTTGACTAGAGGAGGGGTCAACTGGAGATTAAAATCGAGTCCTGGATCGGGGCAAGACAGCGATGATGAGGGGATCTCCTCCCCATTCCTAACCCCAAATGAATTAATTTTGTATATATCTTTAACTTGTCTACCTAATAAGACAGCAATTCTTTTAGCTTTTCTTAACATGTCTACCTAATAATAAAAGATCAAAGGAAGACACGTGGGTTAAAAGGAACAATTAGAAAAAATTTGTAAGTACAGGAAATAAATTTCACTTTCTTCCACTCACTCAGTCTATTTCGGACACAGACTATTATAACATGTGTTATTATAACTGGTAGAATACTGCACTCCAAACACAGACTATTACAATCTCAGACTATACTCCTCTACATTTTAAATAATATTATATAATTCCACAGATTATAATAACTCACACACTATTAGAACCTCCCGTTATATCTCACTCAGTGCCCCAAACAACCCCTAAATTCTCAAACAAGATTCAAGTACCAAGTTTTGAGCATCCTCCCTCTCAATTTTTGGCTTGAGTTGACTTGGGTGAGAGTGACACAAAGGGAATGAATGACCACCCTCACAAAGCTCGAAATAGGTAACCCGAGCGAGCTAGAGTCTTAACGCAATCTTGACATCACCTCCGCTAAGGAGTGTCGAATCAAGTCATCCTTTTTGGGAAGTCTCACTCGATTGGGATGGTCTTGTTTCAACTATTCTTCGCTGGGATAGTGGTTCTGAAACTAGAGGGGCCTCATTGCAACGACCAGTCACCTAAGCAAAGAAACAAAGGCACGCACTGCTAACAGAATCTCCTCCTCCATCCTTAACCTCCAAGTCAATACTAATGCCTTTTACTCAACACCTTACTTCAACAACAGGCTAAACACAGAAGCAAAACATGCCTTTAACAGTGCCTTCATACTACAGCAAACTCGACTTACTTTGCCCCTATTCCTCCTAACTAAACCCTAATTCGAGCTCGCTCTTCTAGTAAACCCCTCGAAAACCGGATACTTTCCATCGGCAAATACTCGGGAAGGCTGATTTTGAACTGATTGAGAGCATGTTATAGAAGGATTAGGAAGGACCTAGAACAATAACTAGTTCAAATATTCAGAGGAGATCTGAAGAAGACAGTAAGGACAGCTAGAGAGAGATTGAGAACGACATAGAGCTACTATTTTCCTTTTCCTTTTTCTTCCCTATTCTTTAATCTCTCCTTTGTACGCCCCACTGCCTTCCTGAGTAAAATATATCACATTTTCCTGTAACTAGTAAAACCCTTCAACCTTCAATGACAAAGTAGACAAAGAAACAGTAATTATATGATAATAAAACAGCCTACGTAAACATGAAGATCCATTTTCCAGCAAAGTGAAACCAAGGAAACCATGATTATTAATAATTGCAGCTCATGAAAATGGAAAAAAGAGTACTTATTCCATTTTCTGGCAAAGTGAAAAAATAGATTATAACAACTGAAGCTTAAGCTGTCATCATTAGTATGACATTGACTTTAAAACATTTCTCAAAAACAGAACACAACAGTAACCTCAACGCTCCCAACGATGACAGATTCAACATAGTTCCCAACCCCATTAGCTTGTCGCCTCTTTGATTCATTTCACGGTATTTCAGCAGTCAGTCTTCACATTCTAGCCTGCAAGGACAAAGTTTTAACGAGTCAGGTCGGGATCGCCCAAAAAAATAACAAAAGTGAAATGGAAAGGTATTTATAACTTTGTAACTTTCTTTGACCAACATTGTCGAATGGCTAAACAATCCCATGAAAAAACTCCCAAGTAACCAAATGTCCAGATTCAGGTGCCCACTAAACAATCCCCGTGATTTTTCTAAAAGATAAACTACCAAGGTGGTGATGGAACATTATTTTTTAATAAATATTCTATTCTTTCACTCCTTTAATCCTTCCTCTGCAGGGTGGTGATGAAGACTGGCTATAAACTAAGAAGATTCGAGTAGCCAGGTCTTGTACAGTCTATCTTACGCTCTCTTGTGACCCATTTATATTATTCCAAACCATTTATAAACCAAAAACTTGCAACTTACCACTTAGAATCTCCTAGCACAAAAACCAGATTGCTTGGAGTAGATCAGTTCTGATTAGCAGATTTTGCACAATAAATACTCTCATTCAGCATTCTCCTTTCATTCTTATTTACAACGGGAAACGGAAACGTAGTTAAAGAGAAGAGGAATAGTACAAAAGGAAAGGGTGATATGACATCGCCTACCTGGTATAGGAATGGGCAAACAACTTTCCGATTTAGATCTAAAAGAAAAGACAAGAGTTCGTAATAAGAGTGGCTCTAGACAATAGACCAAAAGAAATGAACATTCCCCCACCCTCTTAAAGTGTCGAAAAAAATTCTATAACTTCTTTCAAGCTAAAAGTGTAACACAGAAGAAGCCCTGCACAAATTCCACAAAAGGACAACAATGTTACTCCCCAGGAGCAAACCACCAATGTCCTCCCAAAAGAGAGTTTCTAGTTCCCAGTGGACTTGGGCACACATCAAAGCACACTAACCTCCTTGAAGGCACATTGAACTGTTGTATGCAAAGCCGGAACAGGAACATGTGGTTATTCTCCTCAGTGCTATACTGACCATTGATACGTAATTGGGAGAAGAGAGAGATATGAGCATTACCTTGTTAGATTTCCCACTCATTAATAGAATTGAAAACAAGGTAAGGAAGGAAAGGTTGGAATTTTTTAGAGCTTTATCATCCAAATTTTGGAAGCAATACTTTTAGATATAAACTGCTGCACTTTTGATAGCTCAAGGAGAAGAGATCTGCAAGAGAAACGCTCCCAGACCATTCAAGGACCACAACTTAGAATCTTCCACTCTGATTAAGATGAACCAGTTGGATTCCCCCCACATGAAACCACCACCTAAGTTTGAGATACTGACCTACATATATTAGGGAGACCAACAATCTGCAACAGAGGACAATTATCCATCAGAGATAGCACAAAGTTGACGAAAGCGCAACCTTAAAAGTCCCCTAGCTGAACCAATTATCATACAGAATCCTATCTTTTCTCCCACTTTCCAACTTACCGGAGGGAAACAGTTCCAAAAGAGACCTGCACCAGTTAACTGGAAAACAAAAGGCAACGAAACAGTAGTTTCTTTGAACAGAAAAAAAAAAAAAGGATCATATGGCTTCAAAATGGCCTGAGAAAAGCCAATGAATCCTTCATAATTGTCGATTGATTCTACCAGCATCCACTAAAGAATAGACAGAGTGCAAAATAGCAATACATAACTTGAGACATTTCTCCCTATTTGGTTAACGAATCTTTGATTTTGATTGTACCCCAGATTTTTATAATAGATTGAAGATCTAAATCAGAATAGGTTCAAATTCACGGTATTGTAGAGGAACTTTGGAACTCATTATCTAAACTTAAACATTTTAGAAATGGTCTTTGCTTGTGCCGGCACATTCTATTTTGCAAGCATTGCAAAAAAGTTGGGTGCACTCTATTACAACAGGTTTTCTTCCCTAGCTTCCTCTCTGAGGTGATGTACTTTGTGCAAATAAGAAGTAATTCCATTGACACTTTTTTCACAAATGCTCTTTTGCAGATAAGTTTTGGTCCTACCAACCTTCATCCTTCAGTTGGCATGTAGTAGCACTACCTTACAACATAATCAACCTCCTCCTCTCCAATTGGCATGTGACCACCCATTCAAAAAGGAAAAAGGAGAAAAGAAGATCCTTAGGCTTCGATTTAATACTTCAATAGAACTTTGTTTTGGCACCTTTGGCTTCAGAGAAAGAATAGCATATTCAATCATATAGTAAAGTCCTTTGATAGGATATTTCTTTTGTGGCTCCCTCTTGGTGTAAAGTTTATGCTCTGCTCAACAACTAAAATTTAAATGATTTTTATGCCAACTGGAATAATTGTTAGTATATGCTCTGTTCAACAACTAAAATTTAAATGATTTTTATGCCAACTGGAATAATTGTTAGTAATCTTCCTTGATTTAGGACTTGACTTTCCTCCAGAGTAATTTCATATCATCTTGGAAGAGATCCAAACAATTGTGTGCAAGCTAAAATCTCCTCGTTCATAGTTTACAGCCTATGGAGAGAAAAGGATGATGGAGTCATATTGAATAGAACTCTCTTGATGTTACGAATTTTTTCTTTTGATGGATGATGCTAGGAATTTGATTTCATCATGACTACTAACTATTCAGAATAGTTAAGATTTAAATGAGACACATCTTCAAAAAGAGTGAATGAGTGTATAGGTAATACCCTTTCTAGAGACTTAAATATCTAATTTGACCTCTCATTCAACTATTGGAGGTAGGAAATATGCAACAAGTAGAAGTGGTGGGATCATGCTTCAACTAGTAACCCACCTAACAAGAGCCCTGCACCTTAAAATAGGTGCTACGAGTATAATAATGCAATAAGAGGATTTCTAAGTCCACAAAAATGAGAGTAGGATCTTAAACCAGGATGGAGTGAACATCTAATTACAATTACGAGGCATGTCACCATATTTTCAACAGATTCCACAACAGTTCTTCATAGCCATATTTATCCTTGGGAGAACTGGTCCATTCTCTTGTAATCAGGACACGACAATTTTAATAGAAAACAAAAAGGTAGCATAAAAATTGAAGAACCAAGACCCCCAATTGGCATTTTCCATGAGCGGGATAAAATCTCAAGATAAATTGTCTTTACAAACTTATTTACCGGGGGGAAAAAAAAAAAAACGGTAGTGCAATTACCTAAAGAAATGAAAAGGATGTGGGGGTGCCTTAGGAGGAAGGATGGTAAAAGAAGCAATTACTTAACAACCTCAAGTTGACTTGCCTAGTGGACTTAATAGTAAACAGCCAAATGCATTAATAACAATCCTCCCACTATACTGATTATCCAGAAAAGAAGAGGAAGTGGACAAGACATTCTTGAAACTTTTAACCATTATTGACCATTGAACATTTAAAATACCACTATGCCTTGAGAAGTCTGGCTTTTAGTTCCTCGGCCACAGCATCAATGAACTCTTCAGTATTCAAATAATGCTCTCGTGAAAGCCTGCACAAAACATGGGAATAATGTTACAAAGATAAAATTTTCAATCTTAATGTCTTAATAGCTGAGTGGAAAAAGGTCATTCATAATTATGAAGAATATGGAACTTACTTGGATCCATGAATGATAAGAGCAAGATCCTTGGTCATCTTCCCAGATTCCACAGTATCGATACAAGCCGATTCTAGTTTCTCAGTGAAATCTAAGAGACTAGCATTGTCATCTAGTTTTGCCCTTTATAAACAGTGAAGAATAGTTAACATACAAAAAATTTCTTTGACCTAAAAATTTTCAAAGGATCAAAGAGATATTAACCAAATGATATCTACCTGTGAGCAAGGCCACGAGACCAAGCAAAGATGGAAGCTATACTGTTTGTGCTGGTTTCACCTCCTTTTTGATGAACTCTATAATGTCGTGTAACAGTACCATGAGCTGCTTCTGCTTCAATTGTCTTCCCATCGGGGCATACCTGAATTCAAAGTGCAGACATACTTCAAATTTCAACGAGGATACATATTAATCTTGAAGTCTTATCTGATATAATACTCTTTATACACTTCAAAACTGACAAAATTGGGTAATTTAACCGCTATAGCAATTTCAGTGGAAAAAATGCATATCTACACAACACGTTGGAGCACATAGAAATCACTGTTTCTTTAAGCCCTCAAGAATACAGATATTTTTTTTCAAATATTTTCCAAGGCATAAAATGATTCTTTTTTTATGATTAGTGAATAAAAAATACACGGGCATATAAAAAACCAAGCCCACAAAAAGGGAGTCTAACCATAAAAGGGGGCTCCAATCAAAATAAAATAAGAACTAAGGGGTCATTTGGTGCAAGGGATTTCAGGATGGGAATGGGTAAGGGGTTTGGGTACCCTTGTTCGGTACAAAGTTTTTAAGCTTGGGCATGGGAATGGGTTATTCCCATGGGTTTTGTATACCCATGAGTAAGGGTATTTGATACCCTTACAAAAGTATGGGTTTACTTTTTGCCATTCTCTTTCCCTCTCTTATTTTTGTTAATATTATCTTTCTTTTGAATATATTTATTTATTCTATTAAAATTATAGTTTAGAGTAATTTTTATAATCAACCCGCTTATATTAAAATTATTTATGTATTGAAATAACCTAATTAATTATTTATTTGCAAACTATAAAAAATTTGTAATAAATTTATTATAAATAATTGATTGATTAAAAATATACCCAATAAATTCTCTTTTATAAAAATAAAAAAGATTAATCAATTTTTACATCTAAGTTTGTCGAGTTGTATCAATTTCTACCATAAACTTTTAATTTCATCAAATTGTACCCAAACTTAGTATTTTAAAGTACACTTAAAAGTTTTGCAAATTCTATCCTCCAATAAATTTTCTTTTGAAAATTCATTAAAAAGGTCATTTTATATGCTTTCAATAAATTATATAATACATAGTTATGGTATATTATGGTATAAAATTAATAAGATTTCAAAGAAAAACAATGTCAAAGCTACCTTTTGTTAAAATTTGTTAGTTTTGGTAAAATTATTCATTAGTTTAAGGGTAAACGAGTTTATAGTGAAAATTGATACAGGGTTAATGTTTACGAGTAAAATTAATTTTTTCCCTAATAAAAAAAAACTAAATTAATGTAATTGTGCATTTATTGAAACTTTAATAAATTAGTATTCGATTTAATGTATTTAATTAATTAAAATAATTTAGTATAAAAATTATAACTTTTTACAATTATTTATTCAATTAAAATTATACATCTATTATAATAAATTTGTTTACATCTATTTGTTGAAGAGTTCATTAATTAATGCATCATAATTATATAAAATTAATCTCATAAAAAATAAAATTATCATTTATTAGTATAAAAAAGCATTCCTAGGTAAAAAAACCAAAATACAGCAATCAACAATTCCCAGACATCCATTATTCCCAGGCATATAAGAAACCTTGAACCAAATGGCCCCTAAAGGCATAAAATGATACTAAAGACTACCTTTTCATGATGGTAAGTAAAACAAACAAATCTAATCGTTCGGTCTTTTTTTAAAAAGATATCAATGAAGTTCACAGAGATTAAAGAAAATACAGAAATCAAACTCAATCTGCTAATTGCAGGACTAGAAAATTGTAAATCTTAGCCTTAGTAATGATGTATTAAAGACTAGAATGGAACATACCAAGACAGAAGTCATCAACCCAAGAGATCCAAATCCTAAAACCAAATACATAAAGTTAGAAATTAAATGGAGAAAATGCAGATCAAGTAGAACTTTTTCAGTAATTTCCCCAAACCAAGAATGCAATCACATGAAAGAAATTTTAAAAAGAAAAGGCAAGGAGCTTAAGGTACGCGCTGCTCAAGTCATCACACACCTTGAGCTAAGAAATCACTCTGGACATCTCCATCATAGTTCTTGCATGCCCAGACATATCCTCCATCACTCTTAAGTGCATAAGCCACCATATCATCAATGAGACGGTGTTCATACCTTTAGATCAGAATAATTAGTTGAACAGTTCAAATTTGGAATAGCTTAATAAACATTTATCCAGACATCACTAAAAGCTATTTACCATATGCCAGCAGCCTCAAACTTGGATTTCCACTGGGATTCGTAGACTTCTTGGAATATATCTTTGAATCTTCATTCAACACATGAACATAATGAAGGAAAATTATTGGTACAGGGAACCCAAAGAAAAAGTTACCATAAAAATTACATATAACAATCCATATACAAAATAGCAAATCAAAGTGTATACCTTCCATCATATTTCTTTAGAATAGTGTTTTTTGTGCTAAGGTAAAGAGGCCACTTCTTCTCATAAGCAGTGTTCATTGATGCCTCAGCGAAGGAGCGGATTGACTACAAGGCAGCATTAAATTGAAGGGTCAATTCGAGAAACTTGTTGAAATTTGAAAGGGGTTAAGAATATTTTCTTAAGTTATTAACTAAACCATGAGGATACTATAACAAACCTCGTCAGTGTTATACATGGATAACGCTACTCCTCCAGCACCAGTAAAGTTGAAAACCTCTATCTCTTGAGTCTCTTGCCCCTCTGGAAGGGTCAGCATGTTAGGAAACTTCCAAAGAAAAGCAATTGAAGATTCATTAAACAATAGATATGATTTGGGGATCTCTAGTACCAAAAACCAATTTCAATTTTCCAGGTCCTTTGATAACTGTATCAGTAGCTCTGTATTGATCACCAAAAGCATGTCTGCCAATACAGATCGGCTTTGTCCAACCTGAAAACAACCACAATCAGTACAATTTCTAACCTAAGTATGAAATCAATGTGGACAACAATTACCTGGTACAAGGCGAGGAACATTTTTGCAAAGAATTGGCTCTCTGAAGACGGTACCTGCAGAAGATGCGAATTGGTGAGCCAAATAACTACAGCAATAGGTTGAACCTAAGGAAGGCTATTCTGAGGAAAAGTTCTCTCTTCACTGTCAAATAATCACAAACCATTTCAAAAATATAGAGAAAAAATAGTGGACTGTGCAAGAAACACCAATAATATATTTCCAAATCTGCTTTGATTTTAATCAATATAATTGATACAGAAAAATAAAATATTTTAGAACTTGTCATTGGTCTTTGAAGCTTTTTTGAAAAAGTTTCGACAAACTGGAATATAAATTACATATGGTGGGGGCTCTGACCATTCAGAATATTCCTGATCGTCCCATTTGGACTTTTCCACATCTGCTTCAACCCAAATTCCTTAACTCGTGCTTCATCTGTCAATCACCATTCTTACAATATAAGAACTCCAGGTGCTCTTTAAAATATAGTAATACAAAAATCAACAAAAGCCCAAGATAAGCTGTTATATTGGATGATCTTTTCCAATTAAGTAAATCAATTTATACCTGGGGTAATTGTTGCACATTTTATTGCCACATTGTACCTAGAACAAAAGCGTATAGCCAAATAAAATAAGGTCATCGTTAGAATACTATGAATTCCAAAATGAATAAGGAACTCGAAAAAATAACGTAAATAAAATCCACTATAAGTTCTCATCAAACAAGTTCTTTAAGACTGAGTAGCTAGGAAGTCTAATTAGATGCATCAGATAATTCGATCAAAAGGACTTCAAATAATCTCTCCGGTAACACCAAATACACATTGGGAATACATACTTTAAAGTAGCTTCTGCACTTTCAACTGTAACTTTATCATCTGTGGCATCACGATATGGAAGGCCAAGGTCAAAATACTTGATGTCCAATTCCAAAAAGGGGAAAATAAGCTGCAAACAAGACAGGAAAAATATAAACCAGATTACTTGCAATTAAAATGCACATATATGCATTATTAGGAGCGAACAATACCTTATTCTTAATGGACTCCCAAATAACACGAGTCATTTCATCTCCTGTACAAAGGATTTCAAGAATAACATTATGTACGGAGAAAAAAAAAATTAAAAGAAACAATGCAGAAGAGAGGAAAATTCAATCTCCCAAATCCTGCAAATCCAAAGAAACTTAAAGGAAAAACTCTACTATTCCACATCTGAACAAGTGGTGCACCAATCATGCATTACAGAAAAAATAGAAATAACTTTCATGGGCAGAACTTCATTGATTCTAACAATCGTTAAATTATTCACTGAAATGTGGCTTCAGTAGTAGGACCAGAGGAACATAATTCAAGAATAAAAGTAACATAGTAGACTTTTCACTTGACAAAACAAATCTATGGAACTAAGTGGACCAAGTAAATTATGCAGCAAAGTTATTTATGATGATAAAGATCCAGAGGTTACTTAACAAGATATGATGTTTAAGGGAGAAGATAAGAGAACACTGACAAAACAGAGGGGGGAGAACCCATAACTTCAGTTAAAATGATCATTTCTTAAAAAATTACTATGGTATCATAGACCAAAGAAGTGTAGAAACAACATAGTCACTTGATTCACTTCCCCACAGCACAACACAGCAAATCAAGCATAGTCACAGATGCAAGAAGCGCCTACTCGCACACAAAAACTAAAACGCCATGATCTAACAAATCACGCACAGTCCTTCACAGATCTAACAGCTAAAAAACCAAACAAGAACTCCCACCTAACATATGGAAAACAAAAATCCCCATTCCCAATGATATTTAGCAATTACAAAGGAAATCCAACAGCATCAGTATCACAAGACAAAAGTATCTCAAGACGAAAAAACGATCAGAAATGAAGATATTTCATTAAACGGAGCTTGAAATCAGGGTATATGGTGGTCTCTCACCGTCCATCTCAACGATGGGGTTGGCGACCTTGATCTTTTGAAAAGCCATGACTAGTAACCTTCCTCTCTCCAAACGAAGTAATCACAGAGAAGATCGAATAAGGAGAGCGCAAAGAAGGGGGAAAAAATCGAAGCAAGAAAAAAATGGCGAAAATGAAGAGTTATAAGAGTAGGTGGAAGATGGCCGCCGTACGCGGCGCCCTTTTTATACTTGAAAGAGAGAACATTTTTTCTGAAACGATCTTCTTTTTTCTTTCTCGTCTTACCCTTTTGTCCGCCTTTTATTTACTCATTTGCCATTATTTAGTTCAAACTTATCTGTAATTGATATTTTTTTTTTTTGTTGATTAAAAGTTTAAATCTCTATTATCTGTATTTTTATTGTACTCATATATATTCACAAGATAATATCAGTTCGTATTTAAAATTGAGTTTGAGAGTTTAAAAATATTGCAAAATAATTAAGTATTTATTGTGTTTGGTAATGAATCTATTAAAATCATTTTTAATGCATGTTTATTCACAAAACTTGTTACCTAATAGCCTTTAAAATCAGATTCAGATGCACATTCCTCACAAATTTTCAATTTTCAATTTTATCCTTCAATAACTAAATTCTATTTCATAGTTTTTCAAATGGATTACTTTAACACATCCAAAGTTTTTATAACAATAAATATATATAATGGATGTTTGAGAATGATTTTATAAATATTGATTTTAGTACAATTGATTTGTTTATAATTGTTTTATTAAAAGTGATTTTCATATTATCATTTTCATGTTTGGTTCTACACTTTTCAGAGTAATTTTCATACAATTAAGTGATTTTTAAAAGACATGTTTGGGAGTGACTTTTAAAATAAGTGTTTTAAGCCAATGATTTAATTATAATTAATTTTTTTAAAAAAATATTTAATTATAAATTATTTTAATATTTAATTCAAACATTGTAAAGTGAATTTAAATTTAATTAAAAATATATTTTTTAAAAAATGATTGATGTTTGTTTTCAAGAGGGATTTTATAATCATCAAGTCATAGATATGAATGAATTAAAATATTAGAGAAATAAAGATAGAGAGATAAACAAAAAAAAATGGGTAAGATGATAAAAATTTTAGGAAGAAAATTTATATCGAGGAGAAGAAAGTTAAGAGTTAGGGACAAAAAAGTACAAGAACAAAAAAGGTAAAGCAACAGATAAAAAAAATAGTGAGAAACAATTTAAAAATATACGAAAAATGATAGGGAGGAACAAAAAAAAATTAGAAATAAAAAAAATCAAAGAAAGTTAAAACCATTATAAAGAAAAATGAATGAAAAGATAAAAAAGATAATAACATGAGATCATTATAAAAACTTTAGAGAGAGAAAATTTGTCATTTTGTAAAAAATGATGGATGAACTCAATGGTAACGATTTTGAGAAAATTAATTTTTTGATGGAAATTTATGAATTTTTACCGAAGATGACGGTTTTTACCCATCACGAAAAGTATACATTTTTTAAAAAATGAAATAATAGTCATTTTAAATCACAATTACTTGATATTCATCACTTGGGAATCACCTCCCAAGTGATTGATAGAAAATCACTTCAAGTGATTTTGGATTCTTCCAAAATCACTTGCTCAATATTGTCAAACATCGCACTTTTGAAAAGAAAGTGATTTTAGACATGACAAAAGTGATTTTGGTCATTCCAAAATCACTCCCAAACATGCCTATAATTCGTTATAACAATGGTTACTTTTCATACTTAACAAATACTTTAGAGCAAACAATATAAATTTAAATTGAAAGCATCATTTTAATCTATACATATAGCGTTCATTTACAGCTAGATGTAATAGGATAGGTCTATTTTAGTCTCTATAGTTAAATCACTATAATTTAGTGTTCATTTACTTTTCAAGTCTAAAGTTAAACTTTATCAAATATTAAAACCCTCATTTTTTTTGTTTTTAAAAATTGTATTTATTATCTCATCATTTCTATACAATTGACTTTCATATTTCTCAAGAAAACATAGATTTTTAGCCAAATTCTAAAAACAAAAGGATGTTTTCATTTTTTAGTTTTCAAAATTTTGATTGGGTATTGAAAACATGTGTAAAAGGTTGATAACACAAAATAAGAAAACTCCTGAGTGGAGTAGTATTTATAGACTTTATTTTCAAAAATAGAAAACCAAATGGTTATGAAATGAGGTATAAATTACTTCATTTTACAACTACTTTTTTCAAAAGCACAATGGTCAGTCATTATTTTTAAAGCTACATCTATGCAAAACTATGTTATGTTTTGTTGCTAGGAAAACTAGTAGGATATTAGAATTATGTTTCCTTCAAATAATTGTTAACCTCTAAGTTTAGTCTCCTAATTATGGTTTCTAATAAGTCATGAACTTAAAAGAGAATCTAATGAATATTTAACGTTATACTTAATAGATCTTTGAACTTTTAATATTATGTACACGAACTTTAAAAAGTGACTACTAAGTGGATAAACTTTCAATTTTGCATTATAAGGATTCCAAACCAATTAAATTTTTAAAATTTTGAAGATGACTTAGACATTAAATTAAAATTCATAATCTATTAGACACACTTTTTTAAAATCCATAAACTCAATTAAACACACAATCATAAAATTTCAGAGACAAACTTAAAATTTCCCCAAAATAAACCTTTTCTAGCTAATAAATAATTTATATGCCCATTTATACTATATTGAGATATGAGATTTCTCTCTTCATGGTTGCACCTACCAAAAGCCAAACCACCTTTAATAAACACATTGGAGAGAAATTCCTATCACTTTGGTGCAGCCTTGCTTTAATTTATAGATGTATAATATTTGATAGATGCTAAGGATGAAAGAAAAAAGAGTTAGATTGATTCATAAAGCGATCGCTGCATTCTTATTGACAATTATTGTCACCAATAATGACATTCAAATGGTTTTTCTATAAACATATTTGAAGTTGTTCGATATCGATTTTTCTCTCTAAATCGTAAGACCGGTTTTATAATATAATACCCTATAAAAAGTAAAATGTTTGGGCAAATATTTGAACCTTTCTATGTTTGGATCGCAGACTTGAGGTGAGTTGGGTTGAGTTGTGCAGAGTTGTTTTGTCAGTGAGTTCTGGAAATCAATGTTTGGTTTGCAGAGTTTAGTTGAGTTGAGTCAGGAAGTCAGTGTTTGGTTTGCAGAGTTGAGTTATTATGTCAGAGGTATTTGGTGCAGTTTTTTGTAAAGTAAAAAAGTCTGATTTTTTGTGACTTTTGTCTTTACGTTTTTTGTTCCACCATATCAATTGCAAACATATTTGTCTACAATTTCAAAACTTCATTATGAGATCAATTACAAATTTACAATATATATTACCATTTGCAAGATATATGAGATATTTAGAACAGTACTGAATATTGAGATTGATATCAATTTTTCTTCTCCCCCTAAAAATCATTTTTATCTTGTAAAGTGAAAAGTTTGATTTTTTTTGTGACTTTTTTCCTTACTTTGTTTTCACAACAAATCAAATACAAACACATTTGTCTACAATTTCAAAACTCAATTATGTGATCAATTATAAAATTACAATATATTATCATTTGCCAAATGTATGTTAAGGGTATTTGCAAAAGTAATGGATATTGGGTTTGATATCAATATTTCTTTTCCAATAAAATTCATTATTTAGAACTTTTACTCTTCAATATGAACTTTATTCCTTTTTTTATGCACATGTTCACCACTACTTTTTTATTTTAATTTAGGTAGGTCTTAATTTAGTATTAATACTTTGCATATGAAGACTGGAGAGTGTTTATTTAAATTTGTCTAAACACATGCATTGTTTATGGATATCTTTATAATGAAATAAATAGTTTACCTTGTGAAGATGTTAAAAATATGTCAACATATTTAAATATTTTATGTTATATTGAAGTTGCATATCTACAAAATATTAGATATGTCATCAAGGTCTTAGTAGCGTCGTTATGCTACCGAAATTTTCAGTGTAGGCAATGTTGTTTAGTAACGTCCCTAGGAAATTTTGAGTTTGAAAAATTAGGGTTGTTACAGTTGGTGTCAGAGCATGGGTCTTAGATTCTGCATACTCGCCTACATCGTTATGCTATGCTTTTTAAAGTTATTAGATATGTCATCAAGGTCTTAGGTAGGCAACGATCCTTATAGCCTCTCGCAGGAAGTCTAGTTAAAGTTATTTGAGTTGCTTGTGTGTTGACACTTGTTATGCTTTGCTTTTTACTTCTTTGTTCTTGTGCAAATGTAGTTTAGAGTTTAAGTTTAGATTATGACTCGAAGATGTGACTGTTGTAAAGTTCTAGCAACTTTCGAGCACAAAAGTTTTTCTTAGATGGGTATATTGTGGCGCCCCGTAAAATTAGATGCTTTAATTGTATTTGTTTTAAATTTGAATTTTTGGATAATCGGAACAAGATTATAAAATGGTGTTTCAAAGTTTAAAAAAGGATTAGGATTTATGTTTGTTTAGGATTTCTTTTTCTAAAAGGATTAGAATTCCTTGTTCTAAAAGGATTAAGACTTTTTGGTGTCTATTTAAACTAAAGTATTAGCAACTTAAAGACACACTTCAAAACTTTCATCATCTTTTTTTTTCTCCACTTTGTTCATCTCGCCGGACCTTCGTCGGGAGACTCGCCGGATCGTCGTCGAAGACTCGCCGGACCGTCATCGGAAAGTTGTCGGATCGCCGCCGGAAAGTACCGTACGGTTGAGTTAATAACTCAACTCCATGAGGTTGAGTTATTAAGTCACCGGTTATAATTGTTGGTGAAACAAACAAGGAGTTGGGTTATTAACCCAACTCAACTCAACCCAACCCCATAAACCAAACACCCCGAGAAAATGTTGGCTATGATATATATTGCAATCTTCCAATTATAAATATATTGCAATTTAATTTAACTAAAGAGGGAAAGAACATTTCTTTTTTTTTAGTACATCAACAATTGGGGGTGGAGGATTCGAACCCATAACCTCTTGGTAGTGAGTCATACTTGATGTCAGTTGAACTATGCTCTTGTTGGCGGAAAGAACATTTTTTTATGCAAAAGATATGTTAGATATATACATTTAAGTCAAGGATGACCATTAATACAAATAGAATACATTCCTTAATAATTATTTAAATATTTAATTTTGATTGTGTTTAAATTAAAATATGGTTCACTGCCTAAATTATTTAAATATTAATAGGTGGAACTTTTAATAAATAAAAATTTAATTTTAATAATAGTTTAATAAACATCAATGGAGGTCAAATATTCGAATCTCCTACCTTTGTGATTGACCTTTAAAAAAAATAGGGGTAAATAATTAAGCAAGAATTTTAATTTTATTATTCTTAGTTGTTAAAAAATAATGAAGTTTGAAGTCAAATAATCCACCTATTAAATGTTTAATATTTTATTAAATGTCATGATTTGTTTTGTTTGGTATAAAAAAGTAGGGAGAGAGAGGTGAAATTCTAACTCTGTCATTTAAAAAATTAATAATAGATTTTATGGTGTATTTAGGATTACAAAAGCAATAATAAAAAAAAATCTTAACCGCTTTATTGTTCGGTAAAGTTGATTATTTATTAATTTATCTAGAATTGCTTTTCAAGTGGAATTAAATAGTAACTTTTATGTACTCAAAAAAAGAAATAGTAACTTTTATAAACAACTTTTCTAAAAATCTGACATATTCTTTAACTAAAATTTAAAATTCCAATCCTATGTTTTATGTATATTTTTTTCATATCTATTTCCTTCTATATCAATAAAAATTTGACTGATTCAATTTTTTTATAACAAATTTTCTCCTAAACTTTCAATCAAATATTAATAACTTACCATTAAACCATATAAATTCAATTAATTTATAATAAAATAGGTGTTAAATATCAATATAAAAATAATTAAAATAATATATCAATTTTAGTCATTATAGCAAAATCACAATCACAAGAGGTTTGTATTATTTTACCAAACACTATAATCTATATTTTTAAACTTACTTATCAAACACTAATTTGCTTCATTTGATTTTTTTTAAAACAAAGTTTCCAACAACTATTTTAAAAGTCACAACAATCTCAAACTATAAATCTTAATATACTTAAAATAAAATTTAGAGACTCATTCTAGCTGTGTGGAGTGTAAAGACTAGAAAGTCACGATCTCAAACTTCAAAGAAAAAAGATAGACGCCAAAGACTTATTTAAACTGTTTTGAACATAGAAACTCAACCGGCACCTTTTTAAATTTATGTTAAATTATAAGTTTAGTTTTTAAGTATTATAACCATTTGGTTTTTTATTTTTTAGTTTCAAAAATTAAACCTATAAAAATAATATTTTCATCTATTTGTTTCTTTGTTTTATTATATATATTTTAATTTACATATGATTTAAAAAACAAGGCTAAGTGAACTGGGGGGCAAGGAGACCAGAGAAGATAAAACATTTTGTGTGGAGGGCCTATCACGATTGCCTTCCCACACGGGTTAAATTACGTTGTTGTGGTTTGACGACAACGAGATATTGTCATGTTTGTGAAGATGGGGGAAGAAACCACAAATCATGCTCTTTTCACATGCGAGAGGGCATGAGCCATTTGGGATACGCTCTTACCCCATCTCCTTATTGGGGGGTGGGATCCATGAGGGCCAAGGATAGGTGGATACAGTTGGTTGACAGGTTCTCCTCAGACCAGTTCAATATTCTTTGTGTGGGATCATAAGTCATATGGAATGACCGGAATAACTTGTTCAAGCAACCTACTCAATCAATTGAAGGAAAGTGCGAATAGATTATGGGTTATGTACAAGAATTTGCATCGGCTTGTGGAAGGGGACCAGATCGAAAGGAAATGGCGGAAAAGAGGAAGATAGATCTGGCGGCTAATGAATGGATTGATATTTTTGTGGATGCTGCCTACCGTAGACGCAACAAAAACTCAGGGTTGGGGGTGGTGGTCAAGTATCTAGATGGTAGAGTGATGACGGCTATAGAAAAGAGTAGTGAGCTCTCTGTTTCACCAACATGCTCTGAGGCGACAACAGATTTAGAAGGGATTCAGTTGGCTTGTAGATTGGGCCTATCAAAGGTCCACATTCATTCAGACTCACTCACCGTTGTTTCGATGATAAATGGGGGAGGTGAGGTTACAACTAAGGCGCATAATATTATCTATGATATCCATTCTTATAAGAGCGAATTCCAAGAATTGCAGTTCTCCCATGTGAGACGTCATCTCAATTGTCTTGCTGATGCTATGGCCAAATCGGCGTTGTCAAGCTTCTCAACTCTGTGGATGTCTAATTTACTTGATCGGTTTTCAAGTCTGACTGCTTTAGAGCAGCCTAAAAGTGTAGCCTTGAGGGCATAGTTTTTTTTGGGTTTTCTACTCTCTCTCCCTATATAAAAGATGTGTTTTGATAACCATTTTTTTTTTCAAAATTAAGCTTGTTTTCTCTATAATGAGTTTCATCTCTCTTTAAAAAACATTTGAATTCTTAGCCAAATTCTAAAAATAAAAATAAGTTTTCAAAACATTGCTTGATTTTTTAAAACATATGTAAGAAGTAGATAACAAAAAAACAAAAACTAAAATGGTTACCAAACGAGACCTAAAATAGTGGTTTTATTTTATTTTTTTAATTTGATTAAGAATTCAAATGTTTGCTAAAAAAATAGGAAATTATGGTAAAAAAAAAACGATGAGATAATATCGAATAGGTACTTAAACTTTTACTTTTATGTCTAATATATTTTTTTATTTTTCAATTTTGTATCTAATAGGTCATTGACCTATTCAACATTTAAAAAAATTTAGAATCTACTAACACAAAAATTAAAAGTCTAAGATCTCAATAGACATAAAAATCAATTTTATATCTAATATGGATTAGTAAGTTCTTAAAAATTTCAAATATGTTACAAACTTATTGACTACAAAATTGAAAGTTTAAAGACATATTAGACATTTTTTAAAATTTTGAGAATAAACGAATACAAATTTAAAAGTTTAAATACTAAATTTGTAATTTAATGAAGAAGGAATTACCTAGGGCAAAATACATTTTTGGTCTCTCAGTTTCGTGTGTAGTTCCTTTTTAGTCCCTCAGTTCTTAAACTCATGAGTTTTGCATTTAGTTACACTGTTGGTCATTCCATCCATTTTTTCGGTAATCCCTAACGGGAAGCTGACGTGACACTTATTTTTATATATATGATAAATTATTTTATTTAAAATTTATTTTTTACTTGACAAAATATTTTTTTAATCTCCCAGTTTTGTATTTTGTTCTCTTTTGATCCCCAAGTTTTCAAAAACTCAACAAATTTACTCTAAAGTTTTGCATTTAGTTATACTATTAGTCATTCCATTCAATTTTTCGGTGGTCTAAAATATTGATGTGACACCTTTTTTTTATTAAAAATATTATTTTATTAATATTTAATTATTTTCAGTCTTTAATTAAAAATTTATTTTTTATTTTTTACTTCGTTCTCCTTTCTTGATAAGTTTTTGATAGTGATGTGACATCTATTTTTTATTAAAAATATTATTTTATTAATATTTAATTATTTTTAGTCTTTAATTAAAATTTTATTTTTTATTATTTAGTTCGATCTCCTTTCTTGATAAGTTTTTGATAATTTAATTAAATAAAAAATTTAAAATAATTAAATAGAAGGACTAATTGTGTAATTAAATGCAAAACTTAAGGGAAAATTTGTTGAGTTTTTGAAAACTTAGGACAAAAATAGAACCAAATAGAAAACAGAGATTAGAAAAGTATTTCGTCAAATAAAAAATAAATTTTAAATTAAATATATTAAATATTAATAAATAATTCATTATATATAAAAAAATATATGTGTCACGTCAGTTTTGATTAACAGAAAATTAGATGGAAGGACCAATAGTGTAATTAAATGCAAAATTCAGGGGCTAAATTGTTGAGTTTGAAAACTTAGCGACTAAAAGAGAACTAAACACAAAACTGATAGACCAAAAATGTATTTTGCCTAATAAACTAATAATATGTATCAAATTCCGTGAAGTTGAGTTATATAACTTATATTATTATAGCCTGGTGTGAGGTATAAAATATATTAAAATTTTAAAAATATATCTGTACCATATTATTAAAAGAAAAATGTTTGTTAGCTTGTACTAAGAAACAAATCAATGTCTTTTATGAAAATTTTAAAAGCATACAAGGTTGAAATTGTCGTAATTCAACTTAATTATATATATTTTTTAATAAATAACGTAATTATATTTTAATCTAAAAAAGAAAATCGTAAATTAGTAGTCATATATGGCGCCGTGTTGTTGACGTACCTTTCTTTCTTTATTATCTTTTAAATGTGAAATTTATTTCATTTTCGCCATTAAAGTTCTTTCATAATTACCTAACTCTCAATTTTTTGTCATTTTATTTTTGATGATCACACTAGAAAAATTATTTTCACTTCTTTTTTGGATTTTTTCTTTAGCTTTAAAAAAAGTATGTTTATTGCATATGATTCATTCAACTCATTTAAATAGGTCAATTGATTAAAATACATATTGTCCATTAAAAAATCAGAAGTTCAAATCTATCATAATCTCCACTTTTCTCAGTAAAAAAAAGAGTATGATTTCATTTATAATTATTTTTTCAAAAATATTATAATGAATCAATTTAATATATGACTTGCTCTTTTTTTAAAAAAAAAAAAAACTATTTTCCCCTGAAATTTCAAGTTGAAATTAAAATTTTGAATTACATATTTTTTTTTTTAATTCAACTATATTTGGAGGGGGAGATTTGAACCTCATGACCTCTTAGACATAAACATATATTTTATGCATGATTGAACTATGTTCTTATTGACTACACGATTTTATTTTCCTTCCCCATAAAACACCAAAAGGATGTTTGTAATGAGATTTTTGTATAGTTGACTCGTTGCTTAACGCTTTAATAACTAATAACTTGCGTTTCAAAAATACTGAAATATGACTCATTCTGATATGGTAATGCACGCGAAATTAAGTATCCATGAAGGCAGTAAGAGGCGGTTTTGCTTGTTCACGCTCCCGTACACGTAAATACTATCACTCTTGCTCTTTCGCTCTTATTCTTGGTCAAATGAGTGATAAAAATCTGGAGGAAAAAAAAGAGACAAGAAAAAATTAAGTCAGGGAAAAGCTAGAGTTAGATAGCTAAAGTGAGAGTGAGAACCAGAGAACGATTATGTTTATCTCTTTTTTTGGGGGGCAAAATACCTTTTTAGTCCATCAGTTTTGCATTTGGTTCGCTTTTGGTCACTCAGTTTTCAAACTTAACAATTTAGCCCCTGAACTTTGTACTTAATTACATTCTTAGTCCTTCTGTCTAAATTTCTATCTATTTCAAACGAAACGCTGACATGGCAAGTTTTATTTAAAAAAATGGTTTTTATTATTTTATTAATATTATTATTATTTTATTGATTTTTTTAATTTTTTCTTTTTCTCTTTCTCTCTCTTCCTTCTCCTCCTTCTCCGTCTTCTTCTTCGTTCCTCTTCTGCTTCTATTTTTTTTTTCTTTTTAAGCACCCAAAATTGCAGAGGACCAAACTCATCCATGAAAATCTCTCCAATATAAAACTCATCCATGAGAAAGATTTAAATTTTTCATTATTTTTTTTCTCTCACTCTCCTCTTTATCTGTCTTCTTCAATCTTTTTCTGCTTCTGTTTTCTTATTCTTCTTGAGCACCGAAAATTGCAAAGGGTTGGGAATGAGCGGCGTGACGAGGTTGAGGACCAGGGAGGGGAAATCAAGCATACTTTGAGAATTTTGATGGGTATTCGAGAATTTTGATGGATCTTGGAGAGATTTTCATAGATGAATTTTGAGAGAAGAAGAAAGGGGAGATCACCTCTCATGTAATTTCTGGTGCTTCAAACTTCTCCCTTGCAATTTTCATGGATGGATTTTTATTGGAGAGATTTTCATGGATGAGTTTGGTCAATTTTCGGGTGCTTAAGAAGAAGAAGAAAACAAAAGCATAAGAATACTCAAGAAGACGGAAGAATAAGGAATTGAGGATTGAAGAAGAAAATTTAGGTTGTCGTGGAGGTTAAAAATTGAAGAAGAGATTAATGAAGAAGAAGATTGAAGCCATTGTCAGAGAATAAAAGATCAATGGAAAAAGAGGAACCCTAGAGAAGAAGAAGACTGAGGAAAGAAAAATAATAATAATAATATTTTGTAATAAAAAATAAAAAATAATTAAAATATATATTAAAATAAAATTTAATGCCACGTCAGCACTCTGTTAGTAATAAACGAAAATTTGGACGGAATGACTAAATGTATAACTAAATGCAAAACTCGGGGGCTAAATTGTTGAGTTTAAAAACTTAGGGACAAAAAGGGAACCAAATGCAAAATTGAGGGACCAAAAATGTATTTTTCCCTTTTTTTTTTTCTCTAGATTTTCGACCACCCATTACTATAATGAGCGAGAGAGCTAGAACAAGGGCTAGAGATCTAGAGCAAGAGTGAGAGAAAGTGTGAGAGTATGATGTTCTCACGATAATTTGGACGGGATACAGAATATGAAAATGATCATATGTTATTAATTTCAGAACATGGATCAAATGACATCAAACAAGTGAAAATGGGTGTTCCATACAAATTCTCCCATTATTATTAAGTACAACTAGCATACAATTTTTTTTTCTATTATTTATTGCTCATACTTTTATTGCTCTTTAACGACACTTGATTGATTTCATCAAAATTAAATACTATCTTGAGAACAACTAAAAATAACTTGAAATAACGTTTAACCAAACATCTTTAATATATTTTGGAGGGTCAAAATCTACCATCAAGGTCTACTCTTTTTTGTAAAAGCTTAGCTCCTTGTTCTTAACTCACATGGCATAGTGTTTGTTAAAGAACTCCTGAATTGTCAAGTAGTTAAAAGAATGAAAACTTAGCCCCGAAAAAAAAAGAATTAGAATATTTATAGAACTATAAGCTAAGTGTTACCGCAATATGCCGAAAGTTTCAAAGACATTGAGTGATTGTTGATTAATACTTAATCGAATCAACTAATTGCATTTTAGGATTAGATTGTCAAATTGACAATTTTCTCGCCATTGAGAAGAGGCGTTATTAGAACAAATTATTCAATGAGTCCGCCATGTGGCTATCGCATATTAGCCGTTGGATGTGAATCTAATAATTTTATATCTCTAATAACCTGTGAGAGACTAGTATTAGTTACCTAAATGTTAGGTTACAAAACAGTATACTAGGGATAAAATAATTACTTTTTTAAAAGTTTGAAGATTGAAATAGAAAATTTTGAAAGTTTAGAGATGAAAAATGTTACTTTTTAAAAGTTTAGGTACTAAAATAGGACCAATCTAAAAGTTTAAAGACTAAAATAAGATTGAAAGGTTTGTTTTCACAAATATAATTATTTAATCATTTATTCAACAAATTATTAAAGTCTAACAAATAAAACATGATTTTGAATTATTAAATCTACACATTATTATTAGTTATTATATTAATTGTCTGAATGCTCATTAGTATTATTTCAATGAATTATTAAACATTATTCAATCCTTGTTATAAACAATGTCTTTGTTTATATTGAAAATCCCATAACCTAATTTGTTGCAATACGGTCAAAAGTGATGTGAATTATTGAAGAACTGAAATCTAGTTGCTTTTATAATTAAAAAGAAGGTAACCTGACAATAAAATTGTAGTTGTCACAAAAGAAATAGATAGCAAATTACTAATCTAATTGATGACCGGGTCACACATATATAATATGATAATATTATATGCCTATATTATTGCTATAGGGGTATATGTGAGTAGTTATAAATTGAGGTCAACCCTTTTTTTTTCTTTGGTCCAAAATGACGAGCCGGTCAACGATCATGATTTTCCTATCTCAAAGAGAAAAGTCTTTCTCTTTCTAATTAGTTATGAGTGAGAAGAGACTTGAATAGGGGTGAGCAAAAAGAATGAAAACCGATCGATCGAGTCGAAATCGACCAACCGGCGGGAAGCGGTCGGTCGGTTTTGAAGGATTCGATCGGGTCGGTTTGGCCTTCACAAAACCGACCGAACCGACCGAATCCTTAAATATATATATTATAATAATAATAATAATAATAATAATTAAAAAAACTAAAAAAAATTCTCAAAATAATTAAAAAATTATTAAAAATTATTAAATAATAATAAAATAATAATTATAAATATTTAATATTTAATTAAATAAATATTTATATATATATATATAAACCGACCAAACCGACCGGTCGGTCGGTCAGTTTTGGTAATGATTTTTTTTTTTAAAAAAAAAAAAGACCGAACCGACCGCCCTTGGTTGGTTTGGGGGTCGGTTGGGGTTGAAAACCGACCCCGACCGACCGATACTCACCCCTACCTGAATATATGACGTCATTGTTAGTAAGCACGTCTCACAAAATTTTTTTCTAATACTATGATAATATCTACTTTGTTTCATTCATAATTTGACATATTATTAAGTGATACGTTATGTTTATTTCATGGGTCCTACACTATTTTTAAATGTTGCTGACATTAATAAACAATGAACATAGGTGATATAGAACAATTTTCATACTATCATACATACTGTCATGGTCATGCTTATCCATGGTGTGTTGTCTATGGCCACATGGTCATCTCAATCCATTTTTATCTTATTTTCATGGTATATATTTCATTTAGTATTGTTCTTTCATTTCCTTACATTTTTGTAAGCGTATGACTCCTCGACAAATTGACCTGTAAGGGTGTCATAGCTAAAATTCCTAGAATGTACTATAGGGGATGTGAATATTCGTCAATTTTTCATATCAAAAGATATATGCTAGTTAAGTCGTGACTTTCTTTACTTGTTTATTAGTGTATAACGAACTTTCTCAAATTGCTTTCAAATGCTTTTCAAAATGTTTTCACCAACTTTCTTTAACCCCGTTTTCTAAAATCGTTTTCTCGAAAATGGGGTGGAGGTTGCAAGATAGGCATGTGGGTCACCAATGATCCGAATTTGAGTTGGTTGACTTACTCATGAGCAAGAGTGCGACCCTTTGAGAAGTGCGACTGTGACATATAGCACTAGAAAATTTTTCTGGTCTTATGACCCTCTAATTAAGCTATAGTGCCTCATTATGTTTTCATTGATTTTGTTCGTGGATTACAACCAACATAATAATTTCATTTTTAAAATTGATGAAATTGAATTGATTTAGTTTTCGGTCAAATCAACTAAATGGGTTCCACAAATTGATTAGTATGATTACAAATTTTCAACCCTAGATACGTTAGATATAAACTATAATTAGTGTATATTATAATCACGCATCTAATCGTTACAAGAGTGACAATAATATCAACCATTTTATGTTTTTCGCTATCATGACAACAAAAATGGCTCATCGCATTACGTAGGGGCACAGAATCTCATCGTTGTCTCAATCGTGCCATTGAAGGCTTCTATAAAGTGAGTTTTGCCACTATAAATTCAAAACAATGGCTACATTTAAATTCCGAAATTGACCCCGTTAGAGAAAAAAACAATTTTGATGGATTTTATCTCCCCAAAAAAATGTATGAAAGCAAAAGGCAATTTTGGTGGTTAGCCGCCAGAAGGGCAAGACGGTCATAAAAGTTGGTAAAAGTCAATATCAGTGGTTGTGTCAGAAAAAAAAAATAAAAAATCTAAACTCAGAAGGGCTTCATTTGTTTATAAAGTATTTGATGGTGACAATGACATCTCAATCCCTATACTTTATAAAAAAATCTAAATCAGAAATTTTATCTCAACACGTAATTGTTTTTCTTTTTGAAGATTTATTAAATTCTTTTCGTTTTCTAGAATCCTTGCTTTTTCTTTCCCCATTTTAAAATTGTGAATGATTTTGAAGTTAATTATGGATAACCTAACATATTTGGAAAATTCTAGTGGATTATAAAATGTGCATCAACTTGATACTTTGGATTTATTCAATTAAAAGAAATCTGATGTGGAAAAAGATAAAATGTTACCCTTCATTCTTTTTCTAAAATTAAGAGAAATTTTTTGCCTAATAAAACTTTAAATTTTCAACCTTCAATTTAATGTCTATGATTTTTTTTTTTTAAAAGTCTATTAGATACCAAATTGAAAATTTAAAAATATATTAAACACTTTTGAAAGTTTATGAATCTATTAACTACTTATTAAAGTTCAAGAGGTCTGTTAGACCGTTCTTTTTTAATTTGTTACGAACCAAACTTATAATTTAACCTAAAAAATTTATTATTACTACCGTTATTTTAATTTTCAAAATTGGCCAAGTTATGAGAAAGAATTTTTAAAAAAGAAAGGGAGAAAAAAAGAGAAGTGAATAAATGTGATGTGATGAAGTTGTTATATCAAATCAAACATATTTTAAAATATTTAGGCATATGTTGTAGTGGGGGACTTAGTGAAAAATGGGAATAGAAAAATAGAGAAAGTGAGTGGGGGATGTTGTAGAAGTTAAACAAGGCAATTAAATGACAAAGCCGAATGGGTTTGTTGGTTTCGATCATGAGATGCATTATCTATAATATATTTTGGTGTTGTTGGTCAAATTATTATTATTATTTATTATTATTATTATTATTATTATTATTATTATGTGAGAAAGTGGTTGGCCAAATTATACTTTTTGCTATTTTTTTTCGAATTCAAATCACAACATCCTTAATACATCCATTATGCCTATTGAGCATAAAAATTGGAGTTAGAGAGAATTCAAACCATAGACTATGATACATCCATTATGCCTATTGAGCTATGCTATCAAAATTATAGATTGTATTTTTTTTAAGTCTACAACTTAAAAAAAATATAGTTCATTTTGATTGTTGACTGATTATTTTTTTAATTATTTTTTTTTACTTACCTATCTACTCTACCGAGAAATTGTAAATCTCAACATGGCATAGGGTTAAAACCCAAATTTCAAATATCGATATTGATGAAAGTATCAAAGATCACCATCCCAGGATGGTTTGTTCACTTATCACATTATACTTGTAAATGTTGGTAAAGATGACAATTTCACACCTTCCTAAACTTAATTACTTTTTTTGAGTACATCAATAATTGGAGATAGGAGGATTCGAATCCATAACCTCGTAATCATGAATTATACTTGATGCCAGTTGAGCCATACTCTTATTGGCCACCTTCCTAAACTTAATAACGGAATCGTAACACACATTCGAGTGCACGAGTCATAAGGACTTTGGGTGCTGAGAGATACTCTCCACACGCCTCAAAGTTAAAAATTTCGGCCCCGTTTGATAACCATTTAGTTTTTGAAAATTGAGTTTGTTTTCTCATAATTTCTCTACCATAGTTTTCATATTCTCTACCATGGTTTCCATCTTTCTTAAGAAAACATGTGAGTTTCTAGCCAAATTTCAAAAACAAAAACAAGTTTTTGAAAACTACTTTTATAAGTTTTCAAACCTTGATTTGGTTTTTAAAAACATAGATAAAAAGTGGATAAGAAAACATAGAAGACCATAAGTGCGAGTAGTATTTATAGACTTAATTTTCAAAAACTCAAAAATAAAAAACCAGATGGTTATCAACCAGGGCCTTAATAACTTAGACCCCAATGTCTTTTAGAGCTTACTTGAGCAGTTGAGTGGGCAAAGACCTTCATGGAAATGAACATCCTGGACATGACGATACAAGGAGTGAGCCCTGATACCACTGTTATTAAAAAAGAATCATAACAATTGGGCGTTAGAAAAAAACTTAACTACTGTTAAATAATCTTTGGGCAATACACAAGCAGCTAATGCCAGAATCATCACTGGAAAGTCATTGATAACACCCAGTATCCACACAAATAGGGCCTATTTGGGGCACAAATTATAATAACACACCTGTTAGGCATCCCAAACACAGACTATTATAATCCCAAACTATACTACTCTATATTTTAAATAATATTATATGACTCCACAGATTATAATAACCTACAGACTATTATAACCCCTATTATTATAACCCACTTAGTGCCCCAAATAACCTCATATAGTTAGTACTCATAAGATCATAAAAGATAAAGAGAAAAGGAGGGTGAGCAAACCTATCAGTGCAGATTCTTTCACCTGATTTCGCCATCAAGGATATCGAGTCTCAATTTCTCTCAGGTAAGTGTTTGTCTAGAATTGCATTAGCCAGATTACTGAAGCTCGCACTGTCTGCTGCTGCATATCTCTTGATGACATCTACCACTTCTGGTTTCATAATCTCTTCCTTCTCTGATGCATTGCAGAGATAATATAGAGCGCCAAGTGCATAATTCACCTGATAAGCATAGTTCGAGTTTACCGTATGAGTGAATGCATTCCAACTGTTACTGATTTCTACTCATGCTCTGTGCACTAATGACCTCGACACAGCACAAAAAGGAAGCTAACTGCATGATTTACCTTAAATTCAAATAAATTTTACACCTCATTCAATCGAAACCAAGGGAATATCGATCATCGATTCAATCACAGGGGACATCAATTTGACAGAATGGAAAAAGTGAATCCATTTATTAGATGATTTAGAAGAGATTTTAGTGCATCCGTTCCCCAAAAAAGGTATAGATATTATTAGATCAAAATCGAAGAACTGAAATCATTTTTCGCAAGTCGATGCTTCTAAGTATTAGCAAAAGGATTTTTTTTTTTTTAAATAAGACATGCAAAAAAAACTAGTAAAGGGATTCCATTCTCTTCAAAAGATAAGAACATTGTGCAGATACCCAAGAGATGAAAATACATTGAAAATTGATATTTAATAAAAAGAAAGAAAAGAAAAGACAAGCTGAATCGTGCTCATAATTTTCATGAAGAAATGCTTATCAAAAAGTAATTTCCATACAGTAAGCCCCTAATTATTTTTTCTGAAGACCCAAATGATCAATTTCTTTTCTGGTAATTCTATTTATGAACTAAAGAGTGAAAACATAACTAGAAGTAATGCACACATGGTTCTTGACTTACAGTGTTTCTTACAGGGCTTGATAAGCATTCAATGATGAGGGGAATTCCACCGCACTGTGTTATAATAGAAGCATTGGCAGGATCTGCAGGAAAAAAATGACAGTAAGATGTGTCAGTGGTCAGCTAGCCATCCCATCAATAAAACAAACAGCCCTCACATCTAATATCAAATGAGTTTTAAATTACCAAACAACCCAAGGTTCAAATTACAAATCGCACCAGCACAAGAATTGCAGATCCCTCCAATGCCAAATTCAATAAGTTTCTCATTTGGCTCAGTCATGCAGTCCAAGAAAAGTTCCAGAACATTTAGCTGCTCACAAAATTACAGTTTTCAGTAAAATAATTTCAGAAAAGGGGAAAAGAAGACAAACATCAATAGAGCAGCTCTGAAACAAAGAATATAAATACCAAAAGTAGAGATTTAATACCTGGCGTAAGAAGGAATAATTGTAAGGATCATAAGCAAAGTTTGCCAAATTTGCAACAACTCTTTCTTTTGTTTCTGTGAATTCAAGAGGGTCAATGCAAACTATTAGCTATATGAGTTTCTAACAAAAGAAATATAACATTTTGGAATTCATTAGACAAAATTCCTTGTTAAAAAAAATTACATAAATATGTCCTCGTCACTGTAAGTAGAAGTTTCTATATTACTATGGGAAAACGCTATCATTACAGAAATATTGAAGAAAATCGAAGAAGTTTCAGTGATGCTCAAAGGGATCTTTATAAATGGACTACACACTTACTAAACCGTTTTACAACTACTCTACTTGATAGCTTTTCACAGTAAATTTTGTAATTTCCTATGGTTCTGGAGCCTTAGGTTTTTTGGGTGTATTCTTTTCATGTTGCTTAGTGAAAAATTGTTGCCATTATTCTCCAAAAAGAAAGGCAATAGAATGGGATTATAGAGTGCTTTGGTATAATTTTGTTTTCCTCTCAGTGTCAGAGATTTCATTTGCTACTTACAAGTTATCCTTTCAAGGTAAAAGAAAGATCACAATCAAATTAAAAAAGATAGTATTTAGATGTTCAATAACCAAGGAGAAAAATACAGAAGACTTCACAATAAACAACAGTTCATTAAACCTATTCCGAAGGCTCATATGAAGAGGAGAAATAATCATATTTTCACTTTGATTCAATAGTTCCTACTAAAATTTTCCAACCGAGTTTCTAATGGGAGGGGAAACATACCTTGACTAGCTGAGCTCTGAAATTCATTCACCAATTCCTGAAAAACGAAACCACCAAAAAAGGAGATCAAACATCAAATATACTACAAATAGAAACAAATAAACCGACGAACATTAATGAAACTCCATGTTTTAGCATCAATCAAAGGATAACAAACACTGATCAATAAATTCCAGCCTCCAGGAAACACAATGCAGAGAAATTTTACATTAACATACAATCTATCAGACAACAAAAGCAAATGAATGGTACCTGGAGGTACTGAAGCCTTGGAGTTCCATATCTTCCCGTTCGCTCCGCTTGCCTCTGGTCATTAGTGAACATAGCCGTCAACAAAGCAGCAACTTACCATGAAACCTTCACAATTGAAGATATAAACAGAGAAACGTAAGAACAATAGGATTCTATTCGAGCGTAGCAATTTTAAATCCAATCAACCAGCAAACAAAATCAGGAACAAAAAACCTCACAACAAAAGAGACCCAAAATCGAATCAAAACAGCAAAAGAGATATCATCGTGAGGGGAGGAATGAATAAATAAATGAGAGAGGCAGCCATGACCAGGAAATGGGAAGAAAGATTGAAAGAGAGACCTCCAATTGATCAATTCAAAGACAAACGAAAAGAAATCAAAGAGAAAATTAATAAAATCGAGACCCAGATCATCAAATTTGCGTCTTGGAGAGGCTAGTCTGGGTATAATATTTCGGGGAAAAAAAGAAAATCAAATTTTACTCTCTTTGATTTCAACAACTTGAGAGGGTGGAAATCTTTACTATTTTTTAAATTTAATTCGACTAGTTGGGCGGCCTGATCGAATAATTTATTCTTAAGAGATAACAATCCTTTAATTTAGTTTAACAACATTTGGGGGTGAGATTCAAACCTATCACCTCTTGATCTGTAACAACCCCAAATTTTAACCTAACTTAAAGGACATTACTAAATCTACCTCCAATATGCCCAAAAAATTTTGGCAACATATCAACATAACTACAACATTACCCAATTTTTTTCCCAGCACCTGTTAGACAAAAATAACACTTCTATCTCCAGAATAACCAACGATCCTTCCAAATTCCAACGCAAGAACCATTACGACCAAGAACCACCAACATTCTAAACATATGAAAAGCACAACATGATTTTAAAATCAGTCATACTCAAGATAAGACTCAAATTAAGGTAGACAACTCGAAGTCCACTACAAACGTTCGACCCGAGAGACAAACAACTATTGGACCTAACCAAAACTTCATCTATAATTAAACACTAGAGTCACAAACCAAATGAACCAAAATTTAACTCTACAGACAGCAAGAAGAGATAACAATATCCCGAACAACTAGGTCCAACTACTAACAAGATAAGATTAAACTAAGTCCACAGATGTAATACACCAACAAGAGCGTATCTCAACTGGCATCAAGTAAGACTTATGACTAAGAGGTCATGAGTTCGAATCCCCCCACCCCCAAATGTTGATATACTAAAAAAAAAAGTCCACAGATGTAATACTAAATAAATAACAAAAGGTTAAGTTCTTTCTCTTCTCAAGTCTCCTCCTCAACACCATCAGGCTCGAAATAATCATCATCACCTATAAAATTTGTGAGTGGGTCAGTACACAACACGTACCGGTAAGTAGCTCACACCTGAGGAGCCACCAACCAACATACAAGGCAAACATCATGCTATACACAACAATTATGAAATTAGACATGCTCATCATATATGGGAAGTAAATAACGATCACAATATGCTAGATTCATGAATCAACATCTCATGTGAAGCCACTCAACCTTAATTCAAACCTTGGAATTCACTCAATAATCATAGCACAAACAACTTTCTAAAACCGACTCATTTGAGACATGTTGATCCTCATTGAATTTAAATCAAGGCCACTGACATTCTCTGTCGGCCCCAATTATTTCCATTTAGAGTCACCGACATTCTCAACTATTTGCATCCAACGCCACCGACATTCTCCATCGGTCCCAACTAATGGTATCTAAGGCCACTGATGCTCTCCGTCGGCCCCAACTGAGTTTTCATAAAATGTCATCAACGTTCTAGGAACCTCAAACACTTGTCCTTCTAGACTCAATACACCGACTCTAACCATCTTAAGACAAGGCCATCAGTGCTACTTTTAAAACCACTCGTGACATACCATCCCTCAATCACTTGACCGAGGCACATGATATTCACCCAACTATTCTTTTTATACCCGGTCCTAAATAGGTTTCTAAGTCATGTTTTATGTTGAACTCACATTATGCTAAAACTCGTAAACGCACTTAACATACCACCAACATGCTTTCCAACCATTTCGACATGGTAACAAACTCAACATCACAAGATCATAACAGTAAACTCACCATGCTCATCAAGTACAAAACCACAACTACAATAAACAATTTTCTTCACAGTATATATTCTTAAAATCATACTTAACATATTCAAAATACATCAAAAAGTAGTACAACTCATTCAAGGATCCATAATAAAGCAATTTAAACACGCAACATGCTGACAAACAAGCAAACTGTTAGGGACAACCGACTCCGACAGATCTCCACAATGGTATGATATTGTCCACTTTGGGCATAAACCCTCATGGCTTTGTTTCTTGTTCTCACCAAAAGGTTTCATATCAATGGAGATAGTGTCCCCCCACTTATAGATCCATGATTTTCCCCTTAGCTAGCCAATGTAGGACTTTGGTTGTACTCCAACAATCCCAACACAAACAAACCCCGCAGGTAGAATTCTACTCACCAATGCGATCCTACAATAGTCCAAGAGATTCCCTAAAAAAGGTAGACAAGGTTTAGGAACCAAAACTGAGTTCGTTAACTTTATTCAAAAGAGAAAAAGTGTTTAAGAGGACACTCTTACTCACAATGATCTTAAATTGAGTTTGAACACTCCAAAACTAATCTGAATCCTAAAACAAGGAGTTTCCAGGTGTTAGGCACAAATCTAAGGCATATTAATTGAGGGCATGAAACTAGTCCAAATCTATATCCAAAAGATTCCAAGGTGTATAAAAAGGTCTAAACTAATTTAATCCCGTTTGAAAGAGTCTAAAAGTTTACCAGAACTTACCGAACTATATCAAACGACTCAAAAACCTGTTGATTGTGTTCATCGAGGTTCAACTTTGCGAATCAAAGCACTTTAGACTATGGGTAGCTCGATTCTAGGCTATTCGAGTTGTAGTTCAAGCATCCATTCAACCATTCAAACATCTCTTTCCATTCGGTGTATGCAACCCTTTTCAAGATAACAAAGTCTTACTACATGTTTATGATCAACAACAAGCATCAAAGCTTTGCAGTTTATTGGATTGGTCAACCATTGGTTCCCATTGTCTGAGGCTTTACAACCTATCCACAACCTCTTATTTACTGGAAAAAAAGATTGCTTCTTATGGAGGATGGATTGAGATCGTAAATCTCCATCCGACCTTGTGGACTGATTGAATTCTCACCTACATGGGTGAACAGTGTGGAGGTTTCCTTCAATTAGGATATTTCTGAACTTAAATGATTTGGAAAAAATTGAATGGGCTATTCTTTCTCATCTCTTTCCCCCAATTAGGCTCAGAAATATCCATGATACTTGGTCTGATCTTTTACTGTTAAATCTCTTATGGCTACTTTGGTGGGTGATGTTGATCCCTTGTTAACATATTTGTATACAACGATTTGGTCGGATCGTTATCCAAAGAAAATCAAAATTTTCCTTTGAGAACTTAGTTTGGGAGCAATCAATACGACAGTCAGAATTCAACGAAGATTGCCTTATATATCTTTATCTCCATCATGGTGGATTCTGTGTGGTTCTAACTCATAATGTGTTGGTCATTTTTTTATGCATTGCTCCTTTGCTTCATGATTTTCGTCTCATATACTTAAGGCTTTTGGTTGGACTCTACCTTTCCCAAATACTACTTTTGATCTATTATCTCCATTTTTTTGTGGGGCGTCCTTTTCATGGTCACAAGAAGGTTCTTTGACTTGCCATCACTCGCACATTCTTTTGGACCCTATGGATTGAACGGAATGGTCATCTTTTCAGGGATGTTTCTTCTACTTTTGATCGATTTATGGATATGATGCTCCTTAATACTTTTTGTGGTGTAAAAAAAACATCCTTTTTCACATTACAACTTATCTTTTTTAATATATAATTAGAAATTTTTCAGGTGCTCGAAGTTTATCTCCCATATTTCATTGCTCAATGAAATTGTTTCTTGATCTTAAAAAAAATCAAGTTGCGGGTGACAGCCTATTCGAAACTACAAATAGGGGTGTCCATGCATTAGGAACAAATCTAAAGTACTCTAAAAGAGTTCAAAATAACCAAAACAAGCACTTATCGCCTAAAAGAGCTTCAATCCTTGAGGGAAAGTGCTCGAAACTGCAAATAGAAGATCTCTATAATTAAGTACTTAATTTACAGAACTTAAAATTGCAAGTTAAATACTTTTAAGGCATGAGTAACCCAAAACTAAAGTGGATAGTCATGGGTATGAGTCAAACCTTGACGAAAAGGGAGGAAAACGAGTGGGTTTGAACCAAAATCGCCAGAGAGCTGTGCACGCTGTCGAAGACTGCCGTGGAGGCTTGCTGAAGGTGCTGCTAATGCCGCAGTTCACTGCTCGGAATATCGTTCGTGGGTGTTGCAGGATTTTGTGCGCCGCGGGAAAAAGGGAGAGGACCGAACAAGGCACGGAAACGGCCAAAATTGCGTGGGTTTGTCACGCGAGGTCGTCGGAACAAGAGGGTGGCGGGTTCAGCACGCTGCTCGAATGATGGCGTCGTGAGGTGTTGTCGTCGGAGACATAGATTGCCGAAAAGGAGAGGAAGATCAGAGAGAGTTGGTCGAAGAAGAAACGTGAAGGGAAGGGGGGTTTTGCGGCTGACTTTCACGTGAGAGATTACCTAGGCTTTTTCATTTCCTTTTCCTACTTTTACCTTTAGTAACTTGTTTGATTGATGGGGTTGAGTTGGTGGATAACCTAACTGTTTGTTTGATTCACCAATGATTATAACCAGTGACTTAATAACTTAAACCTATGGAGTTGAGTTATTAATTTCTGGTGGTGGTCCGTCGAATTTTCGACGAAGGTCCGACGACGACCTTCCGACGACAGTCAGACAAGATGAAAAAAGTGGAGAAAATAAGAAAAATGAGAAGAAGAAAGAGTTTTGAAGTGTGCATTTAAGTTGTTAATACTCTAGTTTAAATAGGTACCAAAAAGTTCTAATCCTTTTTTAATAAGGAATTTTAATCCTTTTAGAAAAATGAATCCTAAACTCCTTTAAAACAGAAATCCTAATCTTTTTTTTAAACTTTAAAACATTATTTCCTAATCCTGATCTGATTATCCAAAAATTCAAATTTAAAACAAATACAATTAAAGCACCTAATTTTACGGGTTGTCACAATATACCTATCTAAGAAAAACTTTCGTCCTTGAAAGTTGCTAGAACTTTACAACGACCACGTCATCAAATCATAATCTAAACTTAAACTCTAAACTACCTTAACACAAGAACAAATAAGTCAAAAGCATAACATAACAAATGTTAACACACAAGCAACTCAAATAACTTTAACTACTTTAAAAAATAAAAGCAAACTTGAAGATGACGAGGCGACTTCCTACGAGAGACTATGATGATCGTTACCTACGATGTAGGCGAGTCTACAAAATCTAAAACTCATGCTCTGATACCAACTGTAACGACCCTAATTTTTCAAACCCAAAATTTCCTAGGCATGTTACTCGCAACACCGTCTGCACCGAAAATTTTGGCAGCATAACGGTAATGCTAGAACCTTGATGACGTATCTAATATTTTGTAGATATGCAACTTCAATATGGCATAAAATATTTAAGTATGTTGACATATTTTTAACATCTTCACGAGGTAAACTATTTATTTCATTCTAAAGATGTCATACACAATGCTTGTGTTTATACAAAATTAAATAAGCACTCTTCATATGCAAAGTATAAATACTAAAACCTACCTAAATTAAAATAAAAAGGTAGTGGTGAATATGTACATAAAAAAAATCGTATTAAAGAGTAAAAGTTCTAAATAATGAATTTTATTGGAAAAGAAATATTGATATCAAACCCAATATCTATTACTTTTGCAAATATCCCTAACATACATTTGGAAAATAGTAATATATATTGTAATTTTATAATTGATCACATAATTGAGTTTTGAAATTGTAGACAAATGTGTTTGTATTTGATTTGTAGACAATGAATACACGTTTTTCTTGCAAAATATTAATACTAATACCTAAGTACATTAAAATAAATAGATTAATGGTGAACATGTGCTTAAAAAGAAGGAACACATTCATATTGAAGAATATATTCTCAATAACATAAGATAAAAATGAATTTTATTGGAAAATAAAAATTGGTATCAATCCCAATATTTAATATTTTTCTAAATATCTCATAAATCTTGCAAATGGTAATATATATTGTAAATTTGTAGTTGATCTTATAATGAAGTTTTGAAATTGTAGGCAAATATGTTTGTCATTGATTTGGTGGAAACAAAAAATGTAAGGAAAAAAGTCACAAAAAATCAAACTAATTCACTTTACAAAAAAACTGCACCAGATACTCATGACATAATAACTAAACTCTGCACCCCAAACACTTTTTGACTCAACTCAACTCAACTCTGCACCCCAAACACTGATTTCCAGAACTCATTGACAAAACAACTCGACACAACTCAACTCAACCCAACCCAACCCTGCGATCCAAACGTCCCCTAAATGAAAATGTAATTAAATAAATAAAATGAGAAAATAAATCTATGGATGTTATTTGTTTTCCTAATTTTCCTTCTTTTTTTTTTAAGTTTCAAACTTCTAATAAAGATATACAAAAAAAAAAAAAAGTCGGATAAAAATCTAAAAAGAAATTTAACATGCTTTTCAACCAACCAGAAGAATAAGACTAAATTCAATTTTTAAACTTTAGAGTTGAGGATTTAGTAGAAAAACTCATTTCTAGCATTACATAGTCATTATATTTTATCTCATTGAACTATGTTCTTGTTAGCAGGATTACGATCAATTATTACATTATATTTATTTTCACTTTAATCTTTCATCTCCATCAAATTTGACCGTAAAATTTGAATATGTGTAAGCTAAAAAGAAAAGAAAAGAAAAAAATTGAAAAATTGAATGTTTGATAGTTTTTAGCCTATATTTAATTTCCTCTAGACTAATCTACTAATTTTAACCCAAGAAATAAAAGATAAAAAATTCATTCGCTTCAACAAAAAAATGAAACTTTAAACGAAATTATGCATGATTAGAGCGTCAATATGCAAGAACATAACTCAACTGACATCAAGTATGACTCATGACCAAAAGGTCATAGGTTTGAATCCCCCACCTCAATTGTCTCAGAAAAAAGAAAAAAAAAAAGCGCGCCAATATGCACAATAGAACAAATGTCTCAAAATATTTTTCTTTTGAAACTTCGTTCGTTTATTTATTTATTAGTTCATGTTTTATAATTTATTGAATGCACATCAAAATAGTTTTTTAACCATCCTTCAAAACAAAATTTACCCTAAGGTAAAAATTATAACATTTACTAAAAAATTATGATAAAGATTACCACACTTATTAAAGTTTAAGGTATAATTTGATAAAAATTGAAAATTTGATACACTTTACCAATTTTACTGTAAAATTTATTTTTATAATCTTTTAATTAATTTGTTAAATTATAATTTTAGTATGTGAATTTTCAATATTTTCTCATATGTGTTTGTATTTTAAAATTATTTAACACGTTTATACACCTTAAAATAGTCTCTAAACTTCAAAAGTGTCGGATCCATCTTAATGTCTAACAAGTCACCTAGAATGGGTTTTAGTGTCAGATTCATCTTAATGTCTAACAAGTTACCTAGAATTCCTTGAAATTCATTGATAATTTTGCATCTAATATGATCTCGACGTTCAATTTTATGAAATAAGTCATCAAATTGTACTAAAAAGATGTGATTGATTTTTTTTTTTAAAAAATGCCAAATAAGTTTGGGATCTGATCATCTGATTGACACTTAAGGAACCTATTAGAAATAAAATTAAAAATTCAAAGACATACTAATAATACTTTTAAAAGTTTAGGGATTTGATAAAAGAGTTTAATTTAACATAATTATTTTAAGTCTCTAATTCTTGTTCTTCTTCTTTTTCCTAAAACACACTGGCCAGCCAAAATTTGACTTCAACTCAATATTTGATGGGCTGAACACTGATCTCTCAAATTTTATTGGGCCGGCCTACCTAGCCGTTATCCAATCCAACATACACACTACTTTGAAATTGGAAAAATGTTTCTTTCATTTTATCTTTATTTATGTTTACAAAATAAAATAAGTAGTCGATTAAGCAAACAAATATTTTTTTTTTCTAAATATAGTTTTTATGAAAAGGGGTAAAAAGTTTCACCTTATCACCACTTATTTAGAAAATATGGCTGTAAAAAAAAAAAAAAAGAGTCCAACACATAACTTATAACAGAGAGATACTTAACTATTTGCATATATTCAAATTGTTTTTTTTTCTTCTTATTTTTTCTCCCTACTCTTTCTTCTTCCATTTTCTCCCTCAATTTCCTCAGCTTATTTATTTTATTTTATTTTTTTTGAAAAGAATTTCCTCAGCTTAATAATGAGTCTGTTCATGAAAATTCAATTCAATGAATAACTAAGATCTAACTTATGGTTGATTGATCATGTTTTAAATCAATGATGGGTGAAAAAGTCCAAACATTTAGATTAGATGCAAAATGTTTGTGAAAAATTGATAACATGCAATTATTAAAAATGTTAGAGAAAAAAATGCATCTTTGGAATTTTATTATAGAATTTATTCTTTCTTTTAAGAGTTACGGCAGTCAATTGTGATGTTAGCCTAAATTCCGATAATTAAATTAGTGTGTTGGTAAAATGTTTATGAAGAGAGCAAGCTAAACGTGTCATACACCTTATGGAAGTATTCCAACCTTCTTTAAATAGTACTAGGTTCAACTTGGACTTAATTTTATGATTTTAGAAGCTTAGTGTCCGTTTGATAATTATTTGATTTTTAGATTTTTTAGTTTAGACTTAATTTTATGATTTTAGAAGTTTAATTCTTGTTCAATAATTATTTGATTTTTTATTTTTTGGCTTTTACTTTTACTTACGGATTTCCATATTTTCTTATCTAGCATTTTAATGTGTTTTCAAATTCCAAGTCAAGTTGAGAAAACTAAAAAAAGTAATTTTCAAAAACTTGTTTTTGTTTTTGTAATTTGGCTAGAAACTCAAATATTTTCTTGAGAAAAATGGAAATTATTATAGAGAAGATAAAAAACTATTATAGAGAAATTGTAAGAAAACAAACTTAATTTTAAAAAATCAAAAACAAAAAACTAAATGGTTATCACTCAAGACTTAGAAATTGTGATTATGAGATATATGTGTGCCCTTAACTTTCTATAAAAGGCTCGTTGATCTTAAAAAAATATGGTCGATAACTTTCCCAGCTATATGTGTTATGGGTGAAATTGAACCAACAACAATAGACTGATTAAAAGGTTGCAACGAAGGGCTAAATAAGGAAAGAAACCCCTATACAAAGTCAAAACGGACTAAAATCGACAGAGTCTGACCCAAAATGAGCAAGGATGAAGAAACGAGCTTGGGTCGAAACCCATGTCCGTGGTTGTCGAGGTCGACCACATGGCAAGACCCAAATGGGGTCTTGCCTCGGTCCCCCTACAGAGGAAATATTGATATGGCCCAAGCCCGACCACATGGCAATGCCCGCCATTGGGCCTTGCCTCAGTCCATCATAGCATGTAGACCCCAATCTAACCAAGTTCGGTCTTTTCGTTCCAAGTTGACAATAGAAACTTACGGAAAAAACCTCGGAATGAGATATTTAAGCTTTTCCTTTAGGGGAGAACGAGTATGTTCATTCCAACTCCCAAAACACTTTTACAATTATCAATTCTCTCTAAAAACTCTCTTAAGCATCTAAATTTATGTGGCCTACACCATACCGGTGTACAAGTTTTTCTTGTCTTACTGGACGCGTTCTTTCTCAAAAATAAAAATTCTTGTTGTCACGTGGAGGTCGAATTTGATTTTTTCTATTCAAAATTTGGCAACAACAATTATAATTAATGAAATGGTACCCAATTGAATCTAAATCGGAACATACAATAAAAAGACGAATCTTAGATGTTGAATCGTGTCAAAATAGTCCAAGCGTGTTGAGGATCCCACATTGAAAAAGTGGAGAGAAACCTCACAATATATATGATATATGGGTTACTCCTCTCATTCACAATTGGTTTTGAGATAGAACCCCATATAATCTAATATGGTATCAGAGATCATTAAACCTAAACGGGTATTCGGTCTAAAAAAAGAAATTGGGATCCGATCCAAGAATTGTGAACCCAAAAAGACACCATGTTGAGGATCCCACATTGAAATAAAATTTTTTAGCTTTGCTAACATAAAGGATTCGATTGCTTGAAATTTTAAGAAAATTATTAGCCTAAACATTCTAGTTTTAAGAAAAATTGTAATATTATATATTTTTTCTTCAATGATAATTTTCTTTCTTTTGATACAACCACATGTTAGAATAGAGATTTAAACATTTCGCTTTCAAGTTGAAAGTTTAATTATTTAACTAGTTAAACTATACTCAAGTTGACCTTGTATAATAATTAAATTGTTAAGAAATGGCTATGAAATAAGCTTATAAATTTTTTCAGCTCGTTCTCAGCTTGCCTCGCTCTAGGGATACTATTGGTGCTATCAACACTAGTCTCATTATCATCGACGGGTATACTTGGGGTTAATAATATTTTCAAATAAAATATGATATAGCTATTAAAAATTTCTGCTTTTGGAAATAAGCAGTAGAAAGAGAATTAATGAGTTCAAAAATCACATAGAAAAAATGAACTAAATTATTTAGGGTTTGTTTGATCATTATAATTCGTGTTATAATAATATGTGAAATACTCTACACCCAAACACAAACTATTATAACTTCAACTATATTACTCTGCATTTTAAAAAATATTATATGTTTCATAAACTATAATAACCCACAAACTATTATAACTCATGTTATTATAACCCACTCATCGCCCCAAACAACTAAATCTCTTTTAAAATATTTATTTGGCCTATTTTTTCCCCTACTAGTTAATAACTTGTAAGTTAAAAATAAGTTCTTTTAAAGGGGCACTTGCATGAATAGCAATATATATATATATATATATATAAATAAATATTGCACCCATGTCACTCGTTAATTTAATTTGCAAAAATAGCAACAAAAAAATGTCCAACCCAAACAGATGACGTGCAAAGTAAAAAAATAACCTTATATTTTTTGCGTGCGTTTTGCAATATAATCTAGAGTATATTAATAGCCTATCAATAGTCTATAAAAAACACACTTATCAATAGTCTATAAAAAATATACTGATGTACTTATGATATACTATTGATTTACTAATGATATACTTAAAATGAAATATACTATTGATATACTACTGATATACCAAATATAAATTATATCAGATATATTATTGTATACCAAATATAAATTATATCAGATATATTATTGATATACTACTGTATCTAAAAAACTATTGCTAAATTTACAATACCTTCTCCGTGTTGTTCAATATCGAGAAAATTAGTAGTCTATCAACAATAGGTCTAATATAACAACAATATATCTAACCAAAAAATAACTGTATAAATGATATACTACTGATTCTATTGGTTTCACTAATATTAAGTATATATCAATTTGATATACTACTGATATACTTTATTTAGTATATCAACATTATATCACAAATATGGATTTATGCTTGATAGTGATTTATGTTGACATACTTTATTCAGTAATATTAGATATATCAATGGAATCTCAAATTCTATTGCTAGATTTACAAATGTCCTTCTTGTGTTTTTCAATAACAAGAAAATAAGTAGTTTATCAATAATAGATCTGATATACCAATGATATATCCCACAAAAAAAAAAAAAACTACATGAATGATATGATATATGTTGATTTCACTAATATTAAGTATATATCAGTGTGATATACTAACGATATAATTTATTTAATATATTAACGGTGTATCACAAATGGTGGTTTATGCTTGATAATGATTTATGCTGATATATTTTATTCAGTAATATTAAGTATATTAACGAGATCTAAAAAATTATTGCTAGATTTAGAAATGTCCTCCCGTTTTTTCAATATCGAAAAAATCAATAGTTTATTATCAATAGATCATATATACCAATAATATATCTAACCAAAAAATAACTAATAGTCGTTGATTTCACTAATATTAAGTATATATCGGTGTGATATACTACCAAAATACTTTATTCAGTATATCAACAATATATCACAAATAGTGATTTATGATGATATACTTTATTAAGTAAAATTAAGTATATCAACGGGATCTCAAAAGCTATTTGTAATTTTTGACATTTCAGGTAGAGTAAATTTCAGGTTATGCTTTTAAATTTCGAGTAAAATTCATAATTTAAAACCAAATTGGATTGTTATATCTTATTGTGTGAGATGTGTTATTGTATAAAGTATATTATTAATATACTACTGATATATGTATATGAAATTAATTAAGAGTATATCAGTAACTAGCATATGATATATGTTCATTTCACTGATATTCTAATGATATACTAAATGTTAGGTATATTAGTGAAATACACATATCTAAAATAAAGTACATTAGTGATACAATATCTCTAATTTGCTACGGTTATATAGGAAGTATATCATTCTAAATGATATACCTAAAAGAAGGGTATTCATAGTATATCAGTAATATATTATTAACAAACTTCGTTTAAGGTATATATTGGTATATCAAAATAAAGTATATCAGATATACTTCTGACATACCAATATAAAGTATATCAGATATACTACTGATATACCAAATGTAAAGTATATCAGATATATTACGTATAGACATGCTGCTACACCAATAAGGGTAAATCTGGAATAATAAAAAAACGAAAATCAGATTTAAAAAAATTTGCTAGATTTGCCAATCTAAAAAATCATAGCTAAGTTTGCAAATATACTAATATTTTGTGCTACCCATTACAATTTCATTCTTTTAAATTATATCTTTTATCATATAATTTAGACATTTTTCTTTGATATTTGAATTTAATGTCTATTTGGTATTTGAAGTTTCAAAATGAGCCAACAATAGTCTAGCTCAACTGACATCAAGTAAAATTTATGACCAAAAGGTTATAAGTTTGAATCTCCCATCCCCAATTGTTGTTGTACTAAAAAAAATTTCAAAATGAACACTCTTTTGATCTTAATTATTGATGTGGTGGTCATTAAGTTTATATATGTTTATTTTGTTCGATTTGCAAAATATATACTAATTCAATACTATGACTAGGCTATGATGTATCCTCTTTTTACCTCATCTCTCATTCTCTCCTTATTTGGAGAAATTATTGGGTGAGGCCGCTACCATGTAGGCGACAATTTTTCATCATTAGATAAAAAGAGAAATATTTCGAATTTATATTCAAAGATCCTGAAGAGGTATGGAAATTGTTGAATCCACCTCCAATTTTTATTATGAATGTAAAGATAATTTTTTCCTCATGTAAAGTTGTCGTGGCCACCACCATTTCCAAAGTAATCAAATGGAACAAAGTCCTTCAAACCTCATTCCAACGAATCATCTAGAATAATATTAATGCTCTCATTCCAAATTGAACATAGTGTTCTTTTTTTAAAAAAAAAAAGCATTTTTTATCCATAAATTTGGTGGGTTGGTATCAATTTTAATCTTAATTTTTAATTTTATTAATACCTCAAATTTAGCAGATTGTATCAATTTTAACTAGAAACTTTCAATTTAATCAATTTAAACCTCAAACTTGGCAGACTGTATCAATTTAAATCCTAAACTTTTAATTTCATCATTTTAAACCTTAAACTTAAATAAGTGTATCAATTTACACACTCGGAAGTTTCAGTTTCCATCACCATTAGAAAGGTTTCCAACATATGTCCAAAGTCACATGTTACTTTATGATATATGTACGTGCTTGTTTGTTATTTTTTTTTTGAAAAAATTACCAAAAAATTATTAAATCATCCCAAATTGTGTCGCTACTATCATGAAAACTACGGAGTCGACTCTCGAAAGTAGGACCCACACGAAAACAAATAGACTCTTGTGTTTCCCTCGCTTTTGGTATATATCAATACCAACGACGACAAGTGTGAAGAAGATTTAGGCGGTGACGTTATTGAAGGCGACAATGACCATTTCGTTGACTTCGGTGGTGAGGGGCTTAAGCTCGACTAACTGCAAGAGAGAACAAAAAAAACGGTGGTGGACAGAGTGACCCCCATGAGCACATTGAACTGGTCATAGTTGACCTTGTGTCAATTTCATCGACAATCTTATGAAGGATTAAAGTAATATTGATGCTAGAGAGGATGGAGACAAATATTCCGACGAGAGTGATTTCAAATCTTTGCTTCTGTTGTGGCGGATGGAGGACAAATCAAGCTCGAGGCTGATGAAGAGTTAAAAAAAATCAATATTGGCGACCGATTCAAGAATGGGAGTACTCAATTGAGAAGAAGTATGGTGCACATAAATATTATTTTCACTAAAAGCTGATGGATCGAGCAGAATCATGCCTTAAAATTGAAAATCCCTCAATTAATAAAATGAAAAAAAAAACAGAATAAAAAAAAGATAAGAAGTGAAAAAAAAAAACCATGCTCTGAAATTGAAAAACATTATGGTGAGTCAACTCCAATTTTATTCAACAATTTTTATTTTTTTTAAAACAAATAAGTATCTATAAAACAACATGTGGCTTTTGGACGTGTGTGAGAAACAATTTCTACCGGGAGTTGAAATGAAAAACTTAACTGAGAGCGTAAATTGATACATTTATTCAAAATTGAAGTTTACATTGATGAATTGAACGTTAAGGGTTAAAATTGATACAATCTGCCAAGTTTGAAGTTTAAATAATTGATTAAATTGAAAGTCGATGGTTAAAATTGATACAATCTATCAAGTTTGAAGTTTGGATTAATGAAATTGAAAGTTTATGGTTAAAATTGATGAAAAATACATTTTCTCTCTTTTTTTTTGGCCAAAGGAGGGAAGAAAACACAGAGGAAGTGAGAGAGTAGGACATCCTTCAATCTCAAGGAAAAAAGGTACATGTCAATTATCATTTAACTATACTCATTTTGACAGGTAAAAAATACACCTAATAGCATATGGCCATAAAAAGTGATATTAAATTAATATACTTTACTAGCTCTGCAAAAATATATTTATCAACTTTACTGTCATGTTATCTTTTGTTAGTCAATTATCTGTCAAATGAATTTCGAGACCATTATATATTTAGAACCACTTTTCAAATCTCAATAGCTAAAATTGTCTATTTTGAAACTTCAAGAATCAAATAGGATAAAAGTACATTTTTCTCTACAAACAACTATTTTTGTGCTAGTTTTATATATCCAACTTCCAAGTATTATTCCTTAAAAGAAGAACTCATATTTAATTTTAAAATTAGAAAATTTATGTCCATTTGACGGATAGTACAAGTTAAGTTTTAGTCAAAAGTAATATTGATTACCAACTATATATACCATGATAAGTTTTAACAAAAAAATATAAGATTAAATAAGACTTTTGAAAATATCAAAGTCAAATTTACACACAAGTAACAAATAAATGTAATTTTACCAATAAATTTTAGGGTTAGATGTGTTGGGAAAAAAACCTCCCACTACTACTACAGGAATAAACAAAAATAACCAAGAAATTAAAAGAAAGCAATAAAATAAGAAACACAAGAATTTGTTAGGGACAACAACCCTCCAGATATCTTCACAATGGTATGATATTGTCCAGTTTAAGTATCAACCCTCATGGCCACTTATATATCCATGATCTTCTCCTTTTCTAGCCGATGTGAGAATTTGATCGCATTCCCAACAGACATTACGTGGAAAAACTCCAAGCCGGAGAAGAAAACTACAAACAGAAAGAAACTCCACTATATCAAAAATTGTTACAATCACACAGAATTCTCACCCCGACCCCAATTACAAAACACTCTCCCAAAACTTTATAATACTCACACCATTTTTCACACTCTCAGGCCAGAGGATATAAAAAGAGAATTTAACTAAAACTAGTATACTAAGTTTAAAATGTTTCTAACTGTGATGCTTTAAAACTAAAATCGTAGGCTCGTTTTATAGTGCCAAGAGCCCATCACTTGCTTTCCACTTTTTCGATGTGGGACAATTTCACTTTTAATATATTGCCAAAAACTCTACAAGATGGTATAAACCACCTCTAAACCTATAATGCATGATTACTGCAATTGTTTCTACCAACTTTCTAATTAGTTTGCATAAGTGACAAAATGGTTTAGATCTTAAAAAAAAAAAAAAGCATATCTGTCTAAAATGTCTCTCCCCCAGACCACCTCCTCCATTTTTTTTTTTTTTTGTCTTTCTAACACATCTCTAAAAATGTTGATTTGTTGGATTAAAATACCATTTGGATCCATGTATTTTTAAATGTTCAATTTAGTCGGAATACTTTTAATAAAACTTAAAATTGGTCCTTATGATAAGTTCAGAGTCAATTTTTATCAACTACTATAAAATTGGTTTTTATTAATAGCTAAAAACTGTCAACATTCACTTAAGTTGACATTTTTTGACCGTCAATGAAAACAATGTTAATAAATCTAAGCGTCAACTTTAAGTTGATAGTTGTCGGTCGTTAAACGTCAACGATTATGTCTTTATTAATGGATTTTAACTGTCATTAATATGAATATGTTGGCACCTATTAGCCATCAAATATGACGTAAATCCGTCAACAAAAATCTCTTTATTAACACTTATGTACCGTCAACATAGGATATAATCGATGGTATTTAGCCGTCTATATTTTTGACAAAGCGTCAACAATAACCACTTTATTGACATCTGCGAGTCGTCAACATTATGTATAGTTGATATTTTTTAACCGTCAACATTATTAGTGAATCGTCAATAATTCCCCTTTTATTGAAACTTATTGTCTGTCAATATAAATGTTTCTTGACGTATTTTAGTTGTCATGTATAACTATATTTGACGTTTTGCGTTATTGAATATGACATATATGTTGACAGATTTGAATCGTCAATAATATCAGTTTTAATGTCATTTTTTAACTGTCAACTATAACTATGTATAAAAAATTTTAAAAAAAATTGGGCATTGTTCGCCCATCCTCTACCACGTGCATCTGTATGAACAAATCTATCAAATTCACATTTTTTCCCATTGAGGTAGCCATTATCAACATGTAATTCACTTAAAACTAGGTAACAATCTAATTAAAAACTCAACAAAATTACCAAACTAAGTACAAATTTTATAAAAAAAACATAATTGCAAATGGACTAAGTAATTTTCCATTAACTAACTAATAAGTTAAAATTACATATCGGTTCAAGCAAACTGTTCAAAAACATAACACTAACTCCTGAAAATCACATAACTTAAGTATGATAACAAAGATTTTCATAAGTACCGAGATACAAATTCACATAACTCAACTCTCATCTTGTCTAACTCATCTTGGTTCTACTTACCTTTTTTAGTCATCTGCAAACAAGTGTAAATAATAGATTAAAAATTGAATAAATCAAGAAATTTTAAAACACATAAAATAAGATCAAAGTATTACCCAAACCCGTAATCACTCGACTTCTCTGTGTTTTATATCTCGAATGAACTTTATAGTATAGTACGTACCCACACACTCTGTGTATTACCTAGTTGCTTAGCACACTATATAAATAGATTAAAACATATAATAAGCAAGACTCGAATACATAAAACAAAATGATATCAATTAACAACACATGACTAAAATTACTTAATTACTTTTTCAAAACTTATGAACATCGATAATGAACTAGGTAAACTATATGTATATGTATATGTATGTATATACACATATACATATACATATCAACGAATCCAATAACTTATAATGAATTTTAACGGAACTGAAACAACTAAACTTAAATTTAGAGTTTATATAGTTTTACCTAAACTTCTAGAAATTTATAGACATATAGCATCTAAACCCCAAATCATGAACACAAACTCAAACAAACAAAATACTATATCTATCGAATTATAACAAACTAAAACAATCAAAACTTTATGAACATAACACCAAATTAAAAAAAAAAACGATCAAATTAATCTAACTTTACCAAGTAAACTTAAAGTTACGTCTCCAAACCAAAATTGATCAAAACTTGTTAAATAATAATAGTAATAATAATTTTAATACCAGAAAAGACACCCGAGGAACATTCTTCTAAAATTTAGAGAGAAAAAATTAATAAGAGCTATTTTTTTAAAAGAAAAACAACAATAAACTAATAATAGAGATCAATTTTAAGTTTTATTGAAAGTAGAAAAACTAAAAATTGAACATTTAAAACTACAAGAACCAAAATAGAACAAAGCCAAAACTATATCGAAGAAAATGGTATTTAATTCAAATAAGGATTATCTCTAAAATATATAAGTCCAAAAACTCTCTTTTAAACGAGAACACGCAAATTAACTTTGTTTAAAAAAAAAAGTTTGCTAGTAAACATTTAAAGAATAAATACCATTTTATCATTCTCGCTCTACTTTTACCAAATTATTTTTCTCCCTCTCTTTTCTTTATAAAGTGAATATCAAAGTTTCTTGCCCTTTGTAAAATTTCTCTATTATTGGATTGAAAATTTAACTTTGCGAATGCTCAATTTTCTCCCAATTTGAGGAGTTTAATTTTTATACTTCAACTTTTATAAATAAAATTATGATAGTTATGTTGTAGTTGATATGTCATACAAATGGTACAAATATTTGATCATTTTTATAAAACAAATACTTCTAGAACTATTTTACGATTAAAACTAAAATCAACTCAAGTTTATCTAAATAATATTTTTTTCTCAAAAAAACCTTGCCAAAGCAGAAAAAAAAAGAACAACTTTCAAATGCAGGGTCTGAATTGATTCACTCATGAAAAAGTTTAGGAGTATACATTAATACAATTATAAGTCTCCACGTGTGAATTATCGATTTTCTAACGGAAGGTAGTACCATTTCAAAGGGTGTAAATTGATACACTTACGGAAATTTAGAGTCTTAATTAATACTTTAGAATTGTAATTGATACAACCCCTAAAGTTCAAGTGTATAAATTGATTTTTTTCCAACAAATTGAGTTATGTACGGATTGGATTAAGTCTGAAAAATCTATGGATGTTTTTTTTCAGAAAAAAATTATTGTTACATTTTTTTTTTAAATTTTGTTTGAGTACAAAAAACATTTTTTTATTCTTTAGTTTGGATACTTTTTACATCATACGCTAACTTTTTTTTTCTTCTAGAAAAGGTCTTTGTAATCTTTTTTATGAAAAAAAAAGTAGCCCATTGGAATACAAATCTCGAAATCCCAAGTTTTAGCAACGGAATCTCGAAAAACATGCTAAATAGAAAAACAATAAATAGAGTCCCTATTAGCGACGATCATTTGGATGAAATTACATGGAAAACTTATTTTCACGCACACTAATGTAATTTGACCCATGTTTTGAAATTAATGACATATGACCCTTTTTGTACTGTGCATTCCGTCCAAATTATCGTAAGGACATCATACTATGACTCTAGCTCTCTCGCTCTCGCTCAAGTCTCGTTCTCGCTCTCGCTCAAGTTTCGCTCTCGCTCAAGTCTCGCTCTCGCTCATGATAGTAATGAAGTTGTCAAAATTCTGGAAAAAAGAAAAAAAAAACAACAAAAATCGCACTATAGTTGACTCGCTCTCGCTCTCACTCTCGCGGACTCGCTCTCGCTCTATTTCTGTTACTTCAGCTCTTCTCTTACTTTTTTCTTTGTCATTTTTTCTTTATATTTTCGGTCATTCATTTGAGCGAGGCGAGGTATAAACGAGAAATGCGAGACAACGAACGCAGAGTGTTTCAATGCACGAGAGCGTGAACAAGAAAGACCGCTTCATAATACCCTTATGAGTCATTTTGCGCGCATCGCCACGTCAGAATGAGTCATATTTCATTATTTTGAAATGTCAGGTCAAATATCATTAATGCCTGGAAAAATGGGTTATCCGTACGAAAATCCCTCTTTTTAGTACTGTCTTAAACCGACCAACACTGACGGATCGATCAGTCGGTTTGATCGATTTATAATATTTTTTAATTATTATTTAATATATTCATAAAATATATTATAAATATATACAAATTTATAGTTATTATTATTATTATATTACAAAATTGGGTCGGTCGATTCTCGCGAAAACCCACCGACCGACTTCAATTCCATCAGTTTTGATCGGTCGAATTAATTTTCGCGATCTTTTTTTCTCACCCCAGTTACTTTAATGAATGCGGAAATTTCAGTTAATTTGTATGTGCTAAACGGAAATACAAGAGAAATTAGGCTTTTAGTCTTCACAGCATTAATTATCATACATTTAATTTGATTCACTTTCATAAACAAGCCAACAAAAATAGTTGCATTCTGATTACCTTTCTAAATTATAAAGTTTTTTTTTTTAAAAAAAAGTTAAACATATTATGTAAAAGAATACCCAAATTCTAGACTAATTAATTAAAAAATAATTTGACAATAAATTACAAAAATGTGTAACCATAAAATTTTTTCTAGAACTATTTTTACTTGATTGAATTTAAAATCAATTCAAATTTACCTAAATAATATTAATTTTCTCCAAAAATTTAACCAAAGTAGCAAAAAAGCGAGGTGATGGCTCTCTTTCGACGATATGCATCTCGAACCTGGACTCCAATCGGCACAGAAATTGGCGTAGCACTTGGGCTCCCCGGTCTTAAGAACTCGAGCGGTCTTTATTGTGGTAGCCGATTCGGATTGTATAGCTGCTAGGAAGCATAAAGATCGATCAATGTCAAGATTGCAATGCATTAAGATGTCAATGTCCAGTAGTAAATGTGTGAAGATAGTTTTGGGAAGGAGAAACAACATGAGAAAGATGCGGAAAAAGATGCATGAACACTTTTCAAATGGAGAGTCTAAATTGATTCACATGAAAGTTTAGATGTGTAAATTGATACAATTATAAGTCTCCCACATGTAAACACTAACAATTTTTTAACCGAAGGTAATAGAGGGATGTAAATTAATACACTTATGAAAGTTTAGAATTTTAATTGATACAAAATATTAGTTTAAGGTTTTAATTGATACCACCCTAAAAGTTCAAGGGTAAATTTGATTTTTTCCTTAACTTTTTTTAGGGTAAATGTTCAAATTCTCATTTAAATTTTGTTTATCTAAGCTCTGTTGAATAAAGATTTCGTATTTAGTTTTTTTTTTTAATAAAAATTATGTTTGTTTATATATATATATATAAACCACCTTTCTTAGAAACACATTTGAATCCCAATATATATATTCTAGTTTTAAAATTTTGGTTTTGATTTTGAAATTGTTGTTAAAAAGTAAGTAGCAAAATGAATAAAATGTTGAAATAGGGTTTATAAGCTTAGTTGTTATATCTACTTTAAAAAGAAAAGTTCATAAGCTTTAAATCTAGGCTAAATTATAGAAAATGTTTCTAAATTATGGGATTTGTGTCAATGATACCGCCAAACTTTAAAAAGTTTCAAAAATACCCTTTAACTTTTAAAAAAAGTTCAAAAATACCCTTGCCATTAAGTTTTGGATGGAAACTGTTAAAATTTTGTTTTAAAAAATACCCCTGAAGTTTAAAAAAGTTTAAAAAATACCACTGGCCATAAAAAACTTTAAAAAAATGTTTCAACAATACCCTTGGTATTTAATTTTGTTCGTAAAAAGAAGTTTTTACTTTTGTCTTCAGATTATTTGCGTGTCAATCTCGATTGTTTAATTAATTGAATCATTGATCTGATTGATGAAATTAATTCCTTAAGATGGGTTGTTTTCTTCCTTATTTATCTTATGTCTTTATTTTGTTTTGCTCTTATTTATCTTTCTATTTCTTTCTTTAAATAAGATTTGGTGATTATATTCATGATAATTAAGTGAACTAGAATACCAATCATATAGACGATACTCTAACATTCTTATAAACTATACTAAAACTTGATCCATATACTTAAGGTATTGCATCAAGTAATTTTTACGCAACACCAACACATAAAAGTTGTTGCACACTACCTCCATCTAGCTAGTATTTTTCTGCAGCTAGTTGTATGGTTAATTGTAGCTTGCCTTAAATTTTCAAGTTTAATGTTATATTAATGATTTATTCAGTAAAACCTAGAAGTTTAAAGCAAACACAAAATCACAAATGAACTTTAGATTCAAGTGAAAATCTTGATGAAATGAAAAACAAAAAAATTGTAGATGAAAGGATAGATGAGTCATTGAGAATTCATTTTCCATCCCCACAGTTTGGTGTCAAACTCAAGCATTTGGGTGGTTGAAATTATTTAAACAAAATTGATCCCACCAAGCAAGACAACGATAAGTTATCTTTCAACTACAAAGAGTTGGGCAAATCTCTACCTGAATATGCCCATTTAGGTTTTTTAACAACAACAATTTAACTTTTTTTCGTCTTTGGAGGTTAAGAGGGAAAGTTAATGGTTATGGACTTTGGGTTTTTGGAGCTTATTTGGTCAAATTGTTACTACGACTTTTCAAATGCTAATAATCTGTTCATTCTCATTAATTTTCATGGAGTAAGAATCTATAGAGAGTGAAAGAAGAATAGTTCTTTTCAAGTAAGAGTATTTTTAAAATTTTCTAAAACATTAAGGGTATTATTAGAACGAAACTTTAACGTTTTTCATCCAAAACTTAATGGTAAATATATTTTTTAAAGATTTTTTTAAGGGTAGGGATATTTTTGAAACTTTATAACGTTAACAGTTTCCATCCAAAACTTAACGACACGGGTATTTTTGAAACGTTTTGAAAGTTCAAGGGTATTTTTGAAACTTTTTAAAGTTTGGGTGGGCGTTTGGCACGCAGACTTGAGTTGATTTGGGCATATTTAGTTTGTTAGTGAGCTCAGAAGTCTGTGTTTGAGATGCAGAGCTGGGTTGAGTTAAGTCAGAAAGTTTGTGTTTGGAGTGCATAGTTGAGTTGAGTTGTCAAGGGTATCTGATGGAGTTTTTTCTAACCTGAACTAGACTTTTCTAGTTGACTATATTTTTTCTTTTACTTTTAATTTTTCCAATCATTCATGTAGAAACATATTTTTTCATATTTGCAAATTCAGATGCCCATTTCAATATATATATATTTCAATTTTTTTTTTTTAAAAATACCATTCTATTTATCTTTTTTTTTTTTTAGAAATTGACTTTTTTTTTTTCAAAATATAGGCAATGTAGCATTATTTCCTCTTTTTGATATACATTAAATTTCTTTCAATTTATAGAAATCACATATTTTTAGTACATATTGAACTCATTTCAATTGATAGAAATCAAATGTCGTATTCTTTATAACAACAAATAACAATTGATGAATGGAAAAAAGTCAATGTACCTGTATTTTTTTTCTTTAAATACAAATTAAACTTCTATTAAAATAGGGAAGTCTAAGGTTTCATTGTCTAAACATATATTGGACTTCTTTGAAACTTATAAATAATGAACTTATCATGACCATTTTTAATTATTAATAGGGTCGTTTTTGTTTTCAAATACAATGGCCATTACACCTTTTTTTTTTTTTGGAAAAGAACATTGGTTGTTTACATTTGTTAAATCACATGAAGATGACAATAAAACGACGATATATTCCAACATTAATGTCATGTAAAAGTGAAATATTCACAAAATATTAGTAGGTTATCAAGGACCTATTTACATGATTCACAAACATAATTATGTTCGCAAAATATAAATAATGACCAACAATGGGTCGAGTTTGTAAGTTCAAAGAAAAATTGTTGGAGTAGAGAGTAAGACCAACTAAGTACATATGCATTTCATATTATTTTAAACCATGAAAATGTCGTCAATCGCTGGAAATTTTTGTTGGCGTACTCGTCGGAGAAGATACTGTTGGTTGTTAGATAAGGTCACCAATAATTGTTGTAAATCGTCAGACAAGTTAGTCGACAGTGGTCGTCAATTACCGCATATGGTCGTCGGTAATGAAGGTCGTCGACAGTGATCGCTGGTCGCCGGAGAAGGTCATTAGAGGCAGTTGTCGGTTGTCGATCGTCGGTCGTCAGAGATGGTCATCGATTACCGGAGATGGTCGTCGGAGGTGGTTACCCATCGTCGGCGGTGGTCTTCGGTTGTTGGAGAAGTAGTGATAAAATACGTTAATAGAGTTATTGTACAAGTCGGTGGAGTTAATATTCCAAGTCGACATAGTTTAGTTGAGTTAGTTTATCCATGGGTCAAAGGTGAGTTGGGTTTAAAACCCAACCCAACTCAACTCAACTCAACCCAGTGAGCCAAATACCCCCTAAGGGTATTATTGACACAAGCCCCATAATTTAGGGGTATTTTCTATAATTTTAGCCTTAAATTTAATATCTAATAACCAACAAGAGCATAGGTCAATCGGTATAAAGTATGACTTATGATCAAGTGATCATAAGTTTGAATCCCCCCCTCATGTTATTAAACTTAAAAAAAAAAAAAAATCTAATACATTCTCATTCATTAGCTCCATCAATTAAACACTCACCTAACACTTTGATTATTACATGAGATAGGTAGATTTTGGCAATTTCAACATTTGATGATATATAAGTATTAAACTATAAAGTTATTAACTAACACATCAACATCAATTTGCTGAGATACAATATCGAAAATTCATTAGTCCATAGAAATCTTTTATGACATATACCTTTTAAATTTTAAAATTCAATTTTGTTTTTCACTTTATGTTTTAAAAATATATACTTACTTTTCTTCACTATCACTTGGATAATTTTCATCTCTCTTAAAAGGAGATTTCAAATTTAGACATTTTTAAAAATGAAAATGAGTTTCTTTTTAGTAAAAAGAAAACAAAACAAAAGTATAATTCGAGATTCCAAAACATGATCCCTTAAAACAATAAAAGAAAAAAAGAATGTGTTGGCAATTTCTCCATCTAAATAGTCTCCTATAAATAGAGATGTTCATCAGGCATGACAAGGAACATGAATGACAAAAGCGAGGCTCTCAAACACTTGAATTCTCAATTTTAAAGAAAAAATTATTAACTCTCACAATAGAAATAAAATAATATTACTTATCAAATTATATAATTATCCCTATATAATCTAAATCTTCAAGCAAATAGTTCAAACATATCAAAATATTTAAATCATTAAACAGTAAAAAAATAAAATTAAAAATTATATATTGTATATAATAATAATAACAACAAATAATAATATAAATAAATTAAAAAACTACAAACAAGATTTTCTATCCTCGTCCTTGTTTAGCTCATATAGGGATTTTTTCCCCCTCTACTCCCTCTTAGACGTGTCCGTTGAATGGACATCACTGCCTCTAAACACGAATCCAACACCAAAACTACTTTCTTGAGTTTTCAAATTATAATTTAGATCTTGAGAATATTTTTAAAAACTAGATAACAAAATAAAGAAATACATAAAAATAATATTTATAGGCTTAATTTTTAAAACAAAAAAAAAAATAAAAAATTAAGACCCTATTTTATAACCATCTTATTTTTAATTTTTGGCTTTTGAAAACTAAGCCTATAAATATCACTTCCACATATGACTTTCCATATTCTTTTTATCTACCTTTTAGATGTGTTTTCAAAAACCAAGTCAAATTCTAAAAACTAAAAAAAGTAGTTTTGAAAAACTTGTGTTTTGTTTTTGAAATTTAGCTAAGAATTCAAGTGTTTTCTTAAAAAGAATGAAAATCATTGTAGAGAATATGAAAACTATTATAGAGAAATTGTGAGAAAACAAACACAATTTTTAAAAATCAAATGATTATCAAACGGAGTCAAACGGTCATTAAACAAGACCTAAACGATTATAAAAAAAGAATAGAGAACATAAGAAGCATATAGGACAAGAGCACCCAAAAAATTCTCATCAAACATAGCCTAAACAAACACAAACAAACTCGAAATTCAACAAAACATAAGATAAATATTCAGTTAAATTACTAGTTTCATCATTGAATTTTAAAACTTGTGTTTATTTGGTCCATAAATTTTCAAAAGTGTCTAATAGGTCCCATACTTTTAATTTTGTATCTCATAAGTCCCTAAGCTTTCATGGTGTCTAATAGGTCCTTAAGAAATTTAAAAATTTTAAAAATAAATTGATCTATTAAACATAAATTTTGAAGTTTAAATCTAATAGAACTCTAAAATTTGAATCATGTATCTACTTCATCCATAAATTCAAAAAATTAAAAAGTTGAACAGCTAAATTTATAACATTCAAAATTAATTTTTTAGAAACTAAATATGTAATTTCACCTAAATAGAAAAGATACTTTGCAATTTATGCCTCCCAAAAAAAAAGAAATTCCAAATTTCTATCTAATGTTATTAATGACCATCCTATCACGATAGTGGAAAGAAGAATATCCAATCCAAAAGCGCGAGAAAGGGCAGAGAAAAATCTAACACCTCACAATATTAAAAATAAAAATTAAAAAAAAATGAAAAATGAAAAAGTGGAACTCGAAAGTTCCATTTTCCCAATTAAAAGCGCCACGTGTCGATTACCAGAGCTCAGAAACCGCCACTCTAATATCCGCCTTTTGTTCCACGCAACGGTCGTTATCGGTAATTTTTGTGGTTACAAATTATTTTCTTCCCATTTAAAAAAAAAAAATTGAAAAAAGCTCCAGCCAATCAGAAGCGAGTTCCACGAAGACATCCACAACGGCGCGATGCTATTGGTCTACGAATGTACACGTGGAAAAGTGGACAACGGAAAGTGACGTGGCCAAAAAGCGCATTTGAGATAATTTAGGGACAGCCTCAAATCCACCTGACATGTCTTTTTATTTTTGTTTTTTTTTTCTCTTTAAAAAGGCATTTTAATTTCAAATTTAATATTCGGTTGCCTCATCCATAACTCCTGGCCTACTTTCTCCGCCTCTCTCGAATATTTTAGGCCCTTGATGGAGATATTTCTTTTTCTTTTTATATATTTATTTATGGTTTTAAGCAAGTCATCTTTTCAAATATCATTTTTCTCCAATACTTTTTTTGGATAATATCTTTCTACTCTTTTTTTCCCTCACAACTAATCATATTTTATATTAATTTTTACACTGTTTCCATTTTTGATTAAATTATAAAAAATACTCATGAACAATGGAGTTGATTTCAATTACATTCCCAAATTTTAAAAATTTATATTTTAACCTTTGAATATATTTTGATTTTTTTTCTCAATGTGAATGTATATGTTCAATTATGTTCACATAAGCAATAATATAAATGCAAATACAATTGTTAAAACGAAAACAGTAGATAAAACGAAGAGTCATAGAGAAAGAAATCAACATACAAAATTTTACATGGTTTACTAACGTTGTGTTAGTTACATCCACAGGCAGAAGGAGAAAGTAATTTTATTAACTGAGAAAAAAAATGAGAGAATAAAATTACAGAAAACCAGATTATTTCATATAGGAGTTTAAGAGATTTATATATGACACCTCTCCTAAACCATAATACAGAGTCGGCCCAATAGGCCCATGTACTTGGTCATTCGAACGATCACATAATAGATTCAAGACATCTTTACAACAACATTTTTCGTCCATGAATTTAATGAAAAAAAAAAGCCTCCAAGAGTTGTTTCGAAAAAAACTTTAAAATTCAACGGTTAAAATGAAACTTCTCAAAGTTCAGTGGTATAATTGAAACCAACTTCATAGTTCAAGGATATTTTAATAATTTAACCTTCTATTTTCTGGTGGAAAATTTTGAATTAAGTTAGTCCAATTGATTTGAACTACATATACTTATTGAATATGGGATAGATTTTCTAAAGTATAAAATGAAAATATGTTTAGTTTTGATAAATTCTGTGGTGAGTTTTGGTTGGTTGAATCTAACTTTTATTTTGTCTTGAAAAAATTGATGTGCCAATTTTGGTTATAGATGGATATGATTTGAACTTATTACACACTTTTAAATTAATTTTAAAGGAGTAAGGGTGAAAGTAGAATAGTATGTGTTGGATCTAGTACTACGAAATTGAAGAAATCAAATAAATGCAATTATCTAAACTATACATACTTGTCAAACAACTCAATTTTCTTTAGAAAATAGAAAATTAATTCGATTTAGATATATGTACTTGGTTTTCGATATCAATTTTATCAAAAAGAAAAAAAAAAACTTAAAAGCGAACAAAAAAATCATTTCAATTTAGGCATTTATACTTGGTTTTCAATGTCGATTTTAGAAAAGAAAAAAAAAACTTAAAAGCAAACAACTGAACTCCCGTGTGTGTATATATTTGAAACATAGATATATATTAATTATAAAAATGTCACACTATACAAAAAATTTGCTCTACATTTGGTTTAGGGGTTGTTTGGGGCGTTGAGTGAGTTATAATAGTATGTGAGTTATTATAATCTGTGGAATCATATAATATTATTTAAAATGCAGAGTAATATAATCTTGAGGTTATAATAGTCTGTGTGTTGAGGTGCATAGTATTCCACAGATTATTATAACATGTGCTCCGAACAAACCCTTAATTAATATCCATGTGGTAAAAGAATATGCTTACTATTTTACCAGAAAATAGTGTATGCATGATCTAATATTATATCAATCTAAATCGGTCAATGTGCTAAATTCACTATCTTTCATTCTTGAGATACTAATAGAAATACTTCTAATTATTTAAACATCATCCTGATACAAAAATTGATGAAGCTTCTGAACATCTCACTATAACGAAGGAGTGAAAAGATCCCTCATCAAAGGGTCATCTAGATTTGGGTTAACATAAAATTACTTCAAAAGATAGAGGCCTAGGCAACCAAAGATGAGGGTATGCCCTAACATTAGGGTCATTTCTAACTCTCTTGCAAAGCCTTTTTTTTGTTAAAAGATAAGGCCCCGCATGAAACCTTTCCAAACAAAAGAACTATTTGAAGTAGAGTACTAGAATCTAGAAGGTCATAATAGGAAAGTACGTATCCTTTAAAATCTTCGGCACAAAGATTTGAAAATTTAAGGGCACACCATACTTGCTTACCAATCAAGAAGGCTTGGTTGAATCTTTGAAGATCCTAAAAATATAATCCACCCATCTCTTCGGGTTAGAAAGGCGAAATCAACTCATGGCATATATCGGAATTGCTTGGGCTACACTTTTAATAAGGATCGTGTTTGAAAGATTCTGCAAGGTTGGAAGAGGAATTTTTTTAAACTATCCTTATTTGTTATGTATATCTCAAAACTAACTCTGTGATTATATGTATTAACATTTGAAAAAGAAACCATAGCAGATTTTATCAAAATTAAAACACTATATATTCTGGTGTTTTCTTATATATGCATGTAAAATGTCTTTTAAGCTCACCACTTCCTGTACCGTAGCCTTCAAAAATATCAGGCTATCATTTGAGAAAAATAGATGTGGTAATTACTTTAGGACCGTTATGTGAGACAAATAGTCCAACTAAATTCACCATTGCAACCGCACTAGAGATCAAGCTCGTCCTTCAGAACATAAAAGAAATAGATAGTGAGATAGAAAGTCACCTTGTCTAAAACCACGAGTTAGCGCAAAGTTCCCTATTGGTTGTTTATTAACAAGGATATATTAAGAACGTAACCATTTAGATGCACTCCACGATCAAAGTGGCCCAATTAGTTTGGAACCTCTGATCGAAGCATTGCCTCTCTAAAAGAATCTCATTCAACTCGATCATATGCTTTGCTCATGTTTAGCTTCAGGGCCAATAAATGATTTCTTTTGATTCGTCTCTTTCACAATTGATGAAGACATTCATAATCAATAATAACTTTATTACTGATTGATCTCCCTTAAACCTTGAACAAATGCTGACTGTGAGTCATGGATTACCTTATTAAGGATTAGTTTAATTGTATTTGCCAATATTTTTGCAACCATCTTATATGATATATTACACAGACTAATTGGTTGAAAATATGAGAAGTGAGGAAGATAAGTAAAGATATAACATCTCTATCAATACAAAGCTTCTTAGATCACTTCAACCAAAGTAGAAATTATATAGGCTAAGAATTTTAGAGAGATATTGTCCTTTTGTTTTTTTTTTTTTTGGAGAATAAGATATTGTCTTGTTTAGATGGTCTTTTTTGTTTCTATTTATAAAAACAAACCTCTAACAACTATTTTCGTTAGATTATACAAATTTACTAAAGTCTTGACAAAAAAAACTTAATTAAGAAAAACTTTATACTTTCCGAGAAAAGCTAAAAAAAACCAGCACATCGATTTAATTGGAATAAAATAAAATCGATGAAAGGTCAATTTTTGAAATTGAAAAAAAAAAAAATCAAACAAAATTTATTTGGCCAAGATTTTTTTGGTTTCGCTTTATGGATTTGATGGATTTACAGAAGGAAAAAAAAAAAAGGCTGTCCACGTCCAGATTCAATTGATTTGCCCTTTTAATTATGACATTCATGTATTTTCATATAAAATAAAAAATTCATAAGATAATATCGTCACAAACAATATTATATATAATGAAATAAATGATAAACCTTCAAGTAGTTACTTAGTCCAATAATAATCTTCATTAATGTAAACATAAGACAAACTAATAGATTTTTGTTTTGTGGATATTTTTATTTTTATTTTATTTTTTTTAAAAAAGGTCGGAAGTGCTGACGTTAGAAATAGGTTTAGAAGCTATCCCAATGTAAAAGGGGTTAGCCAACAGAGGATAATAGAAAACTGCCACGTGTCGTCTAGCTAAACTTCGGACGCGAGCCACAAGTTTTGTTTGTTTTTTTTATTCCACTTTTCTATTTTTTTTCGTCTTTTCCATCCTATTAAATTAAACCAATAAAAAAATATATGTATATATCTCAATAAGAGCAATGTTTAATTGATAAGATACCAATTATTTAATTTTTTTATAAAAATTATTTGTAAAAATACTAAACTTATTTAAAGTTTAACTAATACAAACATATTCAAATTCTCATCATTATGTTTGGAGCACAAGTTATAATAACATGCGTTATTATAATCTAAAATACAAATTACTATAATCCAAAATTATACTACTCTTTATTTTAAATAATATTATATGATTCTACTAATTATAATAACTCACAAACTATTATAATCCATGTTATTATAACTCACTCAACGCTCTAAATAACTTTTTAGTGCTTTTTCTTATACTTATCATAAAAAAAATATGTTTATTTATTTTTAAGCAAAATACTAACTCCTTTGTAACATAATATTCTTAAAAAAAATTCAAAAAAAACTTTGTAATAAGTTATAGCTATAGTTTATTATTTTTTAAAAAATTACAATACTAACGGTAGCTTTGAAATATTATTTTCAGGTACTAGAACGAAACCTATTTTTACCACAAAGCTTTTAATATATGAGTATGATTTGTCATTACATGCGACTATTTCCACTATACAAATAGAAAAGTGCAATTTCACTCATAAATACTAAAAATTATAGTGTATATCCTATTCTCACTTATTATTGATCAAGTAGCCACTTTTTAAGAATAATGTGAGATTCAAAAGTATTAATGAATTATCTATAAAAGAAAATTCATAATTTGAAAAAATGTAATAAATACTACGAGAATATTAAAAATTTTCATGATCAATTTAAATGAATAAACAAACCTTCCAAACACATAACAAATTAATCATAACTAACTCCTTTCAATGACCAAAATGAAAATGAATATAGTTCAACTATAATTGACATTCTGCTCTAAACAAAAAAATCACTCACACATCAAATTTAAAATTTTCATCTTCAAATATTATTCAACTAAAAAATTATTAGTGTCTTAATCAATTTATAAGTATACTTAATTAACCAAAAACCAATTAATTACTAATTTATGTATACATGTTTTAAATTTTTATTATATTTACAATGATTTTTGATCATTGGTATTTTTTAATATCTATCCACAATATTTGAAAGAGAGAGAGAGAGAAAAAAAAGGAAAAAGCGAATATGTGGTAGCGACTTTTATTGCTCTTCACCGGAAGCCAAAGTTCTCAGTCGCCTTGTTCCCGAGCTACATCATCATTTCTCTTCCTTCTTCTTCTTCTTCTTCCTTTACAGGTTTTCTTCTACTCCTCATTTCTCTCAATTCCATCTCCATTTTCTCTCTTCATCTTCTTCACATAATCGCCTCCTCCTTCAAGAAGCTGAAGCTCCTCGTTCTTCCCTTTCCAGTTTCGATTTGGAATTTCCACGGAACCGACTGGTTTTTGCCGTTGATCGGAGTTCAATCTCGGTTTCTAAGCTTTTCCAGCGTCTTTGTTTCTTTCTATTTATTGTTTTCGGTGTAATTTGTTCTTCAAGTTGTTGTGTCCATTCGTAGCGGGGTGATTGTTCCGGTTTGTTTGTTCTCTTCGCAACCAGGAGTGGTTTGATGTTGAGAATGAAGTTTTTTGTTCGTAATTTTGTTCTCTTGTCCTTCTTCGAAATCGAGTAATTCGTTCTTGTTTTGTCGCTCTTGTACGGACGAAATCGTTCTTTGTTTCTCTCAAGTCTACTGGCGCGAATCTGATTCTTTTTGTTAGGTTGAAGCCCTAGAGATTGATTCAAAGTCTGATTACTCAATTTTAGGGTTTTGAGGAATTTGATCTCGATAATTTGGTTTATGGTCATTTTCTCGTGAGGTGAATTAGGATTGTTAACGCGCGTGGAAGTGGAACTATATCAGTTTGCTGTCAAGCTATTGAATGCAAGCCGTCGAAAATATGATTATTTAAGGGTTGTTTTATTAGAACTGTTGAAAATTACAGAGGATTTCTTGGTTACTGTAAATTGAACGGGAATCAACTAAGTGGAGACGAGTAGACAGAGGTGTTTGGCTCCGCAAAAGCAGAGGGAGACTTTGCACGGCGAGAGTATCCATGGGTGCTGCAAACATGCAATCACAAGTATGAATATTCCATTTCTTCTTCTCCTCTGCTCTCACCTTTTTAAACGTAATTTGGACCCACGATTCTTTTGGTCCGTTTTTGTAGCTTGAAAGCGTTCAGATCGTGTTAATTATTGGTATGACAATAGAGAAATAATAGGGAGAACGTGTTTTATTCTTCTTTTTTCCTTTTGCCCATGTGATTTATTAGATGAATTTCGGTCAATATAGAAATTTGAACCAATAGATACGTAAATCAGGCCAAAGTTTGGCCTCCTAAAATTACTCTGGAAAACCTTTCCGAACATCTCGCGAAATGTTAGCCATTGTTTATTTTCTGATTGGTTCGATTTACTACGACAGATGTTATTCAGACATATTCCGACCGAGCACAATTTCTGCTAGTCTTCTGTATTTCTGTTTGCATATTTTTCTCCTTTTTGTTTCTCGTTTTGGAGTTTGTACTTGTGACGAAATTGGGTAGATATTTTCCTCTTGGATAAGTAGTATATACAGGGCATCAGGGGAGAGTGAAGAAAACATCAAATTTTCTTATCTCCTCACCATTTTTCAGTTCTTATCGTTTGTACTATGCACTTTTTTTTGGATAATTCTGGGAATTCTAATATGGTAAGAATCCATTCTGGCTTGAGTTCTAGTAGTTTATTTTCAATACCGGAGCCTTTTTACTTTGTTTTGGAAAAGAAACAATATCTTAACCAGAATTTTGTGTGGACAGTGATCTTCTCAATGTCTCTTGAGGCATGGTTTTTTCTTCTAATGCAAAAGAATGAGAGCAAACCTTATTAACTTGTCTTCTGATTGTTCATTACTGTAGAATACTGGTGGAGGTCTCTGTTCTGACAACATTAGTTCAGCTGTTTATGAATCAACTGTGACTGCTGATCAACACTCTTCAGCAAATGTCCAATTGAAGGACCATTGTTCAAGCAGGACGGAAGTTTGTCCCAAGGTATTGCTTTCATTGCCCAATGTCTCTGTTTCAGAATTTTGGAATGTTTCATTTCAAGCTTTTTTTGATTAACTTTACCCTATGGTTCTCATTGGTTAGGTAAGAAAACCCTACACAATCACAAAACAAAGAGAAAGATGGAGAGAGGAAGAGCATGAAAAGTTTATTGAAGCTCTGAAGCTGTACGGTCGTGATTGGCGACAAATAGAAGGTTAGTTGTACAAAAAGAGCGATGGCACAAAAACAAAAAGAGGATATGGAATCCTTATTATATTTTTTTCATTCTCTCTCAAATTAATTTATTGTAACAGAGCATGTGGGCACGAAGACTGCAGTTCAGATTCGTAGCCATGCTCAGAAGTTCTTTTCCAAGGTCTAATGCTCTTATTCCAGTTTCCATTATCTACCATAATATACATATTCCGAGTTATGAATGTAAGGAATTATTAAGAATCACAAGGCGTGCAAACAATACTTGGAGGATCAATACTTGTCTTTCATGATCTTCCGACTTCTCATTATTTTCTTATTGCCTTAGGTTGCGCGTTCATACGGGTGTGGCGCAGCATTAGGAGGATGCATCGAGATTCCTCCTCCGCGTCCAAAACGAAAACCAGCACATCCATATCCCCGTAAAGAAGTACCTCGTTCTCATAAGTTATCCTCCATTTCAAAACAGACAAGGTCTTTGTCCCCACAGCTTTCAGAAAAAGAATGTCAATCTCCAACATCAACAGTTGTAGCAGCAAGCGGTTCGGATGCGCTACCTCTCGCCAATTCAAGAATTCGTCATGACAGTGCATCTCCAGATTCATCTATTCCATCCACAGAACCAAACTCATCATCCTTGGACAATGAATCCCCAACAGCAACCCCAGGAACAGAAAATTCAATCCCCCATGAGAAAATTTCAAAGGTGCAACTTCTTTTTGTCTCCCTTCTGATAGGCATCTTATTCATTAATTTGTGTAAATTACTTAAATCCCTATGGATGCAACTAAAAGCTCTGTTATTTTGGATGACAGAACCTGGAGTTATTTCCAAAGGATGTTGTGAATGAAAAAGATGTCTCTACAAAAGAAGTGTCAATCCAGAGTCTTAAGCTCTTTGGTAGAACTGTACTAATAACAAATCCCCACAAACAAACTCCAACCGTAGAGACCTGCACGTCCGAGGCTGACCGAAAACAGGGCGAAAGCCATAAGCAAATGTCGCCATGGAACTCCAAGGTCATGGAATCTTCTATGGGAAATACAGAGGGCACCTGGAATCATGGAGCATTCTATTTCTTACAACTCAATAGCGGCGACTCAAATCAAGACCCCGGTTCTGCAGTCCCGGTATCGTGGTGGAGTTCTTATTGCAGCTACCCACTCTCTTTTGTACAATGTTACAAACAAGCAGAGTCAAATTTAAATCCAGAAGTTGATGATAAGGAAACTCACAAGGATCAATCATGGTGCGGGTCGAACACCGGATCCGTAAACAGCGAGGAAAACACCGACAAATGTGGAGAAAATGATATCCAAAGCTACAGACTATTTCCCAAAAGAGATGGAGATTCCGTTTCTAAAGATGAGTTGATTGGAAAAACGTTGTCTTCTGAACTAATAAGTAGCCATGAAAACAACACCAAAGGGTTTGTGCCTTACAAAAGATGCATTACAGAGAGAGCTACAAAGTCCCAACAAATGACAGATGCAGAGAGGGAAGAGAAGAGGGTTCGGCTTTGCTTATAGTATAGTTTCGAATTGAATTTTGTACAGGCTTAATGGAGCGAAAGAGGCTTGGTGATATAATCTCAGGTTTACATAAAAAAAAAAAAGGTACAAATCTAAACCATCACTTTCCCAGCTTTGGCTTAAGATTTTACTTTCTTTCTTTTTTTTAGTAATGCCATTTACATAAATTTCCTCCCTTTGTTCATTATAATTATGTCTCTTCTTTTTTACCTAAATAAATTTATCACTTTTTTTTTTGTAACTGTAAATTCTCAATTCTTTGTGTAAAACCTCTGCGTGGAAACTGAACATTCATATCCCTTGAAGAGGTTAAAGGTTCGTCCCACATTTTTGTCTCTCGTTTCTCCCATTTTTTGACATTTTGATATTGTTCAAAAGTTTAAGGTTTGATTCAATTTTAACATAGGTCAACTGACATAAAATATGTCAATTGATCCAGAGGTCAGAAATTCAAATCCCCCACTTAACGATCACTATACTATGCATAACATTAAGGGTAGGAAGTTGAGTAGTACCTACACAAATATAACACAATGATGATGCACCTCTGTAATATTGTATGTATGTATGTATATATATGAAAGTGTAAGAGGCTTAGTTTTCTCTAAAATTAATTTGTTTTTATGCAAGTGCCAACTTGCCCATAAACAGAAGTCATAGGTGCCATAAAAGGATGATGATAATAATAAAAAAGACCATATTAAAACGTTTCACAAAATAAAAATACAATATCAAACATGGGCTTGCCGTGGTATCATGTAAAATAAACAAATAAATAATTTGGACTGGGACTTATTTTTTTAAAAAAGAAATATACATGATACTCCTATGCTTCTTTATTTAATATTTAAACAACATAGAAAAATTAATAGAAATGAAAAATTTGGTAGGACACGTATGATAAAAAAGGGTTGAGAAAATAACAAAAATACCATTACCCAAAAAGTGGGAGTCCACACTCGTATGCTTTGCAGCTTGCTAACTACTCAATCCAGCTTGGCCAAGTTGGCCATTTCCCCATCAATTTACCAACAGGGGCAGATTTACCATAGGCTCAGGGGCTCGAGCCCCCCTCAAATTTTTACCTTTAATAATATGTATAGAAAAAATCAGATTAAATAACAAAAAAGTCTTCTGGCATAGTGGTTAATAGGTTATAAGCCTCCTTCACGTCAGTAAAGTAACTGGCTTGAAGAGTGAGGTTGATATGTGCAATTTGTGACTTCTTAAGAGAAGTATAGATCTTTTAAAACAAGGCGTAGATAAATTCAACCGACATCAGTATCTTACGTGATCTTCCCCTCAATTACAAGATCTATTAAAGTGATGTGGGACAATTTCACTTCTAATATATTGCCAAAACCCAACAATTTCCACCTTGGCAAGATATTTGAAGAATCCACATCTCTTTTCTTCATCATCATTGTCTTTCTGAAACAATCATAATCCTCAACATAGAGAACTATAACCTACTCCACCATAAAAGTAGACAACTTGGAATGCCACCTCCCAAGACTTTTCTTTTTCGTCACATGCCGATATACCCATGCCACCTCCCAAGACTTTTCTTTTTCGTCACATGCCGATATACCCAGCTGAAATTTATGGTGCAACTTCCACCTACTTGGCTCACCCGGAAGTTTTTCAGCCATCAACATAACTTCCACCACACACCTTGCATAATCGCCAAGTCAATGCCCGTGTGCAAACTTGCGGAACCGCTAACATCACATCCTCTATCATGGCAAAGCGGACATACCATGAGGATGAATTATGTCTTTCTTCAGAAGAATTCACAATCTCCCCTGACGAGAAAGACCATGTTAGCATCCGATCCAGAGCCTTTTGACGAACTTGCTCTGTTAGGAAAATTCTTTTTCATGTGTCCAGACTGCTCGCATTCCCAACAACCTTTCTTTTGCACGAAGTCTTTCTTCTTCTTCTTCCAATTCCAGATTGTCATGTTGGACTTCTTAGAACCTTTGCTGGAACCACCACGGGACTCCGTTGGACCACCATCACCGCTTAACCTTTCAGGAACACCACAACTCGGTCTTCTCTTCAAATCCTTGTGTAACCCGGGTTGCACATCTTTGACTTGCACTTGCCACGAGCCAAAGTTCATCTTTCCGTCAAATCTCTCCACATCAATCTTTACTGGACTCATAAAGCTTGACATATCTGCGCCCCCTCCTAGTGAATCTGCAAATAGTGAACAACTATAGCCCGTTTCAAGAAAGCTTCTCTGATGTGGAAGCTCAGACAATGCTGCAACCACAGAGCATACTCAGAAACTCAAGAAACTACAAACCTAAAACTCTGATATGGGGAAGATCATGGGTATATAAGTGAGGGTTAGTATCTCCATTGGTATGAGGTCTTTTGGGTGAAACCAAAAGTAAAGCCATGAGGGTTTATGCCCAAAGTGGACAATATCATACCAATGTGGAGATATATGGGGAGTCGTCGTCCCTCCTAATGAGTGGTATCAGAGCCATGCCCCTGAGCCGTGATTAATAGAATCCTCGGGTGCCGAATAAAAGAGGCGAGCCTTGAAGTGTAGTCATGGTGGAGATCCGTGGTAGAGAGCTCTATCGGATAGGCGGTGTGCTCCGGGTAAAAGGAGTTGGCCTGGGCTGGCGGTGTCCTCTGAGTATAGGAGTTGACCAGGATAAGAGCTAAGCGGATGGATGACTATTTGAGGGGGAGGCTCGGTTGGTACTTTGTTCGAGGGGAGGATTGTTGGGAGTGCGACCAAAGTCCCACATCGACTAGAGAAGGGGAAGATCATGGGTATATAAGTAAGGGTTAGTATCTCCATTGGTATGAGGTCTTTTGGGTGAAACCAAACGCAAAGCCATGAGGGTTTATGCCCAAAGTGGACAATATCATACCAATGTGGAGATATGAGGAGGGTCGTTATCCCTAACAATATTAGCATATAGCATGTCGACATGAGTCTAGCTAAACTAGTTGAAGCATATATCATCGATCAAAATGTTAGAAGTTCAAATCTATACTTCCACATGTTGAACTAAACACATACACAAACATGCACACCTGCATCAGGCATGCACCGATATATCACAACAATAAATCATTTAGGGGGTGTTTGGAGTAGCATGTTGTTTGGATTACTGTGTTCAAAACTCAATGGGATTGAAATACAATCGCATGATTTTGAACAGTGCACTCCAAACGTTTTTTTATTTTCAGGCTTCAAAACACTATACTCTAAACACTATTTTCTTTCAGGCTTCAGAACATTGCACTCTAAACATTATTTTTTAATTTCTAGGATTTTAAACCTCTTCGAACAAACTCCAACATTAATAGTAATAGTAATGCTCCTTGATGGTAACATTTAACACTATATCCTCTTAAGCTTAGAATTGAATTGAATTTTTGAAACTTTTGAGGAGCCAATAAGGTAATAACACTTCATAATATAAAGTACACCTTCTCTCTCTTTCTTTTTCACCATTACTTTTTTGAGAGAAAATCAATATCATAAGTCACAACCAAGAATTTTTCAAGGGTCCCATATTTAAATTTTCAAACAGTTGAGAGGGATTGGACCATTCACCATTGCTCCTTAACCGACAACGAACCATCACTTTCTCTTTCCTTTATCTAATGTCCAAGTACTACAACTCATCTTTTTTTCCTAGTACTTGGTGAAGTTTTTAAGATAAAATTATTAAATCTTACCTAGTAAAATCTTGATTATCAGTTTAATTGTTCCTTTTGTTTTGTTTTTTTTTTTTAACTAAGGGTCAATTCTCTTAAAAAATTGTTTTTTATGTTTCTTAAAATAAAAATGAAACCGAAACTTTAAAAACCCTAAAATATAATGTAAAGAACTAAAATTATATATGTATACACGCATGAAGATAAATAAAAATTTAGGAATTAAATAGAATTCAAAGGTAAACCTAATATCCCAGGTAAGGGAAGTTTCATTAAATGTCAAATGCCTTTTTTTTTTTTTTTTAGATTATCACTATTCTAGTAAATGATGTAGTGAAAGGGTAGATCCCAATTGTGATTCGTGAACATAAGGGACAAGAGAAGGTTGGTCGAGCTTATGACATTAAAAGGGTTGTCGAAATAGAACTTAACCATATGTATTTCACATTCAAAGTTCTAAGGTGGGGGCACACTCAATTCAATCGCGTTTTGGATAATTAGTACATGAGTTTATTTATTTTGATTTAAAAAAAAAGATTTAAAAAAAAGATTTGTCATCATCACTGGGTCGTTTATGTTGATATATGACTGATGACCTACAATTTAGCTTTTGTTTTTCGAGATTCCTCTACCACACAATTTTTCAATGTCATAGAATTTCAAAATTGTACTAGTGCCTTGCACAAAAGAAAAAAAAATATACAACTTATCCACATCACTAAAATCATATATGAGTACAATATTTAATTAAATCTATATAGTAAAAGGGTAGTTATTAAAAGGTTAAATTTAAAAATTTGGTCTTTATAGTCATAGCATAGTTTCAATTTGATTCTTATGATTTAAGTTTCAAAAACTAAAAAAGAAAGAAAGAAAGAAATATATTAATTCCAAACCAACCAAATTAGGTATCCACAAAGTTTTCATTAAAGAGGCGTTTGGACGACAAGGTTGAGTTGAGTTTGGTTGAGTTGAGTTGAGTTCTGTAGAGTTGTTTTATTAGCGAGTTCAGCAAGTCTGTGTTTGGGGGTGCATAGTTGAGTTATTATATCAGAGGTATCTGGTGCAGTTTTTTTTATAACTTTAATAAGTATGATTTTTTTGTGACTTTTTTTTTCCTAACAAATAAATTGCAAACATATTTGTCTATAATTTCAAAACTCAATTATGCGATCAACTACAAAATTACAATATATATTACCATTTGTCAAATTTATGTTAGAGATATTTGCAAAACTAATGGATATTGAGATTGATATCAAATTTTCTTTTTTAATAAAATTCATCTAGAAACATTTTTTTTTTTTTTATATTTGCAACACTTAATTCAAATGCCTATTACAAAAAGTATATAGATATTTCAACATTGATTTTTTTTTTTAAAAAAATCATTTTTTCCATTTTTTTTCTTTATATACAAATTAAACTTCTATTTAAATAAAGAATCTAAGGTTTAAAAAGTAATGACCAACAATATATCAATTTTTTTGAGATAAAATTCCTAAAATGTCAAGTTTTTGGCCCATGCAGGTTTCGAACCTGCGACCTTCGCGTTATTAGCACGACGCTCTAACCAACTGAGCTAATAGGCCTTTATGCTTACAAAACATTATTAAAATGTTTTTGTTTTATGTAGTTTTTTTTAATTTTAAATAATTGATATTTTTATATATACTAGTGTGTTACCACATGCAATGCACACATATATATATTTTTAACTCTAATATAATTATTAACAACTTGAAAATTTTTCATTGTGCTTAATTATATTTTAAATTAATTAATATTATTTTTATATCTAATTTATTTTATAATAACACATGTATGTTCAACATATACAATTTATAATAATTGGTAAAATAATGTATGTTGAGTCTATATATGCGAATGATTGATGTATTATAGAATTGTAAATGTTAGTATTCTAGATGAAGTTAAAAACATAGAAATAATAAAATATAAAACTTATGAATTGAACTAAACATAAGATCATATAAGAAAATGAAATACAATGTATATTCCATTTGGCTAATACATTTTGGGGGTGAGCAAAAAAAGATCGAAAACAGACTCGGTCGATCAGTTTAGTGAAGATGTCGGTCAGAGTCAATTTTTGCCTTGACAAAACCGACCGGTCAGTTGGTCCGTCGGTGTGAGGCATGACCGAATTAAAAAAATGATGATGATGATGATAAAAATAGAAAATTGTACAATTTTTTCATTAATTAATTAAAAACTATAAATAATTAAAAATTAAAAATATATATGTAAACCGACCAAACCGACCAGTCAGTTGGTCGATTTTGGTCGGTTTAAGGCAAAAATAAAAAAGGGTCAACCAAAACGATCAAAATTGGTCAATTCGGGGTGGATTGGGGTCGAAAACTGACTCCAACTGACTGATGATCACCCTAGTTAATACATTAAAAAGTGTTAATACATCAATAATATTATTTACAGTTATACATTATTTTTTTTATTTCATTTGATTTATAATAATATGAAATTTTATATTACTAATAAAATAAGTTATTTAAAAAATAGTACTAAATTGAATATATCATGTGATTTTCTTTTGCATATCATAAATTATATATTTATTCTAACGATTAATTATAAGTATAATACATAAAAATAGTAATATATCGATTCCATTGTTGTTATTGGTTTTTTTGTTCTTATTAATATTGTTATGGGAAGAGCTAAGACTTAAATGGTCGAATTTAATTAAATTTCCAGGTAGAAAATCCAATTAACTAAAATTTAAGAAAATCAAATTAACTAAAAATTTAAGAATCAACAAACATTTGATAGGTAAAAAAATAACAATCTTAATAGTAAAGTAAATTAATAAAAAAATAATAGTAGAGAAGGAAGAATATGATCAAATTTTATACATCACACGATTCATTTAAAATATAATTTAACTCATATTGCTTTTATAACTTTGATGAATCAAGATTTATTAGTTTAAATGTATTGAGATAAATAAAACTAAATAAATAATATATATATATATATTTAGTTCACCATGATAAGTATTGGGAGGTAAATCTTTTAACTTTAAAGTTTATTTTAAATTATGTGAGGTATGTGTGTCTTCTCCATTTAATTGTGGTTATATTAGTGGAAAAAATAGTTTTTTCTTCTAGTTGTAGAGAGTTGAGAAGCTGGTCTATTTTAAATTCTAAACAATGTATATTTAGGCTCCGTTTGATAACCATTTTGTTTTTTGTTTTTAATTTTTGAAATTTAAACCTAAAAATACTATTTCTACCAATGAGTTTATATGTTTTCTTATCTACTTTGTACCTATGTTTTCAAAAACCAAGTTAACTTTTGAAAACTAAAAAAAAGTAGTTTTCAAAAACTTAACTTTGTTTTTAGAATTTGACTAAGAGTTCAAATGCTTAAGGGAGATGATCTCTATTGTAGAGAAATTAGGTAAAAATAAGCTTAACTTTCAAAAACAAAAAACAAAAAAAAAAAAAGGTTATCAAACGAGACCTAAATATACATTGTTTAGAATTTAAAATAGATCGGCTTCTCAATCAAAATTTTTTTTATAGTTTACCTTAGGAGGATAAAAATTTCATTCATCCATTGTAGTTTTCAATCAATTATAAATATTCTACTTTTTTACTATGTATATTTAAAATTGAATAAATGAATGCAAAACTCTTAATATTCTACCTTTTTACATTCCATTTATTTATCAATGTTATAAGTGCATTTAAATCTTCATTCATTATCCCGTTTAATTCTCTATCAATTGATTTTTTTTATTGTAATATTTAAATACATCACTTTTGGCACATTCTCCATTGAATTGTGCTTGTATAGGTAGAAAAAAAGTTTTTTTTTTGTTTCCCTTCTAGTTGTAGAGAGTTGAGAATGTGCAAAATATATTGAATTCTGCAGGTTCATTTTAAATTCTAAACAATATATATTTATTTTTTTATAAATGAATACAAAAAAATTTATAGTTTATATCTTATGGGGATAAAAATTTTATTCATCCATTATAGCTTTCAATCAATTATAATTTGTTTACTGTAAACTATAAAGTTAATTTTTAGTATTTTCAAACACTTATTTTTTTATTAAAAAAATAAAAAAGAAAAGAGTCATTTATATATATATAAACTTAATTATTTCTATAATAGTTATATAAGGGAAATGAAGAGTTACGAAACTTTTGAAATTCCAAAATTTCATTTTAAATTTCAGTATATATATTTAAAATTGAATAAATGAATGCAAAACTCTTAATTTTCTACCGTTCCATTTATTTATCAATATTATAAATACATTCAAATCTTCATTCATTATCATGTTTAATTCTCTATCAATTTTTTTTATTGTAATATTTAATACGTTATTAAGTAACTTATTATTTTCAACATCTCATTTTGTTTCTGTAAAGTGTTTATTGGACTAATTTAAATAGTGTATTGTAGTTATATACATTTAAATATAAAACTTTCCACCAAACAATAAAATATTATAAAATACAATTCAAAAAAGAAAATATCATTCCAAATTATATTAGTAGATTATAAAAGAAATTGCATTTCTTTTAAACAAAACATTTCAAAAATATATATATAGAATATTATTTTTAGTTAATTTATTTTTATATACATAACATAACAATATATATATAGTGTCCATTTTAAAAAAATATATAAAAATAATGATATTTGTCTTCCCCGACATTATTATGGTCATAATAAGGAAAAACTAATCATTAACCATATTAGAATGATAACATTAAATTTTACATAAAAATTAAAATAGTTCTACCATGCATAAAATTTTGGAACAATAACACAACAATATTAAATAAAATAATTGAAAATACCTATAAGAGGAATTGATATCTATGTTTGAGAAAATTTTCTTGAAATGCATATGTATTTGATGTTTAAACTCAAACTAACATATAAAATTTAGAAAACACTAAGTAGATAATTGATACTTTGCAATTCATACAGACCAAACAAAAAAATTGTGTCGTACTTACACATAAATAAAATATAACAAAAATAAAGGAAAAGGACACTCAATTTTGTGTAAAAAATGTAACGCCCCAGGCCTAGAATCTCCTGCGATCTGGCCACACCACCATATCATCATTGAGTCGCTTGCAAGAGAGAAGACTTTCCCCACAAACCAACACGGATCCTTTCAACCACTAGTAGAAAAAAAGGTTTTGATGACGGGCGCGCGCCCGTCATCTAAGCGAGTGTCATTATATGTTACAATGACGGTCGGTTTTTAATGACGGGCGATGCCCGTCATTAAAGGTCTTTAACCGTCATTAAAAGGTGTCAAATTTTGGGTTGACATCCACTTTTAATGACGTATTTTGCCCGTCATGGAAAGTCAACTTTTAATGATGGGCAATGCCCGTCATCTTGTGTCAATAATTGAATAAAAAAAAATTGATGCAAATGTGCCTGACCAACAATATTTCTCTTTCTTTACATACAAAATAAAATTCCAATAGTTATTACATTTTTATACAACAAATAACTTCACAAAAATTCAAAGAAAACTACATTAGTGGAAGATCCAAACAACTAGAAATTTACAGTTACATTAGTGGAAGATCTTATTCATCAACACAAACATTCCCAGTTACAACCTTTCAATAGAAATTCAAGTATTTCATATTTGATTTCCAAACAACTAGAAAAAGTAGAGAAAAAACAAAATAAAGATGAAAAAAAATTACTGAATTCTCATGTATTCAATAAACTGAATTCAAGCAATTTGAAGGCTTTTTGAAAGCAATCGTGTGTTTCCTTCCTTGATAGCAAGTACATGAACAAGTATTGCCAAGGGTTGCCTTGTAAGGGCATTAAGCAATGATGACTTCCCGACATTCGATCTTCCTAACATGAAAGAAGATTTAAAGTAACATTACACAGTCTGACAAGAAACTAATATCCTTATGAAAATTTATAAAAAACAAACAAACAAAGCATCCAAGAAAATTTCAACGCTCGTTAATGTCTTCCTTTCTTCCCCTTCTACTATTGTTTCTTCTTCCTCAACCTCATAATTCTCCAAGAATCTGATTCTCAAGTATAAGCAGTGTTTTAACAACAATTAATTTTGCTAACGAAACAGGAACTTCACCAATCAAATCAATAACTACAGGCCTTGCTCCATTCTTGATAGATTATGGAACCTCTCCACCAAAGTTATTCTGCCATAACAACACTTTTCCGTTAATCTTCATATTCCCCAATTCCTCAAAGACAGAAGCAACTTAAAAAAGAATTTCCAAGACTTATTAGTTATTTGTACTTGGTTGAATTAAAAAAAAAAAGAAAAAGAAAGAAGCATATAGGATAAGATCAATCCCACAATGAAAAGTAACTCCACCCAGTGGTTCATCAAACACCAAAGAAACAGTAAGAATACAATACCTAAGACTCCTTTGTAAATGGTACCGTAACCACCTTTGCCAATGATAGTGTTGTGGTCGTAGTTGTTGGTAGCCTTCTCAGTTCTCCCACTCTTCTTGGGTGAAAATTCTAACAATGTTACTGTGTGATTGCCATTGAGAAAGTTGTTGTTGAAGTATGAAGCCTCCATTTTTTTTGAAATTTTTCTCTTTCCATTTGATTAAATTCCACTTTTTGTATCCTAAGTATATGCATATGCTGCCAATTAATAAAACTGTGAACCCTACTCCAACTCCTGCATTTTATTTCAACCTTATATATATTATAATTTGTATGTCTATTAAATTGAAATTCAATATCAGATTGTAAAAACTCACCAATGATGATTTGGAATGGACGAAGAATTTGAATCTCGGGTGCAACCTTCTCCCCCATTTCTTCCATCTCCTTTACAGTAAGAATAAAATTGCAGCAATAACTGGATGGAAAAAAGCATATAGAAAATTCTGCTTACTTTTCCCCCAAAAGTTATCCCATACGAGCCTTCCATCGACCACATTTAAGGGAACTTTGTCTGGTTCGCTTGCCAAGAACTGGAAAAAGAGTATAACAGTAATTAGATGTCATGTAAATACACTCTGGTTAACATTGAAAGCAACAGTATTTGCAATTGAAAATGAATGTTTTCTAAAGAACTTTCGTCTTTGTCAGGTTATTAGAAGCAATGACAACAAATTTCCACTGATTATAGATTTGCTCTTCAATTGGCTTGCATTGTTTTGATCTTGGAGATGAAATTGCACGCCACATTAATAGTCAATACAAAATGTATAGCCATTTAAGCATGAACGGAACAAGAAAAGAAAAAAAAGAGACAATATGTTAATATTTTCCTCAATTCTCATACACAAATCAACAAAAAGGAAAAGGGTTCTTGCACATAAGTAGAAGGCAATAGCCATAAACACAGACCGGGAGAAGTCAGCACTTGCCCGTCGAGAAGCTGACAGTGATGCAACAAATAATCATCCCTTGTATCTGAATAAAAATAGATGTCATGATATGAACCAATAGGCTTTTTAAAAGAGATTCATAATTACATATCGGAAAGATAAGACCACAAAAATTAATTTCATTAGTGAACAATTCAACGAGCGAGAGTATTGTTTCATGTTTAAACACATCTCCAACCAAAATTAAGATAAGAAACTGAAAAATTTTAATTATAGGGATCTTGACAATTTGATCCAACTCAATGTTCAAAACTTGATTAAATTGAGATTCACTGACTGAGAATAAAATTAAAATCTCAAGTAAGGTTGGGAATAAAAAAGACAAAGTGGATAGACATGTGATTATCAACTAACAATTTAACCACCAAGGTCCCACCTAAAGACAATGATATGAGTTTGTTTGCGACCATTGCTAGTTCTGTAGAAATCCAAAAACAATTCCCTGCATCACAAGAGAAGAACATTTAATTAGTAAAATTTTACCCATATTCCTAGAAATTGTACAATAAATTTTACAGAAATTAATGATATAACAGTACGATAAATTTAACCAACAAATTCAGGAGACCTTATGAGATTTATGAATGAAAATTCTAAGATAGTATAGGTTATAAAAACAAGATATCAAATACAATAAAAAAAAAATATTAAAAAAACAAGTCTTCCCAGGTGAGAAATTGTTCGTTGCCAATGACAAACACCTAATGATACCATCATCCATCTTCCAGAGGCTTATAAATCATTTCCAACTTGACGACTGGTCCTTACAACTACTCTATACCTTGATATTAAAGGCCATGATCTGGATTCAACAACCTACGAGATCCAAAAGTAATACAATAAAAATTAAAATTAGTTTCTTAAAAATTAAAATGTTGGAAAACCCTATCAAAATGAAGAACAAAAGCAGAATGGAAGATAGATTAAGAGAGAAAATGTATATTTTTTTTTTTAAAAAAACATAGAGAAGTTAGCTTCGGTGAAGATAGATTAAGAGAGAAAATGTATAGTTTTAAAAGAAAAAAAACAGAGAGAAGTTAGCTTCGGTGAGCTCAACGAAAGAAGGAGAATAGAAGATGGATTAAGAGAGAAAGTGTATAGTTTCATGAAAAAATTTTAGATCTACACAAGAACAAACAATGTATACAAATTTAAACCAAAAAGAAAAAATAGGTACCCACAATTTTCAGATCTACACAAACAAAACTTTCAGATCTACATAATGGACAACAAATTTTTCAGATCTACACAAACAAAATGAAAAATTTTTACCCACTTTTTTTTTGTGTATTTCGGTAAGCAGATCGCCAATGAAGCTAGCTCTGGTGAGCTCGATAATGGATGTGGTCGACGGTGCAGAGGTTGCCGGCGAAGGATTTGCTCGACGCTGCAGAGGTAGCCAACAAAGGAAACCCGCCCAAGCTCTCCAAAGTAGCTTGACGACGATGACAACGCCAATGGAAACGACGAGGACGATAAACGGCAACGAACGACGGACGGAACAACAAAAAATCTGAGCGGTGACGTGCTGTGTGAGAACGAGCTTCCAGATGAATGAGAGTACTGCGAGAGAGAGAATGGGAGAGAACAAAAGTTGTGAGCGCACAGGATTTATATTTTGTTTGGTAAAAGATAATAAAAAATACCTATAATGTCGGGCTTTGACCGCCATTAAAACCCATTTACAATGACGGGCAATGCCCGTCATTGTATATGAAATTATTTTTTAATAAAAGATCCGCGCATTTTTCAGTCGTCCGTCATTGTATCCCTGCGCGAATTTTCTATGTCTGTCATTGTATCCTAATTTTGTAGTAGTGAACATGTTTTATCCTCACTCACATGCTCCCCTAGGAAAATTCCTAGGAGGTCGCCCAACATAGGATTCCTCCAAGCCAAACACGTTTAACTTTTGAGTTCCAATGCTTGAGCCACCGAAAAGGAAGGTGCACCTTGTTTGTATACGTAGTAGCTATCAATTCTTTTAAGCATTTTTCAACTATACTTTCATATGCTCATGGTCACTCGCATATACCACCCTCTTCCTCGGGCACCATACTTTCATATCCTCAAGATGCTTCTCATTCAAATATGGACTCAGTTCATTCATGTACCCCTATTTCTCGGGCGTCACAAAAAGTGGCAGAAAAATCTTATACATAGTTGTAGAAGTTGAAAAATATTACAAAACTTTTAAAATTCTATTTTTTTTTAAAAAATTGAATTATTAGCTATAATCAAATGGAAAGTTGTGAGTTTTAAAATTAATTTCTTGATGAAAAAAAAAACATACCTTATATATTTTACTTTTCATCTCCTTTAGGTAGTTTTAAAAAATTATTTTATCAATTTCAATATTAATAAGTTATGAAAAAATATTACTCGTCTAAAACAAAAAAAATTATGCACACATAATTGAATAATATAAATCTAACAAATTTAAAGTAATATTTTTTTTTTACACATTATATTTTATTTTATGTGTATATAATATTATAGGTAATTAACTCAATTATTATTTTGAAATTTTAATCTCAAATGTAGTAAGAGTTTAAAATATTATAAAAGTTATAAAAAACAAAAATAATATAATTAAAACTCAATTTAGATTCAAATATAATATTATTATTTTGTTTTTAGTTGATTCAAATATGCTATTAAATAGATTAAGATAGGTAAAGTTTATGTTATATTTCTAAAAAATCTAAAAGTTGTAACATTTAACAAAAACATATTAAATTTTAATTATGGAGTGAAATAAATTTTTTTATTATTATCAATTTTATATTAATAGAAATATCCAATAATTTATTAGTCAAGTTGTCAAATAATAAACTAATTTTTTATAATGATACTTTAGATTTATTTTTTAAAAAGAATACGTAAGATTATTCTATAAATAATTTGGTCAAATAAAATTTAAAATTATAAAAAATCATGCTTTTAGTAGGATTGATTAATTAATCATGTCAGTCTATGTAATTACAAATAAATTATTTCATGATGATTATAAAAATTTAATTTGTAATTGTTTGTTAATTGATTAAATTGATTGAAATTTGAATTTTTGCACAAAGGTAACTAATTTATTCGATTATAAATTAAACAATATTTATTTATTTATTTAAATTAATTAAATAAATAGAATACAAATTTTAATAATGTTAATTTAATTTTATATTTATCTCAAATGCTTACAAACTTATGAAAGAATATTAAAATTTCAAGTAGAATGAGGAAAGTTAAATAGAATACTTGCAATTTCAAATCTATAAAAATAGAATGAAATTATAATACTTATAATCATTTTAGATATTTAAAAACTTACTAAATAATGTTAGAATTTCAAAGGTAAAGAATAAAATTAAATTGAATATTTAAAATTTCAACTAACAAGAGCATAGCTCAACTGACATCAAGTAAGACTGTTCGAATCCCCCACCCCAAATGTTGATGTACTAAAAAAAAGAATATTTAGAATTTCAAATTTATAGAGATGATACAAAATGTGTGTAATATTTTATTAAGATTATTAATTATATTTTGTTAAAATTTATTTATTCTTAAATTTATACAAATACTTTAAATTGAATAATTAACTCTAAATAACTCAAATATTTATGGAGTTGTATATTTAAATTTTTTTACTATAAATTAATGTAAATAATATCATGTGAAATTATTTGTTTGTTTATTTAAGCACACAAAATGGTACGGTACGATGGTCAAATGAGAGATGACATATTTTAATCCACAAAGAATGCAAGAGTAAGACAATATAACATAACTAATAATCCAAATTTAAATTTTTACTTAAGTTATTGTTGAATAGTATATATCGTGAATACATTATACATTTTTTTCATATTTTAAATAATATTTTTTTGAAAATAAATTAAATAACTATTTATTTATTTGGTTGGGAAGAACATATTTATTTAGCTATATTTGTTTTCAAAAAGAATAATTATTCAGTTATATAGTTTTTTCTTTTAGTATAATAGGGGGTTGGGGAATTCGAACCACTGACCTCGTGGTCGCTAATACATTCGATATCAGTTATAGTTAATATAGTTGAATCCAGTAAAAATTATAAATTAATATAAAATATTTATTTTTTTGTTGTAATTAATATAAAAAAATATAAGAGAAAATAATAAATAATGTTAGATTTAAATAAAATTAGCCTATGAAAAAGAATAAATAATGGAAAAAATTAACATTAAATATTATAAAAAGTATTATTATCAAATATATATACAAAATAGATGTGATATTAATGAAAAAAGAAAAAAAATAATACGATCAATTTTAGATTATAAGTGAAGAATATGATTAAAAAAAACTTATATGTAACTTTAAATATATTTTTTCTTTAAATTGTTAAAAGAATAATAGAAAATAATTCAATAAATATATTAAATTATAATGTGACACCCGATAATTTCAAATAATTTCTAAATTTTTTCAGAATTTTAATTCTAGGCTAGTTTCGTAATTTTTTTGAAAATAAATTTAAATTAGTTAAGGAAATAAGTTTTTAGAAAATGAATAAAGAAAAGAAAATGAAAGTTTTATTGAATTAAAATAAGGAAAGGAAAGTTAAAAAAAGAAAAGAAAAGAAAAAGGAGTTGCGAAAGGGCTGAAACGCACCCCCCTTTGGTTGTTTCTTCTTCTTCGTGCAGCTTCTGCCGCCGCTCGTCCCTCCTCACCGTCGGCGTCTCCCATTCTCTTTCGTCCAGCCTCACGCCGCCACGCACAGGTCGCAATTCGCACAACCCGTGGGTTTCTTCGATTTTTTTCTCTGACCGGTTCAGCATTCATACACCGACTGTAACGACCCTAAAATTCGACACGAACCTACGTTAGGAGAGTTACTTCGCCACACCGTTCACGCCAAAATTTCAGTAGCATAACGACATAGGAAGTAGAAACCCAAAATTTTTGCTGGAACCTATCAAGTAGAAAACACTTTAAAGAGTTTTCATAGAATGCCTAACCTCCACCCAACTTCAATCAGAAAATGGGTTGGGTTACAATCAGAGTTTCAACACAACTTCTCAGATAGATAAACATGCAACAAAGTTTTATTTAAGACAAAAAAAGAACCAACAACTATGAAGCAACCTAAAAAAGAGAACAGGACTGTCGAGCAACTAAGTGAAACAAGCAATAATAAAGATAAACTCAAGAAAAGTAAGCTAAGCCTAAAGACAAGAAACATGAAGTGTTCACAACTTCGTCAGATCGTCATCGTCGTCAACTACCTCAGGGTTTCTTACCTGCAACAAAAAACAATAAAGTAGACGGGTGGGTATAAAAATACTCAATAAGCAACCCACTCACGTCCAAACAAGCTAACATGCAATCAAAGCAACCACAGTAGCACCTAGATCTTCCTTTTTCCAACACCTGAACCTCTCTTTCATCTCATCATTGAAAATATTGATGTTGGTATTGAATGAAGAACACAAGGTGGTCTTGTAGTTTGAATTCCATAGTTTTCTTCAAGTATTGAATTTTTCATTTATGTTAATTAAATTATATTAGCTTCTGTTGTAAACCTTTTGTTTCTTTCTTCATTATTGGAAGTGATTAGATTTCGAATTCATATTCATCCTTTTGAAATTTAATTTTGTTATGCAAGTCAATTTGTAATAATCTTCACTTTATCTTCAGTTCTCTTTTATACCAATGAAATTCTTCAATTTATGCTTGTTGAATTTTGTTAAATCCACCAGGGAGAGCTAAGTTTCCTTAGGAATTCAAAATGTGAATTCTCTAGAGGAAAAATATAAAGCTCCAAAGCAAAATCAATTCAACTAACTTTAAACGGAGTTTGCTTTTGGTGAATTTAATGTGGGTAACTTTAGCCGACCATCTAAAGTTGCTTATCGAGCTTAAGCTTAATACCGAAAGGGTTGAGTGAAGCAGATGTCACAAAAACAATGGAGGAAAAAGCTTAGACATAAGTTCTGAAATTTCGACCCTAGACATAGGGTGAGACTCCAAAATCCTAGAGTTGTATGCCAATTCACTTGAGTTAGATTAGCCATAGACATATATGTTTAATCACCCAGTCTCCTAAAAATACTTCAAATAAGGTCGAATAGGAGTAGAACTCGGTTTACTCAGTTTGAAGTTAGTTAGAATTATAATTGTACCACAATTACATTGGAGTTGCATTGTCTTTCCAAAAAGGGCATGAACATTCTTGTATCCCTTAACTCTCCATTGTTTTTAATCCTTTTATTTTAGTCAAAACCATTTCACAATCATTTTATCTTTGGTTACCTTTAAATTTCAATTTGCCAACAAGTGTGTTTTTCTCAACAAATTTTATTAAAATTTGTTCCATTGGGTTCAATACTCTGGAATACTCCAGTTTTATATTACTTCGATGACGTGCGCTTGCGTGTAACGTTTATCACGACTCGGGCCACTCTCACCCATACTAGTCAAAGGACAATCCCTCGCAGACAGAAGTTCGTAACTTGCTTAGGATTAAGATCAAGTTGCTTAGGTCATTCTATTGAAATAGAAACCTAATTAGTCAACAAAGTTACATCTATCAGTTATTTTTTCGTGATTCGGTATTATGTGAACTCATCACATATGATACCCCCACTCGCATGTCACCTACACGAACACGTTGGATCATTGCGTTTGTATCAAATACAAAGTAGGTCGTATCCATAGTGTCAACAAGATAGGGTACCCAACTTCATCCCTATACTACTATGGACCCTTTAGGTTGTTTCTTGAACTTTTGATTCTCGTATGTCTCTACATATAGTTCAAGACACATAATACAACCTAAGATGTTTGTTTATTAGATTTAGGATTATTTTAAGTCAAACTAATATAAAATTCAACAACACCTTATCGAATAAATGCAATAAGACTATATTGATAAAATTGGATCAAATTATAAATTTACAAACTACGAGTTTTAGGGCATAAAACCCAACACCTTGGAATTCATAAATCCCCAATGTATCTTTAATTTATCAAACCATGCCCTCAAAGTCTGTTTCAAACCATACAAGGCTTTGTTAACCTTACATACATGTGAAGGAGCAGTATTATCTATGTAAAGGAGCAGTATTATCAATATACCCCCTAGGTTGTTGCATAAACACATCTTCAGTGAGCTGACCATTGAAGAATACATTATTTAAATCAAGTTGACGAATAGCCCAATTTTTAGCTGTTGTAATAATAAAGGATAATAAAGATGGTGGGTGCCTTAATCATTAGATTGAAAATCTTGTGAAAATTTATGTTAGGCAGTTGATGAAATCCTTTTACTACAAGCCTAACCTTACATCCTGAAAACTACCATCAACATTTCATTTAACTTTAAACACCCATTTACATCCAACAAGATTCACATTGTGTGGAGGAGGAACAAGTGTCCATGTTCCATTTTGAATTAATGCTTTATAGCATTTTTCCAAGTGAGCGACTGTGTAGCTTCCTTAGCATTCTTTGGCTCAACATCATGTGGGATAGCAACATTAGTTCTGGCAAGATAGAACTACTGTTTAGGTTTGAATATACCATCCTTAGCTCAAGTTTGCTCTGAGTGAGATAGAATTGTTGGAGCAACCAAAGGCAATCCCATAATGGGAGACAAAACCATCTTTAAAAATAATAATGCATTCCCTTAACAATCAATAGCTTCAAGAGTTGGCGAGCTAGACAAGAGCAAATGTGATCTGTAGTAGTGCTTTATTTAAATGTTGCCTTAAGATGAAGAGAAAATTTTTAGTTGGGGTGAACAGATTTGTTCGAGAGAAAAATTGTTATGAGCGGTAACAAAGTTTAGAACCAAACAAATTGTAATTATAAATTCAAATTATAAGCACTACAACTCACAAAAACTTCCTAATTTAAAACTATACTCAAATGATGAGATGGAAATTTGTAATTTAACATTATTAAAACCTTATTAAAACAAACTACATGAATAGGTTAAAAAAAAAAAAACCTACTTGAATGAATTTTTCTTTTGTTCACAAAAGAAAAGAAAAGAAAAAGCATGTCTTTTCTCTTTTCTTTTCCCCCTCGATTCTATAACCGACATGACGAGATAAGCATTTGGCGACCCAACCCCACAATACACACATATATATATTCTATGCGGAACCAACAAAACTATACACTTCAATTAATTCTTCTTTTTTTTTTTACCAGTAATATAAATTAACGCCGATTTCAAAAATAGTAATTCCATTTTTATTATCTTCCCCACTTTGCCCCTCCCTCTCTCTGCGGAGAGATGTCGCCATCTCTTCCACTTCACTTCCTCTTCACAGTTGCAGCAGCTCTCACTTCTCCAGTAGCCTCCCATTTCTCTTCTTCCACCTCCTCACCGTCGCCCGATTCCGCGCCGTCGCTCTCCGAGTGGAGATCTGCTCGGGCCACCTACTACGCCGCCTCCGATCCTCGCGATGCGGTCGGCGGAGCCTGTGGATATGGCGATTTAGTGAAGGCAGGGTATGGCATGGCGACGGTGGGGCTCAGCGAGGTGCTCTTCGAACGCGGACAGATCTGCGGCGCTTGCTTTCAGCTCCGGTGCGTGGAGGACCTCCGGTGGTGTATTCCTGGCACCTCTATCATAGTCACTGTTACTAATTTCTGTGCGCCTAATTATGGCTTCACGGCTGAGGGTGGAGGCCATTGTAACCCTCCTAATAAGCATTTTGTGCTCCCTATTGAAGCGTTTGAGAAGATCGCTATATGGAAGGCGGGAAACATGCCTGTTCAGTATCGGAGGTTTGTGTTTAGTGCCTTCTTTCTTGCGTCTTCTTTGTATTTCTTTTGGATGATCTGATTGATTTGATTGAGGATTGAAATTCTCGTTAAACTGAGATCTGTGCTTGCTCTACTAAGTACTCGAATTTTGCTTGCTTGTAAACAATTGAAGTTGGTTTATATTTCTTGATCTTTTATGTTTCATTTTTAAATTTCAATGTATAATTCTGCGGAGCTGTAAACATCGGGGAGTTTGTTTATTACATGATGTTAGGTATGATTTAACCTTTTGATTTATCTGACTCTGTTGCCGTAGTGACTGGATTCCTTCAGCTATAAATTAAGTGGAATTCGCTAGACTTTCAATCGTCCTTCCCTTCGTAAATTATGAGAGAATTTAAATGAGGTTCTAGAGAAAATACATTGTGCACATGACAGGTTAAAAATGATATTGTTTTTTTTTTTTTTTTTGAAGCAATGATATTGTTTATTTCACTGAAATAGTTATTTAGATCAGAATTAATGTATATTTTAAGACATGGTTAACCTTCCCTAACTGAAGCATAATTAATTGGTAACGGTCAGAACAACGAACCTTCCTCATCATACTTGCATCTGATTTGTTTATGATGTTATCAAGAGTCAATACTACTACAATTTGACAGTTCTAAAGTAAAAGGAAGTATACAAGCTTGATAGATGACTTTCTAATTACTTGGAGGTTTTAATAGCTTACATAATTTTCAAGGTTGCATGGTCTTTGCTTCTAGTTTCATCCAAAAGCCTTATATTAACGAACATAGTTGTCCTTACTTCTATGCCCATGACCTTTCTCTCTTCTAGCCGATGTCAGGCATTGTTCATATTTCTGACAGTGGTAATAACAATCTTCAACTAGTTTGAAACATCAAGTTGGGTATTAAATAACAAGGGATGATTTTTAGTAACAACTAACAAGGACTCTAATGATATTATGTTTGATAATTTCCTTTAGAAATCTTCAGATGTATGTGTTAGGAACTCAAATACTAAGAACACGAGAATTGAAATATAAAGGATAAAAAGTAACAAGATAAACCAAGTATAAGGCACTTGGAACCTCCTCTTTTGAATATTCTTACCCAAGCCCTAAAACACTCAACAATTTCCTGCCTGCCATAAAACACTCAACAATTACTTGGCCACCCATACACCCAAGGAAAGGCTTGTCTTTGGGACAACATTGTGAAATCTCTTCTTTGGTCTATTTGGCTCGAAAGAAACAACCGGATCTTCCACGACAAGGCTAGAGACTCCCACCTAGTTATGGAACATCTTTTTTTTGCTTTATCCTGGTGTAAATTCACTCCATTTTTTTGTGATTATAGTCTCTCTTCCCTCATTAACACATGGGAAAGTCTTTTGTAATTGGGCTCTTTGCCTTTTTGTACATTTCATACTATCAATGAAATTATCCTACTATTTCTCATAAAAAAAACAATTGCATGCCTGCCTTCTCTCAATCACACTCCCTCTATTTATAACCAAAAGCACTAACTAACTCTCTAACTAATTACCCTTATGCCCTTACTAATACCATATTACTACTATCCATAAACCCCTATTAGTACCCTTACAGTGTGATACTCATGTTTAAAAGGCCTTGTGGTTTAGGGGCAGGGATCCATGTAATGAAAGGATCTCCATTTTAGTAATAATATTCTAAAAAATGTTCCCATCAGTTGTTGGCAATCCATGAAACGTCATGAGCCTGATGGGAAGGTAGTGTTACCCTTGTTAAATTTGTGAGAGGCCTGTGATGTTTATATTACGATAACAAAGAAACAAACGCATTGCAAAAATGAAGCAAAGGTGAAAGATAATACTTGAAAACTTCATATTGATGTCTAATGTGTTAAATCTGTGAAGCTTTTAAAACCAGCCTCTTGCAATGGGGTTTCTTGTTGAATTCATTGTAATGAAAGGATTCCTTTGAAGTTTCTTATTTCTGTGAAGCTTTAAAGGGTCTTTTCTGGATGAAATCTTGCACCCTGATGGGCCAATAAGTTTCTGTCACCAGTTTGTATAAGATACTTGCTAAGGTCCTCTTGGAAATACGAGGAAGGTGCTTCCCTCTAGAATTTGGAAAAACCTGCCTTTTGTGAGATTCTGCATCTGTTGCAACTGTAAGTAGCTGATGGGTTGGCGGATGAGAAAGGGATGGGTAATTAAATTAAATTTGAGGAAGCATATGATAGGGTTAACTTGGATTTTATCCAATCTGTTCTTTGAGGTAGAAAAGACTTTGGGTTGTCTTGGAGTAGCTGGGCAAACAGCTGCATAGGATGCCACTTCCCCATTTTCCTAAATGGAAGACGAAGACCTCATGAGTGAATAAAAGCTCCAAGGGGTACTAGGCAAAGAAATCATTTCTCATTGTTCTTTGTGTTTGTTTTCAATGCTTTGAGTCCATTCTCAATTTAGAAGTATAGTACTTATGGCTTCAGTTGGAAAACGATTCTGTACTCTTCACGAGCTAATGAGGCTTAATACTTCTTATAAGACCATAGAAATCAGTTTGTTGGTCCTATATGTGTGCTTTTGTGTATGTCGACATATTCCAAATTTCTGTTCAGTTAGCCTAAGAGCAAGGCAACAAAGATAGAGGTTCTTTATAATTTTTCTTTGTAGATGGATCAAACAGTAAATAGTCATCTCGTGATTCATATATGGTTTCCCTTCCCCTTAGAAGTGGTTTGGATTTAGGAAACTTAAAAAAAAAGAACTTGGTTTTAAATGGCTCTGGTGCTTCCCCAAGAAGAGTAATTCTATTTGGTACTGGACCATTGTCAGAAAGTATGGTAAAGACACTCTTGTTTGGAGTATTACTTGGGAAGCTAGCAGAAGCAGAAACCCATGGTTTTTTCTTCCACAATCAAGTGCCAGTACCTGATCGATTCCTTCTCTGGTTTTAGAGGTCGTACAGGTAGTTCAGTTAGACATCTCAAAAACCCTTGGATTGACAGTGATTCACTTGCACCTGTGCTTCCATGTACTTTGGCTCTTCGTAATTCTAAGACAAAATGGTACATGACTGCTGGAATAGAAGTTGTCGGAACCTCAATATTTGCAGAGTCCTTACACATTTGGTGTAGAAAGAGATTCTAGCTAATACTCAAATTTCGCTGTAGCCCTTGCACTAGAGAGAGTTAATACTAGCAATCAAGTCAAAAAAAGCTTACCTTTATGAAGATCTCGCCCAATTAGTGCATAATATTCAAAAGAATAGTGATAATCAGAATCACATTTTTTTTTCTGCTTTGTATATTCGCTGCTGAGTTTGACTGTGTTGAGATAAGATTCTCTCTATTTTCCATTTGAGTGGGCCTTCCACTATATAAAATCTTTTGGACCAGCCTCTTTATGGCCATACGTTCAAAAAGGAGCTAAAGTTCTAAACAAAAATTCCATGGTAGTTACATCTGAAATTGCCAGGAAAGAAATAATAGAATTTTCTCCAACATCCTCGGAACTTCTGATGAGGTTCTTGACTTGGTGAAACTGGTGACTTCTTTGTGTACTCTTTTCAAAGTTCTTTCTAACAGTACTGTTTTGCTTTGTCGAAAGACGAAAATGATTTATTCAATACTATGGATCACTGGTTACGGAGGGACCATTTCATTTCATTTCTCATCCTTCCCCTTTTTAGGTTTTCGTCCCCCTTGCACCGAATGACCGAAAAGCTGTATTTTCTCAACAAGAGTGCATTAGAATTGTGGGACTATACCAAATGTGGTCCGGCCCCCAATTGCCCTTGGTTCATCCTTCTAAACGCAGCGAGTCTAAACCTTTGTTGATCTGGCTTTTGCAGGATCAAATGCCGAAAGGAGGGGGGTATTCGATACATGATTTCTGGATACGGCATCTACCTCTCAGTGTTGATAAGTAACGTAGCAGGCGCCGGAGATGTGAGTGCTGTAAAGATCAAGGGCTCGAGAACCGGTTGGCTTCCGATGGGTCGAAATTGGGGGCAAAACTGGCACATTAACGCAGATTTGAACAATCAGGCCCTTTCCTTTGAAGTCACTAGCAGTGATGGAGTAACAATTACGTCCTACAATGTTGCTCCAAAAGATTGGAACTTTGGACAGACTTTTGAAGGCAAGCAATTTGAATCTTGAAAAATTTTCCTTCCACTGTTGTAATTTTTGTCTGTAAAAGTTTTAAATTAGTTTTCATTCTCCCCTGTAGGCATATACAAAAGGGTTGGTAAGGTTTTTTTTTTTTTTTTTTGCTTAATTTATTTTCTTTTTTCTTAGCCGAAGGGTAATAGATTTTGATTTTCATTTCTTCATCAAGTGTACAAGAACAGGGCTCGTCTAAATGAGGTTTTTGTGAAGGTTAAGCATATGACAAATAGATCTAGTAAAGGATAGCCTTATATTATATTCTCGATTAGTTAATCTTAACAATCGGTTTTCTATGATTAAAAAAAAAAAAAATCTCTTGCTCTTGTGTTGGGTTTTTTAATGTTTTGTTTAATTTAAATTTTAGATTAACATATCATTTTGGTTCCTTAGGTTCGAGCCCATTCTATTTTAGTCTCTATGGTTTGATTTTTTTTTATATTGAAATTAGTAAAATAATAATAATAATAAATTTCATTCAAAATAAAACAATGTGAATATTAAAATTTCAAAATTTTATAGGTGGAAGACTAATTAAAGATTAAATTTGTTTTAGTCAAGTTAATTATAAAATAATTCCGTAGACTAATTTTAAAATTTATTACAAATACAAAATCTAAAATGCAGCAAGAACAAGAAAAATAAAATTCTGTTATGTGATGTTCTGGTTCTTTTTTTTTTAAAAAAAATTTATTTTTATTGAAAAATTGTTTAAAATGTTTAATCTTTGGTTATATCTTTTCCATTGGTGACATGACTCTCAGGGTAAATTTAAATTTGTACAATAAGTATAAAATAATTTGGTTCCTATTATAAATTTATATGACATTGCAAGGTGGGAAGAAAATTTAGAGAAGAGATTGATTAGGTACGAAGAAAAATAAAATTTTCTATCAAATTCTTTGAAATTTTGAGAGGAATTAAAACCATTCTTTCTTAAATTAGTGGCTCAATTGTTCTCCTAAACCAACTTTAACGTCGACTAATGAAAATGGTATAATTACAAAGTGTTGAAATATAAAATACTAAATTAAATTTTTTAAACAGAACTAAATCAAAATAACACTCAAACATTAAGGACTACGACACATATAGCTTTGCTTTTAAAGATTTTCTTATTTGTCCAAACTAAAATATAAGAATTATTGAACGCAACACCACAACTTTATTGAAAAAGGAGCTACTAGCTTTAGTTTATGTATTTGATGAGTTTAGGTCTTACTTGGTGGGTACTAAAAGTTTAATTAGTTTAATTATGTTGACAACCAGATTTGATTATCAAGAAGAATGCTATAAATTTTAGTTATGATCTAGTGAAATGAGGTAAGAACAGATTGATATAAATCTCAATTTATTTAGTGAAATGGAAAAATACCTTTTTAGTCTCTCATGTTTCAAGTTTGTGTCTATTTAGTCTCTATGTTTCAAAATCGGACAATCGAGTCCATGAATTTAGTTAAATAGTTCAATTTGGTCATCGCCGTTAATTTTTATTAACGAAAGCTGACGTAGATGTTTTAAATATTAATATAATAATATATATATATGATTATAATAATAATAATAATAATAATAAATATATTATAATAATAATAATAATCATCACTCTCTCTCCCTCTCTCCCTCCCTCCCCTCCTCCATTCTTTTTCTCTCTTCTGTGTTGACATAGAAAATCGAAGATGTTCAATTTTTCAAGAACTCAATCAGATGTTGCGTCCGTCGAAGCTCCTCCCTCTTTCTTTCTTCTTTATTATTATTATTATTATTATTATATTTCTTCTCTCCTTCTTTCCCTTTCTCCCTCCCTTCCGTTCTCCTTTATTTCTCTCTCTTCTGTGCGTCTGTCCAAGTTTTTTTTTTCTTCTTTTGATGGCAGGGAAAACACAGAAGATGAAGAAGAATGGAAGGGCCGCGACGACGGCGACGGAGCAACATGTGTAGGGCGACAGATCTGGGCATCGAACTCGTGGCATGCGACAAGCAGGCTCGAGTCCTTCCGGCAACCAACTGTGTGAACTTGACTCCGGCGAATGGTGCAGGCGTGCAAGCGGCGAAACCCAACTCGGATCTGCTCTCATGGCGGCGGAAGATTTAGCGTGCAATGATGGTGGACTCGGTTTAGGTGCAACTCAGTTAGATATGCTATGTTTGCTTTGCCTGCAATCGGAAAGGAAAGAAAAAAAAAGAAGAAATGAAGGGTTGGACGCACGAACAGAAAGAAGGAAGAGGAAGGGAGAAAGGGATGAGAGTGAGAGAAAAATATTAAAATAATAATATTTTTTTGTTATTATTTATTTTTTAAAAAATTATTATTTTAATATTAAAACACATCCACGTCAACCTTTGTGTTAATAAAAATTAACGACGAATGACCAAATTGAACTATTTAACTAAATTTAGGGACTCGATTGTCCGATTTTGAAACATAGAGACTAAATAAACACAAACTTAAAACATGAGAGACTTAAAAATGTATTTTTCCCTTAGTGAAATTAGGTAAAGGTCGTTAGGAGTGCCCTTACCTAAATTCTTGTGTCTCTTATTTTGTTGTTTTCTTTTGTTATTTATGCTTATTTCTACTACAGTAGTGAGGGGTTTTTTTCCCAACAAGGGTATACTCTCATATTTGAGTCGAGGACCAAATAAATATGATTGGATTGTTGGAGAAATGTGGATCTTAAATATATCTCTTTTTTATATACAAATAAAAATTTAAATCTGTGAACATGAATATGACTCATCGGTAATTAACATCTATTTATTCCCTCGAAATCAAGGTTTAAATTCTCGTACTCTCACATTTATTGTACGATAATAATAATAAATAAAAACCTAAGACTTTTAATTTTGCCATTGTATTCTCTACCTTAGGAAATCACCACAATTGAACCTTACACTAAATAGTTAATATTAATAGAGTTTAATTACCACGGTTTATTGCGAATTTAATTGCAACAATCTATTTTTTTGTTCTTGGATGATTTTTTTTTTCATTTTCTCTAATTATTTTTAAAAAAATTACCAATTTTAATTTTATGATAAAATTAAATGGTTAACCAAAGTTAATGAATTCAAACTAAAACCCAATTTCTCGTTGTTTCTTAGCTTAAAATTATGTTGTCTGTAGTCAGCTAATTTGTTAACAACTAATAGAAGTCCATGAGCTAAAATATATATTTTAAAGATCTAAAATTATTTAAAGCTAAAAGTCCATGAGCTAAAATATATATTTTAAAGATCTAAAATTATTTAAAGCTAATACTCATATCTTATCTTAAAAAAAAAAAAAGCCATTTTAAATCCACACATCATTTTTCTTTTAATGTTTGCTTAACCGTAAATACTTGGATTGAGAAAATTAAAAAGGCAATGGAATCTATATATATAATAGCCAAAGTCTATATGTGCTTAGAAGTCTTGGAAATTCCATTTATTTTTAAAACAAAAGAGGACTTCAACATTATATTATACCACACATTGTGAAACTCAATTCTTTGGAAGCATTAATACAAATAAAACAAGAAAAGCCAAGTCATAGTGATTATAGTTTTTTTCATTCACTTTGTAAACTATGCATATACTTCCTTGTTGGGCCGTCTCTATACTTCTTCATTATATCAATTACTCCAATGTTTTTGAAACAAAGTTTTGGTTTTCGTATATTATAATTAAGGTTAAAATATCATTTCTAGTCACTATACTTCAATTCTCATCCCATTTTAGTCCTTATATTTTTAAATATCCAACTTTAGTATCTATACTTTCAATAAATCTTAATAATAGTTCCAACGGTTAGTTTGAAGTTAATTTTTATAGAAATTGGTTAAATCATAACCATTATAGTTTCCATGGAAGAAAAGACACAATGTGAACATATTTCTAAATTTTATAGAAGGAAGGCTAAAAGAGACTATTTTTTTAAAAAGAAAAGTTAATAACATAAACTAACAGTCGGAGATCAATTTTAAGCTTTGTTATTTGAAAGTACATGAACTAAAATGAAATAAGGCCTAAAGTACAAGGACCGAGATGTATTTTAACCTAATTAAATCTCAAATGAGAATCATAATCACAACTAAAAAAAGGGAAGAAAAGAACCAAATCAAAAGAAGAAGAAACCAATCACATTGTTCAAAATCTTCATCTCTATATAAACATCTTCATCTTCATTCTCAATCTACAAGCATCCAAAGAGCTAAACAAAAGAGAGATAGAGAAAAAAAAAAGGAGCCTTTTGAGAGAGGGAGAAAAAGAAAAAAAAACTTGAAGATATGTCTAAATTAGAGGAGGTAATAATTTTGGATTGTATCCTAAGTCCATTTTGCACAAGGGTTAAGATTGCTTTGAATGAGAAGGGAGTGAGTTATGAGAGTAGAGAAGAGGATTTGTTTGGTTGGAAAGGTGGGAAAAGTGAGTTGTTGCTCAAATCTAACCCTATTTATAAGAAAGTGCCTGTTCTTTTGCATAATGGTAAGCCATTGAATGAAAGCTCCATTATTGTCAACTATATTGAGGAGGCTTGGCCTTCTTCTTCCCCTCTTCTTCCTTCTTCTCCATATGAAAGAGCTCAAGCTCGGTTTTGGATCGACTACATCGACAAAAAGGTTTGTGTTCTTTATAATCCAACATTTCTTTGATCTTTTCCTTTTAAGGTCTTGTATGATAACGATTTCTTTTAGTTTTTTTAGAATTAATTTTTGGCCAAAATTCAAAAAATTGTATTTGATATTGGGTGATTATGTAAGTGAATGCATGGTTTCTATTTTTTTTTTTTTTTAAAAAAAGGTTATTGAATGGGGTTGAATAATTGACCTATTTTTATGGGCTTATTTTGAATTAACATCAAAAGTTTGCAATATTATTTACTTGTATTAAACTCTTAAGCTTTTTCTAGCGTACAAATAAACTTAAAATGGATTAAAAAACACATCATATGTAGTTCAAACTTAGTATCTAATCCTAACTTGAACTAGTGAGCATAACTCAACTGTTTAAGGCATATACCCTCAACCAAAAAGTCGATGAAAATTCAAATCTCGACATATATCATTGACCAAAAGGTCAGAAATTCAAAATCTCTATCCTACATGTACATGGTCGTTGTTGTACTAAAAAAAGAAAACCTACTCTAATCCGATAGCTTAAGCTTTTGGAATTAGTGGCAAAAATTCAAGATTGAATATCTCTACCCGCGTTTAGGCGTTTCATGTCTTTCACTGAAAAAAAATGACAACTTTTCATGAATATTTTTTGGATAAGGTATTCGAGGTGGGTGGGAAGATTTGGAGGAGCAATGGAGAAGAGCAAGAGGCAGCGAAGAAGGAGTTCATAGAGATTTTGAAGACATTGGAGGAAGCTTTAGGGGAAAAAGATTTCTTTGGAGGAGAAAGCTTTGGAATTGTGGATGTGATTGCAATCCCATTCACAAGTTGGTTCTATGCTTTTGAGAAAGTTGGAAACTTCAAAGTGGAACAACATTGCCCAAAATTCTCAGCTTGGGAAAAGAGATGCTTGCTAAAGGAGACTGTTGCTAGTGTCATCCCTAGCCCTCATAAGGTCTATGAGTTTGTCAACTCCATGAGAAAGAACTTAGGGCTTCAATAGAATATATATATATATATATATATATATATATATATATATATATATATATTTGTGTGTGTGTGTGAACAAAGAAATTGCTCTTCCATGATTCTTCTTTTTTCAATTTCAATGGTGTGTTTTGTTCTTGTGTGTTTGTGTGTGAAAGAAAGTGGTGGTGGGTTATATGTAAGAGTTTGGATTGTGAAGTTTTTATAAGTGTTGGTGTGGTTTTGAAATTCAATACTTGGAAATTGAATTTGTGTATTGTTGTGAGAAACTAAGTTATAAAATTGAATTTGAGTACTTAATTTTGTTTTGGTAATTTCAATTTTGTCTAATTAGCTATAGGTTTCATTGAATCCTTCAACATTTGATTATGATAGTACTAGGTATATGGTCCAAACTTAAAACACATCAAAGAGAAGCATTGTATTAAACTTTTACCTTGTTTAAGTGATTATTTTTAATAGTTATAATCACAACAACTAATTAGAGGATTATAATAAGAAATTTATTGGTAAATCTCTGGAAAGAGATTAATTACGATTGACATGATTTAGGTTGTCAAACATCTAACTAACTTTGATCATGAGCATGTTAATTAATTTATTGAAAATAATTAGGTAAAACATTAGATGTTGTGACACAGATCAACTAAATACTTACGAAAATAAAGAGGTATTGGTCAATTAACCATAACACCAATTGTAATTTACTAGGATGTTTTAGGCAAGTTATGTATGTTCTAAATAATTACAATGATAGACTACTATTCTGTAGAACAAGCTGACATTATAGCCAAATGTCATGGACAGAAATTAGTGTATACTATCTATTTACCTTATGCATGTAATCTTATCAAGCCTTATACCTAGTTTGAGTGTCTAGGCTATGAACCGCTTAAATGGCCACTTAGCTACAGTTTGCTTAGGTTAGGTGGCTCCTTATTTTGGTTAACAGGGTTATCATCCACTTAAGCTTTGTGGCTTTTTTTTTTACTTAGGTCACAAGTTAATAACATGAATCCATCTCTAATGACTTTTTAATATAACCTAATCTAGTTGGATTACAACTCGTTTAATGTCTTGTCGTCCCACTTTAGTGGGACTACAAACCCACTAGATGACTTCTCTAATCCCACTTAGTTAGACTACAACTCACTTCGATAAGGTAGCTTTTATTTTTATCTAATTGGGCCATGACTCACGCCCTATTGACTTCTTATCTCATTTGGTTGTGCACTACATCAATGGACACGCTTCTAAGCTCCCATACATTGACTTATGTATAAGATATCTACGTAATTACTGGTATATTGCCTGGTATGACTTAACTATCTAGGTTGGTATAACCCAAGTTTTTTTTTTTAATCTTAATCATAGAAAACATATATAATTTTGATTCTTTCAAAAGAAATTTAATAGGGAGCATAGTTCACTTTTCCAACATCGTAATTGACAAAGGATTCATCTTTTGCCATAATGATTTTATAATGGGTTGCGAGAAGGTTTCCTTTACTCTAAGGTTCCTTAATTTAGTGATTAAATATTATTGGAAGAAAATAATAATTAAAAGAAATGAGGATTTCTTTCGGTGTAAGTACCAAGGCGCTTGGCCTGATTTAATTAATTATTAATGAATATCTTTTTTAGCTATATATATATATTATATATAAGAAAAATATTCCAAACTTCCTCTATACCTTTTTACAAAAATAATAATTTATTCTTCAAATGGACAGATAACTAAAAATTATATTATTCTTCCCACCTTATGGTTGTGTGACAATCTTTAAGAAAATTGGTTTGAACACATCTTAAAAAGGCACTATGTGTCCATCCATCCATCTCAAAATCTGACTTCAATTCTTCGTGCTCAATGTTTGTTTTAGTACTTGATGAAATTAAGAGCATGTTGGGTAGGTAATCCGAAAACAGAAATTTGAAAACAAGTGATTCAATGAAAACATAGTTGTTTTTCATGTTTTCAGATATGTGTTTGGTAGCAGATTTAGAAATTTGATTCCATTTTAAACAGTAATTTAAAATGTGTTCTATAATATATTTATAGATCTTAAAATCAGTGGTAGTTGCAAAACTAAATATTAGGTTGAATATAATATATTATTAATTAATTTATGAACATGTTTTTTATATATAAATTTTATATAATTATTATTTTATAATATATTATATTATACATATTTTAATTTGACAATAGTGAATTAAGTTTATAAATATGAAATACTATATTTATTAAGATTTTTATCTTTGTTTAAAATAATTTTACATTTTAAAATTTCAAATTTAGAATATGGATACAATGAAAACATAAAAATGTTGTTTTCAGAATTTCTACTATTTGGATCACAGAATCCAAAAACAGTTTTCGAAAACATGTTTGCCAAACACGTATTCACTGAATTCAGTGAATCTGAAAACATAAAACAGAGTCTGGATTACCTACCAAACAAACCCTAATTTATCCTCCTAAATTTTGGTGGTTATATTCAATTAAGACACTAAACTAATAATTGTATCAATTCACACCCTAAACGTTCATAAGTATATTAATTTACACCCTCTATCATATTCTACTACGTACTTAAATATATTGGTATATGGAATAATGATTTCACATAGTATTCTTAAATCACCAATCAAACCAAAAGTTTAGAGTAAATTTAATTATATCAACATAGTCTAACACAAGATATCACCATTCTTGAATCAGATCCAAATTTTAATTTTTGGACTGAATGCTCGTTTGGACTTAATAGGTTCTGATACCATAGTATAGATTATATAGGATTTCATCTCAAAATCAATTGACTATAGGAGTAGTAACCCATATATCTTATAAGTTGTGGAGTTTCTTTCCACTTTTTCAATGTGGGATATCCTCAACAAAAAGTTTAAGCTAATAGAAATTTAATTATATCAATATAGTCTAACAAGTATATCAAAATAAGAAATCCTAAGTTCGAGAACTTTAAATGATATCAAAATCATAGTAGTTAACAAAGTTCTGTGCTCTACCAATTCTAAACCAAAATAGAAGTTGTTAATGTGACCATAATAGAAGTGTTAAGACAAAAAACATCATTGGAAGTTGATTAGATATAAGAGAAGTGTTATGACAATAGACTATTCATATTTTTTTTTTACTTTAAATATAAACTCTAATAGCTAATGATAGATTTGCTTCTGATTTTTAATTTATGGAGATAGTCCGTCTTTACTATATACTCATGATCCTCTTTTTATCTAGTTGATGTAAGACTTTGATTATGTTCCAACCGAGAGGATTTTTAAAAGGATAGACAAATGAAAGAACTATTTGAAATAACTTTCAATAATCCTTTGTTTTGGAATGAAAAAAAAAAAGAGAGGAAATTTTGACCTATCATAACTAATAATACTTTATTTATAAATATATATATATATATAAAAAGAGTATATGTTGTTGATGGGTTATATGGTGTTCGTATAATATAAGTATAGTATATTATTATGATTGCGTTTGTATGTTGGAAACATGGGCAAGTTATGTATATGTAATGCGTAGGTTTTGCTCAAACTAAAGATGCGATTTTTGCCACAAAGTTTAAATTTGAAGGGAGTGTCCTCATAGAATGAGTATTTTTAATTTGTTTAATGTCTTTTTGTTATTTATTAATTATAAGTTCAGTCTTATTTTCATTCACACCTACCCTAGGGTATAGGCCTAGGGACACTATAGATTCTTCTTTGCCTTCCAAAAAAAAGTTCTTCAATTAAAATTTAGACCAACCATAACCATTTTAGTCTTTTTTGTTTCTTTCTTCACAAAATGAAAAGAGAGTAATAGAGAAATTTCAAACATATAAAAGTATTAGATAATTAAGTAAATTTCTTTTGGAGAGGTCGGGTTTAGGGAAATTAGAAAATTAAACTTGATCTTAATTGGCCAATTATCTATCTAAATTGCTATCTTATTTTGACCCAACTTGTGTGTAAATATACAAAATTTTCATAAATGGCTAGAGTACTTTTGGCAATCGTAGTACGTTTATAGTAATATTGATCATTCTTTTTGGAATACTCTTGAGCTTAAGTTCTTTAACTAGCATATGTGTTTATCTTATACAAGTTAATGGGTATATATATTAAGGAGCTATACACTTCTAAGAGTCTACCATCTTTAAAACCATTAACTTTGGAGCTCATTTTAACTAGAGGTGTTTATTTTCCTGTGGGGACCCGCCCTAACGGGATTGGGAATCCCCGTTTAGGCGGGGAATGGGGAGGGAGCGAGTACTAATTTTTTTATGTTGGCTAATTCTCCGTCCCCGCCCCGCTCCCCGATTTATTTATTTATTTTTAAATATATATATTTGTATATATATATATAATTAATAACCCATAATTCTACATTTTTATTAAATATCATTTTATTTTTTAAAAAAATTAGAAAAAAAATGTCTCTTAACTAGAAATCTCTAATGAAGAATAAACCTTTTAAATACAAATTTTCAAAAAAATAAATAATTTAGTTAATAAAATTTAGAAAAATAAAATAATAAACGAGGAATTATTCTCCGTGGAGAACCCGATCCCCGCGAATTCTTCACGGAAAATCCCGCCCCGTTCCAGAATTTTGTGGGATGGGGAATGAAATGGAGGATGGAAACGGAAAAAACCATTCTTCGACCCGCCCCGTAGACATCTCTAATTTTAACAAATCCAAGAAGGAGACAAACCTATGAAAAAAAATTTGGGTCATTAAGGCCATTATTACTAGCCGCAATATGGATAGCGGGGCAATTGAAGCAACTAGTAAAATTATTCGTGGTAAAGCAAGGTAAAAAACTGCTTTTCCAAATTCTTTCAAGCGTTTATTGGACCAAATCATATAAAAAGATCTATTTATGAGATTTTCTTACTAGAATAATAGCCCGCATTTATAGGGATCCCTTTATGCTCTAAATGAAAGATTGCAAGATACACTATGAATTAAAGAAAATCTTTTAACTCACACCTTGAATTTAGAGGGGTAAGAGTTATCCCAATAGGACATACACACCCTTAAGGGGGTTGTTTGGCTCCTTGAGTTGAGATGAGTTGGATTTTAAACCCAACTCACCGTTTGACTCATGGATAAATTAACTCAACTCATTTTTGGCAACTTAGAATATTAACTCCACCGATTTATACATTAACCCTATTAACGTATTTTATCATCGTTTCTCCAACAACTGACGACCACCACCGACGATTGGTAACCACCTCCGGCAATCGGTGATCACCTCTGGCGACCGAAAACCTCCTTCGATGACCATCTCCAACGACCGAAAACCACCTCCGACAACCATCTCCGGCTACCGACAACCACCTTTGACGACCGACAACCTTCTTTGACAACCAACAACTACCTCTGATGACCTTCTCCAACGACCAAAAACCACCTCCGACGACCATCTCTGGCAACTGGTGACCATCTTCGACAACCAAAAACTACCTCTGACGACCATCTCCAACGATCAACAACCATCTTCAGCAACCGACAACTACCTCTAATGACCTTCTTCGACGACCATCGACCACTGTTGGCGACCTTCACTACCGACAACCATATGTGGTAATTGACGACCACTGTCGACTAACTTGTCTGACGATTTACAACAATCATTGATCACCTTATCTAGCTACTAGCAGTATTTTCTCCGACGAGTATCACCAACAATAATTTCCAGCGACTAATGACATTCCCATGGTTCAAAATAATATGAAATGCATATGTACTTAGTTGGTCTTACTCTCTACTCCAACAATCTTTCTTTGAACTTACAAACTCGATTCATTATTGGTCATTACTTATATTTTGCGAACATAATTATGTTTGTGAATCATGTAAGTAGGTCCTTGATACCATAATTATGTTTTGTGAATCATGTAAATAAGTTCTTGATAACCTACTAATATTTTGTGAATATTTCACTTTTACATGACATTAATGTTGGAATATATCGTCGTTTTATTGTCATCTTCATGTGATTTAACAAATGTAAACAACCAATATTTTTTTCCAAAAAAAAAAAAGTGTAATGGTCATTGTATTTGAAAACAAAAAACAACCCTATTAATAATTAAAAATGGTCATGATAAGTTCCTCATTTGTAAGTTTCAAAGAAATTCAATATATGTTTAGACAATAAAACCTTAGATTTCTCTATTTTAATAGAAGTTCAACTTGTGTTTAAAGAAAAAAAAATACAAGTATAATGCCTTTTTTCCATTCATCAATTGTTATTTGTTATACAAAATACAACATTTGATTTCTATCAATTGAAATGAGTTCAATGTGTACTAAAAATATAATGTATATCAAAAAGAAGAAACAATGTATATTTTGAAAAAAAAAAGTTAATTTCTAAAAATAATAAAAAAGATAAAGAATGATATTTTTTTAAAAAATCAATGTTGAAATATATATATGGGCATCTGAATTCAGTCTTACAAATATGAAAAAATATGTTTCTACATGAATGATTGAAAAAATTAAAAATAAGAGAAACAAAAAATAGTCAATTAGAAATCAGTCTACTTCCGATTAGAAAAAACTCTATAAGATAATCTAACAACTCAACTCAACTCTGCACCTCAATCACAGACTTTCTGACTCAACCCAACCCAATTATGCACCCCAAACACAAACTTCTGAACTCACTGACAAACTAACACTGTCCAACTCAACTTAACTCTGCCCAACACAACTCAACTTTGTGCGCCAAATGCCCCCTAAATGAACATGTCATGTCATTTTTCGACGTTTAAATGAAGACATTAATTAATTATAATGATTTGATTTGTGTCAACCATAATATAACTTAACTAGTTGAGGTTAAAATATATATCTTCAACTAAGAGGTTAGAAGTTCAAATCCCCCACTCTCACATGTTGTTGAACTCAATAAAAACAAAAAAAAAGACTTGTTAGAGGCAAAATCAAAAGTTAACATACATGTAGTTGATTTTTTTTTTTTTTAATTTCATGAAGTTTATAGACCCAACTATTAAAGCTATGAAGTAAATTTACAATTTTACATTCATTTAACTTAAGATTTTCTTAATGCATTAAATTTATAGTTTTGGTTCATTTTAATGACCATTACAACATTGTCTTGCTTTTCCTTCTCAATTGAGTAGTAACTCAAGAAGGTTGGAACAATGTGATTCGTAGTTTTATACCAATAGGGCGTATAAGAAAAAAGTTCACTAATTATTTAATGGTTAAAATTGGGCAGACACTAAATTATGAATTCACTTGTTGTTCAAGCTTCAACTCCTTCCAAATATAGTATAAATGTTGTCAAGGTTCATTTTACATTAAAATGTAAATTTGTCAACATGAACATGATTTGATCAATTAAGGTATCGATAATCTTCTCTATTAGTCAAGAGTTTAAATTCTCACCTATCACTTATCTTAATTTTTTCTTATATTACAAAAAAATCTTCATAAGTTTAATTATGGCACAAAAGAAGAATTAAAAGAAAGAGAAGAAAAAAAAAAAAGAAAAGGAAAGGAAAGGGAAGTTGGATGAATGGAGAAGACATAGACATAAAGGGGAAAAGCACCAAAAGGTTGATTGATGAAAAGGAAAAGCATTGATTGAAAGAATTTGGAACATTTCCATTTCCCAATCAAAAGTAATTTATGACGTACACATCATCCTATTCTGCCACGTGGCTTTTCTTCACGTGGACAAAGCTGGCCCCACATGGGCCCCACTTTTTCTCTTTTTGTCGTTTCCTATTCCTCGCCGATCTTTTGCTCCCCGTCCGGTCCTATTATTCTTCGTAATTTTCTTTTCTTTTTTTTTTTTGTTTTCAAATTAGTCACTAAATCATCAAATATATTTAGGTTCCCTTCTCTGATATTTTATTTTTTATTTTTGAAAATTATGTAGGAAAATACTACTCCCATCTATGAATAATTTTTATTTTTTCTTATATACTTTTAAATGTGTTTTAAAAAATCAAACCAAAATTTTAAAACTAAAATAAATAATTTTCAAAAATTTGTTTTTGTTTTTAAAAGTTAGCTAAGAAAAAAATGTTTTCTCAAGCAATATGAGAACCATTATAGAAAAAATGAAAACTATGTAAAGAAAGGGTGAGAAAACAAGTTTAAATTTTAAAAACTAAAAACTAAAAATCAAATAATTATCAAACAAGATCTTAGTTTTTAGTTTAAATTACAAGTTTACTCTCAAAACTTTTAAGTTTGTATTGAAAGTTCTTTTAATTTCAAAAACGTTTAATAGGTCTCTAAACTTTCACTTTTATATCTAATATGTTCTTGAACTTAAAGAATATCTAATAAACCTTTGGACTTTTAATTTTATGACTAATACTTTGACATGTTTGAAATTTTTAGAAATGAACTAATCTAGTTGTTAGATATAAAATTGAATTTTATGAATAGGACCTCCATCTAGTAGGTTCATAAATTTTAAAAAAAATGTTGAATATGTCCTTAAGAATC